>CM063292.1:18342500-19565935 GCA_032173965.1 Sitta carolinensis
GCTTAGTTAAAAAGACAAATTGCAGCACTGTGTTTCTTCTTTAGGGAGGGGGAATATATGAGCTTTGAAACATAGCTTTCTTTGAATGTGGTGCTAGAATAAAAATTATATTGGTAAAGGTTGTCTCCTGCAGAGACAACATAAACAAATGTAATTCACTGGTGCTAAAGCTCTTTAAAAGGAAGAAAAACAGCACAGTCAATATCTTATGTCCTATAGTCAGTGATGGAAAAATACATCTATATATGTATTTGTATGATAATACATACAAATAATATATACAAATAAATATATATGCAAAAAAATTAAAGTTTATGGGCATGTGTGTGTGCATGTGTATATGGAAATTATACAACACATGGATACACAGATTAAACATGACACTTTGAACTACCCTGCAGTATGGGGATAATTTTACACATATACAGACTGCCTGCAGAGCAACCAAAATGCCCTTCATCCTGAAAGAAAATAAAAAGAGTGAAGAAAACCCCAACCCTGAAAATGAGAAGTACCTATGATTATAATTTCTCTATTTGTGAGAGCTACTGTGCTGCTGTGTTTCCAAGTCCTTTGAAAATGAAGAGTAAAATAAAAAGAAAACAACCTCTGGTGCACTACAGCATTTTGCTTTTTCAAGACCATACTAACAGTATTTATACACTACTACTAATAATAAGGGATATGAGAGGAGTTCAGCAAACAAGAACTAGGAGACCTGAATAGTAGCCAGAACACAGGGCTGGAAAACAGAGATTATTTACTTCTCCTACTCCCTGATGCTGAAAACAATTAAACGAACTTTAGCTGCCCCATTATTAAAAATAGAAAAAAAAAAAATTTAGGGTAATAAGGCTTGCCTATCTCATCTGTCTAGTACAAGAATTAATTAACACTATCTGTGTGTTTTGAGCATCTTGGGTGCCATAAGAGCATCAATTACGATTCCTCCGGACCTTCTGGTGAGGGGTGAGTGCCGTGCCTGAGACACCAGCTCTGTGCATAGGGTGTCTTCCCCAGGGCAGCCCTGGGAGACACTGGCTGCCCACGGAACAGTGAGAATCTCCAGAGGGGAGGGCTCCAGAAAGAGGAGTGCAGCAGCAAGAAACAATGGCTAATGCAGCTGCCAAAAATGATCCACAGGAGCAAACTCTAACTTTCCTTGAAGTAGCCATGTATCTTCATGTCAGCAGCAAAACGTCTCTTTAAAAGTCCTAAAACTCATTCTGCTAATTGGTAAGTGTTCTGCATCTTCCTTGCTCCATACCTTACCTGTGATATGACAGTTGCCATGGTAACTGTTTATTTCTATCAAATTAAAAAACAAACACAGTCAAAGAAAACCTATATTCTTTTTCCTAAGAACTTTCTGCCCAGAGTCCCTTATCCTTTTATTCTACATTTTAACTTTTAACGTGGCAATAAGGAAGCATTACTTCCTTTTTGTTTTACTAGTTATACTAATACTCTCTCAATCTAACAAACTGTATGTTAAAATAAACCCATAAAATGACTAATTACAGTGTAATTTAGAAGCAGAAGACGCTTGATGTATTTCTTTGATTTGATGCTCTGCATGGGTTGAGCAAAGTGTTGGGAAAAGGCTGGTGGCAGGTCCCACCACCCTCAGGCATGAGGCAAGAGCCTTGCCACAGCCCACAAGAGACCCTACAGATGGATTTGGGATGCCCAATACAATGAGCTGTCCGTGTTCACTAAACTTTATACTTCGGTCTTACTGTTGCTACAACCTCCTGAGGATTTATAAATCACTACTGAGCTTCCAGGGTCAGAGGGAAGGAAGCTTGCTCACCTCTGCAAACCATTGTGAGACTACAAAGAGAAGGGTGCTGTGCCTATTCAGTGCTGTCACTGCTACTGCTGGAGGAAATCAAAATCATTTTGGTTGAATGTTGTGCCCAGGTAAAAACAAAAACCCAGCCTAGGACAGGGTAAGGACCCAAGACATGATGATGCCTGTGCCACCCAGCCCTGAGAGCCAAGAGCTTCTGACATCCTGTGAAGGGTTACAAAAACAAGGCTGGCAGGTTAACGCAGTGGAGGCAACACGGGCAAAACAAACCATGAGAGGTTTCTATGATAATTTCTGGACTTTTAAACATGGAATTGAGTTTGCTTATGTTTTTTTCCCCACCTAATGTACACTAGTATCAGAAAATCCTTATGATTGTTGCCAATGTGCTGGTGCAGGCGGGAGTTAGGACCAGACCCAAGGAGTGTCATTCAACTAGCAAAAGCAATAAAATCTATTTACCTACATGTTATTATTATTTACTTACATGTTATTATATTCCCATTCACAATTCACAAAAGTACTTATATCCTTGCCTGCTTAGGACCTTTTCCTGTACTTTTGTATGGTAAACTGAAAGTCTCTTCCAATGACAGCTCCAAGTATTCAGGCAGGAATATCTAATTCCCAAGGAGAGCTGGCTTAAAAATAGACTGAGGAATGAATGATAATGGGAAAGGTACAATTTATTGTCCTATGAGTTAATAAGGCTGTGGCCTAATTAAACCATTGCTTTTCCACCTTGCCATCCTTCTTGTGTGGCTGAGCAGATTAATTCTGCCTGTATTTGGACGTTTGCTGCATTAACTTTGTCTGAAGTTCTCATATGCAGAGAAGATGGGATATAATAAGCCAGGTGTTTACATGAATGGACACCTGCTTCCCTTGAAACATTAAATTTTCAAATTGTTAGGTAAATAGAGTCTTTTATCCTTTAACATAGAAGTTGTTACACCATGGCATTGACTGAATCAAGTAACAAATAAGATTCAGTATTTTTAGGGAAAATGTCTAAGTCAAACAGATTAAATGCCTTGGCACTGGTTCCAAAGTAGGACTTTGTGTTCAGCAGCTGGCATTTCAAGTCTTAAAATTTTGAGCACATTAACCTGACTGTGAAAGGGATTTAGCATAAGTATTTAAGACTTCCATGCAGTCTTTCAGTGCAAAAGTATGATTGTTATCTACACTTCACCTGAACTCTCTTAAAGTCTGATAGTTACTTTTGCATCACACATTTAATTTTACAGCCAAGAAGTCTCATTCAGCAGAATGCACAAAGTGCATAGCAGAAACTTCATAAATATTTTCCAGATTAGGCCTTGTCTTTATAAATGTGCAACCAATATCATCTGAGTTCTGGCAACAAATCTGTATCTAAATTGACCCCTGCACCTCAGTTTGATTTCAATATTTTCTAATCCCTCCTCACAAAATAAATTGCATCAACCAACTACATTTAGCCAACTACAGTTCTCATTGTTTTTGTTCCTCCTAAGTTCTTTCTACAGATTAAATGCTGATGCACTGAACTAACTGCCCTTGGCTGAGGTGGGCAGGTGTAATTTGATTAGTATAGATTCTGGATTTGGTAAGTACTGTATCAGTATCCTCCCTAGAAAATAGGTGACATGTCATGGGATATTAAGTATGGCCATTTAATGTAAAAACTCAGATAATACATGAGTTAAATGGACAAAATGAGAGAAAGCTTTTAAGCATTCTCCCAAGACAGATTGCAGAATAATATTACTGTACACGCAAGTAGAGCTGATTGACACAGTCAGAAGGCCATTATACTGGTATGGTATAAAATCATTATAGCAAAAAGCATTTCAGAGCTACAGAGTGATAGTAGCAACATATAATGAATTATCAATAAAGAAGTGGTGATTCAGTTACATTACATATGAATAGAAAGCTTCCTGTTATATAATTTAAACCTGCCAGCCTGACAAGTGACTTGAATATTCAATTCCTTCTCTAGGTGTATGAATCATCCTTTAACTTTACTGGAGACTGCAATTTTGTAGGGCAGGCCAGAAACTGAGCTATGCTAAGCAGTGTTTTTAAAGAAAGGTTGGTTGAGCAGATTTCAGCAACGTAGCCTCTGCTGAGGCACTATTTGAATTCTCATGAAAACATCATCAGCCTTTGAGATGATGCTATTAAATAAATATTTCTCCTGATTTATGGCAAATAAACATAAAGTACTGTCTTTCAGCATGTCAATGGCACCAATATTTAATGGTTTTCATTTTATCTTACCATAAAGCCCTTGAAGTTCATATTGTCACAAATTACCATTAGTGACAAAGCCCTAAGAAAAAAATCCCTGAACTATCAATACCAAATCCCTGCCTTTTGAAGGTAGTGCTCCCAAAGGAGGCTTGTCTCAGACCTTGCTCCTGCATGAAGCTCTTCTGAACCCAACTACAGCATGTTAGTTAAGTGTTGCAACATGATCCCATGGGAGGATTAGGGCCTTTGGGAAAATTACAGGTCCTTTTAAATGATTATATAGTATCTGCAGTGATAGTAATACCTAAGTCAAAGATAACTGCACTAGAAGCTTAAGAGTAATTAACTTTAAAGTGCAGGGGAACAGGAGGATTCAGTTTATCCTCAGTGCTAGAACCAAAGTTACAATCAACAAACAAGAAAGACTGAGGAGCTGAAAATGATCCAGCTGCAATAAATATAGGTATAATATTACCCACTCCACATTCTGAAAATAAATACTCTCACAACACTGTCAAACACAAGAATTTTAAAGCTTTGAGTAGTTCTAACTTGTCTTTCAGCATTGTTAAACTCTTGCATGTCAAAGACATTTTCATACTTTTTTAAATATATAGAAATTAAGTCTTATAAGGCATTTGATTTCACAGATACATTATATTACACTACAAATTGGAATGTAATGTTACACAGATATTTACCTCTATATACATACACATATACATATATATGCATATGACAGTATTATAAACACCCTAAGAAAATTAACAATCTTGATAAAACAGGTCCAATAAACTTTTCCTCAGTTGTTACCTGAAGAAGATGATTTGAAAAAGGCTTCCAACTCAGTATGTTTGCCTAAATATGATGGGTTACTATTTCAGAAATCCTCAGCATCCAGTGACTCCCATTTCAGACATTTCACCTTCAGTTTACTACTTCTCCTTTCTCTTCTCTATTAAGGATGGTACATTTACAAATGACAGAGTAAACACCTTCTCTTCACTTTTCCTAACCTGTAAGAGGCCTGCATCTGAAGACATTTCTTTTACTGAATGCTGCTGAATGCTCCTGGGACTAAAGGTAGCTCAGAAATTTAATCACAGGCTAATAGTTAGACTGAAGCTTGAAAAGGCCTTAAAGGAGGTGATGGAAACATGGACTACTGCCTCACAACCACTAATTAGTAATGAAATTTCAAGAAAAGAACTGGTGAATATTTACATAAATTTTTGCTGCCTCCAGAGATCAGTGGTGTAAAGGAGTTTCAGTTTCCAAGTGGAGCTGTTTAAAAACAAATCTTCCTTTATACAGCCAGAATTCTGTAGCTCACAGAGCTGACTTGTACCATTTTAAGGCTCTCTTTCTATCTGTTTTAAAAATAAAATAATTACTGAGAGTATATTGTTTGGGGGAAAGAAAGATTTATGAGTTCATGACCTGACAGTCAGAAAAAACCAAATAATCATATTGGTTCTCGAACCACCTCGTGAGCAAATCACTGTAATCTTGGGCAAACCACACAGCTTCCCTGCCTCAGCATTCCTGACTTTCGGGCAGAGGTACAGATAGTTGCTCATCCCAAGAACGTTGTAAAAATTAATTAGAAAACTGGCTATAAAGCACTGAGGATGAAAAACGTGCTAAAAGCTAAGCATTATAATTAGTGTTATTTAATGCATCTTTAAAAATCAAATTATTTTTTTTTTCTTTTCCTTTAATAATGAAATTACACAATGACTTTAAGAAATGACAAAGTAATTTGAAGTAAATGACTGGCCTGTAAAATTGAAACACACCCTAAAATGTGGTTATTATGGAATAACCACACACCCTGATAGTTAGCACTGCTTGAGCTATGTATAACCTTAACTTAGCAGTGCATTATTAAGTGGAGGAGGATCAGCAATTGTAAAAGGGAGAGCAAGTGCTGATGTGTGTTAAATAGACGTTACCTCTTTGGCATCAGCAGATTTGGTGCATCCACTCCTGGCAAAGAAAAGCATGCTGAGCAAATTAGACTTGTGTCACAAAAGGATTAATTAGAGTACAGCTAATACAAGCAATGTTTAGACATGAATCAAGAAATTTAGGACACAGGGCTTACAGTGCACTGAATAATTGGCAACACCATAAAAGCAAGAAAAGACGTGAACTAATTTCACATTTACAAGAAGCAGAAAGTTCTACCCCAGCTTTTGCATGGTGAAGAATTAAGCACTGCAGGTTTCTTCGAAAAACTTCATATCACCACACAAAGTGTTTTCTTGTGTTTAGGGTTGGCCTCCCTCATTGAATTTAAATGTGAGCTATTTAAGGCTAAAAAAACCTAACAGGTATTTATTCCCTTAAATAGAACAGACTGGGTAAAGCAAGACAGGAGACAAATAAGGCTGTTGGGAAGTTAGAGGCTGCTGTGGAAGCAGGAACTGCAGCTTAGCTGTGGCTGATGACTGCAGAAATGCACGGACACAACACAGTACAGAGCCGCACAGAGGGATCCAAGCTGGCTTGCTCGACACCAGAAGCTGGAGAGTGCTGATAGCACAACTCTCCTGGCCTCCTCCTTGCTTGGTTGATTTATTCTGCATTTTTTTGAAAGAAAGGTAGAAGGTAGAATAGTATCTTCTACCCTGCAGGGGCATGTGGACACAGTCTGCCCTTTATTTGTCTTAGTTGCCTATCTGTAAGTGGCTGTGAATCTACTGTTCAGTGAAGCTGTTGGAAAAAGAATTGCCTTCCCCATCTTTGCTCCAAAACAATAAACACATTTCCTAAAACATTCATAGAAGTGCTAAGAGCAAGAGTTCTCAGAGTTTTGTAACACCAGCAGACTGAACACAGCCAAAGGGACAGCCAGCAGCATCTGCTCAGAGGTGACTCCTGAGCTCAGCAAAGCCAGAATTCATCTCCAAAAAGCCTTCGTGAAAATTGTGCCCCTTAGGTCTAAAAAATACAAAAAAATCATTTCTTCTCTTTCTAAAATATTTAATATTTTGCTTACATATATATCTTATTGAAATATGTTTCAAAATATTTAATGTTTAAGTAAGCTTCTCCAAAATTCAAATAAAATATATTCTAAAATTATTTTGTTCATTTTATGTATTGTTTCTGTCCATCTTTTATGGACATTGGACACCAGGAAAAAAGAGTACCCTAAACCAAAGAAATAAAAGAATAACACAAAGATGGAGAGAAAATTAACCAATTTTAAGAACGCATTCTTAAAGCAAATGTTTCTTCAATTCAGTAGCACTGATCATATTCCCTATTCAGCACTCACACTCCTTGTTTTTCCAAGCAAAATGAGAGTCTTCCTTGCCTGTAATATTGTTCCAGTCCTGTACAAGACTTGCCTGCACCTCCAGCCCAGCAGCCATCAGGGCCAGCCCTCTGAGGCTATGACAGATGCACTGCATCTGAGCTCCCCTTCCAGGCAGGGTGCTCCAAATCACTGGATTTACATGGAAAGTTTGTCCTCCTTAGCTGTGATTTATTTTCAGGGAAATTAAACCTTATATTCAAATATTGGTTTTCATTAAATCATTTAAAATTATATTTAAATAATTCTCAATCTCCTCTTTAATTAAACATACTAAGGACCAATTTCCATCTTTTATTGAGGAAGCTTGGCTTTGCCAAGTTCCTAAAACCCATGACAGAGTAGGACAGAGAGTCTTCTGTTTTTCAGATTCCTTTTCCGAGTTTTGCTTACAAGCCCTGCTTTCTGGAGAAAAGAAAAATCATCTCCTACAAGGCCTCACACTTTAATCACTTCAGGTTAACATGACACTTTAAAGAGCAATCTCCCTTTCCTTTTTATCTCACGATTTGCTCCACTCCACCTGCCAATTCAAGGCTCTTCCAGGATTACCCATTGATTCACACAGCCTCCACCTCCCTTCCTCATTTTGAAAATCAAATTAATTTTGTTAGCAACAGAATAAAAATTTGCTGAAAACACGTAGCAGATGCAATGTATTTATTGCCCAGGGTGAATCACAACCAGTTCAACCTGAAGTTTTTGAAGTTTCCATTTAATTATGAGTAATATGCTTTTAAATACTCATTCAGTTGGTTCTGGTTTTGTTGCACTTGATTGGCAATATTCAATAAAATCCAAAAATAGTCACAACAGAAATGCCAGAACCATGTTTTCAGTAAAAAAAATATTGTTCAAAAACATTGTCTAGGAATGAACAAAACTTTTAATAAAACTGAATCTGTTTAGCAAACAACTTTTTTCTTTGGTCAGGTTCAGTTCTAAAGAGCAGTTTCTTAGTTTAAAAAAATTGACCTGAAGTTGAAAAGATGAAAGTTTATAAATGAAAAATTAAATAAAATAATCCTCAACAGTTTCACAATGAGGTGACAACACATGCATAATTTCTATGCCTCTCCTGCTCTTTCACACAGATCTAGTGTGAAAACTGGGTTTACTGGTCAAGGGTGAATCCAACACAGCGCACTCCCACTTTCACAGAAATCCTTTGGTTTCTCCTCTGTTCAGCTTCCGCTAATCTGATGAAATCAGAATTGTAGCTCCATTTCCTGCTCTGTTTCTTCCTTGTTTCAGCTCCCTGCTGTTTGTTTCTAGGATATTCTCATCCCTGCTGAGTGTATATTTTACTCTCTTTTAGAGGAGCCCTGATCATGTTTCTTTTTCTCACACTATCTGTTACTGACGCCTGCTATGGGAATCGCCAGCCGGCAGCGAGACCCCAGCGCTTCGAGCATCTGGGCAGTTATCGTGAGCTAATAGAATCACTTCAGCAGCTCATGTTAACCGTGGTTAACAATTGGTTGTTTTTACTCCCTCACACTTCCTTGGATCTTAAAAGAAGAATGGCATTGAAAAGAAGCATTTTGTGCCTACAAGATGGACTAAATTTAACAGTGATATAAATGGTATAAACAAGGAGAAATCTCCTGAACTAAAAAAAAGGACAGAGAAAAAGAAAAAAAAATATTTTCTTAAATATATCTTTACTGTTGAGGCTAAATGGATTGTGTCGAGAGGTTGGTTCATGCCTCTTCTCTCAGATGGAGAGCCTCATATGAATATGGAACTATGAAAATAAGATTTATTTGTTTTTTCAATGTTGTAAAACTGACATGATGGTGTCTCACCCCATTGACAGGTCAGGAATGGACCCACTATCTTCTCCTGCTTCCTGCCAGCCAAGGTATCACAGCCTGTGAAGGCCTGTGCCTGGACCTGCTGCTCCAGGGCTTGTCCAGCTGCCACCGCACACTTTTGCAGAACAGAGGTCAAGTCTGCAAGCAGTGTGACCAAGAGGAGACTGCTAGGTTTCCAACTAAGTGTATTTATTATTTATTAGATTGCAACTATGGATAGACAAACTTTCCAAATCTGTGAGGGAAAACAAAACCAGAAGAGATTGGTGGTACAAGAATGAAGAGTACAACAGGCCTCTGAAAACCTGGGAATGATGCTCCATGCTGCAAACTGCTAAGATGCACAGACAGATGCCTCCCAGTGTAGTTATTACTAATTCCCACCTCATTAACTAAT
This sequence comes from Sitta carolinensis, assembly GCA_032173965.1. Taxonomy (NCBI): domain Eukaryota; kingdom Metazoa; phylum Chordata; class Aves; order Passeriformes; family Sittidae; genus Sitta; species Sitta carolinensis. The sequence goes on from CM063292.1 coordinate 18,352,094, forward strand.
TTTCTGATCTCCAAAAAAAAACCCAATTTTTTTTTCCCTTGTGATCCAATACACAAGAGAGGCTGTCTCTAATTCAGCCATTCTGCTAAGTCTTGCAAGAATGCTGCCATAGGATCATGGGTGACAATCCAAAAGATGCTTTTGTTAAATACATATTTCTCCTGCCATTCTGAATCAACACTCCTTGAGGGGACAGGGATTTCCTCAAACCCTTCTGCCACCTGGCTGGGCAGCTCACACCTCTGTCTCTAAGCTGGGTGGCACAGGTGGAGCAATACTTAACATTGTGGTCACCGGCCCCTCTCCATCTCCATGTGTCCCAGCAGTGCCAATCCAACACTCCCGAAGCCAGCGAGGTTACTACCTGCCTATAAGGTCTTTCTTTGCTAGGGAACGCCTAATATGCTACTTGTTCTGGAAAACTCCCTCAGGCAGCTACATGCCTGTGAAAAAGTCGAGTTGCCTCTGGGGCAATGTGCTTCTAGGGCCTGGATCTGTCTGCAAGTGTGCTTTGGAGGCAGAAGAAAGGCTTGTCACTGATCCCAGCGCAGCTGGCAGGGCTGCAGCTGAGCTGCGAATGAGCTACAAATTAGTCCAACATTTAAATGCTCACTTCTAAAGATAAAAGTCTACTAAGCCTCACACAGTAGCTTTTTCTAAGGAATGGGAAGTGTCTCTAAGAATAACCATAGCTGCTGTGGAGCGGTCGGGGTTCATGAGAGCTGCCTGACATCACGCCAGGAAGCTTCACGCTGCAACGCGATACTTTTAGAAAAGACTTCACTGCCTTGCTGGTTACCATTACCAAACACCACGACATCATCCTCACATCATCCCCTTTAGAGATCACATGTGTGGAGCTGGGTCTGCCTGCTTCCCAAAGATATTAAGATGCCACCTAAAGCTCCAGCTGCATGAGTACTTTATGCTTTAACCTCTGTAGAGCACCTTAAAAAGTGGTGCCATAGCAGCTGTGTCCAGATGGACAGCTCTCCCTACCCCAACACCAATGTGCCGCATTCAGGGGCACTTGGCTTCCAGCAGAACGAGACAAAATCACCAGAAACTTTTATCAGAAAGAAACAAAATGAGAATGTAATCCACTTTATCCAGACCTCAAGTGACTGTGATTGCTAACAGCCTTTTTTAAAAAGAAACTGCAGTACTAAGCTTAAATAGAACATATTGATGTACTGACAGAAGTTCCTCACTGGAATAAACACAACGTAGACAACCCTCCTGTACAGATGTACACCTCCTTCATCATACATTTTTCCCCTTGTGTATTAATGTTTGTGATTGATGTTGTTGTGTTTTCACCAAAAAAAAACCCCAGATGAAAGAAACAAAAAACTCTCTAGAAATGCAAAACCAGGGGCAATGTTCAAAGTATATGGTTTGTATGCCTGAAAATGTTTGTTTTGACTTTCTCTTACTGAGACAAATGTTAAAACTTCTATGAACATTTTGTGAATTCTTGCCACACTAAATAACATGTTCCAACTCAAGATGTACATCTAAAACAGTCTTTTCAGTATAAATGAAATGATGTCATATTGACAGAGGGAAGAGCAAAGCCTGGCTGTTTAATTTGGAAGATTGCTAAAAGTGATACATTTAACTCTTCTTGTCTAACAATGGAACGTTTTTATAGTTCACAATACCTTACACCCTTGTTCATATAAAACAAGTCGTCTTGAGTTCCTGTTGAACTAATACACATCCTATTCTTTTTCCGTGTATATTAAAACATTAGGAAAGAAAACTAAATGTGTATCAAAATAAAATCCCATTTTCATCCAACTGCATCAAATGCATTTAACATTTTAAAGCATTTAGAAAAGTAGATTAGAAATCTATCCACAACACTTAAGAATACAAATGTTTCAGTTATAGTCTAGCTGTATCATGCATATCTCCAGAGTTTTCAGTACAGTGTTATTTTCCTCTATTTGTGGTGCTCATGTTGCTCCTCCTACTGTTTTCACTTTGTACCTTACTTTCTTTTTCCCTGTCTTCTCCCTTCCCTAATTCTCTTTTTCCCTTTTTCTATTGCTTTTGAGTTTGGTATTTTTTTATCCCCTTAATTTTCTGTCTCTCTAACACCATTTCTCTGCTCTGATGGCTCACCATTGTACCCGAGGTCCCTTATTTTCCCCTCCCCGTGCTTCACTGATACTGCAGCCTCTCGAAGGATGACAGCTATGTACAAAGCCCAATTCCTAATTGGGGCTTCCATGCACAACACACCCTCTCGCCCACATATGAGAGCTTAGTACATTTCAAAATGTGCTGCTCTTTGGAAACGGGAACACTGTTGATAAGAAAAAACATCCTTATAGATTGTCCTCTCCAAAACATCAGACAAGCTAGGAGAGCTCTCCACATTAGCACCTCATGGGCTGATCAGACGTGCAAATGTGTGGAAATGGGGTTACAGAAGCAGAAGAACTATGATGGAAGGCCAAGGCAAATACTTCTTTTTATGGATATCTGCAAAAGTAGTTACCACCTTCTTCAGGAAGATCTAAAATGAAAAAATAAGGAAAAACACACATTTGAAAACACTGAAAGCCTATAGTCAAAGTTTACAATTTAAAAACATTAACTGCCTAGCCTATTAAAGGAATAATCTTCAGAGAAATGCACTTCATCAATACAGACTAATTTGCACAATTCTGTCCTTTAAACCTGTCATGTGTCTGGCTCTAAGGAGCCAGTTTCCAATATTGACACAAGATTAACCAATTAATTTAACCAATGAAAAGAGTGGATAGCCTTTGCGAATACACCCTTAAAGACAGGGAGGCCCGGGAGTCGCTCTCTTTGTCTTCTGGCGTTTGGGGAGGCGGCGGCGGGCAGGGTGCGGGTCGGCCCTGCTCGGCCCGGCTGGGATTCTCCATTCCTGGAGGGTGGGAGAGAGGAACCCACCGGGCCCGTCCCGGTAGGGGCAAAGGAGCCCGCAGAGCCTGCAGAGCTTTTGTTCCAGTCGAACCAGCAAACCACGCTGCCTGAGGCTGTGTCGGCATCGGGAACGGCTGAGAATGGGGACAGCACCTGTACGGGCACCAGAGGAGCTGTGCATAATGGGCACCAGCACCTGTACGGGCACCAAGGAGCTGTGCATGGGCACCAGCACCTGTACGGGCACCAAAGGAGCTGTGCATGGGCACCAGCACCTGTATGGGCACCAGAGGAGCTGTGCATGGGCACCAGCACCTGTATGGGCACCAAAGGAGCTGTGCAAACCAGCACCTGTATGGGCACCAAAGGAGCTGTGCATGGGCACCAGCACCTGTATGGGCACCAAAGGAGCTGTGCATGGGCACCAGCACCTGTATGGGCACAAGAGGAGCTGTGCATGGGCACCAGCACCTGTATGGGCACAAGAGGAGCTGTGCATGGGCACCAGCACCTGTATGGGCACCAAAGGAGCTGATGCATGGGCACCAGCACCTGTATGGGCACCAAAGGAGCTGTGCATGGGCACCAGCACCTGTATGGGCACCAAAGGAGCTGAGCATGGGGACAGCACCTGTATGGGCACCAAAGGAGCTGAGCATGGGGACAGCACCTGTATGGGCACCAAAGGAGCTGTGCATGGGGACAGCACCTGTATGGGCATCAAAGGAGCTGATGCATGGGACAGCACTGTATGGGCACCAGGGCTGAGCAGGGCACAGCACTGGTGGCCCGTGGTCGTGTAAAGGCAGCCTTGAAGCCACGAGCAGCCCTGACCCCTGTTCCAGACTGAGAGCAGCTGGCACAGCTAAAAATGTAGTTAATTCCTAGTTAAGAGTCTCAGTTTTCAACAAGCAGGAATAAGTTCCACTAAATATGTCCATGGTCAGTAACAAGTATGAGAACACCAGAAGTTTAAGTTTAGTAGACTTCCTCACCATTGTACTCAATGTCTTTCTTGCCATGCCCAGAAGGATCTGTTTGAAGGAGGAAGAGTAGTTTAGTTCCTAAAGCTTATTTAATCATTTCCCTTTCCACTGCCATTGTAAACTTCAGCTTTTTCCTGAGACTGCAAACATCAACAGGAAGCCCATAGTACTCTCACAGTAAGAAGGGCTGCAGGATAATACTGTATCTTCCCTAGGTGCACAATAGGACCACAGTCTTAGTTTAAACAGGCTAACAAACTAACTTTAGGATGATTAAACTCTGGAGTGTTTACTAATAATGCCTTATTAAGTAGCCTTCTGCATTTCCATTAAACCCAGAACCTTTATTAAGCAGAGATAATGACTGTTTTGGCTGGATTCATGCTGATCCTTTTTCAGAACACTTTTCAGAAGTGGGAACCATTGCAGCTGCTTCACACTTCAGCCAGTTCTTTCTTGAGAGAAGCATGTTGACATCACTTTGGACAGGCGAAATAGTATCCTGACCAAGGCATGACTTTTTTTGATATTAACACCTGCTGGGACATTAAAGACTTGAAGATAATTGGTGCACTGAGAAACTAAGTGTATAGGTAGAAGATTGAACTGAAGACCACAAATGTAAAGAGCTGCCATTTGAAGAGGTGCCAGAAGTAAATCACCATTTACAGTACAAAGAACTAAAGTGAGTGCTTCAGCAGCACTGAGATTTTGCACAAGGTTTGCATCACATGTTTCATTCACTAAGGCAATCAAGATGATTAGGCAGTGTAGGAGAGGTTCATTAACGGTCATAGCAGACACTGAGTCTGCTCCTCATTTATAACCAATGCATCTGGATGATTTTCATTTTTGAGGGTTTTAATTTAGAGAAGTGAAATTTATGTGGACAGAAAATACACACATGTATTGTACAACTTGGGTTTGTTTTAGAGCTGCCACTGGCTTTTCTGAAGTAAGTGTTACTTATAACAAGTGGCAAGTAAGTGGCAAAAATTATTTTTAAAAATAATGTCTCACAGTTCACATGCTTCCTTTAGTTACTCCTTAACTTTAGGCCCTAATTACAGGGTAAATATTCTGCTAGGGATTTTATTTTGAAGATACTGAAGAGAATACCAAAGCTATAACTGATGACAATATTCAAGAGTATGTCTTTAGTGCCAAAGACAGAGAAATTTTGCATACTAATCACTAGCATTTTGGAAGATGCAGACTTATAGAAAGCAAAGATGAGAAGTATGAGGGAAATGCACCAGATTGGTTACAACTGTGGCTGAGATTGTGAAACAGCAGCCTTTTAATGAGAAAAAGGAGTGTAATTCGGTATTCTATTTTAACCAAGCAACAACAATTATCTCAGTTAACTCGGAGTTATCAGTAAGTGAGGAGTCCCTTTTGTCCTGGACCCTGTGATGTATATGCAAACTGAAAAAAGGGTTTCTCATTTCATTACACATAGAAATTTCACTGTGCACACATGCCTAAATATGCCCAAGCACTTCTTTCTGTTTCCCTGACTTGAACACAGGCACTACAGGTCTTAAACAAGAGCAACAGAAATATTTCCCAATACTGAAGCCATGCAATAGAAAAGCATAGATCAGACCTACTCTGCAAATAACATTGGTATGACCACAGAATTTCCCCAAAAAGGAAATTAAAAAATTCAGTTGAAATCCTGGACCCTCACAGCAAAGGTTCACCTGCCCAAGACTAAGTAGTCACTGAGTAAATAGAAAAGACTTTTTAAAAAGCCAGCCCGAAACAAAAAACTTTCACAAGCCCATAGCCATACAAAACTGGAAATTTTAAGGCCTGTATTTAAAAACAGTAGTTATAAAAAATGAAAGCTAATTGAACACTAAAGGGGAAAAATAAGAATCATCTCAAGAGACATGCCTCCTTTACAATAAAAGTGTGATGTTCAGGTCCTCTATACTGCAAATCAATTGTTCCTGTCATTTGAACTGGGGATTTCCCGACAGGATTCCTTCATCTGGTGCCAACTACACAGCATTCAGCTGTCTGCATGCCATAGAGGAACAATGAAGGAGGAGCAGTGCCATACCTGGAAATGGGGAAAATTCAGAGTTTATCAGTGGCTGTGACATACCAGTGTCATCACACAGGGACAGCATGACTGAAATTGAGCAGGTCTCCCCATTCTTGTGTCTCTGTCAACAACAAAGCTTCTCTTGAGCTCCCCAGACTGAACAGAGGATCATCCACAGACCTCTGGCTGAATGTTGCCCATTGTGAGTCAGGGGATGAGCTGGTATCACAGAAGGAGACAAGGACTGGGGGAATCCACCATTGAGCAGGGTGGGTCCTGGATCCCACCAAGTACTGAGGCTTGAGCAACAGCTCATCTCATTATTGTTGGGGCCATCACAGGACCAACAGACTCTGTAATTTGTCTGTGGGAGGAAAGAGAATAAAGGACCATAAAGATCTGTACAGCACAAGTGGCACAGCAGTATATTTATTACAGGAGCTCTCCCTCCCCCTGGTAGCTCGGTATCTCCTCATAGTGCAATGGGAGTGTTTTATTTTTGTTTTCCTTTCCATTAGAGGATGACCTTTGCTACAGTTAGGTTGATCTGCTGCAGAGCCAACATCCGCCAGCTTCCAGGGCTTGTGCTTCCCCAATAGCAGCAGATACTTTCTACTTCTGCAGTTTCCTTACTTAATCATGTCTCCATAAATCAAAAGTGACCAAAACTGTTAAAAAACATTTGGGTGAGAACTCAGAGCAGCTGAAGAGAGACCGAGACTGAGTCATTGCCTGATGCAATTTCTGTAAACACAGTTGACCTCATTGTTGTGTTAACACCACCACCATCCCCCCCCGCAAAAAAAAACCCTCAAAACCCAAATGAAACGAAACAAAACATAACAAAACCCCAACAAAAAAACAAACCCTACCAAAATATTTTTAATTACATGAACATTGCTGTGAGTACGTCACTAAACGCCAAATGAAAGATGCATAGAGGAGCATATTTCTCTTGGAAACTGACCAAATGAACATCTGGTGGCTAAGTCTTCTGGAAAAATCCATCAGAGGATAATGACAGCAGCATTAGATGCACTACCATAATTAATATTGTTTCGATGGGTTTAAACATGAAAAGTGCTGAATGCTGCTGTGAGATGCTTTCTCAGATCACACCTAGTTCAGTGAAGAGTGAACCTCTGATTGTTGGAAAGATATACCAAGGAAAGGATGACGCATCACTCACTCCTACACTGATAAGCAGTCACTGCTAGCTGGAGTCAGCAGGACACAACAGAAGGACATCTGGTCTGACCCTGTATGGTATTCATTACCTTTCAAAATATTTTGGAATTTTCAATAAAGAACTTTAAAGCAAGCACAGAGGATTAACATGGGAAATAATACCAAATTTCAGACTGGTCCTGCTGCTGAAAGGGTAGGAATCACTCTGCTGTATTTTCAGGATTTGTTTTGTTTTGCTTAATAAGGCTCATAGGATGTCCATAATAAAAGGGACTTTCAAGCATATATACACAATTGGTTTTAATGGTGGATTTCAACAAGAAAACAGGATTTTTAATACTTAGTATGATCCCTATGTTGTGGTAAGCATGATTGTTATATACGGCTTTTGTATTAGAGCCACTTGGTTTATTTCACAGCTGAATTACAGCCTCAGCAAAATCACTGAAATTCTACTGAAAAAATTCACCTACAAAGAAAATTCAACTGCAGGGAAAATCCTGCCTGAATAAATTACTTTGATACCTCTGCAGTGTAGGTACAGAATAACACAATCACAGAAATATTAGTAAAAGTCACCTTTAAGGGTACTGTTTCCCCCCAGAATTTTCATGAATAATAAACAAACCATGACCTTGGAAAGTTCCAAGAGCCTCCGGCCAACCTGTTCCAGTATTACCATACTTCGCAGGGGAAACTTTTCTCCTAACACACACTCTGAATCTTCTCAAGGCACCTCTTGTGGTCATTGCCCCTTGCTAGATTGTTACTGAGAAGTTTGTCTCAGCCCCTTACTAATTACCCTTCTTGCTCTCCTTCACATTAAAGAGGTAGAAAGGTGAGAAATGACACAGCAATATTCTTCAAGACACAGAATCACTAAGCAATCTTTCATCCATAATACAGTTTAAAAACTTTGAAGAAATAGACACTTCTACCCACCTGTGTGTTCCAAACCTATTTTTTCCCATGCTAAAGACATGGGTTTAGATCATTAATATCAAATAAAAAGCACTGTGGTCACAAGATGCAAAGACACATTATGGAAAAATCTCACTCTGCCATCTTTCAAAAAAATATTGTGTCAGCAGCCTTAATGCCAGATTAAACAGCGTTTGTCCTACCCCAGCCAGCACAAACTGCATATTGTGAACTAACCCAAGTATCCTTTAGCCAGATGAAATTTACCCTGAGTGCTTTGATAGCACATAGATCGGATATTAATGATGGTGAAACCACAGCCCACATTGTCAGACAACTACATAATGCAGCTGGATGATTTTATAGATACGTGATTGTACCTGCATAAAACCTCCAACATCTGTGGAATGTGCCTGACAAATGTGCTGAATCCTGAAACACAGGTAGACACACATCTCTTTTACCATTCACTTTCAGAACCAATTTTTGATCGTATTGAAGTCATGGATACCTCCTCATAGCACCAAATATGGCTCAGTTAATCAAACGTTCTTAAATATTTAGGATAGCTTATAGACTGCTATCTTCCCACATTTAAAAATTAAAATGGCTTATTTCATTATTCAGAAATCAACTGAACACACAGTTATGACATACAGCAAGTAACTCAAAAGAATTATGGCTAAGTGGTTTGCACAGTCTATATTTAGTGATTCTTACTCAGACGCTAGATCTGTCCTTAAAGTATTCTTAAAAGGATTGGCAAGTATGTCTATGTGTAAAATATGATAATCCTATGTTAATTCTCCTCCTTACCACTCTGTAGATGCCTGGGAACAAACCATTGTAAGCATTAAGCTTGCTAGAGTTTGCACTGCATTTGTATTCATTAACCAGACTATTAGTGAGAGCATTTTAGAATTCTCTGACTTTCCCAATAGCTGTGTATGTACATTCACTGGCTGTATTATTTATCTGTGCGAGTGTACATCTACCCACCCATCCGTCTCCACTCCTGCATGCATACAGATCAATATGTGTCCCTGTATATTTATGTCTTTCACCATTCTCAAGACATTCAGTCTACTTCTCTGGCACCAGCTCTGGGAAACTACTGCTTTAGCTAATGCCCTTCTGACTGAAAACAGAGCTCCATGCATCATTGACAGGAACCAAGGCAAAAAAAGTAGAACAAACAGATGGAGGTGGAAGAAAGGGAAGTATTTATACTAAATTCAAGAAAAATAAAGGGATTAAGGGGATGTCACAGACTAGACGATTTAAGAAGGGGATTTCTTCTGAAGAGGGGATATTTCTCTGTTAGAATAGAAATCTATCATGTATTCTAACCAGGGTTAATTCTAACATCTAGGACAAATCTAAATCTTAAACCCAAGATTAAAAGTTGGCTTGTGGTGTCTATTGTATCTGTCAATGGTTTTAAAAAACAAGGAGAAAATATTTTATATTTGGATTCAGCCAACACAGTAACATTATTTATAAGCTGCCTCAGGAGCAATAATAATTTTACATGTTTTTCAGTACTCAACAGAGTATTTTCAGTATTTTGAATTATTTTAACATGTTCAAATTTATTTTCCATCCTCTTTTAGAGACACTGGATTAAGAAGCCAGTCTCCCTTCTTCCCCCTGTCACTCTGCATTTGTAGTTGTAGACCAAGCCTAACCCTAGCATCAATGCATCTGTAGGGCTATCTCAAGCAGTGAAGCAATTATTTCCCTAAACCTTCTGAGCTAATTGTGCTGGAACTGGGTGATCTTTAAGGCCCCATCCAGCCCAAGCTATTTTATGACTCTCTGGCATTCATGCACCAGATCTCGTATCTGATCATGGTGTTGGTCTAACACAGACCTACTAAAAGTCCCAGTGCTTTTATCTCCAAGGGGTCTGACCACTTATGAATACCTCCACCCTTATTTCAAACTAAACCAGAGCACGAAGAAACACAAAGAAAGCCCCGGGGCCATGGTGATCTCATGAAATCATACCAGCTTTATATTTAAATCAGTGACTGAGCTCCTCTCCTAGTATGCCAAGTATTTCCCAGAGAAAATGGCTAGTGTACGCAGCGAACTTCTCCTCTGCTACTGCTTTATCCCTTAGGCACAAATAGCACTGCGCTTGCATGCAGACTCAAAAGTTATCCCAAAATCCCATACTGTTACATGATAGCTTTTAATCTGATCCCATGCTTAACACTTCCATGTAAATTCCTAGTGCTACTAGGATAAACATCTCAGAAAACAGAGGTTATTTATTTCTAAGTAAATAATTCTTTTCTTTTCCACCTGTCAGGTATAAGTGAAAGACAGAAGCTGAACCTTATGCTGAATAAGATGATTTGGGATACATTGTCAAACTTATCACCAACTTCTTGTATGACTTGGAAGAGGGCAGTCAGTTCTGAGGTGTTCCCTGCATACAGAAATCCCCCGACGGCATTTTAATGGGAGGAATGCTGGCTTTGCTATAAAATTCTGTTCTGAAATTACAGAGAAAAGGTGAGATTTACCTAGGCTGTAGTTGTATTTGCTGTAGAGTATTGCACCTCTAATATCTGGAAGGTAAGAATAGCAGAGAGAAGCTGTAAGACTGCAGCAAACAGTGTAATGAGAACAACTCTGGTGATGCTCAAGAGAAAGCACGAGCATTACCACCTGCACAGCACGAATGCAGGGGGGAATCCAGGGTATTTATAGATGTTCATCAAACAGTAAAGCCTCGTTGCACTCCACTTGGCAGAAAAACAATTCCGTTCGCATTTCTCATGATTCTTTTATCATTGACTTGGATTTAGCAGAGTATACTAACATTTCATCCCTTATGAAGGCACAAGACTGGGAACATTGGCATATTTTGTGAGTATAATTCATTTTTTGTTCTGGTTGGAATGCAGTGCTGCGCAACGTTACTGCTGGGTGAACACCTGTAGTTAGAAAACACTGGTTTGCTCAGAGGGCCCAAAGCATGCCAAACTGTTCTCTGGAAGGGGATTTGAAAAATGAGCATTTTAAAAAAAATTAATCCTCCCATACACAAAAAGAAATAGAAAAGCAGGCATGAAACTATTCTTTCAGTGCCAGACATCAAAAAGACAAAATCAAGAATTTGAATCTCTTGGGGATGAATTTCAGCTTTGTCTGTAGGACAAACTAAGGCTTATCTCAAACATTGTAGGATCCAGTTCCTCAAAGCACCAAAATACATACTTATCCCAGTTCCTCAAAGCACCAAAATACATACTTATCCCAGTTTCTCAAAGTACAAAAATGTGTAAAAGTCAACAAGAGCAGTGCACGGAATGATACTGAAACCCTTTTCTCTGAGATACATTAATTACAGTATTATGGAAAAATGCCATCTAGAAATGAAAAGGGTTTATTTCAAACTGTCAAAACATTCTATTTAATTTGCAAAATATCCAAATATGATTTGGCTGCAAATATTTTAGCCAGTTTTCATTTACAGACACAGTGCACATCTTTTAAAACATGGTCTGAAAATTTGACATAAAATTGCAGATAGCCTTTACTATCGTGAAACTCCTTTTTCAGAGAATATCTGTTTCATCAGTAAAAGGACACAAGGACTTTATTTTCATGCCAGAATATTAACATTCTGCTTTCCTAAAAAAACAGGCTCACAGCCACTCCTCAAAAAATAAATTCTAAAACCAACACACTTCATTTTTGTCTTCTCCTGTTTTGTCCTCTACTATCGAAGCCCAATAGACACATTAATGAGATTTAAGCTCATTCAAATGTTTTGCTTATACAATCTGCTTTACCTTGTCTTGTTACTGTTGACATTGTGAAACATGAACTCTGTGTTAGTGAATTGCAGTAAAATAACAGGTAAGTTACATATTCTTGAGAATTTCCAAGTTTTATTTGTTCTACTCCCTAGATGATATTATCTGCCATTAATTTACACAAAATTTCCTTTCCTCTTTTACTTAACATACAGTTTGACAGTCTGATACTGGTGTTCTAGATGATTCCCCATCTTTCTCTCCTTCCACTGCTCTACCATGCAGTTCACCCTCCAGGCATTTTACTGTTCTGGCCCATTTATGCTTCTCTCCTGCATTACCTCTGACATTTCACCCCTTCAATGGTTCTCCTTCACTGACTTCTTTCCACATCTTTTTCCAAGCTGTGATTAAATGATACCAGATACAGCAAAAGGGGTAAGAAAACATAACTTAATTTGATCACTTCAGTTTCATCCACAAAGTGAAACCGCCCCCCCCCAAAAAAAAAAACAAACCAAAAGGAAATCCCCCAAAACTCCAAAAACAAACAAACAAACAAACAAAAAAGCCAAACCAACCAACCAAAAAAAAAAAAAAAAAAAAAAAAAAAAAAAAAAAAAAAAAAAAGCAGTTAAGTATCAAAGTCTACATGTGATAAAGCTAAATCAATGGTGATGGATAAATTTCTGAGACAGGGGTGACTTACATTTACCAGAATTCAGAATAAGACCCTCTACGTACCCATACATTAACTTGACATGTACTTTCAGCACATGAGTTTCCTCTTGCAGGTTTACTGAAAATAGAAAACAATACTAAAAATCAAACCTTTGGCCAAATGTTTTATGTTTATGTTTTATGGGCCAAAATAATGCTTTTAATTAAGACCGAAATACAAAGTGTCCAGAAGTCTCTTATGTAATAAAGCAGTCCTCCAGGAAGGCGAACAAGCACAACCCATAATATTTTTACCAGTATGAATCTACATGAAATCCTTGTATTAGTCTAAAAATAACTGCATGAGATATGCTGGCTTTTATGTTCATCTATTGCACCAAGGTTCCTGGCATAAGAATTACCTCATTAATGCTTCAGAACACAGTATAAATACTCATTTCAGAAAAAAATTATAAAGAATAAACCAAGTGATAATGGTCTACATGACTAGTCTGATATACATTATGATTACCTAAATGCAATGATGAAAGAGTAGATTATTTCCCCTCTCATTTTTTGCAGTTATCTCATGTAGTTTAAATTATCTACATCTATCAACTCCACACACTGGCCAAGGCTGAAACAGTGTTGACCAGGTCCATAGAAGTCAATTAGCTATGCCAATTTGCTCCAGCTGAGAATCGATTCTCCGTTGTCTTTATGCTTCCTATAGAATATTCTGTAGGAAGCATTGCTTTAATGAAGCTTGGTCAGCATGTATGGAAAATGTCAACACGAAATTTCTTCTCACCAGCTTTTGGACTTCTTAAAATAGACAGTTTTAAAAAAATCCAACCTACCACCTAGAAAACCATAGGCTTTGATTGAAATTGCAGACGAACTTAAAATTAACTCTAAAGGAAGTACCTTCAACATTATCAATTTAATTAAACTATTATCCTTCTTTTCCTTTAGCAGGTTTTCCTAAATTTGCAGTTAAATAATTTAAACCACTCTTGACCAGATGTTGTTGATGAGAAACAACCACAAGAAACAGAGCAAACAAAAGAAAGATCATAAAATACATTAACTTTTACTACCCATGCTGCCATGCATTAGCATTTTTAATAATGACCTCATTACCATTTAGTTCAACAAGCAAACAAAAACTGTTTATTTGATAATTTATTTATTCTAAAATAACGAAGCCTTTTTTATGTGTCCTTGTTATGAGCTCACTGACGTTAAAGGCACTGCTACAATCAGTTAAGTAATTATCATAGGATAAAAGCTTTTACCATGAAAAAGTTTTGTTTGAAAAAGCATGAACTGCGATTCTCATTGATAGCTTTCACCAAGTGCAGGATTCAGTACATTGTAGCACAAAGGCCTAGATTATCTCCCTCTGTTAAAGGCTTAAAATTCTACAACCAGACCATGCCAGTTACCAGTATCAGATTATGATAACAAGATCATGTTCAGTTATAAAAACAAGTGTCTAAACTTTTCTCATGTCACTTTCTATCTAAGTCCCATTGCAGTTGTGAAAGGACCCATCTGAATGTGTGTAGAAGCTCATTTTAAAGCTAGCTCTTTGAACTGGATTCATGGGGTATTTGCATAAGAAGATTTGGGTAAAAAGAATGGGCTGGTGCTGCATCTGCCCATTAATATGCCTGCTAATTCAGCACATTGTAAGCCTATTGATGTATCACAAAAGGCTCAAATTCAAGGACAGTTATCCTATTGCCATTGTTAGGGTTTGAATTCAAGTAATATGTTCACTATAGGAATACAGTTGTTACAATTAGATATTTTTCTATAATGGTATAAAGAACCGACGACAATCAGAATTACAATAACGCTGATAAAACTTTAGAATTCATGAATTCTATTATTTTAAAAGATGCAGGTGCTGATTAATTTTGCTTTGCATAATACTTGGACATTGAGTGCTGGAATACTTAAAGAGCAGAAGCAAATTGAGGCAATATAACCTATCAAAGCTGGCAGTCTCCCTTTAGTGCCAATCCACATTTATCTTGCTTATGAGAGTTTTAATAAAAAATTAAAACATTAAACTGAGTTGCAACAGAACAGAGGAGACCTACAACGTGAGCACAAGGAGTGGGTATTTTAATCTTGCTTATGAAAAATGCAAAAACATCACTTGTGCTATCAGGGGATATCCTACATGGAACATTTTTATGGTGAATATGAATTGCTTAAAAACACTGTATACTAACAAATGGAAAAAAGAGCAGAATCAGTGATTCATGCAGGAAGCACAGAGCAGCCACTGCACCAACTCCACAGTGGATTCAGAGCAGACACTGAGGCACGCAGGCAAATAAAACGCTGCTGGTTGAAGTGCTGTAAAGAGTTTTTAAAGCACGCAACACAAAGGAAATGCTAAAGAACAGGCTAAATGGGAACAAGTGCAGAGAACAGCAAATTAAGTCTAGTTAAACCGAGTGCTTCAAGCTCCTAAGTCAGCGTGCGTTTAAGACCGCAGCGGCGGCTCACGGGGAGAAGCGCGGGAGGTGTGCGGTGGCGCCGGGCTGCTCCGAGCCGGGCCCGGCTCCTGTGCTGCGGCCGGGACAGGGCCGGCTCCGCCGGGCCAGCTCCGCCGGGCCAGCTCCACCGGGCCGCTCCGGGCCGGGCCGTTCCGGGCCGGGCCAGCTCCGCCGGGCCGCTCCGGGCCGGGCCAGCTCCGCCGGGCCAGCTCCACCGGGCCGCTCCGGGCCGGGCCGTTCCGGGCCGGGCCAGCTCCGCCGGGCCGCTCCGGGCCGGGCCAGCTCCGCCGGGCCGCTCCGGGCCGGGCTGTTCCGGGACAGGGCCAGCTCCGCCGGGCCGCTCCGGGCCGGGCTGTTCCGGGACAGGGCCAGCTCCGCCGGGCCAGCTCCGCCGGGCCGCTCCGGGCCGGGCTGTTCCGGGACAGGGCCAGCTCCGCCGGGCCAGCTCCGCCGGGCCGCTCCGGGCCGGGCTGTTCCGGGACAGGGCCAGCTCCGCCGGGGACCCGCGCTCCCACACTGTCGCATTGTCCGGCCCTGGGCCAGGGGGCACGGCCACATTCTTCTCACTCCGCGTCCCTCGGAGAAGACATCAAAGACCGGAGAGATGTGCTCTTTGTGTTGTTTGGTCTCTGACTCTCAACATGTGGTTTCGCAGGCCCAAACATCGGCACCTTTTAACCTATTCTGTTCAGCTTAGGCCTCAGCTCCATTTGAGCATTAGGGAAACTATAGTAACCGATAATCTGCCTGTTCCTGAATAGAAACTATGTACCTTGTCACACAAGAGCCTGCGGATCACCATTCGGGACAAGTTCCTTTACAGGCCCTCGGCTTTCTTTGCTGGGGCCCGGCCTGTCCTGCTGAAAAGGTGTCAAAACCCTTCGCCTTTCTGCGACGGGGGATCTGTGTTAATGTTAATTTATATTTAACAAATGGGATATTGTCCCGCAGAATGTATCAGTATTTGATGATCTATTACAAATGTTTTCATCAAGTCATAAATGTGGGCCCTTGACAAAAGGCGAAAGGTCTGTGGAGGGAGCAGGGCGGCGGGCAAGGCAGGGATGTGCCGCACTGTGTGTGTTTTTCGGTGGGCCCCAGCGCCGGGCAGGTGGTGACAGCGCATCTCCCGCCCGCCGCAGCACCCGTGCCGGGCGCCGAGGCCAAGGGCCGCGGCCGGGCTCGGCAGCGCAGAGCGCAGCAAAGCCTCCTCCCGGGCCCCAGCGTGCCGAATCGAACGCCTTCTCCATCAGCGAGCTGCAGAGCGAACTTTGTTAGTAGTTGGTTTTATTCATGTATGTGTTTCGTAGCGATCTGATCTCCCACTTAATGAGCCTCCCCCCAGGCACAGGGAAAACCTTATCACCAGTCCCATTTTTCACTCACTCAATCTCTAATCCGGCACTGCACTGTCTTGTTATTAGCAGGAAAAGCAACAACAACAACTATGTATATCATGTAGATCAGAGCCAGGAAAGAGAGGAACAAATGTCAAGGGTTTGAAGAAGCAATTCCAATCCAGCTTCATTTCATCTCTGTCACTCTCTCCTGACTGTCATGCAACAGCCGGCTGCTAACACATTTCTCTCCACAAAAAAATGACATTTCTGCTTTCTTTATAATAGTTTAATATTAATAGGGAGGGGAACTAAATTGTTGACACTGCAATCAAAATACCGTGCTGGAAACCAAAGTATTTGGTATGAAACTCAAGACCTTCTGCATTCAGCTCTCTCACAGTGACCTGACATAAACTGGCAACTGGCAGCCGTCTGCTTTTGGCAGCTTGGCATATTTGGTCATTTATTGGGTGCATGTGAAGATCAAATGGGTTAAGATTCTTCTCCTTAAACAGCAGGGAAAAGAACATCAAAAAGGTGTAAATTTCATTTCCCCAGTTTTGATTAAGTCAAGCATGAAATGAAATGTAATACTCTCAAGTGGCAAGGGTTTATACTATTGATGTTGTTACTTCTGCTTCACAAAGCCCAATCAGCCGACAGCGAGTTGAACAAGCTAACAGAGTTTCAGGGTGGCCAGATGGAGGGTTTTTACTATGGTTGAAAAGACAGCTTAGTGCTTGCCTCTTCAAGCCAAGTCAATGCCAACTGTGTGAAATCCTGGCCATTCTACCCTTTTTTTTTTTTTTTTTTTTTTTTTTTTTTTTTTTTTTTTTTTTTTTTTTTTTTTTTTTTTTTTTTCCACTGGTCTCAGTGCTGGTGGCTAGCACCATACAGACCTGATAAAAAAACAACCCTTAAGCAAAACAAGGTATTGAATGAATATTTTTTTTTTGTCAGATGCATTGTTTGTCTTCCCCTCAAAGTGCAGAGATTTCTGAATTCCTGATGCAGATCAATCTTACTACAGTATTTAAGCAAATGGGAAAATCTATTGCATTTAAATGTTATCTGGAAGGAGGCCTTTGCAAGATTTTGGTAGTTTCTCTGAGATTAAAATCATAATGCTATTTGTTTTCAATAATGTGGTGAAGCAAAAATCTACTCGTGCTTTGAAAATAAATGAAGATTTAAACTGTACCTTGTTCGTCCATTAAGGGAAACTGTAGTTAATTCAGAGCCCTGTGAGATGCACATTGAGAAAGTCTTTAGATCTAGATACAAAAGTAACAGGTCTTAAATTGAGTGTGGTCTTACTTAGTTAGGAAATTTGTCCTTTTTTTATAGGTGCTTTTTCAGGTCCCTTGTTCCCACTACATTCTCAAATTTAATGCTCTTGCCACTATACAGCTGGACTAGAATAGAGTGGCTTTAGTAAAGACTTAATAGAATCTTTAATGCTTCTAACAATCCACTCCCATTGAACTGCATTAAGTAGATATTATGGAAGGACAAAGAGCTAAATAGCTCAACATCAACCTCATTAGGCATGCAGGCAGGCCTTGAACCATTTTATGGGCAAGCCTATTGTGAGTACACTCACCAGGTTAGCTTTAAATTGCAAATGATACCCTGAAAAGGGAAGAGAAGTTTTGGAGAATGGCCTCACAGAAAGAAAATCATTTTAGGCTATAAGAAAATGAAAGGCATTGTTAAAATTGCTCTGACCGTAGCAAATGAAATACATCATGGACTTGAGAGGCTGAATGCTACACTTGAGGGTTTTTTGTTGGCTTGTTTTTTTTTTTTTTTTTTTTTTTGGTCCATTTAGGAATGTGGTGGTGTACAGCAGAATATAAACAATATACAGTATGTAAGACTTATTAAGGGTGGCTCAACATACTATCATTTGACTGAAGTTAAACAAACAATAAGAGCACAATAATTAAGTGGAAAGTAAAAGACAAAACATCCCATTTATCCCATTTGAATAAAATACAAAGTATGAAGAATAATATTTATTGGAACTTTCCAGAATTGCACTGCTTAATCAATAAGGATTCATTTAGTCATAGCACTTCTGCTTTCAAAATTTTTATATTAAAAAAAAAAAAAAAAAAGTCTCTCAAGAATTGTTTGCAACTGCAAAGTGCTTTAACAACTGACATTATGATGCTGCAAGTCTGGGAACATATTCCCAAGCAGAGCCCTTCTCTGTCACCTTAGTGGATGAATAATTGTGCCTTTGCATATTCCTTGTCATAAATGGCAGGAATGAAGGGACCCTAAGGACCGCACTGGCAGGATTGGTGCTGTACAAGCAGAGTAAATTAAAACAAGGATTAGAGCAAGTATGATTGGGGATGACAAGCAGGGCAGTTGTCGCCACACAATGTGCCTTTTTGCCCATATGGTCTGTACCAAGCTTACACAGCACAAACCCTCTAACATGGATGCTTATTAAAGCACTCCTTCTTGATCAGGACATAAAGTCCTTAAAGCTTCATGTCATAGGAGAAAAACCAGTGTTTCTTTCACAACCCAGGCAGCAGCCTCAAGCACTGTTATTTGTGAAGTTCTACATGCAACTGCCCTATCTTTGCTTTTCCTTAGATTAATATACAGGAAAACCCATAAATGTGAAAAATTGAGGTTACAGTCTGCAGTTATAGTTATGCATTGTATAGGTTATTAAATGTGATAGTGAATTAACTGACAATTATATTTTAAATAAGAATCAGACATACTAGATATTTCAAAAGTGCCTCCCAAAGTATGGATTTGCAGTGTACACAGACTATGGGTGATTTTTAACTCTGTTTAACTGGATAATGAATATACATAAAATTCATGCTAGGAAAGTATTTGAGTGATCATATATGCAATATTATGAGCAAAAAAAGAAGAGTAGGGCAACTTTCTTACAGCTTACAAAAGAACAATAAAGAAAGAAAATGTTCTTTCTAAACACTTGTGTTATCTCACATGAAATACCTAATTTTCTTTTCCTTAGTTCCCTCGCTAGTAAAATTGAAATAATTACACATTATATTACACATACAATTATACCAAAAGCATATACATGTTAGTATTTCTTTTTGCTGTTTGTTTCCCTTTTACTCAAGGCTCACACCACTGGTCCTGATTTACAGAGGGGTACTTAGATTCCATAAATGCCCATGAATAATTTTAAGTCTCTGAGAAAAGTTCTTCCTAAAGCAAGATACTATTGGAATGCTTTCTCAGTCCTGCAATAAGGTACTCAGATAGTGGTGAGAAAACAGAGATAAGACATTTTATTTAAATTTTGTTCCTCTGTGGTCCATTATACAGCTCTATCTGACCTCAACGCAACATCAAATTTAGGACATTCCTTCAAGATTGATCTTTTTCTCAGCCAGAACAGCCAGTTCTGCAATAATAAGGAAATCTGTAACATGGAGTAGCACACAGTATTAAACAGGAATCAGCAAAAACACTGGCAGTTAGAACTCAACGGGCACCTTCAGGAATCATCCAGGAGTTCCTGCTAAACTAGACAGAGGTTTATTATAGAAAGCTGGAGGCCTTTTGGTGAGAGTCTTACAATTTGAAGCAGGACCTGATAAATGCTCTTTGATGATTTTAGCTCCTCTCAAACTTGAGCCATCAGCATACTTCATTTATTAGAACATATGTTATTTCTTGCGAACACTCCTTCTTTTGGACCTCTGGAGAACTGGGATTGTTTCTTGTAGCCAAGTGCTCCTTGTGTTTTGTAGATTCAGTAAAATGAATTGAATAATATCATTCAATAAAATGAGTATGAAAACCTTCCCTGCAGTAAGTGGACTGTAAGAGCCAACATTTCCCACTGATCAGTAAGTCTCACTGCTGAAGGACAGCCCAAGCTCCATGGATGCACTAGAACTCCTTCCTTTAGCAGGTGGGCAACTCCGAACTTTCGTAAACAGAGTCCCCATTATGCCAATTTTATCAAAACAGTTCCTAGATCCTATATATACACACATGTATTTTTAATGCAGAACTTTAAGGTGTCAAAGAACAAGCTGAAAGATGTAGCTAGCAGTATCTAAGTGATATGGGCTGCTACATGGCTGCTTCCTATCTTTAACTTACAAGCATTTTAGACTAGGTCTTTTCCCCAAAAAGAATCCACAGATTTTTTTCTTTTCCTCACAGTTTCTCTTAGCATGTAATTACTGCCACAAATGCTGAAGAGGATCCCAGTAACCTGTTAACTTTACTTGGCACTTAAAAGTCATGGGCAGTTGTGCTAGTAAACTTCTAAGATGAACAGATGCTACTACATTTACCTCATCTTTGTGTCCAAAAATCTTTGAGCTTTTCTGTCTTTTATTTTCAAAGCTGTTTGACTTAAACTATTCTGCATGGATCTCACATTTAATTCAAAATTATTAGGAATTGGACTTGGCAAGGCATTATTTGGACGGATATATTCATATTTATTAGGATGGCCTCTTGCTTTATGCCTAGATTTTGTTAGACACTGAAACAAATCAGAAAATACAAGGAACACCTTTTTGTAGGTACAAGGGATTTTTGCACCACTACCCATGAACATATTTCATATCTTATTTTCATCTACTTTGCAGTAGTATTTGGTCTTAATCTGCAGGAGCATGGCTACAGGAAAGAGTGGTCCAGTAACTAAAGCATCAAGCCTAAGATTTGGGAAACAAAATTTAAATCCCTATTCTATGAAAATATCTTGATCATTTAGGTCAAGATACTCAAATGTGGTTAGAAAATATACTACTGTTAAGCTTCTAACTCTTAATGAAAATAAGTAAGAATTCCAATTTTTTGTAAGAAATGTATTAAGCATCTATAAACGTCTTTGAGGATCAGGACTTGAGACTCTGTGCCCCAGGTCCGTGACTGTGAACAAAGATGACTGCATTGCCCTGCTGGGCAGGGGTATTCTATATCTGTCCTACAGTCTTGGAAATGCTCAAGGTTATAGATACAGGAACCAGATAAGGACTGTAAGTGTGATAATCTTAAAGAAACATGCTTTAGTATAATTCTATTCCTATATTAATATGATTGAAAGGGAAACAGCTTTTTAAAAATGCTATGTTGAAGGCATATTTTTTTTTCGTACTTGAGAGATTTGCCTTTTGGAAGCTTTTTCAAAAACTCTGTAAACACTGATATGATCATTATTTAAAGCATGATTTTAAAAATTCCTTCTAACACTTTTTAAAGTTCTTTTAGAAGGAAAAGGAATAAACAGATTTTAACTGGAATACTTTAGACAGCTACTCAAGCTTTCAAAATGTGTACAATTTCCTGTGTATCTGTTCATATAAGAAATTATTGACAAGCCATGAAGAGAGATTCAATGAAGTGAATGTGAAGGAATTATTTCTTCTTATTTCACTCTTCTCACTTAAATTCTAGATTGAGGCTACAAAATTAAATCAAACGATTACACACTCGAGGATATTTCATATGAAGTGACTTCTGCTCAGTCTGATCTAATCTACGCTGAAATGTAAAACAATCAGTCTCTAAGAACTTCAAAGTACCACGAGCTTCATTGACTTCATATTACTTAACACTTTGAATGTATTTGAGAATAGGCCAGGAGAAATTCCGTGAAAGGAGGACATCAGGCTTAATGGCAAGGTGATGTCACAGTACAAAACTTTTAAGTAATTATTACTGCTCTGATTTTAAAGGTAATTTCCCCCTGAACTCTCCCCCTCGCCCCTCAGGATTAAATAACATTTTTCAGCAGGCTTCACACCATGTGTAATACATTTCAGACCTGTTGAGTAGGTATCCTGAAATTCCTACACCTCCCGATGTCACGGTTCCTCTGAAAACGTGTGAATTATGTGTGAGTAGACAAAGCCCTGCCGCCCTCCTGCAAAGGCATGCCTAAGTATGCAGTTAGCTTGATGCACTGCAAATTGTCCCATAAATCTGAGTGTGCCTGTAAGTGTTTGTGGGATTGGAGCCTAAATGAACATCCACCTACAACTTCCACTGCATTAGGACTGAGCTGAGGGGGTTGAACGTGCCCACTGGCTTCCCCCAGGGTCCGCCTAGAGACAGAACACAGATCCCGAAATACCTCCTTTTCATTTAATTAGTAAAGCTTTCATGTGATATTTTGACAGAATTGTTCCACCTGTCCTAACAGTTACAAAACACGTATTTCCATCACTTTGCTTTTCAGCGCTTCCACTGACTTTAAACAAACCTTGAGCAATGATAAGCCTTAAGATAAGGGAAGAGACAGAAGACAATTTTTTTTTTTTTCGAGGAAGAGATAATTAACTGCAGTGTTCAACGATCTTTTCCAAAACTAAACAGAAATAGGATAATTAAAAACTTTTACTGAAATAGCTATTTAAATTTTTAAAGTAAAATTTATATGACATAATAAATAAATCAGCAGCTTATTTGCTTCAGTGAGGACCGACTGAAATGGAAGTTTAGTTTCTCAGTGGAAGTGAAGCTCCTATCATTATTAAAAGATAAACATGTAGGTACTGAGAAAACTAATTAAATTTTGTTGAGTAATCAGGAAGTCCCTCATGAATATCCTCTGGGGTAGGCCCTAACGTGAAGAGATCTCAATTTTGTGGTTAAATAATTTGAAGAGATTAATTAGTAAAGAATAAGCATTAAAGACAATCATGAGAAGATAAAGGTAATTTTTTTTAACATTTACCGGTTTTATAGCTCTACCTGATGAAAAAGCTTTCATTGTATAATGTGACTGTTAACAAGATAGTTGTCTGAATTATTTTTAAGTATTTAATTTATTAGCTATACGGTAGAAATAAAAAACCTTCCAAGATGAAAACTTAACTTTAAACCAGATTTGCATAAAGGATTAGGCTCTTTCCAGTACAGAACTACTTTTCAATCTCAAAGTGGGAGAACTGATCTTTATCCTGAATTTCTTTTTGTTCCTTTGGAAGTTCAGTTTAATCCAGCTTTCTTAATTTTCACCTTCTCCCTAAACCTTCTAGGCTTGTTACATGATAGCTAAGGATCATTATCCACCCAAGCTGAGGGGGTTTTCCCTTCATTAATTTCTGTAAGAAGATTACCAGTGCTTGTTTGTTGTTGTTTAAGCAAATTATTTCCCTAAGCAATTTGTTTTTCCAACTGGTTTACACTTTAATGCCCTTGATTGAATTTCAAACAAGAGATCAACTTGACCAACCAACTCTGTTTAGGGGGAGTGGAAAAAAGAAAAAAGGGGGAAGAAGAATTTCATGTGAACTATTTAAGCAAGAAGAGTGCTTAAAAATGGGCTCAACCATTCAGTCAGAGATGCATCATAATTAGCAGCTCATTCAGGACTTGTTTAGTTTTTAAAGTCAAGGTGACTTTTTTTGAAGACAAAATTCTCTAATTACCGCTGATATGTGTCACACCTAACAGAGTTTTTTACTCTTGTAGTTCTACATATTTCTTCTCTTTCCCCTGCCCCAAGCCTATCTTCACTGGAAAGGTGTCAGAATTTTTTGTACGTTTGAAAAGAGATGGCTGATGCAAACAACGTGAAGATTGGGCATTTACTCCTTGCAGTTCGAATAACATTCTTACTCAAATGGTTATTTTTAAATGAATACAATCAAGACAATTGACTGTGATTCGGTTTCACTTAAGTTTTAGGCAAGAAATTAAGTATTTAAGCACTCTGGGCTTCTCAGTGAACTGTATATATATAAATTTGTACAAGCAACCAAGCTAAGCAACAAGAGATATCACCCTTAATTAACATATTCCTGAGCAATTATCTTGATGTAGATGATATTATATTATTATATAATTTTTACCCAGGCTAAGCAGACACCTTAATAAAAAAAGAGAACACTAGTCAAATTTAACTCCACCAACACCCTTACCAGTTTGATGATGCTTGTTCACTAGGTCAAGTTGTGAAATCCATATTCATCTACTGAAGTATTTTTATTTGTGGGATTGGAATGTACTTCCAAGCGAAGCTGGCAGAATTTGACTGTTTTACGGGTGAGCACCACTCCTCTACCCTGACTACAGCTTGGTGACTTGTCAGCCAGTTTGTCTCTCCTGTTGCCCTCATCAGGAACTCTGTTTGTTCTACTGCTAGACCAGTTGAGCAGCCGCCGCTGGTGCTTAGAGAGAGAAAGCTGTTCTCATACAAACTGCACAGGGAGGAAATATATAAAATGAACAATAACAACAAAAAAACCAAAAGAGCAACCAAAACACAACAACATGAACATCAAGAAATGAAAAAACAAAATAGCAAAAAACAATCAGTATAACGTGATTCTGAAGATTGAAACTGCACTTGTGACCTTAGAAGCTTGCAGAACCCTCAGCAGCAGCACCACCTCTACCCAGACTGCTTCACATCTAAAAAAGTGCTAAGCACAACACAGAGAGGCAGCTGCAGCTTTTACCTGACAGCACAAAGGGACCACGACCCACAAATGCTTAGGAAAGAACTGGACAAATCTATCAATACTGGATCTTAGAGGAACGGGGATTTTGTATCTGCTACAATGGTGACATGAAAGAAAAAAAAATTAAAAGTGAGTACTAGTCACTGTAGAATCATAAAAACAAGCAAACACAGGAAATAAAATTATTATTATTAATAGTAAGTGTTCTAAATTGAGAAGTGAAAGCTATTAACATCCAACAAAGGAGTTCAAGGCTATGCACCCTAAGCAAGGCTCATGGTTGCAATTCTCCTCTGTGATGACCTTACACACTGTCTGCTTTACATTCCCCTGAGATCTATGCCAGCTAAGTACCTTGGAAACTTTCAGATATGACCTAATATAAATTAACTGTTATGAGGTCATGTTAAAACTGGAGGCCCATCTATTTTAACTTCACTAGCTGCAAACAACACAAGTAAATTGAGCCATGTCAAGCTATCAGCATGCTATGGAAATCGTCACTGATGTAGATGTTATATTGCATGAGATTCCCTTTCCTTGTCATTTTTTTAAAAAAAAATAAAGAGAGTATCACAGTATTTCTGACTTTGGTGTCAAAAGGTAGATCAATAAACAGGTAATCATTAGTTAAAACCCAGGATACTCAGTCATGAACATTAAGTTATTGATTTGACATTTATCCTGCCACAGTGTCTTCTCGTTAAGTGTTTCAATAATCTAATTTTGAATTTTTTTTTATTTTTGAGATCCCTGGATTCTGACAGGGCCCTATGTATATTCAGCAATTTGTAACAATGCCACACTAACATAACCAGGAGATGAATGATAGTTCTGATTTTGGGAGCTGGAGATAAAATTATATGAGCCTATTTCTCAAGCAAACAGACTTTTGAAACAATGAATTTCTGCATATCAAAATTCAGCACTAAAATCATTAAAAATAACAGTGTCATCCATTCTATTAAGCATATTCTAATTAATCCACTTCAAAAATTGCATTCAAACCGTACATATGTATATATTTGTTTATAAACAGTGCCAATATGGTATGAAAAATATAATCTTAGTTTAGGAACAGGATACACCAACAAATTTAATTTCATGATGACACATAGCATTCTAACAAAGAAATGTTGTCACTTAAAATAATATCCACATTTTAATATATCTTTTCCCAATCTCACCTCCTACTGTCAACACCATCAATTTCAGCAGTGCTCCTTCCCCTCTTTCAACATCAAAATGCGGTCCTTCCAGTATCATTATTATCAACCTGAGCAAACTAAATGTGAAAAGGTGCCACTAATAGGACAGCTTTTGACATCACATCTTGAACCAGAATAAGCAAACAGGCAAGTCAAATCTTCAGGGTCAAGCTTTGAAGTCAATTTTCTGACCCGGGAAATCATGTTCTGTGACAGTGATGACAAACGGTGAACACATGCCTTGTATAAATATGTCTATGAATGTTGCCTTACAAACATTCACAGTCACCATCTCACTGGAGCCAGCTACAAACAGAGAAATGGGAAGTTTACACTTTGGACATCTACTGTTTGACACACTGCTTTAACAACAACAAAAAAATAATCCAACTTTAAAATTGCTTTATTTTCTTAAGCAGAGTTAAAAACTGTAATAAAAGAGCACACATATACACCTAATTTTCAATTAACCTTTGACATCCGGACATCCAAAGAGCAGCATAATGTATACAGTGCAAACGTTTTGCTATTTGGGCTTCTATGCCTAAAGCACTCTCTAGCCAAGCTTTCTAGGCACAGCACTAAAAAGTCATTGTTTATTGATTTCAAAATCTAACAGACTAATTATATATTTGTAGATGACTTGACAGATTTACAAAACTGCTATATGATTTTATAATGGAACATGCTCATGTTAATCTCCATCTATGGAGATAGCTAGAGGGGGCTGACCTTTATCTCATATTTAAAACACAAGCAATAACTGAAATTCATTTTCAATTTATTTTCCAATCATATAAAAGGAGGGGAAAAAGATTACTTTATTGAATCTTTTTTAGCTGGTAAAAGGTTGGAGACACACAGTCTTGATGCCTTCCAAGGAGCTACAGGGATGGTCTATAGGGAACAGACTTAATCGAATAAACTAATCTTTGCTGTGGAGATTAAGTAGATGGCTACAGCAGTAGAGTAACAGCAGAATGCAAAGTATCAGCAGCACCATCAGCTGCTTTAAAGGTGCTGTAGGCAGTAGGAAAGCTTCCCTGTTGGGTCCACCCTACTGATCCTGCAAATTTGGTAAACTTCATGGAAATTCAATAATGCTGCTGCATTGTGTTTGCCTGCTGAGCAAACAGCCTGGTGCTGCAAGGCACATATGTGATAATTTACAAGGAGTTTTTGGAAGATACAGTAACTGCTGCTACTCAAGCCTGGGGCCTTTAAGTTGAAGAGAGCATATGCAGTGTACATCCTCAAGGTAAATAGTATCTAGAGGTGAGGATGCGTTTCAAAGCAGTTTCCTTACAGTTGGTAAAGTGCCTTACTTTGTAAGCACATCTTTTCAAACACTCTTTGATTCCCTGTGCCAATACACACATGAAGAACTGAATTAGTCTGGGCTAGAATCTGTCATGATATATGACTAACACATTTCTGCACTTTTATGTTAGCTTAAATAAAAATCGAGTTATTTTGTTGGGTTTCTTGTTCACCCTGTCTCTTCCATTTAGCACTCTGAGTTGGAAATCCTGACTAATTATGGACTACACATTTCTGAGGAAATGGCAGAGATGGCACCCTTTCCCTGCAGAAAGGATATTTTTATTATGGCTTAGAAGCAATCCAAAACACACACACTGCTTCTGCACTTTCGGCCTGGCAGTGAAAAGGGAAGCAAATCAGAGCAGGAATGATCCAGGTTTCAACGTATACAATGAACTTATTTAATAAGAATAAAAAGAAACATTTCAAAAACAATTACTGCTGTCTTTGGATCCTGGAACTTGAAAGAAAACCGCAGCTGCGTTGCTCATTCCAGCAGCTCACAGTTCACAGGGTAAGCAGCGCTCGTCAATATGAATCAGCTGTGAAATGCAGGGCTGTGCTTGGACTTCAGTTTAAATTGGCCATCCCTGCAATATTGTTATTACAGTTAATAAAAACTGTTGCCTAACACTTTGACCACAGACCAGCGGAGCCGGTGCGGGGTGGGGCTGGGGAAAGGGTACGTGTCAGGGGGCAATGCTTAATGTGAAAAGTATTTGAGGGAAGGTGGCTCTGTGGGTTATTTCTGGAGGTGACAGTCTCACTTGAATATTGATTCCCTATGTGACAGAAAATGTGAAAGAGATATTAAATGTATTTCAAGTGTGCTTCAATAGTAGTTTAGCAATAATAAGCAACTAGTGAGGGAGAAGCTTTCTTCCTCTTTGTCAACAAGTTATGGGCTATCAAAGGGCAAATAACATCAGAAAAACAAAAACATTCACTTTTATTTTTTTTCCCCCTTTTTAATTGAGGCCAGGAACCAGCATTATTCTTAGGGCTCTTATGATTTCCTCTGTTTAGCTTAACTGTCTCCCATCCTACCTCTCTTTTATAACAACTAGATTATTTTTTACTATATATAGAGGATAATAATGATGATTAGCATGATAATGTGCCACAGTTATAGCACATACCAGTGCAGGAAGGCTGCAGTACCTGCAGGGCAAGGATCACAGGTGACCAACATGCAGCACCATTAATGTTGTGTTTCAGGCTCCCTGGGCAGTCTGAAGTGGGGCCACAAAGAGTGGAGAGAGCCAAATGCTGCCTTCAGCCTTCCTTTCTCTGCTTGGTGTGCAGCCACACGGACACAAAGGGAGATCATGGAGCAGACCATCAAAAACCACACAGTTTGTCCTGAAGAAACCTCTCACAGTAGAGAAAAATACTGACTTTGCAAAGACTGAACAAATCCTACAGCCTTCTGTCAACAGCGAATGGGTGCTTGGAGACAACCTCCTACCAAATGAAAACAGTGGTGATCCAATACAGCCTGAAGCGGCCCCAAAGCTGTGCTTGATACTGGAAATGTTTGCTGTGTCAAGGCACAGCCCATTCAGAATAGAAGTCCTGCTATCAAGCTATTTGGAGGTATAAATAATCCATCCACGGTCTCTGCTCCTGCCTCCACAACACTAAATGGTATCAAAAATGTCAACATCTCATGCTCAGAGAGGAAAAAAAAAGAAACTATGTACTAACAATGGGGCTCAGACTATGCTTTCCAGAGGAGAGACAGACAAGGCAAAGCTGAGAGGATGACCAAGATGACAGCTAAAGCCCTTGCCCTAGGAAGCAGCATACCAGATTTCAAAGACACAAAATTCAACTTGGTTAGGATCAATCTGTAGAGGGCCAGGCTGCACGCCAGAAACAGGGCAGCTCAGCTCACCATGAGTGTGTTTACATGGCAGCCAGAGCACTGACAAAGGTGTTTGGCTACACCTGAGCCAGCTGCACATTTGCTGGCCCAAGGGCAGCCTGTGGTGAGCAGCATACAGAACCCAGCACAGCTCAGCACTCCAGTGCTTCCTCAGGTGAGCACATTTTGTAACCCACACTTCACACCAAAATAGCTGGATTGCAACCAGTCTTTGATCTGCCCATCCAAATGTTACTCAGCCACGTCTAAAAAGGCTGCAGTCACTTTTTTGTCATCACTGTGGACATAACCCTTATGGCAGAAAGCAATCAGGAGGATATGCAATAACAAATTAATATGAAAAGCCAAGCTGTTTTCCATGCCACAAAACAATCAAAAGAATAAATGTAAAAAACAGATTCCAAAGGGCTGGCAGGTATATTTCCAGTGGGAATGCACTTCTTCCAAGAAACTCTAGCCAGAATGATTAGCTTGTGTTCATTAAATAAGTTTTGTTGACCATTTTTTGTAATCTCTTCATTATTTTTCTTTATTAGAAAAATTAGGCTGGTTAAATGCTATCAGTAGGATTATCTATAATGTACCGAGGTAATGGTTTTCTAAGCTAATGCAAATGTGATCACTGTGCAAGTTAAATGACCTCTGCCCTCACCCCCACTAGTTGTGTAATGAAAGAATGAATTTAAGAGACAATTATTAGGTTAATTTCCTTACTTGAATGTGGGATCTGGCGGGCCCACCGCGGCGCTGCCTGGAGGGAGGCCCCTGGGATGGGGAGGCGGGCCTCCTGAAGAGATAAGGAGCATTGCACAACAACAAATTCCAGACCCCCTAGATAAGGAGAACACTTTTTGGTTACGGAGACCCACAATTCTTTGAGGGATTTTATGTAGATCTGTTGGAACCCATTGGTTTGTAACCCCCACACCCACCTATGTACCCTTATAAAAACCTCTGCACTTTCCCCCAGACTTTGGGGATTTCTCGTCCCTGGCTTTCCCTTTGCTTGGGTACTTGGCAATAAAGTTACCCCTGCGGAATGGCCACACGAGTCCCTCATCTCTCTCTCTCCGTGCCGGCTGTGAAGGGGTTGCCTTGCAGGATCACTGAGCTGAACTCACTGAGCTGAACTCACTGAGCTGAACTCACTGACTGAACCACTGAGCTGAATTCACTGTAGCCCGCCGTGGCTACTACCCTGCTAAGGCACCCCTAGGCTAGCCGAGGGAAAGCCGCTGGCTCCCTGGAAGGCATTCTCTGAGGAGAGTACCTCTCTGGGGTAGACCCGGCTATCCTGGCCTGAGACCTCTCAGGCCCCTTCCCGGCGGAGCCGACATTACTTGAATGCTGACACTGATGCTATGTTCCTGTTATTAGACCTACCTCCAGGTAGTAACAATACAAGTGAAATAAGAAAGAGGATAGCTGGTGGGCATTGCACTGGAAAGCTTGAGGTGCTTATTATCAAAGGTGAAAATCCCCATAAATTTAAAAAAAACACACAATCATTAAATAACACAAAGTTATCAAAGAATCTGTGGAAGACAAATTCAAAAATAAGAAATCACAAATGTGAAACTAGTGGCCATATGTGGTAAGAAAACACTTCTTCTGGAAAACATGCAGATCCAGTAGCTAATTGTCACTTGTACTGAGGCAGTCCCAGCCATAAACTACTCTCAGTAGAAGAGGCTTCTCCACGTAAGACCAATCTTTTAAAAAGCAAAGCGATGCACAAAAAGAGAACTGGAGAAAGTACAATGTTTGGTGTGGTGAGGAACTGCCAGTTTCTGATTTAGAAGGCTAAAGCAGTGACACAGCATTTGAAAGTTATAAGGTGTGGCAAGGCTCCCGTTGCAAGCCCAGAGCTGCCGAAGCTCCCAGGTGTCCCCACGGCCCTCACCGCTGGCTAATGGGGCAGCAGTGGGCTGGTGGAGAAACTTGCTGCCCATTGTGGCCTACAGCCACCAGCAGAGGCAAGCCTTCCCTCCTGCCCCTCTTCCTTTGCACCAGCTGACAGGAGAGGCTCCCCATGCTTGAACCTCTTCACCACAAGGGAGGTGGTGTTTGAGCATCCCAGCACGTGGTACTGTCCTAAGCCCTGCGTCATAACGTGCTTACCCAAACCAAAGCTTCCTTAAGGCACAAGAACCAGAGGATGGCCCAGTTTTCTGCTAGGGAGAGGTACTAATGGCATCCCAGAATAAGCATAAGCCAAGCAAAGAAGCAGCAGACCAACATTTTCCTGCTAGGAGAACCTCTTCATGCACCTATGCTCTTGCAGTCCTACCTTCCCATACACAGTCTGACCACCACCTGTGTATACAAATAATTTTCTTTGAAGAAGAGCAAGAAAAATGTGACTGACTAAAACACCATACCCACACACTCTCCCAGATCTCTATAGCACTGCCACAAGTTTTCTAGCTGCTGTCACTCTTTGTTATTGTCAGTGAAAGAGCAATGGATTGCTCTTGCTTTCTGCTGATGGCCTGTTAGTCCCCAGGGGAGAAAGCATAGACTAATCTGGAAGATTAGCAGGCTGTGGACCAGGCAATCACAAGCTCCCACCCTATCTAGTACACTTGAACCAACAGCTTGCCTGGCAGGAAATTCTGGTCCTGCACATCTTCTGTCAGACCCTGAAAAGTCAAATCCCACAGAGACAAAGACTTTTTTCATGGTGACAAGCAGCATACAACTCATCCTGAGCAATCCCACACTGCTGGATAAGTTGAAATGAATGGATGCAAAGTTTTTGAAGGGACTCCCCCAAAAATATCTCTAAATCCATTCACTTCCATTCAATGCCAAAGTCATAGTTGGTTCTGCAGGGCAGGGCACATCCTTCCAGTGGGCATATTTTCATCTCGCCCCAAGCAAGCGAGGAGAGCTGTGCTCATACAGGGACAGCAGCATTGCCCTGCTGACACTGCTCATGTGAATGCCAGCAGCAGCCAAAGCCCCATTTCCTCCCCACAGCAGGGCCATTCTCAGGACCTCTAGCCATGTAGAGACTTCTCAGACTCCCCTGGTAAGGGAACGCTCTAGCTTGAACCCACAGGACACTGATCGCTCAAAACTTTTCTGAGAAAAAAGTACACTGGGAAATCCAGGCTGTTTTATGAAGGAAGAATGTGCTTCACTGGTGCAACTGGTAGCCAGTGCTTTGCTCTGCACTAAGACAAAATATGAACTTGCCTGTTTTCACTCTGCCAGGCTGGTGCTCTGTGCTCTTAAACAGGCTCTGTGCCCTCCTCAGCCCTTTGGATATAATGATGAACCATCTCATTACATCTGTCATGGAGAACAAGGAAATCCCAAACTCAGAAACAATATGTTGATGATTACCTTAGAATAATTTTTTTAAACTTAAATTGTAATATCAACAATTATTTTTGTACTTTTGGGATACTCTCTGTCACCCTAGTGCTTGCTCTGCCAAGAAATTTGGAGTGCAGTCCAGAACCCATTTACAACTGTGACAAAACTCTAGCTGAAAAAAGTCCCACCACAATTTGAAATACTCATTATCACTACCCAAAGAGAAAAAACAAGCCATTATAAAAACTAATCTGTGTTAATTTGAATTCTATATGCAATAAACCCCACCAAAACCCATTCTCCTGCTTTGCTAAGGCACCAAAATAATTGCAAGTATTACTTTACAAAGGTGTCTTTTACTATTAGTTTAGAATTTTGTTTGTTCTGAGCCATAAATAAATTAATTTAAATAAATTAATATAAAATGCAAAATCATTTCACATCAGAATTATTATAATTTTAGCCCTTTAAACTTTATATTAATATACTATATATAATATTTACTTTTTAATTTAAAAATTCTGAAAAGGCAAAAGCATAATAAAATAAATACTCAAAGAAAATCTGAGTTTGTACAAAGGTTTTTTTCCTTACTATTTTAGCCCTTCAACAGGTATTAGTTTAAGTGGGTTTTACTGTCTATTTTACAGACATACCAGTAGAAAATGAAACATTTAAATATGCAAGCTTTAGCTAATCCTCCAACACACAGCCTATGGACTTGGTAGGATTATCCCTTATTATAACGCCGTTAGAACTGATACAAAATTGCAGTCTGAGATTAAACACAAGAATTTCGAAAAATGCATCCCTCTGCTTCCATTTTACCCTGCAAAAATATTTAACATTTGGAGCATTCCTTTAAGTATCTCAAAAAATAATTGGTGCAGAATTCTAGCACTTATATAATTATGCAGCATTACTTTATGCAGTAAAGACTATACCTAACAAAATTAGCAATTTCCCCTCAATCTAATGCAGCATTCAAAACACTGAGGAAAACAGTGGAATATTTTATTACATTTTCCAATTTGTTGGGGAAACCATCACATGTGGAAACACTATTTCATCGTATGTGGAAATTATTTTTATTTTTTTATTTAAACAATTTAGGGCTGTTGTATTATTAAAAGTTTCATCTTCTTCCCTATCATGAGTTGCTAAATTTCTTTTCAAATATAATACTGCTAGTTAAGGATCCACTCCACTGAGGGACCCAAGTTCATTTGCATCCATTGGCTATGCTAAATGCTCAGCCTAACAGATGGGAATCTAATTGCAGACCTGTTGTCTGGACATTGTTAACAAATGCAGAAGTAGCAATATACAGGGCTTTTTGGAACTGAATTTGGTCTGGCAGCAGGGGAACTCCAGTTAATTACCAACATCTGAATTTCTTGTTTAATGCAGGCAAAGGCAAAAATAGAAGTACTCAGACTCAGAAGGACTGAAAACTGATCAGAAAAAACACAGACATTAGATCACCCAAAGCAGCTGTTCTGGAAAACTGGGACGAGGGTTCCATTACCATACAATGCAAAATGCCATTTTTGTGAAGTGGCTTCCATGTGAGAAAAAGAGACAACTCTAAATGCAATCATGTAAAACATATTAAGCTTGCAAAGAAAACACTGTCTCTACAGTGATGCATGAACTCTAAACACCATAAATGGAGGTGGTAGTATTAGACTTAACAGAGCTCTAAAAGGCAAGATTGGGTTTATTTGGTGATTTTGCTTTGAGTCTCAGAAATAGCAGGTAGATGAGATTAACTGCAGAAAGTGTTCAAATTACCAAAATCTGTAATTTTTTTTTTTTTTGCATTTTCTTTGTTAAATCAAAAGGCATTTGCTCTTGTAGAAAATTATTTCTTCTGTTTTCACCCCAACTCTTCAAAATGCTAAAAGAGAAATCAAGATTATTGGTTTCCAGTGTTTGCAAACAAACACCTTTTGTTGCACTGGAAATGGAGACCAGTTTTCTATGGCACTTCCCTGTTCAAATTACTCTCTAGAGCAATTATGTATTTCCAAAACACCCAACCTTGTCATTGTTTAATAATTTGACTTGCCTGCACTTTTTTGCAGGGTTTCTGTTGTTGTTGTTGTTTCGGCTTTTTGTTTTCTTTGTGAGGGCTCTTTTTTGGAGCTTTTGTTTGGTTTTGAGTTCTTGGTGTGTTTTTGGTTTGTTGGTTGGGGTTTTTTTTTAGTCAGGGATCTAGAAACATAGCAAGGTCTATATCCAACTCTCTTTAAATGTTCATGTGCTTTTATGCAAAGGGCCTATCAGGAACCTGGAAACCTACACAGTGTCGTAATATCCAAGTAGAACCTTTAAAAAACTGAGTTTTTTCACTCTGTCAGATTACATTTTGATGGGTAGTAGAGCCTCAGAAAAGAACAGTACAGAGCTGGCATTTAACAAATCCAACAGTCTAGAAATCATGTCTCTTTCTCAATCACAACACTAAAGAAGAAGAAAACCAGGCTGTTTCCATGGAATTAATAACTGGATCACGAAGGTTTCACTGACTGACTTCTAGACAGCAGATGAGGGGTCTGAAGCTGACACCCACCATGGTGAACCCACCAGTTGGCAGCAGCTGAACTCTCAAGGACTCTGAAGGCCAATGGGCTTTACATTAATTGACTTTAGATGGGATGCTTAGAAAATTTCACTGTGCTTCTCTTCTCTCTGGATTCTTTAATTCTAGTAAACTAGATTCTAAAATTCTCTGCATATTTTCTGGTTTCATTAAGTGAAATTAATTGCTGTACAATCTCAGCCCTTGCTATGGCACAATTTTTCAGGTATCAGAGGTATAAAAATTGCCAGACATTTGTTTTAATGACAGGAAAGTGATACCAAGAAGTCATGTGCTGTTTCAGAAAATGCAGTTATTGTTCATGAATGAATTTCAGGCTTTAATACCATTTTGAGCTGCCTGGAATTATTCTGCTGAAGATTACTTGGTCAAAACAATCTGATAATTCAGATAAAACACAACAGTACTTTGTCAAGGATTTAAAAAAAAAAAAAAGAAAAGAAAAGAAAAAGTCACTCACAACTTGATACAAAGCCTCCAGAGTCAATGGAAGTACTCTGTACATCATGTTACAGATAGTAAAACCTGATGTTAGGATTTGTTTCCCAATTTCTTAGAGTCACAAAATCAAAGAAAGGTTTGGGTTGGAAGAGACTTTAAAGACCATCTAGTTTCACTCTCCTGCCATGCATGGGGATGTCACACACTACATTTGTAGCTCCTCAACTCATTGGACCAACTTACAAGAACAGCACAGCCCAAGGAGACAAGCATCATAAAACTAAACACAAAATGGGATGTTATAAACAAACACAATTTTCATTCTGTTTCCTGCTTTATTTGGATTGCCCTAGATATGAATTTCATGAACATTTTATAACATTCATTACTTAAATGTATCAGTGGTACCCATTCCAGTCACAGCCTGCAATCAGTTAAAATTATATTAAATAAATTCAAAATATTAGAAAACTATGTGACTATCCACTGTAAAATACATATATTGGAGGAAAAAGTGATCACCCTGTCTAGTTTCTTAAATAATCATAAAGATTTGTCACTAAACACATATTTTGCTACCCAACATATTTAATTTGACTAACCCTGCTTGGTTTTAATGAGCTTTCATAAGAGCATAGGGAAATTGAACTGTCACAATTTAGAGACATTTTTATTTCTTTGCTTGTGTGGTTGAAGTCCCTATTCTCAGCAGTGCTTTTACTCTTTTTTTTTTTTTTATATTTCCTGAATTCTTCATCCTTTTAAAAGTAATCCATTTCTTTATCACCCTTTTTTTTGAGCTCAGGCATGCTGCAGACAGTTGAGTGACAAAGATGACGTGGATTGGAGGTGTTTAGCTTTGTAATTTCATCCTTGAATTTTGTGATTACTAACAGGACAACTTTTTTAATTTGCTCTTTTGTCTCGATTCCCCTGGCTGACAATCTGCTCTGTGAGCTAGGCTTTTTAATCAATCACCTAGATAATCAAATGTCACTGGCTATCTGCTCCGTGTAATTACTTTTGCAATTAAAAATCAACCTCAAGTTGCCTCATCTAATTAGAGGGATGGGCAGATTTTCATCGAGATTGATTTTTTAATAAATATTGACTTAAAATGCCATAATCTCATCATATTCTTTCATTTTCTTTGTACCAAAAATCAAACAAATGGAAGAATTAACAAGCAGAAAGATTCATAGGACTTCAAAGGCTTTTGCTAGTTGAGACATACAAAATTGTGCTATACAGAAGCCTAGCTTATCTCAGTCTAATAACACTCAAAAGCTTCTACCTTTTATTAGAAAAAGAACAAAGCAGTTGCACCATTATAAATTTCACTTTCTGAAGCAGTCCAAATTAAATGAATATACTCTATACTTGTAATTATCTGCCATGCATATGACAAAAAATATTGCATAAGTTTTACTGGAGTATCATGTTTTTGAAAAATAATTAACTTCGAATAAATAATAATATTAAGAATTCCTGTTTCTCCAACACACCTACCAAGAAGATGTGGGTTTTTGTTTTCTTCCCTAAAGAACAGTTAGTTTGAGGATGCTTTTTATCCCTGTGTGTCAATAAGACTACAACATCCACTATTTTACTTATCACCAGGAAAACAAGTTTTGTGGCAAATAGCTGTGCAGAAAAGTAGAAAGAGCTGAAAGATCCTACTTTTCTACATAGTAAAGGAGAGTATTTTTGAATCTATTAAAATATTGATAGAACAGCAGAGTAGCCTGGAAGGTATGACCAGGAATAGAGCCTACCTTCTTTTTCTTATTTCTTACATGGAGTTATTCTCTGCCTGACCTTGAACCCTGTGAGCTCATTGAACCTCAGGAGGATGTTGCAGCAGCAGCAGTAGCAGGTCCTGGTGGTGCCAAGACCAACGCTGCTCTTGAAGGAACACAAGTCCTTGTGCCCGCAGGATCCATGACCTGCCTGGGGCTGATTAGAGCAGCACATCTCCCTTCCTGCAGCTGCGAGCCATGCTGGGCAGGCAGGACAGCTCCCCACTGCCTTCCCACCCCCTGGGGGACTGCTAGCGCTTGGGGCAGGCCCTTTTGTCAAAGGGATGCAGAAATTTTGTCTGTCTTGTTATCACTGCGCTTGGTGTTGCGTTTTGACATTTCTCTGGAACACACCCAGCCTTGTTTAAGGATATAAAGATACAGATGGCAAGACAAAACTGCACAGTGACTCATCCATGACCACAGGAGAAGATTTGTGTCTGTCAACCGTAGATGGATGTTCCATCTTATTTGCTAAAAGAAGCCAGTTTAATTGCTTAATAGTAGTTGATGACCCCAAGATAAGCTCTTTAATGTACATATGTACCTCAGTCATCCAGATCGCTACAAAGCAGTTATTACCGTTTTAGATGAATGAACAAACTCTGAATGTGCTATCCTATTCGGTTTATAATGATGGAACAGGATATCACAATTACAGCTGCTGGAAGAATATGCTGTGCTTTATACTGCAGCCAGCTCCAGAAAATGGTATTTCCACTGGAAATGTCAGCAACTAGAGTGCTTCACAGTACCTGTTGAGATATTCATTAATTTCTTATTTGCTACCATTAAGAATATATAATTTCAACAGTCATAAAAGGTATTTTTCACTGTAGTACAGGGGTCTGAACTACAGTACTTTTCTCAAGTGAATCACTCAGCTCCTTGTTCCCTCCTGTTGAGAGTGGGCTACCCTAAACCAAGAGAACAATAACTACCAGATTCTGAAGGGGATAAAGTGGGAGGAAAGAATATAATCTAGTCCCTTTTAGATTAACTACATGAAGTCCCTATTACAGCAGTGCTACCAGTCTGGTAACAACATCACAAGGGCTTTACAGTGAATAACAATGCTATGGTTGTGTCAAGTAAAACAGCACTGGCATCTATGCTGCCCATACATTGCCAATACATTTGCTTTTGTTGGCTGCAAAACAAAAATGAAAATAATTACATCTGGGAAAAAAAAATAACTCTGCTCAATGTCCTGAATCATGGTATGCTGAGAATGTGCTAGCCAAACCAACTCCCTGTCAGTGGTCTGGAATCTTTGCTCTGGATCAGCCACCTTGACATCATTTCCCAGCCCTTCTGTCCAGAGCTCAGTTTCTGTCCCTGTAGCAACCAGGGAAAAGCAGATGTGTGTGGCACCTCTTGTCTTCTCGCAGTCGTTGACTGTCACCCTGCAGAGGCCTAAGGAAAGGGCTGCGGGCAGGGGAAGAGGCGTTTTGGGAGATCTGCAAGCCATTTGGTTCCCTGTTTATTTGGGGAAAGGAATGCAGATACTAATCAGGCTCTTGGGTTCAGCAGCAGATGTGAAAGTTGCATGCAAATATGCCTTCTCTTCCTCTTGCTAGCAGTATACATCTTCCACACAAAGGCCATCCATACTTACAAAGACTGCATTAGGCCTGGAATTTACATCCTCAGAAAGCATGGGCTGATAAGGGCTGCGCATTCTTGATGGGAGGTGCTTCAGGACAAGAGCCTCCCACACTATTTCAAGTCTCAAAGCAAGTGGTTTGTAATTCTTTTAATTTTCTTTTAAGAGGGAAATCTTGCTAACACCTTCATTTCAGTTTTATAAACAGAATCAAAACCCAAAACAACTGCAGTTTCACACCTCCCCTGACTCCCTCGCTCTTATGCAAGCCGTGCACATCTGACCATGTAAACACCCGAGGTTCTAACTGCATGCAAAAAGTGCAGGGAGCACCTGCTCAGAAGAAAACTTTCTGAATCATTCAGAACAAGTCTTACAGAAGCAAGATAAATGCAGTTCCCTGGGAGACTTTTCAAGTGCCTTCTTTCCTTATCAATATTCTATCTTTTCACAAAAGGAATATAACAAGCAGAGTAATACTCAGGTGCATCTGAAACATATTAGTTAGGTCCCTTTTCTAGGGTGGAGCAGACTTTTCGAGTCAAGGGTTCCATTTATTTCTAAACCCCTATGTGGGAAAGCATTCTGAAAATAGATATGCTGCAGGTAAGGACATCCAGCCCTGTCAGATGTGACCGAGTCAGCTTTTAAACTGAAGCTCCAGCTAAACCTACAGGTAAGAAGTTGAATCTTTAGGTAATTTGTCCAGAGAGCACATAACTTCACTACAATTATACACACCTCTATTCTGGCACAGCATTTCCACACACTGTGCAGACATGCTTTGCTGTTAGCCAGTCTGTATTTAATATCCTTACCCTGATAGTAAATTCTATGGCATCTCTTAAATGCATAGCAGCAACTCAGATGGCTCTTCTGGAATTAATTCACTGGAATTTGCCTAATGATTTTAAAAGATTCTTTAGAACAAAGATTTAAGAGTTGTCAGCATTGATTTTTGTCTCTACCAGTGAAGTCCTTGACAAGTTCTTAGCATACCTTCTTGGTATACTTAGAGCATTCAGTGTCTCAATAAAATCATTATTATAAGGTGTTAT
Organism: Sitta carolinensis; assembly: GCA_032173965.1. Taxonomy (NCBI): domain Eukaryota; kingdom Metazoa; phylum Chordata; class Aves; order Passeriformes; family Sittidae; genus Sitta; species Sitta carolinensis. Next base: position 18,392,131 of record CM063292.1, read on the forward strand.
GTAAAATACTTACTCTTCTTGCACTTGGCAATAATGCTATAATTTTTCTCAACAAGACAGCCTACTAATGTAATAAATTTATGGTAAAATAGAAAAGGAAGATTAAGAATTGTTTTACATTCTGTGGTATAAGATTCCTAGTTATATTAGCATTTTGAGAAGGATTTATTTGGAGATTGAGGATTAATTCCCATGAAATCATTATACAAATTTCAAAATGTCAACTACTTTGATAGAGCTTATGATTTTATCTTCTTATTTTGACAGGCAACTGTGTAAAACAACTTCTGTGTAGAAGCAGCACAGGAATAAAGCAAGGCTAGGATAAATAAAGACAGAATGTTCCTCACAGGTTTTCCGATCAGCTGTCTTTTTATTCTGATTACTTGTAGGACAGAGCAGTAATAGACATTTTCCTTTGCACAAAATAATAAGAGCAGTACTTATCGCTTGTTGCCTACAGCTAGTGGCAAAAGGAAATTAGAAAAGTCCAATGAAGCTGAGTAGTAATTAATCATCATACAGTGGTGCCTGTCAAATCAGAGGGGTCTTTCCAGCTGATAATGCTGCCCAGCACAATTTAGACTGATAGAAATTAGAATTCTTTTTCCTCTGGCAAAACCCAAAAATACTAGAGTTAGCACAAATGTGGCCAACTGCTCACTTCAATGACTGCCTGACCCATTTACAGCCAACGTCTGCATTGAGCTTAGCTCAACACAGATTTGAAGGAACACCACTCATTCTTCACAGCAAAAAATAAGAGAATCATTCACAACTACTCTGCCTAGAGCGGTTGAACAGCACTAAACTGCTGGTTGTTCCTTATATTTTTTAATGCAAATATTTAAGCCTCGGCTAAAAGAGAAAGGAAAAAAAAGATCTTTTATTCAAAGTGAACTTGCTGCTTTTCTCCAATTCACAAGGAGGAAATGACAAAGCTCACATAGACAACTCAAACTCTTTTAAGGTGAAATAAATAAAAGAGTCAGAAGTGTTCCCCTCTCTCAGGAGTGTCCCCTCCTCTCACTGATTGCCTGCCTCAGCACAGCTGGGGAGCAACACAGTCATTAGGAGGATCAGGGCTTATTTTTGCCCAATGCAGCCAAAACAGTTTTGCTGCTGGCTTTGACAGACGCATTGTTAAGTCCTGATGAGACGAGGGCCTGACCTGGAGCTGCCCAGGCACGGATGGGGCTGAGCAGGGAGCTGGGAGGTGATGCAGTGGGGCCCTTGCTCTGTGGAAGCCCACGGGAAAACAAACCTAAAGAAAGGCCTCCAGGAATGAAAGGCCAAAGAAAATTAACAAAACTCGGTCACAAAACATCAACACCCAAATGTTTCTGCTGTGGCTCTCTTAAAACCAAGCACATTAATGTTATGGAATAAATCCAAGGTAGGGTAGAGGACAAGGGCTATCCACTCAAGGAAAAGTCCACCTCTTACATTGCATATGAGCATGCCGCCATAAAAATACCAGTACAGCACAGTGACAGAAGCCAGCAGGCTTTGTTAGCTAAAACTGTGTGTTATGCTGCTATAGCCAGAGCAGGCAAAAAGTTTTACATGCACACAAAGAAGGGCCCAATATATTAGTGTTTGCATTTGAATAATATGGCTGTATTTCTTCCTTTTCTTCATGGAAAGAAGGGATTCCATATTGTCATGAAAAGTGTGCATGCATGGGTACCTCTCTGACAAACTGGCTTTGTGAACATAAAGGCTCTATAAATCTGATTCTGTGTATCTCAACTTTGGGGGTGTAGAGGAGAGCACAGTGTGCACAGATAACAAAATTAACATCTGAAAACCACTTTGTTTTCCTTTCATCTGAGGTATAACATAGATTCATTAGGAGATCTGCATGCTTCTGTACCTTTCCCCTTAATATTAGAATGAATGAGTGCTATTTACATATGTCATTAGTGGGAAAATCCCCCACAGAGGAGCATACTGAATCCTAATTTGCACTGAATAAAGTGCTTTATGATGTAAGACTGTCAGACACCTCCCCCCCCCCCCCCCCCCCCCCCCATGGTGCAAATGAATGTTTAATCATCACAAAGAGTTAGACATGACATAGTGCAAAATACGTCAGGCAGAATCACAGCCAATATGAACTTCCAATGCTCAATGACTCTTTGATCAGTATAATCAAAATTCTTCTCAGCAACTGAAACGTTGCAAAAGTAACAAAATGCTGTCTTGTGATCGTGGAAATTAGACTTTTTTCAAACACTAACACTTAGGGAGAGCATGCATGACTTGGTGAGTAAATGCAACAAGTCTGGAGGTAATAATGGCAGCATTTCACGTTTTCCCACTGTGATTAAATGGACCATGTCCCACCGTGTGGGTGGGGCTTTATTAAGAGAGTTACAAACCCTAGAGAGACAGCACCCCCACCCAAACCTTCTCCTAAGGGTTGACCATCACTGCAACTCCAGGCCTGCTGGAACAGCCATGCGTTAAGTGATCAAGGCAGCAGCAGGAGCTCAACACACTGCTGACTAATACTCTCAATGATAATTTTTCCCCTTGGTATTTTGCTTCTGTATACATAGAGCTATTATGAGGTCCCTCCTGTGACCCTCATCAAATTCTGTGACCTGTGTAATACAGGAAATCAGGCTACAGGGCTTACAGTTGCTGTTGACACATAAACAGCAGAATCCCCTTACATGGCAGACAGCAGCATGCTATATCATCACGAGTAGCCTTTGCAACAAATAAATCTAACAGAAAAAACATTAATTTTTCCTATGAAAAATTTATTGTTAAGGAAAATAAGCAAAGAAAGCCATGGCAGATCTTTTATCTTCCTTACAGAGAAACCACAGTGGTACCAAAGGATAATTATAAACCCCCAAAAAACCCCAAACAAATAAAAATCCAAAGAACAACAAAAAAGCCAACCAGTGAAATAATTTTGTTTTGTGGGGACTTAATTCTAAAACATTTGGGTTTCCTACTTGTTTGGTTTTTTTTTTTTTTTCAATTGTTTGTGATTCTGCATGGTCTGAAATGAATTACCAAGCTCTTGTTGGTTCCACTGGTACCACAGCAAGACTATTCAAAATTTACCCCTGTGAAAAAAATCCAGGCCCATCTGTCACAGAAGTGGTCATCCACAGATGTCAGAGTCAGCAGCACAAGATGACCTGCATTCCCTCTGAACTCCCAGCTAGTGATTTTGTCTTTGAATAATACAAATTTTCAATATTGAAAAAAGTAGCTTAGATTTCATTATTTACATAAATCTGGGAAATAGCCACACATAGACTTTTATGTGCAAGATATTGAAGAAAAAACCTGTAGAAACAGATTAGTGTTTTTACACAAGACACACAAAAATTCCTCAGTCAATAAAAGATGAGGAAAAAGGACTTCAGCCATTTTTCATTAATTGCATAGATGTTTAAAAAAAAATCTGAAAGACAGAGCAGAATGTCTTTATGAAAGAAACAACTGAGTGCATCCAGAAAAGTCTTGGAAAGGAAAAACATTTAAACAGCCTAAGAATTTGAAAAGGATGTGAGAAGTTATTTAGGCCACCAGAAGATAAACTGAATATAAATCGAGCATGTTCATTTTTTCCCCTGCTCTTCCTAAATTAAGTATCCACTTAAATCCCACCAGTTCCAGGGAAGACATTTCCTAGGCAGGGTTGTATAGAAATAGGTGCCCTAGACTGATAATACAACCTACTCATAAGTTACATACTGGCTTAGCTGTGAAGCAAGTAGACTTCATGCTGCTCATGACCATTCTGTCACTGTAAGTATTCATGTATTTAAAATCAAGCACACACAAGCATTTTGCTGAACTGAAGCTTTACAGCAACTTAGGATCAAAGTTTGAGTGTCATGAAAGCACATGGCTTCTCTTCCAGAGGGCAGTAGCTTAAAATACTTGCAGTTTAATGCTAAGAAAATTTAATGGAATCCTGTGAGGGAAAATAGATCCCCTCAGCTCTCAGAAAATGTAAGGTTTGACTGCTGCCTTGTCCTTCACATGCCTCCAAACTCCCTCCATTCCTTTCTTTGTAAGCTTTACTGTGGTGGTCAGAATGACACAGGCAAGACAGTGAGACCCTTTGCTCACAACAAATCCGTCCAGAAGAATTCCCTCTCCTTGTGGATAAAACATGAGAAGCTGTTATCCTTCATTTCTGTCTCCTAGTCTGATGCTACGGAACTGGGTATTCAAGAATTGGTGCTCAAAGCAGCAGCCACTGTCATTGCAAGGCACAGACAGAAGGACTTGATAGTCTCCTGCCCAGTCTGCCTGAGGAAACTCTTGTGAAGGCAGCACGCAGGAAAGACAGCTTTTCCCTGTTCAAACATATCCCTCAAGCTTTGGTTTCCACACTGTTTCAAGCAATATGGCATGGCAAGTGATCCTTATTAAACATCTTTGGAAGTCAAAATCTCATAAATCATTAGGTGACCTGTTACTGCCTAATGCTCCTCCTTTCCAGGTGTCACACAAGAATCACAACTCAAACTTCCTGATTTAACGACACCACTCCCTCCACCAGGCCAAGCCGGCTGAAATGACAAATGAGAGGGAGAGAGACAGGCTGAAAGAGGCAAGAAGGAGGTAAAACAAAACACAAATTTTTGTCTCATTAGGAAGCCATATAATGTTAAAGGAGGCAGCATCTGAAAGCATACATTCATAATGATCCAGTCTACGTGAATACCATTTTTCCTTCAGGATACTGTTAGCCAGTTCTCTTGTATTCAACCCTACATTTACATATAGATTGAACCTTTCTAGAAAGCAATTTTACGCATTTTGTCTTAATATTTTTCTCATTAACATTGCACATGGATTAGGCTTCTTGAGAAGGAACAGACATACCTGGATATCATTGGCACAATTTCTAGAAATCGTTTGCTTTTGAAGAAAAATACGTAATAAAAGACTAATATACACAAAGCTGGTCACAAGTGAATTTTCAAGAATGAGATTAAAAAAAATTACAGAAATGGCTCTGTTGCTCTTAAAACAAACACTTCCTTAATTACCTCCTCTGGTGAGAAGTAACAATAGAAGAAAAACAACAGCAAAATTGCCTGTAAAACAAACTTCTCTCAGAGGGCTTAGTACTTCATCGAGGATCATTAGTCCTAATCAATCAGAGCATTTAATCATATGCTTAAGTTTAGGCTTACAGATAAGCATATGTATAGTCAGATAAGACTAGGTATTGTGCTGAACTGGGGCTGAAGTACTCAGCATCCAGCAGGATTACCCTGCACCGCTGAAATCTAAATTTTCTTCATGTCTTATTTGCAGACTGGGTGTAGGAATCAAATTAGAGGAAGGATTAAGGAAAAAAAAAGTCCTCATGATAGCAGGGCCAGGCTAAGCAAACATTTCATATACACACCAGGAGAAAGATGAAAGGAAAGCAGCTGCCCTTCCACGGTCAGAAATTCTTATCTGTTGACCAAACCTTTGTTAGTTTGAGAAAGCACAAGTGGTCTGCATTGGCGGAAGGTTCAAAGCAATTTTTTTAATAGATAATGCAATCAAAAGTCTGTCTGTCGAAATATTTAGAGGAACAAGATATCGCTTTAACCCCTCTACACCTGAGACCTCTGTCAAAGACTTTAAGAAGTGCCTTACACTTGTTTATGGTTTTTATCTTTAATAGGCTTCTGCATTTTTCAAAGATTAACATCTTATGAGCTCCTTTGAGCAAAAGAGATATTCTGTAACTTTTAGACAGTATTTCTCTATTGCCTTCTTCAAAGGAGTTGTATATGAAGGCATGCTACCAAATTAAAAATCAACATGCAAACCACAAGTCAGCTGTGGTTGTTGTTGAGGAACATGTGGTTCTGGTCTGCCTGTAGCTGGTGCAAATTCAAACCAAAAAATTAATTAACCCAGGCAATTTACTAGAGATAAGGTAAAATGTTCAGCACCTTTAAATGTCAATTTGAGAACAGAAAACAGTGTGGTTCTGTTCTGTCTGGTATAATTATCTCAATATTTACATATTTTTAGGAAGAATGGTGAAGTAAACAGGAACTCCATAGAATTTCCCTGTACAAATTTTAACATCTTGGCAAGAGCGGATGATTTCTGAGATTAAATCAAGCAGAACAGAATCTTGCAAGTTCCCAGGATAAAAACCAATGAAATAAGATTAATAACTTCTATGTAGACTTTTAGCAGGGGAATTTGGGTGCAGGAGAATAGTCAAATGCCATCTCTTTAGTCTTATATTTTCAGTACTGGAAATGTTCCAGAAAAAATACATTCAGTTCCTGGGTTTGCCACTTCGACTCCCTACTTACAAGCAGGGGCAGTGCTGCATGCCTTTCCCGAGAAAATGACAAAGAGCAGTAAATGTTATTATTTGATTCCAGCTCTACTAATGCCTTTCATTCATTAACTGCTCCTGTTTTTGACTCTCATGCTACTTTTTTTTCCTTTTATCCAAACATACCCCAAATACACTGGTTATACTATATATGCTACTTTCTGACAGACCATGCTTTGTGTTTTGTTTCTAATTAATCACAGCACAGGTGTATTTGTTGTCACAGATCCACTCAATACATTCAACATACATGACCAAGTTTTCTAAGCTATTTGCAGCAGAAGTAACTAATCTTTTTCCATAGCTTATAATCTTCTAGAAGGAAGTGATGTCATACCAGTTATCCTTCTGCCTTTTGTAATGTCCTTGCTGGCTCAAATATATAGCTTCTCAGTGCTTTATATCTTCACTCCTGAAGCCAAAATTTGCTCTTCTACAAGCAAGTATAGCTCCTCTGAATCCACTCATGCCAAGACTGAGTTTAACCCCTATGCCAATAAAATTTCCATTTGTATTAAAATTGTCTACTGCTTTGGAAAGACATGTGAGTTGGAATTACTTAGATTTCTGTGGGTATTTCTTCTCTGATTGGGCCCTCAGGCCAGATTCATCCAGACACCAACCAATACAGTCAGGATTAAGCTGTTTGTGCATTTACTATCTGTAGCTGTGGACTTAGCCAGAAGGACTTCAAAAGCTTCTTAGTTGCTGGAGAATAGCTGAAGCTATTTTCAGGCAACTGGTGTGGCCACATTAGTGCACAGAACAAGTCAGAGGGGCTCTGGCACCAAGAGCATTTCTCCCTGCGGCCCCTGGGCAGTGTCACCTCGCTGATGGCCCTTACACCATGGCTCTGCTTCCCTCAGAAGCCAGGCAGAGCAGGGCTGCCTTTCCCCCTTACCTCAGAGGATGACAAAAAAAATCCCAGGGAAAAACATTTCATTATTTCATCAGTTTTAGTAGCTTGCTCAGCGCTGGGCAAGGTCCATTTATTTTGGAGCTGGGGAAAAGCTGACAACTTTCTAAAGGCTTCACGTATCTCTCACTCATGTCCCAGTATTAACCAGTCTGACCCAAGACAGAGACAGTCTGGAGGTAAGTCCTTTTAAATGAAACCTCCTTTCTTGAAGACAGATTAGCTACCAACAGAACATGCAGATGTGTCTCCTTGCTTCACCAAACCCACTATTCATCTATCTCACTGCACGGACTCATCGTGGTGGCAGGATTAATGTCAGTTAGTCCCAGACGGAATTTTCAGTTTCAGTCATTTTATTGAAAACCAAGAAGCTTCCTGCTGTCCCCTGCAGCCTACTGTGGGAGAACTTTTAATCACCACATTTACTTTTTTTTATAAGCTGGAGCTGGATCCTGCAGCAGCAAACAGGCCAGAGCAGCGATGCTGCTGGTGGTGTTGCTGTAAAGCACAAGCTGGAATTGTGGGGAAAAAAAGAGGTAGAGAAGGAAGAGGAAGGTGAAATCTATAATTCAGCAGCAACCACGGGAAAAAGTTAGTGTGACAGATTTAGAGATTTCATGAAAGAGAGACTTTGAAACGGTAACAAAAATACAACACAATAGGCAGGTATGTAGGATTTTTTCCTTTAGGTAGGTTTAACAAAATGCTTAGACTAACATGATTCTTTTGTTAAGCTAGATAATATTTTTGAGAAACAGCATTACAAAAGGTTAAACATAGAACAGATGTAAGTTATAAAATACAAGCTGATCAAAGCTCAGATTTTGAGACAGATATGTTAGCAAATGATGATAAATCAGTCCCACTAGAATTGTAAGAAGCAGACAAATGTAACTCTGCAAGAGTGAAAGGCAAGAGTGGAAAATAGGAAAGAGAAAAAAAGAGTGGAAACAAATGTTTAAGTTAATTCTAAGCAACTTGTACAGAACATCAACTGACTATATTCTGCAAAAAAGGAATAATATCTACTGACATGCACCCAATTTGATTTCAAAATAGGACTCAAATGCTTTAAACTCTTAATATTGGCTTAATGTATACAACATTCTATTCATTTCCTATTTAGTAGCTGCTCTTCTCAAAAGTTTTCAAATTTCAAGATCTGTACTGCCATGATCAAAGCTATAAAAGAGGTAGAAAATGTTATAAGAGCAGGTATGCACTAGAAAGCTGAAGCCATCTTTAGTTACCTTGCCTATATATATTTTTTTTTTCTTTTGAAAAGAAAACAAAAAGTTATTAACACATCTAAGTTAGGATAAAATATATAGACATACAGACATTTGAATGAAAGCTGAAGTTTCAATTTCTTTTCCTTTTGTAGGTAAATAAATAAAGCACAGTGAGAAGCACACTATTTACCAAGACCTAAGTGAAACAGAAAACATTTGAAAGACCAAGAAAAAGGAGGTAATTGTTAGGACTGTCAGCAGGGGACCGCTGTGATAATTTGATCTGAACTCTGCTAACAAATCACTGCACCATTCTTTTTACTTTAGTATCTGTTTATGCTTCTACAAATTGAAACCCCACTGGCAATGCGCTGAAGAACAGAGCTCAGCACAATAACACATCAGCCTGGCGATTAGTTCAAGGTGGGGAAGGATTAGTTGACCATCCCAAACCTACAGTCCTCCTCAATATTTTGTCTTTCCCTGCTGAGGTAAAAGGGTGCAGACATATGTAAGTAATAAACTAACAGCCTTCCATCTACTTGAGGTTGAGTGGAAGGAATGCAGAACAAAACTATAAAAAAAATAATAGACAAAGGGGTAGTGAAGACTTGGGGGAACTCAATACCACATCTGCTAAGCTATGCTGGGATGTAGCACCAGGATGCCCATAAGTTTTTAAAGATATAACTGTGGCTTTTTGTGATCTTGCAGCACACTGTTATGGCCTGAGCATGCCAACATTTAGACCTGACACAAGATCAAAAGGCTGATAAATGAGAGGAAAGGGGATGTTTGACCCACTAAACCATATTCTACAAGAATTCAAGGCTTTTTAAAGCAATAAAAAAAGTAATACATTACTGCACCTTGAATATATTGTGACATTCTTTTCTAAGAAAACCCCCTAATATCTGGGTTCATTATATACTTTTATGCACACATATATGCACAGACATATGTATGAATATATAAATTCATGTTTATTAAGGTAAACATATTTTGCATTATTATAAGCTTCTGAAAACTAAACTTTTGATGAAAGTTATATTAAAATCATTTGGAAAGTAACTTAATTTGGGATGTAGTTATTTATAGGTTCAATTTATTACTAGCAAAAGCATAACAAGCAATAAAAAAGGAGGGAAATCCATCATGGAATTTGAAGTTAAATAAACAAAAAGAGGTTGGCTTTTCTCTTTTAGCTAACCTGTGGCATGCACTAAATTTCTGCCCCTGCTGAATTCAACATGAATTTTACGATCTAAACAAAACCAGTGTGAGTTCTGTTCATTTATTTCACCAGAGTCAGGATGCCAGAAGTACCACTGGTCTTGTCATATCATCAAACTTCCAGAAAAGAGTTCTGAACTCTAACACACATCTAGAGGCTATGAGCAGAAATAACCATTACTACACATCCAAACCCAGTAGTTTTGAAATTTATATTTAATGAAGAATGTACCAATACCACATACTACACATTCAAAAACTTTCTGGAATATTTCTCCTCAGTGTTGCTTTAGGGATTGGCATTTCCTATTTTTAAAGGAACAGATGCATCCTAACCCCTGAGAACTGAGCAGTGCTGTGATCTGCCATGAGCACGGGATGAGGAGCCCCAGGATCTGAACGGTGTGCAGGGAACCATCAGTGCCACCAGTGGTATCAGGGTCACCCTGCCTGAGTGACAGCCCCTCTGCAGATTTCCCAGTGTGCAAGAAATCACACCTGTTCTGTGTGTCCTCCTATCGCTCTTGCTCACGCCACTGAGCAGTTTGGAAGGGCAGCAGTGTGTGGAAGTGGTTTCCTTGTGCCCAGCCCCTCTCAATGACTTTGAGGGAGTGTGCACTCTCCAGAGGAGGAATTTAGTATCAGCAGTTCCTGTGCTAATCTCTTCTAAGAGCTTTAGGTGCTCAGCACTTTTGGAAATCAAGTTAATAACTATTAATGACTTAGAAGGATGAGAACTGAGTCTTCATGGTACTCCTTATTCAAGCATTTTTCACATCAAATTCGAGTGGAAATTCAGCTTTGTTAAGAGAGAGGATTGCTGAAAAGGATCCAACATCAAAAAACCTGAGCAACGCAATTAAATTAAATTTGGATGAGAAAGTGATGAGATGTTCTGAGTCTCCTGAGGATTCAGAAACATTCTCACAAATAAGAGTTGTATAAATGTATTAGGGCATGAGGAGCAGCCTATAAAAAGGTAAAATGATACTTGAGGAGGCTGAGAAGCTATTTACCCCTTAAGTCCATATGTAAGGAAGAAGCTTCCAATGTCCTTAGCTTTCAAAACTCATCTATTGCACTGTCTAGTATCAGGGCATTGGCACTTTTTAAAATTAAGTAGCTCAGATAAGAGTTATTGTATTGCAGAACTCACCTCAAGCTGACCACCTGTGTATTTCCCCAGCTTCCAGACCACTGCTGCTACTCTGCTACTTGTTTTGTCTGGTTTAAAAGGTGGGTCTCTGTAATCACAAAGCTGTGCCCACCAGCCTGTAAATCACTGTGTAAGAAATGCCTTATCAGTATGTGACACTCTATGTCTGCCATACAGCCAGGGGAATTCCCTCCTTTGGAATGCTCTTTTCCATTTTGAGCTGTTCTCCTTCCTGGCTCAGTCCCACATTGCTGCCAGGATGGATGCTGCAGCACAGGCTGGTGATGTCTGGGAGCACTGAAGGCAGGCAGGCGTGTCAAACGACACACTCAGAATCAATTTTTAGAAGTAGATAAAAATAGAGGTGTTTTATTTCTCTACAAAAAAGAGCAGGCAGGAGAGAAGCCTCCTTGTAGACAGATCTGGGTAAATTTGCATCTTGTCAGATGCACAAAACAATTAGTTGAAGAAGCGCAGAGAACACCTACAGATTGTAGGCAATGTTATTTCTACATCTGCAGAACAGAGATCAAAGCAGTCAATAGTAAACTTCAGAAGACCTGAGGAATTACTTTGCAACAATTCAACTTTTTCCATCAAACCATCCCCCAAACCATCAATAAATGTTAGGAGTCACCTGCTTATATCAAAGGAGCAGGGCCGAGCACTGAAGCCAGTATTCTACCACAATTACAAATATATCAGCTGTCAGAGTAAGTGAATCTCTAGTACAAACATAGCAGCACCTATATAAAGCTTTGTATTTTAACAAACATGAAAAGGAAATCACTGCCAGAAATGTTAATACAAGTGAATTCTGAGCAAACAGGTTATTTATTCTATTAGTAGTACCAGAAACCTTTCTATCAAATAAGTGTATGACATAGTTAGAGACACTTTTTCTTCCTTGGGGAGATCTGATTTTTCTTATTTTTAAGGGGACAGAGCAGACCTCATTATTCTTAGTTTTCAAAATATGGTGTCTGCTTTGTTTTGCTGCCAGATTTTAAACTCTTGGTTTTAACCAAGTGTATTTTCATTAAAAGCACTGAGTTTTCCACATACAAATAAAATTAATCTTATTGCTTACTGGCTTTTTCATGGTAAAAATGTGTATCTGAAAGTGATGAGATGCAGGAAATAGAGGGACAGAACTGCTGTGGTGAGTTTTCTGCAATACGAAAACAAAGCAGCCAAACTCTGACGACGTCCATTGTCCTCACCGTCTGGAGTACAGCAACATGATGGACAGACTGCTCACCCCAGCCACCTCTGGGGACAGATGGCTTCGTTCTGGACCCGGCAGAATGTCCATAAAATTAACATTGACTACTTGTTCCTTGGTAAACAAATGCTGTTTGATTGATGATGAAAAACTGCAAGAAATCCTACGAAATACTCTTTCAAAGTCAGAAAAGCCTCTCTGCATTTTAAACTTCCAACTCACCAGTCTAGAAGAGCCAAATGGTTTAATAAATGTGTTTTAATGCAATCTTAAGTGACGTGGTTACATTAAAATCCAGTTATTGCACAACAGAGTTGTTGTATTCCAAGGGAATAAAGTACAGATTTTAACTGATGTGAAAACACACAGATTTTGTTTAATAGCCTCTTAATCCTGCCAATTTTACTAATAAGATTACTGTCTAAAAGGCAGCTAAATAAACTGTGCTGTTGACACTTTAAACAAAACAAAAACCACACCCATCTACCCCCTGAAAAGTGCAATTTCTCCTGAAACATTCTTTTCCTCTATTATGGCCTCAATCCAGCAATGGGACTACTTATGTGCTTAAAGTTAATAGAGTGCTTAAGTGCTTTGCTGGACTGAAGCCTGCAATAACATAAATCTGAGTGGACAAATTATCATTATGCATAAGAAACTTGCAACAAAATGAAAATAATTAAACAACTGAAGCTGTTTGTAGAGATACTTAATTTCTGCACAATGATGTAAAGTACGTGTGCATTTTGCACATCCCAGTTTTGCCATTTTATTTCTGAAGAACACATGCTTGTCACTGTTCTGACTGCCCACATCTGAACTGAAAGGGAAGGAACCCTTCTGCCAGCTCTGTATTCTGATAGGTATCGAAATCTAACTGGACAGACACCAAATGTTACTGGGCTAAAGGATGGGTCTCTGGGAAAATGATTTGCAACAGTAGGTTTTCACTACAGAGTGAGTAGCATTGGAATGGTAGAAGGAAATTATGAAAGAAAGTGAAATGGGAAATTAAAATATCAAAGTAAGGGGGAAATGGGATTTAATGCAGCATTTTTTACATTTCATCTTTTGGGTATTATCTGAAAATATTTGGACTTCCTTCCCCCATCAGCCAGGCCTCCTCTTGAGCCTTAATTTTCATTTAGTTTTTATCTCTGTCACACAGTCTGCTTTTACATAGTCTCCTTGCTCTTTCTCTAAGAACATTCAGGCTAATTTCCTTTTCCCTTAGCCATTTATCTTTCCTACACCCATTCAAGTCTATGGATGCATGCATCTTGGAGGAGAAAAAAAGCTGACTGCATATGTCATAAATGTGACCGGGAATCAAAAACAGCTTGGGGATTAAAATCCATCAAAACTGCACTGTCCAAAGCAAAGCATCCTGGCTGTCTAGACAAGTAAATGAAAAAGAAGAGCTACATTCTGCAGAAGTGTTTTTCCCAAACTCTTGTCATTGTAGAAAGTTTCTTGTCTTTCATGAAAACTCCACCTTCAACAGAACATTCCCCAAGACCTTTAAGCAGCATATGAGCAAGGAGGGGAGCCAGCACAGGGACCCTGCAGACTCTGGTGAGTCTGAAAGGTGTATTCCCGTCCATGGGAGCACTTGACCCTCATGAGTCTGTAAAATCCAATGTTCCCCAGATTCACACAATACTGTGAGTGCATGCACAACAGCCATCTTGCAGCTCTTCCAGCTGGGCTGCTGGATATTCAGAAAAGTCAACAGATTTTACTGCCAAAATGTGTCAGCTATGGAAAGGAATGTGGAAGCAAAAACCCACATGGGTTATTCCAGCATGGAGGAATGCTAGCAACCACCTCACAAACCTTTGTGAGGAACTCAAGCTTTCTGTGCATGTTCCTAACACAGGGGCTGCTTCTCCACCACTCCTCCTTCCTGTGGGGCACATCTCCAGTTAAAGAAGACACAAGTGCTTTCCCTCTGCTGCTGCTGCCTCTCATTCCCTGTGAGGAGATAAGACAACTGGCATGGGAGGGGGCCACGCCAGCAGCCACAGCTTCTGGCCCTCAGAGCTGGCCTGGCGTGGCGAGCGCTGCCGGCCGTGCGGCACAAGCGGGAGCAATGGAAGGTCTGGTGATGTGCATGGATTTCTGCATTCTGTTACACACGCACTCGCTGTGCCTTGTTCTGAGGGCCTGGCTTTTCTCCAGCTTGGAACTGTCAAGATTAGCTATGGAGTATTTTCATTCAACTTTCTAAACCTGTAATTTGTTGAAATCATCTTTTGTGTGCATGTGAGTGTGAGAAATGGATTTTCAAGGAGATCTATAAAAAATGATGGTACCCTCAGTGTTAATGCCACTGAAGTTCTCAACAATTGAGAACCATTTGGTTAGAATGTACAAAAATTCTTTTTTCCCCCACAACTTGACTGTGCTATCATAAATCAGACCAAGTAGCTTTGCTTTGAAAAATGGGAGGCACTTGAAGAATAAGAATTAAATACTAAAATAAATTCCATATAATTACCTGTACCCTAAATGAAATTCCCTGATATTCAAGCAGAGACCCCTTTATTAGAAATAGAACAGATATGGATCTTAAGGTATATTAAGAACTACTCATCAAATATCAATATAGCTGCTATCAACTCAAAAAGCATGAGGGATCAAAAGTAACTATGGAGCAGGAAAAGAGGCTGAAGGGGACAAAGAGGCAGCCTAGACATTCTGAAGAGAACTGAACTGAGCTGAGGACAGACAGAACCTACACAAAAGTGTCAGAAGAAGCTGAGGGTGACATTGTAATGGCTGGGAAAAAAAACATTCTTGTTCCTCAGTCCATGATGAACGCACAAACCTGCAAACCCTTTCCTGGGCATAACATTTTCTTCTACATCTTCGGCAGCACAGCTGTTTTAAGTTCTCTTTGTTTGCCTGCTCACTCACACATCTTCTGCAGCACTTCTCAGTTGTGTTTCTGGTCTGAATGTGCTGTGCAAGACCATGGATGTGATCTGGACATAAACAAGAAAAACCCCTTCACCCCCTCCAAAACAGGAACTCAGGAGGAGAAAGCAACAGGTGAGAAAACCCCAGAATGTTAAATTTTAGACTTTGAAATTGTAAAATACCCCCAAAAACTTTGATTTGTTAGGAAGTGCTTTAGATTAGCAGACGCAATTCATTTATGTTTGGCAGCATTAACTAATTACTGTCTGCAGACTGGTAGCACGGATGCAGCTCCTGCTAAAATCAGCACCACAAAGCATGTTAAGAAAGCAGCAGCATAATAGAAAGCACAGCTCCATGGAAAATGTACACTGACAAACTTTCAGTGCTTTTAATTGTGCACTTTTTAATTGGTATTATTCCTAACAAGAAAAAAAGGCTATCCTCAGGAGGCTGCAGAATTATATTTGCCTGAAAGCTTATTCTTTAAATAAAAATGGCTGTTCATAGAAAGTCTATTAGTTTCTTCCTTCATCCCACTGAAATATGTTCCATCCCTTGGGAAATAAATTTTAATTTACTGTAATTTTTCTTGAGGTTTTTCACTTAGTATGTCAATGTACACTTCTCCCTTCTCCCTTTCTATTTTTTTCTCTTTGTGTAAAGATCAAGCTTTTTAAAAATAGAATTAAATCTGAACAAATGAAAAAGAAATTACTCAAAAATCTCAAAAAATAGCTCAAAAATTTATGGAGCATGCTTTCCAACACTCTTAATTTTTCTCTGTGTGTGTCTCCATTTTCTAAACAGCAACAAGGATAAGAAAGCCTTCTAATAAATAACATAAATTAAACATGCCCTGTTAATATTGCCTGCTGACCTCAGAAAGGCTAAAGTGAGACTAGAGTCCACATTTCTTCCACTGCCAAATTTGTGCATTGATTCACTTGATAAAAAATTAGTCATTTCAAGTGGACTGAGGTTCTATGAAGAACATATCCAGCACGGCTTGGCACCTCCAGTTACACTCCTGGGTCTGCAAGAATGAATGATGGAAGGAAAGAGTTAATGAATGAAGACAGCCTTGGTATTTAGGACTGCTGAGCATGCACAAAATGGAAATGCAGAGGAAGCAGGCAGCAAACTGTGAATGTGTGAATGGAAAGGTTCTTTCTAGTGATCAATATGGCAGCCAGACAGCACAAGGGCCAAAGGGCTGTTAAAATGAGGGTGATGATAATCTGGACAGGAACTGATGTAGAGATGGTTCAGGATAAGCCATAACCAGAGCTCACTAATGCATAGTAACTCTTTTTTAACAGCCACAAAAGAGAAAAATCATGGTTCACTGCTCTAACTGAGCAGGGCTGGGCACCTTTCTAAAGAAAAAGGCACATGTAGTCAATATTGACAATTCGAGAGAAAATGCAAAGATGAATTGGATGGAAGTTACAAAATTCTGTGGAAGAACTGCTTCCTTGAAACCAACCTGTCCCAGCTTGGAGCAGTTTGAAGCCTCCTAAAATCAAACCAAGCTATCTAAGAGCAGGAAGCCCAAAACAGAAACACCCACCTCAAGCCAGTAGTGGGGACAGCTTTGGTTTGTGTGCAGCACGGGGCCAAACATGCCCTGCACAGGGTTATTCCCTCCCATTCCAGCCATCATGTGTCTGGAGATCTTTGATCCTGGGGTGATGCTCTCCACATGTACCAATTTTCATCCTCACCAGTCTCCCTCCATGCTTCTACACAGAAAAACCAGTTGTCACACCATCTACACAGAAAAACCAGTTGCCACACCAAAAAAAAAAAAAAAAAAAAAAATTCAGGTAAACTTGGCTTGCTCTACCATGGGTAAACTCACCCTTCCTAGTTTGCTTTTAATTCAATGCCTTCAACCATGTTATCTTTACGATTTTTTAAGAAATCTGGTTTACTACTGAGATCTGACTCAAACCCTACAGTTTCTCAAACCCCTTCTTCTCTCCTTTGTTTTTAAATACTGATACTTTGTGTCTTATTCTGGATTTACAATAGTTCTCTCTCCACACACTACAATGAACAAACCTATGTTACCAGATCTCCAATGTGATTTACCAGTTCATTCTGTGTTTTGGCATGGAATTTCTCTGGCATGCTTAATTTGATGATATTCAGCTATCAAATCTTCCTCTTCAGATTCTGTCACTTCTGCAACTACATTTTTAGCAAATTTTCCTTTGTCTTCCTTTATCCCATTTTAACATGCTCATTTCCCAAAATAAAGTCTGGTCGGGTAATATCATTAAGAATTGAATGGTTCTTAATACAGTCTGGAAAATGATACAATATTACAATATTACAATACAATACCCTATCTTTAAAATCATGATGAAGCACATTTTTCACTATGAATATATATTTGGTAATACAAATATTAACCTCCTACCTAGAATTAGCCACAAAATATCAAATAGCAATTTGCTGACCAAAAAAAAAAAAAGTAATCTCTCTTACTCAGTTCTATTTATTTTTCTCCTATCTTGTGCCTGTATGTGGTAGGAAACAGTAGTTAAACCAGGACTAGCAGCTACCATCAGTTGCTTTAGCACATGTCATGTACTTCCTGCTGTGTTTTATTAGACAAATATAAAATTAACAACAGAGCTATAATGATTCCCTAAACTGGTTCCAACACAAATTTCCAATTTGAGGTCAGATGTATTGCCTAATAAAGTTTTACTACAGCAGTCAAGTAGTGGTAGTTAGCTCCTCAGAAATACAACTCTTAATTCACCAGATTTAGTTTTAAGACTTGATCATCACATAAAACAAAAATAAATATTATTATAGCTTGACTCAAAATGTTCAGACGATAACCTCCAGATAAAGATGGCATTGGGTTACTTTAACTGCAAACAACACAATTAAAGATACTTGATATATTTACATTTGTAGCAAATATCCACTATAACATTTTGATTACTTGACCTGATGCTTGTAAACTGTCATTCTGAAGCTACTTGGCAAGTACACACTGGTAATTCTATTGCTTACAGAGCCTGAAACTTTAGATAACAGGCTACTATAGTCTTGCACTGGGAAACTTTTTGTGTCCTTGATGAAGGAAACTGGGGCAAATAAACACTTTCTTAGCATATCAATAAATTAAAACTGAAGGGATAACATTCTAAAACCACAGCTAACAGCAGAATGTGTTCCATAATAACAAAAAAAATCATCTTCCACAATAGTTGCTTGACACATTTAGGAATTTAGTGTCAGTCCTTAAGATTTTATTGGAAACTACTAACAAAGTCCATCAGAAATTGTATCGAGGACAATAAAAACGCAAGCAAAATTTCCATAGACCTGTATATAATTTATAGAAAAGATAGTTTAGAATTTAATCATGTCAATAAATCATTGGTTTGGACATGTCTATTTAAAGTGTACAAATTAAAGTGAGCTGCTCATATTAGGGCAAAAACCTATCCCAAAGGTCTAACTTGATCTAACCAGAAGCTTTGTACAACAAAATAAAAAAGATCCACTTCTTTTTCCCCCCAGACTTACTGAACAAATGGACTAGGACTTTGTTAAATAATACACCTAAAGGTGGTGAAAAGGGAAGTAAACGTTAGTGCTGTAATATACAGGATCAAAAATTTACTATCCTGAGTCACACACAATTATTATTTTTCTGCCCATTAACAGTAGGATTGTGTAAGAGTATCTGTACAGCAGAGTTTATGGCCAAAACTTCCTTGGGATGAATGTAGATGAGCGACAGTGAGAATTTTCACAACTACAAATGAAAATAAAGACACAAGCCTTGCAGTAAAATTTTTATGCACATATATTTATAAATATCTCTTTAGAGATACGGTATTTATAAATATCTCTTTAGAAAAAAACTCCTTCAAATCTAACAACCCTTGAGACAGTTTTTCAGAAGAATCAGCATAATCCATTCCTTGAATACAGAGCACTATACCTGTATTTCTCAATCCATTCATTTTGAGTTGTCTTAGATTTCAAGTATAACTACCAATTTAAATATGCACATTAACTGAGAAATGGTAAGTACACACCTTCAGATGCACCAGAGTGACTAACTGAGCAGAATGGTTCCAAATGGATACTTTGCCAGGCAAGAAAAAAAGAGCAAGATCACACACAAAAACATGTGCTGTAATGTGCGTAAGCTTCAATTTCTGCTGGGCTATGTTTTTCAAAAAAGTCCTCAAAAGCCCTTTTCCACAATATGACAGCAAACATTGCTGGATCAGCACTGCTGGTTTGCAGAGCAATCAAACAGGGGTAATAATTGAGATACAAGCCTGACCTACACTAGATGTGTAAGCATTAAGCAGGGCCTAAGTATGGCATAATATTGTCCCTCTAGATCTTCAGAGTCTAAAAAAATCTCATCACAAATAATTAACAAAGCCAGAGCTAATATTTCAATTGCCTTCAGAATACCGAAGGTGTCCAGCAACAAAGAATCACATGCTTAGATTCAAGCAGAAACTATTTATTTAATGATTTTGTGTCTCTTTGGCTTTATGCTATGTTTTTCTAACTACTGAGTCCTATACAATCAGGAGATAAGATAAGGCTGTACTGTTCCAGATTAGCTTTCTTTTTCTTCTTCCTCCTGAGTCCCTTCTCCCCACTTAGAAACTCTTTGGGGTTTCATTATTTAGCTTTCCCCTCAGGCATGGGGATAACACCATTGGAGCCATTTTGCAGGCAGCAGGATTCTGTAAATGAGGCACTTATTTAAACAGCTTCATACAGAGCTGATGTCAAAGTTCTTGGCTATTTACAGGTGACATCACAAGAGATGGCTTCTGAAGCACAGCCAAAACAAGTACCATGCACAGATTAATTTTTCTTGTCCAACATACATCAGAGAACAGTCATTCCAGCCTTGCTTCATTTCACAAAACTCTTCCTTCAAGCAAATATATGACAGAGCTGCACAGCAATAATTTTTTTTTCTGCCTGTTGAACAGAGTAGAATTTGGTTATTGCTGAGAAAGAATGCAGCAGATTTTGGGGTATAATTCTTTCTCCCATCACATTTGAACATCCTTGGCAAGAGCCTTCAGCAAACAAAGACCTCCACACACAAACCCAAAAATGAGGTCTGGTATCAACTCTTAACGAACACAGCAAAGTAATCATCATTTAATTAATCAGAATCTAATAGTGCCACCTATAATAATAAACCAGGATGTGAATGAATTAGTTCTTACTTTACATTTCTCGGAATCCATCTGAAATTCAAGAAAAATTCAGGAAGACTACAGATACGGTTTTTTTTTGGAAAATTATAACAGCGGACTAAATATATACAGGCTTTAAGTGGGAAATAAAAACCAAAACTCTATTTTCCAAGGTCAAGTAATTTCATGAGAGCTCAGCTTTCCAAACTGAGGGTGGGAAGGTGATGGTGTGGGTGGCTCCATTATCCCACCACAGCAGCTCCTGTGAGGGGAACAACTGCAGCAGCACCATTTTTGCAGGGTCCTAAGTTTTGAAATTTAATGTGCTGACTTAAACAATATATACACATGCTTTGAAACATCTTTCCATTCCTCTGTTAGATATTAATTCTACACAGAAAATTTTGCCATTTATTAGCATACATTTGGAGTTTATTTTCTCAATGTTTAATCACGCATAGTAGTCATTAGCATATATGAACACTCCTTTTCTAGAGCAGTTTGTGTAGAATTCTCATTTGAGTTAATTGCTATGTAAGATAGCTAAATTCTAATTAAAATTCAATGGCACATGTAATGATAAAATTTATCAATAGTGTCTTTCTCAGCAGTTTCTTTTATTAAATTACTGTGCTTCATTGTTTATTCCTTGAGATTGAGATTCTAAGTTAGTCTGGTTTTAACCACTGAAACAATAATTCCACTAAACTTTAAATGCAATGTTTTCTACTTCATATTTTAAAGGGAGTAAGTTTCTTTCAAGTTTTGTATTGACTTGTTGTTGCTTTGCTATGTCTCTGAAGGTCTTTATTAACCTCTGTCTGCTGGCGCTGAAAACAAAAAAGCAGCCATGATTGGTGCTCTTGAAGCTAATGGCAAAACATCTCTTCCCGTCACTGAGCTGGGAGCCACGCAGCCCACAAGTATCTTGAGCAAAATATAATGTGATTAAAATGGATCAAATTTGCCCTCAGATAAAAAACCCAAACCTTTTTCACAAGAACAGGGCTATTTTTCTGCACCCTCCCTAGTAATGTCAATCGCTGCAGCACCAGATATAATTACTTTATTTAGTGGAAAACCTTGGCAGTACAGAGGTCAAGGCAGCAGCCTGGGCTCTTTCTCAGCTCCCTTCAATGCTGCACTTCTCAAAGTGACCGCTGAGGATGTTTATGTGTATTTGCATAAAGCTGAGGAAAACACTTGGCTCATGCAAACGTTTTTCCTTTTTCAGAAAATGTATCTATATTAGGCAAGTCTTGTGCCTTGAAAATGTGAAAGATCTCTCTGGATTGGTTTCATGTGGGTGGGGTGATATATGTGTAAAAAATATACATGTCAGGTTTTAATCTGAGCTCAAGCTTTGCTCCTTACAAGCAGGATGCACTGCTGGAAACTAAATGTGCTCTGAACAAAAGCAAAAGAACCTTGAGCAGCAAAAACTCCTTTCTGCTGCACCGAATGCAGAAGGCTGTTATTCTTAAACATAAGAATGACTAATCACCCTTTAATCAAGTTATGGTTAATAAAGTCATCCAATTTTTGCTTAATCATGTTAATATTCAGACATGTTAAACACTAAATCCCTTCAGGCATGCAAGCCTGTTTGCCAAGTTTCAGCCTACAACAAGGTGTAAATCTCTGAAAACAGCCCTTTGGATATGCTGACAAACCTTCGGTTATTGTAACAAAAGTTGGTGTCTCTGCAAAAAAAAAGGAGAAGGCAGAACACAGTTTCTCTACAAATTTCTACCCTAAGATTTGCAGAATGTAATTCCAGTGCCCTAGATTTACTCTGTGCAGAACCCTTATTGCACAGAATGCTACTGGAATAGGCATGAAGAAGAAAAAATTGCTATAATTAATTATTATTAGAAGACAATATTTATTAAAAAATATAGCTGCACTTCCACCTAGAAGTTTAATTATAATAGATCCGATTATCAGAGACATTTTTAATCAGGTTTATTCAGTTGTTTGTTTTTAAAGGTGCTTTATGACTTTTGAAGCAGAATAAAATGATAAATAATACATTTTCCTCTGTGTTGGTGGGAAAACTCAGGGTATAATTAGCATAAAAAATAACATATTGTGATACTTGTTCAGTGATACCATTTCCATCATGTCATACAGCATAAATAAAAAGCTGGCAATCCTAATGCCCCCAATAACTTTATTCTTATAAATAAGAACCACTGTTGTTCCACACAGCTTATTTGCAATAACTCTTTAAAGTCAGAGCCCCCATATCTTACAGCAGCTTCATTCTAACTGAAACCTGCACTCTGTGCTGCAGCCTCTGAAAACACCAGATTTCTGTCTGTTCCTAAAGAGCAGCACAGGAAAAACTGTGCCACTGTGGCCGGGCAGGCCCCTTCAGAGGGAGAGCCTGGGGAGATGCTGGGCAGGGGCTCCAACAGAGAACCTTTGTGCTGCCATGCAAATGGATCCCGCAGCAGCCTCCAGACAATGCCCAGGGAGAAGGCAGGGAGAGCCAACCCATCTGGGGAGAGTTGGGGAACTCAGCCTTCCCCACATTCTTTCTCTCACACAAAACACTCCATGTTGACAGCTGTGAATTTTAAACAACTATTCTGTGTTTGGGTTTTTTTTCTAATTTTGTGTATTTAAATAGTTTCCTCAGCATCAGGGGCTCAAAGCGGAGTGCTTGGATTTCATAATTTAGAGATTTCATGCTTTTCAAAGAGTCACAACAACTCCTATTGAAAAACAAAGTGGAAATTAAGTGTCTAATGGAGAGAGCATCAAATGGCAAGGAAAGTGATTACTTTAGAGGTGTTACAGAAAACAAAATTCATATTTACATAAATTATGATTACAGAGAGTCTCTGTAAGCTAAATTGTGCATGTGATAAATATATTAATAAAAAGTATGGAAACTTTGCTTGACTAAACATTCTGATTACTCAAAATCCACTCACAATTTGTAGTGCTCCTTATAAAGTAAAACTGTGGTATTTTGAAGAAAATGTTTGCCTTCAGTCAAGTAATCAAATAAAATATTTGGATATCAGCAATTTGTCCATGTAATGAATGAAGTTTTTTTACTAGGTCAAGAACTAACTTAAAACAGATGCCTGGGTAAAACAACCTTTCTTAACATATTGAAAAAAATAACAGCTACCACCAAAAAGTCACAACCACCAGTTAAAAACCTCCCTGTAAAACAGAAAAACCAAATGAGTTTTCCTTTTCCAGTTAAAAAAAAAATAAGAAAAAGAAAAGTCTAGAAAACAGCATCCCATGAGTATTCCATGGTGATCCTGTCATGAACATGGATATATCTGCAAAATGGAAATATTACAGATGGGCTGTCATTAAACAATTCTGGCCAAAAATGAGGTTTGGATCAACTCTGTAGGATTCTGTCTAACCAGCGCTGGTGGAGCTGTCTTCACCAGTGTCCTGGGAAGGGAGCAAGCAGGAAGAAAGCAGGGAACTGGAAGTCAGGACGAGTGGCTGCCATTCCTGGCTCTGCCACTTTGAAACCTCCAGAAGTTTCTTCCCTGGCTTCCTCTTCCTAAACCTCCAGTTTTAAAGTGGAGGCAGTCAGGAACCATCCCTTTTTATACAATGATTTCAAGAGTGAAACCAGTTTCAGACACACTCCCGTCTTTTCTGCAAAGCAGGGTGGTTCTCCTCTGACAGCTCCTGCAGACCCCTGCCCATCCTCCCAAGGATCTACCCCTGCTGGGAAAGCCCCCAAAGCAGAAAGCATCGTGAAAATGCAGGAGCCAGGAAGACCCTGCCCTTCCCAGCAGCCAGGTCACTCCAGCACACCATCCTGGTGCCAGGCTCTGTGCCTGGCCACAGTCTATCCTGTGCCCTCTCCATGGAGTGTTGAAATTGGCTCCTGCTACAGCCCATCTTTGACTCTCAAGACCAGCAACCAACAGGACTTGAACTTGAACCTACTTGGGCAAGTCACTGCTCTTTGCTTGAGGCACTGACCCCTTGCCTTCACAAGGTGTCTTCAGATCACTCAAAAGTTCCTGTAGGAGGGCAATGCATCATTTCCCTCAGTCCACCACCAGTCTCCACACTGGTGAGACCCACTCCTTGTTGACATTTTCTCTCCCTAATATCTGCAGGAACCAAACAGCAACAACAATGTGGTTTTGCTTAGGGGAGGACAGGAGGTGGGTTCTGTCTAGTCTGGAAATGTATTTTCCCTTCTTCCCAGTCATTTATTGTTCTTCTTTTGGCACAAGAAGAACATATTTTGGACATGAATTTCTCTGTGGGTGTTACATTGAAAATTAATCTTTCTCCAAGGCATATACGGTCTGGGACAGTTTTGAAATACGTATGAGAGGATGGAGATGGGAGGGAACACACAGAAATGAGGCCCCTTGGTGGGGCAGGCAGAGCTATCTGGCATGTTCCCACAGCCCTGCCTCACCTTGCCCAGCCTGGCCACAGCACACAGCTCCCCACACTCCTGCTGGGCTGTCCAGCCCAAGGATGGGCTGCAGCATGAGGCTGAGGCATACAAGTGCTGACCCCAGCCTGTCCCTTGGTCACTTGTCCCCTCCAAGGGAGCACGGAGCCACTGCCAGCAAGGAGCCACCACCCTGCCAGCACAGGAGGGACCTCTCACCTACACATGGCTCCAGTGCCTGCTGCCATTCCATGTGTCATTTCCCAGCAAAACATCCCATATGAGCACTGCCTGCTCTACTCCTTCCTTTCAGGGTCACTTTACTCCTGTTTCTTCTTTTAGTGGTGTGGTATATTCCATTTGTACGGTGATACAACAAAGTACAGTCAGGTCCCAGCCCCCTGTGCTGGCTCCATGGAAAGAAGAAAAAAAAAAGTAAGAAAGTTGTAGAGCTTTGATCCAAAAGGGTCAAAGAACCACAAAAAAACATTTAAACTGTATGTGGGGTTTTTTGCTTAAACAGAAAAGAATAAAAACAGAAATGTATCAATTTTCTATAAAGCAAATTCTATGAGTCATGATGAGGCATGAGAAAGTCCCATGTACATACATATTTAGGCACTCCTCTGGCTCAGAATTATGCTTTATGCAAACAAAAAGCTTCTCTCTACAGATTTACACAATAGGTTTACACTGAGCCATTACGATCTATCATGCAACTGAGTGCTTAATGACTCTTTAATTTGAGGATTATTGACACAAAAGATGTAACAGCTGCTTAAGAGTTACTACACAGCAGCAGCTTTCCAAAGAGATATCACTTCATCATTTTTATATTTTCTAAACTACCCAAAGATGCTTACATTCATGGCAGTGCCTTGAAAGAAAAAAAAATTCAAGGGGAAATAAATTAGAATATACTTGACCTCAGTGAAGCAGGAAAAAAAATTAAATTTCACATTCTCATTTGAGAATAGACTTCTTATTTATTTCTGACAAGGAGAAAGTGTTGAAAAACAAAACTAAACTCATTTTATCTGAAAATAATCCTTCTAAACTAAGACCCTGTATTTTCTATTGAAGTCAAATAATTATTTTTTTTAGGAAAGTTATAAGGCCCTTGGAAAAAGCCTTACACAAAGCACTGACAGAAGTTTAAATACAAGGGGTAATGGGAGTCACTGTAACAGCACATGCTTGAAAATGGAAGAGTGTTTGTTAGGCTGTGTGCGTGTATACATATATGTATTTATAACCCCCTTAACAATGAATATTCCTGCTGCCAAGCATTTGGAGACAGAGTTGATTTCCTTTCAAGTAATTGATGTAGGCTTTCTTCAGGACCCCGTCCAGACAAGTTCTCCACCGTGGAGCAGGAAATCACACCGTCAAAGGAAAGCTGAGCACTGCTTCCACACAGCCCGGGTCAGCCCCTCCAAAACACTAGATTTATACGACTGCTGCCAAAAAAACTTGCATTTCCATGCCCTCCTGTTGCTAAGATAAAGGATGTTTCCTACTGCCTCAGAATGCCGTCCTCATTTAAAACTCCAGCTATGTTCTGACAAAACACACTGCTGTCACCCCAAATTGAGCAAATGAGCCTACGTCCTACAGTATAAAGACCAAAAGAGTTATTGAATATCACCCGGGGAGCACAAAATGAAAAGGCTCCCATTTCTTCCTGACCTTTTTGGGGCATTTTTTTCCTGAAATCGGCCAAGCCCTTCAGCCTTCATTTCTCATGCTGTCTGTGGTAGCACAGGAAGGACAGCCTGGACTTTGCAGTTTCAAACAGATCAAGTTTTGTTAAATAACTTTTCTTTTTTTTTTTTTTTTTTTTTTTTTCTCCTTCTTCAAACCCAAAGCGGAAGGGAACACTGTGAAGAAAATGGAAACTGGCAAAGAGCTTTAACTTCAAATAGCCTTATAAGTCAGCGTTGATGTGCAAAACTAATTCTGTTTTTTTGGCATTCAAATATAACCCGACAGTTGCAGAAGGGAGGGGTGAGGGTGGGAGAAGCGCAAGGCAGCTTCCCAGCCAAGTGCAAAATACAGAGACGTGTAGTGCTACAACTTCTGTTTATCAAAAGAAATAAGGATTAGATTTATTGGCACCAAGTTTTGTAGGGGAGACTACAAACTTGACCTGGAAAATTTCAGGGAAGGAACCCTAGGACACAAAGCAGTTCCATACTGCTGCCTCGGTGAAAGGCATTTCACTCATGGCAGAAGGGGATGTTTCCACAGAAGAAGCAAAATAGATATGCAAATAACTCCATTCATTAAAAAAACCCCAAAATACCACTGAATATAATGTATCTAAATATTTGTTCAGGGTTAATGGTGTTGCCTAACAAGCAGAAAAGCCTCTTTTTTATGTAGATTGGCTACCTCCATTAGGAGTAGCAGCCACATACTTACTACTTGTTTATTTCTATGTTTGTCATTTCCTAGAAATGACCTGCATTATTTTACAGATGCATGAGGTAAGCAAAATTCTGGCACTGAGTTTTCGTGTGAACCATACCATCATCTGTTCAGGGTTAAGCTGAGTAGCCCCTGCCACCACTCATCATAAATGCACTGATGGGGACGAACACACTTCTCATCCTCAGGACGAGGCATGAACCTGAACTGGTGGTGTCCACCAGGCTGTAGTGACATCCCATGTGGAAAAGCCTGCACTTAATTGTCCCACAGTGGCCACCTGTATGGCCCAGCCTGACTCCCTGCTAGCCCGTGGGCAGCACCACTGCCTCCAGCACCTGAAATTGTGCCTGCCCTTGCCCCTATGGCTTTCACTGCTCCATGCCGTTGGCCCGAAGCATCACCCAGAAGCAATCCACAGCCAAGAGTAAGAAATTTCTACTACATGAAACAGCCACAAATGTGAGGGCTCAACAAACACTACAGCAGCCTCAGGGCTGTGACACAGGGACAACTAAGTGCCAAACAGGATCCTGAGTGCCCTGAGCACTTCACACAGGAGATACACAGAATCACTGAGCAGAAGGGCAGATCTCCAGCTGCTCACTCAGAGGGAGATGAGGGAATGCTACCATGGTGAGCAGGCACTGCACACTCGTCCTGCTGGAGGGAAAGTAGATGTGTAAAACATGCAGGGAATAAACAAAGATGCAGAGTTTGGGGGGTGGATATGTATGAACAGCATTTGAACAAAATATACACAATTTCCGTTAATTCTTTTAAAGTATATTTAAAGGAGATCACTCAAAAGCCGACTTTATAAGTAGTCACCTCAGCTTCCTAACAGAAAAAAACTTACCCAAAAATTGATACATAGTGTCTTTTATCACAAACAGGATGAGAAGTGTTTACATCCAGTCCTGCATCTGCCAAAATCCTGGGTTATTATTGACTAGAGTAAGTAAACTCTAGTCAAAAATTAATAAACATATATTTCTATTTAATGTCCGACACTGTGCAGTGCCATTATTCAACTGCTCCTTTCTAGGGAAAAGCCATTCACGAGTCTGTTCTCAAACTAATTTTTCCAAATATGTTATTTGCATAAAGTTTTTTCTCGTTGGTAAGTCACATCAAATGAAGACAGCCCATGATCACAGACAACTCTACCTGGCAAAGGACAGGCCCCTTTTGGTGGGGGCCTCTCTCTCAACATCTATTTGTTGGTGGGGAAATTAAATTTTCTGCTGAAATTTTCCACTGGAGCCCCACGCAAATCCCCAAAAGGAAAATATTACATTTCAGCCTGTAGGGGACCTTGCTGCTAACCGTCAATAGCCATAACAAAGAAACCGACAAAAAAAAATATTTTAAAAGGAAAATACAACTTTGCATGCAGAAGCCTCCCCCCAGCAAAGAGCCCCAGGTTATCAGAGAAACTTCTATAGAGTTTCACACACAACACACATTTTCTTTTACCAGTCCTCTTCACCTTTACTTTCATAAACAGCTTTCCTTTCTCCTGGGGAGGCAAGCAATCTAACATGCCCTGGTGTATTTAATAATGGAGGCATAATACAGAGGGTCAAACAATATGAACAGATTAAAAGATTAGGGAGAAGAGTATGAAGGCTTTCACCTTTCAGGTTTCTACTCTGAACTTGTCTGATGCCAGCAGTGAGCAAACAATGTAACCATCTAGGAGCTGTGGTTGCATGGAAATCTCTCCTTTAATTTCTAGGAGTTATCCTAAGGGATCATTAAAAAGATTTTGAATATTTTAAAGATGTATATTGAGGCTACCTCATTATCAAACCCCATATCTACCCTTCTGATTATTCTTAATGGTTATAAACACACCAAGATGACTTTTCAGTTAAAAAAGTCCTCCTCATACTTTTCACAATTAAATTCAAATTTTTGAGGTACGATTTGTTTTCCTGTGACTTCAAATATCAAACACACACATCCCTATACAAAAGTTCTAGTACACCTCACTGTCAATCAACCAGTTGTTTTCCATGTACCAAGTTAAACTTCCTACAGCAATAATCTGCAGGGGAAAAAATAAAAAATAATAATAATAAAAAAAACCCCAGCACAATCTGACTCTGCCAAGACCTATTCCTGTAGTAATGCTAAAATTGAGCTTAACTACTCCATTATTTTGGTGAAATCATGTTAGAGTCGATCATTATGGTATCACCAATGGTTAAAAGTGACAGCTTATGTACATAAACTTCCATCTATCTCTTACAACAAGGTTCACTTCTTCAGCTCCAGAAATTATAGAGAAATTATCTTATTCTTCCCAAGGCAAGGGAGATACAACTGGCCAAGTGCTTGAGAAGTAAATCAGCCACACATACCAGGTCCTCTCTTGGAATGAAAGGGGTGAGCTCAACAAGTAGGATGCTGTTTAGGGATGTTAGAAATTTTTCAGAGCTAAATGGCATACTTGATTCAGCATTTAGAGCCAGCCATGATTACGTCCAAAGTGCCTTCAGTTAAGGAAAGCAAGTTGCACAACAGAACCAACAGCCGTGACTGAGGCTGGTTTAATAATAAACTCAAAACTACTTAAAATGAACCTCATGTTTCCATGGTGATGAATACATATCTCCCTCCAGACTGTCTTGTGATGTAGAAAACATTCACCAGTAGTATTTTGGTGCAATCTTACTAATGGAAAATTCATTAGTATTGTTCAAGATGGCAATAACTCTGGCTTGGATTAATTTTAGACTGACCTGGGTGAATTGGCAGATGAAGATGAAAGCAGTACAACACCCAGTGGAAAAATAAAGTTATTGAAGATACATGCTTGTGACATATTTTTAAAAAAAAGAAGACAACTGGTGGCTGCTAAAAAAAGTGTGCAGATCTATTAGTTTCCTTTACCCCTCTGATACATGCTAATAAATCCATTTTTGCTTTAGCAAACTCCCTCACCACTGAGAAGATTTAAATCTTCTCAATCTGATACAAAATGTTATCATTTCCTTAGGTTATCCTCGTTTAATGGCAGTGAGAGATGGCCAATTGCAGACACCCTTAACATATCTTTGACAGGTATAGGATTAGGTATACAGTATAAGAGAGGTGTGCAAAGCTTGCCTTTACTCACGAGGCTGCTCTAAGGGTATGAACTGCTAAACTCTGTCATCATCCCTTAACTTACAGAGCTCCTTAATACGATATGGTGTTCTATTCAGGGAAAAAATAAAGCCTTCTTAGCAGTACATATTTGACTTTGATCCAGTGACATGTTTCTGAAGGAAAGCATCTGACAGGACAAAGATGTACAGTACTTCATTTAGCCTGTGTGCCATATGTGGCAGTTGGAGGAGCACTGTCACAGCCCCCTCAGCTGCCATCCAGCGTCGCATGGTGTGGCAGAGCAGAGGCACTGCTGCTGGGCTTCGGCACGAAAAGGCTCCTGAAGAGCTTCTCTGGGCTCTTTCCAACAAATTTATTTACATGTTCCATTCAGAAATTTAAAAATGAGACATTTTAACTTGCAATTAAAAAAAATAAAAGTAATAACTCCTCACGTCATTGAAATGACACTGGCATTTTCATTCGCAAAGCCTGTAAGCATGGGTGTCATTTCAAGCAGATGTTAATCAGCCTGCTCAAAGACTTGAAGCTACATATTTCCAAAAACACTTTGCCAGGGAAAAAACCTGCAGATATGTACTACGGACACTAATAACTTCTTTCAGTCAACAGACCTGGCAACTGCGGGATCTGCATTTTTTAAAACATGGTCTCTTCCCAAATATGAATTTTGGAGATGTTTTAATCAGAAACAACTATAGAGTTTCTGAAAATGCAACCAGAAATAAAACACAGCTTTTTTGGTGCACAATTGTCCTTGCAAACACCTGCACAATTCAAAGTGCTAACTAGCTATGAGTAGGTAGCTGGTATTTGTTGTGAATAAAATTTAAATTGAGAGATTCTCTGGCAATTTTTTGAAAACCTGATTTAGATTTAACTTCTCTCTGTGTTGTCAGACAGTGCTTTGCAGGTTTCATATTCCTTCTCTTTTTTTTGTTTTATTCACTAAATCTGAAAGCCATTCAGCAGAACAGCACTGTTGTGATATGTTTCTAATTTAAAAAGGAGTAAAGCCATAGAGGAGGGAAATAAAAGGTTCCCTTCAGGAAAGGTGTAAGGGGTAGCCGATTCAACAAAGATGTGTCCAAGTGGACAGTGTTTATAAAAAAAATCAGTACTACATCTAAGTCTTTACTTAGATGTTACACAGTCTAGTTTTCTACTCTAGTTCCTTCAGAAAGGTGCTGGGGATTTCCAGTATTAATGTCAGTTTAGCCAACTGAGACTTCAGTAAGCATGCCTTTTTTAATTTCAGCTTAGGAAGAAATGTGCAATGTCGAGAAGTAATACGAGTGATATGTTACACAGACATGCAACAAGAAGATTTCTTTTTCTCTTGTGATTTCTGGTAGTCAACACCAGTTCTCTTTTTCCTGTAATCATGAATCTAAAGGCACTGATTATGTCAAACAAATTCCTGCCTGGGTTTAGAAATGAATTTCTTCAAGTCTCACAGCTTGGTGGCAATATTCAAACATTTATTCAATTACCACAAGTATTCATACAATGAAATTAGGGTCTTGAAAGAAAAACTACTGAACTGAAAAAAAAAAAGTTTAGGTAACAATTTTCAATTTACCAGCTGACCCCAGGTCTCAGTAGAGATGAGCGTGATCTATTCCTCATATTTCCCTTCATGCAATCAGCATCCTAAATGTATTGCAATTAAACCACAGTCTAATTAAAACACAAAAGACTTTTCAGTAATGAATCTTTCCGGCAAAGAGCCTCTTCAACACTTATTTCACAAACAATACCGCTTGTCAAGAGATGTTAAACAAATTTCAGAACTGAGGCTTTTCACAGCATCTTGGTGAAAAGATGGTCTTTTATTAAATATTTGGTATTTTGGTCTTTGGCTCTCAGTGTCAGTCAGTTCCTTATGTTCTTGAAACAGACTAACGATCAGTAGGCAAATACACATAATTAAAAAAATTCATCAGTGTGCCTGGGATTACATGTGGTTTTCCAAGGGAAGTGGCTTGGCCTATCACTTTCTGACCTATTTTCGCCTTGTTCCACTTCAGCATGTCCTCTCAGCTGAGTGCTGAAAACTGCATTCATTTAAGTGGGATAAAAATAACAATAAAAACTCAGTGCCTATAGCAACCCTCAAGCTACAGAGGGTGAAAAGAATTACATTTTTAATTCACAAAGCTCTTTTTACATATAATCATTCCTTTTACGTAAAGGTCAAGTTACAAGACTTTCTGCATTATGCATAGTGATTTCCATTTTGGCTTATTATTCAGTGGTATAAAATTTATGATGTCAGATTTCATGACAGTTAAACCTGAGTTTGTTCTGTTTCAGAATGACATCTGGGTATAGTGAATAATAAAGCTTCTATGTTAAAATAGCCCCATATTTTTAGGTTGGCTCCTATAAAAGAAATCAGACCAAGAGATACTTGAACAGATGTTCAGAAATATATTTCATTTCAAGTGCTGACAAACTAGAATAGGAGTAGAGTTGCATAATAGGAGATTAATCATTAAAGTCAATCATGAAAAATATTCAATTGTTTGGAATCAAAGTGTTTGGCAAATATTCTTTTCTTTCTCTACTATTGTAGGGAATTTGATATTCAAACCCAAAAAACCTAAGAAATATGCTTCGTGCTGCTACTTAATACCTTTATGAGAAAAGCCAGGTTTTTCAAAGTAATAAATGTATAAAAGAACATTTTATTTATTAATGTGTGTACCAGATAATGATTTTTATCTGCCAGTATAATTATTTATTATGACAATGCAACACCTCTAGTGAAAATTGAGTAGTCTTAAGGTGTTCTGTGCTGTTCATTCATGCAAAGAATTCTTGTCAAATATTTTAATGAGAAGAAAACTATGGCAGTCAAGATTAAAAGTCAAGGTGACCTTTAACTGTGGAAAACATTATCTACATATCACCTTACATTTTTTTTAAGGTCATCACTTCTCTCTTGAAGAGTCATTCCATAAATGGAAGCAAGCAGTGCAATGAGAGAGTGAACTATAAAAACCATCCTTCCTTCAAAATTAACCTACACCTATTTTAATATCACATTACACCATAAATTTCAAAAACTTGCTGTGGTGTCTGCAGCAAAACTAGCAAAGAAACATGCTACACAAAATTGGGATATACAACTGCCCCCCAGCCTGTGGTAAAGCAACAGCGCAACAACTTCAGAATTGTCACTCTTCATTAAAAAAGAACAAACTTGCCTGTGACCTGGCCACGGCCAGGGTGTGCTGAGTCAGCTGGAAAACTGTTCAGATGGGCACCTGATGGCCTGTTGTTCTAAAGAGTCTTTGGGGAGCCCAAGGAAGCTCCCACAGCACAGCCGTGACCTGTTTCCCACAGTCGTGCTTCCAGCTGCCACGGTTAGCCAAGCAGGCACCCTGCTCATGCCATGCTGTGCACAGGTTCTGCTGCAGGAGCAGAATCAGCACGGCCAGTGTGACCTTCAGCAAGTCCAGGGGAGCCTGGAAATACTGTTCCAATTACCAGAGATTAAATATAAACAAATTATTGAATATCGGGTGTTCACGTTTTCCAGTCTACTCACAGCAGATTAATCCAGTGGGTGATTACCTGCGCTTCACATCCCAGAAGGCATCCAGCCTGCCAGCTCACAGGCAGAACCTCACACTTGCAAAGTGCGCATTTGTTCTTCCAGCCTTCCTTTTCCCTCCCTGCAACTGGAGGGAAAGACAAACCTGGAAGCAGGGAACAGTCACCTGCAGTTCACCTCGTAGACCGTAGCTGTGTTAAAAAGAAACATTTTTCCATCCAATATGGCTGCAAAAAGAAGCATCACACCCCAAGCACAGCTCGAGAGAGACCTCAGGGCTGGTCCTAAATAATGGCATGAACCCACTTTCTAATTTATTTACTTTATCTCCAATTTTATTTGCTTATCTGCAATCTTTACTGACTTTCCCACACCGAAAGCAGTTCAGGTATAACATGACATGAGAGTGGAGATAAGGCCCCCAGATTAGCACTGGTTTGGGTCCAGCCAGCTTGGCACGAGCTGCTCATGAGCACAGGCAGCAAAATTAATGTTTACTTGCATTTGTCTACAAAGATACATTCTTAGTTATATATACTAAGAGGATTACTCACGGAGTATCATTAATCATTTTTATCACTACCAAACATAGTATCAAACACACAGAAAAATGTAGTTCCTAATTGCTACTATGGAGACAAAGCAGCAGAGGAACAAGAGATGAAAATAAAGTACGAGGTGTCATTTCTTCTGTGAAATTATATGTGGAATATTTTAATTAATGGGTAAGATCATTTATACAAGGTTTTAAGTGAATCTTAAATAATTATAACAGCCAAACACAGTAAATCAGATTTTAAAATTTCCTAAGAAAAATGTTGCAGATAAAATTGCTAAAACATGTAATAATGGAATGAATTTATTAAAATATGACCACACTAACACCGCTTCAAATCAGAGCCTGAACTTGCTCCAGCTTTAGATTTAATATGATTGGTGTTCTTCCCCACTAAGGGTATCCATTTTCTTCTGAAGGCCTGCTTGCCACATATCATGTAATGAAACCACTCAGACAATCCATGTTGGGTTTTTTGGTTTGGCTTTTTTTTTGTTTGTTCGTTTGTTTGTTTTGTTGTTTGTTTTGTTTTGTTTTGTTTTTTTGGTAAAATATTAGAATCTGCTTTAATTAAATTAGTAATGATGTGCTGTACTTTAATTATTTCATGTGGCACACATATAATTTATAACAAACTCTCACAAGTTGGGCAAGTGAACTTTCTGTGTCTATTAGGAATCCCCTCTGAGTTTTATGCAAGTTAGACTTGAAAACACTACAGTACTTAAATTTTTATTTTTACTTTTTCTTATTGGTTGGCTGCTAATGTCTGAAAACTGGATTACATTCTTACAACTGCTGATGCCATGCACTTTTTCTGTTTAACACACAACTATGCTTAACATACTAGTCTGCTATTTTGGCTTCATTGAAACGTGCACAAAATTCCTTTTTTAGCCACTGAGGAGACTTGGCACAAGTTATAAAGATTTATTGATTTAGTACTAACTAGAGTACATTACAAATATCCAAGTGCCAAACAGTTGCTTTGCACCAGATTGTGATTTACAAGTGAGAAGAGGAAACTGGATTACTAATTATGTACAAAACTCCAAGCTTTAAAAAGTTGTGTACTTATAATTAAGGTCTTGCAAAATAAATAGTCTTCCTCTAATTGAGACAGGCTTTTATATCAAAATCTTTTCTCTAATATAGATACACACATGCCATTTTTTTAACAGAATGCTGAGCTCAAATTTAAAGAAAATTCCTGAATTGGAAAGTGTCACCACTCTCTAAAACCACCACCATCATCCAGAAGAAAGCAATTTCTAATTTAAAGTATTTAGAAAAACTTAAATTTGTTAAAATCTTGCACTGTATAATTTTTATTTTGCAGAAGATTTACTAAATGGTCTGTTCTGATTTTCTTTTACTTTTCTTCCCATATTTCTTTGCATTTATCCAGGAGGACGTGTGCCCATAAGACATAAAAGAGTATTATATCACTGTAGTATAACTCTTAGGAGTTGTCTATTACCTTCAAATAGATGCTTGGGCTAGGTTACAGGTAACACAAAGACATCTGAACTGCACAAGTGAAGCAGAACTGGTCCAGGGATCTGTGGGACACATGATACAACCTTTAAACCTAATGAAAGCCTCTTGCATCAAATGAAATTAGCCTGGATAAACCAGCTCAGAGGGTGGCATCTGTTAGCCACGACCTCATGCCAACAGTGAGCGGGCTCGACCCGACCACGAACACTTGTGATTTCATCACTGGAACAAGCAAAGTTCCCAGAGCTTATTTTGTTAATTTATAAGGGATTTACCACAACATCGGGTATAACAGGATGTGATTGAGAGCAGCCAGCTTTTCCAGAAACACCTACTGACACTTCAGCCTCTCTGGACCAGTGTCACTGTCACCACACTGACCGATGTCCACCATCAGCGCACAAGACGCGCAAAGCTGAATCAGACACTGAGTAGCAAAAAAAGGGACACAAGAAACCCAAAGCAAGAAAATAGTAATATTCAAAATAGCAAGGGAAAAGCACAGCCTTTCATTTATAAAATTATTTTTTTAATTATTGCATTTTAATGCAATAGAAAAAAGTTGTAACTGACTAACTACTAGTGTTGTAGCTCACTAACAATGTACAGGTGTGTCTTTTGGAGGTCCATCTCCACAAATTACATGTCAACAGCCAAGACATGCATAGCTTTATTTCAGCCCCTGGGTAGACAAAGTATGTAGAAAATATAAAACAAAAAGAGGATGTGTAATTTAATATGTAAAGTTACTTGAGATACAGCAATTATGTTAAATACATTTATAACTAGGCATACTTCTGCATTTAAAACCTTATTAAGAGCACAGGACACAGAAGAACAGTCTGTTTGATCTGTTTTGAAGCCATGGTAATAGGAAACAAGTTTTCCTGCTACGTCTCTCAGGACCATCAAACAGTCCTTTTTTTCCAAGAATAAATACAGAGCTGTATTTGAAACCCTTAACCAAATGCTCACAAAGAAATCTCCCTTGTAGACACAGTTGTTTATTAAGGCTAACCCTAGTTCATTTTCCAGTCATATTTCAGAGATAAGAAAAAAATTATAGAAATAAAAATGTCTAGCAGGTAGTTTCATTTGCCTCTTTTATTACAAATCCATATTCAGATATGTTAATATAAAGATGTACAATATTACATAAAGGGCACAAAACCTGACATCGTGACACCGGTGGCTGAATGGCTCGCTTATTGTAGTGGTTCTTATTCAGCTATTTTCTAGTGCTCTCATCAGTCTTTTGTGTGAAAGTCTTTGGTGAGAGTCAAGTCTGAACTGATAAGGCCTTGGAGACATAATCACTGCCCCTCATTTTCCATTGACAGCCCCACACAGCCAATTCACAAACATTTTCATATTAATATTGAGCAATTTTCCTACATTCTAATCCATCAAAGTAGGCTATTAATCCTTCCCCCGTGCTCTTCTCTATTCAAATGCTAACAATTTTCTTCTCACAAGCTAAAACATTTGTCCTACAGCCCCTCACACAAAGACACTGTATTGTCAGCAGTGATTGATCAGAGTATTAATATGAGGGATGCAATGTACATTGTATCAATGATACCACATGGATGTGGAGGAAAAGGTCTTTTTTAGAGGATAAGCCAAATGCAAAATATAATAATTTCTCAAGGAACAGCGCTAAGTGTTTTGCATGGTGTATTTTATGGAAATTTATGAAAATATCTAGAGGTGTAAAATACTTTTGAATTTGGAATGCAAAATAAATGTTGAGGATGTCCAAGGTACTGGGACCTGGGTGAGGAGCAGCCTGCAGCTGGGGCTGCCTGGGGACTGAGAAGGCAAACAGCAGCAAGGCTAATAAAAGCCACTTGCTCTCCAATACCATATTTTATAGAAATAAAGGGGGCAAGGGCAGACTAAAGCCAAACACATAACAAAAAATTCAGGTGAGAATAACTCTTTAAACCCTTTCACCTTCTGGAATGGTAAAAATTAAACAAGGCCAAAAAGGAGTTCCAGCCTTTGGCCAGTAGGTTCCTCACTACAAGGCCACCTGAAAGTTCCTTCACCCTTGTGGATGGTCAAAAGTTCTCCTCAGATGGTAGAAAAGGAAAAGGGCATCTGACAGACCTTTAATTGCACCCTAGTGTCAAGTGACTTGGGGTTATTTATTCAAAGGATGCTCAACCTTAAGATGCTTTACTCTGCTTTAGGCCTGCCCTGTAAAGACACAACTCAACCAGCAGCTTCTCCTGAACAGCAGGAAATAAGCCCAGAAGCAGCAGCAAAAGGGGGACAGACTGTAAGAGATGTGGCTGTGGGAAGGTGAACGTGCTGCCTGCAGCCAGAGCAGAGGTGTGGGCACAAGCAGGTGGAGGGAGGGCGGCTGTGGATGCACTGAGCTCTTACACGGCTGATACACCCTGGCACAAATTAGAGTAATTTCAGGGATGCTGTAATTTACAGCAGGTTACAGTGGTTCTTGGCACAGAGCTCAGCCCTCTGCAGACAGAGCCCCCCCCATCCCAACACGTGTCCTCCTCCCTGCAGGGTGTGGGCAGAGGGAGTCACGGTGCCAGGTGCTGTCAGCAACTCAAAGCCGTCAAGCTCAGCCTCGAGCCCGCCCTAGGATCACTTTGCTGGAGCTGCACGAAGCAATTTAAAAGAACATGCAGCTGGATGACAGAGAAATCCAGACCTCCTCAAACATCCAGCACCCGTTCATCCATAAAAAGGAGCAATTTGCTCACTTCCAGTAGCACACAATATGGGGAGGGGGTGTGTGTGCACAGATGTGTATGGTTAAGTAACCTCAAAATAAGATAAACACACACACTGCTTAATAAGCTGATAAATTCAGCACAACAACATTTCAATGCAAGTAAGAGAAGGTTTGAGGCTACTGGTTTAAGACATACACTATATTTAAGCACGTGCAGGTGGCAGCTAGCATCTAGTGAGATCACAAATCATAAACTGCAATTTATGCATAGCATTCTACTAAAATTAATTTTAACTTCCTCTTCTTATATACTCCTTCCTTCTCTGAAGGAACAAAGCAAACCTAGGATTAACAGATATAAACTCAACCCAGCAACTCAATTAGACAGGCAGAGCCTAGTGACCAAATGAAATTTTACAACTGGATTTAACCCACATCCCAAAGGAAATCATTCAGGCTCTGAGCACCCACTGTCAGCATACTGGCACCCATGTCTGAGCACATATGAGCCCTCAATGCATCAGGGAGATGGCAAGAGGGACCCCATAGTTGTTAAAATGATTGATTGATCTAAAAAGACAATCTTTTCATGAATTTATGAGAAAAAGACAGAAAAACAACCACACCAAAACAACTTGGAGAGCTACTTTTCTTTTCAGTACCTAAACTGTGATGGACTCAGAGAGGCCTGAAAGCTACTGCTGCTTCCCAGGATGAACTTTCTCTGGGCAGAGCAACATCCCTGTTTAAGCAGCTTGAGTTTCTATGCACATCATCCCATTTCTGCGCCATTTACCTTTGGTACATTATAACTTTACAACGAGTAATTAAAAATATTTGTACTTTGAAGCCACTTAGGAGCTCTTCCAATTACTTATATTAGCATTCTGGCAAACACTCAAGCCTTTTTAATGTTGAGTCAGGCTCAGGAGCCTGACTCAAAAACTCTCCAAAGAGCAATTTTGATTTTCTCTAATTCCAAGCAACTGGAAGGGGTACCACGAGCTCTCCTGCCGCCTTGCAGGAATCTCTCCTGGGTGTGGCAGCAGCAGCTCTGGCCACTGCTGCTGCTGGATGTCCCCAGCAATTCTGTATAAAGAAGGGTGTTCACTCTACTTGAATTACAGCCAAGGCATTAAGGTTAAGCTTCCACTGATATAAATTAAATTGGATAAAGTATTAGTCATTTCCTGTCCCACACTGTTATGCATTGTGATGTACATTATGAAATAGCAATTTTAAACCCAGAAATAGATTGACTTCAGTTTTAATTGAAATAATCTTTATTTTGTAATTAAGCTATTATGTGCCAGAAGAATGATTGGCTTGGGGTTCACACATGAGCATTACAATCTTTAGAAAATCCCAAGCTGGATACTGTTTGCTAAGGTTGCTCTTGTGCAAAATATAAAACCCAGAACTAGATAATTATAATAATAAATTCATGAATATATTAAATAGAAAGAGCAGAAAAAACAGATACCATCTACTGAGGGGTTTATTTTCAGAACTAAGGCACATTCACAAATGTACCCACAGATTTAGCAATTCAGAGACCTTAAAATTTTAATGAATTTCACCTAGAAGGCCACTTGAAGATTGTGGACCCTGGGATTTAGGGACTTGTATTTGAGAACTTTCCCTCTGTGCCTTCCACCATCACCTCAGACACCAGGAGAGTTTTTCCCAGCTGGTCTCCCACCTGTGGAAACAGCAGGTCCCCACACCTCTGCATCTCCCCCTGGCAAGCTATTGCCCAAGGTTAGCCAGGTTCAGATCATGCTACCGACATTCCCTTTGACTAAACTTACGTCAAACATGGTTTTTCTTGTTCTTTGATGAGGAAAGGGGTTTTTCTCAAGACAGAACTGGTTCTATTTTAAACAATATAATGTGTTAAAAATTGTTTTCAGCTATGTTGCAGGTGTTCTAAACCAAAGTGGAACTTACACTCATCGCTGGAGAAAGAACTGCCATTAGGAATAAAGCGTGGGTTTATCCATTTTTCATATGTAAGTCAGATTCACTTTGTCAGTCTTGAGATTTGACAAAGTATAATTCAGAACAGTTCAAGCTCACCTTCCACTGGACTGAGTAATCAGATCAGACGAGGAAACATACCAGTGGCTCTCCAGAACTTACTGCAGTGCTCCTTAGGAGCCTCACAGTGTATGTGCTACTTCGTTTTCCCAGTAATGCAGGGCTGTCATATATAATTGTGCAGACAAGAACTACAACAACATCTCACAAATTTCCAGGAGCAGAAATTTGCAGTCTAGGAAGGGAAACTGTAGGGTTTTCATCTTGCTAGTGTTTCCAAAGGCGGTGGAGTCACTGCAGAGGCTGTGGAGCAGCTTCCAGCGGTGTGCAGGGCTGTGTGAGAGCCCCAGCACACAGACAGCAGCTGTGTCGTCTTCCTTGACCCTTCTGCTGGCACCATTGTTCCTAAAAGACACTGCCTCTGAGGTGATGCCTCAGCATTGCATTCTTAATTAGTTGATTTTTTTGACAGTGGTGCTGCTTCTTAGATATAATACGGTAGATGAAAGACCTTTAAAGATATTGTGTGTGACACAGTTTAATTTGGCTAAAAGATAAGGGGTTTTTTTAAGAAAAATGACAACCACATGAATTCATTCAGTAGTATGGGAGGTAGAGTGGCAATTAAAAACAAGTCAGAAAGAAAGCAAAAGGTTTATTTTAAAGTTAAATTTCTTAGAAAAATAATGATGTTCTCTTTTCTACAGGGATATCACCATAGATTTTAGCCTAAAAATTAGCATCCAGTGATGAGTGAATACAAATGCTATTCACTGAAAAGGAATACTCGTATGCTGATATTTTTTGTCTGGATTTTTTTGTTTTGTTTTGATTTGAATTTTTCCCCTATACCTATGTTGAAATGTATTTATTTTTGCATTCCACATAAAAATATGATAACCTTTCTGATAAAAAGGATCTCTTATGTGATTTAATATAATTCTGAGAAGAATGACTTTGACCAATTGGCGTAGTGGCTCACTGCACTAGTGAACAAGGGTTTCTGCATCCACTGGTCCACAGTGTGAGTGCTATGCAGGCTGAATAAGGAGATGAATTTAAAATGTGTAAATGACAAGTCTGAAACTTGACTGAATCAGACAAAAGATGTTATATTTAACACTTTGCCCTCTAGTTTTAGACCACCTTCTTTTTAGTCAGCTGAGCAGAATATTCACAAGTGGCTTACAATTCTCTTTGAGCTGTTCAGCTTTTCCTGGGTCTCAAACTGAAAACATTAAAAAGTGGGTGATGATAATTAAAGTCAAA
Organism: Sitta carolinensis; assembly: GCA_032173965.1. Taxonomy (NCBI): domain Eukaryota; kingdom Metazoa; phylum Chordata; class Aves; order Passeriformes; family Sittidae; genus Sitta; species Sitta carolinensis. The sequence goes on from CM063292.1 coordinate 18,433,954, forward strand.
ATATATCTAAACATACTGTAGGAAGATTCTTAATTAATTACAAGATAGAAAGAGTGAAAATTAATGTGAAGAAGTTTTGAAGTACAGCATATGAAAACACTGGTAATTTACACAATATTCTAGAAAGCTTATCAAAAATTACCCAATTTATCTTTGATCCTTCTGAAATATTCCTTAGGGCCTTCTCAGTGCACTACATCAGTCACCTCCTTATTTGACTAAGATGGAGTTCGGCCCTTTTATTTTATTTATATTTTAAAATATAGAAAATATCACACCAGAATAAAGCAATCAACCAGTAGCCTGTGTGCTCCAGTAACTGGAAAAGATAGAAAGTCAGTGAGTAGATAATTATTCAAGGTCAAACCTTTCTAGTGTGGTGCCAGAAAAAAGCAAACAGTGAGGGTTAGCCAATACTTCACAAACACTTGTTTAAGGATTTCCTAATTACTATAAGTGGTTCCTCTGGCCCTGGCACTTAAAGAGGCAGCTGTATATGCATGATGTCATCCCTGCTGCCCATTATCTCTGCAGTAAATTTAGAGGATTAAGAAGCAAGCAAGGCTAAATAGTCAAAATAATCATGATTTTTCATGTTTCCCACCATCAAAAATTAACTACAGAAAAAAAGGACAAATTTAAAACTTGGATGCAATTAACTACTGAAATGTATTCAAACATTTTTGCCCAAAAAATCAGACAAATATTAAAAGATTACACGAAGGCATGCGTGGCCACAGCTCCATAATTAAAACGCAGCTCCTCAAATATTTTCTTTCCTTTTTTCCAGGAAACACTCACTAACCTTTTTGAGAAGATTTACAAAATTAGTTTATCAAGTGCTATGATGTAGAGGCCCAGAGATTGTCACACACAGTCACTTTCCCAGTCCCACTCTCTGCCTGTGTGGGAAGTTCTGAGAAATCAACTTTTCTGCTGCTGCTCCTACCTCTTGTTTTCTATTAGGGGAAGCTGCTCCTCAGGACTTGTCATTGCTATGTTCACTTTCTATTTGTCCTTGAAACAGGAGCAGTGAAAGCTGTGCCCCTGATTTGACATTGTCAGCTTGCACAGCCTCAGTCTTTGGTATCATTATCGCATGGGCGATTCTTTCTCATTCTCTTCTTTGTTTTTTCGATCTTGTTTCCCTTAATTTACAACTACTTTAATTTACAACTACTTTACCAGACTATTTACAATTTGTCTGGTAAAATTCCTCTCCTGCTTGTCCATTTGAGGCAGAAGTATCTGATTGCTTCCAGGAATACTCTGTTTTAATAACGTTAGAAGCTCATGTCAACATTATAAGTCAATTTCTTCTGCAGCGTTGTCTAGCTCAAGCAGGAGTTGTCCTTTTGGCTGAAGCTTTAGCTATAGGTACCAGACACCAGTTTAAGTTCTGTACTATACTATGTTTCTTACCTAGTGAAAAAGCACTCAGTATTTTTCTTGGATCAATTTTTTTTTTTTCTTTTTACATCTCAAAATTAACAATATAATTTTCCATTCTTCCAGATCTGGGTAGCTTCTACCACCATCTTTTTTAAACACTTGGTCTCTTTCTACCATGATTCTCTCTCCTGGTGCTTGTGAAGTTGGATGTTGTCTCCAACCACATGGAATGTCCAGTGGTGGTCATCTTGGTAATGTTGGTCTGCAAAGCTTTCCTAGGTCTGGGTCTTTCATGAGAAACTCTCCATTTTAATGCAGGAGATTCTGTCAACCTGTATTTGAGTACCTTCTTACAACTGAAAATAATTTTGTGCTGTTCCTATACAAAGGTGAGATGTTCCCGAAATCCAAAGCTTCTATTTTAAGTAAAGTCCAGATTGTGCATCCATACTGTACACACCACTTCATCAGGAGCAGGGTGGGACAAACACAGCTACACCACTCACCACCTCCCTTTTCACAAGTGACACGGGCAGTGCCTGCACAAGGCACTCTTCCACCTACCCATGGAAGTCTGTGAGCACTCTCCACTGCAGCATGGAGCAGGACAAAGAAACAAAGAGCTATGGTTGCACATTCACCAGATCCACTGAAGCCCCAGAAGCTTTTCTATTTTCTTCCAGGAGCTCCGGGTCAAACTAGAAATCAATTTCTAGATGTTAATGAGATGTCTGAGGCATAAGTTTTCAGAAACAACCCAAATAAGTCCATCTTTATTCTCTCTTGCAGTAAAAACTTCCTCAGAGAGCAGCACATGCAGCTTTTGCAGAGCCCAGCCATCCTCCCAGCCGTACTGTTGTGCACATGGTAACTTGGCCAAAGGAAAACACAGGGAAAGGAATGCTGCCATGTTTGAGCATGGGAACGAAATGTCTTGCACAGGTTCACATGCTATAAGGAAATGTTAGACCTAGTCTGACCTTTTGCACCACAGACACTATAAAACATCATCCAGCTTCTTCGTGCCCTGCTTTGATGAGATGCATGTACAAATCCAAATGGGAAAACATACAAGCTTTAGGACATGTTATACACAGAATGACTCCTGCTTTTTATGCTTTTTCAACATACAAAATTATCTCTACAAGAAAATATCACACTTCCCAAGCTGACAGAAATTATATTTCTAATAATAAATATTCTGCCCATGGGGAAGCTGTAGGATGTATGTATTTCACAGTTTCATGGCTCTAGTGCCTACCCAGTCTCCATCTTTGATGTCGTTGCTGACACTTCTCTCCCTAGGAACACGGGCAGCATCCTTCCTGCTGGGAACCCACTCTGGCCAGCAGCCAGGGCACTGGACAAGGACCACATCCATCTCAGCATCTGCTGAGAACTAAAGGTGCACCAACAGACTCCTCCCCACTGTGGCAGGTTGGTGACAAATGGAGAACCAAAGGGGTGAGAAGGAGGCAGCAAACCCAGCTGAGCTCTGCTCAGACAACAGCTCCAGCACAAGATCCCTCTGTGTAAACAGTGGCTGAATAGTAAATACTGATGGAGAGAACATTGCTAGGAAGCAATGGAGGCAGGCAATGCAAGAAGGATCAGGAGATGATACAGAGTATTGTGGAAAAGAGGAGCTGTAGAGGGGTCAGGGAGCTGAAACTTGACTGAAAAAGGAAGCACAGGACATGCAAACTATTCCACATTGGAAAAAAGGGACAAGGGGGAGGCGTGGTATCAATTGATATCACCTACCACTAAATAGACGTATTTAAGGGGATACTATTTGAGGCTGAGCAACATAAGAACATTCAGGTACAGAAGAATATAGAATAAATTGTTCCTGCCCCAAGGAAAATAGAAATGATTCAGTCTGTTGCAGTTCTGCTCAGACACATCTGAGGGAGAGGAAGGATGTGTCCCCCATCCTCTCTGCTCAATTCCCTATAAACAACCACGATGGTCCTGTTAATGGAGAGAAACCTTGCCAAAAGCAGTAACAGGTGAAGAATAAGGGGAGAAAGAGGCATATTAACATAGCCAAGTGGTATCAGGAAAAACAGATCTTTCTCTGTGGTTTGGTGTGGGTTGGGACTCAGAAAAAAATAAGTCTCCTGGTAAATTTACACTGTTAATTTAGGGTGTATGGAACTGCTTTTGTCATCATCCAAAGGTCAAGAACAGTGCAATCAAGGGCATAAACCAGCGCAGCACTTTTATGGTGCATAAGCAGAATGGGTAAGATTCCATGCCTCCTCATGGAAAATAAGAAAGAGAAAGTTTTATGCTACAGTCTGCCTTTGCAAAATGACATGTTTTCAATCCAGCATCCAAAATATTTAGCTTTTCCCTTTGCCTTTTGGAGCTCTGTGTTGTACCATCACTCTTTGATATCTTAATGGATGCTTTTTTGGCAGAAAATAATTTACTCTGAAAAAATTCTACACCAGCATAAGCTGAGCTGAAAAATAACCCCTTAAAAAAACCACATCACGTGAAATAAGCAGATTTTGAAATTATACAGTTCATGCCATAAGAGTAATAAAATACCAAAATTAAGGGGCTTTTTTATTTATAAGTAACTGCTTTCTTCTACCTTTTATAATGTCCACCTCTTAGCATAACAAAGCTTTTCATAGCTTACTAATGGCTCCCTGTCACTAGTGCTGAGAACTATTATCACTGCCTGCCCCTTCACATGGGCCTTTCAAACATCACTGTTTCACTTAATTCTTTCACCTCCTTCAGTTCAAATGCAATAAAAACCTTTCACTGGCTGACAACTAGAAAGGCAGAACAGCCTCCAACTGCTGTATAATTCAGGAGGGCTCTTTCTCATTTTAATTGGCTGCCTAATTGGAATGTTTATGGGTTCTGCGATAGCTTGGGATGAAAAGGCAGGGTGAGCAATTATGTGCTCAGCATTCCTATCTGGCAGAGTTAATAGTTTTTTTTTAAATAAAGCTAAAGTTCACTGGAATGCCATGTTTTTGTTCTCTAAGAAATACCTTGATTTGAAACAATGTAATCCCCAAGTCAGAAATTATGTCAAGCTGTGCTTATCCAGTAGCAAGTTTGAGCTTTTGGAAGCCTCCTTGCTCCTTTTTGATGTTAGCATAACATGAAGAACAGGAGGCTATCTGGTGGCTGTCAAGTTTTTAACTGCTTGCTCTCTCACTGGCTGGAGATAAGATGTAAGCAGAGCACTTGATGGACTTGATTAATTCTCTGGAACGAAGGTTTGTCTTTCTTGGCTCAATGAATGACTTCATTCTAGTAGATGAGGTCACCCAAGTCAAGGCAATAAAGTTTCTGATATTCACATGAAAGCCAGTTTTCAAAGCTGCCAGCCCCTAAAAAGAGAAGCAAGTGTTTTCTCATTTACCTACATTCTAGTGGCTACATCCAGCCTGCTGCCCTGGCTATCCTCTCCAGCACAGGACTGAGCTTCAGCTGAAGAGCAATTCTAACACAAGATGAGATTTAAAGGAAAGGATATAAACAAAAAGACACACTTTGTTTGAAGAAAGAAAAGATTTTTGTCAAGTGATTTGTCAAAATGCCAACAGGAAGAGAAAAATTGCTTCCTAGTTTTTTAGCCTTACTAGAAGTTTCATTTTCCCCAGTTCCCTTCCCATGCTGTCTCTGTGTCACTCCAGCTGCAAACCTCTGGGGCCAAAGAGCAGCTCTGTGGTCCCCTGTGCAGCTGCTTTTGTATTTCAGAGGGAGAGAATCCAAGTACTGCAAACACAAGGAGCAAACATGGAAGGATGCTGTGCACTTTGGAACGCTTGTAACCTTGCATGCTTTGAGCTCTAAGGGCAAGTTTAGGGACTGCCCTTCATAAAGCAGACCAGTCACTGTTTTTCCTTTCTGTCTTTTAATATCCACCATTTAGTGCAAAACCAGGAAAAACTAGTGAAAAGGGATGACTTGTTTTGTAAATTTTCTAATTATCACAACAGTTTGTGCAAAGATGTCTATTAATCTCATCCTTTTTGCTTTTCAAAATCATGCAAATGATAAGCAGCCCCTCCAGTACTCACTACAGTCTAGCAAGTGGAGTAAACAACCCATGCAACAATTCAGTCTAATCTGATGTACAGATTTGTTTTTTCAGATAACCTGAACATCCTTGGTCTAGCTTGAGGAACTCTAACTCATTCTACACTCCTTCTTCTCAGTCCAGTTGTGTCCTTGTCTCTATGTAACAGAGCACTCATAGTCCTGTGGATTACTAGGGGGGTTTTGCAAGCGTTTGAAGTCTCTTTCTAACCCATTCTTCAGTTCCTGTGCTGCAGTTTTCCAGCATGTGCAGTTACAGTTGGAGCCTGGAAATGATGACAGGAGCATCCATCTCAGGTACAAGTGCAACCAAATTGCCAACCACAGCACATCTGCCAGATCCCTTCCAGCTGGTGCTACCACACAAGAAAAGGCCACAAGCTGCAGAGGTTTTGGGACATAGTGGGATTTTCTAAATGCTTTCATAGGTACCATGGAGAAATTAGAAAGCGGTATCAATATTCCCATTAAACTATGGAGGCAGAGTTTTACCCCAGGTTTTATTGCCATCTGGAGCCTGGAAACCTATGGAAGCAGTGCCTTGCTTGGAAGGTCAGAAGCCTACACCACATCAGAGCCCAGCTCTGCCTAGAACATACTCAGGAAATGTTGATTTGGCGCATGCCAGGAGGGACTTCTGGCCACAATAGCTCTTAAGAAAGTCTCGCCAAAGGACTCATTTTCAGATTCCCATATATCAGTTCAACATCCAAATGATAAAAAAACCCAACATATGACTAGTCATATCCTTGCCACTATAGATGTAGTTAACCTGTAAGAACACAGTCAGGCAATTAAATAACACTTTCAAATAAGCAGTCGATAAATAACACCGCTTTTAAAAAAATCTTTACCTAAAGATTGTGACTTGCTGATATTAAGAATTTCAGAGAAAAAGTCTAATTGCTCAAGATGTCCATCTCATTTTATGGGAAAAAGCAATTCAGAAAAAACCCATATGTTTGGTAAGGGTCCAAACATGTGGACACTTATGCAAAACAACAATTCTTTGAAGTATGCTGCTTTCCAAAGTCCAGGCTGAAACTTAAATTTAATAATCAACAAAACAGGCAGAGCTAAGGCAGAAACTCTCTGCTAAACTCTGCAGGACTGGGATATGAGAGGAGGCGTCTCTCTGAAGTGACATTATAGGCCCAGATGTGTTGTAAGAGAATAAGAGTCTGTCTTAAGATGGCCTGTAGACCCTGTGAACTTCCTTGTTTCGTGACTTTAAAGCAAGAAGCAAAATAAATAATGAAACATATTAAAGTCATTATTGTAGCTGTGTGCGCCTTCTGAAGGTTTCGGTTTTAAAAGCTCCAACCTTTGAAAAAAGTGCTCAGCGAAATTAAAGGCAGCAAATCTACACTGAACTGTATTTTATATACTACCAAATTTACATGTGGAACTCATTGTCACAAGATATTATTAAAGCCAAGAGCTTAGCAGGATTCAAAAAGGCTTAGACATTTATGTGAATAATAAGAACATCTACAGTTAGACCAGAAAGGAAAAAGACATTTATAAGTGACACTAAAACTCAGAGTTGAGAGCATAACCCAACTGCTAGATGCATTGGTTTAGGGGAAAAAATCCTCAATTGACACTTTTTCCATAGCTGTCCATTTCTTTACACCTTTTTGCAAGAATCTGGTACAGACCAATGTCAGAGGGACCATCCAAATCTGAGCTAGTCCAGCAGGTGTTACGTTCAAAACATAAAACTCTTTATTATGTAAAGCTGTCATGAAATATTTTGAAAAGACTGCTTATTCCTTGCCTAATCCTTTAGCATTTGGCAGCTCTTAAAAAGGGTAATGGATATTCCACAGTACTTTGTATATCCACAAGAGGAGGGCAGTTGTTTGCAATATTTTCTCATGTCTTGTGCCAGGACCTTTTCCCCTTTATGTGGCATCAGACTCCATGGGCCCATATGGACATTCCACTCCAATCTAAACACTGTTCTACAAAACCTCTGGAGTTCCACAACACCACTGACAAGGCCCATGATTAGGTGTGTGAGATGCGCTCCTAAATCCCAACAGAGTCCAGAAACTGGGAGTGCTGAAGGAATCTGCAATTGTAAGCAAAGCCTTACAAGTGCTAAGGATCGACACTGCAGTAAAGGTCAGATGAATGAGTGCTGTGAGGCCATGAAATTATCCACTTTCATCTGTTAAACACCTGAGATACATTTATATCACTAATGATCTGTAAACCCATACTGACACAAACACAGCATTTGCTACTAATAAGAGAATGTGGTTGTGTCTATAGGAGGAAAATTGAGGCCTCTCTCTTTTCTCCATAAACTTTGCCTGTCTTATTCTACCCATCATAGTTTGATCCTTGCTGATGTTTATTAGGTTTAAATATCAAGTAAAGTGATTTTTCTGCTTGGAATAAAATATCAGGAATGTGATAACATATTCATAAGAAAAGTCAAAATGACCCTTAAATAAGGAATGCATAAACTCCTAGAATTACATTTATGCTACTTAGCATCACATTAAAAATATTCAAAATATAAATCAAAATTCTAGGGTATAACTTATATTCAATTTCAAATTTATGGCATTTTAAAATAGGATGATTTCCTTAAATGTGCAATAAATTTGGTTTTGTGGAATTGCACATGCCACCTTATCATGACAGTTGCTTTATCTACACAGTCCACTGAAGCCTAGTCACTTTATATAATCTGAATTCACAAATCAACTGTCGTCTTCACTTCACTGATTCATTGCTGATGGGCCTTTCACAAGGTAAAAACTCCTTTCCAAGTTGACAAGAGTAATAAATGGAGAGGTGAGAGCTGCCTCTCCATCCTGCTGTTCTATTGTGCTGCCAATAGTGACACATGGCAGAATAAGCTCATAAACCAACCTCATCTTTTGACCTCTGAGGAGCAAATGGAAACAGAGGGGCATTTATGATGATGACTATATTTAAAGACCAGTAATGACTAGATAAACCTCTGAAATCTAACTAGCTCAAGCAAAACATGGAAAAATGTGATGGCTTTGTGTATTTAATACGGTGAAAAAGTGCTTAAAATACAGCTATGAAACTTTTGGAATAACCTAGAGTAAAAATCAGCTGCATCAGGTTATAAGATGCTTACAACTATCCTGTACACACAAGAGAAATCTTGAAAAGGTTAATGAAACTACAATAGGGCTTTTTAAAAATGTTGTTCCAGATTAGGCAGAAACAACACACGTATCAACAACTCAACCAGAACTGAATGTGATTCTAGGAATAACCAAACCTTTTTAAGTTAGAAGACTTTCTCTGACCAATACTGCCCAGAAGAGAAAGGACAGGTGAACTAAAAGTACATATGGCCTTTGCTGTCCTTTGAAAGTATTCTAGTACTGAATTTTGGTTTATTAGGGATATTGTCTATTTAGAAACAAACACTAGTGATTAAACTCCAACCACCTCATTATTTGCCTTCTCTAATGAGAATACAAATTCCATTAGCTTTTAAACATGCCTTGGAATACTCACCTGGTTAAAAGTATACTCTGGCTGCCTTCCCTCTACACACCCCCACCCAAAAAAAAGGCCACAATCAAACAGAATAAAACCTATTTGCTCAGAAACACTGATATCTGTTAATATACTGTGATGGGGTGATGTGTTCTATCTCCTCACTGAGTCCATCTCAAAAGCCCCACAACACCAAACATCACTGCTCCTGTTTTTATTGATAAGGCTCTGTTCAAGCAGTGTTTGAGTTGGGCCAGTTTTCAGGTAGAGCTCAGGATCTGGGTTACAAGCAATAGCCAGGCTACAGGTCATATTCCAATTAGGTACCTCTGAAACCTCAGGAACTCAGGACTGTGAATTAATAAAAATAAACTGAATTCAAGGAATTTCACCATCAACCACAATTCCCCCCTTATATCTTGTTGTGGCAACAGTTTAATTTTACCACCCATCTCTGAGTTGTACCTCCCTCATCAAATGCCACAATTTACCATGGCAGGCCACTCCAGAAAGTTTGTAAGGTGAATTTCCTTGCAAGCAAAAGAAAAATAGAAAAAAAAGAAAAAAAGTTTTGTTTTGGGGGGATTGTTTCTTTTTTTTCCCCAGAAACACTTGTTTTTACAGGAGTATGTAAAACTCAGTTGTTCATGCTTATTATCTCAGGCAGTATCAGTTGGCTTAGTTTGAAAATCAGGTGTACTGTTTCATAATTAAATTATTCAACAAAACCTTAACTATAAAGCATTCTCCTAAAACCTAATTAAGAGTATGATTTGATAAAAGCAAATCCTGCAGTTTTAGTTTACATTCCCATATGAGTGGGAGTGTCATTATTTCATGCTTTACACATTTGGGGCTTCACAGGGTTGTGTGGTTTTTTTGTTTAGTTGGGGGTTTTTTCTTCCACATTTCCCTTCCCAAAGGTGATTTTGAATTATATGAAGAAGTACTGCAAGCTTAGATCACTTCAATTCATTAAATGTTGACAACATTCAGTTCTGATTAAAAAATAAAACCAAAACCAAAACGACACACCCCTAAAAGCAAACAAAAAACCCACCCAAAAAACCCCAAATAACAACAACCCCCCCCCCAAATCCACAACTCCCTAAATATACCCCTCTACAAATAAACCAAACCTCAACAAATACAAGAGAAATATGGGGTAAAAAAAGCACTATTTCAAAAGTTGGCCCTTGTTCAAGCTGCATATGGTCACATAATCTTTTAAAACACATGATTCAAGTCTCAATTTAATTATGTAATAGCACAAATGGAATTACACTGCAGATGAAGTGCAGTATTTCAGCTCAAACACTCACTGGAGTTGTGCGACTGTCCCAAGCTTATTTCATTTGGCCATTGTATTAGAGGGCTTCATTTGGATGTAAGCACACATAGCAAACAACAATTTCAAGGCAATACCTCCTCCTCTTGATCCAAATTTCAATACAGGCTGGGCCAGGTTATGAAGATAATTTGTCAGGCAGCTTGCAACGATTATGACAATGTGATATTAACAAGTATTTTTCTTGAACTGTTTTATTTGCCATATATACTCCTGTGTCTGCTTGAAAATGCAGATTCCTCTTTTTCCCATGTAAGTACTTTTGTGTGTGTGTGTGTTCTTTAAGTGGCAGATAGTTATAGTAATGTCTTGGGGAGCAACTGGAAAAACAAGAATTTTCTCTTTCCCAAACTGGAAGTGCAAAATCCTAACTAGCTCATTCCTCGAGGCTTGTATACTTTCTGTGGTGCAATGATGGGCACTTTCCCCACCTGTCTATACTGGATCCTCACTTCGCCTCCAAATGGCTCAGCTGGAGACCTGTAAAAACTGTGGGTAGGGAGCAGGGATGGGCTGATCCATTTCCCACTCTGGTAGAAGAAGGAGGACATGGAGCTTCAGAACTCAGGGACTTGGCTGAGCTGAGAGGCCTTAGAGAATAAGTGGGGATGGAATATATGTATACACCCTTTTAGGGTACATTACAACAATAACACTTTACTTTATAGCTGCTGCATCTAATTGTTATTATAAAAAAGAATAAATTAAGAATGTATCTTAATAGGCTGTTAAGATGTACATGTGTATCATAGCTTGCATAAGCATTCCTGCTAGCCACAACAAAGTCAAAGACAAAACAGCACAAGAGTGAGATTACAAACATGATTCTACACTGTACAAAGAAAGGCACCTCTCACAGAGACAGCACAGTTCAGATCTCTAATATACCTTATCATCACATGCTGCAGAAATGGGCTCTAACTAGAACAGCTAAGGAAGATCACAAAAAAAGCCTCAAGCCAGAGAAGAACAACGTTCTCCTGTCTTAGCCTACCAAAACAAAGCAAGGTGGATAACATCTGTAAATAACAGTGGGGAGAGAGGTGTGAAAGAAATGAGGCTCTAGGGAGGAAAAAGAATCACTTAATTGAGAGAACCAAGTACCAATCAGCAATTAGAAATGCCAGGAAATTGGAAATCAGAAAAAGGTCATTAACCAGCAAAGTGGTGAGATGCTGAAACAGCTGCCAATGAAGGGGGTTGGGGCCCAAGAAACCAATCACAGGTTCAAGTCGAACTTGAAAAATAGAAGAGAGAATTACATCATGCTATGGCTTTGAGAGTTCTTCTGTCCCCTCATCTTGAAATTGTGAGATATGGTTTTTATTTTTGGCTCTGTTCTTGACTTTAGGAAAAGCTCTTTTCTCTTTGGTAGAAGCTTCTACTTCCTTTTAATATAATTATTCAACTTTTATAGATTAAGCTCTTTTACATCTATTGCAATTTAGAAGTGAATCTAAGATTGAAAAGTAATTTCTTTTAGGTTGCACATTTTCTGTTTTCATATATAACATCTATAACACCAATGATTACTCCTGTTCCTTGCAGATGTGTCAACACACCTTCACTTTATGTCCCTCCTGCCTGGGGTTTATGTGCAGACTAACAGAGTCTGTGCTCCCCTTCTTTTCCTTTTCTCATTTCACACCCCCTCTGTCACTCTCCTGTCTCTTTCCTACCACCATGCAGTGAAGATATACTTCCTATCCATCCTCCTTGTCCCACACCACTGTCCTCATTCTCAATCCCACTTTTCCTTTTGCCCTGTTTTACCTCTGTGCAATAGCTTTATTGTCCCATCTGATCTGCTCTTTCCTCACCAGCATTTCCTATTTCTCTTTCTACAGGGAGGACAGTTAAACATACATGAAACCCATCTAGATAACTGAAAAATATGACACATATCCAAGCACAGCCCTTGCATACAGCAGGATTCTGAACTGCAAGTTATTAAACTAAAAATCTCCTTCCAACAGACAGTAGAATAGGCTGCCTCCCTTTCTCCTCAGATGTTTTCTCTACCCCATGAAGAGAAAGTCACATCTCCATGACATAGACCTGATTTTCTCCCCTCTAGGATCTTTAGAAAATCAGGTCTTAGAAAGATCATACATTTCTTCATGATAGAACAAAAGGTCTTTGTTAGAAAAGAACTTTAATATCATTGAGTCTAACCATTAACTCAGCACTGCCAGTTCCACCACTAAACCATGTCGGTCAGTGCCTCATTTATGTGTCTTTTAAATACTTCCAGGGACTGGTAACTCAACCACTTCCCTGGGCAGCCTGTTCAGTGATTGACCAGCCTTGATGAAAGCTAGAGAGAAGGGGAGATGTCAATGATTACTACTTTACAGGTGACAGAGCAGCCAAGACATTTCTGTTGGAGGCTTCTCAACAAAATGTCTACAAGGCAAGACTCCACAGTATCCAAACACAGCAAGATGAACCTTGCCTGTTGTCACTTTCAAGGGTTTCTTGCTGCCTTAGATCACCTAGTCAATTTTTTCTTATACCTCTCATGCACTTTCTTTTAGTCAAAAAGTTTTTAAATATGTAGCATGAGGCACAGTGAGGACAAAGTCATTTGGCTAACAGCAAAGAGATGGTCATTGAGAAAGGAAGGAGGAGATCTCCCAGATTGGGAACCTCTCTCCCACTTAGGTTGACCAACAGGACACTTCACTCATCCATGGTTTCAGAGCCACTCTTAGATATGCCATCCACAAATGTATTCTCATTGTACAGTCCAGATATTGAATTTCCAAATCTACAGATGTAACATTAAATACCAAAAGAGAGTCTATATAATTAACCATTTATGTAGAATGCCAGTCACAGGGAAGTTAAACCTGGGCACAGTGTCCCAAATGATGTTTCATACAGCTTGGTAATACAAATGCTACTGCAGCCAAGCAATATAAAAATAACCTTCTCCAAAACTGCAAATGCAAACAACCCACTCCTGCTCAGAACACCAATATAATCAGGTTCTCTTTGATTATACGGGATCCTGTAATCACAGCCCTCTGAGAATTTTTTTGGCTGCTTTCAAAAATGTCTGAAATTTACTCTGTAAAATTAATGCAAAGAATCTTAAAATTCTACCTTAGCAAATACAAAAGACCATTTGATTAGCTACAAATAAAAGCCCCTTGAGCTAAAATGAATAAGGTTTAAGCTACTTCAAATTATTTTCCCGCCTGATAAAGCCATTATCACATTTAGAGCGTTTACAATGCAGAACTACATTCCTTTGATCATCTTATAAAATTAATTGATCTTGCTTATCTATTGTACTATTTTAAATCATTTTAATTGAGGACATTAGGAGAAGTAATGGTAACAACCAATGCATTTATTAGCTACTGACGTTCAAGGCAGCAATGTCATTTTCATAATCTGAATTTCTTTATAACAAAATTCCATTCTTAATGGAATTTACATATAGATCACCCCCAGCCACAAATAATTTACTGTTACTGTAAGTCCTAAAGGACAGGCAGAAAAACTGTGAAAAATCACTCCAGCCATACTTAATTTTAATTATTCTTTAAAATCAGATAGAGACCCTGAAGTTAAATTCTCATAATTAAATACAAATTAAAAGTTTCTAAAAGCCTTATTTTCAACTCCAATTTTAAATGCAAATGAACACATAAGAAAATTGTCCCATGAAGAAGTGAGTAATGTTCATCTACAATGTTTTGTTCCATAGCCCCAACACTCCTCCATCACCCAGAGTCCCATGGAGATCATCACTGAGTTAAAGGCTACAAAAGTCTGAGTGCAAGATTTGATTATTAACCAAAGTCCTGACTATTTTCAGTGCTGCTACTGTCAGTGTTAGAGCTGTCTTATATTGAAGAAGTCCCAGTGTTTCCATGGTAGGCTGTGAGTTTGTGTGATCAATGAGCCACAGATCACCCTTTGCAAGAGAAAGGTGACTTTCCTTCCTAGTAAAGGAATGTCCCATTGCTCATGTGGCTGAAATCATCACTAACACAAACTAAAATTTTCCTGTGCTAAAGATACCCTGCAAAATATACTTCAACTCCAGCATTAGGTTATCTGACTGACCCACTGAGTTCTAAAAGGAAAGAATACATGCTCATTTAATCAAGTTAAATGGGATTTTTAGCAGCACAAAAAGCAAAGTTTAGGTATGCTGCACAAATGCACACACAAAAGATTGTGCCAGCATGCCACTGCACACTTTGGAAATGGGTTCAATCCTCTTTGCCATGAAGTTATTGCACCAATCCAGGTGAATCACTCAGTCACATCTATGCTGAGAGTTTCCATCTTCCCCCCTTCCAGGACCACTGGCCTTCTCTGCTATCACCTCTTTTTGTCAGCCTCTCTGGACACTGTCTGCTTCAGCCCCAAAATATCTGCTGGTCTTCAAGAACACAGATAGTCTCCTTCCTTCTTGCCTCCTGCCTTGTCAGGTCAGTAATTCCTGAATTTCCAGCTCCTTGTCCTGCTGCAGCTCCATCTCTCTTCTCCACTGCCAAAAGAAACAATTCTAGAGAGAAGCCAAGCCAAGAGACAGTGGCTCAGGCAACTGACACAAACTAGCCGCGTGATCAGGGTGTCTAACACAGGCTACAAAACACTACAATGCATGAAGAAGACTGGTTTTATGAGTGTGGGGATTCAGGAGACTAAGGTTAGGAGAGATGCACCATTTTTCCATTTCCAAATTATAAAATGACGGCAGTAACACTTGTTGGACTGTAAGTACATTATGTACTAAACTCTAGGTGCTCAGTTACATTCTGATTTTGACCATCTTTGCAAAAGTAAAGAAGCAATTATATCTAGGTGGTTTATTGTGGTAACTTCTCAAACTTCTGTGGGATAGATGCTCCTAAAATAAGGAAAAGGTGGGTCGGCTAGCAGCAATATGTAAATCTGCAACTAGTTTGGAATAAGCAGCCCTTATTCATGCTGACAACTAGTGCACACCAGAGGAAACCACTCAGTAGAGAGAAGTGAGGAACCTGGTTACAGGCTGAAGAGGTGGACACACAAGCAACTGCACTATAATATTCACCCCTTTTGTCCTTGGCTGAGACTACAGGCAGCAAAACACTGCGCTGTCCCCACTGGGACTCATCAAAGAGCAAGGGGAGGAAAGAAAAAGAATAAAGAAAGCTGCAATAAACACTGTAAAGAGAAACTGCTTTTACTTGTTCTAATGACTAGACTTTTTTGTTTCTCTTTACATGGCTTGTAGTGAGTACAAAGCACTGGCATTCCCCTTTATAGAAAGGGAAAATGACAGCTAAAAGTAAACACTTGCATTTAAACATGCACAATGAGAGGACACCACCATATTTTTGCCAAAACAGCAAGACTCCTAACATTACTATTAGAGTGTTGACTCTGAAAACTAAACTTCTTTCTCATTCAATAAAGTCTGCACAGTTTTAAGATATAGGTTTTGGTTCAATGGGTTTGGGCTTTTTTAATCTTATTTTGTGTTTTAGCTTCATCCCCAGAGGAACTGCTGAATCAACTGAGTCCCATCCCAGAAGTACCAGCTCTGCATTTCAAAGTGCTCCAGAGGAAAGGACCTGTTTGATTTCAGGCTACTCTGAGGCCATTTTTAATTCCCACAGTCTAAGGTTCTTGGCAGGAGAGGTAAACACAAGGTAAGTAGAGTTGGAAGGCAAAAGGATAAATAACATGAACTAGTTGGATGGATATATTTTGAGAAGCTGGAAAGATAAGGAAGTAGAGGCAGTTTTTAACATAGAAAGCAAAACCAAAACTAAAATTACACCCATTTTAGCAGCTGAGCTCTTAGGCTGTGGGTTTTTCAGTGTGCTAGTAACCTCTAGTGCACCTTTTCTGTCCCCTTTACAAACCCGGACCTGCATCCTCCCTCAATGGCTGTGGTGCATCTGGCACACTAAATTCTGCTTCTATTACCAAAGAGCCCATTAATAACAGCAGCATGAGCTTCCAGGCTGTCAGAACTGGTTTAATTTCAGATTTTTCTCTCGTTGAAACAGCAAAGAGTATAAAACAATGCAGCTAGGTCTCCCTCTAGTTTATGGTGTGATAGTTTGAACAGCATAGATATGGTAAACATCTTATAACTACAACCTAAGGCAGTAGAATTCTGCATTCAAAATTTCCCAGAGTGTATGTTATTAACAATATATTAACATATATATATGTTATTATATATTATATATGGTATACTAATAATATATTCCTAATAGAGAGATTGATAAAAAATTACTGTACACGTTCACTTAGGGAAACTTAACATGTTGTAGGTCAGTGTAAAAACATATTCAAAATAAATTACCTCTATTTCATTTACCTGCATTAGGTGAGGTCAACCACTGGTGTGAGGGTGAACACTGGCCATACCGAGGTGGCATGTTTTGTGGCAAGCAGTTCAAGAGTAAAATCCATTCAGAATTTCATGGCACAGTAATCATCATTCCTGCCTCACCTCACAGGCAATGTCCTTGGGCTGGTCAGGATGTCCCTGCCCCAGGCACCTGGCAGCTCCTGAGTGCTCAGCAGGTGACTTCTGGTCTTTGTCTCCAGCTGCCTTGCAAGGTGGCAACAAATACCCTCTCCAATGGCTCTCTAAATCAACTTTCAAAGGTTTGTTTTAAAGACCCCTGAAATCTGAGGGCATCTGTTACTCAGTGTAAGGAACCCGATAACTGCATTAGCTCTATCAGCAGCTGTTCCTTTGGTTTGGTTCTTACAGGAGCCATCCCCAGCAAAATGCATCCCAGAATACAAATCATGAGTCAATATGACCACAACACGTGGTTTTTGTAAGATTTTGAGTAAGTAACATGATTGTAAGATTTTATAAGATTTTAATTGACAATCCATGACAGAATGCTAGACCTTTCATATGGAAAAATGAAAGGTGATTAAGTTAAAATCTTCATCTTTGAAATCCTCAGGAATGTGAAAAAATGGTTTGACAGTAAATGGAGCAGCCTAATAATTCCCCTAGTCTGTGGCAGGAAGTTCTTCAATAACATAGCTTGTTCTGATGCTTGAAGTTTGGATTATCTTGACAGAAACATGAACACTTAGTCAGGCTTTTCAATAAAGTAAATTTTCCAGCAGGCTACTAAACAGTAGGTATCAAGGATTTTTTTTCACCTGAGAGGAAACCTACAATAAAAAGACAGTTAGGGCAACTCTGATCCCGGATGTGGTCCTCCAACAGGCCATTCCTGGATTTATGACATTACTGGTTCTTGAGTGCACACAATGAAATCCCTATCACGGTCCTGGCAAACTCCTGCAGAGGAATCAACCTCAGGCTAGTAACAGTTGTGACACGCCTCCAGTGGAATGTGTCTTAACACAGCCCTAGGTTTTCAGGCTTGCCAAGAAATAATCCTAACATGAAAAGCAGTCAGACAGCTATTAACACAAAGTTCTCTGTGACATAGCTTGGCCAAGGAGTGTGGTGTCAATTGAAAGAAGTGGACACCAAAGAGGACACAGCTGAAGTGTTCCCTCAGAACACAATTTTGTAGTGAGGAGGTTTGCTAGGATGGCTGCTAAGATGGAGCTCAGGAACAGTAATGGCAGCACTAACAGATGTTGTAGCCTTTATCTATAGACTTAAATCTTCAGTATGTACCTTTGTTACATATGCCAAACATCCCATTTGTAAAGTATTTATTAGATAATAATTTCATCAAATCTATGAGCCATATCTTAATTTTAATTTTTATTTCTTTGCTTATAAAAACATCTACAGAGGCGTCAGTTCAAGGCCAATCACTTGGATTTGATCTCAGTTTATTTACCAAACAGTAACAGTCAACTTAGATCAGACTAGGATTGCATGTTTGAGTATCTCACTTGTCTTGCTCTGCCAGCCTCCGTAAGGGTCTAAATCACTAATGCTGAATGTCAGCCAGCGTGGAGGACAATGCATCTGGCACCACCACAGAGTAGTTGTACCATGTGGCAGGGTGAGGAAATGCTCTCTCCCTGTTATGGCTGCATGGGCTTTCCCAGGCTGTGAGGAAAAGGACTGGAGCTGCAGGAGTAGAGGCAAAGACAGGGGGAGGCACACCTCCACTCCTAGCCCCCTCCACAGCCCAGTGCCTTGAAGCATCGCTGTCTGCACAATCCAGAGATTGCTCAGGAGCAGCACGGAGCCCAGAGCCACTGCCCTCAGCAAAGTGCACTTGCCCAATTCCTGACACCCCTGAAGTGTCAGCAGAGGCCAGCCCCAGGGCTCCTGCTCAGAGGACACTGCAGATCGTGTGTCCAGGTGACGGTGGCACTCCCTGCAGCAGGCAGTGCCGAGCACAGCAGTCAGCAGCACACACCTGCCAGGCATACCTGGGCCACCCCGTTAAACCTGCTGCTCTACTCACACATGCTGGTGTGAAAGAGGAACACAAATGGCCTACGGAAAGAAATGCAAGTGAAAAGGACAGTGACCCAAACAGAAGCCTGTCTATGTAAATAATCAGGCATCGAGAAAGACGAAAATAAGTCTTTCAAACAAATCTGAACTGCCTCAAGGCTTCATGCTGCCTGTGCAGCCTCTACGAGTACTTCCATCCCTTCCTCAACTACGGTAAAAGTTAAAAATATTGCAGTTCTAAGCAGAGATGTATAAGCAGCCCAAGAGCAGGGATGGCTGAGGCGGAGCAGCAAGGCCTGAAGGCTCCCATGCCCAGCAAAAGGCAGGAGGTGCAGCTGGCAGCCCCTCCTGCTCATCGCCTGCCCACTGCCACCCACTACTCCAGGTCGTGGGACACGGAACTGTGCATGCAAACCTCCTGTGAAAAGCACCTGTGTTACAGTAGAGCTCCCACCTTTTCCTTTCCATGATCTTTGGAAATGAAGGGGAGGGGGGAAATTGTCAACAAATAACATGACACATGCAATTCAAATGTGGTCTCCTAATGAAGCAGCAGCACTGACTGATCCAAAGAGGAACATCCCAGCAGGGAAAGCAGACTGTGCAGTTATGTAAATAAAAGGGTCCCAAGGAGAGGCCTCTCATTTGCCCATACAGGAGAAACACTGCTGGGGCAAATGCATTCATCTTGCACTGTGGTGAGGAGGGAGAGGAACTGCCCAGCAATGGAGTTCAAATGGAGGCACACAAAAAACATCCCTCTCCCACCAACACAACTGCGGTGTTTCTACAATCACAACTGCAAATTTTGTAATAAAATGAGACTTAGAATCATAAATTATATGTAAATTGCTTGTGTATAATTTACGAATACCTAGGGCTAGATATTATTATTCTCTGCATTGATAGTTTTCTGCCAAATGCTCAGATTGCTGCTTTGTAGCTTAACATCCTCTCTTCTCTGTGACCCCACAAGTGAATACACATATTGTAAAAGAGAAATATTTACTTATTACCAAAGGGGGAAATATTCTTGTTATACTGAAAAGCTTATATTTACTATAGGAAATAATAATAATCATCATAAAGTCTAAATTGCTTTCCTCATAAAAATACTAAAGGACTATGATCTCTGCTTGCCTATGATTAAGAGTGCTTTGTAAACAGATTGTTGTTCATTTTGTGATTCAGGCACCATAATACTGCAAGATCAGGCACTGTTTCAGTCTGGAAATATTTAGCAAACCTACAAGTTAAATACGATATATAAATAGAATTTCCTAATTAACATTTCTCTTTTGTCTGACACTTTATTTGCCTTTATTTTTTTTAATGGATAGCAAGCACAATGACAGCATGGTATTACTCTTGAAATAAACCTGCCAAGACAAAAGCACGTGTCTTGGATTTATTTTTAACAAAAAGAACAGAAGCAGCGTCTTTTCCTGGGGTTTGCTTTTGTTCTGTCTGTAGGTTGTTCTGATAGTAGGTTGATTGGTTCAGTAAAAAACAATAAGTAGAAAATACTTTTTCTGAGGAGATATTCAGTACTTCAACCTGCCCTCTAGACCTGAGATACATGGAAGATACTTAAGGGTCATCTGTGTTATTTGACAAGAGTTACATCTGGTATGACAGGCAAAGATACAACCTCCGCACTCATCCGATGGTGCCATTTTGAACCTAACTCTGGTGGCAAAATGTTATTTTTTTTTTTTTTTAATACAAAATGTGATAGCTTAGTTCTGAAACATGGATTTTCAGACAGAAGATAATATCAAAGTGGCCATTTGTGATGCCTGAAATCATAACCTCCATGTAAGGCTCAAAGACTCATTCTACACAGGAGATACATACATAAAACACTGCAGTCATTTATGGATGCCCTTTAGACCAGATGTCTGAAAAAATGCCAGTGACATACAGCAACCCAAACCCAGGTTTTTGACATTTTACTGAATGATTGTATGGGAAACTAAAATTAGATAGCTATGTGGATGTTCCAGCCACAAGAATGGCTGTCCTCAGCTGCTGCACAGAGCTTCAGCTCCACACCACTTTTGAGAAGAAAGAAATGTGGCCTCCAGTTTTCCTTGCCCAGGTAGACACTACCTAATTTCTCTTCTGATCCGTCTCTAGGGTTCTTTCTATACATGGAATATAACCCAAAAAGTCCCCACAAAACCTTGTGTTCCAGGAGTCACCTCCTGCCCCTTGCCCTCAGCCCACAAATGTAAGAAAAATTCTTTTTGATGACTGGTGTGAAAAAAAAAAAATTGCTTCCTGAGGGAATATCTCCACACACATACTCCCCTTACATATTTCAGGCAAATTTTTAATTTTAAAAATGTCTTCTTTTTTAATAAGCCTGAACTATAAGATCTTTTTTCATGTTGCATAGCCACGGTGGAGTAAACACAGGGATACCCAAGGACAGCCAGGACAGAGGGAAAAAGGTGCATTACAGCCTGTGCCTGCCTACATAGCTGCATTAAGCTAAGCCACAATCTTGCCTTTAAGCTAATTAATTAACTGCTTTCAACCATAACTGTTTCTTCACAGCTTTCTTAGTCTGGCAGTGATAAATACACAGTAATGATGTTAACAGTTTGGATTTACACAGCTGGTGTAACATACAGAATGGCATTCATATTTATGGACTTGGCAAGGTCCCGAGCCACCCTGTGCTAATGTATCACCACTGAAATCACAGCAACTGGGCAGATTTACACCACGGACTGATCTGGTGACCTACTCGGCATATCAACTCCTATGTGGGCATTTAGCCCAAAAGCAATATTTATATATTCATAAAAGTACATACTCACCAAACAAGCTAAAGGTACTACACTGGAAATCACCTCTCTTCAATTACTGCATGTAATTTTTAATGCTGTTCAAGTTTAATTACAGTGAAGTACTTAGCTGGGCTGCAGCTGATTGATCATGTTCTTGACTACTTGTCTCCTCCTCACGACTGCCAGATGGAGAGATCTAGATTAGTTTACGCCACATAATGAGAGCTTACTGCTGAAATATGAATGAATATTGCATAGTTCAACTTGACCTGCTTTAACAAACTTTATTTAAAAAAAACTACCTCTTGCTAATCAATTCTTTTTGTTCGCCTTTCTCAGCTTGCCAGGAATTGCTATGCATTTAGGTATTTTATTTAAAATGGAAATGAAATCATAATACATTCATTTAGTCAATAACCAAATGCATAGAACATGTCAGGTTTGAGTTTTGTGTGGATTTTTAGTGAGACCCTGTTTGCACATTGGTCATGTTCATTTACTCATCTGTTTTTTTTGAGTTCCTCAGGATTCATGCTACTAAAGAAAGATGATTGTATTTAAAATGTTACTCATTTGATCCATCTGTGACAAGAGAGAAGGAGAGGAAAGATCATTAATGAGAGTATGTTTCTCTCAAGTCCTAGTATTTATGCTATTTTAGAAATATTATTTTTTCTCCTGTATCCCCTCCCTTCAAAAACAATAAGCAAACACATCCTTAATTTACTCACTTCAAAAAAATTGACTAAGCAATGCCCAATACACAATGCAAAACCAAAAGTCTTTTCAGCCAGAACTACAAATCAGTTGTTAGACTTCAGCACAAATATCAAGACAAGATCTTCTGTCCCAGCTCAGGAGGAATGGGACACAGACAGAACAGAGTAGGGGCCCTTGTATTTCTGCTGTGACTCCAGAAGCAGTCTAGAGAGTTTTGCAAGGCATAAAGTGTTAACAGCTCCTACAGCTTCAGACAAGTATGTGTTAGTTGTAACATGTTTTAAATGAATTAAAAGTTAACCTCACATCTGCAGCAGCCTAAATGCATTACACAAGCCTACGTACATGAGTTTAGCTTTGGAAAGAGCTTCATAAATTCTGGATGAAGGAGCAAGGAGGAGGCCAGTTTGGAGCTTGCTGGGAAGGAGCCATGATGAAAAACACCGACTTTAACCTGTAGTGGCAGAGGCATGGCTGCAATCCACAGCAGAGGGTGACTGTGGGAAAGCAGAGCAGCTGGGATGGGGGCACACCAAGGACCAAGCAAGGGCTGTTCTACAGGAAAAGCAAAGACAAGGGTGCCAAGAGTTACGTGCTTGTCCCACCAACACACGGGTGAACAAGACTCCCAGGGTGATCTTTGAAAATAGATCACAGCATTACAAGAAATATTTGAAGGGGTAACTTTGGCTCTTACTGAACATTGCCAAAGCAATTTCATTCTCTTTACTAACATGTGTACAGATTAATTACCAATGTAAAATACAGAATGCCTGAAGAAATGCAATACGTTTCATTTTCACACCTGGTGCGACCTGGTACGCTGATCCCTCCCAGACTGTTGTGCTTTACTGGATGTAACAAAGGAGACTGTAAGCAAAATTATCATTGCAAAACCTTTCAACTGCTTGGAGAAAAGAGCAGGAGAGCAGTCAGCATCAGTTTTCCCACACAGTTCAGTTGCAACAAAGCGTTTATTGTGAATAACTCCTGTAAGACAAAATTTTAAGGAGTATAAATGTGATTTAAAGAAAATTGCATGGGTAGATGTTTCTTTTGCAAATGTTATTGAGAATAAGAAAAAAGTTTACACATTTTGCCATATAAAACAATCAACTGCAGAACTCCAAAATGAGCAAAGCAGATTTGTCATCTGCCTGTATTCCATTAAATAAATGAGTAAGCAAAGCAGTTGCATAAAAAGTTTTTCGAGATGCATAAATCAATAGACTACAGAAAATACTAGTCTGGGAGGACAAACCCTATTCATTTTACAAGGTAGGCAAGTAATTGTTTGTATGAATGGCTGTGTCTATCTGTTAGTGTAATAATTGCCTGCAGAACACATGAAACAAGCTAATAGCAATAATTATCAGAAATTAGCAATGAACATAAACATTTCTTTGCACTCACTAAATAAACAGCAACTGGAGCTCAGCATTCACCAATGGTGCAACCAGACCACAGCATTTTCCATGATGAAAGGGAATAACCATTCCAAAGAAAGCAATGGAAAAGCTGAGTCTCTCCATTAATAACAAATAGATAATTTGGAGCTTTAATTCCACTGGTTCTAAAGCTGCATGAGAAGACTGGATCACAGCCAAAATGCAATAATCACAATGTCTGCAAATCAAAGAAATAAGCCATCAAGAAACTCAAGTTTTTCTGTACAATGTAATTACCAAACAGTACCAATCCTTCTTGCTATATGAACTTTGAAAAAAAGACCTTTTAACAAGCACCAGCAAATGGACCAGGATCCTAAAATTGTGAACTCTCTCTGTGTCCCACCACTGTCACACAGACTCTGAGAATCAGTTACTATGCTTATTTTTGCCACCACCATGATGAGAAAAGGGTCTCTTCTATGTGAAAAAGGATGGAATACAAGGGCTTTTGCACCTTTCCTCTATTTGCTTTAGTTTCTTCTCTGTATGGAAGTAGAGAATGTCCTGATTTGGTTTTTTCTTCACTACAGTTCTTGCAGTTTGCATACTGCTTGCCTATCTGATTGGAGATGAGCAGGTGTGTACTGCACTCTATTCCAATTTACATTCTGTGTTTTAAAACAGACCATAACTTGCCATGGTGTTTGGTTCCAGGACAGAATGCCAAATACAGAACAGGAAGGTTTGCTTCTTAATTGCCTAAGTAAATAAAACTTTCTTGTGAAATATGTTACTATATAAAACATTGATGAAATACCACAGGGTAGTTCTGCATTTTCCAATTCCCACCCTCACAAAAATGGTAACTACTGGATTCCCCACACTATCTTAATAGCCAGAATAGTTCTTCCTTTTGGCCAGCTAAAAGCATCATGGTTACCAGGAAGAGTTCCTGTGGGATATCCATGTAGGTTCTGTTACTTTGTTTATGGGGTGTAGGGGAATATACAGAAATATACTTTGATATGTTACAGCACAGGCTGCAACGAGCAAATTATACACAATGAGTGACACCCTTCAGCTGTGCAGCATCAGTCTGAGAGGTTGCTCCTATTGTCTGGTATTGGTCAAAATCAAGGTCTGATTTGGATCCTATCTCAAACCCATACACCTGAGGGACAGTGATGAAGACTACCCAGACTCTCAAGGCAATGGCATTAATTAGCTCTGAGACTTAATCATTTAGTATGGCTCCAGGGCCTGCAACTTGTATATTTTACAAGTCACAACACTATTTGGCTTCATCTACTAACACTTCTTCGATTCTATCCACCTTGGCCATTCAGACTAAGAAAAAGTCCATGAAATCTAAATTATCTTGATCAATATTAGAGCACAGATTTCTTCAGACTCACCCGTTAACCTACATACAATCCTTCCACAG
Organism: Sitta carolinensis; assembly: GCA_032173965.1. Lineage (NCBI taxonomy): Eukaryota > Metazoa > Chordata > Aves > Passeriformes > Sittidae > Sitta > Sitta carolinensis. The sequence continues at coordinate 18,459,002 of CM063292.1, forward strand.
GATTTGAAAGACCACAGCAAACATTCCTCCTCCTGCTCTATGCCCGGTGTAGGTGTCTTGGATTATAGTATTCCACCTCCAGCAGAAATCCACAGATGTTCTGAGGATAAAATTAGCCCAGCCCAATGAACTCTGCCATCTTCTACTAGCTTAAGACATTGCCTTTGGAAGGTACAATGAGATCCTGAAGCAATTTTCCTATACATTTTAAAAGCATTATTCTCTCTCATCACAAATTTGGCAAATTCAAAGTTGGACACAAATCTCAGAACACAACATCTTATCTCTGTTTATGTTCAATGTTTTTTCTTTCCCCTTTCAAAACCTATTCTTATCTATATAATTACAGTTTTCTAACCTGTGCTCTTATTTCTGCCGTTTTCTGCAGAACAGTCTCCATGCATTTTATTTCTGCTTTTAACAGATCATCATAAAAAACAATCATTAATTAATCTATGTTGCTGTTATTACATCATGAATAACAAATAGGATAAATCTCAGCTATGTTAGTAATTTAAAACTTAAGCATCTAACCTCCCCATTCCCTCAGATAGCCAAGTCAATAAAGACAAGAATCTCTAAAATTGAGCATACTGTGTCTGAGACACCTGAAATGGAGTATTTTGACTTGTGGAAGTAAGTGTTTGACTCTAAAGAAAACCTTGTATCATTGCTTACAGACTCAATTTTAAGGTACATAATATTAGGCAAGATAAATACTACTATTCTCATCTAATTCTTATTTTATTATTGCTCTGTACCTATACTGAAAAGTTGTTTATTCCTGCACATGCAGTAAATGTTAGTACTTAGTCTCTTGAATTTCCAACTTGGAAAACTTGGAAAAGTTTCTGTTGGAAGAAGTACCCCATATTCTCATACAATCTCTTACTAACAATTCTTCAAGTATCGATTAGTAGTGTCAAAATATTCCATTACCAGGAAGCAGGAATAAATTATGAAATACATCAGTATTTAAATCTACTATAATATCTAAAGTATTGTAGAAATGGGGATAAGTTTGGCTAAAGAAATTTTCAGTTGACAGAGATCTGTCAAAGGATTTTTCACTAGAAATAAGCTGGTGGTATAAACAAACTTTTGATCTTTTTTAAGCTTTCATGTTTTTTTTCATAGTCTACCTAAATAATATAGAACAGCTTGTACAAATCATTCTATCTTTTGCAATTTGAAAAGCACTGTTTTAAGGAAGAAGAGTTTCCGATTTAAAAAAAAAAAATCAAATTGCTCCCAAGTAAGACATATGTGTTTTAAAGAGGCCATTAAGAATTCCCAATACCACTGTTGCTCTGTGCAACTGTTATTCCTATCATAAATATGTCACAGGTTTTATTAACCAAGAGAAATGTGTGGTAGTTTTACCAGCTGTAGAGGATACTGTGAAACAATTTCATTGAACCAATTAAGTTATACTTATAATGTCTTTTTTCCCCATTCTAAAGGGCTTTTCATTAAAGTTATTTTCACACTTATTTTTTAAAGGATAAAAAAAAGTATATACACCATACAACACATTTCAGGTAACTTTGAATTCTTATTTTCAAGACTCACTGAACGTATTTTAACACTATGTTAACCTGAAAGATCAGTCTGTACACAGCAAGAACATTCTCTTTTCCTCCATACAGTAATATATATATATAAATTTCTTAAGATATGTGGCTAGTTTTAAGACAACAGATGGTCTTGTCTCAGTGCAAGAAATAATAAAAGAGTGGATCATATATCATCTGTCTCTAATAACACCAGTGTTGGCACTTGACTTTCAGATTACTAAAACGACCAATCTAGAGACGTCAGATTTGTAGAACAAGCATGGAGTGAGAAGCTCAAGCAGTGAAGACAGTGAATAAAAACATGTTCTTGTTGGAAAGAGAAGTGTAAAAATATTTCAGAGACAGCATTTTAAACAGTCATTTTTCAAACATTTCTTAACTTATTGCACTCTGAATTGAAGCTCTGAAACAGAATGATGGAACTCCGTAGTTATTTCCTCTGTTCCAAACCAGACCAAGACTCGGGTTCTGCAAAGGCGTTTTTGCAGCTGTAATTTCACTTATTCAGCCTCAGAGGTGAATCTCCTCCTTTTGATCAGCTGGACTGCTCATGTGAGCCCAGTCACAGTGACATTCCTGCAAAGTCACCGCACTTTGCCTGGCAGTGGGAGCCCCTTAGGCTATCCAGAAGAAAGATGACCACAGATTTTATTAGTAATCTTATTGATTTGGAATTGAAATACAAAACCTAGTCTCACAAAAAAAGATTAAGCTCTTTCTGCTTAGTTGACATTCTGACCACTTTATTTTAAGTCTGATTTCTCAGATGTGGAAGAATTAAACCCTCAAAAGCAAATTTATCTTTGATTATGCTCTCTTAAACATAGACCTATAGGAAAACATGAAGGCATACCCTATATCACTTGAATTTTGAATGGGAAAAATGTCAGTGTTCCATCTCCTTTTCTGTATTTCTTTAATATTTGTGAGCTTGTTATTTCAACATGCACTCTTGGTGTTTTTCCATAATTCAAAAATTCTCTATGTTATTTTAATACATAAATTTTATTAGAAAAAGCTTCCATTTGCCCTGAAGTATGACTGAATGCTGATAAATTACCATGGGCCTATAGCAATTTTTCCAAGCAGTCTCCATGTAAGTGTAAATTTGGTCAAACAAATCAAAATGTGAGTTATGTTCAACTGAAAATAATGACATCTATTGAGTGGTCAAAAACTGTTAGTAGCTATTAATAAATAATCCTCAGCACATATGGTGATGTCAATCAGCACTATTATTTTACCCATACAGGAGGAATTTGGTAAGGTAGAACTGCAGCAATACACAGTTTAATCATCATACACAGCACGGTATTGTCAGAGCTCAAGAATGCCTTTGATCCCTACCTCAGTCTCAGAACATTCGGGTCACCCTTTTGCACAGCATTCAAATGTGGTGCATGAGCATCTCACACATATCCAGAATGAATGGCTGAGCCACACCAGGTCACAGTGTAATCGTGACATTATCAATGATATAAAAAAAAAAAACCTCTAAGAAAAGCAGCTACCTCACATGTACACATAGCCTTTTTCAATATTTTTCATCAAAACTTTGGGCACACAGACATATAGTGAGCACACACGTCAGTCAAATGGATTGGAAGCACTTAGGAGGAGACGTTATGGTCTGCTGCACCCGTGATGTAAAACCAAGGAGTTTCAATAGGCCTTGACATAATGGACTTGACGAGAAGGAAACCTGAGCAGAGAGGGCGCTTGGAGAGCCCCCAACAGCCCTGGCAGCCCCACGGCATTTCCATACCCAGACCTGAGCAGGACCCAAGCTCTGCCCATCACCCCTGCAAGGGTGCCCAGCACCTCTGCCAGCAAAATGTCTCTGCCTTTCATACGCCACCTGTGGAGACCACGCCAGCCCTTGGGAAGCTGATGCTGCAAACCAACAGCTGGCATTTGAAAGTATGGAAGAGAGATAGGCTTATTGGAAATGGCTCTCTGGGAAACGTGAGCAATCTGACAAAAACTGGCTGTGAAATTTTGGTTGAAAAATCACTACGCTGTTGCTGAATATATGCTCTTCAAAAAAGCAATGTGTCTAAGGATGAGGCCAGAAACTAATGTCTTTCAGAAATACACCTGTGTCAGTTTCTAGGACAAATACAGATGGCATTCACGCTGGTATTTTCCTGCTGCTGAGCAAATAACAAATCTATTAAACATGTCTTGATCCTGTATTAATACATATTAATGAAATATATATTTGCACAAAATGTGAGTATTTCTAGAATAAACAGGCTATTTAATTTCAGAAATACAAAAACAATTCAAGTTATGATGCTATCTGGTTGTACTAGGGATTTTGTGTCTAGGAGATATCAAAAAAAAAAAAGAAAAAAGAATAAAGGAAAAAAAGGTCACTCTCACAGTAAAAAAGGGAAAAAAATCCCAAATATTCGAATTATTATAATTGAAGTGGCTACAACTTTAAGCAGGCGTTTATGTTGATTTGCAAACACAAAGCCTATACTTAATAGAACTATGCTTGCAAAATTCTGGGATATTAAATGATTCTAATTCTATTCTACTTTATGACTAGTTCAAGAAATGACCTCTAGCTAGATCTGGCCTTGCTCTATCATGCAACTAGATTTTTCTTACAGAAAATAAATTAAAAAGGTGTGACCTTGCTGAGGGCTTGCAGAGAAAATGAGGTACATCTTGTCACAAGCAGAAGAGCCTATTTGAAACACGGTTTGTTCAATTTGAAAGGCTGCTGCTTTCCTCAGATCAGAAGTTAAGATAAAGGCACTTGGATGAAAGAGGAGAAACATTTCCAAGAGATGAAATTAAAGAGCTACACTGGAATCCCATTCAGTGACACAGTGCCTTTTTGTGTGAGGGTTTATCTGGGGCGCATCAGCCACACCTCGTCCCCGCGCAGGAGCAGGCTCTTCACCCAGCACAAAGCCTGTCGCAGAAGGAGAGGATGAGGACTGCTCACCGACGGGAATCAGAGGACATTCTCCCCCACACAGCAGGGCATGGCAGAAATCAAATCACTCACCTAAATGTTACACATTTTGCTTGGGAGAAAAATCTAAGCCCCTGCTTCTCTCGATCTCAGCATCTCTCTTGTGATCTCTCTGCTTCCCATCACCAACAAATGTGGCAGCAGTGGGCAGTGTTCCCAGATGGCTAACACCTCTGCACTGGAAATTCAAATTGCAAGGAGGTAGTAGAATACTCCACCCAGAAACGGGTATTCAAACCTGTCTCACCTTTATGACTGGTAGCTCACAATTAAGTTTTAATTTGACCTCCTAAAAACACGCAACAATTTGTTTGACACCACCTCACCAGAACAGCTTTTATTTGGTGTTCAAATTGAAATAGGTTTATGTCCTAATTTCCCTTCTGGTATCCTGAATAATTTCCTTGCTCACGATCACAGAAAGGATCAGGTAACAAGGCTGTGATTCAGTCATGCCCTTGAGTGCTGATCTCAGCCTGGCAGGAGCTCGGTCAGGTTAGCCCCCAGCCCAGCACGGGCCAGCAGTGTGGGCAAGCAGCACACAGCTTCACTCCCCTCTGCAGCTGCAAACCTGCAGCACCACGAGCCCAGGCCTGGCTCCCTCCTGCCCCAGAGCTGCTGAGGGCGCTGACTGTTCTACGACACAGCAGCTTGTTCCCAGCACAGCGCGTCCCCAGAGCCCGCACCCCTCAGCACTGCTGGGGGACACGGAGCAAGGAGCAGAGGGTGCCCCCAGCCACTGACCCACCCCAGACCAGGCTGGGGGGCACAGCACCTGCCCCATCCCTTTCAGACTCCAAGGCTTCTGGCAGGTGGGATGGATCACTCCCACACCACGGCAGCATTAACGTAGGCTCTTTCTTGCAGTGCTTGAAATAAATTTAATCCCAACATGATTATCAGGTACCCCTGCTTTGAGTATTGTAAAAGCAGAACCACAGCCTGCAAAAGATTGCCTTACAATTATCTCACAGCAGCTACTTAAATATCACCCAAGCATATGTTGTGCTAATTCTTATGTCCAAATACAGTTTCATTTCACTTGTTCAGAACAAACCCTGACTGTGAACAAAGCTTTTGGTGAAGTGACAAGTGGAATTCCAAACGAGTAAGACAAATATTTCCTCCAGAGGCTAAACCTACTGCAAAATATTAATCTCCTTTTCTACACATCTTCACATGTCTTTGGTGAAACACCTGTCTGGAATTGTTAATAACAAATATTTTTCAGGGTATACACTTCAAAGACAGTACTGCAATGTCAAGCACTGTAAAACTTTTGAAGTAATTTTAGCTAAATACTTCTGTGACAACTGTCTGAATCAATTTGTCTTAGCTGACTATATTCTGGTATTATAAAAACCTAAGACCTGGTTATCAGCCAAAAAGGTAAAAATTTGAGTGAAGTCATAACTAATAAGTTGCACAAAGAAAACAAAACCACAAAATGATAATGTTGTAGTTGATTTAGGAAATGACCAACGGCCTCTGCTTTCTTAACTTCCAACAAAAATGTTATTTTTCCTTAAAAGGATAGAATGAAAAAAAAAAATCCACTAAAAATTCAATAAAGCAATGAAACAGCAATAACCCAATACTAAATAATTACAAAATGAGAATATTATGTCCCTGCTTAACATGGTGAAACTCTAGTCCTTAGCAAGGAAAAAGATTCAAAGTAAGATGATGCTAATAAAGGATGGCTATTTTTAAATGCTGAAAGACCTCAAATCACAGGCAAGTAATAAGGCCAAGAAAAGGAAATAAAAATAAATAATTGTGTTCTTGTGTTGGGGCGTGGGGGAGAGAAAAGAAAGAAAACTAGGGCTGGGGACTTAGCAAAACTTCTGAGACTTACTCACAATTGTGGTAGCAAAAAAAATTACCACCCAACAAAGAAGGTCAAGCTGACCTCGAGATTCTAAGTCAGGCTCTTGAAATCCTAAATCATACAAAGCGCCATCACTTCAAGGCATACAAACATAAGAGGATTAAGGTAAGTGTCCCACCTAAAAGCCTGAGAAAACAAAGATTAGTTTTAAGTACTGAAAAGAAACACAAATCATATGGATGTTCTGTGCACAGGAAGGAATAATTGTTAGGATGTCTTAAGAGCGCAGTAAAATAAGCACTACATAACATAAGAAAAAATCCAGGTTTGCTTGCCACTTTTTGAGTGCAAATATACTCATGTCAAAATGTAACAAATATTAAAGGCTTAAAGAACCGACTCAAAACCTATTGAAGTCAATGGTAAGATTTGTATTGACTTCAGTTAGCCAAGACCCTCTGCTTAGAAAGACTAAGAGACAAATAAAACTATTCTTGGGGGAGGGCAGTAAAACTGCTGCTCTCAGTTCACTGTACCCACCTGAGTGACTTCAGTAACTCACTTATCAACCCAGCCACACAGCAACAAAGGCTTTTTACCCTATAGGTAAACACTCAGAAACAGTTTATACTAGTTATGCTATCAGATTCTTGGTCGTATTTGCATTTTTGCTGCATTTATGTTAGCAGGACAGAATGCGATGCCTCTTAAAGGATGATATTAGTTCTGGACGTTATTCTACAAGTTTGAACTGTAATGGTCATGTCTTGACTTTATGAGATGTCAAATGCAATTTGAGCATGCACTCCAACTACTGTATTCATTTTCATGTCAGGGAATATTTAAAAATAGTAGTGATACAATTCTTTATACTCCTAACTATGTGGAAAGAAAAGTAATACCCATGATTTATGGGCTGAAGCCTTCCACCAGTGAACACTACTTCAAGAAGTTATTATTTAATTGAAGAATTCAAGTTTGGAAAAACTCCATTCATCTTCTTGTTTCTTACTTGCTGGAAGTAATCACTGACTTGTGGCATTACTGAGCACTTATGTTATCCTGTTCCTCTATTCCAATCCAACTCAGTAAGACAGAAGCTTGGACTAACCTACCAAATGTGAAATGTTCAGGTTGTTCTATTCATTAAAATTAACACTTACACCTTTGTCCTGTACCAGTCAAAAAGCCTCTACTGAATCCTCTCAAATACCCATTTATTTAAGTGCCGATATGAAATTAGGGATCTGGGAGATCCCCGTGCTTTTATAAGCACTTAGTCAACTAAAATACTCCCTGACATTAAAACAAGTCCCTCGCCAAGTGGTCTCTTTTGAACCCAGCTGAGACGTGCATAAGGGTTTTAGTGCCAAACCAGAGGCAAAGGGCTTGGCTGATTCCACCACATCTGAACTGTGCCCCCAGTGCTGCCTCCTCTGTGGAAACTAATAAACCACACTTCTTCAGAGGGAAAAATAGTATGACAAGCAATTAAGTGCTGTCAATTCAATAACCTTTTGTCATGAAGACACTTAATGGGGAGAAAATTCTCTTTTAGTTTATACTTCATTCTCTTACAGATTGTTTGATAAAAGTCACCTATCAGATTATAAGCAGAATTGGGTTTTTTAAAGAATTATGTACAGTCTTGGGTCAATTTTCCACAAGGAAATCAAGACAAGCATGATTCTACTGTCCAAGATGACCATTCACTGGAAATGATAGCAATCTGTGTCTAATAAAATCAATTTCATCTATACACCCAACACACTCCAGATACTTCTCTTCTCTTGTGAGTGTTTTCCTCCTAGTCCTTTGAGAAAAGAGTGGATATTCATATCCTTCAGGATGAGAAGCAAGTAGGAAGCCCAAGCTTAGAGGTACTTGAAGACAATCATCTCTCCCATTTACTTTTAGCATCTTAAGCACAATCTAAAACCTGTTAACACTAGACCATTTTCAGCCACTTTCATAGCAACACTGTCCAGAATTTGTGTAAAAAGTTTTCAAGAAGTTAAACATTTCTGTTCACCAAACACTAAGCTTCTGCTTAGAAAATACTGATAATTATTTTAAAATACATTTGATAATATTTTCAAATAGATGTAGAATTCCCACAAAAGACTAAGTTAACATTATCTGCAGAATATTGCTTTTATAATACTAGTGGCTAAACAAAAACAACTTCTTTATTGAATTAACCTGTCTTCCAAGCCACTCCTACTTGTCCCGTACAGACAAAAGCTGCTCTGCTTGAACCCTTTTTGGCCAGCTGTTGCACAGAAGAACACAAAGTACATAAGGTAGCAGTACACAGGGTCACAGTGCAGAGCAGGCACATATTCAGAGTTTTTCACCGCTGTTTCCTACGAGCCTTTAGCTCAGGCAGAATTTCAATCTCATTACTAAGTCACCCACTGCTCTCACTTCCTCTGTCAAAGAACTTTCCATGGCAAAAGTGACAGCCATTCAACAGCTCTATCGAGGCTTTGTTGTGTTGCGGGGAGCAGTGTAAAAACACGGTTGGACAAATAAATGCTTTGTTTCTTATCAGAATTGCTTCAACACCCAAGGGAAGCACAGGCAGAGCAGGACACCCTCCCTTTCCCGCGAGAGGAATGCAGTGGCCAAGGACCTGCACATCAAATTCCTGAGATGCTGCCAGAGCAAAACCAGCAGCATCCCACAGACCTGTCTCCCACCAGGCAGGGCAGAGGAGCTCAGCCATGAGGGGGCCCAGCCGGAGAAGTTATTGCAGGGGAGCTGTGGGGGACCCAGATCTGCTCTCCTCCCGTTACAGGGACACACAGCTCCTCTGGTGAGTCCTCACAGGATCTGTGGCCTCGAAGGGAAAGCCCTGAAGGAAATGCAGCAGCAGAGCTATTGCCTATGGCGATGCTATGGAAAGAAGTGGTAGTGACAAGATGACATTGAGAGTCTGACACTGTAGATTACCCCAGAACCATATCAAAATGACTCCCAGTTATCAGATCTAGATGACAATGAGACTCCGGCATCACTGTCATCTATACTGAAAAAATAAATAAATGCTACATGCCACTAGCCACAGGAATGGACAGGCATTATAGATATGCTGCAGCAATGCTGTCTATGGCAAGGATGGCTCAAGAGCTTGGATAATTAACCTAAACTCAAACTTACACAGTTTTCTCCATTAAAGGGAAAAATATATGCATGAATACTATGATTAATCTAGGGATATTTCATCTTACAATCATGGAACAAAGTGCTGGTAATTGAACAATATCAATTAGGTATCAATAAATATTGAATTAGTACTCATCAATCTGATGTGCAGAATGGCAAGGATGAATGCATCAGACTAGTAAATTGGGTACCGGATGGAAAACCTTCTGCATTCCAAATGCCCTCCTGTGAGTAGCATCCAGCAATCCTATCTGTAGGCATTAGGCACAAGACACATTAACAGTCAGCAAACTCGGGCTACGTGCAAGGGCAAGCACACAAGGGCTCTCTGCTACACACAGTGTGGAACCCCCAGATCAGCTCTCTGACAGACACCGAGCAATAAGGCAAGTGGCACTGGCAACTGTGAGCAGACAGCAAGGTAAGGGGGACAGCTGCAGTTATTAGGAACAGTCAACAGCAATATCCTACAGGCAAGGAAAGAACACACCCATGTAGGAACAGAGGAAAATAAAAAACACTTTTTCTCTCCCTTTTTTTCCAGTGAAAATATGTTAAAACCTAGGTTTCTTTTTCCATTAAAATAGTTTTACCAGAATACGGTTGTAACTGCTGTCCAAAAGACTCAATTTCTCTCCCCACAAATTTTAGAAGAAAAAGCATTTAAATTTTTATTTCAAAGGAAAATGAGATGCTTCAGACTGACCACCAAGCCATTTGTCTTTTATTGCCACACTTGTTTTTCTCTTCCTTTTTCCTTTTCATTAAAGTTACACATGGAAAGTACAAGCTAATGAAACAATGATGAACATCTACTTCAATAACACCAAGAATTCTCAAATGTGCTTTGTTTGTTTTGTTTTTTCTGCAAAATTAACACATTAGAGACTATTTACCACTGTACAAAATTCCTTTCTTTATTTATGAAAGCTACATCTTTACTATCATGATGTGAAATGAAAAGCCTCCTGTACTTGTTGCATACAATTAAGCTGCAACAAAAGCCAGCCCAAGTCATTTCACATTTCATAGGGCTGCAATTATTCTTTAACTGTTAGAATATGCTGTCCCCCAGGAGCTAATTACAGAAAAGCTCTCATCACATACAAGAAACACACAAACAAATCCTTCAAGCACAAAGCAAATGTTCAACATTAAAGAGATGCATTCAGGAAGTCACACCAATCAGTTTGGTTCAGCTAATTACTAATCTGATTTCTGGAGTACTTGCATTAGATAATTATGATGCCCATTCACAACTTGAAAGCCAGGACTCTGACTGATTATAATAAAGATCTAGGACTCAAAATAAAAGTAAGGGCAAAGTATGAAATATACATCAGATGATGGGGCTGGCGGGGTATGTTTGTTTTATTGCTGGCACTTCCTTTGGCTCTTTGCTTTGGAAGGCCCCATCCAGAGTTTGCTGAACCCAGCAGGAAGATTTCCATTGATATCACTGCTGCTTGGACCAGGCCCAGAATAAGAAGGCATGGCTTTGCCTTGCAGATTACCTCCATGGAGTGCCCAGGAAGGAGTTTCCGTGTCCTGTTTGTGGCAGGGCTGGTGCAGAGCCCACTGTGGGCTGCCCTGGGCCAGGCTCTCACAGCCCATCCTCCAGGGCCAGGCAGAGGCAGCTGACTCTGAGAAGAATGAAACTTTCCAAGGACTCCATTGTAAATGTGCTTTAACTCACATTTTCCTTGATTTCAGCTTCTGCAGTTGGTTTGCTGGAGTCTGAGAGTTTATAAAGGTGCATGACCCAGAATACAAGGTACAACAATTCTTGTTTCTAACTCAGCTGAAGCTCTTAATTAATCCACTGTAGTTTATACCTGAGATTGGCAAAAATTTATTTGAGGAAACACTAATAATTATGTTTTATAGGAAAGCATTTTTCTAATTAAATATCTGATAAAGTAAATATACAGAGTTCAGTTATCAGTCCAGCCCTTAGTTTCTGCTCCCTTTTAAAGGCTACACCCGATACAAGGGGAAAATGTCTTTTAAAGCCCATTGACACATTTACATGTAACAATTCATTGCAACTGACAACCCAAGTATGGGAGCAAAAAGTTAGGAATTAAAACTTTTCACTAAGTTATAGCTTTGCACATCGCGTGCCAAGCAGAGTAGCACTACTAAGATATTGTATGCATCAAAATAAATACAAAAAAGGCAAAATTTGACCTGACATTTTCATTATAATCATATGTAACACCTGAATTTCTAAGGAATGCATAGTGGAATTAAATATCTATGAAATTTAAATAAATGCTGAACTTTAGGCAGGTGAACCAGCTTCAGTAGAATGTACTTGGTGGTCTTTTGCCAAGTTGGGGCAAAAGTAGAGATTTAAACCCCATATTTTAAACTAATTAAAGAACAAATGAAGAAGTTTCAGCTGCAACTTCAGATTCACATAAAACCCAAGAATAAAGAAAATAAAAGATATAAAGTCTAGAAAAACAAATATCAGAAACAAATTTTCCTATGGATCCTTAAGACTAATTAGCAACAGCTTCACATCGTAGGGTCACAAAATCTGTGTATGTCCTAGAGTGGGTGCCCCTGCTCAGCCCACCATATAGGGACTGATCACACTGCTTTATACACCCACATCTACAAAATCACACGAGTTGTTAAGATTTTTTGCTGGCTGAATCCCCCCTGAAATAAAATATCCATTCAGACTGGCATTCCTCTTCCTCAGTATCTCAAATAAGGCAGAACCACACTATTAAATTGTTTTCACATAGTCACACTGGACACTTTTTTGAAGCATTAAGGTGAAAGGGATTCTTTGCTGCTGTTAAACTAAATGAATGAGAGTTGCAAATCTGTATTTCAAAGTCAATAAGCTACAATATTTACAGAACTGCCATATGTGATAGCTTAAAATTCAAAACGGAACGAAAATTGTGTGGGGTGGAAACTAATGTTATGGAATCTGAACCAAGGCTACATTTATATTTCACTTTAATGCTCTAGCTGTTTAATCAAAATATGAATAAAAGGTCTAAAAGACCAACACACAAAAATATCATAGTTCTGGAATTTAGCTTTAGCTTCCTATTGTCAACCAATTACTGTGTAATTTTTTCCCTGTGACTGAATAACTAACTGTTAGCAAATAATGAAAAGGCAATTACAGCAGAGCTTTGTTCATATTACCTTCTTCATTTTATTCAGGCTATAATTATTGTCAATGCTGGAGGCTTACTGTACCATGTAAGTGGCACCAGGGAAGAAAATGGAATGGGCTGGTGCATGGAAAATTGCAAATGTCACAGCTACCTTCATCATCACCGTTGGACTTCAGAGATTAAAAAAAAATAAGCGGTAAAAAGCTCTCCATATACATTTTGCAAATTCTGTACCTCAATCTGTTGCAAAAGATGACAAACTGGTAGAAGGGAAAAAATTCAAGTACCATGCTTGTTCTTTTTTTGTTCTTAACCTCTGCTGCCCACCTCCCCTCAACATTTTTATTACTATTTAATTCCCAGAGGACAGCTCCTTTTTGCCATGGTGTGCCTGGAAACAAACTCATGGAAATATCCTTATAGCAGCAATTCTCATTAAGGATGTCCATGCTGTTCTATAGCACAGTGGCATATAAATGATGTATTTTATGGGGTTTGTTCTTTATTTTTTTGCCACATAGAGACATGTACCCAGTAAAAAAAAAAAAAAACAAAAAAGAACCCTATGACCTGTGCGTACAGATTTAGTGTGTCTTAGGGCCTGACATTGACCATTTATTTTGACCATTGCTCCTCTGGGCTTCTAGTAAGTATCAGAAATGATGGATACAAATCAGAAGTGTGATATTTTGTTTTACTTTTTCTTTTTGAAACAAATACCTTCTTGTGTACCATTCACATTATTTTTTCTTTGCGTTGTTGTTTACAAGAGATAAACCCAGTAACACTATATTTGATGCATTTTATTCATGTGCACTGTTGCAATTGCTTTTAAAATATGCAAATCATTATATAGCCAGTTAATTTTTCAGTATAAAGTAAGGCTGACATACATTAAAAGACATCATAGCTTGATGCTGACTTGTATTTAAACTTGCTTCCAAACTGTCTGGCAAATTTTGGTATAAATTGCTTAATATAATGCATGATAATTCTTCTGATCTAGGTTAGTAAAAGAAGAAATGCATCTTTATATTTTCATAAAATTGAGCAGCTTTGTACTTTCATGAATCTTCCTGTCAGATACATGTATATTCATCATCTTTCTTTAGTATTTTAGTGCTGGCTGTTTATCTTCTATTACTGTTGCTGAAGTAGACACTTTCACAAACACTGCATTCATAATCTAATATTCATAATTGTTCCTTCTCCTTGATACAGTGTTTGGCCCTTCAGTATCCCCCAGCATCTGAGCACTCTCACAATTAAAGGAGTGATGTTTTGGAGGCTGCTTCACCCAAAGAAAACAGAGTGAATTCCAGCAGGAGACTGAAAGTCTTCCATAAGAGTGTATGGGTAGAAACCAGAGACGTAATGGGAAATGGCATCAAGTGAATCCACAAAAAAAGAAAAATAGAAGGTGCCCCTCCCAGGCTCCTTTGCAGCCCTAATCCACTTCCATGCCGCCTGTTTCCTCCCAGGAGATCCTGCTCAGGGTCAGCAGTGCCCTTCCCCAGGCCGTGGAAGGAGCCTTTGGGTGCCTCCCCCTGCCCCAAGGCTGGGCAGGGCAGGGCAGGTGATGTCCCACACTGTATTTCTGTCAGCACCACCCTGCTCCTGCAGCTGGGAGGGCTCTGGGGCTGCTGCCAGGGAACGCACTGGGACTCTGGGCACCCCTTGCATTCATGGACAAGACCAGCAATTAAGCCCAGAATATAAATCACTGCCTTTCTGCTCCCAATGACTCAGAAACTACACTAAGATAATACACCTGTCACTTTTATAGCGAATGTCTGCATTTTTTAATGATTTATTTAATTTGTTAAGTCTTTCTTAACTTTGATATCAGAAATTGCCAAATCCTTGTGAAAATGATCAAAAAGGCATCATATTGGGAAAAATATTAGCCACTTATTTTTTGGAGGGCAGAACAAGGAGTCATAGAAAATTATTTGGATCTAACTCCTTAAGAAAAAGTAATTCTAATTAAGGTAATTTGGTAGAGGCATCCAGCATTGCGGTTTTTTTCCCTACATTTAGCCAGCAAAGACTACAGAAACTTCTTTTGTGCAAACTCCCTCTTCCAGATAGGAGAATTAACTACAGAATACCTTTGAGCCAGAACAGTTCACAGAGCAGAGGAAGGGATCAGGATCACACTACATGCCTTAAAACATCTGAACTTTCTTCACTGTTAATTAGATGGAAAAGAAATGAAAGTAATCACAGTTGGGTGTCCTAGGCAAGGGACATATTGGTACCCGACACTCAGCTTAGAGTACATCACCAAGAGAAAAACACCCCAGTGTATGCAATGTTGATCCCTCTGAAGGCTCTTCATAATGGTTTCAGGTTTTTGTGCTTTGCTTTAAACACCTGCTGCCAAAATCCAAAGATTTCCAGTTTCCTACTGAATTTTCACCAGCAGTTTCATGTGAATGTCTTTACACAGTCACTCAGAGTTTTCTTTCTCATGAGTGTGAGGTTAGTCTTCATGAGAACCTACTTCCATGAGAAAAAGTTAACACTGGGGGTAAATCTTCCCTAACTTCATTACTGTAATGTAACTTCCACACTATCTGCTAAATTTCTAAGTGTGTCTATCCTGTTGATAGCAAACAGACATCATCTCACACCAGCCAGCCATCCAGCCACCTGGTCCAAGAGTCCTGACACCAAAAGTGGACCCTTTTAACCCCACCAGTGTTCTGCTTAATCTGAAGGAACATCCCTGGCCCTGCCACAGTGAAAGGCTGATATGCCAAAAACCTTTCCCATAAAGTCTTTTTTAAAGCATGGATCAACAATATTCATGGAGCATGCTCACACATGTCACAACTGGCCTTGTATTTAGAAACACTGAGAGCTTTCACCATCCAATTGGGGTGAGCAGCAATTACCAAGAATTATATCCCACACCCAAGACATTGCTCTACAGTGAATTTACTCCATCTGAGCTGCTCCTGGTGTAGTGCCCCAAATTTCCAGCATGCCCCCTCTCCCTGTTATGCAAAACTGCCTGTAGTCTCACAAGCACTCTGAGCCCAAGGGGAGTGAACTCTGGTCATTCTGCAGCTGCAGAAGTTTGTGTGGTACCCATAGGAAAAGCTCTACCTCTTGCTCTCCAACTACACAACTGCAATTGCAGTTATGTATCTGGGTAGTCAATTAATGCCTGTAAAATGCAGATGCCTTAAGAGAAAATTAATAATTTAACTATCCTATAGAAGTTATATTCAATTCTTAGTTTAATTCATGATCAATGGGCAAATCAACAGCTTAAATAGCTTGCTTTTGTTTTTCTAAGTAGCAGTATAGCTGGGAAACAGGAGTAAAATCAATTGCATACAGACAGCCCAGTAAGGGCATTTCCCTTTTTATACATTTTCTCTGGCAATGCTTCGGGACCTCTGTGGCCTGTGGTCATTTTTCAGCTCTCTGTGTCAACAAAAACAGACTTTTCAGCTCCAAAAGAAATGCATCACACATTAAATCCTTACCAAATTTAAGCCTACTTTGTAATTTTTTTAGATCCTGAATAATATCATAAACTTTTGGGATTACAGAAATAATAATGACCAGAGCCCAGGCAATTTTAAGCCTGCTGTGCTAATCGCAGAGTAGAAAGTCTTTTATAATAACATCTATATGCTAGAAAAATAAAGATTTCAAACCACCCAAACCCCTGCTCTTTCCATTCCCTGCAACAATGCAGGTCATTGCTGAGATAATGACGCACATCCTCCAAGCCATTCAGTTCGAGTCCCAACACGGATGAAAAATAATCTGATCTCCTTTTTTTCATTAAAAAAAACAAAACCACTATTTCTTAAAACCAAAAATAAAAAAAATCTCCTGATTTATTGAAAAATGTAGTATGATGTCAGTGTGAATTAATGTTTCCCATAGGCATACTAATAAGCTCCATGACATAATAACTTGTTATACTACACCAGTGGGACCTTAAAATTATTCCAAAGATAACATAACACAACACTTGAAGCAGCAGGAAACTTCCAGCATGCTTTTAGATGTTTTACAGTGTTACTAATCTTTGAATTGCTTGGAAAAACTGAAAGGAAACAGAATATTTAAAATTGGAAGCACTGCAGCTAGAAAATTACTCCATTCCAAATTCCAAATGTGCACAGGAGATTAATGTCAATGTAAAAAAAAAAAAAAAAAAAAAAAAAAAAAAAGGAGCAGAAAGGGGGGAAGTTATTAAGTGCACTTTCTAGGTTGGACATGTGCCTTTTGGTAGTCCAGTGAAAATCTGTTTTTATTTGGCTGAGTTATGAGGGTTTAAAAGAACAGACTTGCACACACTCCAATTTCTTATTAATGAGAGGTAGGTTTTTATTTATTTATTTATTTATTTGCAAATGAAATTCAAGCTAATGATTGCCCAGCAACAGCACTGGGACATGCTTGAGAAAAGAAGCAGAGTGCTTTTTCTGTGGCACATAAGGATACCATCTAATGTCGAAATCCTTATGAAGTCAAACTAGAAATTAGTGCAGTGTAAGCTAATAACTCTGCATGGTGTAGCAATGTGCTCTCTAGGGCTAAACCCTCAAAGCAGAAAAAAAATAATAAAATAATTAAGTGGTGTGGTTCATTTCACTAAACTGTCAGAATTAGTATTTTAATCTCCACGTTCAAACCTTTTACTCAAACACGTCACTTGAGATGTAAGGGAGGAACCATAGATCTCTTATAGAAAGGCCATCCAGCGAGTGCTTGGGCAAAGATCACCTAACAGGTCCAGAAAGGTCTTCTGGGACAGAGCCCCTAAAGGGTTCGGGGCCAGTGCTAAGGGCTGCACACGGCCAGGCAGGGCAAGCTGCCTGCCCAAGCGCCGTGATCTCACAGCAGGGCTGGTGGAGGGGCAGGTGCTGCCCAGGTGAGACAGGGGCACAGCCTGCCCAGGTCAGCCTGAGCCAGGCTCTGGGCTGTGCAAAGCTCCAGCCTTATGGCTTGTGTGTCTTGAGCAGAGACACTCTTGCCTCATCCCAGTTATCAAAATTTCTGTGTGTCTGACATCACTTTTACTGCATCATCTCTTTGAACCAGCTTCCTTTATGTCTAGTTTTGTTTCACCACCATTTCCACTGGGCCTTGCTAAGACATGTACCATGATTCTCTGCCTGTTCACTTCTTAAATGATAACATAACCCTGACCATTGCTCCCAGCTAAACTGAACAGTGTTCAACCAAAGCTAAAAATGAATATTCCATGCAAAAAATGTTAACCTTTGATCCAGACACATCTCTGCAATAAGTGATCCTGTTGTGCTGCAACCCTTTGATCACTCATACAAAAATTGGAACCATTTGCAAAAGTAAAGCTTGTGATTTGCACATAAACCAGACCTGATGGGATGGTTTACAGAAGGCTGTAGTATCCACACATTACACTGGGAATGCTTGTCCAGTCCTAATACAGTGCTCATACACTAAAACCGTTCCCCCCATGGGTCTAACATGGGTTAACCCCAAGTTTCTACTCGAAAGCCCTGCAGAAGGAGGCAGGATGGTGTGTCTAAAACAATAAATCAGCCCAAACTCAATGAGCAAGTGGTCTCATGTTACCAGGTACGGCAGGACAGAGCAGCCAGAGCAGCTCTGAAAGCTTCATCAGCCATGAAAGATTTGGTTTCCTATTCATTCACTCAACTGTTTCAACATCATGGGAATCTACAACAACCGTGTGAAACCATTTTCCACAGTGAACCTAGAACACCTGGGGAGCTCTTTGTAGCCTCTGCCAAGCAGCTATCTTTAAAAGGAAGGATAAACTGCAATCTGAAAATGTCAGATACAGACCACTGCTGGTACAATGGCAAGGCACAGTCAAGCAGAGAGAAGGGGTGCAGTAGGATGGATGCTTTGGGCTAGATAAAGAATAAGATGGAAATAAATGTAGAGTATTATATGGAAAAGGAAGTATTTTAAGAGTATGAAAAGGCTACCAAAGGATTGAACAAACACAACAGCAGAGATGAACAGAAAGTGATACATGAGTAATTTTGAAATTTACTATTCCCACGATCCTCAGAGAACAGGAAAAAAAAAAAAAAAGGAAGTAAATTATGAGCTGGAAAATTTCACACCCCCTCCCCCCGTAAAAGAGTATTAATGAAATATACCACTGAGAAAAGATATGGGAGTTGTGTACTTGTCCCTAACTGAAGATTTTACATTAATTTGAATGATTCACAATCCAAGGAAAAATAAAAACCTGTATCAAGTATATTTAATTTCCTTTATCTCTTACAATGGGCTTGTGGTGAGGTAGTGAAGGAAAACTTATTTGAGAAATTCAGTGTGATTATTTCACAAAAAACAACACCTTTCCTTCACTGAAAAGCAAAACATAGTCTGTTTGAGAGTTTCAGACTGAAGAGACCACTCCTCTTAAAATTCTGTTTAATTTCTAATATTTGGCCTGATCAACAAGTTTAAACATATAGAAAAGATTCACTTTAATGCCAACTTTTTGTGGATATGAAACATCCCTATATAAGACTCCCCTTTTGGTGGAGACCCTGCACAGAAAATCTCTATAGCAATTTCTGGTTTTTTGCTTGTAAAATGGATGCATGTAGACAAAATTCAAGTTTCTGAGATTCTTTTTGCTAGACATTTTCCATCATCTGTCTGTAGAGATAATCGGATATGTCACCTGTGCTGCTCATTAAAATTAAAACTATTAACATTAAAATATTTTCCCTTTTTAAATATTATGGTATATATTAGAGGATTTATTATTATACAATATATTATTTTATTACTTATTAACAGTATTCTAATTAAAAAAAAAAAAAAGTTAAAGTGTTCAAAGCAGATTTAATGCCACTTGACATCCCAGAACACACTTCTATATCTGCTCGGTTAATTCATCACTCACTAAAAATCTAAGCACAAACAGAACCCATCAACAGGCACAGTGCAAAAATTCAATCAGGAAAATGGGTAAAATTAAAATGGTTGAGATTGCAAATGCTGTCATTTGGTTCATTTGAGCACAGATAACAAATATTTATTTAATTTAGAAACACAATTCATGAAAACTCGAAATTGCATTGACTTTTAGTCTGATTGAGAGGGTGTGGTCTGTTTGTCAGTCAGTAGAAATGTTGCTGGAAACTCTTAAAAGCTTGATCTAATTGGACTTTTGAGATTGACTCCAACAGACCATGCAGTGAGACCACCAGCAGTACATTTTTATCCATAGGCAATCCCATAATTGCAGTCTTCTATTCTCATCAAAGCTTATTTTTTGCATAGAAAAATGACATAACTTGGTTATTAGGAGGACCAAATAAAATGCAAGTGACAATTAAAATTTAAGTGTAAATTAATTACATGCCTGGCTATTTCTAACTGTATTAAAAGTGTGCTGATGAACTAGGAATGATGCCACCTAATTGTGAAAAAAATTGAAGTTATGGTCTGTGTTAAACAGCAAGCCTCTGTAATACAGGTGGCTTATCTAAATACAATTTCTGTGGCCTGTTCCTGTTGTGTAGACACAAGTGTCAACACAGTTTCATACACAAGATGATAGGTAATCTCACAGGCTGCTTTAATTTCTCAGCATTGATTTTCTGTAGGGTACACGGGAAGCATCTTCAGGATTTAGATGATTCCCATTTGCAAATATTTCTAGATAACATAGTCATATGCAATTATAGAACTAACCTCCCAGAAACAAACCCATCTTGCAGACCAGTGAAAAGACATCCATTTTCATGATATAAAGTCATAGGTAAGAGAATAAAACATCCTAGAGGGTCCCTTGGTAGATCTTGTCACATTTTTAGAGACTGATGCTATAAGGGTCTCATTCAAAACTCATTGATGCTGGGCAGTTACTCCTATGCATGTCAGCAGATTTCAGAATGAAATAACTTACAGTGCAAAACTTCTGAGGGATCCTTACAGATGTGGCAATGGAGGCCTTAAAAAGAACTTCTTATCTGAAGCAAATTTCTGTAGTCAGTAGATTGTGACTGGGACCAGAGGAACCCACTTTTTTAGAACCACTAACACTCATAAACCACTTTCTTTTTCCCTCTGGATGGTCTTATCATTATTAGTACAAATATACTCTCCTCTCTCAATCTGACATCTCAAATTTTCTTTACATTCCTATTTTCTTCTTGTTTCAAGCCAGTTACCATGCATTTCTTTTGTGTATGTCACAAGCTAATTAATAGATGCCCTTGAAGCATCTTCCATGTACAAAAGAAAGAAAGAGAGAAAAGAGGGATAAAGGAGAAAAGAGGGTGAGAGAAGACAAGGGAGAAGAGAGAGGAAAGGACATATGTCAAGGTCAAAAGAAGCTCCTTAGAAAAGCAGTAGCTAGAAAAAGGAATGTGGCCACAGGATTTTTAAGGATTTCTTATGTTTCAGTAGTAGCAGCGCCAAAATTTATATCCTTCCATAGCAAGCTGTTGAAAGCTAGGCAGGTATGTTACACACTGCTGTATGGTAAGACAGATCCCAGATCCATGGCAGTGGATTAGCTTAAAGCCATTGCTGAGGCCAGACTCAGGCATTCCAGCTGATTCTGTGCTCAGAACCACCTTTATGCACAGGAGGCTGGATGATGGTGAGGGAAGGCAAATGCAGTAACCCAGTCCCTCAAACCCCTTGTCTCTAAGTGCTTGAGATGGTTGTGTCAGTGAGCATAAGCAGTTAGTGGGGCTGATAAATCTTTAAGACAGAAACTGTCACAAATTATGTTTCTGCACAGTCTATTAGAACAAATCCAACCTTAATCTGAATCTATTCTACCTCAAGACCCAAGTCCCTGGGAAGCCACTCCAACAAAAGGGAAACAACTTAAGAAATACTGGCAGCTGCAAAGAAATTTTAACCTTAGATATATTTTTCTAGAAGAAAATGTAAAGCTTAAAAGCTAGAGATCATAGATTTCTCCATACTCCGACATACTTGCACTGCAGCAAAAGGAAGAGAGTAGAGAAGATCAAGCAGAGGGCACATACTCTAAATACCTGACAGCCATCCCTGTCATGATGACCTGCAATGTCAAGACTGAACATGAAAAACAAAGTTAATTGTGTCTTCTCTTAATTTCATTAAGCACCCCTAATTCTGAAGGGGAAAATTAGGGGAATACAGTGAAGTATCTGCAAATTACCCACATACAGGCTACTTAAATGGAACATATACTTAGATTACAGTTCTTTTTTACTTCTGATGTGCCATGATAGTGCCACTCTCAGGTGCAGAATTGCTTTAAGTGGTTTCATTTGACAAGTTAAAAAACATTTTATGAATTGTCATAAGTGCAAAGTCCTGGTAATTTGGATTGTTTGCAGAGATCCTGGGCCATGTCAACATTTCTATCCAGTTAATTACTTAGGCTTTATTTCAATTAAGAGAATATGTTAAAAAATGTGATCAAGCTTCGAGTCATTAATGAGAAGAAATGGAAGAGTGTGAAAATCTGGAAAAGAAACCTACAAGCCCATAACCTTCAGGATTTCATGACTAGGAAAAAAATGAGCACATATATTTACTAAAATGTCAAAAATTTGAAAATTAAAGTCTTGATTACATCACAGAAGTGAGATGAGAGATTTACCAAGGTTTAAATCTGCATTTTGACAGATTTTGCCCATATTGAAGTCTAAATGCTATGTTAATCCCTGTATCAGTGCTTCATCTTGGAATAATTGGAGGTGTGAACTTTAAAGAATTCCTATGCTTACTTTAAGAAATATAAATATTCTTTGATAAACCCAAAAGCTGGCCCAGCTTTCTGTACCATCCTCAGAGATAAATTTTACACCACATCCCTCACTAACAAAGTCACTGCACTGATAAACCAAAAACTGCTCAGCAGAGTTGTTTGGGCAAATCCTTTAAAATATTCAACCCTCAACACAGATAGAGCTTGTTTTAGGAGAGGCTTGCATGAATTCTGTACTCATCAATAAGATATATTTTTTCTAGCAAGTAGCAGAAGTAACAGATTAATTTGATCATGTCCCCATCCTCATAGATTATTTAAAAAAAAATTATAGAAATATCTGTAGACTAGAGAACTCTGTAAGCAGAACTAACACCAAGCCTTATTCATCACATATAAGAAGAAGTTCCTGAAAGTCATTTTGAGCAAATGTCTGCTCTCACAGCTTGAACTATAGATAATGTTCAACCATCTTCCAACCACCGAGCCTGTAAGGAGACCTGAGCCCCAGTTTCACACCTCAGGCTCTTGTGCCAGTGGTGTCAGGGCAGAGGTGGGCACTGCCTGGGTCACCAGTGCTGCTCACAGTACCCAGCACCAGCTGTGCAGAACAGTGCACTGGCAGCCCACTACTTACAGGCATTTGACCTAAAAGTCTATCTCATGCATGTGAAAATAATTATATAAACCTTAGTTATTAGTGCCACATTATCCAAGGCCAGCTTGGATGTGTGGGCCAAGTCACCAGCTGAAATAAATCTTCCTAGTTTTGCTATGGGTAATGCATAGACATTAGCATAAATTAGCTGAGGATCTCTCATATCTGACTCCTTATATGTAACAGCCAGAGCTCCATGACTATTTTGATGTCTGTCTTCTGAGGGTATGAACCTAAATCATCTGTTCTGACCATGTGCTGGAGAATACTTGATACTGAACCTAAGGTGACACAGAGGGTGAGCAGTGGAGGTGATACCACTGGAAGAAGCCAACACTCAGTGAATAGTAGGAAACTTCTTAAAGCACTTCCCTCATCAGGCTCTGCCAATATCCTGATGGTTACACTCTCTCTCATCAGCAGATGATGTCACAGGCTCTTTCACACATAGAAATAAAAGCTACATTTGTTTTTTTTTCAAAAATATCACCAGCAACACACAAATGTAAAATTTTAGTACCCTCAGGAATTTTATGCTTGGATACAAACTTCTCAAATCACCAGTGTGCTTTAGGAGCTGACCCACAGTCCACATGCAGGATCATATCAGAGTTGTGTGAGCCAGATCCCTTTTGGATGAAATTAAACCTTAAAGAAGATTCCTCACAGCACCACCCCTAATGCCCTCCAGCCCGTGGGCACTCAGTCCTTAGGACAAGCAAGAGCCCACAGGAATGTACAGCATGGACTTGGTGTCCACAGCTCCAACTGCTTTGCTCTATAAATCCACAACCTGATTCACATTTCCTGCAAACCTATGCATAACCCCAGAAAAAGTAACGCCAAGTTATAGTTCAGCTCAATCTGAGACACCTTTTGCAAACAAATAGATGAAAAGAATAACATGTGCAAACTGGCTTTTGTACAGACGAGAATCATGCCTTTCCTACAAATAAATTGATGTTAGAATTTGAAGCCTATTGTGTATAATTAAAAATGTCTAATTCACCCAAGACAAGATTGTCTCAGTGAAAGCCTATCACCTCCTATATGGGAGAGACATGCATTATGTATTTTTTGCACTGACTTATCTTTGTTATGCATGAGGCAAGTTTTGGCAATATATAGGAAACATGAATTCAGTTTCTGTAATTTAGAGTTGCTACAATTAGCAGAAGTTAATTTTTGACAGCAATTTCCAAAAAAAAGCAACAAGGACAATTTGAGAATAAACATCCTTGATACAACAAAAACAAAGGGGTTTCTTATGTTGTCTGTTAAGAGAAGAATCTATCACAATTCCTTGCTAAAATGTGTAGGTGAAAAATCTGCATTTTTAGAATTTAACTTTGAAGGAGCAAGTAGCTTGTTAAAAATTACAGCAATTAAATATGAATTTATAAACAGCTTCTAGTTCAAAATTGGTACTGAAGGAGATAGAGTTCATTGGATATATAAACACTTTCATGTTATTATTCACGAGATTTAATAAAATGTGAAAAAGGGATCTGTATGGAAATGGACATAATGTATACATGATACAGCAGTATTCTGAGAATATGGTTTCATGGTGCATTTTTATCCAGGCCTTCCATTTAATGGAGCAAGCACAGATTCAGTGCACCAAATTGCAGGTTATTATTCTAGTTAGAGGGCTATGAAGGCCCAAAAGTAACATGAGATAAGATAATCAAGTCTTTTTCCTTAAGGCACATAAAGGTCACAAAATAACATTTAATTACCCACTCTTGTAACATTTATAAAGGAGCAAATCAGAATTACTCCAGAGTGAATATCTAGGAATCAACAATGAATCAAAACATAAATGGCAATTATTTTGTGTATCTGAACAAAAAACAAAATAACTTTCTGCCAGAGGAAATCAATTCCCCTTCCACATAATCCAACTGGCCTTGGTATTTTGCAAAAATACTGCTGCAACTGGTTTGCTGCGTTTTTACATGATTAAAAAAACACCCAAACACAAAACAGCAAAGCAAAAACAAACAGCAAAACAAAAAACCAAAACCCATCCAGTTTTCACTAAGTGACTTTGCCCTACTTTTTACTGAATGTCATGTAAGTTTTACGTTAAATTGGGGCTGAGCATTCATTTCAATTTTATGTTTTGTGAAGTGAGAAAAAGAAGCCATGTCTGAGACTGAACCATGTCAGTGGTGTCCACTTCTCTACCTGCCCCCAAAAAGTGTTCAGCAATACAATTTGAGGCAGCCTTCTATGCTGGAAATTAGTTTGTATAATTGCTGCATGCTAGAAAAACCTTTGAGTTTGGTGGGCTGAGGAACACGTCGGTGTCATCACCACTGCCATATGTGAGGAGCAAAGTAGATCCCAACATGTAACCTTCAACATCCTTCATGGGAATGGACCCACAGGGCTCAGCAGGTCACAGTGGTGCTG
The DNA here is from genome assembly GCA_032173965.1 of Sitta carolinensis. Lineage (NCBI taxonomy): Eukaryota > Metazoa > Chordata > Aves > Passeriformes > Sittidae > Sitta > Sitta carolinensis. The sequence continues at coordinate 18,484,519 of CM063292.1, forward strand.
CAGTGGAGATGGAGCTGTGTCACCTCTTCTCTGAAGCTAATGAACGTGCCACAGCCCCAACCCCACCTCTAGCTATACACCCTGAGATGCAGAAGAAACTCTTATGACTACTCAGTTGTTTTTCAGTCTCCTAGAGCAGCTCCTCTCTTCCTTCAACTTCACCTGCAAGTTCCTAAGTCCTCTGTGTCCTTGTGGGCTCACCATACTAATAATCCTAGAAGACATGAGTAACATTTGGTACCAGTATGTTTCATTTCTAACCACACTGTGCTGCAAAGGTTTGCCAAGAGATACAAGATCCAACAATTTAGAGTAATTAGCCACTCACAGTGGTTTGCAGCTCTACTGCTAGAAGAAATACTAAGAATTGAGAAGGTATCTGCAATGTGAACATCAGCAGGAGGAAATGGCTGTGATGAAACACAAACTTCAAGCGAGGCTATCAGTTCTCCTACAGCTGACATCAAAGCACTGAGGTTGCCCCCCAAAAATGAACCAAAAAGCCTCATTTGATTCCAGAAAGCAGTATGATGGCATCCACTACCTTCATCCTTAAATTATCACAGAACCTTGTATGTTTATTTAGTGGTGAGCATTTAAAACAATGGATACTGGAAATGTCTGTTGTCCACATTACATAAGTATCTTAGAAAGCACCTGTGGAAGAAGGGAGTTATGGAATCCATATAGCCAAAGGAACAAACAATTTGAGAAAAAAAAAAATCAACATGGGACCTTCTTTTGAAATAGCAAGAAAGTATCAAACCATCTCCTTGTTGCCATTTCCCTACTAATTCTGATCACAGTTCCTAACACACAGCCCTCATCAAAATGAGGAGCTGAGCATTCTTATCTACAGGCAGACCAGACTGTCTGGAAAATAGCCATAAGACAGGAGTGATCACTGAGTGATGACAGCTTAATTCACAGCTAAGGTGCTATTAGAACAGCTTCCAGTGCTTCCAAACATGTTCCAAAACTCAACTGTCATAACCCTCACCATGATAGCTGGCCATGACAGTAAGAAAATGACCACGTAATCCCTGTACTCTTCCTTTAAACACAGAGGATTAGCAGATCGTGTATTTCTGTAAATCTTCATTGTACCAGACAGTTAGAAGTCATGATAAGAAAGAACCATGCTTGTAGTCATGACTAATAAAGCAGAGCTTGTCACTCCTTTTGGGGTCACCAGAGCTGGATTAAGCTTCCTTTACAAAAAATATATAGGATAGATTTTAAAATGTAAATAACCACTTCAGATTGTGTAAAATTAACTGAAGAGGTACCCAAAATGCATTTATTATCACAATAATGCTGCTATTCAAGTGTTGTTGCAATTGAAGCAAGATCCATCCCTTATAACAACACAGGGAGTAGCCTGGATTACAGGACCAAGCAGTAAAAACAGCTGACTAAATGGACTATACACCTCCTGAAAGAAAGTACACTTGGCTTTTGCATATTTGTTGTTTCATCATATGGCTCTGCCTGAGGGGGTAGAAAGTTCAACCACAGATGAAGAAAACAGAAATCTCTAAGCTCATGTCTGGACATCCCTCATTCCCAGAACAATGAGCATCTCTCTCTGTAACAGTTCTGGGGTACCAAGTTAAAATGCACCTGTGGCAGAGCTCCATTAATTCTCCTCAGTTTGCAGACTCCTCCAAGTGCTTTGAGAACACCTATAAGCTACACCAAGGGAACTTCCACCCATAAACTGGGAACATTTTCTGTGGACTAAGAAAATACACTCAAATGTCACTACAAGCCTCTGGAGGACAGAACCCCAAGCAAACAAATCCCAACTCCCCAGGGGCTTGTGTTGGTTCTTGGCAAGGCAGACTCAGAGCCCATATCATCAGAAACATCTGCACAAGCCCCAGTGAGTGCTGCTGAAAGCTGAGAGTGCTCAGAGCAGCACGGTTACTTTCCTCCTCCCTTGCCATGCAAGCCCAGCCAAGGAAAAGATTGCTCCACAGAGCTGTGGGTTAAACTGAGGAGCTCTCCTCAGAACTGTGAATGAGGAGCTGGACACCTCTGTTAGCTCCCTGGAGCACCAGGAGCTGCAGTTTAATCTTCTAACGTGCTCCAGGCAAGGTCATTTTTTTAATCCTGAGAACAAGACATCACACAACTGATTGGAAAAACCTTTCTAGAACTGCATCAATTAAAAAAGAATTTTCCAACACTTAGCCATAGTTAAAAGAATAGTAGCTATAACTGATTTGAAGAGATTAAAAGGATAAATCACCGAGGATGTTGGGGAAGATAAAGCCAGTAAAGTGAATAAATGTTCTGGGTGTGGAAGGAGACAGGCTGGTTTTATCAGCCAACAGCATGGAGTCTCAGACCTAAGGCTATTATGATTAACGTTTCTCTGTCCTTTAAAAACCCTCTAATGTATTCAGTGAAATGAAAGAGGAAGAATGTGCCTGAAGTGAGGGAATGTCATGACAGCCCTGGTCTGAGAGCCCTGGAAATGTTGAAACCAAATCTTTCAATTTGGCAGCATGAAAGTCAGGAGGCAGAGTGACTGTAAATGGTCTGGAGAAACACTCTTGACACTGTCCTGCTTTTTAAAATTACTCTAGTCTGAGTAGTCAGTTGTTCAAGTACAGAATTATTAATTTTTGTCTCCAGAGATTAGTTTTGCCATTATCACCAAAATCAGCAGAAAATTCTGTAGATAGGAGTATTGAAAAGGCTACATATTAGAATGTAGTTGTTGAATGTTTGGGGATTTTTAAATTATTGCTTATTTTAGGAAGTGCAAGTATACTAAAACTCCAAATTTGTGTTATGTTTCAATTCTATTGACAAAAAGAAATCATTTGCTTTTTGTCTTGGCTACAGTGCAAAAATTCTAGCACATAACCCATTATGAAAAATAGCTAGGAGAAAAATTTGTAGGAGATGGAGAGCCAAGACTGCCACTTCCCTTTGGTCCTGGGAAAAATATCCTTTAAAATATGATCATTTTGAGCCTCCATATATCTGGAAATTCACTAATCACTTCTGTGTGTGAGTAGCTCAGCATGAAAAAAATACTATTACTCCCTTCCATAGCTTTAGCAAGACAGGTATCAGCATGGCATATTCATATATCCCTCTGTGGATTTATATGTAAATATGCAAACATCTTCTTGAAGGTCTCTTATTTTCTAAAGAATCCTTTTGGCAATTTGCTATTAAAGCTGCATCCGTACATATAATATTAGTCTGCCCTTTGGTCTTCACAGTAAAAAGAGGCTGTCATAAAGCTATCTTCCTTTTTCCAGGGGCTTACACAAAGCAGCAATGCTTTCAGGGGTAACAATATTCCTTTTAAAGTGACTTCTACAGATAGTAGCTACTTTTTCCACAAGTAGCTTATACAGTGCTTAAAATGGGCTCTTTATGAAGAAAGATGGAGTGTAATAAAAATACCATTCCTAATCTGAAAATCTAAGAGACACTGGATGAGCCAGTTACATGTTTTGGGGTTTTGCTGCCAGGAAAAAGCACTCCCTCTCATCTCCTGGACCACTTAGGATGATTTGGAAGACTAGTCATTATTTCCTTTTGTTTTTTCTCCTATTAGATCTAGTAGAGCTCCATCTTGGCATGTACAATTCCCCCCGGGTAAGCAGAGAAAGAAGCAATTAAGTACAAAATGCTAACAAGATGTCTGAGTGAGTCAACTGTGTTTCTAAAGTATCTGTGGGTTTTTGTACACCTAAAAATCATTTCTAGGTCAGAGAAAAATAAAAGTTAGGGTAGACCTAGAGAAAAGTGTCATATTAGGATATTTATATAAACTGTCATTCTTGTGTTTTCCCCAAACCTCATGTGCTCTAAGCTATCAATCAACAGACTCCACAATCAGACTTTGAGTCCTGATGGAGTAGGAAGATGTCATCCAGGGAGGAAAACATGTGGAAAATCTGTTAGCCATGTGTGTCATTACTGATGTCAACATTTAAGTAAATATGCAAGAACTACCTAAGGTTCCTACAGACCCACTGCAACAGAAATAACTGAGAGAGTTTTGCTGGATTAAATGTTTACCTCAATCTTTTCTCCAGTTACTGGGTTTTTCATGAAGCACAGGCAAGTTTTCTAGAAACAATTTGAAAAGTGCTGTGGCAAAGAATTCCAGAGCAATTTGTTAAATTAATGGAAGTTTTCAGCTTTAATTACTCTCAAAAAGACCTGAAAATAAACACATATTCTAAGTATTTTCTGAATGTGAGCCATGATATAATTCATTCCAAGGGACAAAAGCAGTATTCAGAGTCTTGAGATTTCCAGTGCAGTTTCAGAAAATGAGTTACAAAATGCAGATGACATCAGAAGTGTTGGGCTATTCAGATCACGGGAGATTACAGCAATTTTACAAGGGGGAAGCGGGATCAGCCACTTTTCATCCAAATATTACACAAATACTGATGAAGGAATATTCTAGTAAGAATCAGGATTAAACTTTCAAAGACTCCACTCATTCATAGCTACATACAAGACAGCAATGTAGGATACACATTTAAAATGAGAGATTAGAAATGCAGAAAATTTGGATTAAACAAGAACGATGTCCAAAGCTTGGAAGCAAGGCGCCCTACACAAAAGCTTATTGCAGGCTGCATACATCTGTTATGGTGAAACCCAAATGCACTGTCACTAAGTTGTTAAAAATCAAACACAGTGTCCTGAGCAACCTCAAATTTTAAGCCACTAAATCTCAGTAATAGTTTTTAAGGAGAGTTCAAAAGCAAAACAGAGAAGTCAAAGTCCAAAGGTATCACAATGGCAGATCAAAGTGTGAAAAAGGATTAATGGCATCTTCAGCAAATGAAGTTTAAAATTCTAGTGTATTAGGGAAGGTCTTTTTTGAAATGCTAATAGGCTATACCTGAGCTGAAAAGACAATTAAGATAGTGTTAATTTTTTTTATGGTATCTGGCAGTAATATTTTTATCCTGTTAATTATACAGGAGACAGCAAATGTACATAATATGATAGCTCCATGCTGAGATGACATGCCTGCTGCCTAGTTAAGTGGCTACATTTATCCTATAATTAGCTTGCAGGAATGTGATTTGCATTGCGTACCTAAGAGTATATATAATGTCAACTATGCCACAAAAGCCTGGAATGCAAACTGACACTCTCTTAGCTTTGACCTCTGGATAAAAACAAGGCGATGCCTCTCATGACCTCCTGCTCTTTGCATTCAACCACACACAAAAATACATTGAAGTAATGCTTAATGTATGACAAATTCAAAGTGTACAGAAATGTAAAGTCAGGGCAGAAATCAGTGCTGATGCTTCAGCCCGAACTCATCCCTTTCCAGGGAATGACGATAATGATGGTTAAAAGGCAGCACCTGGGGTTTATTGGTATTAACTTTGAGAACTTTTTCTCTTGCAGGTAGAATTACAGGAGCATTTCCTGGATATATATTTAACTGGCATAGTAAGTACATAGCTTTGCTAGGCAACTACATATATAAAAGCTTGTTATTAAAACTACATTATGGCTTTCTATATTTTCTGAAAATTCTGTGGAGGGTTAGAGTGCACAGGACTTCACTGCTACAAATACTGCACATCTGGGTGGGCAAACACCTGGAATGAAATCTTAAACATGTGGTTGAAGATACCTTTGTCAGCATTTGCATTTCTGCTGTCATTTAGGGACAGACACCTATATTCTCATTGCAAGCAAGCTATCAACCTACCCTGAATTATTCTGCTGATTTCAAGCTGCTTGTCCTTTTGTCACAACTCTTCGCTCCTGATCTCAGAACATACAGCACCACATTGTTCTGAGAAGGAAAGGGAAACCAAGAAGCCACAAACAACTCTGAAGCTTCACTGGGTGGCTCAAAATTTTTTCCAGACTTGGTACACCATGAATTCTAGATTGCTCTGTAGTCCTGCAGTGTCATTAGAGGCTTCAGGCTCTTGGGAACCTATTCACAGCTGCCCTTACCCCCTCCCACTGCTGGGAGAAGATGGGGAAGCACTGACACAGGTTGGTAACCTCATCAGCCAGACCCCAGCCTCACACTAGCCATGGAGGGAGAGAACCTGAGGGATTCTGCCCTTGAGACGTGGCCAGGAGAAGTCACCAGATCAGAAATAGGAAAGCCAGGTGACAGACACCATCTCAGAGGAACACGGGAAGGAGGGAGGGCAGGCTCAGGGACTGTGGGACTGGCCAAGGAAGAGCTCTGGGTGAAAGAAAAAGGCAGGGAGGGTGAGACACACAGTGACAAGCAAAATGCAGAAGGGATCTGAGAGAGCTCCAACCCAACCACTCTTCAGACAGAATTCTCTCTGTGCAGTGCCACAAACTCCTCCCACTTGGGAACCCAGGCCTCTAAAACAGTGCTGGAAGGGCTGCTACTGCTAACAATGACTATGTAAAATTAACACATGCAAGAAGATATTTACTTGTATTTATTTGCTAAATATTTATCTGTACAAATAGTTGTGATTCCAGCAAATCCTTTCCCTGAATTTTTCTTTAATTCTCTACCGAAACAGCGGTAGCCCCCATGTCTTAACACAAGGGTTTAGGTGTTTTTTTGATTTTTTTTAATATTCTCATTTGACTGATCTAAGTCAGTTATGATTTATCACACCAAAACTTCAGCCTTTGCAGCAGTTCCAAGCTGTGCTCACTGCATTTCAACCAGGTTGCTTCACAGGTTTTGATGTCATATGAAAATATACAAAGCACTCTCTATTACATATCTCATCTTTCATTAACATTTGCATTCTTGCTTGCACAAATACTCCAGCACTATGTCCCTTTAACAGTTTGGCAGGTTCTAAAAAGTCTCCTGTTTAGCTGCACCTCCTGACTCTTTATTTCATGAAATTGCTTAGCTTGGTGCAGTAGGTCTTCTCCAGTCAGGGTAATGTAGCTCCCAGGACTTGGTGTGATACAAAATTCAGGGAAGTTCTTGCTCTCCTCCTTAAAAGTTTTGCCTTTTGAAATAAACCCATTATTCTGTCTCTTTCTTTTTGTCCATGATGAAATGGTACTCAAAACTTCTCTGATTAAAGTACATGGCATGCTGTCAAGTATGCATTACTACATCTGTTTGCCTTATTGAACAGCTGAAAAGTATTCAAACTATTATTCACTTTTTTATTACCATTCAGTACATTTCTGTGTACATTCTGGCCAATATTTTTTAAAATAATAATGTTGATTGCTACACCACCACCTGGTGCTGCTGGCAACTGTGTTCTTAGGACAAATCTGGAGATAGCTGGGGTTTAATTTAAAAGCCCAGTTCCTGGAAGCATGTGATTAGATAAGAAGTTTTTGTTTTGGTTTGGTTTTGAGGGGGTGGGAGGTATTTGTTTGTTTAAAAAAAAAAAAAAAAAAAAAAAAAAAAGATAAGGAAAAAAAAGCTTAATTTTCTGAGGAAAACCTAAATGTGACCACAGTGTACCACCAAAGGATCAGAAACAAGAGACCTCAGTCTTTTCCTATCTTTCATTTCAGACTTGACTGTTTCAGTACATCCTTAGACATGGAACATATCCACAAAATGCACATACATGCTTAGACATGCAGACACAGACTTCACACACATCTTGATGGGATATAGGAAGAGTAATTTAGCAATTGCCATCAAAAGAATGTTTACAATATAAATCTTCCTTCCTCTATCCGTACAGCAGCTCCTTTGAACCAGCAGTGTTTTCTAAGAATAAAGAAATACCAAGATGCTTCTGTGAACATTTGTCATGACTCTTTACCAACATCAGCAACTGATCCAGGACTATGTGTGGAACCATTGCCTACATGCTATCTGTTGGCAGCTGCAGAACAAGTAACACCCTTGAAGAGTGCCTCAAGATCAAAAGAAATCAATGAAGTATATGGTACTACAATTCCCCCAATGTACCCAATGTACAATGTACCCAATGGAGCCTCAGTTCAGCATGAGGCAAGAAACAGACAGTAAAGTTTTCAAGTGACTCTCTTACATTCAATGCAAATCCTATACAGAAGAATTGGTGACTTTTCATATTCTCTTAGGGCTTGGCCGTACTAAAATACAACTCTATTTTCCCACATCCATAGTAGTTTAAGATTCTAATTTGCTCCTTTAAACTACACTCTCGAGTTAACCTGATAGGCAAAGGCTTTTCCAAAATCCCACAACACTGTTATCTAAGAATCAAACAGCAGGATGCTGGAGGAGCTGTTTAAACAATAGATATTTCCAGCCTTGAAGGAACACTTCATTTTACAATATGTTGAAACATAAGTATCTTGATTAATCTTTAGTGGGAACCAAACAATATAGTCCAGAATTTTGTTTTCAGGATACTGAAGTCAGTCTGTCAGGGAAAAACAAAACCAGCAAACCAAATCACCAATTTTATCCCACACACACCCTGAACTAGGCATGTCCATCCAATGACACAAGCCTTGTTTCTGTCTGTACTCAATGTTGTGTGTCCTCACACCTACAGGCACAGAAGAAGAAAGGAAGTCTCTTATTTATTGATTTCATATCTATAAGTTTCTGGACAGTGATCAGAGATTGGACAGAGAAGTTCCCACCTCTCCATCTCCACTGGTCACTTAAGAAGTCCATCAGGTGAGATCTTTTACAAAGGAATGTAAACATGATTCTTGTTTATCTTACAATTCATGAGAACTGACTCCACTATACTAAAAAAAATCAGAAGGCTGATTTTCATGGACAACACTTCTCCTCAGTTAGCTTCTGCTGGCAACATTGGGACCTTCAAACAGGAACTGTCCCCAAGTTTCATGAGTTTCTCAGTTACTCACCAACCAGCTATCAGCCCCATCCCTGTCCTAGGGAAGAGACAGTCTTTCCATGGAATATTTCTGCTTGGCTTTACTTGATAAGCGTCTCAGTCCTCTGCTCTCCCTAAAGTCACCATTTGGAAATTAAAATGTTTCATAAAGGGCAACTTTTTCTCAAAGCCAGTCTTGATATGCATAAAGAATCTCAGTCCTAAGGTAGGTACCTATAAATACAGCTCAAACAGGGATGTCGTGGATAAACATCACCAAAAACAAACTTTGCAAGTCTGACCCTACTTGCTTGCTGTTTCCACAAGGGTCACTTTCTGTACAACAGCAAGAACTCAGTTTCGGAAATTCAGTTAAAATATGTACAAAGTGCCACTCTAAGTTCCTGGTTTATAGTGATATCAGTATTTAATTGGAAAGAAATCAACCTGACTTGATGGTGAGTGAAATATACTTTGTACAGTAGGATACTGCCCCCAGAAAGTCTGAGAAATAAATGCCATGTAGTGAAGGTGTTTTGGACACAATGTGAGCACACACAGAGGGTTAAGAGCGAGGAAGGGGCTACTGCAAACTAGTCAGTGTTTGTAGAGCACCTGAAAAAACGTTGGTTTTTGAAGATAACCCCAAGGGGAAAACTTGGGGAAATCTCCTAAATGGTGTGAAAGAAACACAGCTTTAAGACCTGCCAGTTTAAACAAACATTTTGTTTTGTCTTTAACTGGAGCTAATGAAGTGCCCCCACTTATTCTGAATCGCTAACGGGTTAGAACAACTAATACCAACATAGCCTTAGGTAAAGAATTGTGAGCTCAGCAACCACCTTTTAGTATTCAAGAGCTGCTGCTAAACAAGCTCTGAAATCCATTGCAACTGAAGAAATAGATCCACCTTCAGTTCCACTTTGATTTTGGCCCTATTTACTGAAGGAACAGGAGAGAGTGGAAGGTATGAATTATCCAGTCATTTAAGCAGATGGTGCTGAGATATGTAAACAATGCTTGGGATTCTAATTGTGTAAGTGTATCTATGCATATACATTATACATTTATATATATATAGTACCAGTATTAAGGAGTCTAATAATTTTCCAATAATTGTTCTTTTTCCATTAGATGACCTGGATATTATCCTAAAGAAGTAAAACAAGTAAGCAGACACCTACAGAAGAAAACTCTGCCTACAAAAATCACAGGCAGTTCACATTTTCCAGGTGTTATATGTTGTTACAATATGAAGCTGAGCACTGAATAGCACCGAACTAGCTTTTGCATTAAAAGTCAGAAGCAATCTGCCTTCCTTATGCAAGAAATATCATGAAGAAAGAACAGTTCTATTTCTTTCTCTCAGAGAAAGTTTCTAGCAGTCTTCTTTAGCTGATGAAAAATAAATACTGCAGCATCAGCTTTGTTTTTTTGCTGCCAACATGAGGGTCCCCCACTACAGAAGGTATTAACATATAATTAGGTTTCCACTTAATATTTTTCACACTTATACACACTCATATCAAGGTGTGTATACACTTTGTATAAAGTCTGATATAAAAAGCTGCCTTTAAAGCTTGCTGGGTAGGAAATCATGTGTGATCACCTGTTCAGTGTGAAGGTATGGAGTAAGCAGGGATCCCAAGGCAGGGTCCCCACTGATCCCTGCACAAGCTGCACATTGTTTGTTAGCAGAATTAGTGCTACCAGAACAATCCCAGCAAGTTGGTTGGAGGTTTCCCAGCCCTCCTGTGTTCTGAAATGTTCTTAGTCTCAAAATTATCTATTACTTATCTTCTCCACGTTAGTAAAAGAATGAGTAAAAGAAAAGAAGGAATACTCATGTTCAGCACAGGTTCAGCAGAACTCCCTGCCCTGGGCAGGGTGAGGGCACCTGAGGCCCGTGCTGCTCTCACAGCACCCTCGAGGGTGTGCAGGCAGGGAGCAGGCACTGACAGAACCAGGCACTAATTCTGGGCTGGCTCTGTTTGTGTTTGGGAAGTGTAGACATGCCTAAACACTGCATTTTTTTAGACTTCACCAATAGGCAGCACATAAAACGCTAGAAATGCCTTTGATCTTGGCAAAATTAGGAGATAGGACTGTATTTGGGTCAACCGCCCCTTCCTTTTGCACCCTTGTAGAAGAAAAAAAATGCTGAAGGAAGAGCAGCACAACAAAGACAGAATTGCTCCTTTGAATAGAAACAATAGAGGCAAGCATCTCTAAAATAAAGATATTGTGATTAGGTTATACACTCCTTCTTTTTTAAAACCTGCATTAATTTTGATTTATATTTAAATAAAAATGATTAAATTTTATCTTCTAAGATGTAAATGTTGTGATAAATACTGGCCCATGGCCAAACTAATCTCTAAAGCCTACAGCTTACAGCCCCTGTTGTCTTGTATGGATATTTGAATGGCAATGGGTTTTATCAGTATTTCTAAAGGCACTCATTTAATTATGTGGTTGTAAGAATTTTCAAAACCCCAAAGAATTAACACTACCAATACATATTCATATTTCTCAAATTAATTCAACCTGAACATTTGAAAATATTAATTCAAAAACACACTCATTTATTTTTATTTCTGTAAACACTCAGAGCTCTTTTCTGGTCTTGTTTATGAACTCATTTTATTTTTTGTATAATTATGAAAGAACGATGTAGCGAGCTCTCTTTCTTTATGTTACATAATGCTGGCAATTGATCTATTTACAATGGGGCACATTACCCAGAAAAAATGAACCTGAGACAGAAGGAAGCTGGTAGCCCACAACAAAGGGCAAGTCCTGCCTGCTGGAGCCACGTGTCTGTGCACAGGGTCCCCACTCCGGTGTCACTGGGGTGCTCCCACTGCCTGCCACGCTGCAGTGACTGGGAGAGCTGAGCACTGCAAAGAGCCTGGAGGTTCATACATAAATGAAACAGCTTTGTAAATGAAAAATATTCTCACCCAACAAAAAAGCTGAAGTGTTTTACTTAAGAAAAACCATTAAAATTAATCGCATCTGACGGAAAAGAGGGAGTTTGACTTTTGCCAAATTGTTTACTCTCTATAATTAATTTTGATTTCCCATGTTCTACACACAGCCCATAGCAACCCACTTGCCTAGCAGGAGCCACAGCACCATTCTTCACAGGCCCCTCTACACAACAACACCCTTAGAGAAAACTGATATTTTAGAAAAAACAAACTTTTCTGCTTGAGCAATTATCAGTCTGACATCACACTCCAGGTATGCAATGTTGTGTCATTTGACAACTGTTTGCCCACTTTGACAGGGCAAATTAGGATTCTTTCTTCTCTACAAGCTCGTGTACAATTATTATGGTATCATCCTAACATATTTACTACACACAGAAGAGAAAATGACATTATCGCTTTTTAGCTGTCACTTAAACTTAACAATTCACAGGTATGGATGGTTATTGCTGGAAAAAAGATTACCATTACTATTAGCAAGCAGAAAAACAGCAAGAGATTAAATATTTTGAGAAACACAAAATCTGCCCTACTCCTTAGGCATCTACCCTACTTCAAGAGTGTGTCAGATAACCGATTTTTTTAGGCTTCTTATAGCCCCCATGCTTATATCAGTTTAACATAAGTAATAACAAAACTAAATTCCCTCTACTACCACTAAGGCTGCTTAAAGGACTTGCTTTGCTGCAGAAGCCATGACATAGGGGACTGAAATCTCTAATGAAATGCTGCATATGTTGATTTATGCAGCTTTAGTGGTACCATTAACTGAAAATTGTTCTTTTCATAGGCTTATAGAGAATCTGGTGGCTGTCATTGTTCATGATTCAGTGAGAATACTGGGTCTAAAATTACTACTGCTGGTGGCTATGTGAAGGATGGAAGTCTGCCCTCATTTGTTGTTATTATTTCATATAACAACAAATATAAACCTTCTATGTAAAATAATATATTAGATTCCATCACTAGCACAGCTGTCATTAAGTAATCCCTTTAAAAGCCTTCCTGTTTAGAAGGAAAAAAATATTTTTTTCAAGTATTAGTAAAATATATTTCTGGGGAAAAATATATACACACATATATAGGGACACGTATGCATATATATATATATATGTATGTATGTATATGTATATACGTAAGAATAACCAGGCAGTAAGCATTTAAAATTGTATTTCAGACACTAATGCAAGCAGCTAATCCTATTTACATTCATATTAGCCCTGGGTATCTTTTTCCCTAAGATTTACACATTTGTATGCTTGCATGAGTTGAAGTGCTTTTTGCATGATATCAGTACTTTTGTAATTTAAATCTATAAAAGGCAATTTCTTTTAAATATACTTTCTAACAGTGGGTGAAAGAAGCACTAAACTTATTTGAGAGCTGTACACATCAGTAAACATGTGCACTGAACTCCAGGCAATGTGCTGTGAGAGAATTAATCTTATACTGTGTTAGCTAAACAGAAAGATTCTGAGACTCCAAGTAACAAGCATGGAAAATGTCCAAACGTTTTCCTCCTACTGCCTAGAAAATATGTATTTTTTAGGATTATGATTTTAAAAATCCAAGCCTTTTTTTTAAGTGAGTGATTAATTTGATATTTCCTTACTTTACTCATTTCAAAATTTGCAACAAAGGTAGTCCATAAATAGCCAGCCCTAATGAATAGTGCAGATCTAATTTTGACTACCTTCCTCTCATCTATCACCTTGATTCCAAACAACAGCACAAGGACCACCATTTTATTTAAAAGTCTATCATCTCCTTGCACTTCCTACAAATATATAAATGCCAGAGTCAAGAATATTCTTCTCAGTGAAATTATCAGGAATTAGAGGGATTTTTTTTTGCTGAGAGATGAAAACCAAGCAATTACACTTGAGAAGGACACTACCGGAGTAGCAGGACTTGAAATGGATTGTGTGCAGTAACTGCTAATTCCTTTTTGACTATTTCTTTCATTTTAAATTTTAATATAAAAACCCAAAATTCAAGCATGGCGGAAGAGATCAATTTTGAAAACCCTTTCTAAAATGGTCAGTAAAATGAATTTTCACCCTCTGTTGACACATTCCCAGAAGCTGGTAAATAACACAATTCTGCCTTTTTTTCTCTAGGTTAAGTCCATCTACTGCCTTCAGTCTCCTTTTTTTCTCTTACACTCCTTCCTTTCTTCTTCCCAGACCCCAAGACCTTCTGCCCAAGCAGCCCTGTACTCTACCCACATTCCCATATCCACATGGACGTCCTGGCATGCCCCTCTTTCCTCTGACTTTGGAGCCTCTCTTACGTGCCTCTTTCTGCCTTGCCCGTCTTGCTTGTCAATGCCATTTGGTAACAATGCCTTTAGAACTGTTACTATGATTATTCATGCATAAAAAGATGTTGGGAACATGTTGAATACAAGTACTCTCAGATTCCTCATGCTCTTTCTAAAATAATCAGCCATTTGCAAAAGAAAAGAGGAAGTGTGAGGATTTATTGCTCCTCCAGCTCTAAATTTTGCCAGCACAACCAGTGCTCAAGACAAGCCAGTGTATATTTCTCTGACATAATCTGTTGCCACTCATAGATGTGTGTGTTTCTATTTCTGTACACTTAAAAAAAAAAAAAGATCATGCTGCTTAGAAGAGTACAGTTGATAAAATTTTAATAAATGAGTGAATAGTCTAAAAGTAGATGTGAATTTCACATGATCTCTCATTATCTTCAAAGGAAAGGACACACATACCATCAGTAGTGTCAAGGACACAGCAAGTGGCTGCAAGTCTCAAAACCTGCATGCAATGCCAGCAGGAATGCCTTTTTTTTTTCTCAACCCTTTTTTGCCTCACCCTTAAAGAGTCAAGAATACGATTTTTAAAAACAAATCATACATTAAGGAGGGCTCTTGCAGGTGGAGTGGTCTCTCCCATGTGGTGTATCCAGAGCTGGTTTAATGTGACTTCCCTTCCACCCACTCATTAGGAGAGAGCAATTCTTTTATTGCAACCCTGGCATTTCAGCCCTGAAAACTGGATGCAAATACTATTTTAGTGATTCCCCAATCACCCAACGGGATCAACCACAATTGATCTCTGCTCTTTGAAATTAGCAGGTCTTACACAATCTACCTTTGTGTCAGACCTTTTCTTCTTTGTTGTTCCTCCTTTTTTTGGGTAGGGAGGGAGGTGAAGAGGAGGAGTGATGAAGGGCAAACTGGCAAACAGTGGGCAGTAATGGGAAGGGCCTGTGTTAGTTCTTAAGCATCTGGGTTTGCTCCAGCCTGTTTCAAGTACTGATATGGATATGGAGTCACTGGCAAACTAACATCCTCAACTTAAGTAAAAAGAACTATAAATCTGAAATGAATGTATAAATAATATGCAACTGTCTAGACAGTATAGGTCACTTGCAAAGAGACTGGGTCAGGCAAAGATTGTCCATCAGTCAGACAACCATAACTGATTCTGATGCTAAATAATGGTTTAGATATTCAGTATTCTATATATGCGAAAGGCTTCACTGAGCATTGGATCTTCCCAACTAAAGTAGCCTTCTGCTTATACATATCTTTATGCAGCCGTAAGAAAATGCACTTGCTATTTAAACATTAAAATTAATGCCCAAAGAAAAAGCGATTTAGCAAGGGACTGGAACCAACCTATGTAATTGGCTATTGGTAAAGCAAAAATAACCATCATACTCTACCCATGATAAACAACCTAATCTAATCGTAGATGGAATCTTAAAGAGGGAAACAATTAAAACTTCAAGCTGGCAAAGAAACTTATTTCCACTTACAGAGTCAGTTCACAGATACATTCGGGGAATTGTGTTGTATAGCTCTACCTTGCTCTCTGCATTTCAGAGCACTCTAGCCTTCAGGTATCAAAAATACAGCCATGCTCATTACACGTGCTTTTGAAATTATTCTGTGCATTGTAATGCATTTTTTGCCACGATTTTAGCAAAATAAGTAGGTGGTCTTCAAGGTAACAATGCTGCCATCCTAATGTTTTTCAGGATATGCAAGTAAGTTTTGCAAGACTGGAGATAATGGCAGAGACCTGTGCAAAACATTTCATTTATTGCCAGCTTATAAAGCACTATAAAAAAGGAAAAAGAAAATATGTGGGTAATAAATTTGGCACATGCAGCAGCACATGGCAGGAGGGAACTTGGTGTTTTCCATCCTGCCAATGCTGTGGCAGTGGACATTACCCTGCAGAGGCATTATATCCAGAAGTGATGACAACAACCAGCCTCACACACCAGCCTCTTGCAACTTATACCAAGAGGAAGCAACTCAGCCCTTCTAACCATCACACCCCAAGGGCAGGTGAGGAAGCCCCTCACACACACGTTGTGCTCTGCTACTCTGCAGAGAGTGCTGAACCCCACCCTGCAATCCAAAGCAAATTCCCCGTGTTCGAGGATTCATACGCTGGCAGAAAACACAAAGGCAAGGAGACGGCCAAGCTTCTTCCAGGGCTTCTCTGCAAAATCTTTGCCCAGTTCTATCAGTGGAGCACCACTATCCCTTTCTCTGTCTTAACTAGACCCCCATACTTTTTTTATTCTAAATACAAAGACGCTTAGAAGTCAATATTGCATACAAGCCTTGAAAATGAAAGACTTGTTTTTAATCAAGGCTAACAAAATGAAGAGCACGTTGAAATTATCATTTAAGCCGTCTGGGCTAATCCTGTTCTTAATTAAAAAGACTTTTCATTTGAGGAAAAAAAAAATAAAATCAAGATATACACAGTTAAATTAAAGTGCTACATTTTGGGAAGTTTTTTTTCAGGTTTTGGAAGGAAGAGATTTTGTGAGAGATCCTATTAGCTGATACTATTCTTTGTTTCTCCGTTAGCAGCCTACAGGCAGAGATTTCAGGCTTGGATACAAATAGATTATGCCAAAATAGATGTTTCTGAATAACTTCACGTGTGGACACTTTTATTCTGGAATAAGAATACAGTTATTCAGAAATACCTAGCCCTACTTTAAATTCAGACCCTGCATTAATCCAAATTAGCTTTCAAACACAGCCATCCCTTAGGCTATTAGAAGCTTGATTGTGCCTAGTATTACAAACTTGTGTAAGAGCCCTCTCCAGCCATTCTGCCTCTAATCAAATTTACTCTGAGTTGCACTGTGGGGAAAGCAAACTGAGGCTTTCATTATAAATGATTTTGAGGCTTTGAATCCATGTTTTTCTTGTAGCTTTTTTATAATGATCTCTGTCAGTTGTTCCAAGTGCCTCTGTCACTACCATCGGGTATCGCTACTTCATCTGATTGATTTCATAAACCAGGGTTCAAACATGCACTGCTGGATCAGAATTAAATGTATTTATTTTGAGTCTGTAAGGCTCTATAAACTCAGAGAATATTTGGGGGATAGTAGAGAGTCTTCAGTGTTGTTGCAGTGCTAATGGAAAGGCTTTTCATTTTGGAAGTGTCACTATCATTTCACTGTTTTTAAAGAATTGTCCAGCAAGACACAAACACAGGACAATTTTTTGTAAAAGCCAAAGCAGAAGAAATATATAGTTAGGGTGCTTTGGAAAACATTGCT
The DNA here is from genome assembly GCA_032173965.1 of Sitta carolinensis. Lineage (NCBI taxonomy): Eukaryota > Metazoa > Chordata > Aves > Passeriformes > Sittidae > Sitta > Sitta carolinensis. Next base: position 18,501,857 of record CM063292.1, read on the forward strand.
TGTCTCCAAGTGTGTTATTTTCTTCCAGATGCCATAGATACTTTATAAACAGAGTTTAGCAAGCAGCTCCAAGGACTTGTCTATACTTGAAAATTAATTTGGATCAAGACAGAAATGAGAATTTATAGTACAATATGTCTTTATAAAGTTGTTCTCTTCACTTTAAGCCCTCTGGTGCTTCATCATAAACAGATGATTTTTAAGGTCCTGTTCAACTCAAGCCCTTCTACGATTCTCTGATATTCCTTAATGAAAAATACCTTGTATTACAGCACATAAAACAAGGAAGCAGATAGTTTTTTACATCTTTTTGCTAAACAAAGAAGACTACTCAAACCCAAGTTCCACTTAGGGAAATAAAAAGAAAAAAGAGGATAGTCCATGTCAATCAGTGCAACATGAAACAAGTTTTAAGTATGGTCCCACCCTCAACACTTCTCACCCATCACCACATCAGCATAAACTTTGCTCATTACTGATAGCCACCTTAAAGAATGCTAATTTCTTTTAAAAATAGCAATAAAAAGTAAATAGAAATGTAACAGCCACTGACCAGCTGGGAAAGAAAAATGTTCCAATCTGTCCATGAAAAAAGGTGGGAGATATTAGGGCAGAAAACACATTTGCCAAAATTAAAGGGCCATATATAAAAAAACATACTGGAAAATTAAAAAACCCAACATTATCAGAGTGTTGCCAACCAAAGGAGGGAGAAAACAGTCAGAAATGAGTACACTTCAGTGCAGTCTCTCAAAGAGGCCTCTTCCCTTCAATGTAAGTTTTTTAAATTACAGCAGTGTACCAAAATGTTCCAAATCCAAATGACTAAGTGCAGAATGAGATGTGAAGACATTTGTGAGACCATTCCCTTATTCTCAGAGTCTGAACCATGTGCTAACCCTTTCAAAAGCACCCATACCAGGCTAAGGGCACTCCTGTCCTGTGGGAACCAATGCCTAGCTCTTTTAGAATCTCCATGCTCAATTAAGAAAAGTGGTCATCAGCTTGTGCCCTGGGAAAAAAAACCACAAAACCCAACCAACCAGCCTTAACCCTGAGCTCTCAAAATACACTGCCCAGCAGCAGAACAAGGATTCCTGTGGGGTCCTGGTGCAGAGGACTCAGAGGTGCCCAACTCCAGGAGACACATCAGGGCTCTGGACTCAGACTCAAAAACTTCCTTACAAAACAGAGTAAGATGTCTCTTCTTGTCTTCAAGATTTCGTACCATGAAGGTAGGGGAACTTATTGTGCCTCTTTGTGCAGTGCCAATTCCTCCCATGCATGCAGAGATGGCCCCAGGCAGATGAGACCACTGCAGGGGCATCAGTCCTTGTGCTGAAAGGAAACCTGAGGGGATACTGGTACTTCTAATAAAGCCATTTTCTGGTACCTCCTGACTACATGACTCAGAGTTTAGTGCACTCTGTGTGTGTCAAGCGGCATCACAGACCCTTACACAGAATGCAAAACCCTACTGGCACTGATTCCCATCATTTCATATATTCCTCACTCACAAAATCCCATACTTGTGTACATTAGCACAGAGCAGCAGCATTGAAATAGGCTTCTAGCATAGAATAACAGCAAACATGGTACTGCCATGAGCAACTGAAGAACTATTCACAGTTGGCTTCAGCTGAGAGCTGACTGATGGTGGGAACACCCGTGACACTCTGGAGCCAGGGACAGGAATGGGGAACTGGGAGCAGAGGACACTGGAAGGCTGGGCTGTTATGACACCAGAGGCAGTGGTTGCATCACTGCAGCTGCTGGCTCCAGAGGCAGGGCAGCTCCCCTCTTCATTTGTAGTTTTATGTGTGTCTCCATTTCCTCAGACGAGGCACTGCTAGCGTGCCACACTCGCACAGCCAGAGCCATTTGTGTGCTGTTATTTCATCCCAGAAGACTCAAAAAGAGACCCAGAGCAGACAAGGATAAAAACTGAATCCCTGGCAATGCTAATGCCCATTCACATTGCTGGAAACAACTCTGCTCCTTCAGGAGTGTCAGGGCAGTCACAGATGTATTTGTATCTGTTCTCCCACTGCTTGGACCAGACAGTTATCCAAGGGAGCCAGGAGATGGAGTTCATGGCATGGCTGTTCTCTACTTGCCTTCTGAGTGACATGGAAGCAATCTGATTAGTTAACTGTTTACGACTTCAGCATTGAAATTTGACAATTGAGCAGCTCTTTTTGAAAGGAAACTTTAATTTAAAACACCTCTTTGAGTGAGACCAAAGATACAAGTTGCCTCTGCCAACACACTTTGGTAGAGTTTGTGGTGTTTTTTTCAAGATACACTTATGTTTGGTATTTCTGGGGATTAAGCTACCTTTATGATCCAGAATTAGAGTATCCTTAGAGTTATTGTTATCTATGAAAAAGTAACAAAGCAACTTGAAAGGTGACACTCTTCAATGCTTAGCTAATATTCTACTTTACTTTCTAATTGAGTGAGGAAAAGTACCTTCAGCTTTCATATTTCTTTCTATATATTTTGTTCCTCCACATTCCTAATACTTGAGACACATTCTACAATCCTGGGAGACAGTTGTTGATTTTAGCCAAAGAGGAAAACATCTGTTACAAACTGAGTGATGGAGAAGGAGGTGTCAACTTTCCTGCAGGTGAAACAGAGGCAGTGTCATCAGCTGACCGCAGAAAAAGAGAAGGATTTGAAAGTGACAGAGAGATCCACACAGCCAGAGGCCTGAGAGGAAACTCTCCTGCAAAGCTGCTTTGAGTTTAGTGGAATATGGAGCATCATGTTGTATGGTCATTGAGACCATGATCTCTGAAGGCTGAGTGAGGGTGTTTTATGCAGAGTGCCATTGAAAGTCAATGCACAGTATGTAAAATTAAACAAGAGTAATCCTTTGCAGAACCAGGGCCATGTTTAGTTAACCTTTTGCAGAAAAAAAGAAAAGAAATCTTAAGGTTATTTTCTAAGATTCTATTAAGTCCTGCTGTATTCTAATAGAAATGAGGATTTTGTTTAATTTTTGCTGCTCAATATTTACATGGTTGAAAGGAAAACAAAATATTAATCCAGTCTAATCTTTTTAGGATCAAAATCCCAAACAACACGTGTGAAAAATGCTGAGAACCAGATAAGCAAGAGGGAATGTCTTTTATATACCTCGCATAGAGTCAAATCCATTTTAAGAGTCTAACTATAATGAGAGCTTTAGAGATTAAAAAAAAAAGACAAAAATATATTTTTTGCATGTAGAACACTTTGAAGAACAAGTTGCCTTCAAATTTCTGTCACTGACTGCAAGTCAAGGATAACATTAGGGAATCATGATCATAGAGATGCCAGAAAAATTAGTCAGAATGTATCATGCTGCCAGATCGATCTGCTTCCCCAAACCAAGAACGTGGTCTGGACAGCAGAGAAAAGGAAAAACACAAAACACATTTTTAGGACAATGAGCCAGCAAAAAAGAGGGTTGTTTTTAGTTCAAAAAAAAAAAAAAAAAAGGAAAGAAAGAAAATGCTAGCCTAGAAATAAATGCCAAAGTGTAAAAAAGGAAATGAAAAATGTTCATTTCACCTCAACTGGCTGTACTGGAGCCTCGGAGCAAAGACCTCCATCTACAGCCTTGGCCACAAAATACAAATCTGATTCCCATCTTCTGAGGACATCTCCATTGCTGTTCCCTAAGAAAATAGTCCTTTCAGAATGCAGAGTCCGTTTTCTCTTCATCAATGAAAAACTTTTTGAAAAGAAAGAAGTTGGTTAACAAACTATCCAACCCTAAAGCTACAATTATTTTATTTTACAACTTTTATTCAACTACAAATAATAATGAAAAATTCAAAAGAAGTGGAATGACAAAGACAGTGGCATTCCAACCATCTATGGAAATCTTTGACAGATTGACACGAGCTGAAAGAGTCCAATGAGGTCTCTAGGGAGAAAACTAATTGCGTGTAGGTGAAGAGAGACTTTAGGAGAAAAAAAATCCTTTTCCATTTTGACCATCCATTGCATTATGTCAGTTTAGTAAATGATGCTCGGGGTAAGAAGATATCTAGGAAGAATACTGTGCATTAATATTTTTCAAAATACAGAGAAAGCACTGTTACTAGGAAGCCATGAAAAACGATATCAAGCAGAAGGAGTATGTAAAAATTGATCAGTGAAAGGAAATATTAGTTAAGCTACTTTAGACAATGGGCTGGAAATGTCCTGAACCCCTATGTTCACACAAAGGAACTGCAAATGATCAAGACAGCAAGGGAATCCTGTCCAGGACAGCCACAGCTAAAGCAGTTTTGTGTCTCAGCCTGTCTCTGTGCCATCAGCAATTTCACTTCTTCAAACCAAGCCTTTTGGGGCAATAGATGAGGCCAAATTCATCCCCACCCTTGCCTTTCTCTAAGGCAAAGCAGCTAAAGCAGGTTCGGCCCAAATCTCCCTTGTCACGTGGGAAACAATGCACAATTTTAAGTCAGGCATCCCAAGAAAGTGGCAGGAAAATGGATAGCTGCCTTTGTTCCTGCTACCACGCTCCTTGTCATACACTCTTTTGGAGAAAGAAGCTTTCAGCAGCTTTCTGACAACGGGTCCTGAAAAGAAATGTGTGATCTAAAGCAAACCAAACGGGGTGCTGTTCTTGGCAGAAAGGGATCAAATCCCACGTCAGTCAGAGCACAGCAAACTCTCTTCCACTCTGTCAGCTACGATTTGCCCATTTCCTTCCAGCCAACTGTCCTCAAAAAAATAAACATCACTACACGAAAAGCAATTCAAGCTGCATCACCGAGTCAGATTTAACTTATTCCCAAGTCACCTCCTGTGGTTTAACTGGACTAGATCACTGCATGCTGGATAATATGGGAGAAGAGAGCACACACAAACACCACACAAGATTATTGCACCCACACAGTCTACTGCAATCAACAAAATTATATATGGCAAGTTTTTAACTTAAGAAATTAGTTCTCTTTATCTTCTGACACAAGAAGTTAGACACTGTCTCTAAATTTCCTTCTAAAATAATTAACTTTGCAAATTATATTTCTCAAGTAATCTGAACACAGCTAATTAGATATATTTCAGAAACACACACACACAGAATGGCCTTGTAGATTATATGGCATTGGTTTTCTACAAACTTCCCTCTCAACTGGAGGGTACAAGAGGAAAAGTCATGAGAGCTACTGAAAACTCAGCAAGAGGGAACCAAGACCTGACAAAGATGTGTTAAACCTTCTCTTGGACAAGAGTGGACACACCCAATTTGTGAGACATTCCTCGGACAGTTAAGAGGAATTTATACTTTAATTCTTTGTTACCTCTGTGACAGCACGGTTCGTGTGCACAGCCATAGTTCTGGTTGCAAGGTATGACGTTTTCCCCTGTTTATTTAACTGCTTCCTCACAAGGAGCAAGGCAAGAGCCTTGCAGACTCTGACCCTTCTGTGTCATGGAGCATCCCTACAGAGCCCAGCTAACCCCAGCACAAACTGTCCAGGGCAGAGGAGTGCATGCAGTCCTGGGAACAGAGTTCTCACACATTCACAAGTACAGCCAAAGCAGAAGGATTCTTGGGAGAAAATCCAAGGGGATGTTCATTTATTTCTGTAGTACTCATCCCAGCATCCCATACTGCTTTTGTTTTCTCATTTTTACCTGCGACACCACAGCTCTAACCAATGCCACAGAAATTTGTACAAATCATGGCTAACCTAGGGTAAATTGTCATAATAAGAACTCACATCATAGACCACCAAGCTGCTGAAGCAGGAGGTCCCAGTTCCTGTAACATCCAAACACTCACAGAACTGCAAAGCTCAGGCAGTGCTTTATTGGTGAACAGAAGATGCTCCATCCACTGGATATGCTCTTCCCAGAAGTCATGGGGCTTATCCAAAGAGAGTTACTTTAGCTTATTAAATCAACATTAAAAAATCCTTTCTAGAAAAACCCTGAACAACTCTGGTAGTTTATGATGGGAGAAAGTTTTTTATTTGTCATGAGTCAGATCATGTATAATTAATAGACTCACACACAAGCCTCAAACAACACACATTATTAAAATGTTTTTTCTGATGAGCAAAACCATCATCCAGGTTTTTTACCTATCACTTTATATATAAAATGACTTATGGTCAGGATGGATATATTGTCTGAGATAAACATATTGCACAGAACACAGCCCACTTCTACCTCTCCAAAAAAATGAGCATTGCCAGTACATTTCAGATGGCCATGTGAAGGCTTATATATATATATATATATATATATATATATATATAAAAAAACACAGTGACGGTGCCCAACCAAGGAGCACTCTGTTTAATCACAGTCCTACTTCATGCATCACTGTTACAATTCAACTAAAAATACATCTTTATGCAACATAAATACATGCATGGTTATTATCTGGATAAATATTAGATACTAAGATGCTGAACTGTTTCTTTGTGGAACCTCTGCTACGCTCAGGAACTTTGTCCTGTACCAGTACTTTGCCCATTCTCCATAGATAAATGGGCATGAATCAGAGGAGACATCTGCCTCTTTCCACCTGTCCCTTTAACTGGAAAGGTTCACAAAGGCTGCCATCAATCCCTGCATTCAAATTATCAACAAGACAAGATGAAATTCAAATTATTGACAAGATGCTGAAAATTTACTTTTAGTGACCTACCTAACTGCTCTCTTTAACTTTGCCATTCTCAAATCCCTGCTCAAATGACTCACTATTTTTGCCATGATTCCCATTTGTCAGTGATATGATGGGTACTCAATGGGAGTACACTGTTATTTTTTTGAAAGTTGCAGTTGTTATAGCATGGTAATATCTCATAGGTGTCTGAATAAATGTTCTTTTCCCAGATACCAAATATACTCAGCTGCCTGTGAGCAAAGATAATAAGGTATCCGAGTAGATCAGCTATTTTACTTTTCCCTGCTACATTAAGGAAAAAAAAAATAAAAAAAAAAAAAAAAAAATAAAGCAACTACAACATATTAAACACTAAAGCAGACTGCAAGGAGTAAGTTCAAAAGTGAAATGTTCCCAAAATCCAGTAGGTATCTGTAACAGCAGGTTTCACTTAAAGTGGCTATCACTTTACTAGTTTTAACAAACTTCAAAGTAAGTATCCTAATGCTACTCATTTTGTGTGTCTGTTTTACATCAGTCACAATTCTGTATCACGGTTTCACTTCAGCCTGATGCTTATAATGAATTTTTACAACTGGAAAGCACATTTAGTGTATGGATTAAATTAAGAATGGTTTTACAAAGCAGCATGATAGCAGACATTTATGTTATTAACTCACTTTTTTACATATCTGCTGATATGTCGTTGGGGCATGTTAAAATATGGTATGGTAATCCATACCACATCCATCAGCAAGATAAATATACTTAACAGAAATAAAATCATAGAGTCAGAAATCAGTTTCATGGGGCTCTGTTTCAAGACACTGAAATATTGGAACATTTTTCAAATAGAACTATTAATTTTTAATTCATTATACCACTTCAATTCAATGCAAAATGGCTAATTTTAATAAACCAAAGTGTCAGTGCTGATGGTGAAATCTTATACAGATGGAAAGCTATCCTCCTAGGAATGCAGCTTGGGAGCAATACCTTGAATTCCAAGAAAAGTGTTCCCCAACATGGAATTCTTATGTTATTTGCCAGCACTGGAGTGTGCTGGATGCTTTCACAGCCCTTGGCGTTTCCTGCTGTGAGGAGCAGCACCCCGAGCACGGCAGCACCTGCAGGGCAGTTTAGGGCAGGTAGAGCCACACTTCCCAACGAGCCCAGGAGCACTGGGCAGTCAGTCCCAAAAGAGATGTTGTGGGTCTACTTTCTGTGAGGAACACAGCCAATGAAGAAGGAGCTCCTGATCCTCAGTCGCAGCTTGTTATGCCTCAGCCTTCTTCCAAAGCCAGCGGTGCCGTGTGCCCGCAGGGACGCTGCTGCTTGGGGCCCGGGAGCGGCCAGCACGAGGAGGGCAAGCTGGAGCCCAGCAGCTCATCAGGGATGAGTGAGCAGGCACAGCTGGCCCACAAGGCTCTTGGAGCTCAGACACAGCCCTGAAGTGATAACAACAACACAACGAGCAAGGGGGAAAGGCATTCCATGTGCTTTGTTAAAGGGACAAATGTCATGTTTTATTTCCAGTCATGTACCTTCAGGTGCTAGTGTCTCTCAGTGCATACATATCCAGTGTCAGGGGAGAACTGTGGAGGTACATATTGCTCCATTTCCTATGCCTTCAATTCAGTCAGGATAGGATATTCATACTTCTGTCATTTTTTTTTTTTCCCAAGGCTAAAGAAACATGGCCCTCTAAGAGTTGTTCATAAAACTTTTAACCTGGAGAATTTTTTTTTCCCCAATCAACTCCCAAAATATAGACTCATTAAGAGATGGTGTAGTTAAGTCTATTTTTAAACCTTTCATTTTACTAGAAATACTTGATTCTGCCTGGGCCAGTTACCCTGTTTCTGATTCCTCTAGACATGCACACAGTGTACACAGAACTGCTGGTCACCAAAGATCAGTAGTAGTCATTTGTTGAAGGGAAGGTAAAAAATCTTACAGATCCCAGGAGCAAATGGCCACATCAGATGCATTTCTAAGGCAAAATTAAACTATTCCTTAAGGCTGTAATAAAAACCAGCCATTGGAGCTTATTTTAGGAGCATTTCATTGATCCAGCAGTATGAAAAAGAAAGGCTGAACTCCATTAGCAGGAAGAATTTTATCAGGCACACATGTATTTATGCTGCAGGACTGAAACTTGTATTCCCTTCTCCTCTTCTCCCTCACTACACAGGGAAGCAGAGAGAAATCTTGGGAAGGCTGAGTCCTCTGTCCAAATACATATTTGCCTGTCTTCTATCATACAGTTGGGTCTCTAAAGACTTGTATGGACTTACTTTCTTTAAAGGCTTATAATGACTGGCAGAATGCACCAAGGCAGCAGAACTTGACCCTGGGCCAGTTCTCCTACCTCCTTTGTGCCCAAATAGGTGGTGGTGGTAAAAATAAAAAATATATTTCTTCTTTGCAGTACAAGTGGAACAAGGGCTTTTTCCTTTGATTTCAAAAGCTAACAAAATCTTCCAGGCAGCTATTGCTGCTGTTTCCTCCACCCAGCCCCCAGCTGATGGCCCAACACCAGGAACAGGGCCACAGTGTGAATATGCAGAAGGCACAATAGGAGGAATTGTAAATATTCTCCTGTGCCCTCCTCCAGGTACATGCAAGTATAATATTTAAAACTGTCAGACATCAGCAGTTAGGCATATCCAGATGTCATACCTACCACCATCCAGGAGGAATTACAATTTACTGTAATTTTGAGATTATGCAACAGTTATTTAGTCATTTTAGAGTACAAACAACTACTTTAATAAGCTTACAGATAAGTTATTAGTGTGGTGGAGAACTCCTTTGAAACAGTAATTTAATTACTCCCTCCATTGGAGGATCTACAACATCTAGCACACATAAAAGGAGGCATCTCATGTACTAACTTGTCCAACATTTATAAAAGTAGGGAGACATGAAAAGAAGATGCTGAAATATGTATAACCACAGAGTTCAACAATAATAGGAGTCAAAATGATAAGATATCAAGGATCTTCTCAGTCTTTAAATACCGCTAGAGGCCACATAAAAAAAAAAACCCGCCAAGATTATTTTCAACTGTCTGTATCAGCACTTGACTCCTATTTAATCAGAGTGGTTTTTAGGGCCAGAATCCTCTGTCTCAGATGCACATGGCTCCCACCTGATCCTAACCTGCAGCTATCAGCACACACAAAGAGCAAAGGTGGCACCAGATGAGGAATTTAGCAACCCCCACAAGGTACAGAGAGCTGGTCAATAACAGCAAAGCTACCCCAACATAAAAATACAGAGAAAGAAAGGAAAGTCATCCCAAGGGAGGTATAGCATATCTTTTCATAGCATTTTTGTATTTCAGGGTTTTGGTGATGAAATGGAGAGCTTATGCAATTCATTTGGGTTTTGGGCCTTGATCGTCCCAGAGACAAGAGCTGCATTTAGCAGTACCTTGCAAGATTAGGTACGTGCAAAATTATTTCAAAGAAATTCTTGAAAAATGTTTTGTCAACATTTTTGAACGTAATATTCAAAATGAACCCTCTGTAGAAACAATATATAAACAAAGAAACCTGGTAGGAATAGGAAACTTATCTTAACACTTAAAAAATTATTAAATGAGGCCATAAATCTTGGATCTTTTTCAAACAACCAAATACATTGCAAATATTTTATTCTCCAGATGAATTTTACTAGAATTTTTATGAATTTACAGTTTTCTAAAGCCTGCAAAAATGAAACACTGGTGAAAGCTGAGCATTTGATACCCATTTAAGTTCCTTTTTTTTTTTTTTAACTCAAGTAGGATAGTTCACTGACTGTGCAATAGTTCCTCCCAAGGTAATTTGCTATGATGCTAAAAATGTTCCCGTAATATTAGAGCCAAGATTTTATTTTATGATAAAACTAAAAAGCGTATAAATTATGGGTTGCAAAATAACCAAGGATAACACTAATTTATGTAAATGTGTACTATACAATACAAAGAAATATTCATTTTTGAGCAGCATATAATAAGATTAAAAAATCCTGCTGATTAAACAAATAGCCTTTTTAATGCATTTTGGGTTAGATGGAGAACATTTCCAACATGAAATAGAATTTTGTTAAATTCAAAATACAAATAAAAGAAAATTAAAGAATTAATTAGAAACAACAAGCAGTATTTCTGATCACAGCCAAGAATACAAACCAGTTAAGATGGAAGAGAATTTTATTTGAAGTATTGTCTATCACCCACCTCATCTGCCAGTGTGATCATAACCTCTGAGATGCTGCTGTTGTCACGTTTTCATCTTCATGCCAAGCTTCTTCTGCTCCTCCATGAAGCAAGAGCTCTGAAGATGCAGTCCAGCACTTCACCAGCACAGTCCTCATCTTCTGGAGAGCTGGTGCTGGCTGAGCCTCAGTGCCTCCTGCAGAGGCTGACAGGGCCCCTTTGCTGGCACTGTGCACTCTGAGCGCTTAGCTGAGCCTCACCTGGTGTCTCACCATGGCAAACTTTGCTCCCTGCTGAACAAAGAAAAGACAAGACATGAAGGCCCTTTCAACTGGACACTGACTTCCCTAGCTTTGCCCCAAACTGTATTTGATATACAGGGGATCCTAAGCATGTGTGATGCTGGAAACTGAAACATTTGAAAGCCTGCATAGCAGCTTTCTCAGGGAAGGATTCTGCAAAACAAAATTATTACAGCAACATTCTTCTGTTTCACAGAGAAATCCCTCATGCACACAAGAGGACACCTGCACACATTCTGCATCAAACAAATAAAACAAGTCTCAGCAAGAGTTATTTTGAACACACTCACTGCTACCACAACACTCAGACCATGCTCCCAAGCCAGAGCACTGTGAGGTTTTCTCCCGCCTCCCAAACACCTGGTGCAGGCTACTGCTCCCAGCAGCCCAGTGAGCTCTGCAGCCCTGGAACCCATCAGGGAGCTGAGTGCAGCTCTCCAGGAGGGATGCCAGAGTGGTGTTGGCACTGCAGTTAAACTCCTCTTATTAGCAATGTGTTTATATACAAAATACAACGCATTACACATCCAAGTAATTTAAGCTCAGGGCAGTTGTTGAACTCCTTCCTTTCCCATATATGTGATATTCCATCTCCCCCTAAATTCCAGGTTTCAGAATTTCAGAATTGGGAAGATTCTCATCTAGAGCATGCAGCACACATCTCTTCAGCCTGCATGCATTTATTGCTGGACATGTGAGAATACACAACCCCTCCTTTTGAAAGCTATCCACAGACGTATGCTGTGCAACATAGCATTATAAAGACAAATTATTTAATTTACAATTATTATTGCAATTATTTGTACTTAGGCCCTGAATAAACATAACTTAACATTACATTCCCCCTCAAAAAAAAAAAAAAAAAAAAAAAAAAAAGCAGAGTATCACTTTCCAAATGACACATGACATAATTTACTACAAAAGGGAAATGTTCTGTGACTAAAATGACATAATGTTGATTTCTATGCAAAGCATGGTCTCAAGGATTTACAGATAAGACAAGAATGACCACATATAAGTCTAGAGTTTCACTTAATAAATCTGTGTAGCAGATTTACACCAGTCATTTACACACCAGTGAAGCCATGATGATCCCTGCTCACTTAGACACAAAAGTTGATACTGCGTTGGCAAAGTTCAGGTCTTTGGAAACCACAGCATGGCCCCAAATGCACACAAAACTCATCCTGAAGGATCACCACCGCAATATAAAAAGCAACCTTTTAGGACAGTAAATTCACAAGGTATATATGTTCACTCCTTTATATGTGCTGCCCAGCATCAAGGTTACAGGGCAGAAGGCAGCTGTGTTGGTTAAAATCTGAACACTGGGTACCACTGAGTTACTACTATATATTTTCATTATGCAACTTGCAATTGCATCATATCTTGACCCACAAATGGTGCAGGAACTCAGATACTCCATTCAGTGTTTCTGAGAATGTTGCAGATGCCCGAACACTTCCAACAGTTTCAGAGCACCAACAGACAAATTGCAGGACCAGCTCAACTTCTCAGAAACAGGTCCAGTCCAGTTCCTGCCCTTACATCTCCATGAACAATCCCATTTTCTGTCAGTTGTGTTAAATGGGCAACTTTCTTACTAGTCAAGCAGAAAAGATGGGGTGGGGAGGGGTAATCCTGCACACCCAGTGTGACACGGCACCGGAGGAGCGAGCATTAAATTAGAGTGAGAGGTTATAAGTGTGACAGAAATCTGATCTGTATTCCCTAATTATGGAGGCTCACTTCCACAAAACTGACACAAATGTTAAGCCAAATTAAATGTTGTCTAATTAACTATCATATACAAGCCTTCAGAGTGGGATGTCTACATGTTATTTAGCAAAGTAACTGGAACACAAGGACTCGCGGATTATCAGTCAAGGCAGAGCTGCCACCCCAGCTAACTGTTACAAGGTGAAGCCATTCCATCCCCACACATCCCTCATGAGTGCTGCTTGTAATATTTACAGGAAAAGGCACATCAGTAAACAGAGCTGCCCAGCGAGGCAGGGGAGCTGCGGTGGCACCGATGTCCCCAGCCAGGTGCCACAAGCCGTTACGAAAGGCTTGGCTGACGGGCTGAGGGCAGATAAAGAGGAAAAACCACCAGTGCTGGTAATTCATGAAAAACTACACACTGCCATGACAGCTACAAGTGCCAAGTGACAGCTGTCAAGGTAAATGGAGTTTGGGAAGCCTTTCTTAAAGGATCATCTACATGTACATGTTATTTTGGGGGGAGGGAAGAATTAAGCGTGAAGATTTTCATATCTATTCCCTCCCTTGGGAGCCAGGTGAAAAAACCTCATTTATGATGCTCTTGATTTCAGTGGGTTTTGACTGGAAAAGATAGAAAAGCATTTACTTCATTTCAGATCTTGTACAGTGCTAAGCCCTTCCCATGTCACCAATACCAGGAAGAGGGAGGAGAATGTAGGGAAGAAGGTGCCAAGGCTGAAGGAGCCTTGGGTGAGGGAAGGGAGAGAAGTGAAGGGAAACCATGCTATGATGTGGTGTGGGAGAGCAGCAAGAGATGCCCTTCATGTGGGCTGCGTTTTCTGCATGAGAGGCATCATCCAGATTAGTCTCAGTACTAATGGGCAGTACTAATCCATAGTCTAGAACTGAGAGGAGCTGAGTGAGACAAAGCAGCATCTCAGCGTGGGTCAGCCTGCCTTGGCACAACTGCTTTCACTGCTTTCCCACCGGGGCAGGGCAGGGCTGGCTGCCCCTCTGCCTGGGGAGCAGGCTCAGCCAACAGGGATCCGATGGATTTGAAGGGGTTTTGTTTGTACCACAGGAGGAAACAGCTGCAGTAGTCCGAGCAAATCAGCCACCATTTCCCATACAAATCACCTCTTATCCTGCCTTAGCTTCCTGAAAACATGATTTTGTTTGTTTAGGAGCAGCCACATTAAAATGCAATAGCCAAAGCACTGGAAAATTGATTTGTGAAAATTTTAGAAGATCTACATCCAGCCATGGTTTAATTGATAACACTGACCATACACAATACAAACACACAGAGCTCTACTGTTTACGTGCTCCCAGAGAGTGGTAGGAAAGGCACGTCACAAAAAAAAGGAAAATTGGGGAAGGAAAGTGTGAACAAAGCCTGCTATTAACATAATTCTCCCTAATTGTTTTACAACTGTTAAATTGACAGCATAAAAGGCTCTACTATTATTACCAGCTGTAGGCTATCTCTCTCTATCCACCCTAAGCTTCCAAACACTCTAGTTACTCAAAAACAAATGGAGCCAAACATTCAAGCTGAAGTCAAACAAAAAAGAGGATCTTGGAATTTTAACACCCACTCACACCCAAGAACAAATAAAACCTTGCAAGGACCTATCTTTTCCTGCTATCTTCAGTAGCAAATCCATCTAAGCTGATTAAATTTTGCATTGAGCATCTTCTTGAACTGCTATTCATACCATCCTCAGGGCCTCACCATAATGGAGTGTTTCCATGTCACTGTTTCCAGGAGACTGTGTGTTGGGAGCTCATTCTCATTCCTGACTAACTGTCCTGTAGCCTGACCAGAAACCACAGTGCTGCAGAGCACCTCACTTTAAAACCAAGCCCCTGGCCTTGCCCTGGCTTCTGCACTGCACAGATCCTCCCTCACCTGCAGCTGCTTTGCTGCAAGGCAGCTAACGGTGCAGATCCTCATGCTTGCCCCAGGACAGGGGGTGGTGTCCAAGTTCCACTGCTGCCACATATCTGCTTCACAGAAAAAAATGACATTATATTAAAAGCATTTATGTTGAAGGAAAAGTGGTTGAGCAAAAACTATTAATAGAAGTCCACCAACTAATTATAGCATCACAGAATAATCCGAACTGGAAGGGACCCACAAGGATCATTGAGTCCAACTCCCAGCCCTGCCCAGGACCATCCCCAAGAGTCACACCATGTGCCTGAGAGCATTGTGCAAACTTTCCTTGAGCTCTGTCAGGCTGGTGCTGTGACCACTTCCCTGGGGACCCTGTTCCAGTGCTAACTGGCCTCTGGGAAAAGAACCTTTTGCTAATATGCAGCCTAACTACAAAAGATGAAGCCTGTCTCCCTTTGCAATCCAAATGACTCAGAAACCCTGTCTGAATGGGTTGATGTTAACAGCACATGGATGAGACTGTGGCCTGAGGAGCAGCTGATGGGGTTTTCATTCTCTTAAGCCTCCCAAAATAGTTATTTCCCTGTTGTTGGTAATATTGGGATAAAGAAGAAGTGGTGCAGGTCTGGACATTTCTATTTATGCTTTGTATTACTCAGTGCATCATGCTTAATGAAAATAAACTGTAACCACTTTTGCTTTTAAACAGATCTTCTAAACCCCAGTGTCTGACTGCACACAGTGGAGTGAGATAGGAATAAGGAGAAGACACTTAACTGGGGAAGGGAGAAAACAGCGGAGAAACAGGGTAAAAATGAAGACAAGGATTTAATTTTTCCAGTCAAGATGCAGTTTGCCTCCCCTCTTGCAGGTCTGATCCTTCCAAAATCAACACAAGCACGCAAGCTTCTTACACCTGAGTATCAGCATACATGACCTGACTTGTCAAACAAAAGAAACATGGAAAAAATAAACGCATTTTCTCAAGGGAATCAAACACGCCCAGTTTCCCCTTTCACCGCAGCCCTGTGTTGAACTTCAGAGCCTTGCCACAGGCACCTCTCCTTGCCTGCTCTCTCAGACACCGCCTCTGTCCCACCCCGGGAGCTCTGCCCTCCTCTGCCTGCCCCTCCCTGCACTGTCCCAGAGCTGAGAGCCCACCCCGGGCACACACCCTCCCTTCCCCTGACAGGAGTGGGTCTAAGCACCTTCCTCTGTTGTGGGTTTGCCAACCATGCCCATCACCTAACCCCTGTTAGAGCAGGGAGAGAAAGCAGACTCTCCCCTTGTCCTCTTCCCCATGCTTGAGATCCGACATCTGCATTGGATTGGATTTGCTCAGGCCAATGACAAATAATGCACAGCTAAAGGCATAAACCAATACCCAAATTGCTCTGGAAGACAGACCACTGGCAATTCCCAAAATCCTTCTGAAGCCACCAAACACCTTTCATGTTGTGACTGAAAACACCATTGGCAGCTCAGTGAGCAACTTCCTGGCATGTGGGATTCCCTGGATGCTCTTCCTTTTCCTTCACCAGAAATTTTCATCCAGGCAGAGTTTCTGTTCTTTCCAGTTTTCTCCAAAGTCCCCAGATACCCAGAATCCTGGTCTGGACCCAATCAGACCCAGATCAACCCTCCCATATCCCCATAGTGCCTAGAACATTCTGGAAACACAGTGCTCACTGCTAATGCCTCTTGACAAAAAAAAAAAAAAAAAAAAAAAAAAAAAAAAAAGTGCTTTTCTGCCTAGAACATTGCAAATGAATGTGGTTGATCTGCAGGTTGCAGTTGGGAATTATGAGAATAATGTTCTTTTAACAAAGGTCCCAGAAAAAGTCTCTTCCCCACTTGTAGGTAATATCTTCTGAATTATATCCCAGTTTAAAACTATCCTTTATATTTGGATTAGGGCATCAATGCAAAATCAGTAACAAAATATTCAGAAGATGATTCATATTGTGGTAGAAGAAACTCTGAGAGAAGTAAAGAATGTATTCTGATAATTAATAAAACAAATGTTTTTAAACAAAAAGAAACATATAACTGAGTTTCTTTACCAATGAGCATCACATAGGGGAAGGTGAACAATTCCCATGTAATTGACTACAGAGACACAACAACCTGCTGAAATGCTGAACCACCAGCTTAGAGTTCACATGGGCAGCTTGTGAAAATCTAGCAAAGGTAGAATAGCACATAGAACAGGATTCTGATATCTATTGTTTTAAGGGGCAAAAAAGTATGTTTCAAAGCTTTTCTGCAGTGGCAAACTGCTAAGACCATCAGCCACAAGCATTCACTCAGTAGGAGATGGAGGGGAACTTGCTGCAGCCAGGCAGCCACCAGCAATCCTTGTGTGCAAACTAGAGGCTGAAATGCTCCTTCTTGAAGCAAGCAGCAAATAAATCGTGTGTCCCTTTTATCTACTTGTCCATAGCATCATTATCCTAGATTTTATGTTCAAGACTACCATGACATTTCCATATCCATGGGATTGCACTACTGTGGAAGCCCAAGGCCAAGTTTAAGGCAGGCTGTGCAGTCAGCTCCCCTAAAAACATCCTTCCCAGCTCCAGCAGTGGTGCCAGGACTGCAAAATTTGTATCCTGAGAATATATTTTCCTAGTGGCCATATAATCACCTTCCTTTTGACCCCTTCCCTCTCTCCCTCCTCCAACTTTTCCCTTTCTACCCAATCTAAGGATTCTCAGTGTTCTGTGTAATTTTTCCTTGTCTCAATGCTGCAAACACAAAAGTCCCAAACTATCATATTTTTCAGGACAGATTTTTTATTTTAAAGAATCATACTGCAATGTTTAGAAATGAATATTAATTCGTTTCTACAGTTCTCTCTGGCTTGAGCCCTGAATTTCTACACAGAATAATCTATTTTGTCCTTGCACAAGTAATGTGCCTCTCCTTTTCTACCTCAAAAGGAAGTTAATAGCAATCTCAGCCACACAAAGAAGTTTGTAACATTTCTATTATGAACTTATTTCAACCTACAATTACAAAATTGCTTAATTATCATAATTAGATATGAAGCTTTACTGTAAATTAAAATTAAACTAGGTTGTTGAAATAAATGCTAATATATTTAATTGTGGTAATTATTTTGGCTTCATTGCTATTCCTCAACAGCAAGCCTTCCAAATAAGTATGACTGAATGATGTCTTTACATCGAGCTACCCAAGCTCACCACGCAGCCAGCAGCAGCAACTCGGTGTTTGGAGCAGAGGGCACTTTCCCCTGCCTGCCTTGACTTCTAGTGAGTATATATTGATTTCCACGGGAAGCTAACAGCTCTTCATTTTTACTTTCAAGGTTTCAAATTAATCTGATAATGGTTGAAACCTATTCTCTTCCAAGGCATTACTGGTAGACACGAGGAGTTCCTCCTAAAAACATGGACTGAAGCCAAGAGATTGGAAGGGAGCAGGACTGCCATAGTTTGTGTGGCTGAAGAGGAGCAGTTACAGCCCTAACAAAGCAAATGACAACAAGGGACTGTTACCAAATGCACTTCTACCTCTGCCCTGTCTTGTCCAAATCTGCATCAGGCTGCCTGTTTCAGCACTTCCCTTTGAACTGAAACACAGAACTAATTGTAGATAATAAAGGACACTGCAAGGCACATAGGAAGAGGTAACAAACTGCCTGTCCTCATAACCTGCAGCAACATTCGAGGCCAGATCTTTGCTGCTGCAGCCACACTGTGTATTAGCCAGATCTGTGCTGTTAGCTTGTTTAGTATATACTAAAGGTAGTTATAGTAAATTTGATTTGCAACCCGTCTCATCTCGTTTATGTGATGAAGCCAGTGTAATAAAATACTTCTGGCATATTTCACTGGCCTATGATATGATGCCAATGGAAAATGACATGTCCCACCACGCTGAACATGATAACATTTATCTGAATATCTATCATGCTTTTTTTAAAATATCTGAACAATTCTAACTTTAGCCAGAAAACATAAGATAAATCATGGATAGAAAAAAATACTTCTATTGTCAGCATCTCACTTGACTCTCTTCAAAATCAGCACAGGGCCCAGCAGATGGGGTCAAGACACTTTCAAAAGGCATTGGGAAGCATTTAGAGATATTTTTAAAGTAAACATACAAAATTTATCATAAAACAGAAACATTTAAATATTTATTTTCAACATTCTTTAGAAATTTCTTCTATGCAAATCCTGGAATAGCACAGAGAAGATTTAAGTTAATGATAAAAACGAACTCATCAACCACAGACTTTACCCTGGCACTGGGGAGCCAAGGCCCAGACCTCAGAATCTGCACATGAATCAACTTTAAGTCTTCAAGGACATGCAGCATTTTCCTCTAAAAGACCTGAGAACGCTTTATAAGCACTAATGAATTAAGTGTCCAGCACTTTGTGAGATAGGGAAACACCATCCTTCTTGTGCGGACTGTGGGCAGAAGGAGGTTAAGTGATTTGTACAGGGTCGTCAAATAAATCTGTGAAAGGCACAGCAAAGCTCATGTATTCTGTCTCCAAGTCTCGGGCTGTGGTGTGAGACCATTCCTCATCTCCACCTCGGTCACACGAGGGCTGGGGCTCCAGTCACCAGGTGTTTGAGACAGAACCTCTCACACATACATTTCCCATCTTCCCCTAATTACTCATATTTTAGAAATATTCACATTTTTACTGCTTTCTTCCATGACAAAGTTTTACTGGGCATAGACAGGTCAAAGTGATTACATATAAATGTGTCATACATGTTATAACATCCTACAAAAACCAGTCAGGACCCTTGAAGGTCAATGTGATAAGGAGTCTGTAGGGAACTGGAAGGTCCATCAGAACCTTCACAACCTGTCTGTCATCTGCAGACAATTCCCTTGGAGACTCACAGGGTTTCAGGCTGCTGAGAAGATTCTGAGAAACCAGCAACCCCTGATCTGAAAAATATTTTGTTTTTTTTCACCAGCTTCAGTAAAGAGATTAAATTAAAGAAAATTTTAAATTGAATACCCAGGGCAAGAAACCAACTTCCTGATACTCTGATGTATTAAGCAACGTAATCTCCCAGAGGAAGCAGCAGAGCCCAGATTGCCGAGAGTGCTTAGAGCCAGACAGGGCCAAACAATCAGTTCCCTTGTCCTGAGACAGACAATTTCTCACCTGCAAATGGGCATTTTTCCAGCAGACAAGCTCAACCTTTAACAAGATAGGACTTTTTTCCCCTTTGTACACTTACAAAGATGAAAAAGCACAGCCAGTGGAAGTGAGACAGAGCAGCCCAGGAGGATCCTGTGAGCTTTCCCAGCACACACCTCCCAGCCCTTATCAGGAGCAGGTGGGTTCACACGGGGAGATGGGACTAATTAGTCAGTAACAGAATTGACTAAAGAAGTACAGGAAATCCACATAACCTTAAGTGAAAAGGATCATCTGTTAACTGCTTCTGTGACTGCATGCACACAGCCAAGTGAGATTATTTTACACAACTTTTATTTACTATTCTTGCCATATTTAATTAAAAACGCTTTCATTCATCCAGTTTCATTAAACTATCCATTACCTCAGAAAGGCCAGTTTAGTCTTACATTTCAGTTTGAAAGCTCAGAAATCTACTTGTGATCAGCTAAAGCAAGCAAACCAGCAGAAAGTTTCAAAATCAAAAGGAAAAAAAAACCCAGTGCTGCTTATTCTCACTCCTGGCAAACCCAATATATTTAAAACACATGCAGAAATTCAGAACTGCTCACAAAGTGGGTTTGAGCTGATGCTGGTGAATATCAAATGAATGGTTTTGCAATATGTAAAAGACATACTGGGAGATTGGTACGATCTGCCAAAACCAGCCTTGGTAAACTGATCTCAAGGATCTCAGGGACCCAGCTGCAGCACTAAACCCCACCAGGCAGTGTGGGTCCTGTTACACCCAGCTGAAAGGTTGGGGCTTCAGATGTTCAGTCTTGTACAAGGTTTTAGAAACCTGAAAGAATTTCTCAGATGCTTTTTCCAACAAAAGTTTTCACTGGAAAGGAAAAGAAGGGAAAAAATTTACATGATGCTACTTGGTGGTTTGCTTGAACTTAAGAACAGTCCCTGTGCATTATTTTCCTCCATCTCTTAATCATCAAGTTTTGTCACACCCCTTATTCCCAAGCCACCAGGACCCTTTGCTGGAGAAGCATGGATTGTCTGCACCCCCACGTGCAAGCTCCTGCAGAGGTAAGTTTGGTTTGGGCACTGTAAGGAGAGGAAACACTGCAATAACACCAACTGTGGGACTTGGAATAATTATTTGCCATGTTGTTCTTGGTCATATTCCACAGATTACCTATTCAATCATTATTTTACCTTAAAAAAATTAAAATCCACTGTTAAATGGCAGAAAAGTTCAGAAACTAAAGCTAAGAATTGTAAAGCATCCTGTGCTGTTGGTGTCCAGCCCAACTGGCAGATCCTCCCTCATGCTGCCAGATCCCCTTTTCTTCAGGCTGAATAACACTGACTATGTAAAGCCAAATAAAATGTAGGACCAAAACCTGTGACTGCAAATAACTTCAGTCAGTCTGGGAAGGGCAACCATCAGGTTTGGCAACACAGGCTGTGAATATGACCTTCACAGGCAGGCTGTCTAAAAATGGCAGGTTGCAGCAGCACACTTAGTGGCACTGGGGACACCTAAGGGCAGCAAATTCTTAAGGGAAGTGATTCTTCCCCTCTACATGCTCTCATGAGACACCCTCTGAAACACTGTGTCCAGCTTTGGGACTCACAGCATAAGAAGGACAGTGAGTCCAGATGAGGGTCATGAAGATGATCAGAGAACCAGAGCACACCTATGAGAGAGCTGTGGCTTCTCAGACTGGGGCAGAGACAGATCTGGGAAACCTCATAGCACCTTCCAGTACCTAAAGGGGCTCCTAGAGAGCTGGAGAGGGACTTTAGGCAAGGGCATGGAGTGATGGGACAAGAATGGCTTCAAACTGACAGAGGGCAGGGTTAAATTAGGTATGAGGAAAAATGTAGCTAGAGATGTTGAGATGAGATATTAGGAAAAATTACCATGAGGGTGGTGAGGCCCTGGCACATGCTGCCCAGAGAAGCTGTGGCTTCCCCATCCCTGGAAGCCTTCCAGGCCAGGTTGGATGAGTTTCTGAGCAACTTGTTCTAGTGGAAGATGCCCCTGCCCATGGCAGGGGAGTCAGAAGTAGATGGTCTTTGAGGGCTCTTCTAACCCAAACCATGCTAGGATTACTCATGAGCTGCTCAAAGCTGAGCACTTAGCTGCATGATCAGCCCAAATGGGCATATTGTCTCCTTTCCCCATGGGCACCTAAACCACTGCCAAATCCATCAGACAGGGCTCTGCAGTTCCTTCCCATTCTTTCTCACCTCCCTTCCAACAGGCTGCATTATTGGTGTCTGCACAAAGGCCAGGGCAAGGAGGTGCAGCTCCTCTTGTAGCATGGTCCTGCCTCAGCCATTCCCCCCATGGTGGCACCTGCACCATCCCCAGTGTGGGGCAGATCTGCCTGTCCACAGGCTGTCCTGCAGCACCGGGGTCATAAATGCAGCCCAGCTGAAGGTATCTCATCAGAATTCAGACTTTTCTGTCATGTACCCAGCTGCTCCAGCAGCCATGGAGCTCACTGCAGGGTTTATACCTATCCAACAAGCCACATGTTAATAAAACCCCACACCTCCTTCCTTTCTCCCACCCCAAAACAAACCAACATCAGAAAGTGACTCTGCATGGCTTCAGCAGGTGACCCGGATGCAAAGTCCCACCAAGCCCTCCTTGCAGTTTGCCAAGACTTCATCCATTTCATTGCCTTAATCCAGGCTGGTTACATGATTTCAGCTTCTTCAAAGTTCAGCAACAAATGTGTAATGTTTCTGTCTATCAAGAATACTAAGTTCCTTTGCTGTATTGTGTCTGATGGGTCAAACCCCTACTAAATCGAGCTCATCGTAAAGCAATACTACCACACATAAATTTAAGCCTTTTTAGTGCAAGCCTTTCATCAACTCATAATGCTGTCCAGGCAGCAAAATCTAGACACTTTGGAAAGCCTAATTGTAAGTTCAGGCTATAAAATGCTCATTTTTCTCTTTAAAATTCTTTTTATCACCACTTCTTGTTGCCCTATGGTGTATATTGATTATATATATTATACAGCAAGAGATAATTGTGTGAAAAGAGCTGTGTGTCATTTGAGAAAAAGGGAAATAAATAAGTCTATTTGGCAAGACCGAGACACGCTGCGTGAGTACATGTCACTCTTCCTACAAAAACATGCAGTGATTGCAGGCTCTGCTGTAACCTAAATTGTAACAATTACAAAAGTAATTGTTAAATTACAAAAAGACATCAAACTCGCAGACCTCCCGGGGACCCTGTGTGTTTGGCCATCCTCAGCAGCAAAATGAAAGGTGGGTGTCCCCTTTGTCACTATATCATGAAAACCAGACCAGGTGGCTAATCCTCCTCAGGGAACTTGAACCTTGGCCAAGCATCTACCAGAGGCTGAACAGATGCTTAGGCACTCATTAACCAATTCATTTCATCGTCACGCACACAAATGGGAGTGTAACACTGAGAGCCTCAGAACTCTGCTTCCACCCCCACCACTGAGACCCTAAACCTGCCCCTTGCCCCATTAATATGGCCCAGGCCAGTAACATGAGTTTAACTTTTCCAGCCATCTGGGAACATAGAGGTCAGCAATGCAACGCAGCAGGAACCCAGTTTCAGAGCTTTTGGAGCTGTTGGATGTAAGTTTTTGAATTATTTCAGAGACTAGCTTCCGTATTTATAACAGAGCAGTAGCAAAGCCCTCGGGTCCCAGGCTGCAAGCACTGTTAGATGAGCTGCCACTGCCAGAGCACTGCTAGGGTCATTGCTGCAAGCAGGACACCTGGCAGCTCCCAGCCCCACGGCACTGGCAGGCTCATGGATTTCAGCAGGAAGCCCAGCATCAGCCCCAGAATTGTGTCCTAAAGACTGCAGAAAGCTTGAAGCATCACGGTAGCAACTACCTGAGGATGGGTTATTAAAAAGAAAAGCAACATCCAAAAAGCACAACCAAACAAAAAAGCCCAAACAACACAACAACAAGAAACCTCCCCACCAAAAAAAAAATAAAAAAATAAAGGCACACAATGAAAGCTTTAGGAGACAGAGATCTAAAATACTGCAGGGGTATGTGTATAAAATATAATTTCAATAATATAAATACAACAGGGGATATGAGCAACAAGACACAAAAAGCAAAGCAGATTTTTTCAAGAGTAGTTTTAGAAGTTTAAGCCATTAAATAAGAGGCACTATCTAAAAGGGACTTCTTTTAGAATTTTGACAATACCTGAAAGAAGAGCACCAGCATCAGCAGAAGCAGAGCAGGACTCCTGTACACAGCTGTACTTTACTTTCAGCTCATTTGCCTTCTCCTAGCACAGCATCGAGAACTGCTCCATGACCTTGGTAAAATCAACAAGCCATTGAAGAGTCATTCAGTTAGGGCTGCAGGAAAACTTGCAGCAGTGCCCAGATAATTTTGCAGGTATATCTGATTTTTCACATTAGGTTCACTTGTTTAAACAACAGAAACATCCATCAGTACAATGCTGGATGTTTGGTCAGCAAGGTGTCTTCAAACAACTTGGCTATGACCAATACCACACTTACCACTACTAATACCACTGGGACTCACAGCTGCTTTAAAAAGGTTAGTCCAAGTTCATATTTAAAACCATAGTTTGAACATCTTTGTTCCCTGAAAAAATTATCTTAATTGGTGAAATGTAATGAAATGGGTTAAAACTAAGCCCTGCCTTAGGTATCAGGGGCTGTCATAATGGCCAAGGCTGGACTGAAAGAAGATCCCAGCTAAAATGTTTTGTTTCACCTCTGCCTGTCTGCTTTCTGCCTGCCTGCCTGCTTGCCTGCCAGAGAGCTCAGAGCACACTCTCATACCCACCAGGCAGCAACCAAGGCTATGGAGAGCCTAAGAAGTAACTTTAATGGCCTTTGGCAGGACAAACCTTCTCTAAAGTTTATATTTTTAGTCTGTTTTTTAAGGTAGAAGTTGGTGTAGCTTGTAACATGCCTCTAAAGAGGCAATGCTGATGGACTTTGGAGCCAAAAAGAGAATTTTATCCTCAAAGGATGAGAAACCAGCAAAAGTCTGAGCCTGTCTTTGTGTGCTTTACAGCACTGGGCACAGGGGGTACAGAGACTGGAAGAAGAGATGCCAAAGAACAAAAATAAAGCAGAAGGGAGAAACGCCTTTCCAGCTGCCAATCTCCAGGCAACTAAAGCCCACAGCCCCCCTCCTCCCCCATCCTCATGGAGAGAGAGACCAACTGCTGCAGGACTTACAGGAACTGATCCTGGCAATGACAGACACAACCCAAGCCTCCAAAACATTAGGAAAGAACAACCCTGTAGACACACACTTTAAGTAAGTAAGTAAGTAAGTAAGTAAGTAAGTAAATAAATAAATAAATAAATAAATAAATAAATAAATAAATAAATAAAAATAAATAAATATCTCCTCCCAGGCCAGAATAGAGACTTCTTAGACCCCAGATCACTGACAAGACAGCCAGCAGCAGTGCTACTGTCATGTCAGTGCAGCTGTTGGTTGATCCACAGGAGAGGCCCAGCACAGCTTTCAGATGCCAGGACAGAAAGCTCAGTCCAGGTGCAGCTCGTCCTGCTGCGGAGTCAGGGCTGCTGGCAAGACCCCAGCCCTATTCCCAGGCCTCTAATTGCATCAAAGGCAAGGAGAGCGGGAAAACACCACGGCTTTATTTCTGAAAGTAAGAGCTGATGAGGATTATTTACACACAGCAGTAATTCACAATTACATCAAACCCTTGGGTACCTTAATTCTGTGCATTTATTACAGGGCACAAAGGGTTTCTTAATTGCAAGTCTCTGGTAGCCAGGAAAAAGCTGAGGGAGCTGAATCAAAGTAGGTGGGATGCAAGCACCCAGGGAAGCTCAGAGACACCCCATAAGGTTTCAGTGTACTCAAAAATGCTCCTTCCTACACTCTGAGCACAAAATTCATAAACCTGTTAGAGAAAAGCTGATTTTATCAGAATTTTTCACTTGCTCAGGAAACAACAAAAAAAAAACCTGAAGCTCCTGATTCTTTACAATGACCTGCAGCAGAAAAAAGTGGTTTCAAAGCAGGAGAGCAGCAGCTGGGGCATTGCTAGTGCTGGATGTGGCACTGTGCAGTCCCTGCTTGCTTCCCCCAAGAAACAGGCTGTCCTGGGCTAGTGCCATCCAGACAGCACGTGCTTGCTACGTGTTCAGCTCCAACACCAACTCTATCCTGCAAGCAGGTGCCAACCAGAACAAAAGTATCTTCAAAAAGAAAGTATTCTATCCCTCTGCCTGATTGCCCTATTTCTGGGAAAAAAATCAGTGCCTTAAGAAGGCCAAAGCATGCTGTGCCCAAATTCAACTGTTTCTTTCTGTCCAGAAGATACACAAGTTCCTTCAAGCTTTCCTCCTTCCTCAGCCATTCCAGGGGAAAACAGAAGAGAAATGAAGTCAGATATGCTTTATTACTTATTAGTTGGTAACATAACACTTGTTACAAGATGAACAGTTGTAGCAGGAGTTGTGGAAGTCACTGCACTGTTTAGAACAGAAACAGGCATGAGAGACAGCTCTGAAAGGGAGATTTTAAGCACAGCTCAGCCATCCTACCATGCCCAAACCAAGTACTGTTATCCAGTTAATTTAGTGAATGAATCCCTCAGGGTCTCCAGCCATCTACCACTACAGCTCATTAGAGCCCAATATCCGACTTTTCATGTTATATCACTGAAAGCACTTATGCTTAAAATGTAATTAAACTTAAAACAAACAAGGGCTGGTTTCCCCCCTGGGCTGCCCTGGGCCGTGCCCCAGCCCTGCCCGCCCGGCCAAAGGCACCCACCTCTGCCGCGTTCTTCGGGAAAACACCGCCTGCCTCCCGCCCCTCGGCTGACATTTGCCCCGCCGTTCATCCTGTGAGCAATTAGAAATCTAAATACTGGGTCTAATGCCTGGCTATTGGGATTTAGACTCTTACAAACGAGTAATGCAGTAAGACTTGCTGTCCAACGAGGTGTCTTATTGAAATATCCCAGGCTGGTTTGCTTGTCACAGCTGTCGTTTCAGCCATTTGCACTTACACTGTATTGCTTTCATTACAAAAATAGAAATTTGTGTCCTAAGTGCTGTTACATTACTAATGCTAAATATTTAATTCCCCGGGGTTCTAATTATGGTTGAGCACTGGCAACACTGATTCTACTTTTTAATAACAACTGTAAAAGCAATTTGAGCATTTTTCAATTAATTAAATACATAGTATACGAGTAACCTCTTGTCATTTTGCCCTCCAGGACCTGAGCTAATTTGCGTGGAATAAAATGTTTTGAAAATTAACTGATATACTGGTCTGATCATTGTTGTTCTATTAAATTACAGTCTGCCAAGTGAGTGGTGTATAATAGTTACATACTGTACCGTTCCCTTATTTATGATGGTGTGGTGGTTTTTTGAAAAAAAAAAAAAACTTCTCCAGCACATTTCTAGAGAGCACTCTGGAGAGGCCTAATTAGCAGGCAGAAGATGGTCTATGCACCAGGGGCATCAGTGGACTTACAGTGCAGGGAGACTTCAGCAATGAAAAACAAAGCCTCTCTCCATTCTCCAGACCTCATTTTCACCTTCTTTCAAAGCTGAAATTAAAAGTGTTAATTAAATGACTTTCTGCTGCATAAACTCCTATGGATTAGTTAGTAGTTTATACTTTAACACATGGGAATTGACTCACAATATTAAAACACATGAGGAGTTCAGAAATGTTTTTGTCTTCAACTTGCAGAACCCAATACGAAAAGATTTGTCCATAAAATGAGTTTGTTGGACTACAAAGACACTTAAAAATACCTAGCCTGCTCATGCAAACCACCAGGCATAAAACTAACTTCTACTTCATATCTAACACAATGCTAAAATTATAATGTGTATTTTCCATTTACAAAGTCCTAGAAGTTTAGAACACTGACACACAACAGCACCTTATGTATTCTAACATAAGGGAAACTAACCTTTTTTCCAAGTCCCACATTAAAAAAAAAAATACAAAATCAACTGGGAAAAGTTCAGCAAAAAACCCTGAAATTTTGAAAATAGCTTTTCCACATGTTTATTCGTAGTTGATGAAGAATGTTCTTTCAGCATGTATTTTAATATTGTATTTTATTTTACAGTGTGCAACAATGTTAAGTCAAACACATTGCTTGAAAAGTGCTTAAGGTTTAAACTTTACAATAATATATAGGTGAAAGTTTGCTAGTTTTAGCCAAGTACTTCAACAGTAATGACAACATTCTACTCTGAAATCATACAAAATATGGATGATAGATAAACGAGTCTATTTTTTCACAACTTGCAAAAGTTGTGAAAGTGCATGCGGAACATTGCACTCATCATACTAGTTAAAATGAAACCCAGCCTCAGTTTATGCTGAGTAAGATTCCTTGCTTGCTACCATGACACTCACACAATAAGAGCTGTAATTCAAACTAAGCAGGGCTGTATTTCAGTTCAAAAAAAATAAATAAATTAAACACCACCACCACCCACCACCCACCCCCAATATACTGCAGATTACTTTTGGTACCAAGCACATTGAGATTGTAAGTCAGCATTAGAATACTATTTCTAAATAGAATATACAATCACTGTCAAATAAAAGTGCCCAGGTCAAGCATTTGTGTGTAGGTGTACAAGCACATACATAAAACATACACATGGACAAAATATGAAGAACATGAGCAATGTATTGCAATAACCACTCTCTTCTTAAAGAAAGATTTATATACCAACATAAAACTTGGAAGTTATCTTTACTACTATTGAAAGCTCCCCACTATCTCTAGATGTCTGCCTTCAATAAATCCTGGAAACATTCTGCTCACATACTGAGTTTTAAGGAATGTGCAGCATATGTCAGCTTCAATAAAAGCAGTACAGTTCTTTAATTACTCCATTCACCCAGCAGCTGCTTTAACAAAGTATTTTTCTGAACATGTAAAAATGTAAAATACGCAAAAACCCAGTCATCTATGTGCAATGACCACTCAGCATCTGACAATAATGGATATACTAAAGGATGAAAACGTGAGTCGTGCCAAGCCCATAATTCTCAGTGACTGACTGCAAAGCACTTAGAGTCAGCATTAAGCTTTTAAAACTCTAACCCTAATCAATCGTAAACAAAGAAATAAAGATCTCACAGTTATTTTTAAAATCTTAAATGAGAATACATAATTTTGAATAATTTTTCTGCTTTTTCTGATTTGCACAGCTTGCTTCCCAAGTAAAATAAGGACTTCTGCAAGAAAACAGACTTGTATATACAAGCAGAAAAATAACAACACCTGTTTAAACACATAAGCTAATTATACCTGGCACTTTGGGCTTTGGTGGTAATGTATGGATTGCTATAGAGCAGAACACACCCCTGTTGGCCAAAACCGAAGAAATCTACATGGAGGCAACCCCTCCCCTTCCCCAAACACCTCTGCCCACAAGCCTTTTCATAGTACAGGACAGTAAACACCATCTCCCCAGCCTGTAGGGCACTTGGAAAAGTGTGACTTGCACACATTTGGTGACAGCATGGCAACAAAAAGCTCACTAAAGAGAAAAAAGGCAGATAACCGGATACACTCAACTTACAATCATTTTCTTGTAATTTCATTAGTGAATGGCTGCCAGCTAACTAATCTTAGTAGAGAACAACCTAATTTATCCACAGCGGGATGTTGTCAGATTATTTTCAACCTAATAATTATTTTTAGCAGAAAGCCAATACTACACTTTGTAGAAGTAGACACTCTGCAGAAGACATTTGCTCTTAAAGAAGAAGTTCATGTGCTGTTTGATTAATGTGGGTGGGGGGAGGATGGATGAACCAGAGACCCACCTAAGGCAATGAAACACCCTACAGGAGCCAGCGGTCAGGTGAAAAAGGATCTTTGAAAAAGGCATGGCACTAGGCAACAGGAACATTCCCATCCCCCCTCCCAAGCCTTTTCTGAAGAAAAGCTTAATTAACTTTGAGTAACTTTTCAGAGGAAGCTGCTATTCCATGAAAATATTTGTTACACTGGGACCTCACTCCCTTCCAAGCCAGAGGGATGTGTAAAATGACCCAGTCTGACCCCAGGTGTTGCAAAAGCCACAGAAGCCTATGAGGAATTCCTGTACCACACCCAGCCATGTGTTCAAGCATATACCTCTATAAAAACATTTCATCCTCATTGAAAAGATAGAAAATCTAATATTCCCTTTCTAATAATTTCTGATGATTCATTGGTCTTATTAAAATTTTGCTCCTTAGTTTGTCAAAAACTGATTTCTATCTCTGTGTATTGTCAACACATATTGCTTTAAAAATGTTGTGCTATGTCTGGAGTATGCAAACAGTCATAAAATCAAGCATTCCATTACAGATGTAAAGGAATGCACCTTTTATTCAATCAAGTTAGAACTGAAATTAAAGGAGCTAGAAAGTAACCATATAGCACCAGTTAAGAAGGTAAACTATGTTTTGTCCAACATATTTGTGGAGAACATATATAGAAATCATGTGTTTAATAATAATAAACACACCATTATGATTGGGATTCCTGATAGATTCAGATGGAATGTAGCAATCACCAAAGAGCCAGGAAGTCTGCTTGAAGCCAACCTACTATTTGGAATATTTATAAGATGAAAATCTGCCTTCCCTGAAGTTTTATTTTGTTGTCTTTTTAGCACTACATAAACAGTATGGCAATTTAGCTATAGTATTTGATCGGTTTAACTGCTTGGATGTAAAATTTTCCTCATTAACATCCATGACAGTTCTCCATGTCAGATGTTACTCTGCAGTACTGGTTTAACTGTGGATTACCACTTCAGCAGGTAAATAGATTCCTAGGCAATCACAAGCATTTCATTAAACATTTCAGTC
Organism: Sitta carolinensis; assembly: GCA_032173965.1. Taxonomy (NCBI): domain Eukaryota; kingdom Metazoa; phylum Chordata; class Aves; order Passeriformes; family Sittidae; genus Sitta; species Sitta carolinensis. Next base: position 18,532,651 of record CM063292.1, read on the forward strand.
TCGGTACTACAATAGTCCATTTTAAGATAAAAGGAGTTATATGAATTATGGGCTGGCTCAGAGAGCTGTGGAGGCTCATTTGCACTTGGTTCATGGTCAGGGGAGACGTGACAGTCGTTTGTGGAGGCACACCACTCCTGAACCCAGCACTGAGAGCTCAGCTGTGGCTCAACCCTGGGCTGCTGGAACAGGGCACAGCTCACACCTGGAGCCACACCTGCCCCTTCCTTACACACCTGGCACATTATTTTGCTCCCTTCCATATGTTCAGCAGGGCCAACGCATATTCCTCATCCTTTACCTTAAGGACAAATAAATGGTAATGGATGGCAACCTGAGCTGCAGGCTTAGTCCTTTCTCTGACTATGTTCCTCTCACCTGGCAGTGCCCCGAGAGGAGATGCAAGCAGTGTTGCTGCTCTCAAGTTTCTGACAGATCAGAAAGTCTCTTGTGCTTTGTATGCCCAAGCCAGCTCAGACACCTACACTCCACAGCCTTTGCACAAGGGTCAGCGCTGAAGGAGCTGTTCAGTGCACTGCTTTTACTCAGTATGTCTTTGAGTACTAAAGACTACCCATACCATTCTAATTTTGGCACAGGGAATATCAAGATGCCTCCAGCATATACTGATTCAACTGCAGAGAAGCAAGTGCAGCCACTCCTGTTGGAGGTCTCTCCTTTCTCCACTCAAGGCAGCTCATGTGTCAAAAGCAGTTCTCCTGAGGCATGTGTTGGCTGAAGCAGCCTCCTTGATGAATAAAGTAAAAAGTGTGTTCTCTAGATAAGTAAAACACTTGTACCATTCCCATACCTTGACCAGATACATTTTCCTGAAACAGGTGTCTGTCATGTACACACACTGGCACCACTTCTCTCCCCTCACACTGGCACACACAAGGAATAAGTGAAGAGCACGGGTTTATTTTGCATTATCCAGGATGTCCCCGGAATGGGAATATTATGCATGACAGATCTGCACAGCTTTGTAACATGTCTAATTTTTACCACATCTGAGAGATGCAACTGCACCTGCTGAAAAGGCGACACACCAGGGCCAGTCCTCAGCAACACTCTTGTCAACACACCACCCTTCCCAGACATGATGTCTGCACAGCTGGTCTGTGTATGCCCTGTCCTTTCATCAAAGTGACCCAGGGTGCTGGATAACTAATATTTGATAACACGATTAACTTTGGCTGAAGTAAGTCTGGGTGTGCTCAGGGAAACTGTTCAGTCTGCTTCCCTAGCAGGGAGAGAATGAGCAAGCAAGCATGTATGAAGCCTCCTTCTTTAACCAGCACAGCTGCTGACAAAGGAGCCTGTATCTCTCGCCTTCTCTGAAGTTAATCCCAGCAGTTTAAAGCAGACTCGTGAAAAAAACATGAATCTGAAGTTACTCTGAAATGCTACTCCAAGGACACATTAGTTCCACTAGAGTCAAAGCATACGCCAGACGCAATAGGTCGAGTTCTAGTCGAAGAGATTGCACAGAAAGTAAGAGCTAATAATTCTTAATTTGGCATAACATGACATTCCCAACAGCTTCTCTCTCTCCTTCCAGTAATTGTATCTTGGCAGTGTACATATTAAAAAATCATTGCACAAAAGATATGTGCTGTTGGGAAAGAAACAAAAAAACCCACCAAAACCAAAACACCTTTCTTTGTGTTGTGTCATTCCAAAAACTAAAGACACTTTCACTGAAAGGCAAAATATGGTGATCAAAACACAAAGGGGGGCATAACCTCATTCATTCCTTATTTGTTTAAGAATTACTAAAAAGAAACATTTTTGCAGGAGGCTAGGGCAACAGTAATTTAGACAATAAATTAAGCATTGTAACAATAACTATTCCATTGAAAATAGAACTCTGGCAAGAAACTTTTCACATGGCATTCAACAGACATTCAAATAAATGAATGAACTATGCAAGTTAAATTACTTCAAAAATAAAGACTTTCCAGCAGTTTACCATAATGACAACATTCTATAGAAAGATACAATAGCTCTTTGTAGCCTAAAAATTGTCAGTTTTATTTTACAAAGATGACTTCCAAAAGCATCTTGTCATGACAATCGAGTTTTGAGGAAAAACAACCTGTCATTTGATAAATACATGAAATTAACTGTCATTAAAGCAACTTAAGCATTCCTCCTTCCTGTTATCCTTCTCATCTTGGCAGTAACTGATAAGATTTCAGGGAGGTTCAGTCATTGATGGCAGGATCTAGAAAAGAAACAATTTTGCATACAGTTATTCTCATTCACAGCTTCTAGTTATTGTATTTCACTAACCTGCACTTAATTGGCTTCCTTCCCCCCTGACATGAGCACAGTAGACCATGTACTTCATACAAATCAGGGCTCACTGTTACACCTTGCACATGACAGTATCGAGGTGGTTTGCAATCCTGTGGTGTTAATATCACATACAAAGGTAACAGTAACAAAGCCCTGGTAACAGAGTCCTGTTATCCACCAACTGTGAATTGCTAATAGCAGCCAGTGCTTTAGCCAGTAGGGACCAGACATTACTCATTATCATGCAGTTCATTACTTATGGACATGGTTGAACTTGAGCCTGTAACTTCTGGAAAATGTACCACTCGTCCACAGGAACACAACAATGAAATAACTGAAGGACCAGATGCAATGGTTACAGCAGAATTAGTGAAGAGGCAAACTACAACTGCATATTTCCTGCCCCTGCTCCCCCCCACAAAAAACACTACCCAAGATTTTGCCTGACTAAGTAAGCATCTTCAAGAGGAAATCCCAGCATGGACTGGGCAAAGAAAGATCTCTGAGCCTTGCATATCCAGACTAAGTCCTGTGCAACCCCAGGAGGTTGTGTGCATGGCAACCCCACTTCCAGCACACAGAGTAATTAATTGTATTCCCACATTAAAGCTACCATGGCACACCTCCACCTTGGCAGATTCTCTGGCTGGCTTTAATCCTTTCCACCTTCTACATGCCAGGTTCCTCACACCAACTGGCCTTCAGTGACAGCTGAGTTTTCAATGCCATACAATACCTTGATGCAAATGGGTTTTGCCCTTTTTTCCACCTTTTGCTAGGTTACACAGCCACTTAGTCACTGCACTGACATAACAACTCCACCTTCTCTGCTGCAGTGCAGCTGTACATCCACTGACGTGACAATGGGAAGTGAGGGGCTCCATCCCTACAGGAACAGAGCTGCCTTTCAGCTTGCAACCCGCAACATTTTCATGCCGAGGACAGAGCATATGGTCCTTCGAAGGGACATCAAAATAAATATGACAGGTCAGTGCAATCATCATACTGAATGAATTCAAATGATGCCATATCTAAAATGAAATGTGTGCACATCATAAAGATTCAAATGACAAAAAAATTCCCCTACCCTTTATCCCTCTCTGAATTATTTATGAATTCTGAAACTCCAGCTGTTGCCACCAGCCCAAGGACACTACTTCATTTTGGGAATGACACTTCATATTAAAAGATAAGTTAACAAAAGAAAACAAAAAAAACAAAAAAAAACAAAAAAAAAAAAAAAAAAAAAAAAAAAAAAACAAACAAAAAGAAAAAGGCACTGCAGGCCTTTAAAGACCACAGAAAAGCACAGTACATCTTTTCCCAGCTCTTACAAAGGAAAATAATCAACAGTCAATTCTGTTCATGTTTCTCAACTTGTTTCCATAATTCCAGACACAGATTTCAACACTCATGCATTAAGTCACCCATGCCTTTTCAACCATTGCAGTTAAGCAAGACTCTCACAGCACCTTGGATCCCTTATATATTTTTGTAGAGTTATCTCAGTCTTACAGTTCACCAAAAAACATAAGCCAACATACTAAAGACTGCAATACTATCAGCAGTACTGACAGCTTTTAGTACATAAAATGGTCATTCCAAAAGAATAGAATATTTGCATATATGGAATTGCTTTGGAGAAAGCAATATTTTGTCCACAAATTTAAACAAAAAGAAAAAACACCTTCAAAGTGTAGATTGGTTTCAAGTAATCATGACATTTAGATGAACAAATTCTACATAGTGCTGTCTGCCCACTTTAGAGACTGCTCTGATTTGGGTTCCATCCCATATTAGTTCTTAGATTTCAAATAAATAATTTGTCAATGGGAAGGAGGTAGCATGGAGAAGGCTTAGCCAGTAAGCATAACTTCCATCACCTACATCAACATGCTCTCCCCTCTCCCTTTAAACTAAACTTGTTTTAGTTGGCTGGTCTGTAGAGCAGATAGATAACACAGAGGCTGAGTAAATAGAAAAAAAAATTTAAAATCCACCATTGGTTTTGGCTGCTACCTTATTCATAATGGTATCAAGATGTGAATTGTTACACAAAACCCACTACAAGAACATACTGATGCACTGTGTTCACTGTGAAATTAACTGAAAAGGGTCAAAATTTGCAAGTTGCTGAGTGATGTGGGACATACAGTCGCTAAATATTAGCCCTTCATGACTGACCAATAGCCTAATCTGTGCCACGAATTGTATTATTCTGTTCTCTGTCCATGCTCTTAATTTCACAGTGTTTTCTACTTTCAATTTTACCAGACTGACCAGCAATTGGGCTTATGTTCTGCTCCTCGGAGATCACAAATGCCACAAGAACTTTTAACCACCCAGTTATTTAGGATTTTTTTTTCTGTCTGAGGTTTTTATTTTCTCCTCCATAGTCCACCTAAAAGTGGCCTAACAATTGTCACAGTTCTAACACAGAGAGATGTATGAATAAACTGCAGCGCTTCCAAGGTACCATCATCAGACATCTCCAGTATCACCCACAAATTAAAATAAAAAGCCAAGAATGCACCATCTGCCTGTAGTGCCAAGCACACGGTTCAGGCCTGAGCTGGAATGCCAGATATTCAATAAACAAACTCATCTTTGAGAAAGGCAGCAAAGCCAGAGCTGTTGCCTGTCTCACAAGTGAAAAATGCCAATGGCTTGCAAGCAGAGCCCACTTCAGTTTCACTGCCAGCAGTACCTCCAGCAGTATCTGCTGTTACTCAGTTTGGTACCGTGAGCTCATGCAGCGTTATTCAGGAAAAGGAGATGTTGTTAAAACAAACATTTATTTGCCCTTCAGTCTACACCAGAGCTGGCACCCAGCCCTGAACAGTCTCCCTCTTCCTCGCTACTGTGGGAAAGTTACCAAACGAGAATCCTAGCCTTCCATCTCCTGCTGTCGGCCAAACAAAAAGGTACAGAAACAAAGAACAGGCAGAGGACCCGAGGTGTGCAAAATGCTACTGAGCAGGAAGTTAAGGTCCGACATTGTAACATTTATAGATCTCTTGTAACATTAACAAGAGCCCCAAATTCTGCTGTTGTCACAGCTATATATTTCAGCTTATTACTGCTTCACCGTTAATAATTCTCCAATATATTGGAAATCCCAGGTGCTATGCACAAACCCTCTCAAAACTACAGTTACAGTTGTAACCTACTCAGACGTACATCACACATTTTTTCTGAAAACTAACAAATTAAAAACAGGAACATGTCTCACATTCCAGGGTTGCCATTTAACTCTCAATGCCACAGGTTCTCAAGTGCCTCCTGAAATAGTTTCTAGCAATGTTAAAGGAATGACATTTGGAAAAAATCACCTGTGTGCTGATAGGAAAACATCCTTCTGAAGATTTTCACAAGCTAGTTGGATGCAATTGAAGTTAGTCCTCAGAAAATAAGGAAAGTTGTCTTCATGCCCAAACATGCTCACTAAATGCTTCTGGCTATGACATTATTTCATAATTGACACATTACACACAAACACTCCAAGAAAATATCTTTTTGTCTATGTCTGGATTACACGGCTATTTATACCCAGTGCTTCTGCAGAGCCTTCCCAATGTTGCACGGTGCTCTTGAATACAAATGACCAATTGATCCTTTCACATGATAGGGTGGGTTGTTTTTTTTAGCGTTCAATACTTCAAATATTAAAAAAAAAATTGTACCTCAACATGGTCTTTAATCTAATCCTTACCCTGAACAATTGAAGTACATTCGTATTAATCTATTAGATGCTTTTCCACACCACACCTATGGCACTGCATAAATTACCGTAATTTAAATGAATTACTGCTTGAGAATTCTCATTTGGTAAGAAGCAGGCAGTGTTCTATGTTACAGAAAGAAAAATGTGCATTATGGTAACTAAGTTTTATACCACAGTATATCTAGGTGCTTCATAAACCAGCCATTCTAAACTGTTGAAGGACAAGAATATTAGACTGATCACACAGAACACACATCAGTATGTCAAGAAGTCAATAATATGAAATTAAATCTGCAGTTTATTTAGATCTATTTCCATGCCCATATTCAGAATCCACATTAAAAATGCTATTAGGCTAGCTGAAGAATATTACTGCAAAAGACATTTACACCAATAGTAATCCTATCTCTGCCCTGGATAACTTGCATTTTCCTCTTTAAGCGTTTGATCTACTGAAACATATTGAAGAAAAAAGAACTTGGAGTTAAAAAAAAAAACGAACCAGAAAGAAACCCCAGAAGTTCTTTTGTTATGTTACTCCACATATTACCAATGTTTAAGGATGACTTGTTTAAGACTGCACATTTCAACTACCTAACAGTAAAGAATGAAAAGCTTCTTGCTACAAGCTAAAAAGAAAGTCTTTACCATGCTCCTTGAAGAGCTCATTTTCACATTACTCAGGCTTCATTATGCTGAATCAATATTCGTTTAGTCACTGGGTTATTGACATATTTTAAAATAAAAGTATACCCTTCAGCTACTGCACTCATTACGGGTAATTTGTCTTGTCAGGGAGCAGGGAATATTATCCCAGTCTTTCAGGGCTGACAGCCCATGGAAATACCTCCCCTTGGTTACAACTGTAAATAATTTTAAGGTAAAATATTGAAAAATCAATGACTGTTTCCTGCAATCTGTCACAAACAAATCAATCATAATCTGCACAGCCAGAGAGTATGATTTGAAGGAGATGAGAGCAGATGTAATTCTTGGCTGGAATCTCTCATTTCAAAATCACTTCACATAATGGTGTCATCATTTAAACACTTAGCAGTCACTGCAACTGCCACTCATAACATCTAGTTGGACAAAACCACAAGGAAGAGGAGGAGAAATGCCACTGCTGTTATGTAAACAAACACTTTATTTCAACGGTTGCAACATTAGCAAATTTCACAGATATAACAATGAGGCTTGCCTCTCCACAAACGGCCAAGGTGCTCTTCCTTCTCAGTGGAAGACTGCCTATAAATTAGCCTCTCAAAATGCAAAGCATTTTAAATTTTAAAGCCAAGCAATGCTTCATAAAAGTGAGAAATAATATCTGGTACTAATACTACTTCTAAAAATATTTTTATTCACTCCAAATTGCTCATAACGGAATTATGCATCAAATTCTTAAGAGATTATGAAAGGAGAATTATCTGAGGTACCTTTGTCTTTTTAAGAGCAATAAGGATTTCAATGCTTCTTTGTCCTCTACATATTACATTTCACATCTAATTTTCATTAAGCACACACTGACTCAACTTTAGGGTAGGAACCACTGCAAAGTACATGGGAAAGAAAGTCATAACCTACATAAATTAATTGCTAATACATTTTCAACTTGCATTCAAAGATTAAATGTTGTATATGGAATTATATCTGTATCAAGGATCAATTTATACATAAAGAATTAACTAGTGCACTCAGAATGCTACAGAATGCACTCAGAAACCGACATGTGAATAAATTGTTTAAAACTAATCTAGTTTTATAGAGTAACACTAATGTAACACTATTTTCTCATTTGTCCCCCCACCTCACTATATTTTCACCCCAACACTACAGTGTTTAAAAGAATTCTCTACAGATACAACAGGATAAAACTGTTGTGCAACTGCAACCATAGGCCTAAGCCTGCATTTCTTGCACAAACAAAATTTACAAATGCTCATGGAGTGTTTCCCTCTGGAGTCTATAATTTGAGCTCTTAATCTTTAATGTGCAGAGCCCGTTATCACATACTCATTTTAATCACATTAACCTTAGCAACTCCTATTTCTGAATATTTATCTTACTGCTGTGAGACTAAGAAAAAAAATGCAGCCAAAAAGATGAAATTTTTTCTTTCTTGAAAAAAATCCCTTAATACCGTTTTTAAAAATGAAAGAATAGGGCATATTGTACATCTAAGTAAACCTCTCCAAGGTTTGCCTTCCTTTAAAGCAGGCTTTAAGTCTCTTTATCTTCTACATGGAAAACATACATCTCTAACTCTTTATTGATATACATCAAAACCACTATTGTTTGTAACAGCCGGACAGAATCCCTTTCTTAGTGAAATAAATTATTTAAAAAAAAAAGAAACTGAAGTCTTAGACCAGAAGAAGCAGTTAGTGCCTTAGAGGCTAACTAAGTGTAAATATCAGGCATGAAAAGAATCAGTTTATTGTGGGGAAAGGCCACTCCACAGCAAACAGAAGCAGGAGGAGGCAGTGGGTGAGGAATTGCTAAAAACCAGAGTAGCTCTAGAAACGAGTTGCAGTACCCCACTTTTTCCCTGGATGAGATCTATAATGAAGCTATCCAATAGACAGCCTCAGGCTCCTCAGCCCTTTTAAATCTGCCCCCTGGCCCAGCACACTCAGAGAGGGAAGCCCTGCTCTCCAGGCTAAGCCATTGTGTGCGGGAGAAGCGCAGTGCACACCGAACGTGTCGGCAGCTTCCCCCAGCACCATTCCCCGGAGCCAGCTCCTCATTTCTTGTGACAATCACCTAATTAGGAGGGTCAAGAATTGCAGAAGATAGAAGAGATTCATTCTGCCTTATGTGCCAGTTCTCCTTTTTGTAAAAATGAAGGCAATGGCTCTTCCACTCCATTGTAAGGCACTTAATAAATGCTAATAATAATTAAGTCAGTCACATCTCCCAGACATCACTGTCACATCTTTTTTTTGCAGTGTTTCAGAACTATTTGGCTCAGGAGGGAGCTCCCACAAGCTCCAGACAGAGAAGGACTCGCGAATTCCATCCTTCAATGCAAGAGGTCACAGAGGGCTGTGCCACAGCAGACATTTCATAAGCCCTGAGGAGCAAGAGCAGCACATGCTGCTGCAGTACAGATGTTAATGGGTCAACACTGTGAGTGCAATTTCCTGCTGGACAAAGCATTAAGATGCTCTAACAGCTAGCAGGATTGTGAAGTCTTTCTGGTTAAGAAGTTGAACTAGAATCAATTTCTTAAACTAAAAGATATTTTTCTTTATTCTATCTTTATCGAGAAACAAAAAAAAAAACTACTGGCTATGGAAAGAGCTTAAAAAAGAAAGACACTGGCTTAAGAAAGGCTACTAGAATTTCCTCTAGTATCCACCTTTTCCATTTACTGCTCTCACTCATAATGTTCATTTAAGCCACTGGCATATGATCATCTATTTAATGCAGCTCTACATGACCACCAAACAATACAGCAACATCATATTACATCATGCAGCATTACTGATATGACACTATGAGCAATACTCTACCTAATGAAGTTTAAAAAGCCTTCATGTTTGGGCATTACAGAAAGATGAAGAATCTTGCTTTGAAAGAGCTCCTGCCTTCCAATTCTGTCCTTCCCTTCTTCAGCATTGCCGAGACCACCTCACTGAGCTCATCTGGAGAGGACCAAAATAGAAAGAAAAGAAGAACATACTTATTACAGTTCTTGTCACCTGTACTGCACTATTTTCTCAACAGAAATGGGAATAAAGTTGATGCATCTGGAAACATTAATTCTACATTTTGTAAGTGACTGAACCCAGCACCACAAATTGCCCCTGCTGTAATGTTTTGCTTAATGAATCATATCATACTCATAGCAGATTACTTACCATCAACTCTGAACAGGAATTAATATGGTTAAAGACTGCAAGCCCAGCTGCACTCTGGCTTTGTACTAGGTCTCTTCCCACATTCAGGCAGGTACAGGATGGGATGGACTGCTGGGCTCCTTTTCCCCACTGTAGATCCCACTGCTTCTCTCTTGGGTGCAACCTATAAAGATAAAAAAGCTGCATAGAGAGACAGGGGGATGCAACAAAAATATTTCATTTGCCACTAATTCAGACAGCCTGTTTCTCACAAACAAGGACTACAGACTGAGCAATGCAAGGGTTTCTTCAGCCATTGATCCAGTATGTTTGTTAAATCCCACAGACACTATGTTAGTGTCACATCCCATTGGTGTTCAACACTGCATGTTCCAAGAGGCACAGCACAAACTATGGAAATCAGAGATCTGAGGAACGGGAAAGTTTAATGGCATTTTGCTAATGAACCAGTAACAACATTAATCACTTGCACAAAAGCACAACAGTCTAACAATTATGTGAGCATGGACACCAATTTACATCTGAACGTTTCTGAGACAAGCAGAGTTCCTGCTAGGTAAACTGAGGCTGAGGTTACATGAACAAATCCAGGTCATAGGATGTGGCAGAAACGCAAGGAGAAAACAAACCCAGATCTAGCCCCTTGCCTGCTACCAACTTTTCCATCCCTTCTCAGCCAGTCTAAAACTCTCTCCACCCTTCTGCAGCCTCCTGTCAAAGAACTACCTGGATGACCTCAGCTTAAGTTTTACTTAGGGACACACTAACACAGTGTATACTACAGGGAATATCTGCTAAATTTTAACTGAAGCAATAAATTAAATACTGAAATAAAATTTTTAAAAAGCATAAAGGAAAAAATACCTTTAAAATTACTTTTGAAACTTAGGATCTACAGAGCTGTCCTCTTCCCAAGAGACATTCATACAACCTAATGCCCATGGGAGCTGGAAGATAGCAAGGTCCTTCCTAGATAAAAGCCAGAAAGTCAGCACAAACAAAGTAATTCTTGCACTGCCAATATCATAAAGAAGTCATAGGCACCTTTTTATAATGACAGAGTACTCTTAATAAAAGCTTCAAGCAGGTTTTACAGCTGCATATTATCCAATGAAACCAGTAATAAACAGTACTGTAGAATTATTTAGTGCAACTCCAATACGCCGAGAGTCTCAGCCTGGGTTTTATTTATCACACAGGCTAAAATGTTTGTTCTTGGCTTTACAGTAGCAGCCAAGCCTGTAGCTATCTTTTCTCCCAGTACACTGCCATCTGGATATTGATACTTTGCTACGGTATATGAAAGAAGAGCATAGTTACCTAATACAGCTTAACTGAAAACACAGGACCTACATATTATACCATGCATTATTCTACACAAAATTAAATCTGAAGGGCATGAAAATTTATGTAGATGTCAGCAGAGAATATTTCAGAGGTAAATGCTGTGTTCTTGATCTGTGCTAGAAATCTGAAGAAATATTGTGAAAAATAAGTGCTTACAAAAAGAAAAAGCTCCTTTTTGCTCCGTTGGGAAAAAAGAAATTGCTCAGGAAGGTGCATCTCCTTCAGGAAGAGCAGGAAAGTCATCAGTTACATGTTTATTAGTACAGTAAACTCTGTTATGGTGATCCATATTCACCTTGAAAGGTCCAATTGGTTTGTTTTTTTCCTCAAGTAATGATTTATGCAATTAAAAAAAAAAAAAAAAGAAAAAAGAAAAAAAATGCTGGTTCTACATTCACTTTAATCTGCAAAAAACAGCTTCAAGAATCATCTACATCTGCACTACCCACATTAAGGAATACAGAGTAATAAGCTCTAATGTTAGTAAAACACCAGAAATTATGAAGTGTTAAAAAGAATTCCTTGGGTGTAAGGCCAGAAAGGCTACCTGGCTTTATGTTTCTCCTCAGAGAGGTACTGCTGAGCTCCTGCAAACACCAGTCATAAGGACAGCAAATACATGTAAGAAAAGTAGATAAAGCACAAAATCTTTGGAACACAACACTGCTATTAAGTCACTCACCTCTAACATCCACTGGAGGCCAGATTCCAGCTACAGGAGCTCCCACCACGCTGCAGCACCTGCAAGCAAAAGGGAATTTGCCCCCATGAGCGAAGCTATGGGCTCACACACATCCCATAAAACAGCACAGGGAGCCTCAGCCACCCACTGAGCAGCTCCTCATTCACTATAGGAGCCAACTAACAGTAGATGTGGCTTGCTTTAAGCGAAAAACTTGCTTTAGACACTAAAGAAAGCAGTTTTTCATTTTTCACTCAGAGTCTATTTTCTGCTTATGTCCATGGAACTGTAAGTAAAATAAACCCTAAAGACATTCTTAACTCAGTCCATACTATGCCAACAAATTCAAGCAAATAATGCCATTTAAGTTAATTACAGGAAACTTCAAGGAAACTGAAATACAGTTGCAGGTTCTCCCATGATACTGTCAAGGTCTTTGGAGTTACATGCTCAATACAATAACTAGGTGCTTGAAAGGCTTGTGAGCTCCACTTCTGTATTTTATTCCACACACTAAAAAGGCTGCTGAAGCAATTTAAAAAAAAAAACAAAACAAAAAAAAAAAAAAAAACAAAAACAAAAAAACAACAAACTGGAACTGATAATCGGTTTCTTTTAGCAGAAGACAAGAAGTGATTTAAAATAGAAAGGCTTAGAGAGGAAAACAAAACTCTAAGCTACCTAATACCCAAAAGCTAGACACAGAAGAGTTATTCTAGGTGTTCACAAGTTTACACCTCGATGTCAGAGCACAAACACAGGGAGTGTGAATGAGGAGCATCTCGGCAGAGGAAGTGCAGGCAGAAGGAACAACAGAGCAGTGAGGGCTGTCCTGCCCAGAGAGCTCCTGCTGGGACCCCTCAGCCAGGCTGAGCCACAGCACAAACACGGGCACTGCCAGGGCACTGCCCGACCCCAGAACTCCCCGCACCGCACCCGAGGGAAGCAGCAGCAGCAGTGTCTGCAGCAAAGGGCCACTAAGTTTTAGAGCCAATATTTTACATGCATTTTTCTTAGCTCTTGCCCATATAATAATGTGTTGATTTAACATAGAAAGACACAGGCCCCTCCCTCCTCTTTGCATGCTAATTAGGTTTACTTCTATGGTAGTGCAAAGATGAGAAAGAAAATTTTCTTTTCTCTCCATGCCTAATTAAAAAAATGAATATTCACATGTATTTATTTTTCTCTGATATGGGTTGCTAATACTTTTAAATACACTGTATAAAACATCTCTTATCAGATGTTTCCAGCAGCAATTTCCACTACCATCCACGTTTTTGTTTTTCTTTAATAGGACAGCCTTAAATGAAACAGGGTATCTTGCAGGGGAATTACTTTTTAATTTATTTTTTTTTTCTTTAAGAGGATTCCTCCACAGATTCCCTTTAGCATCACATACAGATCTCTTGGTAATATCATCACAAATTGAACTGGAGAAACAAATTCAATGTCTAAGGTCAGGTATTCTGATAAAGAAATATCAAAAAGGTTTTGAGAAAACAGCCTCCTTCTCATCTAACCCTGTAAAAAAAAAAAAAAAAAAAAAAAAGTTTAAATGATCTCCTAATGCATCTCCCTTCATAATTCATGCCGAAAGATGACATTTTCTCAGGATCTTAATTAAGATAATGATGAACACCTGTGTCGGCATTCTTTGGCAAGACAGCATTATCCATCATAATCTTTTAAGTACTCTCAAAAAACCCCAACAAAATCGTATGACGGAACCAATCTGTTGCCTCTCCTTGCACTAAGTTTTGCATCTCAGACACACAGAAGAACGATTAGATCTTTAAAGACTGCAATAAAAACAGGATCATTAGATTTTAAAGTTTCAACAGAAAGTAGCTATTATATTAATTAAATTAAGGTGTATCATATCCAAGATAGCCAAGTTTAACTCCATCCACCACAAGCCACCTGGAACCAAACCACTTACAGTTAGAGCCTACCAATAGTTCTAAAATGCCTGTGTTCGCTGTTATTTTCAGGATCATTCTGCCTCTTTTCATTTGTTTCTCCCAGAAAGAAAATATTCTCAGCTGATCCCTACAGTGCATTCATGCACTAATTTATTAAGCCATTTTATGCTTATACCACGTTTGCACAATCTAAATTAAATTATGTAAAAGAAACCAGTGTAGATAAACAAATATGAAAATTCAGATGTTGCTATATTTTGGGTCACGTTTTGTGCAGTCATCTCAAATCCAAGTTCTTCTCATACCAAAAACCCTACGAGAGTCCAACTACTAAACTAACTAAAGACCCTTTTAACAGCTTTGCAGGACCAGTCCATCAACTGAAGGCTACAAAAATAGAGATTTTAATTATTTGCTTATAGAAGCTGAATTCAAATTCACATGTCTAAATTTAAATAAAGTGAAGAGTGCACAACCAGCCTGTAAATCTTTCCCATCGTTAAATAAGATGTTAAGGGCAAGGTTTTGTTGGTTTTTTTTTTTTTTCTATTGCATTAACAATTTATCTTCCAAAAAATTATGAGAAAAACATACAAAGTCCAGAATTTTAATATCAACTTGCACTGTTATAGTTTCACTGGCAACTGCAAAATACACAAACTCCTGATACCAAGAATTCATCCATACCTTCAAACACACATACCTTCAGCAAAAATGCAGAGAAGCAGCAAATGTATCCTCAAGCCCCACATTTGTTAAAAGAACTGCTGAATGATATGAGTCTTGAAACAAAATTCTTATTTCCCTTCGATCAAGTGTTTAAAAAGTCTTGCAAAGCAGATTAGTCTTAGGCTTTCGCATTTTAATATGCTGCTATCAGAGGAAAAAGTTGCTGTGACTAGTCATTCAGTAGAGCTATCAATGTGCAAATAAAGCAGAAAATAGAGACATCCTTAAGAAATGAGTCTCAAATTTGATACAAAGTGAAGGTGACAACCACAGCAATAGAACTATAAACTAAATGTTTCAATATCTTGAATAATTATCTACAGTTCTTTTAAAACTGCAAAGAACATAATAGTGGCATAACGTAGTGAGAATGTCAGTTTGATAGGCACTTACAATCCTGACGGCGTAAGAGTCCTATCACTACCGTTTATTAATCAGCTCTGGTATTATGTTTGCAAGGCATGAAAGTATGCATGAACTCACCACAGTTTCCAAAATGTATGCCTACAGAAGAAAGATTAGTGGAACATCAGAAATAAAGAGGGTAATTTTACATGACGTTAACCTTACCTCCTCTTCAAAAAAGTCAGATGCCATGGGAAGATGGTTAAAACTTCTGCTTCTTCCTACAAAGAAAGGAGCACGGAAAAGCAGTTAGTTATTCTACTCACATATAAAATGAATGTTAAATGTATAAAACTTGACCAGATGATATCTCACTCCCCGAACAAGGGGATTGTCAGAGGATTATGACAGAAGAGCTTTCGAGTGGAGAAAGAAATGCAGTGCTTCAGAGCGATCACTATAATGAAGCCGGGGACAAATACCGGTGACACCGTGTAGTCGAAAACTGATGAAAGTGCACACCTGTGTGGATTGAGCATGTAAGGGAGCGTGCGAGCCGGGGAAGGACCCGTCCCGTTTACCGGGGCAGAACCACACGGAGTTTAAAAAGACGAAATTCCGCACATTAAAAAATTAAATTCAAAAAACAAAACGGGGGCGAGGGAAGTGCAAGAGGATAGAGGCGGGAAGGGCCAGACCGAGCGCGGCTCGGCAGCAGCGCCGAGGAGGAGCCGAGCCCGGTGCGGCCCCGCCGGTCCCGCCCGGCGCTGCCGGACCAGCGCGGGGCCGAACCGAACCGAACCGAACCGAGCCGAACCGAGCCGAACCGCGCCGCCCGTCAGGGGGCGCCCGGCGGGGCAGCGCCCAACCCGAGCGGCTCCGCGGGCCGGGCTCAGCTCTGCCGGGCTGATCCGGGCCGGGCCGGGCTCAGACAGCCGGGCTGATCCGGGCCGGGCCGGGCTCAGACAGCCGGGCTGATCCGGGCCGGGCCGGGCTCAGCTCTGCCGGGCTGATCCGGGCCGGGCTCAGACAGCCGGACTGATCCGGGCCGGGCCGGGCTCAGCTCTGCCGGGCTGATCCGGGCCGGGCTCAGCTCTGCCGGGCTGATCCGGGCCGGGCCGGGCTCAGACAGCCGGGCTGATCCGGGCCGGGCTCAGCACAGCCGGGCTGATCCGGGCCGGGACGGGCTCAGCTCTGCCGGGCTGATCCGGGCCGGGCCGGGCTCAGCTCTGCCGGGCTGATCGGGCCGGGCCGGGCTCAGCTCTGCCGGGCTGATCCGGCCGGGCTCAGCTCTGCCGGGCTGATCCGGCCGGCCGGGCTCAGCTCTGCCGGGCTGATCCGGGCCGGGCTCAGCACAGCCGGGCTGATCCGGGCCGGGCTCAGCTCTGCCGGGCTGATCCGGGCCGGGCCGGGCTCAGCTCTGCCGGGCTGATCCGGGCCGGGCCGGGCTCAGCTCTGCCGGGCTGATCCGGGCCGGGCTCAGCACAGCCGGGCTGATCCGGGCCGGGCTCAGACAGCCGGGCTGCTCCGGGCCGGGCTCAGCATAGCCGGGCTGCTCTGTGCCGGGCTCAGCACAGCCGGGCTGATCCGGGCCGGGCTCAGCATAGCCGGGCTGCTCTGTGCCGGGCTCAGCACGGCCGGGCTGCTCCGGGCCGGGCCGGGCCGGGCCGGGCCGGGCACCGCGGCCCGCAGCGCCTCCGCGCGCCGTCCCGTCAGCGCCGCCTCCGGGCTCCGCCGCAACCGCGCCCGCGCCGCCGCCGCCCCTCCACACCCCGCGCTGAGGGACGGGTCCGCGGGCCCGTGGAAGGAGCGGAGCGCCCGCCGCCGGCGGAGAACAGCCAGTCATGCGCCGGGCCGGCCGGGGGCGGGACTGGCGGGGCCGCGGCCTGATGGGTACTGTAGTGCAGGGCAGGGGACTGTGGGTGACTCTGCTGTGCGGCGGCAGCGCCCGGAGACAGCGGGGACAGCGCGCCCGTCCCGCCCAGCCGCGGCCCTGTAGCGCGGCCGCTCGGCCAGTCCCGGCCCAGCTGGGGGGCTGTGGATGCTGCCGCCGGGACGGAGCCCCGGGCGGGGAGGGAGGGACGGAGGGAACGGGGCGGCGTCGGAGTCGCCTCCAAGGCGACACGGGGATCTTCTGCCCCGGCCTGCCCGTTTTAAAACACACCCCTGCTCCTCGCGTCTCCTCGTACTTCCCCCGGGGGAGCGCGGCCAGAGCATTAGGGTCGGCAAATGCAAAAGTTACAAAATAGAATAAATTTTAAAAATGTAAATCTTATTATATCGCCCCCCTCCCTCGACCGAGAAAGGCACGGCGGATCCCGATGGCCAGGGGTCCGCGGCCGCTGGAGCAGCTCCTTTCCTCAACCGCAAGGGAAAAAAAAAAATGCGAGAAGGGAATAAATCGGGATATGTTTCTATTGGGAAATATATCTGGTGGAATCACAGGAGATTACATCTTCTGATCGTCAGGGATTTATCCCAGTTCATATGGTTTTAATCTGCTTTCGCCTCGACCCTTCAATGAGCCGAGGGCGGGGGGAGGATACCCGGTGTGTTCTTTGGATCCGCGGGCAAACCCTCGCTCTGAGCGGTGACTGCGGGCCCATCTCAGCCCCCTCCGCTCCCCCCCGGATCGCCCTTCTCCCGCGATCGGCGCTGGGAAAGACTTAAATCCGAGCCCTCCGCGAAGCTGATCCCCGCTCCTGGCAGGACACCCGCGGCCGCTCCGCCCGCACAGCCGCCGCAACAGGTTCGGTGGCGGGGTGGCCCCTGCCCGCGGGAGTGACCGGCCGAGCAGCCCAGGGACGGGGCTGCGACTCTTCCCCGATGAAAACCTCCTTTTTTGTTAAGAAAATCAAAACTAACAGCAGCACCAGTCTGCCGTATATCCCACCTCCAATGATTTAGCGGAGGGAGGGGCAGGGGCAGAGAGCACGAGGAGGGGTGGCTGTGCAGAGGGGGAGCCGAGCGGCTAATAAATCTTATTAAAGATCTATTTTTTTTTCATATACTGATTGGCTTGCATTCCGGCGCAACGCGGCTCCGCACGGTATTTAGCACATGCAGAAAGTTGGAGCTGATCTTAAATGGCTCGGAGGTGACTGCAATCCAGGAGCCGGCGCACTTGAGCCTCTGAGCGCTGGGGAGGGCCAGGGAAGCGCGGAGCCCTCCCGCTGGTTGGGCCCGGCCGCGGCAGCCCAGCGGGGTCCTGCCAGTCCTTCCACTGACAACACCCCGCGAAGGAGGAGCCTCGCCGGGCCGTGCTGAAGGCGTCAGGAGCTGCAATTTCCAACTTAGCATCTTGGCAGGACCCTTCGGAAAGCGAGAGCGAAGAGGAAGGGAAAAAAAAGCCCCCCAGTGCAAGGGGGAGAGAGAGAGAAAGAGAGGAGGGGGGGAGGGAAAGAGGGGAAAACAAGGGGGGGAGAAAAAGGAGGAAGCGGTGCCCGGCTGCAGGCGAAAGCGGAGCAGCAGCAGCCCCGGCGCAGAGCAAGGTGCCGCCGCTGCCCAGCTGGCGAGGGCGGAGAGGCGCCCGCGAAGCCCCGGCCGCAGCCGCCCCAGCCCGGCAGCGCGGCGGCTCCCTCCCGGCGCCTTGGGCTCCCGGGTATATGTGTGCGCCTGGCCATGTCGTATCCTCAGGGTTACTTGTACCAGCCGTCAGCGTCCTTGGCTCTCTATTCCTGCCCGGCGTACAGCACCAGCGTGATCTCCGGACCCAGGACCGATGAACTTGGGAGATCTTCTTCGGGCTCCGCTTTTTCCCCTTATGCCGGATCTACCGCCTTTACCGCCCCTTCCCCGGGTTACAACTCCCACCTCCAGTACGGCACCGACCCGGCCGCCGCCGCCGCCGCCGCCTTCACTTCCTACGTGGTAAGAGCAGCCGCGGGCAGCCGGCACCGCGCCGGGCACGACGGCATCCCGCGGGCGCCTACCCCCACCTCCCGGGCCTGCTTTTTGTTCCCATTTTATTTTTGAGATCTCAGGGACAAAAGGGAGCGCGGCTCCCCGCCTCGCCGCCCAACTTTCCCGCATCGCCGCCGTGCCCTGCCTCACACTGTTGCTGGCGGCAGCGGCGGGCAGGGCCGGGCGCGGGGGGAGCCGCCGGCACGGCCCGGGCGAGCAGGACCAGGGCAGGCGGGGACTGGTTTCATTCCCTTTTAAAAAAACCCGTAAAATTTAATGTATAAAAAACATAAATCATAGTTCTGCAACAATTAGCTTGTTGTGATTGGAAAGGGAATTAATTCAGGACAGGTCGGCGGTGGGAGAAATCCGGGCGATAAATCCAGGCAACTTTCTCCTGCACGGCGATAATTAGGTTTAAATATTGCAGAGCTCAAATCCCATGGCCGCGAGCTGCTCCGCGGGGCTGCGCGGGGAAGGGAAGGGGAAGGTAGGGCACTGCGCCGCCGTGCGCGCCCGCGGGACACCGCGGGGCCAGTCCGGGTGCGGGACATCCACACCGCAGAGCTGCAGCCACAGCCAACGCCCCTCAGCTCCCCCAAAAAGCCGGCGACTTTGGCTCAGATTCTCCTCTATGTTTAGGGCAGTTTCACAGTTCCTTCTTTCCTTTTTCTGTATCCTTTTCTTTTCTTTTGCCTTTTTATTTTTGCCCCTCTTATCCCCACTTTTGTTTTGTTTGTTTGTTTGTTTGTTTCTCTTTTATCTTGTTTTCTTCTCTCTTTTTTTCTTCCCTTTATTTTTCCTCCTCCCGCTCCTGGGCAGGGAGGAGCGGCCCAGCCCGCCCGGCCGCCTGGGCCCGACAGGTTGTCTGCCGCGATCGCAGCGCGGGGAGGGAAGGCTCCGGTCCCCCTGGCGCTGTCCGCCCCCACGCCGCGCTGCCCACTTGCTTTTCCGCTCCTGCGTTAGTGGGAGAACAGCTGGATTGCTGTAGGCAGCCAGTGGTCTCCTGGGGTCGGAGACTGCGGGCCCCGGAGAGCCCCCAGGCCCTTCTTCCCGGGAAAGAACCGGGGGAGAATCCCGGCAGGGCCTGGCGCCGGGGGAGAGGCGGTGGGGCGCGGGCAGGGGCTGCGGGCAGGCCCTGGCGTTGCCTTTGCCCTGTCATTGCCGCCCCGCGGCCGCTGACCTCGCCCCGCCGGGCCGCTCTCCCCTCTCTCCCCAGGGCTCGCCCTACGACCACACGCCGGGCATGGCCGGTTCCCTGGGGTACCACCCGTACGCGGCGCCGCTCGGCTCCTACCCCTACGGGGACCCTGCGTACCGCAAGAACGCGACGCGGGACGCCACGGCCACCCTCAAGGCCTGGCTCAACGAGCACCGGAAAAACCCCTACCCCACCAAAGGCGAGAAGATCATGCTGGCCATCATCACCAAAATGACCCTCACCCAGGTCTCCACCTGGTTCGCCAACGCGCGGCGGCGACTCAAGAAGGAGAACAAAATGACCTGGACCCCGCGAAACCGCAGCGAGGACGAGGAGGAAGAGGAGAACATCGACCTGGAGAAAAACGACGAGGACGAGCCCCAGAAACTGGAGGAGAAGGGGGACCCCGGGACGCCGGACACAGGTAGGACAGCGGGCTCGGCCGGGCCATCGCGGCCGCGCCCTCGGGGCTGCCCCCGGCCCGGGGCGGTGCGGCGGCGGCGGGGCGGCCTGTTCCCCCGAGCGGGCAGCCGGGGCGGGGGGAGCCGGCGGGCAGCGGTGCGGGCCTGGCCACGGCGGGGACCGAGGGGTGGGCGGCGAAGTGGGTGGGCGGGTTTGGGGGCGCAGGGCGAGCCCGAGAGCTGTCCCCCCACCCCTGTCCTTTCTCCCCCCTACCAGGAGCGGCGGATCCCAAGGCAGCACCGGGCTGCGAGCGCCTCCAGGAGTCCCCCGGCCCCCGGGAGGCCGAGAGCGGCCTCAGCGACTCGGATTGCAAAGAGCTAGCGGAGGAGCGCCTCGACGGGCCGCTCGTCCCCCACAAGGCGCCCGGCGCTTCCCCGCTGGGACCGTGCCCGGCGGGCCGCGGGCCGCCGCCGGCGGGCGGCGAGGAGCCCCCGCCGTACCGTCCGCCCTCCGCCGCCGCCGGGCCGCCGCACGCCGCCGACCTGCACCCGCTGCTGCCCGCCGCCACCGGCTCCTCCGTCATCCACTCGCCGCAGCAGGCGGCCCTCGCCAAGCCCAAGCTCTGGTCGCTGGCCGAGATCGCCACCTCGGTGGACAAGGCTAAGGAGGCCGGCGCCGAGGCGGCCCCCCCGGCCCCGCCGTGCTGGGCGGCGGCGGCCCGTCCCGCTCGCGCGCCGCGGCCGCGCTCGCCGGCCGCGCAGTGCCCCTTCCCCAACGGGGCGGTCCTGCCCCGGCCGCTCTACTACACGGCGCCCTTCTACCCCGGCTACACGAACTACGGCTCCTTCGGGGCCCTGCACGGGCACCCCGCCGGCGGCCCGGCCGCCGCCGCCCCCGGCGCCCACTTCAATGGATTAAATCAGACTGTCCTCAGCAGAGCCGAGAGCCTGGCTAAAGACACTAAAATGATCAGGAGTCAATCCCAAGTAGACCTTTGCAAAGACTCACCTTACGAACTGAAGAAAGGTATGTCCAACATTTAATATCGGCTTCTCCTCCCTAACCCCTCCTGGGACTGTGGTTTTGTTCCTTTTTTTTTTTTTTTTTTTTTTTTTCTTTTTTTCTTTTTTTAATTTATTTGAGAGAAATAATAAATTGCTTTGGCAGTTATTTTTCCAGTACCAAAAGAAAAACAAAACAAACAGAAAAAGACCAGCTCCCCCCTCCCTCCCAGCACCCTCTTCAAAAGTTTATAGAGTCTATTTGAAATGGCTGGGTGGAAACCGCCCAGAAATGTCTTAAGCAAGTGAAAAGCAAACGAGTGACACGCTCTCTCTCACACACACAAAGAAGAAAGATTTGTATTAAATCTTATTCTGTATATTTAATGTAGCTTTTTTGTATTTAAATTGATAATACAGTATCTTTGAAGTAAATTATGAAATCAAGACAACTGTACAGGCATTAATGTTGTTTTCGTAATATAAATATATACATTTCTGTGTCTTTTTCCGAATTGTTTCATAGTTTTAAAATATATATATACAAGTTTAATTTAATTTTTTACGCCTATTGTTTTTTTTTCCCTATGGGTGTGAGTTAAACTATAATGCAAATACGAGAAAAAAAAGGAAATAGGTTATACGTATTAGATTAAAAAAACCAAAAAACCAAAAAAACAAAACAAAACTGCAGCCGCCTTTGTGAAATACAAATATTTAATTAAAAGAGATTTTTAACAGAATCAAAACCGTTCCTTTTTGCAACGGGCAGGTACGTGCATAGCTGAGGAAAAATAAAAGCACGTCTTAAATAAGACGCGGGGCTCCATTTAGGACTTCGTAGTAGTACCTGAAGCCTTTTTGGAAGCGGCAGGAAATTTTTAAAAGGTCGGGGGGCTCCGGAGGCGAGAGCCGCCCGCGGGGCCGGGAGAGGCGAGCGGCAGCGGCAGCAGCAGCGGGACGGGGCCGGTTGCGGGAGGGACGCTGTTCCCAGAGGTGAAGGCTTAAATCAGGCCACGCACAAAAGCACTTGTTAGAAACACCAAATCGAAGCGCAGTCCCATCTTTTAACCTAATTACTTCCAATCAGCGTCGTGTTTTATGCAAAGCAATCAGCTGGTGAACTTTGCTAATGAGTTCGATTTTCTGCCAGATTTAGCCCGCGTCGCTGCAGCAGCGGTGCTGCGGCGGCAGCCGGGGCCGCCTCCCGCCCGGGTAGGGCGCTCGGTGCGGCGGGGCCCCGCACCCTTTGGTTGCCCCGGCGCGCAACCCGCTGCCCCCCGCCCGCGGGGTGGGCTGGGCGCGCAGCCCCGCGCAGGGCCGGCCGCGGGCGCGGTGCTGCCGGCGCTGGCAGGTAGGTGTCACACTCGGCCCGGGTTTGGCTCCCGCCGCCCGCTCGGCCGTGCGGGAGTCCCGCGGGGCCGCGCTCCGCTCCGCGCTCCGCCCGCAGAGCCGCGGCCGAGGGGGGGGACAGGGGCCGCGCCGCCGGGGCAGTCCCAGCCACCAGACAGTCCCTTGGGTGCGGGGACAGAGAGCGCCCTGAGCCCTCTCCGCGCCGTTCTGCCGCTGCGCAGCCCGAGGCAGGGGGAAGCTGCTCCCCAAGCCGATTAAGGGCTCCCCAGTCCGGAACCTCCAACCAAAAGTCAGCTCCCGCTAGTGCGGCTGCCCGAGCAGCCCAGGTACCCCGCAAAGAAATAACGGCGAGGTCTGTTCCAGCACTCGGCTGCGGGCACGGGTCTCTCCTTGTTCGGAGTGGATTTTGGGGGTGTCAGCTGTACGCTGACATCGACACTGCTGATGTGATGGGAGTATGGCTGGGAACTCTGGGGCTGCTGCCGAGACACCCCTTCGTTTGCTTGTTTTTTTTTTTTTACTTTACGAGGCAGACAATTATTTTGTAATCTCTTCAACTTTGTCAGAGCCATTTATTAGCTGTAACAGGTTTATTCATGCATATTTACATTTTACAGGAATTTAAATAGTAGTTTGTATTTTGAGTTCTAAAGATGCAGTCTATGTTCGCTTGGTCATATGATTTTTTGTAGATAATCTGGTTTAAAATCAAAATTGTTTCAACTTAATGTGCAAAGAATCAAATATTCCTATATGGGAAAATAGTATGTTATTTTGTAATTTTATTAATGATAAATTATTTTAAAAAACCCGCTAGAATTCCTCCGATGGATATTTCATTTCCTGTCGGTGAGAACTGCAGGAAGGCGTATTTTTCGCGCAGCAGTGAGATTCACTGCACTCACCTGCCTTGTTTAAAACGGGATAAAGTTCTCGCGGCGAGGGACAGGGTCGAGGTGGCCAGGGCAGAAGCAGCCCCGATGTGCGGGGCTGAAGGCAAAGCGCCGCGGGCCGCCTCCCGCCCCGTCCCCCGGCGGGGATCGCCTCCGGCTGAACTCGGGGAAACTCCCCAGCGCCCTGGGCTGGAGGGAGCGACAAAGCCCCTCAGCGCCGCGCTCCCGAGACAACAGGTTCCGCAGAGGAACGACTAACCTCAAAATAAATAGGTTTCAATTATTCATCTAGCCGTGGATTTTTTTTTTTTTTAAATTGTCGTGCTACCTTTCCACAGCTGATCTTTCGATCTATGAAAAAGCTATTTTGCAAAGCAGCTTAGGAGCTTCGCTCGTTCAAAAGCTCTATTCCTTATACTCAGGGCTATTCTGAATAGGTCTATTAGCGATCTCAATACGGTTTTCGTTTGATGTATAAATTCCTAAGGGAATTAACCGTTTCCTTTAGGTTGCAGCCTGTCGCCTATTTTAAACCATAACTATTATTGTAGCCCAAACGATTTCATACAACAATTTTATTCATCTCCCTTTTCCCCTGCCACAGGAGATATAGTGTATAGCCATTCTTTAACATAAGCACGAATTTACCAGTTTCTTTTCCGTAACAGAGTAGGGGGGAGGAGGCAGCGTTCACCTTTTTTGCCTCTGGCATGTTAATTTGTTGTTTAAAAAAAAAAAAAAAAAAAAAAAAAAAAAAAAAAAAAAGTGACGATATCTTAAATAAAAATAACGCCTGCTGCCAGTTAGAGCTGCCGTAGGTTTCTCAGGAGCAGCGCTCGGAGCGGCCGGGAGCGATTCTCCCGCTGGGAGCAGAACCTCCCGGGACGCGGGCTGCCCGCGGGCTGCCCCGCGGAGGTTTGGGGCGGGAGGGCTTCGCTGCCTTCGCTTTTTGGGCAGGTGATGGGGAAGAGCAGGGCTGGCGGTGGGGTCCTGCAGACGGGGCTTTCATCAGCGACTGGCAGCAGGTGCTTGCCCAGGGGGGCAGGTGGGAACGGCCCAGCCTCCGCGGGGCGCAGCGCCGCTCCCGGAAGAAACCGCTCGCCCCTTTCTGTGCCCACTCCCCCCCCCTTTCCGTCCCGGACCCCACGGCCCTTGATGGGGCGGGGGGGCCGCGACCCCTACGCCTCCCGCCTCGACGGCGTGGGTCGAGCGGCGCAGGTGGCATCGGGGCGCTGCAGAGGGGCCGCCCTCTCCCGCCGGTGACAGTCCAACAGCCCCTCCAGAACCCTCCCGCGCGGCCGACAAGCGTGTTGGCCTGGCTGGCCCGGCAGGGCCCACGCGTGGGGCCGCAGGAACAGGTCAGACTCCAGGTCGGCACGTCCGCGGACCAGGATCCGGGACCCTAGAGGAGACAAGCGGGGGCTCCCGGAGGACAGCCGCAGCTCGCCGGGCAGGGAGTGCAGCCCCTTCCGGCCCGTCCGATCCAAGGGCCCCGTCCCCGGGGAAGGACGAGGCTTCCCCGGAGAAACCCGGGCAAGTGTCCCGAGGTCAGCCGTGCCCGTTCTGACGGGCCTACCGACACCTCAGCGCGCCCGGATAACAGGACCCCAGGCGGGCTGCAGCCATTGGTCCCATACATCTCATCCACGGCAAAATTCTCTCAGTCCTGAAAGCAAGGAGACAGAGCTGGGGTGCGGTCCGCAGCCAGCACAGCCCCCGACCTCCTGCTGGGAGCCCCCTGTACCTCCAGCCCCGGTTCTCAACTGCGGGGACGAAGGGCGAGAGAGGCGGGGAGACTGGCGCAGCCCTGCTGCTTCCTCTTTCACGCTTAAAAACAAAACAAATCCTAATTTAGACCCTCAACACCCCGGACCGTGTTTACATCCCCCCCGCTGCTCTCCCCGCGAGTGTTGCCTTTCCAATTGTCACGATTAACCTACGGGGCTCCCGCTCGGCGCGGAGCCTCCGCGGCGGCCGGGACGGCGCGGTTGCGTCTAATTGGCTTATTGGACCTCCCTCCACACACCTCCCCCGCCCCGGCAAGAGGTTCTGAACAGCATCTTCTCTTGTCGTGCCTAGGAACTACGTGGAAGCCCCTCCGCCAAGAAAACACGAGAAATCACACGGTCAGCAAGTTTAAAGGAGGCGAATAAAAAATATCAGTAGGGGTTTGCAGTAGGGAAAAGTACAGGAACTTCAACCCAAAGCAGACGGGTTTAGAAAAAAATACCCAAAAGAAAACAAAGAAAAACTCGTCCCCACGGCCCGGTGCAGCCCGCGCCCAGCGCCCGTGCGCAGCTGCGGGTATTCTTCAGCCGGCGGTGCGGTGCGCCTGGCTCCGCAGTGTTCCGCCCGCCCCAGCAGCAGCCAGGCTCGGGGCAGGCTTGGAGCGGCACGGGAGTGCCGGGGAGCCCGCCCCACCACCACCCCCAGCCCCCTCCCGCTCCTCTCTTTCTGTGACCTGCCACGATTATTAGTAAGGACATCTGTGGCTGGCAAGGGAACAAGTGTTACCAAAACCAGAACCGGCTGTTTTTCCAAATGAGCAATATGTTAATTCCTCATCCCCCCTCTGGTTTCTTTAAAACCTGGCACAAATACATCAATGGCGGAGAATAAGGAGCCTTTGCAGAGAACAAGTGGCAGTTTTGAATTTACCTTTTGTGTGCGCCTCAGATGCAATCTTGAGGCATTTTTTCCCTTCTCTCCCACAGAAAAAGAGTGTTAATCTGCCCTATCTTGGGACCCAAAAGGATTGGAGTGGAGTAGATATTCACTGGAATCACATAGGGGAATAAGGGTCTTGCTTTATTGAATCATCAAATCCCAGGAATGAAGCTCTTAATTAATTATGGGTGCTAAAAATTCAGGCCAGCTGTTTCTTTTTACTTGGCTCTGACAGAGAAAGACAAAGTCTACATCGAGATCTTCTAAGGCGCATTCAGCATAAATCAGCGCCCTCGGCGGCGCTCCCGGCCGCGGCGCGACCCGGCGGTGACAGATGGCGCATTGTCCCCGCATTCCTCCACCGCGCCTCCGCGGGCGCGGAAGCGGTCGCCGGCAGCGCGGCCCGACTCAACCCGGGGACCTTTCTCTGCCAGGGAAAGGGCTCGCCCGGGACCGGCGAGGGATGAACGGGCCGCGCCGGGCCGAGGTGCCGGCCCTGCCCGACGGGGCGGCCGCGGGAGAGGCTCCTGCGCAGGCTCTGCCTTTTCCTGCCCGAGAGCGCTCCGCAGGCGCCTCCTCCGCCCCCGGCAGTCCCAAAGCGCCGTTCCCAGCCCCTGCCCCTGCTCCTGCTCCGAGGCTGCGGCTGAAGCCCCGGCACCTAAGTCCTCCTCGGCTTCCCTCCCTGCACCCAGCACCCTCGGCGATACCTCCGAGGGACCGACCACCTTACGCTGGCGCGGGTGACACGAGGCCCCCCAACATGGGCGCTTTTTACTTTCCTCCCGAAGGCGAAAGCGTTTCCCTGAGCGGCCGTGGAGCCCCCGGGCGGGCTGTGCTGGGCCCCTCGAGGGGCAAGAGGCAGCGGGGGTCGCAAAGGCGCCGAGAGCCGCGCAGGAGGTGCTGCTTCGGGGCCCGGGGGGTCACCCCCGTGCCGCTCCCCGCCACCCGCTCCCTCTTTTGGGGGGCGGCGGCGTTCGCTGAGTACCCGGTCCTCAACGGGAACAAGCCGCGCTATTTTCGCGGCCAGTTCGTAGGCGAGGGACGCCCGCCGCGGGCAGGGCTGCCCGAGCCCCTCTCGCCTCCTCCTGCACTTTTCTGTCAGGGAAATCTCTGCCGGTTCACCTCGGCGGGGCCGAACACGGCGGGAGGCTGGAGTGGGGGTGCTCAGCGACTCCCCGGGGTCGCTTCCAGCTTCCTCAGCCGAGGATCTCTTCACCTCCAACTACCAGAAAATAAATGTCCTCCGCACGGCGTTACTCATGTGTTATAATTAGAGCATGTGCGAACTCGCAGCGTGCCGGGAGCCCGGCTCGGGTTGATGCAGGCACTTGTGCAATAACCACCCTTTTCTGCCGTGGCGGTGCTGCGCGGGCAGCCCGGCCAGGGCCGGCTGGGGCCGCATCCTGCCCCGGGGCCGCGTCCTGCCCCGCGCCCGTCCTGGCTCGGCTCGCCCCTGCGTCCGCGACGGGAAGGGAGCGGCATCGTCCTGAGACCTCTTTTCCCCCGAAATTGGCTCTTACTTGCCTAAAGCTAACCACAGACCTCTCCACGCTCATGGCTGATGGATGCAAATGTAAATGTGCACTTATTTAATTGGATCAGGTCCCAAGATAAAAGAGATAAACGGCTCCCAGTTTGCCAAGTTATTTTCAGAGGCATGCAGTGATGTGTGGAGAGAAAGTTAATGAAGAGGAGAAGAGACACACTGTACTTAAAATACCTCAGGTCTAGACTCGGGGAGAGGGAAGCATCGAAGTCGGCCGCGGCGGACGGGCGGGGGGCTCGGCGGGGCCGCAGGTGCCGCACGTCGCTCCTCACCCAAGCCGCGGCGAGCGGGGGGAGGCTGCGCCCTACGCGGCAATTAACGCTCTTCCCCTCTTCCCTCCACCAAAATTGTTCTCCCTTACTGCCGTCTCCCCTTGTTCCTCCCCGTGTTCTACATTCGTATGCATGAGACATTAACAGACGGTTATTGATACAAACATAGTTTTTGTTGCTAAAGGCCTTCCAAAACAAATTCTCCGGCTGAATGCCAATGTATGCATGTTGGCTGGTGACAGCTGATTAGTGAAATGATTTACGGCCAAGTTAAAAAAAATGATACTGTCAAAGGCAGCAATTTGAAAAAAAGATAAGACAGTACAGCCTCAAGGCTTCCCACTGTAAAGCCACCCAACAAATCAAAACCTACACTACAAATACCTGAAACACTCAAGGAATCAATTGGTCGCAGATTAAATACAGTCTGTATTCTGACTCGCCCCGGTAATCTGTAACTCTCCACAGGAGCAGCCCCTCGATTTATGCCTCCAGCCTCACCTGCGGCAGGGCTGGCTCCTGCCCGAGCTGCCCTGCCGGCCTCCCAGCATCCCTGCAATCGGAAACTTAGGCCTCCTTTTTGTTTCAGGACTTTTTCTCTCATTAATTGATTAAAAAAATCCCCCTTCCCTCATTTCTCTGTAGCTCTTCTTCATAAAGAAAGCTTTTGCTCTGCAATAAAGTAAGAGACTTTGATCCCAGATCATCCTCTTAGGCCTTCCAGCTGAAATCAGCGGAGAAACTATGTGGAGTTATTGTTCGCACTTGCTGCACTTCTGATTCAGAAAGGGCTGATTTATTAGCTTGTCAAGGGAAGCATTGTTCAGGAAGGCAATCAAAAAGCACTTACCTAGCTAAACTAAAATTACTGCCTTTTCAGTGGCTAATTTGTATAACTCCCATGGAGGAACTTGGGTAGTGTTTGATGAGGCATAAAATGATGATTAATGAATTTATTGGCCTGCTGCTCATCAAATAGGAGTAGTATATCTTTCCTCTATTGGGCGTTGGGTCTAATGCTACATGTCTGTGTAAAGCAAGTCCAATATGATCTCCTTTTTAGCCCCCTTTTAACCCCCCATGACCTGAAGAATATCACCATGTAACAGAGGCAACATCAGGGGACTGCAAAGACAAAGAGCCCGTTTGATAAAACAGTAAATGAGAAACGCAAGGAAAGTTGCTGCAGGGACAGATCTGCTCAGTTTTCAGCTTTCAATCACTTTGACTACTGAAGTGGGAAGAATGTGGAAACTAGATAAGGTGTGAGAAGCGAAAAGAAAATGACAAACCAATTTTAACTTTCATAAAAGATCCAGCCAAACAACTTCATTGCTACTTGAAAGAACAAGCGAGTGCGGGAAGTGCTGGGATTCCCGAGCAATCAGGCACGCTGCAGCACCTCACCACCCAGCTGTGCATGGAGACACAGGGAATGTGTCCCCAAACTGGCCATATCCAGGGCCAGCATGTAACCTGCTTGGTACTCTGATCAGATTTGGTGCAACCATTTTGAGCCCATACATTTTATGTCCTTTTTCCTTCGCCGAAACAGCTTTCTCCTCTGCTCAGTGTTTAATGCTGGAATCACTCTTTTGGGAATAAGGCTTTTGAGAGAAATTACATACTTTCTCTCTTTTAAAAGCCCCTACTAAACTACTTGTGATTCAGTGCCCACCTGGATACACATGTGACCTATGGGGTATCTTATGCTCAACGCATTGCTGCTTTGAATAGGTTAAGACACCCAGAAGATCAGAAATGTTCCTGACATTCTCAAAAACTTGTTAAAATAAGTTTTACTGAGATTTGGAGTCAGAGATCTTCCCAGGATAGAATCAATTTAACTCTTAGCTTCCACGCACAGTTCCTTGTTCCTGCAGCTCTGAAGCTTGTTGAAAGATCTGCACCTTGCACATCTCCCAGTGGAGATGCATATGTCTTATCTAGAGCCCATTGCCAAAAAGGCAGCATGTCTCATTACCTTTTGGGGTTTCACAGAAGTACCCTTGGGTCTGTGTGTCAGCAGCCCACCGTGCTGAAGACTGAGAAGGTGCAAGAACATTTTGCAGAACTACTGACATGATCGATACTTGCTAGATGATGTGATGTTCCAGGCTCCAATACAGCTCAGAGGAGCAGGAAATGGCAATGTGGAGGTGCCTGGCAGTCCCAGCAGCCTGTCTGCCTCTCTGCACCTGCCCTTTGTGCCTCTGCATGCAGAGCCAGAGCACAGTCTGCTCTGCACTCCTTCAGAGGGGAGTCAAGAAGTGAAAGCAGGCTGTAGATGAAGTGTGACACTCCTTCCTTTTTGCTCTCTCTTGTTACAATGTAGTCTCTTCTGTATTTTTTTCCTTTCCATGACCTGTTCTGTTCTGGGCTGTATTAGATGATGTTTCTGGAAAGCTGCTTAGGAATTGACTGAGGAAAGTCTAGATCTCAGACCAGGAAGACAGGAGAATTGCTCTCCTTAATTTTAAGGGACTTTAGCTCATATTTTATGAGAAATTCTTAAATTTGGCTGTCCCATATCAGACAATAGTTCTGATTTCAAATATTCTCGTTTGCAAAACACAAGGTATATAACATACCATTTGAAAATGAACATTGTTAATTTTTCAGATCTGTTTAGAAATAATTTCTGGAATGGTAAAAGGAATATATTCTTAACCAATCTTTCAGTTCATCAAAACAAAACTTTCTTGAACACAACACACTGACTTCCTTGACCAAAGAAAACAGGCACCCACCTTATGTTTACAAGATCAGAAAACATTAATTTCAATTCTACCAATTGGTATTTGTCTGAGACACTTTTAGCTGAAATGATCCTCTGGAAAATAATGTTTATAAACATCCTCAAACATATAGCACTTTCCTGACACAAGCCTACCATCAATGTAGCTCTCAACAAGTTTTATCTACAAGTCCTTGACCTGTGACTGCTTTTACAAAAGCTCTCTGTTCATTAGCAATTTAAGGTCACTTTAAGTACTTGTGTCATGAACACATAGCACATCCATAAATTATATGTATTAAATACCAGCTGCATTAATATAGGGGTTTATTTTCCTCCACTTGGCTCCCCAAAGCAACATAATCTTACACATTGATGAAAAAAGACATAGTTATATTTGCATAATTACAGCAATATTGTAAGTCTTTAGTGCAATAGACCTAAGAGGCTGATTTATGATTAAATATGTATGGCTAAAAGTTACCGTGCTAGGTAGTGTGCATAGCATTAGACAATGACAGTTTTGGGACATAATTGCTTTAATGTGGGCAATTAAGACTAAGTGCATGTGATTTTAGTGTCTGCCCTACATTCCTCTGAATGATTACAATGATCAATACACATGATTTGCAAGTTGCTTCCTATTGATCGAATGGTAAAATGTTTGACCTTCCTTTGAGGAAGTAATTTGCTAAATTATGACACCACATAAAGTCTTTCTTGGTTCAGAGGTGAGGGGTAATGGTGCTCAGAATTAGAATAAAATAAAATAATTTTTCCTCCTTTTCCTGAAAGTCAGTCTCTATAATGTCTCCACCAATTTGCTGACTTCACCTGTGGAGGGCGGAGTCTGGCACATTCATCTTTGAAACTAGGGAAAAAAGGGAACAAAATTGAATTGCAAACTCAGTCCATCTTTGCAAGAAATCCTCTCCATGAACTTTATCTCTTTACTCTATGCCAAATCATGATGAAGTTCTTGACCACGAGATCTCAGTTGCTTGCAAGCAGCTGGAGAAAAATGTGTAGCAGCGAAGTTGGGGAAGTGGAGCACACCGTGAGTGCTGTGAACAGCTGGGACACGTGGCAGGGCTGCCTGGGCTGCCTGCCAGGCTTAATTTAGCTTTGCATGCACAGTACCAAATAGCCTTCACCATATCACATTAGCAGGTACAAAAAGCAAACCAACAAAGTGTTCATGAAAACACATTAGCCGATGAACAGTGACTTAGTTACAGATGAGGACCTTCCTTCCACACTAGCATTGCCATCCTACACATACACAGTTGCAAATTAGATCAAATTACTAGATACAAATGCACTGAGATGTGTCCTGTCCAGGGGTTCACAGAATCATGGCATCAGCTAGGTTGGAACAGACCTTTGAGATTGTGGAGTCCAACCTATGACCCAACACCACCTTCTCAACCAGACCATGGCACTGAGTGCCACATCCCGTATTTTATTAAACACCTCCAGGCACAGTGACTCCACCACTCCCTGGGCAGCCCATTCCAAAGCTCAATCACTCATTCTGTGAAGAACTACTTCCTAGTGTCCAGCCTAAACCTACCCTGGAGTGGCTTAAGGCTGTGTCCTCTTGTCCTGTCGCTGGTTTCCTGGGAGAAGAGGCTGTTCCCACCTGGCTGCACCCTCCTGTCAAGGAGTTGTAGAGGTCACCCCTGAGCCTCCTCTTCTCCAGGATAAACACCCTCAGCTCCCTCAAAAAATCCTCACAGGACTTGTGTCCTAGACCCTTCACCAGCCTTGTTGCCCTTCTCTGCATGTGTTTGAGCAGCTCAATGTCCTTCCCAAACTGAGGGGCCAGAACTGGACACAGCTCTCAAGGTGTGGCCTCACCAGTTCCAAGGGAGGAATCACTGCCCTGGGCCTGCTGGTCACACTACTCCTGGTACAGGCCAGCATGCCCTTGGCCTTCTTGGCCACCCTGCTGGCTCATGTTCAGTGTGCTGTCTAGTCTCCATATGCCATCTCAGAGACAAGCCTTCCCAATATAATCCACTCTTCCTGCACTAACCCTCCATCACCAACACACTGCCCTCACCACAGCCAGAACACTCCAGCCACCTGTGCAGTTGTAGTTGCCTGTGCAGATCAGTTCAAACTTCAGTTCTTCTCCACCTTACCCAGAACTGGGACATGCCCAAAGCCCTGTGCTCAGCCTCCCCCTTCCCCCAGCTCCTGCCTTCCCAGGGCCCCGCTCCGCAGCCTAGGTGAAGAAAGGAGCTGGAACACAGCAGATCCTTGGGTACAACATGCTCACTTCCACACTGCTGGCCAAGGCAGTATAATGGACTAGAAGGACGGAGACACTTAAAAATGGTGATATGGAAGATGGAAGATGAAACACCACAAATCATGCAGCTAGCAAGAAACATCCTATTCACTGTCTGTTGTGCCAAGCACACACACTGTTACACAATGTCCCACTCTTACATCATTTTCGTAAGGGGAAGAGAGCATCAAAGAGTTCATAAATTTCCCAAAACAGCAGTACTGAACAATGAATTAAACTACAAAGCAGTTGGAATTTCTAGTTAGAAAAAAGTTCAGTCAGACGAAGGGCTGACTTGTTGGAAAACCGAAGGTAATCTGCTTGCCAGACCTAAGAGGACAGCCCCTCCTGGAGCTCACCAGCCACTGCTGAAGCACCCTTGGTGAAATTCCTTTTCTTCCTAGCCAGAGATGATGCTTGGACATGAGTTACAGACAGACTTTCTGGGATGAACAGGACTGCTCTGAAAGTCTGCCCTTCCCACCCCTAACTCTACGCCTCTCCTGGGCCAGGAGTGAAGTGTATGACTCCAAAACATAATCATTTTGTACCTAGATTTTGAACATTCCTTTTGGGTTTCTTCCAGGGTCTCAATGACCCTCACAGAGGCTTAAGGTTCCCCAGATGTTTAATTTTTAAGAAATCTTCCAGACCAAAGCTGTTAAGGCTACACAGCATACTATAGTCACTCTTAGCTGCAATTAGAAAAACTCAAACATAAGACACAGCCATGAATAAATACTAAATAAATAATTTTGCACTCAAATTCCCATTTTCTTATTCGTGGTATCATTCCCTAGGCAGTAATCCATTCTCAACAGCTGGAGAATACAACTAGTGCCTTTGGTCCCATTTCTGGATGACCCAAGTTGAGCTAGCTGGTGATTATATTTGGATAAGAGGACAAGAGGATGGAAAACTGGTAGTGGCAGTACTAATCAACCATTAAACATAAGAAGCCCAGGTAGGGTAACTTGGTTACTGAGAAAACTGTTTATTCTCCATTTTGAAAATTTTCTTAGCACAATGTACTCAAGATAGATGTGTTTCCATTACTTTTCATTTAAACTAATTCTTCTTTGGCTACCTCTGTTTTTTGATCAGATGAGTGGATTTACCCTGTATTTGAATTACATGTTACCATTCTTATTCTAAAAATGTGCAGAGACTTAGATATCTATCATCTCATCAGAGGCTCCTTGAGGAATCAACATGAGAAGGTGAAATCTGCAGACCAAGGCACAGGAACTGTGTCAGTAAGCACCCCTACTCAACCCACCCAGATAAATCCATTGGAGGAGGAGAAGGCAGAGAGGGATAGAAGTGCATATCAGACAAGCACAAGCCGCAGCTGAGCTGTGGGTTGGCACAGGGGCTGCAGAAGGTGAAAAATGTCTGATTTGTCTAATTCTGCCTTTTTTCATTGTTTTCCTGTGGGCAAAACTGGGAATCACATACCTCAGTAAAGTAGTTTTCTCCAATTTTTATCTTAAAATTTTTAAACACACTGTACACTGGAAATTCTGACCTTCAACTGAGAATCAAGACATTGGATGTTCTTTGCTCACACTCTTCAGCTGTTGGGGTCAGATGTCAAGATTTACAGTTTAAAAGACAAGAGCTGCTGCCATAGTTTTCTCTGAATATTTTTCCTGGGAAATATGCTCCCAGGTTTCATTTGACCTAGACCTCCAGGCATTGAATATGCTCCATTTTTTCATGGGCCCACTACATAGATTCCAACCTGGAGGTAGCACCTGCATCTGAGCTGGCATCTGGCAGGGATTCAGTCACCTATAAAAAGGCCTCTGTGGTATCTTAGATTCCTCTGGGATATCCAGTCTATGCCCATGGACACAGGATCTCTGAGAGGCTTGCACTGGGGCAGCAGGGAGGCCAGGGAGGTACTGTGGGGCACCTCAGAAGAAAAAGGTCTGAGTGAGTGAATCTCAGCCCTAAACACTTTCGTCGTCCCCAGAAAGAAAAGCCACTTTACAACATGATTCATTTCCTCCCCAAATCAATGTTTGAAACAAATCAGGGGATTGACACACTGAAAGCTCTGATCTTGCTCTTCTGCCTGTGAGGAAAGCCCAGGGGGACTAAAGCAGGTGCCTGTGCTGTGGACATTTAAATCCAGGTGAAAGGACTTCCCCCAAAGCTACACACAGATGTGCCTCTCCCTGCTAGGCACCTGACCTCAGTGGTCTGAATCTAACAAAACCCAGATCTAGCTCCTGTAAAAATATACATGAGTTCTTCCCCAGTCTAGAAAAAATGAGTACTTAAAAAACAATCACTTTTCAAAATCCTTACACTCCAACTTCCTCTAAGACAAATTTAAGTACCACTACAATACACAATTAAATTATATAGTGGTTGCTATAATTAATGAACAAAATCCTTGCTTAAAACTCTTACTTACATTGCAACTTTACTCATGAACACTTCCCTTGCTTTTCCATTGAAATATTTATGGAATAAGATAAAAATCCATGACCCTTACTCAGGAATGCTCATAATCACATACTTAGCTTTAAACATAGAGCCACTGAACTTGATGAGACTTCAACACAGTTAAATTGCACAGTTTAGCCTGGACTGGTTCCTCACACAACACTTTATGTAGAAGAATAAGGTTCAAAAATCTGTTTCTTTTAAGTGTGAAATAATATCAAATATATGATTAATCAAATGACAGCATTAAAACTAGTTTTTGCACAACTAAATTACTAGATAAGATGAGAAGAGAAAAAGGGAAATATTAAAATGTGTTCATATAGGAATGGAAAAAGAGAAACTTTAAAAGCAAAACTAGTAGCAGGATTTGTGGTATTCTGCAAGTTCAAAATGTAACTGACACATTTCTTTGTTGCTGTTAATTTTGTTTTGCTTTCATATTAACTGCATCTCTTTGATGGATATTTTTAAAAATAAAATAATGGTTATCACTCAGGCTGCTTTGAAGTACTTCTGAGTTGAATGACTGGTAGCATTTATTGATTTCATAGTGTGACACTAGAAGTTTTGATATGGGATTTAAAAAAATGATATTTGAAGTTAAAAGAAGACATCTTGATTAAAGCCAGAACAAATTGTTTGGCTGAGATTCAAACTCTGGTTCACATGCCTTTCCAAGTTTGTAGATTCACTTGCTTGCTAGGAAAAGCCATATGCTTTCAATGGATGAGTACAAAATTCATGCCATGGAAAAGCAGGAAACTGCTTCGAAGTTGGGAGCCAACAGACCAGCTTAAACCATAAGGGAAAAATATATTCATAGACATTAGATATAAGAATGAGGTAGAAAGGTTTTGTGTTTAAGGGGTTCAGATCTGAGACACAGACAGTGTGACCTTGAACCAAATCCTGTAGTCTTCTGTGCATCCGTTGCCCATATGCAAACTCCTGATAACTTGGTTCTCATCCTCTGCTGGGCAGGAAGCTGTGAGGATGAATAGCAGCTTCTGTAAGTCATAGGGCTGGCTGGAGAGATGATCTGCTGGGCTATCTGCTGGGTCTCAGAGAGACTGGGATGAGTGCTGCAGATCTGGGGGTGCAATCACTCACTACCAGCAGCCTGGGTAGTTCTGGTTCAGCAGGCACCTCAAACTCCACCACACAAGGCACCGAGTCTCTGTGCTGGCCACTTCTGCTGGGATACTTGGTGTATCCACTCCTGGCTTCTCCAGGTGAGGGGGGAACGTTTGACCAAGGACTGGCCCATACCTGAGGGGTGCTCAGTACTTCAGGATGAGCAGAGCCCTGCAGCTGCCTCCTCCTGTACAGCCAGTACATTGGGTACTGTCCTGTGTGGCTCAAAGAACAGGAGTGGAACTAGTTCTTTAGAATGGACTGAAAGCACTAAACCTTTACAGAGATCATCTGCTCAAAAGCCACTTGGGTCATCATTCTTTAAATAACTGACCTAAACCACCTGCTCATAGAGCAGTTTCTGCATCCTGTGAGATGATCATCACTTCTTGTCCTGATCTTCTTCCATTGCTGGTTTCACAAGGGATGAGAACGACTTTTAAAGGAAAAATTTACTATTGCCATTTGGGAGGGTCATGAAAAAAAAAAAAAAAAAGAAAAAAGCTGTCAGTTTTAGCAATGGAAACTGTAGTAAGTCACCAGCAGGCTACTGACTGAGTTGCTAAACTCAGGGGGAAAAAAACCTGTTAGGTGAGCTGGTTAATATCAAGGCTCACCACTCACTTCTGCATACTACAGACCATGTCAAAAGCTTTCCAGTAATCAGTAGAGCTTAAGAAAAGTCTCTGATTAACTTTTCTTTCATCTTTCTCTTTTCCATCTGGTGTTAAAGATCAAACCTTCAGTTCCTCTACTCTTTTAAGCCTTGCCTGTTTGACAGAAAACTTCTCATCCATCTTAAATCTAGTGTGGGCTAGAACATCTTTCAGCAGTGGCTAGAGGGTAGATGTATTATGAGATAGTAACCATATTGCTCCCTCTCCTTTAGCTCTGTATTTGTTATTATAGGATATATCTGGGGTTTGTGAGTGTTCAGCCTCTCTCCCTCTACTGCAGGAGAGTTTGTGCTGCTAATGTTTGCAAATCACTGCACTATTTATTTCCAGTTTAGGAATGTCCCATCTGTGCTTTGCATATCTTCTTCCAATTTTACCAGCAGCCCAGAGTACTTGTCTCCTAGGACTTGCTGCATCTGTACTCTCAAGACACTATGATGTGGGAATGATGATGATTTTGAGAGTGCTGGGGCTGTAAGTGTTTCAAACTGCACCCCTACTGATTGTCAGCTGGGTCAAAGCAGCATCTCCCCTTCAACACAGACTGCAGGAGGGTGGGGATGCTCAGCCACCCCTTTGAAATCATTGCCTTCTTGGTGGGTTATGGGTAAAGCCTTCTGGAACTGCTGGGATTGACTTACACCTGCCAGGGCACCTTCCATGTCACTCTCTTAAGGGTATTTCTTAGTAGCAGAAGAAAAACAGCTCTAAGTGTTTGCTATGTGACTTACCCAAAACAGAAAAAGAAGTCACACCTCCCCAGCACACTGGGGGCCATCCAGGGCCACCAGTTAATAATATAGAGTACTTGGATATGGTAAATATAGATAATTTCAAGATAATTACATTTCTCATTATTTCAAAATCAGGCCTCTTTTGAGGAAGAGAAATTCCATTTTCTTCCTGGCTCCACCACCTAACATCACTTTTAAGCTACGATTTCATAGTCCATGGAAATTATCAAATCCACTTGAATTATCCTTTCAAGTTAGTTATTGTATCAGAGATTCATAAAATGTCTTAATGACTTTGCAGAGGGAGGAAAAACACTTGAAAATGAAAGATGCTAAAAGATGTGGGAAAAGGAGGAAAGCTGCCTCAGGCAATTTACACTGGAGTGGTGATGACCCCGTCATAAAACAGCAAGTCTGTGAAGGCCAAGTTGTTTTTACAGGATAGTAGAGCCAGCAGTAGCCAATCCACAGACACTTGAAGTGCACAATATCAGGGCATCTACTTCTGAATAGCTCTACTTTGGCCCTGTGAACCGAATTTACATTTTAGGTGTAGCCCCGAAGAGCTTCTGTGGTTTAAACAATGGAACACAAGCAGTTTGTGTGCCATCAGATGTCTCCATGATATAAACCACTGAGTAGCAACTGATAATCAAGAATTTTTCTTCAGTGGTGTACAAATCACATGCTTTTTCTGTCATACCTATCAGAGGATTTTTTTAATCAAGTATCAGTGCTCCATAGGCATGATACAGTATTGGGTCAAAAGCTTTTTCATGAAACCTGCCCTCTCTCTCAAAGGTATTGGCCTGCAACTCCACGCTTTCATAAATCAGAGGGATGAAAATAAGCTCTGCAAACCAGTTTCAAATTTTAAATTTACAAAAGAAGTAGTCAGACTGATCTTGAATCCTGCCTGTCTGTAAGGAAAGTCAAATGGGATCTTTGAAGGAAAAATGTTATGATGCTGTATGTTTGAAGATCTTTCTGCCTTGCTTTTCTGGACTAAAGAATTGGGGTGCAACATCTTGCTAGGAAGAGTATAAGAAAGCACCTTTGGAAACAATTGAACCAAAGCAGCAGCTCTTGCCTGATGCTGATCGGTACTTAATATATCAGGAGATATGCAAGAGCTCATTATTGGGCAGATGTAAGCAGCTTGCTTTCATATCCTGCTCCCCAGCAGTTAGAGACTGATTTACATCCTAGAACACGTGGTTCAATATCCTTTTCACTATGTGTTGCATTATATATAACATTAGGTATTTCTGATTTCAATATAAACATCTAAATCTGAATCCTAAATCTCGGTCTGAACAATTTGCTGTGGCAGACAGGCCCACAGTTAAATCATGTGTTGTGTAAAAAAAAAGCATTTCCATTTATCAGTGCTGAATTTCATACCTTTAACTATCAATTTAGGTGACACTGGAATTCACTTAAAACATTTCTTCCCAGTGTAATAGACCCTATATGTGAAGTTCATGCTCATATGGCAATCAATTGTATTTACAGTTATAAACACAATTACTCTGCAGTACCATGCTACAGTTCCTGCAGCTCATGTTAATGTGGATGCAAGGATTAATATTAATGAGGACTGAGAGATGGGTGAAAATAATAATAAATGCAAACATTCTGGTTAAATAGGAGGAGGCTGCTAAACATTAAACCAGCTTTGGAAAGGAGCAACTCCTTTCAATTTTCCTTGGTTCATATCATTAAATTAGGGGCATGACTCATACATCACTACAATATTTCAGTTTTAAAGCAGCACAACTTTCATTGCAGGACAGCTATACTGATAGAAAAGCCAAAGGGGGGGAAATCTGACCCAAACTGTGGGACAGATTTCTCATTTAAAAAAATTTCTTTGTTCTATGCTACATGCAGATTACAGAAATGTTTTACATTACAATTTACCAGACTGCATTTTATTTGTTGAAGGGAACTAACTGTGAAATTAAATGAGCTGTTCTGAAGTTGAGAGTGCACAGGCTCCTGTGTAAATGCTTGGAGAATACACTACCTTTCCACACTAATTTTAATTCTCTAGATAATATTTGCTTGGCAAATCAAGTATTTTAAATGTATATTTATCATCTCAGGAAATTTAAATGACAGCACATACCTCCTGTTTTGGTCATAGGGTAAGTACCCATTTTGATAAATCTAAATCTCCTGTAACTGGTTAGCAGAGTAACCAACAAATTTGTCTCATAAAAGTGTTTTCAAAATTAAAGTGTAAATAGTTTGTGCTTCTGTGATGTGTGAAGTTCACATAGTTATTACAACTTATTTCACACATTAGATAAAAGGTTAAAATACTCTTTCCCCCAGTCATACAAAACTCAAATTCTTTGTTGTTTTTTTTGTTTGTTTGTTTTTTTTTTAATTGTTATTTAAAATTTCTAAACTACAGTTTAAGTCTAGGGAAAATCCACTTCATTCCTGACTCTTGAAAAGCATGGAAAGATGTCAAGATTTCCAGAGCTGCTGTTGATAGCAAGAAAACCAACACAATCTGGGCAGAATCATCATCATCATAAATAAAAGAGTAATGTTTTGATTTTGTGCTATAAATAATGAAATAAGCACCTGATTTTTATCCAAAAAATTAAGAGACATAATTAATTCAGGCATGCTTCAGGGTAATTCTAACATGTACTCTTTGTTCTGGTGTTTTATGTTGTATTTCACTTGGTTGCTAGGATGTTCCTGCAAAATAATACATCTCGAGGCCGTACTGCCGGCTGCTACCACTCAGTGAACTTCATTTCTCCTTCACAGCTTGATAACTCCGCCAGTCTTGGTGTGATCCCAGCCTTGCACACCAACATGCTTTTATTAGGTGGATTGATTGAATGAAGGGAGGAATGAATGGGAGACTCCTGCACGCCTGGAGGTTGGCCTTGTTATCCCCAGCCCAGGACAGGGATACAGCCCTCGGGCACACACAGAGGGAAGCAAATGATGCCTACGCTTCCCTGAGGGTGAAGGAAAAGCAGCTGAGGTTGAAGGACCAGAAATATCTCCCTGACACCCTGAAGCTTTGTAAAGGTCTACCCTTTTGACAAGATGCCAGGATGAGTG
The DNA here is from genome assembly GCA_032173965.1 of Sitta carolinensis. Taxonomy (NCBI): domain Eukaryota; kingdom Metazoa; phylum Chordata; class Aves; order Passeriformes; family Sittidae; genus Sitta; species Sitta carolinensis. Next base: position 18,573,936 of record CM063292.1, read on the forward strand.
GCCTGGGCTGTGAAAGTTCCTCAGTCACCTTCAGTCCTTTCTCAAATATAAATACTCCACTGCCCTCCTGGAAGAAAGCAGTTCTGCTCCAAGAACTCTCTTTCCTAAAACCTTCATATTTCCTCCACAATATGGCTGTCACCTTTAGGTCAGTAGAGTAGGTGAATCTCCCAATTCCAGCCAATAATTTCATGAATCTTTTCCTTACCTGTTTGCCAAGTGAAAATTCATTATTTTATCAACTTCTACTTCTTTGCTAGCGTTCATGAAGTGGAAGAATCAGTTGCAATCTACTTTGACTCGTGCTTACTGGCAACTGCAGACCAAGTCCTAAGGAGCAGAAGGGATATGAAGCCTCCTACAGCCTCCACAGTTACGGCTCTCTTAGCTGATGAGTTAGAAGGGAAAAAAAATCTGTTACACATAGGCAGTTCTTTTGTGGCTCTTACAACTAATTATACCCAGTCAGATTCACACAGGCAACAGCAAAATATGAAAGTGGTTGATTTTAACTGTGTATCAAAGAAACTAGTCTTAATGTGATAGACCCATTTCCAAAGCCCACATGAAGCAAACTAAGTGCAGAGAATCTATGTAACTGATTATATTAGATGGTTTATCCTAGTCTCAAAGTGCATCATTGTATCACACAGACACAATTTGTATGATAAAATTATCAGTAAAATTTAATCTCTCATTCACACACATGCACAGCTGCATCCTAGAATCGGCCTGGATGAAAGCAAACAGAAGCAGCCAGGGGCAAAGACTTGACCATCAGATGTAGCTGCAGCTTGTTGTGTCCATGAGAGAGAACCCAAGCACTCAGGAGGCACTCGACCTTGCAGCTACAAGAACAACCACTGAATACTGCAGGTTAGAGCACTCCAGCTCAGTCCACAGTGCATGAATTTATTATCATGCAGCATTATAAAATCAGCCACAGAGTCTACTCCTCACCACGTCTGGTAGCATCCCCACAAGCCCTGTCATAGGAAGACCAAACCCCTCTGAATCAATGCTCAGAACGCAGGCACAGCACCCTGCTGTTCTGAGCAAGTCCCTTTACCTTACCTTTGTCTCTTCACCTCTACTTTTAGAGTAACTTCCTGAGCCAGAAAAGCTGAAAGCAGTGCCTTGCACCGATGGCCACGCTCAGATCTCCCTCATAGCTTTGCCCCGGCAGAGCAGCTAAACTGATCAAGCAGGCCCCTCATGCACTGTGTGGAGCTCACCTCTGTGCAGTGGGAATTAATGGTAAAGAGGCCTTATGTCAAAAATTGGATGTATTTCTTCTCAACATACCATGCCTCTATTCCTCTTTAACTTACTAAGTCTATTTTCCATACTGAACTCAAGCCGGTCACAAGGAATCCTATCTTAAAGTTTAACCATTCATTCATGTGTCTGGAAAAGATGCTCTTTGCCAAAACTGCTCCATTCAATCTCATCTCTCATTTATTCAGTCTAGTTTCCCCTTCGACCTATGCTTTGTCTGTCATTCCAGTTTCTCTCTGCATACAGAAAATACCCTGGCATGGAGGCTCTGCTCTTCAGGTATGTCCATGGTGGGTGTGCTGTCCTCCTGTGAGCATCCCTCTGCAGCTCTGGGGAAATGGGCACAGTAAGGACACCCTCTGACAACATTCTGGGAGCCAACCCCACCAAAATAGGCCAGGGATGCTTGGATTTGTCTCCTGGGCTTTGCCCTAAACTCAGTCTCCTAGTTTAAGGATAAAACTTCTCACTCAAACAAATAGATCTACTACTTTAATCTAACTTTTCCTTGATTGGGTTGAAAGGTTAAGTTGAAACTGAGCAGGAGTTTAACCTGAGAGAGTTATTATGTACTGAAAGGTACCTATTATATTTCATTTTAGATATCATGTAAGAGAGACTGCATTTGCTGAAGTCACCTCCTTCCTTCTCTGTGCTGTCAGCCAACATTTTGAGCAGTCCAGTAGTGGTTTAGCCAAAACACAGTCTTTAAATTGCAAGACATTTTTTTATGCATACTCCACTTTCCATTTTGAAATGACAATATAAACCTCTTTCATGTAGCTGAAACATATCCTTTCTTCTCTATACTTAACTCACCCAAATTATACCTGAATGCTTGCAAAGAACTTTAGGAAGAATATTGGTCTATTCTAAGACTTGAAGGAAATAAATATTGTGAAATATGTTTTTCATTCCCTTTGTTCTGAAGTTTTATGACTAAGTGCTGTGCTGGTAACAGAGGTTTATCAGGAATGCCTGACTTGTCCAGATCTTGAACTCTAATAAAATAATTCAACAAAGCAAGAAAAGAAAAGCAGGGAAAGGGGTAGAAGGAAAAAAAAGAAAAGAAAAAAAAAAGTAAGCCAACTACAATATATGAAAACTCTAATTGTTACTTGTAACATACAGTCAGTGTTTCCATCACAGCTGTAATATAAAAAAGCTGATGTTGAGCTGGTAACAGTTTCTGCTGTGTATCCCATGATTTCTATACTCCTGTTCACACTAGCTAAGGCTCTGGCCTTAATTATTTAGGCTTGGATCCTACTGGTTTGGGTTTTTTTTGTTTTGTTTTTTTTTTTTCTCTAAAGACAGATGCTCTTATTGAAAAATACATCTTGCAGAGTTGATTGACATGGACAAATAAGGTCCTTAAGACTGACACTACAGAACATGGTTCCTATTCTACAAAATACACAGAAAGAGGTAATTTGCAGTTGAAAATCAGTAAGTTATTTCTGATAATATGATGGTAAGTAATTAATTAGAATGGTTTGCAACAAAATCTGGAATGATAGAAGTCTGATGCAACCTGGAGCTTTATTTAAAGAACACCCTGTTAGTGGCCAAGCACGTTGAAACCCTCTCTGCATGCTCCACTGGCAGGAGTGCTCCCAAAGGACACAGTACTCACTTCTGAAATCTCAATATAAGAGAGGCAGGAATAATTTTAGAGCAGCTCAAAAAATAATACTGCAGGCAACTAGGCTGACCATAAATAAATATTTAGCATAAGCAGATTCAATTGCAGTAATAACAAAATCAACTAAATTGAAAAGTGAACTCCCAAGCTCCTCTGTGTGGATAGAAGAATGCCATGCCTTGAACACCTAATGTACCTCTCTCTTTTCCTTGTTGACAGGAAGCAGCTAACAATTAGGATGTGTTCATCAAGCCTGTCTGATTACAGGTACCCTACCTGAAAGGGTGCTTGTCCCATCCTCTATCTGCTCACCACTTGCCTCTGCTGCAAGTTGCTAGCCCTTCTCATCGGCTTGATCAGCTGCTCACATAATTGCTCCTCACCTCATTTCACCCACAAGGATCAGGTTAATAAGGATCTAGTACTGGCACTGTTAAAGTAACCTGCCTTGCTCCAACTGAAAGAGGTTAAGGTGGAAGACAAAATGTTAGAGGTGACAAGAACTTGGGGAGGGGAGAGGGAGCATGCTCAGGACAGCAGCTAAAGACCATGTGTGCACACATGATTAGAAACAAAGATCTCCCATTGTCTTTCACAGAGCAGGAATGAAAAAGAGTGAATATACAGGTCACTGAACACTCATGGGACTGTTTACATATGGTAATTTGGAAAATTTATCAAGCGTGGGTATCAATCTTAAAATTAAACAAAACAGTATTTTTGCCATCCCTAACTGTTTTTTCTTATATAATAAACTGGTACTGGGACAATGTCTTTCAGAACATCCATTCTGCAAATAATCCTGCATCTTCCTCTGAATTTCTAAATTGGTTGAACTGAATGCCAGCAGAACACCAGCCAAGAGTGCTACATGTCATAAGGTCGCTATATGATAAAAAAAAAACATTCAGTGGGATAGGTTGTGAAACCTAAATTTACAGCTGGACTGTGTTTTGGTTAATGTAACATGCTTAAATCTGAAAAATTGTTAAAATATAAACAATATGGGTTTTATTTTTATTTTTTTTTAATTCCAAGTGTAAGCATTCAATTGCTGAGGAAGCTGACCTGAACAACTCCAAGTAATAAAAACATATTCTTCTGAGATGCTACTGATGTATCACAAATTGGTTTAGAAACCTGCTCCCTTTTATATTGTATGAGACAACCAGGGCATTTTATGAACACCCCTCTAAGAAACTTGACAGAGGCTTTGAGAAGCAAACAGAACGTTACTTGGAAAACATTAATGACCTTTATAACATCTGGTGTTTGATCCCAAGATAAACTTTGGGCAACATCCACCCTTCCACTCCTCCAGTGCTGTCAAGAGAAGACAGGCAGGGTTTTCTCAGGTGAGGGTGGTCCAGGAACACTCAGGGAGAAGGAGGGCTGGCCTGCACCCACCATAGTCCCAAGTGCTAAGCCTTCAACAGCTGGGCAGGTTGTGCAGGGTGCACAAATCAAGGCTGCTGGGACTGTGCTCTGCTGGCTGCTGCAACCCAGGTGTCTGTCTCCTTCTGGGGTGTGGCCACAAGTTCAACCATGTCTGACTGCTGCAGTTTAACTCCAGGAAAGAAATGACAGTGCCCCCTTCTTGCCTGAAGCTGAAGCTTTGTTACATGGGATTCTACCTTACAGACCCCATTCTGCATAGCTCACAAGGCCTAGGCATGGAAACAAAAACTTTAGTTGTGTAGAAAAGTCTAGAGAATCTGTGGGAAAAAACCAAAACTTGGGACACCACTCTGTACCTGTACTTGGCTCAGGTGTACTGGAGCTAGATCAATATTTAAAGAGATTGACAGTAGCAGCTTCCTTGTCACTTTCTGCCATCTAAAGCCCATGTACAAGCAAGAAACCTGCCATAATGAATACATCTTAGATGGATCAAATGAATGAATAAACAAATGAATAAATCTTAAATCTTATCTGGTCCAGGCTGGCTCTTCACCCTCCTAGGCCAATGATCTGCTAGTGAGCTGCACGAGTACGGTTCCAACTCCCAAGTTCCACTAGGCAATATTTCTTCAGTACTGTCCTACAGAAAGAGGGGGAAATGCTAGGGAAATTGGGTGGAAGCCACATGTTTAATTGTTTTTTGCAACTCCTCTCTCAAGGATTTAATTTCTGGCTGTGAACTGTAGGAACCTTCCCCATACAATCAGATGTACCATTCACAATAGATATTTGTGTCCTTAGCTCATTACACAAAGGCCTTTGTGCTGCCTCCACATGCCTGATGCTCTTCAGCTCAGGAGCTGCCTCTTACATCTTGTACTGGAAAGATGTAGGCAGAAAAATCCACCTAAACTAACACAGCAGAAGCCACCCCAGAAATGCATATATACATTGGATTTCCAAAATGATCATACAGAAGTACAGAGCTGGTTTAAAGCAAACCTGTTTTGTCTCTGCAAAGATAATCAGTGGATAATAAGTCAGTGTATTTCCATTGCCACTTGGTGTCCCCAAACCTATTAGCAGCTCACACAAGCTTGGCAGGACAGGTACAAGCTGGAGGAATAAATGTGATTTGATGCTTATATTTTGTTTTGCCAAAAGACTGTGCTGACACCAGCTAATCTCACAATGTGTGCCACGCTCACACAGGCTACACCTCCTGCAGAGGTTGCTAACTGCAAGAGTTACACAATGCCTGTGCACTGTACAGCCTGTTCTCAGGTCCACCAGGTGTCCAGAGGATGGGGAAATCCCTAAATGCCAGGAATACCTGGGCTTTTGTGTTACAGGCCCAAATAGAAAGCTGTCCTCCAGCACTCCTTCCTGCTTGCCCATCCATACTGCAGACCTAGTTAAAACAGTTTTATCATCTCTGTGAGTAACCCTTAGGAGGTCTATGCATTTTATGACAGGGATGACTGCTAATCAAAACTCCTAAGCTTCCCCTTTTCTACCGTTTTCCAGGATCTGCATTTGCTCTCTGCACAGCTTCAAACCATTGCTGTCAGTGTCCTCAGTGCTCTGGGCACCAGGGAGGCGTGCAGCGGGGCCAGCGCTCCCGCACTTAACGAGCAGCTGGGCTCCGAATTCCACGACAAGCCTCACGTATCACACTTCCCTCAAGAATGTGAGCAGGCAAGTTGGCCAGACAGCTCTGGCATTTGGACATGGGTATGCCCTGATCGACAGCTGAGTGGAGTCAGAGAGACTCCTTCTGTTCACTACAGCCAGTTGTAGAATGGGGGCCTGTGCAGCACAGATCTTTGCCATCTTTGCAGGGATCTCCCTGCTGGCGTTAGCATTCATCACCCTCAGTGACTAATCACACATTCTGTAAAACACCACAGTGTGCATCTCATCCTGGTGAATTACTGAAGCTGCCCTGTACTGACCGATGTTCTCCTACCCCAAAACCCTCCCAAACCTGCTGGAGCTACCCTGGTGGCTGGGACAGGGAGGCATCAGCAGCCCTTTAGGCTCTCCCTCCTCCACTGACTTTCTAAAGGGCCACACTCTGCCTTCCATTTCTTATGAGACTTGCACTCCTGTGTGTAAATGGAGGCACTAATTAGTAGCCATAAAGGAAAAGAGAGCAGGAGAGATTTCCTGCTGGTGGGCTATTTTGTGTAACTGACAGGTTCACTCTTTGATTTTCAGTCTGCCTTCACTTTGGTTATAGTACTTCTCTCTCTCCTGTTCCTCCCCTATACACAGTGACAGAAAAGCCTTAAAGAATAATTTGTGACTGCAAATGATCATGAAGCCTACAAGTAACATGCTTTTGTAAGTGGCTGGATTGCAAGTTGACTATGCTCTTTTAATACAGTAAACTGCAAAACAAAATCACAGGTGCTGTAAGAGCCTATAGATCGTTTTCTATAAGGCCATATTAATATTTTATACCACTGTTGTCTCTGAGTGTTCCTGGCTGACTTGTTATCTTGCACAATCTGGAAGGAGTAGTTTGGCAATAAGACAGATCAGTGGGGGCAATGTGGAACAGCACTTCAGCAAGAGGTGCTGCACTCATGATGCAAATGAGTCTCTTGACCTTGAGCTTCCCCAAGTGTGTGGTGTCACTGCGTGGGTTCATGACAGTGTAACACCACACACGACAGGGCTGGGACGTGGCTGAACAGAAATAATCCTGCCTAGATATTCTTTAAGCACAGAAGCCTATCTTATAATTACTAAGCATATGGCATTTTAAGGCAGTCCTGGCTCCAAAATATGTTATTCTGAGATAACACAATATGCCTCAACACAGCAGCATGAGACAGAGGTGACATGTGCAGGTAAGTTGTCAAAACAGGTGACAGATGGAGTTGTGCTAAAAAACATTCAAGATATTTGCTTCTTAGCTCTTCTCCAACATGCATCTCCCACACAGTTTTAAAAATTTACCTTGAAGTGCCTCTACATAATCTAATGTGATGAAAGAGAGAGAACATGAGTGAAAGAATGAATTGCAGAGTTGTTACAGATAATATGCGACATATAGCAGATACCAGCACACAGCAAATAGCCCTGTTTGCTGACAACCCATATTGCTTAGGAATAGTTTGGCACAAATTGCCTATACGTGTATGATGTGTATTTTCTTTTTCTTACAGCTCCAGTGATTTGGAAGGCAAACCCCTCAGTGATCAAGGAAAATGAAATAAATCAGCTCATTACAACAGGATGAGATTTAGCACAAATCATCAGTGCATGTTTTCTTGCAGGACACACTGTACTTCTGCCCTTTAAAAGAAAGTGACATAACCCCCTGTTTATCTGATTGACATGATTTTGATATATATATATATGTATTTCATGAATACTGTACTACACTATTCCATTTCCAATGCACACATCACAAGGATGCTTTTTTTTTCATTTCTTTATATCAGGAATATAAATACTTTGAAATGGGATGCAATTTACCCAGATGTTTGTTGCTGTAATAGACCATTATTTGTTTTGCAGAAGCACCTGATATTGTAACAAAATCCACCCAAAAAGGAGTTCAGCTGGCATCAGGGAAGCAATTATCACAGGATCAAGACCCCAAAAAGTCCAGCACACTTAGGTTAGAGAAATTTAAAGGGTTTAACTAAAGCTCTGGTTCATCATGGATTTATTTTACTTATTATTTTATTTATAACTGTTAAAAGAAGATCCCCAGCTCAGGATATTCATATATCTAGGTGCAGATTTGCACCTAATAACATCTCCTGCAGTTGCAAATTTGAAAGTGGGGATAGGGGAAGGTGGAATGTTCCTTTAAATAATCCAGCAGCCCTTTCCTGGTTCTCACAATGTGCTGTATTTTGGGGATCTCGTATATTCACCATTAGTGTCTGCATTTGAGCTATTTGAAGCCTATTTGTATATAAAGAAAAAGCAGCAACAAAGATGACATCCTAACTTACAGGCATGGCAAAATGGAAAGTCTATTGCCATTCAGGAGATGAATCACAAAAACTGCAAGTTTAGTGAGCAAAAGAGATCAAGAAAAGAGATTGTAAAGAAGTGTTGCACCTCAAGGAAACAGTACATTCCTGACAATGAAAGAAACAAAGAGCCAAAAAAAGGGCTGTAAAGTCTGTGTGTTTGTCCCCAGGTGGATCTGTTCTGCTCATCCTCATGCCACCCCATGTAATATAAACACTTCGTAGCCATGCTAATGCAAAATAGTCTAGGCAGGGTTTATGAGCTCATGCTCAATTTTATGCTGACCATGACTTTCTGCACAGTGCTGTGGCATTGACTGGCTTGGTTATGAGATCCTGGAACCCTCCAGTAACTCCCCCTCACTGAGCAGTCAGAAAAGGCAAAATACTGTATGTTTTGATGTTTTAACCAGCTCCCAGGTGAGATTTTGTAGGTTGTGAAAAATTATCTATTCCCAAAGCCACTGGCAATAGTTGTTGTCAGTGAACTCTTGCCACTTAAAACAGAAACAACGGGGACAACGCTGCAATGTAATTTCTGGTATGTGGCTGAATTATAGAAAATAAACATGGCAGAGATCCGTGAGTGTGCAATGGGCAAAATGGAGCAATGTCAGAGCAATTGCTGCGGGGTTGATGTGATCCTGTTCCTGCATGCTTCCATGACAGAGCCTATGGCTGATGCAAATCCAGGAAGCAGGAAGGAAAAGGCCATTTGTGCAACATCTGCCAGGCTCCCGTATGGCAAGTTCCAAACTCACTATTGCCTGATGACAGCATGCAGATTAGGGCATCAGTGTGGCTTGAACTGGAACTGATCTTTCACTGACTTTTGAATAACTTCATGGCATGGATTAAGATGGGTGTAAAATTCATCTTCACATCGCTGTTGGTTCCTTGCCCATAAAAGTTATTCCAAACTCAAGAGCATTAAAGAAGGGTATTTTGAAAACACACATAAAGAATTGAAACTATTTAGAACTTTTATTTATAAAATCCACACTCAGCATAGTGCTAGATGCTTAATTCGGTTCTTTTGTAACTATAGATCCTTTTCATACATTGCATAAAGATGTATGTCAAGCCTTGGATAAGACTACCAGTAGCATTTTTTAACCCTTGTAGCATTAAATCCTTAGCTCTCAAGCAATTATTTCCATCTGTTCAGCTCAGAGCACTTACAAGGGCAGGGAAATATTCACCACCTCACTTAGGGAAACCGATGAGTAGAAAGGTGATTGGGAAACCAAGTCCTCTGACTTCCACACCATATCTACAAAACCATTCTTTCTATGGACAGTCTGAGGTACTGACTCCAGACACTGATAATGTGAAAGCTATTTACATCTCATGTTACAGCTACACATTTAGTACGACTGAGAAACCTGCAACACCCAACAGGGGCGCACAGAACTCGCCTGTCATCATGCACGTTCCCCTCAATCTTTCATTTAACTTTCCCTTGCCTGGGAGATTGATAACTGGTGTTTGTGCTGCTCCCAGGGACTGGAGTGGCACAGTGCTATGTCAGCTAGAGACAGGCAAGCTTGCTTGGCATCATTTGGTACTCAATGAAACTTTGTAAGTTGGAAAGTTTCATTTGAACTAGAGCATTACTGAGTTTGTCTTCCCTTAAATAGAGGCTGATAGAGAGAGTCAATGGAGGGAGAAGTGGGGAGGGAAAAAGACAAGAAGTAACCCACCTAGTCTGCAGACCTGATAGTCCTGTTTGGGATTTTTTTCAGGAGTCTCCTGTCAAGACTTGCTGACACATGAGCTCTGTTGAGTCTTACAGTGGTGATTTAAGATGTTATTGCATCCCTTGCTCTCCCCACACTTCTGCTAAAGGTTATAGACTACAAACCAGGATTGGCATAAATTAATATTTTCCTCTGTCTTGGCCATTCCAGTCAAAATTCTGGCATAATAGTTAAAATATTTTGATGCAAGGCAAAGAAGGATGGGATTGGAAAGACTGTGGAGGTCACTTAGTTCTCACTTCTGCCTGTAGGCTGGATCAACTGCTGTGTCCCACATGACAGATTTGTCTCACATTGTCCTAAACACCCCCAGTGCTGGAGATACTGCAGCCTACATGATCCTTGCAGCTAATAAAAATACTGAGAAGTACAGGGCCTGCAGCAGGCTTCCAAAAACACCCACTAACGTTTTCTTTGCTAGCAACTATGGCTTTTCAACATTTTCCAACCAATTTCCTAGATTCCAGATGCAAATAGCATGTGGGATGATGTCAAAAGCCTTCCTAAAACACTTCAGGCCCAGACCTCTTGAGAAAGACACCATATTTGCTGTGCTGTAGCCCAGTGACATGATCTTAATTCCCAGAACTCCCGTGACTATTCTATTTTCTTATAGGAACTACAATACAAGGAAATTTGTTAGGCCACTGATGTCCTATCTACATTACATTTTCTGCACTGGTCTGTCTAACTGCATCCCATTCCACTTATAAATCATAAATCTTTGATCTTAAGGATATTTCCCCTCTTTTTCCAGTGTTTGAAGTGAAACATTTGTGAATTAGCTAAACTGGATTTTTACTATCCTTCCTCTCTTTTGTATGCACAGGAGTTGTTTGCACTTGTGCTCTTAATACTGTTCTTGAAGGACCTCCTAGATCTCTTTCAACAAGATTTCATGACCACATTGATATTTACCTTCCTAAAACTTTGAGGCTACATGAAGGAAAGACAGTTCCTGTCCTTTGGCTACAACCCACGTACCTATTCCACATTTTACACTCAGAAAAAGTTATAGCATATTTCAGTACCTGCCTAAACCACCTGCTTTCTTTATTTTCCAGTGACTGGCTAGGTGTATTACTTCTCTGAATCTAACAGAGCCTGTGCTCTAGAGGTGTTAGTTGATTGTTCATGTAGAACCTTGTGTGCTGGATCTTCCTGGTTGCCATTGTAAGTTCACATGGCACCTGCATTCAGATTATTTCCCCCCTGGCAATATTTAGAGGTCTCTCACTCTTTCTAACCTGGTCCTGAGAGCAGCTGCACCCCTCCTTGAGACCCAAATGTCCATCTCCCCGTTGTCAGCTGCCTGGGTAACCTGGAGCAGCCACAAGCCCCGGCGCTCGCAGGCATGGGGAAGTGAGCCAGGGGACTCACACCCCTTGCTCTGTAAAAAACACAGGGCTCTGAAATTAAATCATCCTTGGCAGAATTTGGACTAAATTATAGGAGTGAGACCTTGCCAAGAGCCAGGTTCCCCTGCTGCACTTTGTGCCTGTGCTTCTAAAGCAGGTGGAGAGAGCAGGGGGACAGTGGGTGGGCACTGGCAGAGCTGGGTGTGCCCCTTTCCAGGGACATGTCCCTCCTCTGTGAGACACACACTCAGTCTTGTACTCCCTCCCTTCTAGAGGTGTCTGTCTGGGGTCACACTGAGCACCTTCCATTGCCTCCATAAGACCTTTAACTGTCACAGGAAGCATCCTCTCCCTGGGGTGACTTTCCACCTAATATCCAGATGTGGCAGTCCATATTTATTTCCCAGGCTCTAGGAGCTGCTCAGGTGATTTCTGGGTGTTATGTGTGCTGCCACAGTGTGAGTTTTCATTAAATGCCAAACAGAATTTGCCTTCCATGGGAGATGAACTAAAATGATCTCTAGAAGTATTGGTATGCACAACAAAACTTTTACACCACAATTAGCAAAGCAGAATATTTCCATTCCTATTATTTCAAGTTGAATAATTTAATGCTCACCCTTTTTAAATTTACCACTTTTAAATTAAAAACTCATTAAAATGTTTCAATAACAGTTAATATTAGCATAGCAATAAGACATACCAAGTGGGCATTACCAGGAGATAATTGACCTGATCTGTAAATTGGTGCCCTTGGCTTTACCTCTGGATGTCAATCAATTAAAGCAGTCAATCATCCCCGAGCAGTGCCTGCCTCAGCACGTCTTATTGCTTAATCATATAACTGTTGAGCTAATACCATTCATATTTCTGGACAAAAAATTCCACTAGGAATTCCCATTTATTATCACATCAAAATTAACAAGATCTTGAAATGCATATTATATTATTCATAGCATAATACTCTGCCAAATGGAAAACATAAAAATATATCTCCCCTTCTTTTTTTCCCCTTTTTTAAAGCCTGCCGTTGTTAATTAGCCATTCTTTAGGATGATCAAGTAATTGAGATACAGGTTTTAGATCAGGTTCACAGGGAGTATGTGGTCAAGTTAATGAGTCATGAAGAGACTAAAATGTCACTGTATAGAAAACTGACTTGTGCTCAGCTGATATTAATTGCAGTGGCACCGGTGAAGTCAATAGCTCTATGCCAATTTACTGCAGGTGAAGATCAGGCCTTATGTTTACAAGAGTGTGGAATTTAGTGAATGACATTTAATCTTCTATATAATGAAATTTAGTACATGTAATTTTTTTTAACTCTTTGGATTCTGCTTCAAAGCCTTTGCTTGCATGAATTGTTCTACTTAAGCTAATGACTTGGCAAAATATCACATGAATATAGAATTAAATGGATCTGCCTGTGCCAGTTAAAGCTAACAGATTCAGACCCATTGTGAGTTGAAAGCTGACTATATATATTAGAAAAATCCTTGCCTTCAGGACAGCCATGAAAGCAAATGGAGCGCAGGACCTCAGTCCTGCACATATTTATTTGTATATATTGTTTACTGGAAGGGGCTTGTGAGTGTTGAGCTAACATACACACAGATAACCAGGATGAGGGCCTAGCTTCCTTTTTAAATTCAGAGATGTAAACGTGTCTCAGTTTGAACATAAAATAGGGTGTAAATCAAATAGGCTTGATCATTATTGAAGTGCTGAAAAGCTATCATTTTGAAAGGAAGCATCTTGCTATTTTCTCCATAATGAAGCAGCAGACACAACATTATTAATGATAACTGTGTCTGGATTGTGCATTCAACCAAGATAAGAGTCAACATGTTTGGTAACATCAAAGAAAACCTGATACCTCAAGTGTAAGAAGATTAGTATTTACAGTGATCTGTAGGGTTGGCAGTTCCAAGAAGTTGAACAGACAATGCCAGGAGGGACAATTAGTAATAAATTGGCACTAGGATTCTCTCCTGTGCTTGAAATCTGGCACTGAGCATAAATGCACGTTTGAACGTTCTGTTTAGAAGTTCCTGCTGCAGCCAGAGTGGGGCTCAGCAGAGTGAGAGCTGTTCCAACACGCTGGGAAAACTGAGACAGGTTCCCTCACTGGCACTGAAAGGTGTCAGGTATTTTGTACAAAGGCTTCAAGGACAACATCTCCATCACATTCTGTGAGACTCACCCAATCCTTTTGGACGTGCCACTGCAAAGCTATCGTGTGAAAGTTCAGGGATCCAGGGATTATTCCACAGAACACACAGGCCATAAACCATCCTGGAATCACACAGTGCATGCTCACAGAATAAAGGGCTCTTTATGTTAATCAAAATTTATTTTTTTTAATGAAACAATAAAAAAAATTTTAAAAATTCATGTTATTGTATTCACATTTACTTCTAATACCTCTGCACTGGCCTCAGCATAGAAAATACAGACAGATCCCAAGCCACACTTATGTGTGACTGTAGTTTCTGGAATTCACTGCCCTGCTTGGGGATGGGAAATTAGCTAAATACTGCACTTTGGATATTTTTTCTTTATTTTAATTTAAGTGACACTATCAATGGTGAAAACATTAAAATAATTTTAAAAGTATCCAGGAAAACAGGAAAGAGTGGAAAATTCCTACACCTGATGCTCACCTTACTTGTGTTTGGCAAAGCTCACTGTGAATGAAGTCAAATCATCATTACATGTTGATAAAGGTTAAGCTAACCCACTGGAGATGGAAAGCCAGGAATATTTCTGCTAAATTTGACATTTGCACCCCACATTATTATTGAATACTTTTATTATTGGATTACTTTCACTGCATACCTCACTGAAATCAATAGGAGGTATTGATGGTATCGAGCCCTAGAAATTACCTTTTGATGGAACATCTTTACAACATGAAATGGATCTTCATGATACCTCTCTACAATAGATAAATGTCACTGGATCCAGTTACAGATGAGAAAAAAGTTTGTGACACAGGCAAGGTACATTCTAGAGGTAATCAAATGCACATGCTAGAAAATTCCCTTCTCATTTAAGACTAAAAGTCAAATAATTGGTAAATACATAGCACTGATTCCCCTTTTCACGTCCCCTCAAATATGAAAGTCGAACTATAATGACCAGATGTATGAATGTGAAACTTAGAAGCCTCTAAAAACACTGACTGCACTATTAGCAAGTCATCTTTATTTCCTAACCCCCCATTGTCCTTGAAAATAAACCTTCTGATTTGTTTTAGTATAGTGGAGTCAGTTCTCATCAATTGTAAGATAAACAAGAATCATGTTTGCATTCCTTTATAAAAGATATCACCTGATGGACTTCTCAAGTGATCAGTGGAGATGGAGAGGTGGGAACTTCTCTGTCCAATCTCTGATCACTGTCCAGAAACTTATATATATGAGGTCAACAACAAACTGAAGACGTCCTTTCTTCTTCTTTACCTGAACACCTGTTGTGTGTGTTGCTGTGTGTTTCTATCTACGTCACAGTAACAACCCCCCTTTCATTTAGGCCTACATTGTCAACGTTTTTCAGTAAAAAACCCTTCATAATAAAGAAATTAGTAAGAAGTGGCAAGAGGTTCCTGAGGTTAATGTAGTATGGACCCATAAAAGATCACAGATCCCTACAACAATTCTGTATTAGAGGAGGAGTGATGTATATAGCTGCTTTTAATGTGATTTGCAGACAGAAACAAGGACATTACTAGTTTGCAAAAGCATTTTAATTCAAAAATTTTCATGTTAGATAAATATTTTAAAAATACTTCATGAAGAGACAATTGACGTTTCCTTTTTCATCAGCAACTGAGCATGGAGAACAGGAACAAAGTTCATTTAAACTCTGGCATAGTACTAACTTCAGAATGCTTGAAAGGCTTATATCAGGTTTCCCAGATTATATAAACTACAAAGCCACAATTACACAACTCATGGCTCTTTCCAAGATGATCCTAGTTACACAGTTATTACACTTTGTTTCTTTTTGGCCGAAACATATTAAATATTTGCTGGTGCAAAAGTGTGTTTATCTAGAAAAACAGCTACTCTCATTATTAAATAGAAAAAAAAGAAAAGAAAAGAACCTAACAACTAATAATGGTACAATTCTTTGCTTACAAGTGAAATATGAGATTCAGAGTTTACATTATTAAAAAGCATTCTGAAGAATTTATTTTGAAAAACCGGTATAACATAAAAATTTTTGGGTTTGAAACTCATGTATCATGACGTGTCTTCACCACTGTCACATTAAAAGCTCCTGGGAAATGCAATATTATTGGCATCACTGCACACCATAACACCTTGGTCTAGGCATTGGGGGGGTGATGGGTCAAATCTTTGCCACAGTTGAGATGTTTGGGTGAACAGCCCACAAAATCAATATGAACATTTGGGCCATATCTGGACAAATCAGCAGTAGTTCATTTGCAAAACTCAGCTGAAGGATATGTTAAGAAGAGCATTTCTCACATGAGGTTTCAGTAATTCTGCCTTTGTTATGGATACGTCTGTAAAGTCCTTTGGTATTTGGGTAGAAATCCAAGTAGAGTGTTCAGAAATGTGTAGCATTTAATACGAATCAAAGTACTCTGACAAAAAAATGGTTTGGCCCTTTGCTGCTTCTTAGTTTCCATCTATTAACTGACCAGGTTTCTCCAGCTGTCAGCACAAGTTGCACTGTTTAAGTAAAACAGAGCATTTCTGGGGAAATCTCCTGCTGCCCATCTCAGCAGGCATTAAACCTCCTCATTGGACAGTTTAGGAGCTCATCACTGGTAATAAAATATGGACCCAGCATCAAAATGTGTGACTAAAAAAGCTTTTAATTAATGATATAATACAAATCTAATTCTGAATTTCACTGCTTGAACCTTTCCCCATGGTAGGATCAAACCAGAACTCAACTTAAACATCCTCAAATTTCAAGAACTTAGATTCAGCTCCAATTTTGGATCTAAACTGCATGGCTTTGATCCACTTGTTACAAAGTCTGATCTCATCCTGGATAAGAAGTAGCATTACTCAACAAAGAGAGTTAATACTGGAACTGTGACATTGAGAAAACCTGCTTGACAAGCAAGCTTGTTTAAACAACAGAAATAGGTTGCCAAGATCATGAGCCAGGGAACAGTTTAACAAAAATCAATGAAGAAATTACAAGTGACTAATAAATTCACACAATGAGTATAAGCAGCTGAAACTAGAGAAGAGCCAGAGGTAGAGACTGTAAACATTTTGCACAGGGGCGGAACCTTGCCATTTCTGCACCCGTAAAACCACAACCTCATCAGCTTTCTTAAAGTGATTGGGTTCCACCTGGTTAAAACCCAGGGGATTTAACAAAATCTGCAGTTGGTGATTGTTGATGGTTTAATTGCTAGTCTACTTTTCTTTGCAGGTTTGACTTTAATCCGTTTATCATCACCTAAACAAAAGTGTCTGACAGAAGGTCCCTCATTTTGATACCACAATTGCACCTCATGAAACCAGAGCTTGAACACAGTAAGTCACAGAAGCAGCAAGGAAAGAAACGCCCTGATTCTAAGCAGAGAGATGATTTGCTAGAAAGGTGTTGCACAGATGAAAAAAGCAAAAAGTTAGCTTTTCTTTGGAGAATTTGTGGTTTTTGTCTTCCCACAGGACTTATGGAAATCGATGAGCAACAGCTATGCCATGAGCCAAGGCACTTTGTTCTTTTGTCCTGTTGGCAGGTCAAGGCGTGAGCAGCGGTTAAGAGTGAGCATTCTTCTGTCCTACAGGTGTTACAACACAGTAAGTTTGATTTAAGTTTGTGTTCCTAACCCTTATGTCTCCATGCTGTAATAGAGGTTGTGCAACATTCACCTTGATTGGAAGGATGGAGAAGGTGACCACAACGGACAATCTGCCCCGTAAAAACACAGCATTCCATGCAGAACTCCATTAAATACAAGGTTGCTTTTTAATATTGTTTTTTCATCCCCTGTGTCAATGTATTTCACCCTGCACCAAGGCCGTGCCATCCACAGTTACGTGGCCTCTCCCTCTGCGTGACCCGTGGCGTGCCGGGACCTGCCCTGTGGAAATGCCGTTGTCTCACCCCACAAGGAGGCAGCTGCTGAGTGGTGATCCCTGCTAACCTGTTGGGTCAGAATTATCCTATAGCAACAGCAGGGCTGGGGTGGTTCAGGTACCTGTTACTCAGCAAGCCACACCACTACAATTAATACAGAACAAATCAGTGATTAAAATGACTGCAGGCACTAAAATGCAGAACGAGGCAAAAACAAGGCACTCTGGTTGCAGCACTCCTGAGCAAAAGAAAAATGTTTGCTATATTTAATACATTTAAATGTGTTCTGCTTATATTTCCCAGCCTCTGGAAATTCGAACAAGCAGTATGTCAGCTGTTTCCTGAAACTCTTGGTAGCAGGGGATATACCCATTGCGTGCTCTCCTTATCGGGACACTTCCATCTCACTACCCAACACCACTTCTGGAAGATTTCCCCTGTTGACTTAGTAACAGTTGAAACTTGCTACCAGTCATCAGACAAGTTCATTTGGATCATATGGCTCAGAGCTGTCTGGAACGAGTTCAGAGACACATGGGGCCTGTGGGGCCTTCCCCAAATACCAGTGAAGGGACTGGGGACCTGTGAACAACACTGCCCACCTGAACAACACTGCCCACCTGAACAGCACTGCCCACCTGAGCAGCACTGCCCACCTGAATGACACTGCCACCTGAACAACACTGCCACCTGACAGCACTGCCAGCCCTGAATGACACTGCCCACCTAAACAACATTGCCCACCTGAGCAGCACTGCCCACCTGAACGACACTGCCCACCTGAACAGAACTGCCCACCTGAGCAGCACTGCCCAGCCCTGAATGACACTGCCCACCTGAACAACACTGCCCACCTGAACAACACTGCCACCGAACAGACTGCCCAGCCCTGAATGACACTGCCCACCTGAACAACACTGCCCACCTGAACAGCACTGCCCACCTGAACGACACTGCCCACCTGAACAGCACTGCCACTAAACAACACTGCCACCTGGCAGCACTGCCCACCTGACAGACACTGCCCACCTGAACAGCACTGCCCACCTGAACAGCACTGCCCAGCCCTGAATGACACTGCCCACCTGAACAACACTGCCCACCTGAACAACACTGCCCACCTGAACGACACTGCCCACCTGAACACACTGCCCACCTGAGCAGCACTGCCCACCTGAAGACACTGCCCACCTGAACAACACTGCCCACCTGAACAGCACTGCCCACCTGAACGACACTGCCCACCTGAACAACACTGCCCACCTGAGCAGCACTGCCCGCCCTGATCAGCCCCATGTACATGAAGGATCACTTCAGATTCAGAGAGTGCTGGGATGAATACAGGCCATAGCTGCTTCTACCTTACAAAAAAACAAACAAGTGTTATCAAAGGTTTCTGATTCTCACCATTGCAACAGCATTAACAAAAATGTAATTTCCTTGTATTTCTCATCAAAGGCTCATTTTCTAATAGAAGGGAAATACCCTCTGCTTGGGATGTTACAATGACAACAGAAAGCATATATGCAGCTATAAATTTGACTCTGAAACATGTTGAAAGGTTAGATTGGTAAAAATGTAAGCAATTTGACACCTCTAGATCAGAGCAAACACAAGGCCACAAAACTGAGCTTCCAAACCGTCAGTTAATTCCAGGCTCCTACAAGTGTCTCTTGGAAACTATTTCCACAGGGAGCAAAATAACTAATGTAATTGGAAACACTGGAGAATCAATGGGGAATGAAAGAGGATAAAGAGAGGCGGAAAATACACACCAACATGCACACATAGACATACAGTATAATTAGCTTCAGTCTATTGTATAACAGAGTCATAACAAATGACTCAGCTCCTTAGGTGGTGTAATTAGACTTCAGTGGACCAACCCCAATTTATAGCAGCTGATAATTATGATATATAATTATACGGACTGATTCTGATCTGTATAAATTATTAGTAAACTTCAATGAGGGCAATAAGGTCAATTCGGCGAAAAAATTGTGCAAGTGAGATACAAATCAGATGTCCAATAAAATAATGAAGCATCTTATGTTCACACAGCTGCTCTTATCTCAGGCATTTTTTTAAATGAACTTTATGTGGACAGAAATTGCTTGGGGTCCATTCAGATCTGGTCATTTCTGTGATCGACTTGGCAGCCCTTGACTAGCTGCAGAAACTGTATATGCTATCTGGGAATGGCAGGGCAGGGAAAAGTTACATCCATTTGGAAGTGCAGGGGAAGGACTGTCTGGGAGTAAGAAATTTGCCATGCCTGATTTAGGAGGGGGTATGGCACCTGATTGCTACGTGCTTTCAGAATGCATCACCTAACAACCCAGTGGGAGCTCAGCGCCTTCTGCCAACCGAAACCATCAACCCCTTAAAACATCAGAGGTGTGGGTAGAGTTGCCTACAGTTCTCTTAAGATCTCCAGTATGAAATGAGTACAGAGACACAACTTAGACCCCCATCTCTAATATTTATGCCTGTCTGTGAATCTCGCCTATTAGTAAAAAAACAAAGAGAGCTCCAGAATAAGCTGGTGATTTGGTAGATTGCCGGCTGTGAAAGCAAGCCAGGGTTCCTCCAAGAGCAGATAACAAGCATGTCAGGAATTGCTTCTGATGTCAAATCTGTGTCCTTATAGCTGACCTCATTAAAGGCTCTATCATGCTCCCACTGAAACCGATGGCAGTGATTTCAACAGTTTGCTATGGGCTGTCTATGTACTAGTCAGCCTTGAAAGTTAAAAAATGCTTGGCTGTTTCTCTGTCTGTCACTTTCACCAGAATTCTTGATGTGTTTTGAGAGACTGAGCTCTCTGCAAGCACAGATGTAGCTTCGGGGAGTACCCCAAGGTGCTGTCAGTAAATAGGAGATGCCAAGAAGGCGTGCACACTCCGTCCCATCCCTGAAGGAGGAGTGAAAAGGGATCTGGTGACCCATGAGCCACCACAAACAGACCCAGGGGCTGCCCAGCCCACACCAGAGCAGTGCTGTGGCTGCAAAACTGTTGCTGCTCTCCAGCTGAAACCCTGCATTGCAAAAGCACCAGATTGGGCTGCTAGGCCAGTGTCATTGCCTGACACTGCTTTCAGAACAACATCCTTTCTTTTCACACCCACTGTTTGAAAACAACTCTATTCCCCATCCAAGTGTTCTAAACCTCACTCCACTGTGAAGGTACTGCACTGAGCTGGTACTACCTTGGCTCTCAGCACACAGCAGCTCTGCACTCCCTAAGGCTCCGCTGCACCTCTGTCTGCTGCAAGGGCTTTGTACTTGGAATTACAACATGCGTGCCACCATCTCTCCTTCCACCTTCTTCCTCCTCCAAAAGAGGTGCCAAAAAGGTTGGAAGAGACAGCAGAGCAAAGTTTCTTACACTTGATGGAAAGAGAGAGCTGAGAAGTCAGGGAACTGAAAAGAAAAAGCAGCAGCAAAGTAAAGACCTCACCTCTCCTGTCCCCACTCAAGTGTAAAGAAGCACTGTGCCGGGAAAAAACTACAGCACAAATCTCCTGATAAATCAGAGCTTCTCTGGAGGGAGAAGCAACTAAAAAGGAATGTAAATGATCTTTGACCAATGACTTTTGTCTAGTTGTGGTTTCTGGTACAGCATATGTGGTTTCTTGTTCAGGAACGGTAATGAGTGTGTGTACAGCAATGTGTTCAATGTGCACAGTGCTGAGAGATTAGAGAGTGAAGGATGGCATGGGACATGTCAATATGGATCTGCAATGATCAAAGGAGGCTGTCTCTTCTGGGCACAAGTCTGGGTTGGGTTACAGCAAAGGAAAAATGTGAAGTGCTTCTTAATGTGTTTTCTCTGTATTCTCTGCTCTAGGATCACCGTAAATGGAAGAACATCTTCTCCCCTAATAATCTATTTCCTGCATGTGGCTCCCCCAATAAATGTATTAAAGTTTTGTTTGAACTATACAGTTTGCTAGGAAAACAGGCTTGCCATTGTTTAAAACAAAAATAATCACAAGTGCTGTTTAAAAGCTAAAGCAAGGTTATGCGCATATCTTTGCTCTGACTAGTTATCGGCCATGAATCTTGTACTTAGGTAATTATTAGAGGTTTCTTTTTTAAAGAGATGATTTACTTACCCCATATTCCTGCCAGATTTTCTTTCTTTTTTTAATATTTGAATTTTACACATTAAGTAGGGCATGCTCATTTTTCTTCTGCTTCTGCCCTCTTTTGAGTTATGAATCCCTTCAGTGAGTAATGAGCAGTTGGCAACTTTTATGCATAAGAAAGAAGATTCAATGAATTCCAAATATGCTACACGGATGCTCCTTCTCCTACATAAAAAGTATAACATTTTTATGAATTGGGCCCATGATGATCTGGCATTAAATCACTGCCCCCTTTCTTCTCTGTGCTCTATTTATGCTCAGGGGACATGCAGTCGCAACGTGTTATAAATTCAGCAGAATTACTAATTAAAAAACTACTGTACAAAAATAGAACAAAGCGTGGAATTAGAGCCAACAGGATCAGAGCCAGTGCAGTGGTCCCGGGGAAATGGTCTGGGCTGCAAGGTGATCTGATCCTCATCTGGGATTAACTAACGTAGCTCTCTTGCTTCAGATGATTTACAATCCTACAAACCCAGCCCCTCTGCAGACTTTTGGCAGCGGGCGCCAGCGGGGCTCCTGGCCTCCTGTTTCCCATTCTTTCCCAGAGGGATGAGCAGCTCCCATTGGTGCCATGAGAACTGGAGCCCCTAGGAAATGAGAAGCACTTCTGGTCTTGCTTGTTGGCTCGCCAGACGGAGTTTGGAGAGACCACGGGAGATTTCCACTGAAGAAAAGGTTTCACACCATACAATGACCAGAAATCTGGTTTTCCAGGGAATTGTGTTGCTGGGCACTGAGCCCCCTGTGAGAGCATGGCCCAGCCACAACAGACATGGGAAAAGAGAGTCCAAACAAGTTCTTAGGGTCCCAGCAAGAACAGTTGCTCTTCCCCTGCTAACTTTCCCAACCATCTGCTCTGAAATGGAAGTGTTCAATATTAGGGCAAAACAGTAACTCTAGAAAAGCAAAATATGCAAGGTCTGCAGTAGATAAATTAATCCTTCTTCTCCCACTTCCAAGTATAAAACAGTGCCCTACAAAGAGAAACAATAAAAGCTGAAAGATGTATGGAAGTTGATTGGAATGTCCATCAAAACAGCACCTCCTGGATACTGCCTGTGGGCAGACACTGAGCTGACCAGTGCATCCAAGGAAAGTACGCCTTCCTTCTGTCAAGAGCCTTCAAGAATAGTTATATAGGAGTGATATTAACAAAGTGTCCCTGGCATGATCTAAGCTCCAACAGACCTAGGAAAAACATCCTCTTGGAAATTCAAAGTGGAAAAAAAAATTTAATACATCTTGCAACTTTCTCTGCATGGTCAAATCTCTCACTCTCAGTTTCTCTGCTGACTTTAGTAGGTCCTGTACTCACACAAAAACCCTCCTGGCACCAGGGAAAAGCAGTGAATCAAATGGCTTTCTCTCTCAGGAAAGGGAGAGAACATAGGTTTTGTAGAGACAAATACAAATTGTAACAAGAGCCTTAATCATTGCCTCAGACTGCACAAATAAAAAGACACTTAGCAGCAGCCCTGCTTGATATGTAAGAGGCTTTACTGTCCCATACTGTCTGTCTCACTCTCGATATAGCAGCATTCAAACCATTTCTGCTTCGTGGTTCAGCTTCTGAACTAATGTGCAGGTTAACCATAAACAATTTCAGCCCATTTTAAACCTCTGTGCTGTAGGAATCAGTGGCTCAGCAGCTAATTCACAAATGGCTCAGTTGACCGTGCAGTGGGGACACAGCAGATAGCTGAGGGCAGTGACCTTATCACTCAACCTCAGCTAATCTGTCCCCATTTGCCAGAGACAAGAAAGAAAGAACATGGAAAAGAAAGGGCTACTGTCTGATGTCCCTTACAATCACACGTGCCAAAGTCAGTAGTTCTCCAGAATCAAAAAATGAGTTAAAAGTCACAAAACTTAAAAGCATTTCTGGATTCTTAGTTAAGCCTGGTAAGCACATAGGGTTCCTTTACTGAAGGGGTTTGCTATGACTGAACTGAAAGCCCACTTGCCTGACTGGTCACTTAGCTCAGCCTTTGGCAGAGGAGAAGCTACAGAAGCCAAACAACACAGATCATACCTGAGTGTTTGCTATGAGGTACATGCACAACCCATTTCTCTCATTGCAAAGAAGTTTCCTTACACTCTGAATTTATATTTTCCAACATTTTCCTCTTTTTTCCTACTAAGTTCAGTCCAGAAATCTAATATATTGTAATAGAAGTGACTGAATAAAACCCTGCCAGAACTACAATGACAGGCAGACAGGCACAGGGCTTCTACACCCAGCTACATGCAGATCATCTGGAAGTGATGCTGCTAATCAGCACAGGGCACAGGGCGTTGGATCCTTCCCAAATTAATTTATTAAGTACTTAATGGGGCTCTGCTAATGGGCAGAAGCTTCAAAAGGAAGGCAGCAGAAGTTATTCTGCCACTCCAGTCTGCCTCTCTGATGCCTTATGGCACTGGACAGGTCTCTCATTTACCCCTTCTGGGTATCAGTCCCTCCACATTTATTCTCTTGGCTCAGGAAGAGGCACTCCCAGGGAAGGGACTCCTGTTGTATTCAGGCAGGTGGGACCTCTGGGCTGGCTGAAAGGTGACATTCTGCATAACATTCTTGGTCACTCCTGTGTGACCTGGAATAGCTATGGAGTCTCTCATAGCAATGGAGTTTCTTTAGGTCTCCATGATTTACACTGAGTGTCTATGATTTCCACCTCTAGACATCTATGACCCAGATCTCCATCTCTAGATTTCCATGATCTGGGTTCACCATGCAGTCATCCAAATTCCTCTGCTTAACCACCCCAAAACCTTCAGCTTTCTCAGAGAAAGAAGTTTAACCCATGCAAGGGCATCAACTTTCTATGAAATGATTTCTTATTCCATTAATAATACAATCTCTTTACCTCTTTTATTTTCAATCTGTCATTTACCTCTATACTCTCTTATCATAAAAAAAGTCATTTGCTGTAGTCCAGATGAGCAGCTGACCCCTTTGGACAAGCTTTTGTCATTTCGGTCTCTCTCTGCCGCATGGCACCTGGCTCACTTCTCCACAGTTTGCAGGCAAAAGCCTGGACACCAAGTAGTCACTCAAGAGCCCCTGAGCACTCTGCATTTTGGAGAATGATGCCTTTTCGAACACTCACTCTCCCATCAGTGTAGCTTGGAAAAGCCAGACAGCTGGACCTACTTTAGTGTAATTTAGCTGAGATGTCAGCTCTCTTAAGGAGGAAAACACTGCTCAGTGTGAATAAAAGTGGCACCATCTGTTACAAAGCAAAGAGACCTTTGCAGCATGGCCTGAAGGTCAAACCCTGCTGGACTCTGAATCAGAAAGTGCCATAGCACACAGAGTTGTAAATGGAGAGTGCTCTAGCAAATCCCTCTGTCGAGCGCCACTCCAGGACCTGCAGCCAACAGCCCTAATTGAGGATTTACTTAGGCAGCAACTGGTCCTATGCAGTGATGAGGGGAGTCAGGTTTTTGAAGGAATAAGCTCTCTTTTCTTCTCTCTTCTCCCCATCGTGACCAGTGGTTTCTCAAATCTCAAGCGTTTATTCAAGCGACCAACCTTCACTAGCAAATGGCTCAAGTTTTGATGTTTAATGTTGCAGGGATAGCAGTAGGCAGCTTTTCTTGTTTTCAGCTCTTTTAGCACATGATTTTGCCTAAAGCAAAATATTGTTTCAAGCAGTCTCACTCCACTGGTACTTTCTCCTTGCCTCAGCTAACAGCACTTGTGTATGTATTAAAGATGCTGCAGCAGAAGTTGATGCTACAGGGCTTGATCACTTATTTCAGATAGTCAGCAATCCAACTTTTTTAAAATGCATTTTTTGTACAAAGGAATTATTTGTTCCTTTTTTTGGTCTACAAGCCAATTTCAAAGCCTGTGAAAACTTGAGTATGGGGAGGGAGAGTTGCACACTTGATTGGGACATCAACATAACATGACATTTTACAAAGACTGTCAATATGCCTCCTTAAAGAGACACTGACATATTAGTTTAAGTGACTGGGTTTGCTGAGATTTCTTTAAGGTTGACTTAAATGTCAGATGCCATTAGCTCTGGAAGTTCAAACAGTCTACCACTGTGAGCATCTTGTGCAGTGGAGGTTGAAAGGGTCACAGGTAAGCAAAGCCATGCTAAAACATTGCCTACTTTTGCTGTGAAACATGTAGCTCCACAGTGAAATGCAGAAACTAAAGCCCTGGAGACAGAAGATTTATATTAATGTCTTCTCAAATAGACCACCAGGTCTAGATTTGTACCGCTGCAGCTTCTCACTTAGCAGCTGAAGTCTCATTGCCCTCCTCATCTACATGTAAGGGGGGTGGTCTGCTTGAATGAAAACTTCAGAACCTGTGTGTGTGTCTTTGAGGATAAGAAAAGTGAACTATTGATTAGCAATTGACAAATGCAATAGGAATTTTATATAGGCTGAGAAAGACCCATCCATAATTTATAGCTGTGCCAAATATGAGTGACAGCAAACAGCGGGAGGCTTGAGCACAATATTGATTACTTTAAAAAACTGAGAAAGGCACCGTGCTGAGGACTGGGAGGATAAAGAGGAGAGGCAACAAGCAGAGAAAACAGGAGCAAAGCCATTAAGGATGTTGTGCTACCAGACACTGCCAGACTAAGAAACTGAGGAGACAGTCAGGTGGAGAGCACTGCTCTCTCCTTTCCAATCAATAATACCATGTCAAAACATAAAATGCATGCTTTTGCTCTTAAGTAAAATGTGTCTAAGATTTTTAAAAGCATTGATTCAAGGTGGATCAATGAGAATCTAGGCGTATTTTCCTGTGCAAAAAGGGGTAATAACACTTTGTAGATAATCACACAACAGAAGAGATTTCCAATGTTGGTTATAAATGTCCTATTTATATTACAATCTTTTTGTCAGTTAAGGTTAAGAATAGTAGGTCAAGGAGCCATGTATTGTTGAAGGGGGGAAGGCGGGCATGTAAATGTGGAAGCCTGGGATCTCTTTAAAAGATGAATGGAAGGACAGGACTGAGATTGGGCAGGAGAGGCTGTAAAATACATCCTCTTCAACTCCACTTCCAAAGTGTTTCCAGGGGCTTTTTCACTAAACTTCTTAGCAGGTTCAAAGCTCCTGACTCAAGAGCAATGCTCAGCTGACAGGCAGTGAATGAGTGTACTCTGCAAGGCCTGTTCCTGGGGGTACTGGATATCTTCAGCAGCTGCTCAGCTGCAAGGTCCTGGCAAATCTGGGGCTGGTGTGGAGAAGGCTCTGCTACTGTAACTATTCCAGCAAAATTTGTTCAAGCAATTTTCATCTCCCAAAAATATGTTTGGTGGTAGAATATACAATGGTCCTTTAATCAAGCAAGTTATGTGAGGATAATTGCAGCTTCAATTAGACTTTTGCCTAACAAGGTTTTGGCCAGCACTGAGATGGCATTAAAATCAAAACAGAAAACATATTTAGAACTGGCATCATCTCACCAGTATGGAGAAAAAAGGCTTTAAGAAAAAGGAAAAAGTGGAACTAAACTTCTAACTGTCCAATTCTCCCCAGAAAGCCCAGCTAGCATTTCCAGAGATGAGCAGCAAATTTAAATGAACAAGATGTGCATTTCAAATGCTGAGAGAGAAAGAGAAAAAAAAGAAGTGCACCTGCAGAGGGCAGCTGGGGATGTGAAAGGTACCTCAGAGATGGCTCTCACTGCCCTTGCAGCAGCCCTGGCACCTGCACAGCACAGCAGCTCTACACAGGTACCTGAGTAAGGAATTCCCTGTGCAGACAGGAACCTCCTGCTTCCTGCACTGGGGTCCCTGCACAGACCTGCACTGTCCAAAGCTGCCCTCGAGGGAAGCATTCGTGCTGCTGGTTGCAAAGCAAGGCCCTGGGTTTGTGTATTTCACACAGGCTTGCTGTGGGCATTCTCTCTTTGATCCATCAGGAAACAAAATTTGGCTTGGCTTATTAGACTGGAACATTGAAATGGGACACTGGCAAAGGAAAAGAAAGAATTCTTCTTTCTTCTTTAAAACAAAAAAAAATTGGAATATTTTAGAACACCCCAAATTCCAGACGACTTCAAGTAAATCTGATCTTTAATCACTCATTCTTCAATAGTCACTGACTCTTGCTGGGTTTTTTTAAAATTAGGTGACAAAATTATCTTGTTTTTAAAGAGCTATTGCAGATCTATAGTCGAATGACATAAGAGGAAGGACAAGAAGGATTGTCCACAACCCACTTCAGCAACAGCATGTTTCCAAATCACTCATATACCCATATAGTCATAGAAATAACTCTTTTGCAAGATTTCGATTATTTTTTTCTTTTATTCAAAGGCAAATTTTTCCATAATAATGCAATGTTTCACTGTCCTGAACATTTATATGCCCCTGAAGTTTTAATACTGATGCAATAATTCCCTGACATCAATAAAATATATTCCCTTGGCGAACTCCCGCTGTTTCCCTCATCATCAGTAAAATCTGAAAAGCCTTACAAAAATAATTATTTTGCTGCACACTGTTTTTCATTTTTGATAGAATCTTAACTGCAGACTTTTCTGAATGCACATCTAAGAAAAACCATGTCATTATTTCCACTGTCCTGAGTAATGAGGCAAGAGCACGAGCCCCGTGCCTCCCAATTGGCGAGAGGTGCTGCACAAAGCACTCTGAGCTCCCCTGCAGCAGCCAAACAGCACAGGCTGTGGAAAGCAGAATGGGAGAGAAGCATTTGGAGAAGTGAGGGGCGTAGTCTGACTGCAGCTGGAGCACCAGGGTAGGGATAGAGCCCAGGGATTCATGATGGGGCCGCTCTGGACAACCCTTGCTCCAGTGGGCTCCAAGCACAGCTCGTACAGACTCTGCTCCTGTGCTCACTGCAGTCACCTGCCGCTTGTGCTGCCTCAGGATTCCCTCCAAAAGGAGCAGTTTCCCCCACCCCAGATATTCCCAGAGAGGAATCTGCTCCAATCTCCATGCTCCTGGATCTGATGGCTGTGAACTGTGGCAGGGAGCATATCTGGCCTCTACTCCTCAATTTTTATGCCAGTGTTATGAAAATGACATTTACCTATTCCCTTTACAGGGCTGTGGAGGAGATTGATCAGGCAGCTTATATATCCTGCTTTCTGTAATCTTCCAAACTAATTAGCTCCCAAAGAGATACCATGCCGGCAGGCCAGATCCCTCCAGCTTCACCAGCAAGAACAGCAGGTGGGAGAATAGCTCCACACACGTTCCCTGCTTGGCCCTTTCTAAAACTGCTTGTGACACTAATTGATCGGTGCCAGTGGTGCTGGTGGCAGAGACGCACACAACCCACAGGGAAGCTGTTCAAAGCTGCAGTAATGAGTAACCCATTGCTGCTTGAAAGCACAACCATGGGCTTTGAATTCTGCTATGATTACCTGGGCTAGCCAGGCCTCTGTCCCCTCACAGTGTTAGAGATGAATAATATTTTAACCTATTTGAATTTTACACTAATGGCCCGGGAAGAAAGAAAGAAAGAAGACAACTCACTTCAAACTACTTTTTGTTTAGCAATGCGGCAGAAGGACTTCAGAGAGAGCCCACCTGTGAGGAGGCATGGTTGAGTCAGCACAGAGAGGTGCTCCAGGTTGTTCCAGAGGGGGACCTGGCAATCCTGCTCTGCTGTCAGTGCTGCTCTATGTGCTAAAGCCCGTGCGGGCAGTGAGCCTCCCCAGCCCGCGGCAGCAAGGGATGTCAGGGCATACACACAAGCTTCTGATGTTCTGGCAACCTAAGACCAAAAAAGCAGCCCCTCCGGAGCATCCCCTGAAAGTAGCAGCTACAACAGCCCTGAGATCACTCCAAACTCTGCCCAGGGCTGTCTCCCAGCTGCCTCAGCATCAGGGAGAAGAGAGAGCCTGCCACCCTTCACAGGTTATTTGGAACTTCCTAATCTAAGCAGTAAATTAAAAAGCAGAGGAGACCAAATCAAATGGAAACAGTATCAAGGGTGCAGCTCTTTTCTGGTCACTACTACTCATAATTTCATGTTTTACCCAGGTTTGACACAGCTTTCAAAAGCAATACAGGCTCTGCTGAATGATTCATGCGGCTTGTGTGGCAGCAGACATTACAAAAAACTTCTCTGCAAAGCAGCACAGTGATTAAAAATAGAAACAAAAATATACAACACCACAATTCTGAAATAAACCAGCTCACAAGTGTCCTAAAATACACCTGCATCACTCTGGATACCTCCAGAAACCATTTTAAAATATCACCATTCCAGGAATTACTGCATTTGAGAGGGAGAGGTCTGTGCTTCCAGGAAGCTTTGCAAGACCATGTCACCACCAGGGCAGGACAGAGGTTATATTGACTGCAGGAAAATTCAGTGTCTCAGCCGCAGAAAATCCCTTCATGCATGAAAGTGTTTGCATCTTTTCTTATGCTCAGCATTAAAATAAAACACTGATCATACTGCAAAAATTTCCTAGAAATGACAGTCTACACCAAGTATTACATTAGTATATAAGGGCTCTACTTCAAGAGCATCCTAATATGTTCCAAGAAAGAGATAAATTGCTCACTTAATTCTACTAATAGTTAATACAAAGAATTAATGCTCATTATAATTAGCCAATCACTGTCTTGCTTCAGGCTGTGTGCACAGAGAAACACAAGGGATGTCCTGGCCAAGTTCCTGCTCTAGAGAGGATGCACACAAAGTTGTGTCCTTCATGCTCTGTGGACACAGCCCAGTGGAATAACTTAGCATGACCTGAGGCAGCTCAAGCCATTGGGACTGCCAGGCCCCAGAGAGAGTGAGTCCAGAGCTGGGACAGTCTGCCTGCACCTGGGTTTCCCAAAAGCACATCTCCTGCTCCCACCAGTGCGGTGGCGCAGGTCTCCTCCTGCCCTGCAGCACTCGCCAATTCCCGCCCGCAGGGGAAGCAGTCTGCAGCGAGCAGAGCTCCGAGACACGCTGAGCAGGTTACATCTGAGCCCAGCGTGGGGCCGCTTGCTTCTGAACGCACTTCAACCCAGTGGCTTTCATCTGCAAACCTCTCCAGGTCCTCCTGGCCTCAGAGTCTGATCTGCTCGATAGCTGAGATCAGTGCCTGCATCCTTGCAAAGAGCCGCGATTCTGCTGCTAACAGCACGGGACAGCAACCCGGGGCCGAAGGACAGCACACAAAGGCTGGAGATCGCTTTCCTCACCACAGATTGCCTGGCCTTTGCTCTCAGACAAGCAGTCCGAGAGACTAAGCACCTTTCCCAGGATCATCTGGACAATTTAATGGGGCTTTGACTTCCCGTCTCTGATGTGGCTGTTGCATTGCCCTTACAGATTGCATAGGCCTGTTAATTAATTCCTGCAAGCTTTTGGTATTTAGTTCTGTAAATAGCTAAAATGCTATCAGGGGCTTGAAAATGCTCTGTCAATGTGGATGTGCTATCAGATTGTAGTTGGAAACACATTTACATTTCACATCAGCTAAACGTCTACCTCAGGAATATTTAGATGGGTACATCCTTGGAGCTTTTAAAATGGTGATGAGACTCAAATAAGTCTATAGGTCTTTTTTGCCTGATAGGGCAGCAAAGACAGCAAATATCCATTTTGTTGGAAAGCCACTGCCTGGGTGCTGCCCTGAGTAGCAAGAATTCTGGATCTTATTTTCTGCTCACCAGATGTTTGGCTGATAGTGAAGTAGAGGGCAGTCATATTACCAGTTAGTGCCTCAGTTTCCTCTAATTTTTAGTACTATTAAATTAATTTTTTTTTCTCCCTTTAAGGTTACACTTTTCAGGGCAAAGACTCTTTTACTCTGCACTGGAGCTCAGTTCAGCAAAGCAACAAATCCATTTGGGACCTTGCTGTACTAATGCAACACAAACCAGCCAGATTAGAAACAAAAAGTTCTGGGTTCTGAAAACACATGTTTTTCAGACTTCAGAGTTTAGTCAGGCACTAGGAGTAAAGCTGTTGAATAGCATATTTAAGACTCAGATGGAAAACAGAAACTTCCCCAACCACAAGTTGTATGAGACAATACACATAACCCATTGAATGGAAAAATAGACTGCCTTTATCATATTAATGATGATTTATAAAAGCAGATGTTCCAGAACCCACCAAACACTTCATTTCACTTCTATTCAT
Organism: Sitta carolinensis; assembly: GCA_032173965.1. Lineage (NCBI taxonomy): Eukaryota > Metazoa > Chordata > Aves > Passeriformes > Sittidae > Sitta > Sitta carolinensis. The sequence continues at coordinate 18,605,709 of CM063292.1, forward strand.
TTATACTCAGCTTTAATGATGGCTTGCTATATTCTTGAATATTTTTTGCCTTCACAGCCATTTCTGTTCTCGTCACCCTGTTAATCATGGTATGCAGTTTTAGGCCTGGTATCTTCCTGGTTAAATGGCTCTAGGGTTGTTTCCTAGACAAGGAGGTTTAAGAAAAAAAAAAATCTATTCTGCAAATAGCATCACAGCAGTGCTATCTGTAAGCATCCCCAGAATTATTCTGCTGGTTATTTAATTAGCTCAGACAAAGGTTGCAGAGTGCACAGAAATCTATCAAGGGATCTGCAGTAATATTTGGAGATAATTTCTTTTACTGCTTCATCATTAATGTTTTATGTACTCTTACAATTGATAGAAGCAATAAAACATTTCTGAAAAAATACATAAAACCAAAAAAAAAAATAATATACATGAAATAAAACCTCATCACAAATTCCACTAGCACTGCACCCGTGGCATCATTTAACAGTTTGCTAGGTCTGGTGTACAGACTACACTTCACTGCATCAAAACAAAGTACTTAGATCTAAACAGATTTCCCCTATTTATCCCTGGTGGAAAAATCTAAATGGAGCTTTTGAGCAAGAATGAATATATCACTGTTTAGTTAAAGAACTTGTATCTTCTTGCTTCTCAAGAGTGTGTCTGAGCATAAACCCGGACTGTTACATAAAATAAAGAAAAATATTTCAGTAAGATACTTCTCAATTTAAAAAGCAGTTATGGCTTTTATAATATGCAGGTATATATTATTATCTGTTGAAATATTTCAGCATTACCTACTGTTCAAGTGGTCTGAACAGAAATCCTGAGTATGGCAAAAAGCAAAATAATAAGTTTCTTAACTCAAAGCTCAAGTCTTTCTGCAGGATCCTTCTGCAATCCTCATAGTCAAAGAAAACAGGAAGATGCATAATTTTTAATGACATACCTCTCTCTTCAGGTTTTGTAGAAAGCACCAAAACATCCAGCACTGGGGTACTTAAATGACTCATTTAATTTTAAAAGCGTCTCTCCACAGACAAGGTTGGTGCTGGACGAAGAAGAAGTGAATTTGATCAGTAGAAACTTTATTTCCACCCAAAAAAGCACATCCCAGAGAGACCCCAGCACAGTTCTTAGTTTCCAGGCTAAGTTCACAGCTAGTAAGGGTCCATCAACCCTTCAATTTGAATTTGTTGTCATTAAAATCCTATAAATATAGAATGCAGCTTGGCCTTTTTAAGGAAACATATGTCTTGAATCATTTCATTTTTAAGAATATAGTTGAGGGATAGTACCTGCTAACCTCAGCATCACCAAACGATCTGCTGCTAAGCTAGTTATGAAACTTGTGCCAGCAGGTGTGCATAGTTTAAATGTTTATATTCAATCAAATAACTAACATCACATACAGTAGCCAAAATATAAAAATGACCAAAAAAATGGACATTTTTTGTCCTGGGAATTCAAAGTATATTCTATAACCACAACAAGAAAAGCAGGAAAATTTAAATAGTGCATTATGATAATTAAGTCAGCTAATTGTACACATGTGAGGAGTGATGTCACATCAGCAGTGTCATGACTTTGCATGATATAGGAACAAAATGAATCTCTTGTCAAGACTCTTTAAACACAGCATATTTGACAATAATCAGTGCATTTTCAGTGTCAATAATCAGAAGCCTCAGTTACATGTGCATCATTTCTCATGCTTACCCCAACCACAGCCAGTATTCCTCCTCCCAGATATAAACCAAGCAAAGGCCAGTATGTGTGAGCAGAGTGAGCCCTTTGCCCAGCCTCTGACATCAATGCTACTTTTCTTACATATTGTGCCCCCCCCCTTTTTTTTTCTTTTCCTTAAAGTATAAGCCAGCTGTTGCAATCTGGACTCCATTCATCTACAGCGTGAAAAACCATGTCAAGTGCAGGCAATGACTCAGGAAGAAGGAAACTTTGTGATTTCCCAACTATCTGATCAACCATGGCTTTTAGGCAAATGATGTTAGATATTGGATTATATATCTTTGAAAGTGTGTCATAACCAAGTATAACTAAAAACTGAGGCTACAGTTGAGTAAGGACATATGGAAAAGGTCTCTGTGCTCATTCTTTCTGGAAATATCATAGCAGAAGAACATGGAGGAGAAAGAGATGATACCTTTTTTTCAGTGGAATCTGTTTTCATCTGGTGAAACCGGTCCACGGTGTGTAGAAATGGGCCTTACAGGTACTTTTGATTTCTTTTTAAAAGCTGATTCAAGGGAAGAACATGAATCCATAGACCCTGGAGCAGAAAAAGGAGAATTTCCTTTTTGTCTACAGCGAAACTGCTGCAGGAGAAGCCTGGTGATGGGGCCGTTAGGAGGAGACCTGGGTTACTGGGTTACTTTCCTGTTCCATTACTCTTCTGTTGTTACAGCACAACCTACACTCAAGTTTTGTGCACAGCCTTAGGCAACTCCCTGTGCCTTTACTGCCATCTATATCTTGAGAACGATAGCACTATGCTTTGTCACAGAGATGTCACAAATCCTTTAAAGACAGACTTGGATTTGTTTATTGGAGCAATGGGTTTGCTGCAAGTACCTGAGAAAAGTCCTCAGAGAAATTCAGTGCTCTGTGGACGTTCTGCCACTGCAGTCACTCACAGTGACTCTAGGACAAAGAGCGACCTAATGGCTTTGTCACTGTCAGAAAGTGAGAACACGGTGAAACCTTTGTTTCTGCACTAATATCAGGGCTGTGTGGGAAAGAGAAAGCAGAGAGAGTCCAAAATAAAGCCATCCTGCTGCACAAGGGGATGTGGCCTAAATTTCTTGCATTTTCATTATAGAAAAATAAAGAAAAGTTTGCCTGATGCCAAGTGCTGCAGTCACATCAAGGGATGGTCTCTAGGACACATGGGGCAGCACCACCACCCTGGAGCTCAGTTATCGTCGTGCCTTGATGAAATATTTTAAACTCATTTGATTCACAGCAAAATTTCTGAACTGTCTGAGGGAGCTTGAGGCACTTCGATCATAGAATTTCCTGTTATAAATTTACAGTGAAGATAACTTAGCCTTCCCTAGTTTACAACTTAATATCCATGTCCCAAAATAAAAGCAAATACAAGAAAACAACTAAAACCCACTGGTATAGACACACAGCAGTAAGGAGTTTACAAGTAAATTAAATAATCTTTTCCCAGTGTACTTTATGTGCTCATGCATCTGTGCTTCATTTGTCAGTAACTCTTCACAATCAGGAAAAAGTATAGCCTTTGTCTAGTTGAAGGGACTGGTTTATCTCTGCTCCTGACCCTTTAATTTGTCATCTAGCCAGCTTCCCCTTGGTGAGAATGTTTCTGGCACTCCAAGTCTGTAGTTAACTTAATAAGGAATGTAAGCACAGTTAGATAAATTAATTTCAAGGTCAAGCACACTGACAATGGAAAATGGATGCAAATGGCAGGTAATAGAGGAAAATTCGCATGCATACTGATACACTGTTAAAGGCAGATGTTACTAGATAATTTAATCTCAAATGTAACTGATGTTTTCAGTTGCCCTTTTCCATTAAAAGAATTGTACCAGATGCTAAAATCAAAGATTATTCAAAGAATTAAGATATGAAAAGCATGTTAGATCACTAAACTCCAATTAGTTAAATTAAATTGTATACCATTATCTACCTGTAGTTTTATTGGTAGCTAGCATTAGCACTCAGCTTGAGCAATAATAAAATTAGAGAATAACACTTTAATTGAATTGCACTTAAAAGGATCATGCTGACAAATGTGATTGTATCTGGCTGTAATGCACACCTTTTCCAGCGATCATTAAATCCAATGAAATGAAAGTCACAGGATGTTGACAGCTCTCTGAAATAATCTGTGAACCATGCTGTATCTTGCAGTTTCTAATCAATTTAGAGAAGCCTCATTAAGGCTTTGCAGCTAAAGAACACTTAAAAATCAAAACAAATTACAACATGTTATGGATAACTAGATAATCATATCGATACAACAAGGATGTATTGTGTTGCAACAATTCATTTCCTTTGTAGGAAGAGTTTGCCATGGATGATTTAAGAATTGTTATTCGTAACTGCAATCAGCCAGCCCTAATGTCAAGTTTTTTCATCTTTACTCATAATAAACATTTCTTATGCTGTGTCTTCACTGTATTCTAGATCTAATACTGGACTCTATGATCCATGGCTGTTAATTATTTGTGTGTCTCTGTGTATATTTGTTTTTCTCCTGTGCTGCTTTTGCCTCTCTGGAGTATGCAGAAACAATGATGTGTGATTCTGGGAACAAATTAGACATTATCAGATACCCCTGTGAGTATTTCTCAGCAATTTTTGTTCCCCATGAGTAAGTACTTTGTTGCTGGGTTATTTAACAGCCAATAACTCACCCTCGCTCTCTCCTACCTTCGGTGGCTGTTTCCTTTTTATATGGCAGCTAATACAAAATAGTGTACCTTGATGTAACACTTACACATAAGCAATTTGAGCTGGGTAATTTAGCAGATTAATGAGACCAGCCAACAGGCGTTTAAAACTGAGACATATCTGTGGCACTCCTTCTTGATCTACTTAGTCAACGTGGACTTGGCCAGCCACCTTTCCCAGTGGACTCATCTCAGTCACATGATAAATCAGTCTTACACAAATATTTCTTTTTAAAGATTCCCTCTCAGCCATAGTTGATAAAAGTCCCAGGCATCAGATGGAGTGCACGGAACCAGATACAAACTCCTTTCCTCCAACATGGACATTATAGTTAGTCACTTTTGCTGTTGATTGATGCTCCTTTAGCTTCAAGCCTTTGAGGGATTGTTATAGTGTGACTTCTGCACTCAACAAAGCATAAAATTGGATGTAACACTAAAGAGACACTACATAATACTATCCTGTTTTCTCTCCATTGGACTGATTTGCATGGACCACTCCAGACTGACATGGGAACAGACTTTAAAATGCAACAGTAGATTAAGAGAGAATATGATACTGATGTTAAATACGATTTATAAAACAGAGGTTAAGCTATCTGAAGAAATATGGCTTTAATAAATACATGCTGTTTCTTCTGTTCTCTTTCTGCATGAAAAGCAAAGCAGGGTTCCAGACAGCATATGGATTTCCACACAGTATTTAAAACAGTTTTTCCTGTTTGCCCATGGTATACAAAGTGGCTATCACACACACAGTAGCTCAGCACAGGCAACAGCGAGTTCATAAACATTTGAGAGGGGGCTAGAGATTTAAACATAGAGACAACAGAGGCAATAATTGACTAGAGGTTTAACACCAGTTAAAGTTAATATTATTGGCATCATGGGAGTGCCTAGAAATCCAGTCACACCAGAACCTTTTTGCAAAGAGTGAAAAGCAGAAACAAAAGACAACCCAAACATCTCCTGACACTCTTCTCCAGGAGTGCAAGGAGGGTTTGGGCCATGAAGAAACAAGCCCCCTTAATCTTAAGGATCTGACCCATCTCCTATCGACTCCCACTGCTGTCACCCTCTTCCACAGAGAGACACACATTTGCCTCCCTCCCTGCAGTTTAGAGAGGATGAACCCTTTCAGTGCTTTAGCTCAGCAAGTGAGGGTGTGAGTTCACCTGGAATACCCTCAAAAACCATTTTCTTGACCCCCCCCTCCTGTTGCTCCTATGCTGTACCTGCTCTATTTCCACTGCTTGACCTCCTCCATAACACACTACACACATTTTTCCATAATTTGGCAGATGCAGAGCTTCGTCCTGCACTTACCTCTGATAGCCAGGATAAACACCACTGAGTTAAAGTCAAGACATGGAGACCAGAATGTTATGGACAGGCTGGGTGGCCAGTGCACAACAAGGAGCTGTATCCTTCCACCTGGGACTGTCACCTCTGTCCCTGCAGAAGGTGCTTTAAAAGAGGGGCCATTGCTTGATGCACATAGATTCATGCTTAATTGCTACTTTTCCCAGGCATAAGTGGCACTGGATGGTAAATGGATTCAGGACTGGAAGCACACAACTTGAGTATGGGTCTTACCAAAAAAAGAAACCCTAAAGGCAAAAACAGACTGTGGGAGGATGAACAGTTGCATGCCACCACCAGTAGGTCTCCTCTCATTATTTCAGGAGAAGTCTCCAAGCTCATCTCCAAAGAGGTCTTGAAGGCTCATGTTGTGGAAATCAGTGTCTGTTTACAAACGTCTGCACTCTAAAGAAATATAACCACCTACCGCAACCAGGGCTCAGTGGGACAAAAACAGCTACTTGAGATAGGGAGGAAAATGTGGAAAGCTCAGCAGGGTAAGGGAAGGAATCTGATTGCTGTGTCAAGCATCCGCTCCACTTCACTACATGGAGCTCTCTTTACATAACCCAGCAATTAACAAGAGACAACACACACTTGTGGTTCCCCTTGAGGCAATGAAAAATAACTAATGTACATGTGCAATAACTTTCCTTTTAGCAAGAAATTTCATCAGGCTATTTCTGTTTTGAACCAAAACAGCATGTGCATCAGATGGCAATAGCTCTGAAAGTGGTGAGTAACCCAGAAACAAATAGGCTTTGAATATGTCTATGAACAGGAATCCTCTCAATATTTCAAGGCCTGTATTAGAGAGTGAATGATGATGATGCCTGCCAGAAAACATATAAAAAAGAAAGGAGCTGGGCCCCTGGGCTTTTCTGTCATCCCAGCCTGTTATCACCAGTGCAGTGCCACGCACACTCCTCCCACGGGCCCCTCTCCCCTGAACCTGGTGACAGCAACTTTGAGTTCTTTCAGATTCAGTGGGCAGCCCAAAAGGGTGGGCAGGGTGTAAGGCCTGTTTAATGCCCCCTCCAAAGGCTCTTCTGTCCTGTCCCCATGTGTGTGTCCCCCAGAATTATCGACCATCTAGCAGACAGCCCAGCAACCAGGCCCGTATGGAATTCAGCCCGTGTACAATCTTCACAAGCACTGCTTGGTTCACAGCATGCTGATGTTATGATGTCTTCTGGTCCTTGTCTGTTAGACAGTGCCAGTTCTGAGCACAAAGTCTAAACATAAATCAACATTTAGGTAACCAGAATGTCCAAACACAGATTTTCAAAAGCGTCAGATAATGATAACTAGAAATTTGACATCTATTTCTGCATTCGCACTGACTGCTTTTGTCAAAACCATTAGTGTTCACCCTAACCACAATCTGAAATCTCTTTCTGCAACCACGAAATCTAAGAAGTTTATTTTATAATGAAGAGTCTATAACATTTTTACCTATTTTCAGAAATACAAGTATTAAGAAAACCACCAAGTCTTCACAGATTTCCATTAAGATCACCACAGCTGACAATGCTGGACAGTTCTAGATCTGCAATGTGAGCTAGGCCCTGGATCCAGGCTTGCCTCTGGCTGACCTGGTTTATGTCTCAGAAAGGCCAGATTAATATGGGCCACGAGTTTCATGAGATGTGCTCTGCACTCTCCACACCCCACCGCGTGGGACATAGACAGTGCTCGAGGTCATTTTAAGCTCAAATCCATTTGTAAGACCCAAAACTTAGCAAAGAGCTGTTCTGAACTGTTTACAACTTTTCTCTGAGAAAAACTTTCCCTCACGAAGGTGTTAAAAACATGTCTGAAGTACAATCATGCGCATTTTTCATTTTTCACAATTTCCTTCTCTCTCTCTGTCTCTCACCCAACCAGTTTTCAACTTATTCCATCTCATACCCATTCTCAGCACCCAGTTACCATTATTCTGAAGTTATTTGCCTGCTTAAATGATTCTGGAATAATATTAACAATTTTTTTTTTTTTTGATTGTCAGATTACAGTTCACATGTGAATCAAAACTGCATTAAGGGTCTGACCCTACCACCCTTGAAATCAGCTGTGGTTCCATTCAGTGAAACCAAAGCAAAACAGAAATGGAAGATGCAAAATAGTGAGCAGGTCACTCTGAAGGGCTGTGAGTGGTCAGTGCACCTGAGTGGACTGGACCCAATAAAGAGGCAGAAAACAGGACACTAATTTCACAGTGTCTTGGGAAATCCTGAACAAGAAACTGCATCTCCTCCTACAGAGAGGTGGTATTCACACAAATAGCACTTCACCCTCTTTTGAGCTCCACACTGGCCCGACATCTAACAGCAGAAGCTGCAGTAAAGCAGGTCATTTCAGAATTGCAGCAAACCTGAACAAAACTAATAGTTCTGGTTTATGGCAGAGTCATTGAGAGCAAACCAAAGAGGAGAGGTAGAATGATAAACCCAGAACATTCAGAAAAAAAAGAACAAGTACACTTTTAAGCGATCTCAGCTGTGACAACTAACACACACCAGCTGTTACAAGGTGCAAACAGAAGGTCTGGGGCAGACCAACAACATGACCAGTTCTATTTAGCTATGAGCAAGCTGCACCTAAGTTGTGTGCCAGTAGATGGTGTGTTTATTTTAACCTAATAGGTACCTGAACACAATTAGAGCTCTCTTTACCACTTCTGCTTTGTTTTGAGCCCATATTACTTCCTGAAGATGCTTCAGTTTTACCCTCTGAAGTTTTCCTCTCCTATTCCATCCCCTTGTGAAATGTCAGAAAGAGGATCACTGTGGCCAATGTGATAGGAACGTTTGGATCGTTGAGTGTAATATGCTATTCATATTTGCACTTCAAAGCATTATGTTTTTGCAGTTAAATATAATCTCATGCCATCTTTCATAAGAAATGCCAGGATCTTTCCTCATATGCTGGCACAATACCTCAGCTCCAGGTTTACCTCTCCTGGCTTATCCAGGTCGTTGTTATTCTTAACAAATGTCCATTCCCATGCTGCCCCAAGTGAAAGCAGCAGGAAGCCAATGGATTTCAATGTCCTCCTGACACGCAGCACTGCTTCAGAGACGACTTGGCTCAGGCTCCAGATCTTGTTTTCACAGAAGGCTTCAAGAATTTGTGAGACATCTTTTCATTTGCTTTTATCTTATGATAGCTTGTTCAGCCCCCTTCACAATTAGACTCTGACATTTTTATGGCTCAGAGTGGCTGCATTTTTTTTTTTCTTTTTTTTTTTTAAAGTAGGTTATGTGAAACATGAATGCCTTGCATCAACATGTCAAGAAGGCTTGGTGTACCTCTGATCAGGTGCTCAGCATTTGAGACCACTACTCTGGATGCTACGCAGCCATCACCCCTACTGGGTGCCCCAGCTCACCCCACACTTCTTCAGAGAGAGATGGAGGAAAAAGGATTCTTTCTCAGAATAATTGGCAGCTTAGAGGAAGGGGCAACAAAGATGAGCCAAGAATCAGGAACTCTAGATCTACTCATCCATGAGCACTGCTTGTCAAAACATGACATCTCCCAGCTGACAGCCACAATGGGTCTAAAACATTCCTCCTGACAGCCAAGGTACCAAATAATGAAGCTACTGACAATATATTAATTTTCTTCTCCTGTACCACAAAAGAATAATCTACTTACTTCTCTACATCAAGGAGTATGACTGGTGCACATTATAAAACCCAGATTTTAAGCTGATTGGTGACCCATAAGAAGGTATGTGATTAATTCTGTAAGAAAGTTCATCAACCAATTCCTGAGAAGTACCAACACAAAACTTGAAAGCTAAGGAACATGCTCCTGCAACACACATTCAGAACTTCAAAACACACATGCTTGTTGGACTTAAAGGACCACCAACAAAATTATATGCCAAAATACTGAACTACTTGACTCACAAACAATTAAAGCATTCTTTCAGAATACATTTTATTTGGTAGGGTTAGTTTTCTCAGGCATTATATACAACAAAGTGGATACACTCACAGGAATTGTATCAGGCTCTTAGATTTCTTTTCCTGTAAGTTTTGATCAGTCTAATTCTACTGAACTTAAGCAGTTGTGTGTTAGATCCCCAAACTGAACTGAGCTAAATCTCCCAAACTGATCTTAGAGACATTCTCTAGAGCAACAGGGGATTTCATCTCATAAAAGTTGCACTGGACTGTGCATTTTTTGCTTTCCTTTCAGTATATGGTAATTCCCTTCCTTACTATCTTGGATTAGATGGCTATGGATGACAAACCTCTCTTATTTCAGACCTGCTTCTCCTCCTCTAGCCCTTTCATGAAAGAATTACAATTGTACTCATATAAGGTTGGTGTCATTCAGCTTTTGAATCAGTTTGGCAAGTCCCGTACCTAAGAGGTAATAAGTCCATAGTGAGTTATAGCTAATTGATCATACTCTCAAATGGAAGAGCACTCAAGATTTAATACTAACAGCTTCACAACTTTGCTTCTAAATGCACAAACATATTTTTTCTAACATGGTATCCAACACAATTCTTACACTTGCAACTTTCAGTACTAGAAAGTCAGACTCTTTCACTCCATTTTCTCATCACCTGAATAGTATTAGGGATTCACCTGAAGCACATGAAAGCAACAATTCTGTGTCTGTTCCATGGAGTAATAGTTCCAATGTAAGCATAGACATGAGATCACACTGCCAGTGCATTGTGTTTATCTTCCAGCTGTTTTCAGTCCCAAAGGCAGCAAGAATGGAAGGAGTTTGTTCACATCTGGTTACAAAAGATCTTATAAACACACCTGATGTGACTCAAGGTTAAAAGAGTATTGATCCTAAGAGTCCTTTTCAAGTAGGTTTCTCATTCTGTTTACTCTCAAGCAACATTTTTTAATCAGGTGTAGCAACAAGTAGAATAAAATAACCCCAGGATCTAGCCCTTTATGCCCAGTTAGCACACATTGGCTCTCAACTGCAATTAGTTGCCTTTCCTAACTTGAGATACAAAATGTCCTGTCTGCCAAGAACAGCCCAGAACAGCTATGCCTGTCCTTGCTTGATGCAGACTGATTTTCCACTGCAGATTCATTATGTCATTGAATTCAGTCACGGGAATATTAGCATTTTCACACATGTGGGAACTCATCTTGTGAATGCAAAGCTCATTTATTACAACGATTTCTTCAGAGGCTGTATGCATCTCTGAGTATGCTCATTTTATAACAAGGCTTGTAAAAACAACAGATTCTGAACCAGTGAAAGCGTGCAAATTTACCTGAAATACGAAGTTTACAGCCAAGACTGTTTATTGGTCATAATCTGTATGTGTGGGATGTCTCCTTTTGGGCTCCCTCTCCCTTTTTTTTAATTTTTTTTTTTATTTTTTTGGTGTCTTGAATAATTTAAAATACAATATAATAAAGGAAACTTAGAGACTTTGCTGCAGAGTGGTTTTGATTGCTTACTCCAAATTCACTAAGGACTCTGATAAGACTGAGCAATTTAAAGAGATGGTCCATCTCCAAAGCTACACTGCGAGATGTATTAACACCTTTGAATGATGCTTGGACTATTGCACTGAAGCCTGAGAAAAGAACTGGCTACACTCTCCCTGCCCAGCAGAATGAACATAATTTAGACATAAATGATAACTTTATAATGCCATGCATTTACCAAAGCATCATAATCAGAGCACGTTTTTATTTTGGAACATAATATTTGTATGCTTAGAAAATGTAAACCCTTCATGTTTTCACTCAGTTAATGCTGTTAGCTCTAATTCTGCACACTGAAACATATAAGGAGTTTTGGTCAGATATTCACAAATCCATGCGCCAAGAAAAAATCAAAAGAAATCAGCTGTAGTTCTGAACACATATTTGTAAATCCTATTCCTTGAAAAATCAACAACTAATTATCTGGGTCAGCAGAAGAGGGAGCTACATTTTTATTAAGACATTTAATAACACAGAAGCTCCTTTTACAGATGTCATAGTGATGGTTGGTCTTGAAATAAATAACAATAAGAAAGAGATCTTGTTTTAGTGAATTATGAAGAGATGGTCTCCCTGGTGGTTTAAAAGAGAAAGTACAGTAAAATGCTACTATAGACTTTCCTATAAAAAAGAAGGAAAAATGATGAATTTAAAGTTTCAAATAAAGCAAATGTACATATTCAAATAAATTGATCTCTCTTTTTTTTGCAACATGAAAGTAGATATTAAAGTTATAATTCTCTTAAATTTTATACCCATGCTGTCATTGATATGAATGTAAAACTGTTGCAATTTGGCTTAATTCTTCTACACAAAAAAAACCCTACATATATTTGAGTATACTCTTAATTAAGCTTATTTTAAACATTGTAATCTCAGCCTTATTTGCAAGAACAAAACACCTAGTTCTATCTTTGAAAGCGCATTTTAAGGCTGTAGGGCCAGGTTTACTGCTCAGGTTGTGCCATGTCCCTGAAGCAGACATATACACCTGAGCATGAATTAGAAATGAAGTTGAGCACCCAGGGTAGAAAAGGTGGGTTGTTCAAAAGTGCTTTCAGGTGTGTTGTACCTGCATCCTGACGCTAATAAATACACAGAAGTGCTGAGAGAGTGGCAGGAAAAAGTCACAGACAAAAAGTCAGCTCACAGTAGGAACACGTAAACAGGTTCTTCAAGCGCTTGAAATCATAGGATTACCCTCCAAATACGTGTCAAGGACATCCAACTAAACAAAACTGAATGCTGAAGAGTTAATTTAGCCCTAAAAATCATGTGTCCATCACGTCTGTGCACACAGTGAATGAAATTCAACTCCGCTCAGACCAGAGATCTACACACAAGGGTCATATTTTCTTGTGAACTCCAGCTGATGAGTGGACACATCTGCAGAGGGCTCTGCCAGAGAGCAAACTATTCGCCCCGCCCGCAGCCCCGATCCACAGATTAGGGCATAAACGATGTCCAGTCAGGACACCTGACCTCTCTAGAAAAGACACGATTTCATTATTTTCTCCATGCAGTCCTGCACACGCGATGAGCACGCGCTCTGGGCAGGCAGTGCGGAGCGCGAGCAGCACAGGCGCAGCCTCCGAGGTGCCGGGCGCGACCCGCGGTGCTGCCCGGTGTGCGCGGTGCATCCCGGTGGGCGCGGTGTGCATCCCGGTGTGCGCGGGGCCGCCCCGCGGGCAGCCCGGTGTGCGCGGGCAGCCCGGTGTGCGCGGTGCAGCCCGGTGGGCGCGGGGCAGCCCGGTGTGCGCGGGGCAGCCCCCGGGGCAGCCCGGTGTGCGCGGGGCTGCCCGGTGTGCGCGGTGCTGCCCGGTGTGCGCGGGGCAGCCCGGTGTGCGCGGGGCAGCCCGGTGGGCGCGGTGCATCCCGGTGTGCGCGGTGCATCCCGGTGGGCGCGGTGCATCCCGGTGTGCGCGGGGCGCCCCGGGGCAGCCCGGTGTGCGCGGGGCAGCCCGGTGTGCGCGGGGCAGCCCGGTGTGACCCGCGGTGCAGCCCGGTGTGCGCGGGGCAGCCCCCGGGGCATCCCGGTGTGCGCGGGGCAGCCCGGTGTGCGCGGGCATCCCGGTGTGCGCGGTGCTGCCCGGTGTGCGCGGTGCATCCCGGTGTGCGCGGGGCAGCCCGGTGTGCGCGGGCAGCCCGGTGTGCGCGGTGCATCCCGGTGTGCGCGGGGCAGCCCGGTGTGCGCGGTGCTGCCCGGTGTGCGCGGGGCAGCCCGGTGTGCGCGGGGCGCCCGGTGTGCGCGGGGCCGCGCCCGGGCGCGCTTCTGTCCCCACAGACCGCGCACTGCCCACTCCGGCTCCGGGCTGCACCGGGGCATGCCCGAGGCTGTGCCCCAGATGGGAGCCCTGCTGCCAACAGCTGCGGCAGGGAGACAGGCAGAAACCAGCTGTGTCGGTGTTACCAGGGACTTTCCATTATCTGCAGTGTTCCAGCTCTGCTTTACCTCATGAAACAAAGCTGGTTGTGTTGCTAACCCTCAGCACTGAAAGATGATAAAACAGGAGTCACACGCATAAATCACACCTAAATGCCTTCTGGGGGGCTGAGCCTTTAAAGTTCCTTTTTCAGGCTCTTCTCCATAACCATAAGAATGAATAGTTCTCTTTCTGCATGAAAATTGAGATACTTTTCTCACCATTGGAATCCGCAAGCTTGAAGTTTAAGCAAATAACGTAATTCTGGGGATGGATGAACTCTTGCAGGCTGATGGCACTCTGCTGATTGTGCAGTGGTTTCTGGCAGCCCGTGGGAGAGAGCAGGTGTGAAGCCCTGTGATGTCCTTTGGGGAGCAGACCTGAAGTCCCCTTTATGCTGGGGTTTGTGTGCACGACCAAATGCACGAGTCTGAACTTTGCATCTCCACTTGACACCCAGCACTAGCCCAGAAGGTCTAGTCTGGAGATCAGCCAAGCTTTGACACAGATGCCTTTGTGAGGCATATTGTGGTTATTTTGTCTACCCTACCTTCATCTTGTTCTCAAGCAATTGAGAAAAACCCTCCCACCATTCCGATTTTAAAATGGCTCTGTAATGGAGCCTGTAATTTATCAAGGGGCCCAATTAAGAACTCCTCTTTGTTGTCCTGTGAAACCATCCTTCAGAAAGTCAAGAAATATATCCCACAACGTGTGAGGCCCTAACACTTGTAAGCAAATGGTCGTCTTTTGGGTATGCATCTGGGTCATTATATAAACAAAGCACAAGCAACACAATGGGGCCAATGCCTTATTGTCTATGGGATACTTTTAGGCAAATATTTCAGCTGCAGATGGTAAATAAAGCTTCAAAGCATAATGATATCTAACTGTGAAATAGCTGAGTCAGGTGCATTTACTAAAGTGGGGTGAGCCAAAACTAATTACAGTGTGGTTGCACCAGGATTAGTGTTACATCTAACATATTTTAAAAGTAGGCATAAACCAGTGCCAAATGAATTTGATGAACTTCCATGAGCTTCATCCATAGGCATTTTATTGTGGCTAAAGAAAATTGCAAGAGATACAGAACATATTAGAAGGCATGATTCTCATTTCTGAGAATCAGCACCAAGTTTTCCTGGAGCTCTGACTAAGTGGCTGAAAAGTTTAGTCACTCACAGGTGTTTTGCTGCCATCTGTCAACAGCTGATTATTGCAAACCTGTTTACTCAGACTAGTGCTGTGAAAGAGAACTCACTATCTTTGCTCAATCTCTTTGTACAGCTCCTGAGCATCTTCCCCCAGAACCAAACCACCCCAGGGCTTTGGGAAATTGCAATCCACATCCCCAGATGAGCTTCACAGCTGGCCCCTACCTCTATGAAGTTCCCAAACTTCAATTCTGGCTCAGAGTCCTGAATTTGGAGATTTAATTATAGCACTGTCATTCAGAGGGAAGTCTTCACAGGCTGGGGTATTGCCATTACTTGCCAGATGCATCCACACCCTGGTACAGATTACATACATTACTGACCTCAGCTGAACCATGAGAACAGTAAGGCTGGCCCTGGTCAGGAATCTTCTGACAAAACCTGGTTTCACTAGAAGAGGCAGATGAGAATCTAAGGTGTTTCACAGATATTTGCTGCATGCAGATCTCCAGACAATCACCAGCAGGCTCTGGCTGCTCTGGCCAGCCCAGCAGGGCCCTCCCTGCCCACCCCCTGGCGACTCTCAGGGAATGACCAAGGCACCCAGGTGACCCAGGTCCAACAGCCTACAAGCAAAGCCAGGGCAGGCCCAAGACTAAGCTAACTTCTGTCTGAATTGGAAGAGAGCTTCAGCTCATGCCAAAGAGCTTTTGGAGGACACAGGAGCAGGTCCAGAGCCATAGGGCTTGCAGCAGAATGTATGCAGCCTCCTGCTGCCATGGGCAGACTTGGACACTGTTTTCACTTACACTTGTAGATACAGAACACTTGAAAACTTTCCCTAGCAGATTGCTAACCTGTCCATAAAAATGCAGCCTGCTGTGTCGAATGATCAGCACTGGATTATTCAAATCTGGGTAGGATTTTATTAAACATATAATTTTTTAAACAAATATTTATCAATATAAATTATTGTAAAGGGGCACTTCTAACTATTAATAGCATCTTTTTATCTGCAACCTTCAAAGAGGGCATTCAGCCTTTTCCTCTTAAGTACAGGCACCACAGTGTTTGTGTCAATCTGATTATGCCTCTTTAGGTAGAGAAATTCTAATCTTCCTCAAGCATTTTGCAGAGTGAAAGGAGTGATATGCTGGCCTTCAGCTCTGTCAGAAGATACACATGCTAAATCTAGAAGTTTACAGGCTTTTGGTCTCTCTGCCTCCCTGAATCACTTTTCTCATCAATAGCATTAGAGTAAATTAGCCACAAATGAACAAAAAGTAGGAAAATGCTTGATATCAAACCATTCCAGTGTTAGAAACCGAGGTTCAGCATCACTGCACCTTCCCATACAGCACTATCCCATTAGGAATACTTTCATTTGATTAGACTGATCCATTGGCTCCTAGTCCATATTACTTAACCCTCAAACCATTATGCCCTATTGAAAATAATTGGTAATGACAGTTTCAGGTTTAATATTTAATATAGTGGTTAAATGGAGTCGTACTGTTTGTAGTTATAGTTTCCATTGACTAATAAGCAAGTTAGTGAGCAAAATGCATTTTTCTTCAGCTGTTACATTAGCAGTAAGATAGACACCACGTTACTCATAAGAGCCTTAAACATTTTCAGAGAAATAACTCCCAAAGCCAAGTCAAATATTGCATTGATTTGTGGTTCACTTGTTTTCCTTTTTATTACTGGAGGACAATCTTTTTAGGTGCTTTATTGACTGCTGCAAGGAGGCACTGAATGTCATTTTTTTGCATGTCAGGCCAGCTTTCACATAGCCCTTCCTGCAGTGCCCTGTGCTGCAGGGGAAGGGGCAGAGTCCTCCGGCTGCCACCACCCATCCCATGGCACCTCCTCGGTCACGCCAGCACCACCCTCCGGGGGCTCTGCTGTGCCAGAGACCTGCTCTGGCTTCGAAAAACCTGCAAGGAAAACGGGATGGGACCTTCCTCACCCCACCAATACCACTATCTCAGAGAAGAGCCCTTCTGCTCTTTCCTCCCTTTTCTGCACAGCAGAGAGGAAGGTTCTAGAAGGGCAGGACTTGAGCAGCTGTGAGATCTCTAAAAGTAATGACAAACATATGGAAGTTTGTCCTGCAAGGGCTCACCCACCTGTACAAATTTTGGGTCAGGTTACCTGGTGTCTCGCCAGTAGCTTCAAAAGAGCTTTATTTATTTACTCTAGCCAAGAATTTGGCGCTCTATTTTTTAATCTGCCCACATCTTTCACCTCCTCCTGTAGCGCTTGTTCTCCCAGGGCTTTTTTTTTTTTTTTTGCCATTAACACTCCCAGTTCTGTATGATTATTACATTAACAGGGATTCCAGCTGAGGGTGGGGCTCACTCCCAGCAAATTAGTCAGTGTGGATCTCCACTCCTCCATGGCTTGGTTCCCACCAGTATCTGAACAGGCTTGTACATATTGCAACTGCTGCTGTGATTTACTGGAAAGAGACCCCCTTATGTCTCATTCATAAGCTGAGTGGATGAGACAGAAATGACACCCAAATACCTGAATTACAGAAAGAAAAACAGCATTCACTAACCTGGTTTTATATTTTACCAGGGCCACATGCTGCTTCTGCAAACCTTCCCTGCTTGTTCCTATGAGCTGAGCTTTTGTGTAGTACCTTGAGTGCAGGAGACTCAAAAGACTCTAGATACAATCGGAAGAACCTTCCAAGAACCAGATCCTTCAAAGAGCTGAGTACCTTCCCAGATGTGCTAGCTTCCCATCTCTATGATTTTATTTTGGATCTATAAAGCACTCAGGCTTGGACTCTGAATTCTTAGAAAAGGATTTGCCAGCACCAAAAAAATTAGTATTGGAATTTGGTCTTACAAATTCTTCACCACCCTGAGACAGAGATGATTTGAAAAGGCCCAAGGCATCATGATTTGAGGATGTCCATGGATCCTTTCAGAGATGAGGCCCCTAATTCCATAGCTTGCACTTGAACTGAAGCCCAGATATATGGAGACCTCACTCACACATTTACAAGGGAATCATTCCTCATCCAAATTCTACTGTAAGAGTACATTCAAATGCACTTCCTGAACTAGATGGTCAAGCCAGGTTAGCTCCACAGATCCTAAGGTGGAGAGAAAGTGATTTACTGTCATTGAAGCTTCTGAGGTCACACATTATAATAGAAAGATAATTTACCAAAAAGGGAAATAAGATTACTGGGTGGACTCAATGCTTAAAATGGACTTAGCATTGGTTTTGAACTTATTTAGATGCATGACGGAGAAACACAGCTTTGTTTCCATTTATAAATGTTCAAAATGACAACCTGAATTTAGACAAGTGCCTGATTTGACCAGTGCAGGGCTGACCTAATTGGTAACAGAAGGACCATATTCTTAGCTGAAACATACAGGCAGCTGTCAGGCAACCTGCCCCAACTGACCATAGCACTGGGGGGACAAAGCCAAGGTGGAGAAATGGCTTATTAAATCCCTCTGGTGCTCATTTGGGGCACAATTCTCCCGTACGTATAACTAGTGATGTTCCACAGACTCACATTAGGGTAGCATTTTGGATTTATTTTTCCCTGATATCAAACAATGAATAGCCCTAACTAGACTTGTCAAGAAGAAAGATAAAAGACTATAGTTTGAAACTATGCCCACAGTATCAAAACCACTTATTGTGGATTGATAAGAGTTCCTAAAAGATTTTTTCTATATTTCTTCTAGTTGGACATACAAGTGGTATAACTCAATAGCAGGGGTTGAAAGGGAAAAGGCAATCTGAGAAGACACCAATATTTCTCTTTGGGAAGTGTTCAGAGAACAGCTGCAGTTGCTTCCCTGAATTTTGCCAGAAATTGAGGATTTTGTCAACTGCTGGTGTGTGTCACTCCCAAGGAAGCCAAGTGAGGCATGAGGGGTGAAGGCTGCCCTCCCCTAGACAGGCTGCATGGGAACAGAGCCTTCGGTGGCACATCCTCTTCCCACTGCTCCCTGTTTGCTATCAGCACCTGTGATAACACCACTGCTTCCGTGGCACCAAGCACAACAGCAGCAGCAGCAGCAGCAGGGGTGATCAGCTCCTCTTCAGGCAGGCCCAGTTTCCCCAGGCTTGCTGGAGAGCTTCTCAAAGCTGTATGTAGTTTGTGAATCGTTTCTTAAGAATCCCCCAAAATAAAGCCATGTAAAATAGATTCAGCCAAGAAAAGTCATTACTAAGTATAAATTATTGTATCTTTCATTATTACCTATTCACTGAGGGGAAATGTACCTTGTGCTCCATACAAATCAATTTAAGCTCTGAGAATAAGGTCTAAGTAGAACTTAAGTAGTATAGAGGCTGTTAGGCTGACCCTCTACACTGGGGTTAATTTCATCCAAAAGCTTTTCCAAGAGATAAGGAAACAATCTTTCATGTACAAAGTGCTTGAGGAAACCAAGAAACAGTAAAAGAATCTTCCTGCTTTGAAAGCTCTGTATCTCACCTCAACACTCAATAGAGAGATGTGTTGTGTTGATGTACTGTAGATTATACCTTACACAAATGGTGAAGTTAAAAGAAAACAGGATCCCTTGACACTGTCTTAGACAACCCATAATACAGCACTATCATTAAATGAAGTCTACAAAAGGCTTCTATTTACATGTCTGCAGAAAATAGACCGGGGCACAGGCTGCTGACTGCAGTGTAAATGTTAAATGGGGGACTGCACGGCCCTGGCTGCGCTGCGGGAAACCAGCGGCAAACACAAGGAGGAGAAAGCGGTCTCACTGCCCAAAGCAGCCCTGCATCCCAACAGCAGGCTGGCTTTCAGGGGAAAACAACTCCACCAAGCTACAGGAATGGAGAGCAAGAGCAGGATTAAAGGGAGGTATCTGAAATTTGAAAGATGTCTGTGAAAAATAGCTCAGTGCTGAAAGAACAAGAGACAGGGCTAGACTTAAATTGGCCTCTTTGCTGCCAGCCTCCAGAAAATGTCTCTAGAATTGGTGGTCAGAAGTTAAAAGAGACGGCAAGGTACATCTGTACCTTGGGAATGAAATGTTGTTTTCATGGCAAAACCTCACTGTTGTAAACACCTGGTCCAACCACTACACATGTGGAAAAGTCTATGGTGTTCATGTTGGAAAGGTGGGGTGTCTCTATGGGCAAGTCAATCCATATCTGTTTTGCTTCTGGAGATGTTTGGAATTGGGAAGGGAGAAGGACATCTCAGTTCTAAACAACAGAATAGATAAAGAAGAAGAAAATACCTTTCAGCAGGAAACAGATTAATTCATTTGTATATTAATTGCTTTTAATTTCAAGAACAAAAAATGGAAAAGAAAAAAATATCTCAGGATAGTGTTGGTGAGCAGAATGTGACCAGCATGGATCAAGACTCCAAGCTTAGATTATTTACAGACCAAAGTTATTTTGGGCAGTTCTGTGTCCTTATTTTCTCTTCCTTCCAAAAACTTTTCCAACAAGGTTGTGCATAAGGACTTCTGTCGAGGTGAATGCTATTTGGGACTTCACCGTTTGTAACCAACTGCTTTTACCCACACACTCAAATAACCCTAAAATGACCTTTATTCATGACTAATCTAGGGCTGAATTGAAAGGACTGCCCTTGAAAGAAACCTTTGCATCTCACAACAACAGGCAGTGCCAGCCTGTGCTTCCCCCGAGTCAGGATGGCTGGGCCACTCACAGCCAATGCAGCTCTCGCCTCCATGACCTGTATGGAAGTTTGTAATGCCCAGGTTTGTCCTAAACACAAGATTCATCATAATTTGACCTATTTTCAAGTTAAGATATCACTGTGAGAGGTAAAATTCAGCTTTCAGTTCTGTCGTGTAGCTATTAAGACGCAGCCCTGCATAGATCTGCTGTGAACAGCTTTCCTCAGAGGAGCACTCCCCTGCAAGGCCTTTGCATCCTAGCCGTGCTGTGTCACACATGCTCTAGTATCATGTGTAGCCACACATTGTCATTAACCACCCTTTAGTAGGTAATAGGGTGAAACATGTCAGTGAACCATAAACCCAGACTGATTTAGAAGATAAATTGTAATGGCCCAGAAGTAGCTGTTACAGCCTTTCCTGTCAATATTTCACCTTTAAAAAAATTCCCTAAATACTTACTAATACTACCAGATGTAATGGCTGTCAATAACATTTACTTTAAATAGTCCCCAAACACATTACATAACCTGCATTTAAAAAGTCCATCTTGCCGATATTTGAAGGAAGTGCAGCAAGCTACCCTGTCACCTCTGGTGAGCTCCTGGGAGCAATGCTGCTCTTTGCTTTCCCACATTAACCCTTCCCTGCCTGACCTGCCTCCTCCTGAAAGTTAAGGTGAGGATGAGAGAGGAAGAACTTTGGAGTTCAACTTTGCAAGGTGTGTCAGGTTCAGTGGCAGAGCCAGTGTCTGTTGCTCCTGCTCCTCTCTCTTCAAGCAAGGGCAATTATCAAGCAGCACCCTTTTGGTGATGGATGCTGCAGTGTGGGCCCACCAACGGCAATGAGTCAGGAAACTGGGGTGGGAATGAATGGGAAGGAGAAGCCCAGCAGGCTAGAGACCCCTCATGGCAATTTCTTGGGCCAGTAATGTTACATTGCTGTCTCTG
This sequence comes from Sitta carolinensis, assembly GCA_032173965.1. NCBI lineage: Eukaryota > Metazoa > Chordata > Aves > Passeriformes > Sittidae > Sitta > Sitta carolinensis. The sequence goes on from CM063292.1 coordinate 18,627,177, forward strand.
CTAAGGACAGCAGCAAACCTGCGTGGAGGCTCTGCCCTTGCTTTGCCCCATCTCTCAGACCATGGTTTTGTGTTTTAAATACCAGCACTGCAGTGCTACCACACAGAAGTTGTATGTTGGCAGCTGGCTGATCTGAGCACAGATGCAACCCTGTGTGCATTACCACTGCTGAAGGTTGCTGTTGGTTAGGAGGGCAAATGAGTGGCACAAACTGCGATTACGCAAAATAGGGATCAGGATAATTACTGGATTGCTTCAAGAGGAAGGCAGGAGGAATCATTTGTCACATCACAAGCACTAACTGTCAGTGTTAATTACAGGTATTTATGTCTGCCACTTCTGGGATTAGCCAAGTAAGCACGGTATGATGAAAAAGGGCATTACTGAGGGAAGTGGAATCATGTTCCTTGGGGCAACAGCAGAGCCATGGGATAATCACAAGTGTCTTCTAGGTGTTATCCACCTCCTGTTCCTCTCTGGCAAAGCAACACTTCACAGTTCTGTATGTCAACAGCACTGAGCAGAAAATAACTTGGCTGAGACATCTGCAATTTTTAGATTTCACTCAAGCAGAGTCAATGCTCCACAGTTTACAAATAATGGGATGATACTAGACCTTTGAAAAAAGTGGCCTATGTATAAATATTCTATAGTCAAAAGAAGTCATATGTCTAATCCTCTGTTGGGAACCAAGACTTAGACTTCTACAGTGTTTAAGGGCCTGAGACCAACATAGTCATATAAAGAGTAAAGTCTTCTAAGTTTTTAGTGTAGCTGTTTCAAACTCATCCAGATGTGGGAAGACACAGCAGGAATAAAATCACACTCATGCCTGGATCCGCCAGCAGACAAAACAAAGGCAATTGTGACAGAAACTTCACCTTTACCAGGGCCATTTCTAAGGAATCAATAATCTAACTAATTCAGAAGTCAGCATTTCCAAAACCTAGCAAGGAGCAGTGGCAATGGGACAAGTTAAAGAAGGATATGGATGTGACTTATTGCATGTCAGCAGCAGGAGATACCAAAGTATTTTGAGGAATGGTGGGGAGAGTGGTTGGGGCAGAGGACAGGAGCTGCACAGCAGGGATGGGCACCCCTGGATGCCAGGTACTGGTTCTGGCCTGAGCACTCAGTTGGGCTCTGGTGCACTCCTCAGCCCCGAGTCCAGGGGGAGAGTTTTCTGAGTCACTAACCCCAGACAGATGACTAGAGGTGAAGGTGTGCACAGCTAACTGTATTCACATGTTTACAGATCAAGCCTTATATGTACTCTCCAGACTAAGTCAACTAAAAAAGACTCTTAAAGGTGTTCTGAACCCTACACATGTCTAGTTGTGATGACAAAACTACAGACGGAGGCCCTGAGGGTGCAACCTCACTTGTGGCATTGTCTCTAGGTCACTCAAATATTCAGAAATGGCTGTAGAGTACTTGTAAAAAGGAAGATCAGAGAAAGAACAGCACTAAGAATGGTCATACCCAGAAAATAATTCAACAATAAAAGTTCTTTTGATGCCACAAGTAAAAGCTGCATTTTCTATTTCATCTTCCTAACATCCTTTAGGTAAAAGCAGGGGATACACATTGTCCCATCTCTGTGGTAAATGCCCCAAACCAGTGGTAGTTCTACAATAAAGACCAAGCATACTGAGTTACCATCACAAGACTTATTGTTTTGGAAGACCTTTTCAACTGATGTTTTTTGAAATGGGAATATTTCAAATTGTATTTTGAGAGATTCTGGTCTTCTTGGCAAAGCATAGTCTGTAGGCAGAGATGCTGCCTTTCATTACATTGTCTGATGAAATCTAAAAGGCTTTAGGGTAAACAGGGATCTTGATGAAATGGCAGAAGAACCTTCCATGGATAAGAATAGTACAAGACTGTTCATTTACACTGCATCTGTAGGAATATGAAGAAACTATACCTCTTATGGTGTAGGCAGTGTTAACTGTGTACACTGGAAGAGGTACAGTTTGAAAGTTGCCTGTTGGCATCCTTCTGGAAGATTATTAGTTTGAAAAGCTCACTAATTGTAAGCTTGCAGTATAACAAAGGTGGTATTAAGAAAGCTTAGATGACAATTCTTCCCTAATCTAGATCTGAACGTTCTCTGTTACTTTAATGAGCTAAATAATCATATCCTGGACTTCTCTTTTTTCTTATAAATCTTGAAAATGTTGAATATAGTATGAATCAGTCATTTAAAAATTTATTGTCTGAGCTAGCATTTCAATGCCTTCTAGTACTGCTGGGAATAAAGATGCACTTCTGAAAGAGTTAAATAAAGCAGATTCAATTATCACTGGAATGCTAACCAGAACTCTCTAGGGCAAGATAAATCAATAGTAAATACCATCTTACTGGGAAAGTGTGTGTCATTTTCAGTTCAGTGTACTGGAGAGCACATTGCCCTGCTAAAGTAAGTAAGAATTGTAATAATATCTTGACGTGTAGTAGAAATAGCAGTAGGTGAAGCTTCCTCCAGGAAGCCAAGAAGTGATGCAATGGCAGCTTGTATGGCTATAATAGTATATTTTGTTAGAATCAAAAATAAGGGTTTTAATGTATTATTAAATTCTTTGCTTGGAGGCAGGCATCCACACACCTACAATTATTTTAATTGCATGTTCCAGATTTTTTGTTTTTTCAGAATTTTATGACAGAAGCTGAAGTTAAAATTAATACCTCTCAATATACTTTCCTGAGTTTCAGTAATAAGTTCTTCTCTTTGGGTAATGGAGTGGTTTATTCAGTGCGTTATATTTTTAGTTTTATGGAAAGGTTTTGGAAAAATTGTGCCAAACAAAATACACGTGGTAACTACCGTGAATTAAATGAGTCTGGAGAGCAGAAAAGAACAAGTTTGGAAGCCGAAGACATCACTACAGTGCAGGAAGAGGTGACAGTGGGTTCAGACATTGCAGCTTCTGGAGTTCTTCTGGAATTGTGTCTCTAAAGACAGGGAAGAAGCAGGCTCTGGTGGCTAAACTGCAGTAGGGGCTTGGCTCTGTGTGCTCAGCACCTGCTCCTGGCAGCCCAGGATCTGCAGCACGTTCCTGCTCTGCACCAGCGTTTCGTAGGCACTCTCAGCAGGATGGAGCTTATCTCACTGCCACCACAGAGTGCTCACGGGAAGGACAAAATCCTTCTCAGCACACTGTGCTCTCTGTGCTTACCGTGGAGCACCTGACACTCTTCACACATCCCACCTGGACTCCTGGGAAGGTCTGGTGAAGCTTTTTGCTTCCACTTAGCCTCTGTTCCTGATTCTGCTGCTGAATTCAATGATCTGCAGAATAACAGGCTCCACTCCCTTCCCAAAATCTCCTGCTGGATCCCTCAGACTGACATTTTCCCAGACCTCACCAACAGATACCTTTCATCTCCTCTGCATCAGCAGATCACAAGAACTATCAGGACCTGTTTAATTTCACTGACACCAGTGGTATTTCTCCTGATTTATAGCAAACTAAGTGGAATGGGAATTGGGGCTGAGCTCTGGGGGGGTCACACACATTGCCATTTGCAACCCCTTCCCACTAGGGCAGGAGGCTGGATAGCAAGTGCTTAGAGTTTCATGGCAAGGGCACCTCCTCTTAGGAAAAATATTCATATATACCCAAATTTTGACTTTCATTAAGCTTAATGCATTTGCAGACAATTGAATTTGATAGAAAGCCTTTCCCAGGTAGTATTTAAGCTCATCAAGAACACTAATCAATGGCTGGTAGTTAAATGCATTCTTAATTTTTTTATGTACGTTGTCCTTGTGCCATGTGATGTGATGTCTTTATAACAAGATCATTAGGGAAAATCACAAAGACTAATAAAAACACAAGGAGAATTGGACGCAAGGGGTTCCATTAAATAGAGCAGGATTATAGACAAATGAGGCTCTGTGGTATTCTGAGTTGTAAAATTTTAAGTGGTATTTTGCTATACTCTATTGTTTGTTGGCCTTTTTCTTAGTTCTTCCTTTGACAGCTGTACTCAGCTCATGCAAAATAGGCTGGTCCCAGGGCAAACTTAGAGCTGGGAGGAGAAAAAGAGCTCATGTTCCCAAACTGCTGTGTTTCTATCCTCCCTCCTGGAAAGAATATGAAACCAGGACTTAAAGTAAAAGACAAAAATTCTAAACAACCCCTTTGACTGCTTTTGTCCAAAGACAGAGTTTCGAGCTGAAATATTCCATTGATCTATCAATATGCTGCTTAGAGAAGAGTGAGAGAGGACACTGCATTTATTTCAGGAAGATAAGCTCTATTTAAAAACAAAGTAGTCAACTCGAGGCTGAGCTCCACACACTGACTCTGCCCATTTCAGGATGTAAAAGCTCAGCAAGAGCTCAGCCCAGCCACCCTTCCAGCATGAGGAGCAGCAATTCCTGGTGGATGGAGCCTTTCTGGGGCAAGTCACCACATCTCCCTGTGCCTCAGTTTCTCAACAGGAAATGAGGAATCATTTTCCATCCTTTTGCCTGTATTCAAAATGCTATGAAATGTTATGTCTCTAGCCACATATTAGACACAGTACTTGATAAACACAATGAGGCCAGAACTAGTTCTGGAGCCTGTAAATATCAGTGTAAACAGGATACTAATAACTTTTCACAAGAGGCCAAGCAATAGGGACAGTCTGGGAATCTAGGAGTGGCCTGCACCTTGGTTTGGGGTGAAGATTTAAGAATTAACTCATTCAGCATTATAATAATCTTGCTGGGTTTATTTTTCTCTATTTTCCACAGAAAATCCTCTACGCTATTTCTTTGTTTCGGTGAAGCCTTAGCTAGTCTGTGCTAGCTCTACTGACCTGGGAACAAGTTTCAGCAGTCTTTAAGGCACCCAATATTAACATGAAAGTCTGTAATCACATCTTCCCAGCTGTTAGAGCCCACAGTGTCACTGGGAGTTTGCATGGCTAAAACAGAATTTGCTGTATAATCCATATGCCGTGCTGTTCATGCATGGTAATTATGTATAACAAAATCCATAAGAAAGGAACCAGCTACATATAGTCTGCTTTAAAGTATGAAGGGAAGGACTTATTTTTACTGTCCAAAAGGAATTATTCTTACCAGATAAAAGGAAAATTTTCCCTTACTTTTCTTCATGATTAGCAACCATTAAACCATGAGTGGCCCCAAATTTCACAAGGCACTTTCTGAGAACCCTTCCTATCTCAGATAGTCAACTATTACCTCTTCCAGCCAACAGATACAAAATTCTCAGTTACAGCTGCTGTCTTTAGAGAGCAAATCTTTTACTGTATTCATAATGTAACCCACAGCCCCACATGCTGGGAAGAAGATGGTATAGAGGTGGAAGAGCACAGAATGACCTCAATTTCTGACAATCATCATCCTGCCACTACTGCACATCCACTCCTGTGCAGTCTGTGGCCCACATAAGATCTTGTTTCCATGCAGAGAGAAACCTATTACCAGCTTCCCAATTTGACATGTGAAATACTTTTTCATGGAAAATTTAGACAAAACAAAACTGTCTCTGTTTTATTTCCTACCGTCTTACCTCTGCCTTTTTGGTGTCTCATGGAAGTTGTAATTTAAGTGCCTAATTTAATCCTGTGGTCAGCCCTCTCTTACAAAGTATTGCTTCTGAGACATTCAAGGCTGTGAAAAAAATCTTGTCATAGTAGAGGCAACCTGAGCACAGCCCCAAAATTCAGCAGATATTCTTATGCATATAAGAATTAAGTGAAGCAGACTTTCCAGTAGGCCCTGAGACTAGGCTTAAAAAGCAAAAATAAAATTGGGAAGAAAATTGAGTTTCTGGGACAAGATTTTGTGTCCCTACCTCAAACCCCCCAAAAAAACACAATCAAAAAAAGCCCTCAAAACCGAATTCAGGTTTTAGAAGAAAAGTGTCACAAGTATCTTTTATATCACTACTGAGTTGGGATAAATCGCGAGCTAGTTGAATATCAGAAAAAATAATTAACAGCAAAGTTGGGAGTAGCTCAGCTACAAACAACCTATGACTAAATGTAGGCCTGGTAAGTGGAAAATCAGACATTCTTAGGACCTGCTTTGCTTTTAGGTCTCATAAGGACTAATCAATATCTCAGTTGCCTTTGCTTCCCTGTTTCTAAGCTGTGCCTTGTTCCCCAAAGCCACAACTCCCCACGTAAACACTCCTGTCTTTGGAGCAGAAAGGGGCAAGGAAAAGAAACAGCCTTCAGCAGAGAAATGGAGCATTCAGCAGGCGACAGCCCAGTGCTTGTGCTTTTGAGGCTGCTCCTGGGACTCTGGCATTGCCCAACAGGAATATTTCTGCTTTGTTTAACACAGTGAAAAAACATCAGTCGACACTGCAATGTTAAGAGTGGTGGATGCAAGTACCCGATAAACAAACATGTCTTTGTTTTAATAGTGGGGAGTGACTTATCATAGTTAATTATAGGAATTTACAGCTATTTATGTGAACTCAAGAAAGCAGAAAACATTCATTTGTTGGTAGTGTAACTGCTGGGTGGAGGCAGCCCAGAAGCATGGAGATGAATGCTAGACTGTATCTTGTTTGCCTTGTTATGCACAACTTTACTATGTAAATTTGAACTTCAGTGAGTAGCTACTTGGCACATTAGAATGTATAATTACAGACACACAAAAACCCATGGAAAGTGACATTTAAACATTGTTTCTTTGTCACATATCAGTTAAATATAGAAACCCCCCATATTTACTTTAATCCGCAGTAGACACTTGGTCTCGCACCTGCTGCTCACATGCAAAATATGTCATTATCACTCAGTGTCCATCCTCTTACACAGAGAAAACAAAGTCACTTTGGTTCAGTTTTGTCTCACTTCAAGCCTCAGAGGAACTGCACTTACAGTGGAATGTTACGCAGAAAACAAAACCAAAATAGCGCAACACCAACCACAGTTCATTTGCAGGGGGAAAAAAAAAGGCTGCTCTGTGCACGTTCAATAATTACCCCAAGCCAACTATGATATGATGGAACGAATTCCAGAATCAACATTTCCCCCACTTTTCAAAGACAGAGCAGTGCTACTGATATACCACTGTCACCATTAGCAATCACACCACTGCTGCAGAAAGGGCTTGGCCAGCACCACGGAGCTGGCAGGGCCAAGGGCTCTGTGCTCCCCTCACACTGCTGCCAGATAAGGCTGCTTACATCCCACATATTTCTCTGGACAGGAATTGTGAACAATTATTTAAAACACATAAACCACCAGTTTCTATGGAACACCAGATCTTCTGCTAGGAAGCACCTAAAAGCATTCCTGGCTCTGTAAGGACAAGTTTCAGTGAGCAATCACCTACATCTAAACCCCTTAGAGATATATAAATAATTCCCCAGTACCGTAGTGGCTATTTGCACCATAACCTGTCAATGCATTTATCCAGACCTCCTGGAAGAACTGAAATTTATTATTTTACAGAGGGAAGTAAAAGCAGAGAGATATTGAGGATGGAGTGGATTGTTTGAAGCAGCACAAGAGCAGACTCCTCAAGCTGACACTGACCTAACCTCATCCTCTGTGGCAACATACAGCTGAGACAGCTCATGCTCACAGACACGAGCCTGGCTGGGTTCAAGTTGGGCTCTTTATGAAATCAGACTCTCAGCAGGGCTTGACTACATGCTGGGGAGCAGTGCAAGAGAGCTCCATCCCCACTGTGAGCACAGACATGCCCCCTGTGACTTGCCCAGGATTACACCAGGGAAGCTGTGCAAGGAAAAGAGGTGAACCAGAATTTTTGGGGGAGCATTAGATCGCCATTCTTCTGTTAAATATAGCATTCATGTTTGACAAGATCTTGCAAGTTTTCCATTCTTCTAAGTAAGGCCAAGGAGTGCAGGGATGCAGGATACTGCAACCTGGATGCTGCGATCTAATATGATTTTGATTAAAAAATTCAAAGAACTCTCATCCCAAGCCCATGATTCTCCCAGCAAATAACTAACTCATCTCAATATCTCATTTACTTCTCTGCTTCCAAACCATGCCTTGCTCACCAGGATCTGCAATTACACAACTGCCTAAGAACCAGTTTTACATGTAATTCCCACAGAATGTGGGACATATCTATAAATTCCTCAAACTCTTTACACGGGATGCAGCCATCTCTGGAGTGGATCAGGCAAACTGTGCAATTGCTGCAAAGCAACAGCTTTGAGAAGAAAACCCCTGTGTTTAGTCAAAGCTACAGCAGGGGATTTAGAGAGCACTGAGGACTCCCACAAGCCAACCAACCTCCCATGGATGCTTATACGTTTTTCTTATCCTTTTCTTTTAAAGAACCAAAGACATGAAGCTAATTTTCCCCAATCAATTCTTCCCTAATGGTATCCTCTCTTGATTTCTTACTAAGATCCTTTCAGCCATTCATGTATTATATCTTCAGCCTGCACATCATGCATTTCAGAAGGAAAAGTGAGAAGCATCTTCTGGGCCACGTTCCCACAGTTTTGATCCACTATTTGTTTTGCAGCTATAATGATTATTTGTAGTTAAGAGATCAATGGAAGCTCTAAACATATTGCTGTGACATCCGGCATACAGCATGCATTCAGTCACAAATGAAAATAACCACACTGTGGTGGGTGTCTGAACAGGCAATGCAAACACCCAAAGCATAACAGGCCTGAGGAGGTACCGCAGAGAATATCAATTCAGACTCAAAATGTCATATGGCATCATTACACTACGCCTAACAAAAATAAGGGAGCAGAATGGAAAGGTTGCAAAACTGCTTGTAAACAACACTGCCAGGTGGGATGTTAATACAGCCTCCTGAAATGGCAAGTGAAGCAAACTGTGTAACCCTCAATTAATGTGACTAAATCCAGGCTCTTCCCCCAAAGAAAGTATCACCCAGTTGTAGGGAAAGAAAAGTGGAAAGTGATGGGAGGGCGGATGGAGAAATTATATATTTTCTTAGATATTTTATAGTTGGACATATTATAAAACACCAAAGACATCTGCAAAGTCTGCTTCATTCTGCAGTAGTAGTATTTGCCATACAGTGTGCTTTAACCTTTATGCTTTTTTTGACTCCTCCACATGCTTTGTTTTCCATCCATTAATTTGTTTCAAGCCATTCCTACACACATTTACTTTAACGAACTTTTACAAAACTGCACTGTTTCTCAGGTCACACTTCAATCTGTACAGAAAAAGATACCCATATCTGATATTTTCAGATCTTTCCTTAATAAAATAATGCTTATTCCAAAAGGCTTTCTACTGATCTAGTTATGGTTTTGTTTTCTCTGTTTCTTTCCCAAGGCAAAAATTCTAATTCATCCTGTTGCTACTGAGCTCCTCTTTAGCAAGTGCTAAAGAATCAGAAATACAGCGGCTACTGGCTAAACTTCCAAATCCTGGAGTGTAGTCCCAGCATGGAGGATGCAGATACACGTTAGTGAGAGCTGGATGCATTATACATTTGTCTGACGTGAGTATTCACAGCTGAGAAAATCAGGTTGGTTGGTTCTGTCTCTTTCGTGAACTCTGACAGATCCTCACCCACATTTGTCATCTTAGTCACTTTATTCCAGTCATAAAACCAACTTTATGCTCACTCCTTACATGCTCACTGTGAGGCAGGAGACTAATTTATTAGGGAAAGAAGTAGGCATCAATCAAATTATTCACATGACAGAGACTGGGCAATGTCTGTCTGGTATTTCATAGGCTGGCCGATACCCATGTTTCAACTCAAATATATCCAGAGTTCAAAATCAAGTGCAGCTTCACCTCCAAATCTAAAGGAAAAGCACAAAAAAGCTTCACCTCCCCTTACCCCTCAGCACAGGGCTAAAGGGTGCTACACACAGCATTGGTGGGTCAGACTGGTTAGACTCTGGACAGGGGTTGCCATCACCTCTTTGAGTTGCTTACTGCCCCGTGCTGCCTTCAGCATGTTGACTGTAAGCACTCACAGAAGAGAGATTTTCCACGTTTTCCCACCTGCCTCCCCTTGTGCAGAGTGAAGGGGCTCGAGTGAAGCTCTGTATGCCCAGAGGACTGGGATCCCCTGGCACTCACAACTTTTCCACAGCCAGAGCTCAGTGTTTTCCTTCACAGAACAACTTTCCAGAGTCACAGGTTACTTTTCACATCTCCTTGATACGGGCATGCACAGATCTGAAACTTCCCTTCTGTGAACAGGCTGTTTGAGTTGCTTGTTTTTACAGTGTTAGCCTGCCTGTGTCAGTGTATGACATTTCAAGAGGTGAAAACACCCATTTAGTTCACCCCTGAACCTGACTGCTACGCTTTTTCTCTCAATGTAACCTTTTTTTTCAATGTTGTCTCAATGGGACAACGTGTCCTGCTCATTTTCTGATTGCGACCAGATTGCTTCTCTCCCAAGAAAGGGGCACTTCATGATTTCTGACACCGAGTCAGAAGCAACTAAAGCACTCAACAGTTTGCCTTTGAGCAGCGGGGACAGGAATTGATTAGGGCTAAGTGAAGCTGTCAGACTACAATTTACTAATACAAAGTCATCTGCATCACCTAGCTCCTTATAGTGTTTTGATATTTTCAGACATGTTACTGGTGAGCATGTATCGATTACCATCCCTTGAACATGGCAGAGAGCATTTCCCTACTGAGTGGCTAAATGATGTGTATGTTGAAACATTTAATTGAATGTAAGTATGTTATTGGTAATTTTATTCAGGATTCCCACATGAGACAAATCACACCCATTACTGAGAAGTCCAGCTCCTGGAAAGGGGCCCAAACCTATATTTGAAGTTAAAGGCACTGGAAAAATACAGGGTGAGAGGGTGGAAGGAAAATTTAATTGCTCAAGTATTGCAGGGATATAAGAAATGTATTTTTCTTATTTACTGACACCACTTAAAAACTGTATGCCTAGACTCCTTTCCAAATACAGATAGAAAACTGTTTTAGTTAACTATTTGAAGATGGAATGAACTGCCAGGTGAAGGCAAAGATAAAGGACAAATCAGAATAAATCTCTTAATCTCTTAACAATGGCTGTACTCTGTAGCCTAAGTCTACCTTACCTTACTTTCCCCTTGCAAAGTATTTCAGAAGAATAGCAAAACAGGTCCAGAGCTACAGGGGTAGGAATCAGGTAACTGATGTATGCAGCTATGGTCTGTAATACAACAGTTTGGGTGTTTCGATAATATGAATATTTATGCAGCAACAGTCCTGAACTTTGCAAAGGTCTCTGAGACTGTGAAAGTACTACACCAAGCTAGTGTGAAGACAAAAAAATCTAGAAGACAAGAAATACAATTTACCCTTCACTCAGAATGCAAATGATGTCCTCCCTGATATTAACAAAAATTGCACACCCGCATTTACAAGTGAGTGTAGTTTGAAATGCCTACAAATCAATATTGGGGCTGAAAATATTCCAAACAAATACACAAGCTATTTAATTCGAATTCTGATTTAGCTGAAAACCACTGAATTTTCAGTTGTTGAAATGCCATGTTCAACATGCAAGAGAGAGGAGAGACGCAAATTGTGAAACTGCATTTATGACCAAAGCAAATCCTCTGACTGCTTACCAGTGGAGTAAAGCAGCATGCAGGGCTCTCCAACTTCCCTCTGTGCAGAGTAATATCACATGACAGAACCTCTACTGCACGAAATGGCAAGCTGGGAAAAATAGATAAGGAAAGCATTGGTATTGAAATACACAAAGAACAGCAGATACTCTTTATTGTGTAACGCATTAAATTATAGTGGATGGTGTAAGTAATTCGTAAGTGTCACTCAAGTGTAAAAAAAGCACTTAAAGGAAAAAGTTGGCAAAATTCATGAAACCTTTCTTCCCCAGTTTCTGAATCCCCCTTTTGAGATATCCTCAGGGTACAGATGGGAACATGCAGATTTTTAAGTTGGAGTATGTACATTTCATGAGCCCAGTAAAATCACACAGCATGCTACAGAATCTGACAGCAAAATGGCAGGAAACAAAGATAGGATTCAAACTGACACTGAAGACGGAGCTCAATTCTTTTCCCCAGTCCAGCAAAGAAGTCACTTTGCCTCATGGAGAGGGGAATGGCACCTGGATCCACATTTCTGCACCTGCTCTCTTGTGCTGAGTGCAAGCTTGCTCATGCTAGTCCAGCACCAGTGTAGTTCATGATCCAGCTTCACAGAGGCCTGTGAAAACTGCCTGCATTGGAATTCTGCAAGTTCTGTCAAACAGACTTTCTGAAAATTCCAGTGGGTGAAACTTATAAACACCAGTTATGGGGAGATATCCTCTCCGGTTCCTTTACTGGATGGCAGATGTCCATACCAGATTTCCTCAAAAAACTAAGAAATTCTCCATAACAATATGAAACATACTGAATTGCCTAATTGCCCAAGGTCAAAATCACTTTTTATTTCCCATAAACTACATGTATCATGGTTTCCAAACTACTGCTAATCCAATAGATTATTTACCTCTCCTTTCACCTTCAAAGTTGGAGATAATACATCCCAGCAGGGCTGTTTTGTACTTCAATGCAGACATGTCCATTCAGTGAGGGCATATCAACAAGTATTTTCAGCTTGCAGATAATGATCTCTACAATTTAAGTCTAAAACATTTACCACACTGTGTGAAATGATAACACAATCTCACTTGCCTGCACTTGCCAAAGTTTTAGCAACCAACCCCACTGAAAATGCAGCTCTTGTACCTTTCCTTCTCAACTTGAAGAAAGCAACTTTACCAGCAATCTTTCCTCAGCACCATCCTTTCAATAAGCAACTGAAGCCTGACCCTTACACATGACCACTCGGCATTCAGGTCTTGCACAAAGAATCAGATGCACAGGAATAGGACCTGCTAAACCTCCACAAATGTCTGCATTTAGTCCTTACACAGATGCTCAGCAGAGATGTTTTCCATGCTTTCCCTATGAGCTTCAGAAATGTGATCAGTACCCACTGGCACTCACAGACATCTCAGGATGAAGGGCTCATTAGCCATGTCCTAAGTAGGAGCTGGTTTTGAAAGTGTTCAGCCCCTGTAAACAGCCTCATGTTATGTGCCCTGAGTATCCAGCCAGAAGGAACTGCCTTGTCGCCCAACACTCACTGGGTGTGTTCAGACACAGCAGCAGACTCCTGCCAAAATCCCTGCCTCGGCATGACTGCAGTCCTTGCATCTCACTACCCAGCACCTCAGCCATTTTGAAAACTTGGATGTTTGAACACTTATTTTGTATTAAAGAACAGCCAATGTTTAATATGTCATTCCATCAGCTGTCTGGTGGCCCACTGCCATCATTTGGTTTCTGCTGTGATGGGGAAGAGGTCTGGGCTGATGGGGAGTCCAGCCCCTGGCACAGGGTGGGCAGCTGGGAAGGAAGGAGCTCCTGAGCCTGAACACAGTGAGATCCCAGGGGCACATCAGCACTCCTGAAGTACATGCTGTGATCTTCTGATGACATCAGGGAGATTAGTCCAACTTAAAACAACAGTAGAACTGACTCCAGAAAACCTGTGAGTTCCTGATCCTGCTCCCCACACATTTCACTGTGTCAAGCTCAGAATCCCCAGGTAAGTAAGCTGAGGAAGCCCACAGCCAGTTTTTACCTGCTTGGCCAGCATCAGATTTTAGCTTTCATTGACCTGCACAGCAATGTACAGATGCTACTTCCACATGAACGAACTATTCTTGAATAATTTCACCAAATATTTTAAGACCCAAATTGCTTGCTTTGAAATGCTTACCTTTACCTATCCTCCTTTTATCTCACAAGCCAGGAAGAGGAATGCTGCCAAGGCAGGAATCTGTTTGGCTGGTGATGAGCTCCTTGATAGGCTCCCTATAACATTTCAGTGCACCGCAGGGCTCTCACTAATCATTGAGGTGAACGAGCTTGAGTGGATGCCTGGAGTGAGCTTTAGGAGCACTTGAACCCTCCAGAGGACAAAATCATAAAAAGAACACAGGCACCTAGGGCCAAATCACTTCAACATGAGGGAGAAGCATTTTATTTTGTTTCAGTGGGTTTCTTTTGAAGTTATAACCTCTCAAAAGTGAAAACTAAAAGCCATATCTTTCATGTTTTTTGCATTTCTCCCCATATCATTCTGTCTAATAACTGCCTTTATGTCTCCTTTAACTGTCCTGGATGCATTTGATTTCCACACACTGATTTTTTTTCTGAACTTAATATCAAATTTTTTTTCCCTTGTCCAACTCACAAAATACTCTTGCTCAAAACTGCTTCTAAATTTCTTTTCTTTCCAGATTATACATAGTCTGGCTACTTTCCTGTGAGCACAACAATAAACCTCTTTCCTTGGATACCATTTGGAATCTGGATTCCTAATCTAACATAAAATTCTCAGTGTAACAACTGTTTGCCTATTTTTCACATCATGCTTATTACCATAACTCTGAAAAAAAATGAATATAAATCTAAAAAAAATTTGCTTAGTTTCATATTGCCACCCATTTGCATGAGTTTGTGCATCCTTCTTGAGAACAGCTCAGAGACCAAAGCTGCTGGCAAGGAACATGACCATGTCTGCAGAAAACAAACCCTGAGGATGCAAAGGTACCACACCCCCAGTGGTGACATGGAACTCCAACCCAACTTAAACCTGCTCACATTGTCAGTTGGCAGAAACAAATCCCCGAGTGCCTGCTTTTGAATAGGCCATAGGAAGATAGGAAGGTAGAAAAAGTTAATTAAGTAGCTTCTTCTCCCACAGTCAGACAGGACATTAACTGTTGCTGGTTTTGATGTTTGTAGGACAATTCCCAATTTTCACATTGCTTCTCACTACAGAAGAAAAAGGAATGCAACCCCTTTGAAACAAACAGGAAAGTAGAAACTGTGATGATCCTCAGCTACCTGTGAAGACTTCAACTGTCCAACACTACACAACAAAGCAGCAAGTAAAGATCAAACTGGATCAAATTTGCAGCTGTGTCATCAGTGATTGTCTCAGCCCCAAGACTGGTTCAGAGCCTGGAAGTCTGTGAGATGAGCTCAATAGATGTTATCCTAAGCATCCAGTGTCAGGAACAGTCATTCCTTTTGTATTATGCTCTGCATTTATTATTTGAATCAAGATAAACTTCTTCAGATTTATGTTTTTGGATTAGGTTTTGTTTGCCTTTCTGGAAAAAAAAAAAAGCGCCTAACAATAAATAGGAAAACAAGGACCTTTGGTTTTATTTCCCTTCATTCTCTAACCTCTTTGTTTCTGCCTGCATTTACCATGCATGTAACAAGGACAGGTTCCCAGAGGAACAAAAATTTTCCTTGATTCATATTTGGGTTAGTGTAGATGGAGCTGAAATCAGGCTCCAAATAGTTTGTTTAGAGTTTTTCCCTCTGCTTTATTATGCCCCCGTTACAAGCAAGCTTGGCATGTGCATCTGAGTCCCTGCTCCAAAGCCAGCAGAGCACAGGGATGTGGTGGCTGCCCCGCTGTGCCTCACACACGGGTCAGGGAGAGGGGTGCTCTGGGTTACAGAAGACAGCTTGTAAATATGCTGTAGCCCAGTGGTTGGGAGATGCAATTAGATGTCTGCTTTGAACAGTAAATATTATCCATTTTGTTTGCAGAGGCTGCCATGTGTTTCCCTAGAGAAAAAAAGACACTAGAGAAAAGCCTTAAAACTTTCCACACTTTCACAGATGCTCAAACCCCCATTATTTTATTCAGCCTGTGTTGTTGTTTGCAGCCTTTCCTGGTAAGTGCTCTCACCCACTCTGGGCCTTTCTCAACATTTAGTCACCTGAGAAAGCCCAATCCCATAGCAATGAAACAGTGCAAACAGCCAAGCCTGCCAGGAGGAATTTCACCAGAAATTGCTGTTTTGGTTACATGGACTGAGTCACATTGCAAACTTTCCAATCAGATTTCAAATAAACTGGAATTCATGGCAGCCTGAGTCAAGAGCTTTCATTCTTTCTGCTCAAAAGACATGGTTGATTTACCAGAAACCAAACTGCAGTCCCTTCACATGCAAGCACTTGTTTAACACCTCTCCTATTAGGAAGAGTCTGGTCCCATTAAGACTAATCACACAGACCCTTACCCTATTAATTTGAGTTCAAAACTTGACCCAGTCTGTATCTCACACAGCTGAAGCCAAATATCTTAAATCTTCTACTTAGGGTCTAACATTTTGTTTAAAATAACTTTTGCTCAATGGATAGAAAAGGCTAAAATCTGGTGTACAAATGCTTCTGATTACAAAGCCACTGAGTATTTCAGGCTTCCAAGGATAAAATTTATCAAAATCTGGAGCTAACCTTGGAAACTATATGGAAATCCCCCTTGGTCTAAGTGCACACATGATAGTTTCTCCTTTTTTACCTACGATAGCAATATGCAAACTCATAAACAATAATTTTCAAGGCCATCAGAAAAGGAATTATCACAACTGTGCAAGACTTACGGAAGTATCTAGAATCCTACATGGCTTTTATGCAAATTTTCCAAACAACTTCAAACACTTATGAGGTCCATAACAAGCCTTGCTCTCAGAAACACCTCTGATTCCTTTTTGCAGTAAGTGTTCAATTTAGTGAAAGTTAAGAGAGATTCAAACATTATTTCTAGCTACAGACATTGCAATGTATTAAAAAAATCAGAAATAAAAAAATAAACTTAAAGAAGATATTATAATTAAGACAGTTCCTGACGTCCTTTTATTGCAGTAGCTCTACCTGGCCAAATCTCACTTGACATCTGTCCACTTAATATCCTTTTGAACAAAAGATATTCTTATTCCAGAGCATTCAGAGACAGCTACTGCATTTTAATTTCACACCTTGCCTTAATAACAAATTAACTTGAAAGCATTGATAACCCTTTGTTACATGCAGGCTGCTCTGGGCCTGCAATCTTTATTTCCAATGGAATATTGTAGAGCCAGGTTTGCACCGTATCTATAAGCAAACATTAAAATGTAGGAACAAATTCAGGGGAACTATTTTATTCTGGTGAACACCAACATGATCAGCTCTTACTCATACTGTCTGAAACAAAGCCCAACAAAAAAGGCCCTGAACCAGGCTCACAAATATTTGCAGTAAGACAATTTGAACTCTTCTAAGGGACAGGAAAAGTGCCAAGGTGTATTGTTAAAATCATTCTCTCGGCAATGTGAAGAGTGGCCCCTCTCTCTGAGGCCCCAGAATTGCTCTGCCTGGGGACCTGCACACGTTCACGTGCTCCGCTGATTCCCCCACAGCTCCACAGCTGTGATCAGCTCTCCTCTGAGATGTGGACATCACCAGTCAAAGGCAGTAAACATGCTATGACACATGGCTTGGGACACCTCCCGTTCATGAGCTGGACCCTCCCGTGCCACCCCAGAGGGGCTCACAGGAGGAAGACTCTGCTGCTCTACTGCGAAGGCCCATGGAAGGAGGAGGCACAAAGCCACCATCAGAGCTCACTTCAGCCTCCACCAAAATGCGAAAATAAGCCGCCAGAGTAAGTTCTACAGACACGGCTCGCTTGCTGTTTGCTGCAACTCCGATGGCCTGTGGTCGGGCTGTGGCCCAGGGCTTCTGGAAGTGCCCTTCTCACAGCCCAGCTGTGCCTATTCATCATCATCTGCTTCATGGGTATTTTCATCTGACGGGAGGGGGACCTCGACTCTCGTGAGTACTAGGAATGTTATGTAAAGAGAAATCTCACTGTTTCCACTGTGAAATTTTGCCTCAGGCAACTTATGAATGTTCCAGGGAAGATATTCACCATTTTCAGCAAAACAGCTGACAGATCCATCTGCTGCTCTTGGTGATATTGGGTGCAGTTTTCAAGTGTCTCAGTAACATACACTCCTACAGTTCCAGTGAAAAGCAAAGTTCCCTCCTGCATGACAATTGCAAGGGAGGGGAGACAATAAACTTTTGCTCTAAATTTTTGAATAATTTTAAGGGTGACTTGCATCAACACTGATGACTATGAAGTTTGGAGGAACTGGTTTTATACAGTTACAATGAGTTTCTCAAGAAATGCAGATGCTCAAGAGGTAAATTTCCAGTTCTTTTTATCTAATTCGTTTATTTCAGAAAACTTACCTTTATTTTATCCAGAAAAAATATCCATGGAGTTCTAGTTGCCTTAAATTTATAATATGGAAATCTTGTTATCTCACACGTTTTAATCCTTAAAAATGTAAATTTATATCTATTGCAATATTCTTTGATAGCCAGGTGAATAATATTTTCACTTGGGTTTTTTTAATGCAAAAGTAAAAATGTTTCTTTTGATATTAAAAAATGAAACATTTAAATTTGAAATTTATTTTCACTGTATGAAAGCCATGTTTGAAGTGCTTAATTTGAGTTTAAATTACATGGTTTAGCTGAATTCATATATATTATTTAAGATCTTGATTAGCCAAACAAGCAAATTTTTCTTGCTTTGAAACCTTTTCACCCTAATTTTTCATCATGATTCTGAATTAAAAGTGAGTCATGCACACAGATGTCACCACAAATTTATGGGTCAGGGAATTTTGAGTTTGCTCTGCCACAAATGTGTGAAACAGAAGGACTTGACTGCTGCTCTATGGAAAAGCTCAGCATAAATTTACCTGCAACAGAGCTGCACAGGCACCTACAACAGTCACAGGCACACTCGTGCCCATGGGCTCAGCTGCCAGCAACCTCAGCTGCCAAACATCCCGTGGATGTGGCATCAGGGACACAGGTAATATTTAACCCACAGGGGAACACATCGCCCTGTCTGTAAGGGAGCCCCAAGGCTGGCAGTCTTTCTTTATGCCTTGTGTCAGGTTAATAAATAAAGATATAATTTGTTTCACCCTGGTCACTACTGCTTTGGTCCTCTTGACCCATATCAGCATGCAGGGAGTAGGAATATGCTGCATCTGACGGCCTCCTCACCTTGAGGATGAAAAATACCCCACTGACTCTCATGTTTGGCAGCTGGCAACCTCTCCTGAACTGCCATGGGGGCTTTCATCTTTCTATGAACACTGCATGACTGCTGGGGGAAGAGACGGCGACAGAGCAACAACAAAAAAATTACACACAACTATGTTCATCGGTGCCAAATCTCACTCTCCCAGTGCTGGTAAAAAAGGCAAAGTTTCTCAGGCTTCCCTGTAAGGTCACAGCTGGTACTTCTATGAATCTTCTTATTACACAGGAACGAGGCAGAGGTTCATAGAGAGAGACAGATGGTGAGGAGCAATGTTACTTATCCTAATGTGCATGTGAGACAAAGAGCTGCTTGGCATACCTCTCGCTCCCAGTCCTCGCTGGGCCATGGCGGGCAGCCGACCCCCGCCAAGTGCTTGTTCCCTTCCACTTTTTATTCCTCCCCTCAGTGAGTCTGATCCTACTTGTCTTCGGTGTTTACATGAATCATGCTAGATGTTTTCCAGAGATTTGGGCTCTAATGAGCAAAGCCAGCAAAAACAGCAGCAACAAACAAACAAGCTGGCCCAAGCCAAGCTTGCCCACCGCCGTGCATTTGCATTCACGTAGGCCATTCCCGTCTGCCAAACCCTGAGAGTGGTGGCAAGAGTGGGAATGGGCAGCCCCGGGACGAAGCTTCAGGATTTGGGTTGAAGATGTACATATTAATAACACTGAAAACACAAACTGTGCCTGGGGTTTTCATGTGGGAATGGCAGGAGGGAAGCGAGATTCCTGTTGGAGGGAAGGGGGATATTAATTGTGGCTCAAGCCAGGACTTCAACGGTGGGAATTAGGAGCAGGAAAAGAGAAGGTAAAAATGCAGTTTGCATATTCATTGAAGTATAGCTTAGAATATGAGGGAAGAAGGGCAGACTTTGATCTCTGTGGTATAAGGCTATCGCTGGAAGAACCTCACTCATTCCAGCTGAATTATTCCTGTTTCTCAGCAGCAATGGAGAGGAGAATCTGCTCTCCTGAGCCCAACCTCCTTCTTCAGCTGCAAATGGAAAAATTCACATAGCACTTCCACTGCCATCACAGTAAAAATGCATCTGGAATTAATGCTGAAATCATATGAGCAGGATCTTCCAGGAAAGACCTCATAGAACCAGAGGCAGCACTTCTGAGAGAAGATAAGACAAGATATGGCTCCATCACATGGCAATTGCCCTTTCAGACCACCAGCCAAGGATGCAATTCTTCATTCAGGCAAGTAACTATTTATAACCAGGCTGGCTGTGGAGAAACCTATCCTACCTTCTGAAAACATGATAGCCAAAAATGCAAAGATTGCCCCTCGAACTGGCACTCAGAGGAAGGAGGAGGAGCTGGACTGGGAATTGGCAAGTTGCAGCAAGAAGATGAAGGGAATTGCTCGTCCAGGGTATTTTTATCTTGTGGTTCTGTAGGCAGGAAGATAAATGGAAAGGCAGAGTGTGATTTGCACCTTATACAGGACTTTGAGTAACTCCTAACTAGAGTGTTATCATGGAGGGAAAGGAGGCAAGATGAAAGCACAGCTCTTTTTTCTTTGCTTTTTTTTTTTAACTATTACTAAAACAGTTTAGTTCCTCAGCAGAGAATATGATATCACACTCACTTTAATACCAATTACATTTAACTAGGTTTTACTTAGAAGTAACTAGAGAACTTTCTTTCAAACAAACCAAACGAGATTTAATATGTTGGAAATGTGAGAGATTGACAGCACAGGAACTTGAAAGTTTACAGCAAAATGGTTCATGATCCACCCTGTACCAGCTCTACTGATTCACACACATTTCTCTAAACGCTGAGAACCCCAAATTCCAGTCTACCCCAGAATGAGTGTAAATTTTTGTAGCTTCAGCAAAGGCTAATCTCAGGCTCTATGTCATGTTAGCTTCTGCCAGGTTCAGCCTGCTGTCCTTGTAGCACAGTCCTGGCAGTGCCAATACTTCTCCCTGAAAAGAACAAGGCACCTCTCCCTGAGAAGAACGAGTGGGATCATCATGCTCAGCTTCAGTGGTGATGACTTCCTTGCTTGGGAAGCCAAGGAATGGGAGCCTTCCTGCAGCAACCCATTACACCTGCCCCTTCCTTACAGAGACCCATTGACAATGATGAAATACTACAAACCTAGAGACACTGGGCTAGTAGTAACTTGATATTAATGGGCATCATTTCACTCTGGACTAGGTACATGGCTACCCCCCAATCATCACCGTTCCTGTGATTTGCAATTAAAAGGACATGAGGCAGCATTTGTGCTTAAAACAAATACTGAAAATGTTTGATGACTTTTGTGTTTATTATTTACTTGTGATTTTTGTAACAATCACCAAGGAGGAGGAAAATAAAATTTCATTTGGCATCATTTTGGTTTCCTTCATGTTTGTAAGCAACTCCCACTGTCTCCACTACAAAAAGCAAAACCACTTCTTCTGGATGTCCCACAACACAGCATGGCCAGTTTCCAGCTCCCACCACAACACATGGGAGTTTCCCTATTGGTTTCAGTGGGACATATGAGCAATCAGCACCTCAGAAAATTAATTAACTTCCATGACTCATCTGTGCTTTAGCCTAAGCTGACTTGTCAACATAAGGGCAGAAGTCTCCTGGCACTGACTTTAAAATTCAAAGCACCCTTTCTACCTCTGATATAATTTCAGCTAAGACCTACAGTAGTCAAGTGCTTCAGGGTTAGAGAGCCTCTGAGTATGAATGGCTGTTAACATTTTGCAGGTTACTCTTCCTTGCTGGAATGGGGTATCAGGTTCTGCTGCAGTAACACAGGGTCCTGGATTCATGCTAACACACCTTCCCTGCCTGCTTACCCAAAACCAGGACAACTGTGAGACAGGCCTTTGGCAAACAAGCATAAATGCAGCAGTCTGGACTGTCATAGACACGAGGCCCCTGGGCACAACTGCACCGTGGGGTGGAACCAAAGGTGCAGATTTCCATGCACATAACGGTCTGGCTGCAGCCCTGGATCCTGCCAGGATCTCTGCAGCCTCCTGCCAGCCCCAGCACCCCGGGAGCAGGTGGGTGAGTGGTGCCAGGGCTGTGCTGCCCTGCCTGGCACCAGGAGCCCTGCCAGAGGCACGGCTGCAGCTTGCCCAGCTCCGGCACCGAGCGCGGCTCTCGCTGCCACGGGCAGAGTGGGGAGCAAAACAGGGAGTGGGGAGCTTCAATACAGCTTGTCTCCCTTTGAGAACAGAAGTAAGGAGGCAATCATAAAATATCCTGATTTGGAAGGGTCCCACAAGGACCATCAAGTCCAGCATCTGGCCTTGTACAGGACAGCCCCAAGAATCCCACCATGCTTGCAAAAAGGTGCCTTATTTTTTGCTCTTTCCATCTGCTCAATATTCATATTTGCACACCTAATTAAGAGAACATTTTCCACAGATAAGTATAAGAAAGGCTTTATTTAGAGGTTAAGTATTTACAATACTCCAGTATGTCTCATATTTCTGCCAAGCATCTATTTCCTAAGCTGCACTGAACACAGATACTGTATTTCTAGTACAAATACTCAAACTTGCACCTTGATTTCTGCACTTCTTTTATCGCTGCAAATAGTTGTAATAAAAACACTGCTAGCAACAACACTGTATTAATATACTCCAAACTAAATAAGAAAAACCCTACGGTGAGCTGAATTGCATTCATTATTCCGGTTGTTTCATATCTTTAAATGATTCTGGTAAATCGATAAAGCTCTGCAAAGTGGCTGTTGTCTGCTGATTTCTAACTCCAGTCAGTGGCATCCACTCTTTAGTGCACCACACACTTGCTGTGTAGCCATTAGATGAAAGCACTATCACCTGTCAAACAAACTGCTAGAACTGTGATAAATTAATGATCAAATAGTACAGTCTGATGTACAGTAGCAGTGCCGAGGCTAGTTACAACCAGGCCTCATGCTTTAAAAATGTAGCTGACATTAAAAAAAAATCAGCCATTAAAGAAAAATGTCACACAGCTTTTCAAAAAAATATCTATTTAAAAAATGACCACATACTGATACTCCAGGACTTGTGGTTTTACTAAAAAAAAAAAAAAAATGTTGTGAATGTTACAGTAAAGCCTTTCTGTATACTATGAATTTTCAAGGCAAGCAACAACACACAGCTAAGCTGAGAGAATGTTTGTATTTTTTTGGTAAGCAGTGCAGTGTACAAATCTGTACCTCGGAGGAATCCTCTGGTGTGTCACGGACAAAACTCTTGTTTGCAAGGGAAATATCCCAAGTTCTTCTTTTTCCCCTAATGCTTTTGATTTTTGACATCATGAGTAAAATATTTCAAGGGAGCTCCATATCATTTCTAAATATAAACAATACAAAATAAGCCTTTGCTTTTGAAGCACTTGACATCCTTTGAGCTTTGAATTTCAACTCCTAATAACTCTTGATGCTCACTGCATTAATGTATAAAGTCCTTTTTGTGAGCTAGAAATGGTTCCTCATGTCCCTCCTGCCATTGGCTTTATGAGCTTAATTTATTCTTTTTAATATAAAATCTCATTACCTGAACATGACACCACCACTTCCATTTTATCTTTGATATAAGAACAGAGAGAAACCAAAATCAAAACCTTAAATAAAGTCTGTAATCATCCCTCACTTTCTCTTGCTTTTCAAATTTCTAAACAAAATTAAGTAAAAATACCTTCCAGGGCACACTAAGAAATGTAAAGAGTGGGTAAAAAAAAAAAAGAAAATTACTTTATAGTGAACTAACAAGGGACATAATTACTTACACAAGCAGCATATCTTTTTCTTGATGATATTCCTTCATGTTTATTTTGCTGTATTTGTAAAAGATGGGGAGTGCCTAGGAAGAATAGATATGCTGGAAAGCTTGATCTACTGAAGCAAGTTCTGAACAAAGAATTACTTAACCTTAGGCAAAATACACTTTTTCTAAACTTTAGCATAACACACTTTATAGACTGCAAAATATGTAGTAATGGATTTTTTAAAAAATCTTTAAGAAATGGATACAGCTAAGGAAAATCCACCACTGAGAGAATTCATTGAGATGGAGGATTTAGTTTGGACTTCTTGAGTCCTGATTTTAACTGAAAATTGGAGTGATCAAGGTATTAGCACATGAAAGCATCACTTCCATGCACTAATGGCAGTTCCTTTATGTTGTTGTTGTTGTTAGAGATGTGACTTAAGCGTTGACTTAAATTATGAATTTGGCAGGGATCAAACTCCATGATCTAATTATGTCTTAGGGCTTTCACTGAGTCTTTTGAGGTACCTTGTTGCAAAGATAAAGACTTTTTCACAAGGAACATGCTTTTCACCTGAATTCACATCCCAAATCCTGAAGAATCTCTATGTTCTGTCCACTTATATGGAAGTCTTCAACAAACAAAGGCTTGCATTCCTGTAAAACCATATTTTAACTGTGAAATGTCACAGGGAACTACTCCCTCAGCGAGTAAATGGCCTGTAAATTTTTTAACTCCTGCACTGTGCTTTTTCCTCTGATACCAACAATAACTGGGACTGTGTTCATCTGAGGTTACCATGCTGGATCTGTTGCTGTGAACATCAATTAGAATGAGAGAGAAAACTAAATTAGGCACTTTGTGTTGCTGAAGATTCAATTCAGGTAACCCACGAAAATCTCATTTCCCACTCAAGTGTCATTCAATATCTTCGGATTAGAGTATGTTCTAAAACCACAAAAACTTCAAAAATTTGATATATGTTGGCAATAGGAAGCTGGATTTTGCCTTCACACTGAGGGAAGAATAGATGAATCCCCTGAAAATTTGTGCAAATGGGGATGTGGGAATTAGGCTCCATGAACCTGCTATCCAGTTGCATTGGGAAAAGAAGAAAGCTTGCTAATCAGGAAGAGAAACTGATATGTTGTTGAATATAGATTGGATACATTGATTCTGGTGTACAAACACATCTTGCAATAATTATATGAAAGGGTACAACGCTTGTAAATTAAACCATCTTAGCTGATGTTAGCTCATTTTGTCATTTATCCTTTGTTTACACTCCCAGTATTACTAAGTACTCTTCATTTAATTAAACATACTTGTAACATTCCTTCAATTAGATAAATAATGCAGCTGCTCCCCCCATCACATAAGGAAGGGAAATCAAGATAATGCAATATTTATTTTTATTCTAGTTCTCTCACAGTCAGACACTTTACAATCAAATCCATGCAGCTGCCAGGTCTATCAGTGGTATTTCAATCCATATACATATTAAAAGAAATAGATATCTCATTATCTACTTAACTATCATAATCTGTTAAAATTTTTGGCAGACCAGGTAAAGGAAAATTGAAAGTGGCTTTATAAAAACAACTTATTAAAAGACTCTTCAGTGATAAAAGGCTTCAAGATAAATACCACAGATAGTAAAAGCTAGCTTAAACCACTGATTTGAAACTCTTACAGAAGGTTGATGGTTTCTAAATAAGTAGCAATTAGTCTGAAGTAATCCATTTATCTCCTCTGCAAGTGACTGAAATAAAGAGAAATTAGATAAAACTACATGCAGAGAAACAACTAAGTGATAACAGAAATCCAATCAGATGGAATTGAACAAAAATTATAAAGGCCGGGCAATAATACATAGTTCATTTGCTTATTGGAGGCTTTGATTCATTCCCTGTGGTAATCGTAAAATTTAATAATAACTGTATACTTACAGTGTTCTGAAAAAAACCCCACCATTACACATTGTTATCCCTGTAGGTTGGATGACAAACGCCTGGGGCAATACTACCATCAAAGCATGTGACATACCCAACATGGATCTTCTAATCTTCATAGGGACGACAACTGTCATTTTTAAAGTGCATGGCAAATGAAGAGGGAGCAAGAAAGGAAACTTCTTCTTTTTGGGGGGCTGTTGGGGGTAGGGATTGTTTAAGCCTTCACTGTGCTTTAAAACTGCAGTAGCAAACTCCAAGTAATTCACTTGAACAGTTATATAGATTTCTTAATGCTTAAAAAGTGGTGTCCAGGCTGGGAATAACCATCTGTTCCTTCGAGAACTCATACTCTCCTAGCTAATATATACAGCTAATACACTGTATAGCTTATATGTCAAAAATGGATCAATGCCTGCCAAAGGAAGATTGTACTGTTCCAGCAAACGGCTCTGCTTAAAACTTTGTATCATTTTTTTTCACAGTGATAGGCAATATTTTTTAGGCTATGCAAATGAAATAAAAGAGTCTCCAGTCTGTTGATTTCTATTTACATTTTTTGCTCATGTAATTTTAAGTACTAGCCCTTGTCTGCTTCTCCTCATTTCCCTCTGCTACAAAACGTGGCACAGAGGGTGAGAATCACCAACCCTGAGAGTTGGAATAGGATTGTCACTTTAATGTTCAATATTCTTCTTAACATTTTTTGCATTATAACAAGACTGTACTGTGAGACACCTTTTGTTATGTATATATGAACAAAAGCAGTTAGAACAAATTTAGTACACTGAGCAAGAGAACTAAAAGTTGACTACAGCTGATAGACAAGGTACTCTATACTAGATTTAATCTGCTCTTAAATTTCTCTTCCTGAGACTACTTTGGTCAGACAGATTCGTGTTGTACATTTTCAGATGGAAAAAATTTAGTGCAGGATATAGATAAAAAAATAAACAAACAAACACACCCCCCTCCCCCAAACTATGAGTTCAATATATGTTTTATTCTAGGAGCTCCCAAAGTAATTGTCTGGTATTTTCCTGTGGTAGCTATAATAGTGTAAATACAGATTTCACACAGTCTATAAGTAATTTTTTTTTCTGTGACCAGTGCAGTGAAACTGTGGCCTGGGGAAAAGGATCACAGACTGATGAAATGAGAGCACCCAAACCCACTGGGTTAGTTTTAGTTCCATTAAGCGGCACTAGAATCACCACTCAAATCCATGCATCCAGCAACCTTTCCCTATACCCTGCACTAAAAATCGTGGCTTTTTAACCTCCTTTAGGTTCCTACGATGGTGATTGGAGCAACTGTCAGCAGGTTGTTGCAAGTACTAGATGATGTTAAACGTGAAACATCTTTGTTCAATCAGTACAAAATAAAAGTTATAAAAGAAACCATCTTTCATAGGAAGTTCTTTCTCTTGCTGAAGTAAAATATTTATTTCCTTTGTAAAAAACCAAAACAGAATAGTAGAGATGACAGAGCCATTCTCATTTTGAAACAGGCCTGAGATTCTCAAGGAGTATGGGTTGGTAACTTCTTTCAGTGGAGTATAATACTGAGCCCTGGCACAGAGACTCAGTTCTGTGCTCAGATGCAGGGTTGTGCAAATTTCAGTAAGGACAAGGACAGCTTTTTCTGTGTCCATTCATTGCTGCTCATACAATGGCCTCCCATTCCTAACAGAGCCTTCAAGATTTGCAGCAATAAAAAAAATACTAACTAGTACAAAAAATAAGTATATTTATACTGAACTTCAAAATATAGCAGTAGAATTTAATGCAGTCTGCATTTCATTAGTTTTTATCCATATTGGATTAACTTGAATAAAATGAGTAGATATGAATATTTTAGAATTAAATGCCTGAAAACAAGCATGCTGGATGAAAATTTTCCCCAAACTCTCACTCTTATAATAAAAAAAAAAATCATGCTTTTAATCTGATCTATTATTTCGAAAAGAGTTTCATGGGAAGATGCTGGTTGTATCTGATGTGGAGGTTTGAGATATTGTTCAGGACTAAGATAATGTGGCAGTGATATATTTAACCCAGGAATTCTGAATGGGGCTGGACTTGATGAACAGCCAGATCACCACCAGCCAGCACTCACCAACCTGGCAAGACTCAAATTTCCACTGCAGAGGGAATGAACAGGCTTTTCCAATCAGCTGAGAGCAGATGAAGCAAATATTCTTGGGGAAGGCTGCAGTACTGCGACTGAGCAGCCAGGCAGAGAATCAGCAGCCAGGGCTGCTCAGTGCCCCCAGGTCAGAGGGTTCCCACACTCTGAATGCTCCCAGCAGGGCAGCACAGGTACCCTGGCTGCTGCCAAGGACAAACAGGGTGGAAAGCAGATTTCTTCCTCATGCTACACAGCATGCTGACATTGGGCTGCTCACTGTCTGATCCACAGCAGAATGTACACACCTATCTAATACATAGATATCCATCAATGAGACCTCACCATGTATTCTACAGAAACAACACTGATATGTTTTAGGTTGAATTGACCAAACTCTGCAGACCCCTCTGCCAAGAACTGTATCACCCCCAGAAGCAAATTTCATG
The DNA here is from genome assembly GCA_032173965.1 of Sitta carolinensis. Taxonomy (NCBI): domain Eukaryota; kingdom Metazoa; phylum Chordata; class Aves; order Passeriformes; family Sittidae; genus Sitta; species Sitta carolinensis. The sequence continues at coordinate 18,655,362 of CM063292.1, forward strand.
CACAGCTGGACCTCAGTCTGTTGCCCTGCCTGTATTCAGCTTTGCACGACCAACTTCATGTTAACAAGAAAAAGTCCTGTTTTGCCAGTGAGCATTGATTCCACTCACTGTAACCAAGATGGAAGACTTGTACCAGACCCAGTGTTTCCAATTGTGAACATTTTATTTCAACTCTTACAACACTGAAAGCTTTTATTTAGCCCTCAACAACTCACATGTTTGATACCAGCGGAGAAACTCTGTTTTCATTTAGGCTTCTAGCCTTACACTCATGCAAAAGCATCAAAAATGACCAAAATATATCCTAAAGAGAAAAAAATCCAAAAAATATGTTAAAATCAACTCAACCTTAGTAAAAACATAATTAATAATCTTATGGAAAGGTGCCCAGAACACAACACTTTCAAAATATCTTTGCAAGGATCTGCAATTTGATTTTGTATTACAGTAAAATAACTAATATTTTTCAAAATGTAAACTTTTCAGAGTTTAAAAAAACTCCCTGGATTTCTCTTAAATCATTCATCCCATCTTCAATTCTAGAATGCTTTTGTCAAAAACACTGCAATAAGATTTTCCACATCGAGGAAAAATGCATGTTTTTTCACATTTAGTCAGTCCTTCCTGTGCTGCAGGTCTTAAGTTATGGAATGAAATAAGGGAAATATTCCTCTTTTTACCTTACACCAAAAAGACAAATAATTCTTTTTACTTTTAATTTGACTTCTCAGGATTAAGCATCCAGGAGACAGACTTTTTGCTACTCCATTTTTTTTTTTTAAATACTAATAAAATGAACTCAAAATCCTTACAATTGAGTTGATAATTCTGTAGATGCCTACTTACTTCTCATTCACTCATGGAGTATTTGCCTGAGCCACCTGAAGATTTAGCCCTAGCTCTGACCAGCATAAACCAAAACCCATTGAGAACCAGGACAGAGTATTTGATTTGGAGTGTGTAGTGCTCACATGTGAACAGTAGCCATTGACAACCCCACGTTACAAAGACCTCACTGATTTATGCTTGCACTTTTGCAGGCATGATTTATGCAGTGTGGTGCTCTCTCAGCCATGAACATCCCCTATTACTGTGAACTTACTTTCCGTGTCCCAGTTTACCAGTTACCAAGAACCCAGTGCACAGAGACAATGACAACTTATTGTTCACTTCCTAAATTTCCAGTACAGTGTTCTGACCAGATGTGAAAAGGTAACTTGATCCCAATTAATGAAAGTGACTGGGTCAGCCTGTCACCTCCCATGCTCTTTATGTGCTGCTCAGACATCTATACGCTTATTAAAACCTCAGGCACTCTACATAAGCTCTGCCTTGAAACCAGTTGCCAGAGGCATCACTGCTCAGAACCTGTCTACAGGTTCCTTGGTTTCAGATCTGACATCACATAAACCTCTCTTATCCGCCTTGGCAGCACAGATCAGATGAAAAGAGGCCCCATCCTCACAGAATAATACTCACAAAAAGGATGGAGGCACACAATAATAAACATTTCACTGCTGCTGTTCCTCACAAATGTACCTTACTGCTAACATGCTTCAGGGTTAGAAAATGCCTACAACACTTGGCAAACCTCCCTTATTTTTTTTTTATCATAGTGTGGAACTTTATACTGGAAGTTATTTCCCAGCTAATTGTCTCTGTACTGTTTAAGGCAAAGCTGGAGCACAAGCAGTGACAGCAAATGATTTCTGAAAACATTTTTGCTTCTGCATAATTTTTGTCCTTAGACTGGTTGATGATTACTGTCCAAGTTTTCCTCCTTGAGTTTGACTGGCCACCAGTCACACAGCATCATTTTTACTCCTAATAGGATGGGTACCTTTTCTCTCAACACGGTCAGTTAAAACCTAAACTTGGAATTCCAATAAGAGTGAGGTGACTTTGATAGAAAGAATAAAGTAGTCTGAGGTATCTGCCTTACATCTGGACTCTGAGCTACCTAATATCCAAATAAACACACCTGACAGCACAAGCCACCTTGTCTCTGCCTGCAGCCCAGAGCCACTGCTGTCCTGCAAGAAGCTGTTCCATGTCTCTGTGGCTGCTCAATGCAATAAAATCCTTCCCTTTCAGACAGCAGCTTCCTAGGAATGCAGTTGTAACCCATGTCTGTTTCTCCCAAACCAGTGACCTAGAACAACAGTCAGTCCATCTTCAAGAGATTAAGGTCTTTTTATTTAAATGGCACACAATGTAACATTCAGGTTAAGCACATAAGAAGAACAAATGGTCTCTTAAAAAGGCTTTGAACTTTATTTCTTCTTCAAAGAAGTTGGGCTCTTGGAGGAAGTGGTTTAATAACTGAACTTGCCAGCAGAGGCAGGAAATAGTATTTCCTATGCACATCCTGGCACCAAAACTATATTGTAGTAGGAAAGGTTTCTGATTTCCTTTAAAAAATGCAGTGGAATGGGAAGAGCAAAGCATTGCCTTGGAAAGGACTTCACTCATTTGAATTTTCAATTGCTGATTCAGAGAAAGGGTTTGGATCTGCTCCGTGGTACAAATCAAAGGGACAAGAGCCTTTACTAGCGCTGAGTGATGGGGATGGCTGGAGTTCTGCTAAAACAAGAACCCTTTTTTATTATTATCAGAATTTCCTCTTCTTTTGCAGGCTCATTCAGACAGGCTAATGGGTTTCCATAAATACTAACAAGTGCTGCCTTAAGGCTTTGTTGTGCTGCACAACATTAAGCAACAACAATAGGGAACAGCTGCTCCCAAATAGCTTTGCAGTTAATTACACTATATACCTACAGTATGTCTCCGTGCCCTACATTAAGAGAGCTATTGCACGTGTACCGTCCAAATAATGATGGAAGATATTCAAGACAGTCCTACACATTCCAAGCAAAATAAATGGGAACCAGACTCAAATACTCACACTGCCCTTGCTGCAGGAGACATGAAAAGCAAAACCAATTAACGTTAGAGCAGTAACATTATCATGCAATAGAAGAGGTTTGTGTGCATTTTTTCATTTGTATTTGTATCTTTAAAATAAGTATTAGATGGCCTAACATCTGGTTTGTCAAAGAAGTTTGTAAGGTATTTCACAGATGTGTAATACTTTTATTTTTACAATCTGGAATAATCACAGTCTGGCATACAAAGAAATAACTCTTATAATCGTGTTCCTCACCCAAATACATCCCCATCTCCAAGATATGCACATGAAAAATTTAAATTAAGAAATAACTCTAGGATGATAAAACCTATACTTATAAGTGGTTTATATTACAATTTATACCAGGCACATTTGCTCAGATCTTGGCTTTCTTTAATAACTTTTCAATTCTTAGGCCCAGCTGGAAGCCTAAAAATAGGCAACAGAGAATTGGCATTTGTTTTGTTCAAGGTATTTGAAAGGATACCATATTAATCTTACCGGGACCAGGTTAAAGGAGTTCTGCAAGACTACAGAAGAAAAAATAAATTTACAACCTACATGCTGGCAACAAATGTAGCCATTTAACGTGGGATTTGGAATTGTGAATTCAGCTGGAACCTCTTCTATCCTCAAACTTGATCAAGATTACGAACATTTCTCTTAAACATGCTCCAATCTCAGCCTGTTCTCTGACTGTGCTCTCGTTTTGTTACTGTCCCTTGCACTATCACCTTTTAAAACACTAAACTAGAGGTATCCAAAGGCAAAGATGACTGATTTTCAGCAGTGCACTGTGCAAAGTTTCAACTCCATGGGCCTCGCTTTTTACACATCTACCATGATGATGGTTGTGCTGGCCTTTGTAAAGGGATGCTCTGTAACCTCTGTAGAAAAGGTAGTTGCCACAATACTTTTCTTGTTTTTTAACATACAATGGGACTACTGTTCAGAAGAATAAAGAAAAATTAAATAGAAAGGCTTTAATCTATTTAATTCCATGAGATAAAAATAACTTCGGAATTATTCATATTAAAAGGAAAGGGCAACTAGATTCTATCTCTAGGTAAAAGAAATCATGGAACCATAAATATGCTGAGCTGGGTATGTTCTAGTTGGTGAGCAGTCATCTGAACCAAACTTTAAGAAATATTTATGTACTCACAGATGTAGAAAATCATAGGTCCCTTATTTATCCTATGAAAAAATTGCTTTGGCATCCTACAGGCTGGGCCAAGCCATGTGCCTCTAGCTGTGCTACAGTAATGGCATCCAATGCAGCTGCATTACACACTGCTCAGGAAGGAACTGCTGCTAACAAGCCACAATTTAAAATGCTTTAAATTGCAAAGTACTCTTTTGAGTAAAACATGCCACCTCTGCCAGGGTTAGGGTGCCAGGCCCTAGACACTACATGCCAAGGATATGTGTGAGATGAAGCTCCATTAAGAGAAGCCTGTGATTGTGGTTATGCTGAAGGTCCTGCTGAGCCACACCATGCTGACAGAACTGGGAGAGGTGAATCAGCTGCTGCTTGTGTTTGTTGCACCAGCTGGGGTTCACGAACTTTCCCCTGACCTCTCTTCTAATTCAAGACTTTGTGGTTTTTCAATGATTTAAAATTTTAGCTTGAATGTGTATATATACATACACGTGTGTGTTTATATGTATATATAACCTCCACTGTGCTAAAATTAGGTTCTCCACAGCTAAAACAGCCAAGGGACAAAAGTAGCTCACATTTTAGTCACTGCTAGGGGCCAGAAAGACATTTTCTTCCTGCTCAGCTTCATGTCAACATGACAAACGTAGAAGTACCACTGTCTCTGTGTGTCTGCATTGCTCAACTCTTAATGTGAACCTGTTACTTCTGGTCACTGCAACACTCAACTCAGAGCTGGCTCTGTACCTGCTCAAGGCTCAGCACGTGCTGTGTAAGGCTTGTAACAATGTGCAGCCCACTGCCCTGCCACGTTCTTGGCTGTAGATGGGAGCATGGGAAGAGAGGGGATAAATCCTGCACAAGAGGAATCTCTCTGTCTCAGCTGGATTTCCCTTTGCTTGGGAAACTCAAATTTTCTCTGTCTATAGGATCTGCACTGCGCCTATACAGGCACAGAGAGCCTCTACCCTGTACCAGTGCTGAAACCCCAATTCAGAGTTTTTCCTTGGAACAGCACTGGTACGTCCCCCACCACTCTGGGATAAAATAGTACTCAGATGCAGGAGTTACAAGCCCTGTACAGGTACATAGAGAGGAATGAGAGACACTAAATGAAAAACCTATAAAAAGAAATCTGAACCTCTTCTATAATCAAATAAGGAACAAGACTCCCTAGATAAGTGTTGGGTGCCACCAGACTTTATTTTCACTTTGTTATGAAACTACAACAAAAATCTCCCTCATTCTCTGCACCCTAGCTGATGGTCAAACAGCATCATGAAACAGAAATACCCATAACCCTAGATACAGAATGAAACAAGACACCTTTTCCCTGCTTCCCTGAGATAGTCTGAGGAAGACACAGATGACGCAAGAAACAGTAAATTTGAAAAGAAAGATGAAGCAGTTAAAAATGGCTGTTGGTTCCTCATCATCTCTCTACAAAAATTTTCCCACTTAGTCTGGTGATTGAATTGTCTTGATGCATAAAAAGTCCAAGTTAGAAAATGTGTGTCCTCTGAGACTCCATATATTTCCAGCTCAGGATTTCTTAGTGTTATACCTCATTACTTGCTCAGGGTTGCAATTCAAAATATGCCTCATTTTTTTTTATTAGACTCCAGTCCTCCAGTTACAAAGATGAAGCATGCCATCACTTTCCCAAAGACAGGCTGGACCTACTTCACATACCTCTTCCTAGTTCAAACACTGCACCACATACAATTAGCATGCAAGACTAGTTGCCTGAGGGTATTGTAGAGGCCAGGAACATTAGCATGTTCAAAGTAGGATTAGACAAATCCATGCAGGATAAAGGTCCATCAACGGATGATCACTAACCACTATAATCTGAAACCCACAGAACACGTTAGGAGAAGCACTGCTGTGTCTGTGTCCTACACCTTAGCCTTTTCCTGGGGATCAACTGCTTTACAGGGCTGAAAACAAGATACTGTCTGGACAGCCTAGAAGTCCTTGTAGGAAGGAGAAACAACAACATGACCATAAAACTGTGAACCAAAAGTCAATAGTGACAGCAATGAAGGCAAAGAAGCAAAAAAAGTCTCTTTTTAAAGGGAACCTTAATTATTGAAGACAAAACACAGACTGTAAACCCATTCAATCACTCTCCTTCCCCTTCTTTATTCCCTTTGGTCTTTGCTCCAAAGACAAACAGGCTGGACCTAGTTTTCCTACCACCATTAGTGATAAATGCCTCTCTGCTCAGCAGCCAGCTATAGGACAGCCTTGATGGTTTGAGTTTGAAGAAAGCTGTCCTGAATCCTTGTCTCCTTTGAAGCAACTGAAGCTGACCTCTCTGAATCCTCCTCCCAGCCCACAGCCCTCTGCCACCTGCATTTTTAGACATCTAAAACTCAGCTAACTTTCACAGCAACTGATGGGTCTAAAAGAAGGAGATTGTTCCTGGGTTATTTACTCATTAGTTCTTTTAATAGGGTTGTTTCCTTTACCTGCTACCATTCGCATTTAAAAGTCCTTCATTTTGAGAACATTTACTTTAGAGGATGAAAATGTGCTTTTGAAGTATTTCTGCTTGGAAACAAGATAAAAAATACTTCAAGAGTGATTTTATACCAATGCAACATTTTCATTTAAAGTAGACAAACAACAAAGTGGCTTAATGTTTGTTTTTGCCTTAGTTACAGGCAACATTTTCATGAAAAAAAATCCTGCCCAGGTACTTAAATAAATATGCAAAAATAAGATTCATTTTTGGCTAAATTCAGAGTAAGACATTTAAAGGTACATGTTCTTCCTCCTGGTGCCTAGAAAGTCTGAAATATAGCTATGCTGTGGTGCTATTGATGCAATTTGCAGGCTGCTAAATTTGGGAACCGACCTGCTGGTGATCAGGGCCAAAGCTGTGTCAGTTATGCCAGTTCTTGGCAGAGAAGAATCAAAAGGCCTCTCCTTTTATTTGAATAATTTGAAAATGTTTACTAAAATCAAGATAATTCAAAAGTTTCAGTGACCTGAACAGAATCATTCCAGGAAGGGAGAAGGAAGTACTAATTGAAATATTGAGTCCAATTCTGTATGCCTCTAAGAGAAGACTTTCATTCTGATAATTCTAATTTATATGTAATTTTTAAAATTGCTCTTTAAATCATGCAGCTTGAATGCCTGGCTTGTATTCTTCTCCAGCTACTCATGATGCAAAATTAGACATTATCCTTTTGTATACATCCCTTGAGGGGTTGTGGGTGGATTTTGCCACTGGACGCTACAAAATATCCTCAAATCAAGAGCTTTCTGTGTTAAACAATTCAAATCCCAGGAGCCCATCCAGCCAATTTACCAAGTATAAATATAGTCCCTCTGCCATTCACACTGAGCGCAGTGAATTCCATGCAAAATCCCCAGGGAACTAGAAGAAATATTTTAATGTTCAGCAGTAGTCTTTAATTTTGCATTCAAATTATGTCACTGACCACTTTTCTCTTTCCTCTTGAGGCAAGTGTCTTCCTCAGAAGGCAGGTTTTAGGAGAAGTACCTCATAGTCCTTTTCCTAAACACACTGGCTGACCCTGAGGCTGCCCTGTTCATTGGTTTGACACCAGCTAGAGGATTCTCTCCTGACACATAACCAGTTACACGGACAGTAAAACACCAATGGATAGGGTCCGTCCCTAGGGGAAGCAGGGCTTTATGCCTACACTTCAGGTTACTCAACATTTCCCAGTATAAGATCTTATTTCCAGTTCTTTACAGCTTTGCTAAATAAACTGGCCTGAAGTCTTCCATAATGAGGCTCTGCCTCGGGCTGTGTGTTTTGGAGAACTGCTCGTGTTACTAATAAGGCAGTAATCCATACTGCAGCTCGATTAGTAGTCAAAATGGTTGACAAAATCTGTAATTATAAAAAGAAAAGTTCCTTGTGCTGACATATCAAAACAGACCTCTCAGACCGCAATAGGGAACAGCCACGATAAAAGAGTCTCTGCTCCATTAGCTGTAAGGAGAGTGGGTAGGAGTTTGGCCTGAATAAAACATACTGTGGAAGGAAGAAATATTAGAATCAAATGCTCATATAAAAGCTTTGCTGCAACATCAATAATCTTCAAAGTACTTAACTGGGGAGGTAGGCATTGCAATGCCTCTCTGTCAGATGGAAGATGGAGGCACAAAGAGGCAACCTGGCTCCTTGCAGACCTATGGAAGGCAGCGGTGCAAGCCTCAGAGCATCCTAGGGTGCAAGAAAAAGAGGTGCCCAGAAAGAGATCATAAAAATCCCCCCTTCTGAGATTTATTTTACTACCACTGCACTCAGAAACAAGTTGTACAATGTCTTGCTAGAATTGAAATTGCCATCTTATGGGAAGCACAGAAAATTTCTCACCAGGAATAGCAACAATTGTTATCCCAGGATGCACAATTTTCATAAAGTGAGCAAATAAATTGAAATATGAAAATCAAAAGGTATTAGACTGAGCATTTTTATTTTTTTTTTTTTGCAGGAAAGAAATACTAAAAACTAACACAGAAATTATATCAATGATGTGACTGAGAGCCTGTTACCATAAAAAACAGCACCTCTTGCTACTAAGGATTTACCGGGGACTTTACAAGGCTTTGGCATTAGTAGGACCCGCTCCTGAGCCGAGCCCTGCCCTGGGGGAGAGGCGAGTGGCCAGGAGGGCTGGGGGTGTGCGGAGAGGGGATGAATCCCCCCTCGGGCAGCCTGGGCTTCCCCCTGCGAGCCAGGGTGGCCCCTGCAGCAGCCCAGCACGAAGCGGAGCGGCGCGGGAAGCGAACGGCGCGCAGTCCGCAGGCACGGGCTGTGCGGGGCTGGCACACGCGGCTATTTCCGAGCACGCGGCCGCTTCCCCCTCCTGCCTCAAATGAGCCTCATCCCACGCAAAGTTTCCAAGCCTTTCATTAGTGGTTGTGTTAGTGTATAATAGCTATAATGAGAAGGCCATAAAAATCCAAAGTTAGCTGAGGGTCCTTAACCATTATGTAGCTCTCGTTCCAGATTTTTATTTAAACTTTAATGACTGCCACATAAGATCAAGCAACAGCAAACAACATTTGTATTACAGCTGTATTATTTAATTCCCATTAGCTGAAAATGTTAGGCTACTGGCCGGTAGCTCAGGAAAATACGTGGTGACATGTGAAAGAAAAATACCCTTCCTGTACCTCTTCAAGCCACTTTAAAGCCTGAGGCTCGGCAGTGTCATTTACACCTAATGAAACCTAATGTCAGACCACACTATTTAGCCAAATGTTATCCTTTTAGGAAAAAAATGGACCTTGCTACTTTTAAGGACACGGTGCTCTTTCTGGCCATAATTTCTACTGTCTAATTAAACCATGATAGAACTGATCCCTTTAGATTTGCTATTAACTTATTTATTTCTGCTTTTGAAGGTGCACTTAACACCACCTTATATATTGGGAGATCTAGGTGCTGAAAGCTGTAATTTACCCCCTGGTTTAATTAGATCAATTACTTTATTGGACAGCCTAAAATGTCTGAAGTAATAGTCACAGTCCAAACTTCTAATTCTGCATCAAGCACAAAAGAGTGCATACTTCTTTTCAGTAAAGTGTGAAGTATTTTAAAGGGCTGCTTTCATCTCTAATGGTTGCACTGTCATTTTGCAGTTCAATTGGAAGTGTTTTGGGTTAACCCACTAAAACAACAAATGTAAAGAAACAAGAGAGACTCAATGTTTTCCATCACATTCTTACAGTTTTCAAGACAAGTTAAGGAAGCGAAATTAGCAGAGTGCAAATTCATATTGATCTGCCTGGTTTCTGAAAAAATAAATTTTCTTTCAATGTCAATTAAAGTTAACAAAGTGAGATTTCGATCAGGTTACTTAAGTAAAAGGTTACAAGAATGGGTTAAGAGAAGATAAATCGCATACACACAAACATCACTTTCTCAGAGAAACATACTATGTGTTCAAAGTAAAGCAAGGAGTATATGAATTTTAAAAGATGAAATGGAATCAAGTTTAATCAAGCTTCTTCAGCTTCAGTAATTTTCTTATTTGCTACATTCATTGCTTATTCATTAAGCAAGTCCAGTGTTTTACAAAAAGACTAAAAAAAAAAAAAAAAGAGAAAAAGAAAGAAATCAATCCTCTTTAGGATTTGCAATACAGATATCTGTGGATTTTGCAATCCAGAACTTTGTGCCAAAAATAGTCCTATTGATTACAAGGGATTAAAATTACTTCTTAACACAGAAGCAGTGGAATCTGGCCTTCAGCAAAATCCTGCTAAAAACTCAGAATATAAATTAGAAAAAACAGTCAATGAACTGAATATTCATGCTCTGTAATGGAATCAAAGAAATTTTGGATGGAGGAGACCTCTGGAGGTCTCAAGTCCAACCTCCCACTCCACATAACTTTTTCCCCTTCTGTACTACCCTCCTAAAGAAATTTGTTTCCTAATTTCCAACCCAAACCTCCCATTTTCTGCCATTTTCAACTGTTTCCCCTTGTGTGGTTTGTGCCAGCACTGAGAAGACTTCTCCTCTGTCTCTGTTATTCTTGTAATGACTCTTTAGGTCACTGCAAGTTGCCATTGGATACCCTTTAGCCTCTTACCTAGAACTAAACAAAACCAGCTTCCTCAGTTCTTTTATGCAGGTGGAGTACTCCAGGCCCTGGACCATCCAGCTCCTCCACATCACTCCTGAACAGGAATGGGATGAGGGGACAGAAAAGGGGTGCAACTGCACTCACTATTTCAGGTGCAGCATCATCAACACAAAGTGGAGGAGGGTAACAGCTGAGCTTTAACTGAACACGAACAGAACACAGCTGTCTCTAGGAAGAGCAGATTTACCCCATTTGTGCAAGCAAGCTCAGATCCAAATTCCAGTCTTATCTGTCATACTATAGTTTAATAGTTTGATAAGGCTTACTAAATACAAGAAAGTGTGATTTTTTTTTTATTACTTTTGACTTATAACACCATATAGCATGGGGAGAGTCATTTGCTTGTACAGACCCTTATCTCACTGATTTCATTTGGAGGAAATTGAATAATATTACAAAATTAGTAGCTTTCCTTGTAGGCCCAGAGAAAGGAGTGGAGATGATTTTGTCTGCAATTTTAGAGTGCAGTCATGCACACTTAACTAGTGCAGTCAGCTACCAGGATCAGACACACAAATCTAAAAGGCTTCTCACAGTCATGCATTTGTAAGACTTCTGATATGCAAAAAAAAAAATTAAGAATACATGATTAGGACACTGGATTTACAGAACTGAGTCTCCCTTAGGTCAGAAATTCCTAAGGAGTATTTAGGATCCCTAAATATTTGCCAAAGACAATGACAGATTCTTTGGCATTTAAAATAAACATCACTATGTGTTTAGAATCTATATGTAAAATAGCAGGATACTTGTGGCTAAAGCAGCAACAGGGGACTTGTGACTTGTGTTCAATTTTTGGATTTACCCCACATTTCCTCTGAGGGGTTGGATATTTGTCTTCCTGTAGCTCTCCTCCCCAACTACACATACAGATAACCATGTTCCCTTTCACCCTAACTGCTTTCATGATCAAAGGAATTAACAGACAATTTTTTCACATTATGATTATTAAAAAAGACATGTCAGCCCTAGCAAGGACCTTCAGGAAGCCAGAGGACATTTCTTATAGAAGTATCTAGCTTGGAAAAGGCCCAGCACTGCCAGCACTGCCAAGTCCACCACTAACACATGCCACATCTGCGTGTGTTTTAAATCTCTCCAGGGATGGTGATTCCAACATTTCCCTGAGCAGCCTGTTCCAGTGCTGGACAACTGTTTTGTCCTTATCTCCAATCTAAACCTCCTTTGGCACAGTTTGAGGCCATTTTCTCTTATCCTGTCTCTTGTTACCTGGGAGGAGAAACCAAGGCCCACTTTGCTACACGCTGCTTTCAGGTAGTTCTAGAGAGCAAGAAAGTCACCCTGAGCTGCCTTTTCTCCAGGTGCTCCTCAAAAGACTTGTGGCTCTAAACCTTTCACTGGCTTCATTGCCCTTCTTTGTGTTCTATCTTGTGCTGCTCCCACCAACACTCTCCCTTCCCTGATGAGAGCATTTCCTGATCATAGTGCCAAAACAGCTGTACAATAATTGGTGGAGATAGTGTTTTGGGTCTAAGAAGAGGCTCACAGTTATTATGAGCTAATGGGACTGGACACAAAGCTCTTTTAAATGTAGGAAGGTTACCCAGCTATGCAACCTGACCACACGCAGTGGGAATATGTGCCACAATGAGCAGTCTCAGTCAGAGATGGGAGAGGAAGAAAGGCCAAAACAAGTTACTTGTCTTTCAGTATCTGTGCTAGACTAAGTCTGCTCCTTCAGCAGGACCTACCCAGCCACACTTTGCTGTTTAAATGAACCACTTCTATGCTGGATTCAGTCAGCCACTTGTAGACAGCAGTGTCAAGTGTACAATGACTCTTCATCTTTACCACTTCAGCCCTGATTTACTGCTTCTCTTTTTCTCCTCTTCCCTTCCAGTTCAGTCCCTACTTCTTTCCATTTATTTCTCCTTACCTCCTAACTCAAATTTTGTACCTTTCTGAGAAACATGAGCTCCCCACCACAGCTCTATCACATTGCTCTCTTCACTTGTCAATTTTACTTTTCTTCATTGACTTGCTTCTATCATCTCCTTCAGAATGCAACTTAAGTAGCTCCCAGCCTTCTCATAAAGCCTCACGAATAGGGCAAATTGCAGTCAAAAAACAAAGGTGTAACTGTTTTACCTGGCTGAGACTGTGACAGAAACTTGATGTGACATACTGGACCTTAGAAAATTACCCAGATAGCTTGCACTTACACTACTGATAAAACCCTGAACTCACTTTGGAGAACCTGATTCATCATTAGGGAAAATGGCCAAAATTTCGGGTAACTAATCTGTAATTCTCAAAGTGGGTTTTATGAATAAGAACATTGATTGTTACAAAGTCAAATATTGCAAGTTTTCCTTGCACGGTCAACTGGATCTGGTTCTAATCCAATAAGAGGCACCAAGGATGATTGGACAAAAATAAAGGATGAAAGTACATTTGAAATAATACACCTATGCATAACAGTGATAGAAACTATTAGGTAAAACTGTCCAGATTTGGTTTCCAAACTTCAAGAAGAACGTGGAAAACCTTCAAAATGAACATGAATATGATATATAGTTAATACTATTGTTAACAGATAACAAGTACTGGATTTCAAAGACAGGGAGAACTGTCCAAATAATCCCAGACTTTGGGAAGCTGCTCAACCCTCTGAGCCCCAGCGCTCTTTCTAGCAGGGCTATAATTCATACCATTTAACTAGATTCAAATTCTTATAACTGACGATACCTTTTTGTTTTGTTACAATCTTGTCCTTCAAATTCCTCCATAAACTCTCTTTTCCCAAATACTCAATGTTAGTCCACAGTTACTCACTCCTGCCAGGCCCTCAGCAGATTTCAGTGTACTTTAGTTCGATCCCATAGAAAAAGCATTGTTCTAAATGAAATCAATTCCCAGGGAAGCTTAAATTACATATGTGTTTTTTGACAAGAACCTGTTTCTTCATGAAGGGGATGAGATTTTTGCACTAGGTTTAGTAGAGCAGGGTGACATGTAATGTCACCATTTATGTGTACATTCCAGTGTTTATGTAAGCAGTTTCATCAAATCCATCATGGTATTATGTAGATGGTTAAAATTAAGAAGTGTAGAATGTATGTGTTTATAGGTTTACACCCAGAGATTTGAAGCATATAAAAGGCAAGTTCTGTCTAGAGCTATGTGAGAAATGATGAGCTGAATGCAGGAATAATGCCAGCAGTATTTTTTTGCAAGTCCAAGGACTATCACCACTAAATCCAAATTTGAGGGGCAAAAATTACAGATCAAAGTTTAAGAATTCAGGAGTCACAGGAAGATGAATAAGAAATTTTTGCGGTGTCTGCAAGTCCTTGAACATTTCAGATACCTGGTGCACATTTCTGAAAATGAAAACTCAATAGTTCCCCACTGCTCTTAACACAAGCAGTGCCTGATGTTTCCTTCACCGTTCACTGAGTCTGCGAATGACAGGAAGAATGTTGACATTTTGTGCCACACGTATGGGAAGAAACAGATCATCTCCCTCTGAAAAGTGCTTTATTTTATGTGAGAAAAGACAAAACTATGAGTTCCACATCAAATAAATCATACAATAAGAACATTATTTTTAAAGGGAATGTGTGTTTTGCATATTAATATTAAATGACATCTGAGCAGCAAATATAGAAATTATAATATTCAGTATCTCGCAGAGAGCTGACACAGAGCAGAGGAGTTCTGGTTACCAAGCTGTCTTAAATCTACAGCCTCAAAAAAAAAAGCTTCATCAAAATTTAATATTCATGCAATAGGGACTCTTTCATTGTTATGAAAACTGATTAGGGCCAAACATAAAATCTTGGGTTCTTCATTTACTCCCTTCCTCCCCAGAAAAAAGAGGTGTAAAAATCAACCCGATGAAAAAAAAAATAAACCTGGCAAACATTTTCCTGGCAGCATTTCAGGGAGCTACTATTTTGTATTTGGTAAAGATGCAGTCCTTACCAGCCAACACACAGACCCTTACAAGGAAACGGAAGGGACATTAGTAATTCAAATAAGGGGCAAAAGAGACAGACTAAAATTAAAATGTGCACAATTATTTTCTAGCAAACAAGCAACAATATATAATTTAGTAGGAAAGGGGTAAGAGAGAGCTGATAATTTTTTTGTTTAAAGATGTGAGCAAAGCTCTTCTTTTTGAAGAAGTCACAGAGCTAAAATAACCATATTGTTAGGCAGTGACTCATGGGAACAAAGACAACAATGCTATCTGGGATCGTTATACTGGTGCCTTTTAATCATAATGTTGGTACAGTTTTCCCTCACTCTGACCTAGTTTAAATAGTTTAGAAAGCTTAATAGGCAATGCTGCTTACAGCACTGTTAGGAGGACCTGAATATATACAACAAGTCCTTTTGTGAATGAAAATTACTGATTCATGGCCCGTTACACTCCATGAATTCAGAGAAACAACAGTGAAGTTAACCCACGGAAGTTTCACACAACTGAATCTGAATTTGTGCTCCTGCACTTTCCAAACATTCATGTTGGCAATCTGGCATCGTCAACATGGCATGTCCTGGAACAGCCACCCGTGTCACAGTGCTTCTGTGACATCAGGGAACAACTTACCTAGGGGCAAAGTATAGGAAAGAATTCTAAAGTTTAAAACCACTAAGTTTAGCAGGAAATGTTTTCAGTTCTCATAAAAAAGATTTATGAGAACAATGCTTTCACTAAAGTTTTTTTATAGAAGTTTTCGTGTTTTAACTGACAGGCTGGAAATCAAGAATTTTCAGTCTTGGAGTTTTCAATGAAAACAAAAAGGTTGCCAGTAACCACCATTTCCAGTAGAAATATCCTTTTGGCAAGAAACGATATCCTTGTTCATTTTCTTATTGAAAAACATTGATCCATTCCAGTGATTGATGTCAACTATAGGACACAACTGTATTTTCCATGGGATAACTGATGAACTTGCTTTTAGTGTTAACTAGATTAATGCCTGCTATCGTCTGCAAGTTTGTAGTTCACCAAAATATAAAACCCATTTTTCTGAACCTCTGGCTCTGAAGTCACACATGTTACCTACAGATACTGTGGAGCTTGTGCTGAACATAATTAAGTTGCTCTGTGTATCCCTGTGAGCTGCACTGGCCATCGCTCTTTATTTGCAGGGCAAATTCTCCTCCTGCTGTAAAGCCCAGGCAAATCGACTGGAATCATTAAGGGGCTTTGCTCAGCTGCAGCAGTAACAGCCCCACAAGGGACACCCTGCCCTTCCTCTGCTGCTTAGTCTGGGTCAGCTCCAGGATCCCACAGAGACCAGCATAAAGGACAGTGATGAAAATGAACCATAAAGGAAACTCATGAGGTCAAGCCAGTGTGTGCATTTATTCTACCCGAGATTGAATGCAGTAGCAGGGAGCTGTAAGACTCCTCCAGTGACTGGATTGGGAAAGGCAACTCCTAACATCTATATTCTGACTTGACTTAGAAAAATAAAACTATCTTTCCAGAATTATTGGCCAACAAGCCTATTTCTCTAGATTTCACACAACCAGGATTTATTTTTTTCTCCCCTCTGCCTGAGAGGCTATGCTCAATTATACAGAGGAAACAGATGCCTTGATTTCTTCATGTGGCTGAGCCCTGGACTATTACATGGAAAAATGTTCCATTGGGATTTTCAGAAGCATTGGCTTAATCCTCCTCCCACAAAAAACCACTGATAAAAACACCCACGAATCTTCAGTTGGAAGAGAAGAGGATAGTGTTAAAGACTCAAAAACCTTACTATTACCACATATGGACGTGAACTAATCTTGTTAGAGAAAAGGGCTCTTCTGGATATCAGATAGATTCTATTTTCTCCAAATGAATAAAGATTAATCCACAGCAAAATTTCTCCTTAAATAAGGTTTTCCCAAGGCAAATTAAGGGATGGGACTTTTAGGTAGCGTATTGGAAAAAAACACAAACTAGAGCAGACCACCAGGCAGCCTGGAAGAGCAAAAGTTTACTTTGTAAAACCAAACTTTGCAACTTTAATTTTGTTAACATGAGAATATCCTCTAATTTTATCTACAGCTACCACCTTCTCCAAGTTACAATTGCCAAAAAAGGTCAAAATATCTTAACGCTACATTCCACCAAGTCACTAAATGGAACAGAAGTCATATTACTGTAATTCATAATTCAGAACTCAAATTTCATAAGACAACATAAGAAATGTCATTTTAACCACACTAATTCCTTCACAGTTAACATGAGTGGGTGTTGGTGCAATCCAAGCTGAAAAAAGCCATCTAATTTCAGCAAGTATACCACAAGCCAACTTGGCAACCCTCCACATGGATCAGACAAATGTCTGCTCTGTTGAAGCTGAAGGCACAGTGATAATTATCATAGCTGATACTGCATCAGTGGTAATGACAGTGTGGTTTGTAAATATGAAACAAACTAGGATTCTCTCGTTCACAAACAGGGATTTGGAACTGCTGTGGGAACCCGCCGTAAACCTGACAGATCTGAATGCGGCCCTTGATCCAAACTAGGGCACGTTCCTCTGTAACTGGGAAGTCATTCAAGAGCTGCAGTGCACATTTAATTATCACACTTTTTGGGTGGGTGTCGGTAGAAGCTGCACAAACACATAACATGACAATTATATGACAGCCACTGGAAGGGAGAAGCAGCCAGTGCCACCACTGAAAATGGAAATGCTATTGAAAATGGAGATGCTGTGACCATTTTTCATTTTGCTCAGTATCTTGCTATTCACCAGGAATGGAGTCAGGTCTTTCCAGAATGATTAAGCATGCGTAGTTAAAGTTTCCTAAGACATTTAACCAGTACGAAAAACCCCTCAAATTATAAAATCAAGGAAAGACAGGATATGCTCTCATTTAATTAGACAGCAGAAATCATAATGGCTGAAAAAGGTAGGTGTTTCCCAGCCCAAAACTGCAGCTACACAAGATACATCAGAAACCCAAGCTTTGATTCCTGCCCTGTCCCTCCGGTGGCAGCTGAGGCCAGAAGGGAACAGCGGTTTTGCTGAGGTTTTTGGCACAGAGAGCCCTTCTGACACACCACAAAGCAGCAAGCATGCAGAAAACAAGCTGGCTCTGAAGGACACGCAGGTGACCGAGCAGCCCTCCAAACCAATGAGAGGCTGGGAATGCCCTCACCAAAAGCACATGGATAAAAACCAGCTTGAGCTCTCTCATCTGTGGGACCCTAGCATGTACCAGAGGGTTTTCCCCAGAGCCAGTTCAGATTTACTTACAGACCGTGCCTCGTGCTTTAACTCCACGATGAGAATGCTTCTCTACTACTGCATTAATGAATATTTATAAAGCACTTGGAGGTTCTTCATGAGAGGTGAGCCTGGAATTTAAGGCAACAAATATTACAAAATTTCCTTTCCAGTTACTAGGCAATATCCAGTCATTAGAAAATTTTCCTGATACATAGACATTGGCTTCAATAAAATGTTTTTGAACAAGTCCTCCACTGGAAAAAAGCCAGGATCAATGGAACATTTTCAATTATTTCAAAATAATGTGATGTGGAAATGCAACAGCTATTTCCTATGTTTAATTGTCCCTCTCTCTATTTTGTGCTATCTCTAAAATGCTAGCAATCACTTAAACCCATGTGTTTTCACTTTCCCTCAGACCATCTTTTTCCATTACAGAGGTCTTGAGCTCCTTCGCTCACCAAAAGCCTTATGCAGGGGCAGAGAAGAGCCAAACTAAACTTGACATTTCTTCCACACTTTTTTTTTCATTCATTGGCCTTGCCCATGCTGGATTCATCTCATCCCACATTTCTCTCCACTCACTGCAGGTGCAGGATGACCTGGAAAGTAGCTGACTTTAGAGACTCGATTGGGGTTTCCCTGCTCCATTCTTCCTCCTTCCTTCCTGGCTTTTTTTGTTAAAGAACACAATGAACTCCTTATCATGAGCACCTGATTCAGCTACACAGCTGTAACAGAATTGTCAGGTGGCTGTCAGAATACACAATAAGAAAACCAGAAATATAATAGAAATCATAATTGCTAGTACTTAGAAGAAACAAATTAAACTGATTTGTGTATCTAGAGTAGTGGTGGATATTTGTATATGAAAACTAATTGAATTTTAAAATAAGAGATGAATTTCACATTTCTGTCAGATTGTATGAAGCTAATAATATTTACTATTTTATTATAATTATAGGTTCAGGTAGATCAGAAATATTATACCTCAAACTTATGAGTCTCCTCTTTGATGACAGTTTTACCACCTATTTCATTAGCTGTCTGGCAAGTCAGTTTTGTAAAGATAAAGCAAAAGTGAGATGAATTTGCTGGAAGACACTCCAAACTGGACTGGGTGGTTTTCACTATTCTGTCACTGCTAATGGAGTTCAGATCTATTACTTATGACAAAACCCTCTGGTATGTAAAATACTTACTTTACTGCCATATCATTTTTACTAATAAAACCAAAGGGGGATCTGCTATGCATCCCCTTACACAGACTGTCAACACCCACAGGGTTCATGCAGGCTCCAAAAATCATCCAACGACTGCTAAACAAAGCAGTTCTCATCCCCTCTCCAGTTCATCTCTGGAGTGGTCTATGCTCAGGCTTGTACTGTATAAAAGTAGGTTTAAATTCAAGATAAATTAGCCCACATGGAGTTCAGTGCTAGCATAGCTGAACTACTCTGGGGAGTGCAGGTTACCTTATTGGCACACGGGTAAGAGCCAAAGCTGTGGCTCCTTTACTCTCAAGAATAGGTAAGATAATAGATGTATTTTTAAGGCCCACACACGATTTCTCCCTTACAACCATTACTCCACATTGAAATGCAATCTTGCTTTCATTAGGAAAGAGATACCTTCTAACTGAAGTTGCTATATCTGGAATGAGAACGTATGTATCATATGGCAGCCTCATTTTATTTCATTCACATCACACTGTAGCGCCTACTTTTCCTCCTCCTCGTTCTTAAGCTTAAGACAGAGTTGTTGTTTGTGTATAGCATGCACATTAGCACAGATAAACTGCTCACCAAGTGTAATGATTAATGATTGAATAGTGCAGTTGTTGCAAAAATAAGTCATGCAGTGAAGAGAGATCTGAAGATTATATCTAACACCAGGGGATGGCTTATTAATCTTACTTCTTGAAGAAATCGTGAGTAAATCATTCTCCTTTATTAATGATATTTCACTTTGCTCCATGAGACATCTTTTATACATCCAGAAGGGCAATTATCTGTTTAGGCCAGGAAACAATATTAGTTACAGACGGTGCTTGAATGTTTGATCTAAGTCACTTAAATAAAAGAGGGGGAAAAAAAAGAGTGAAGAACACTCCAAAGACTACCCCAAACAGGACTGCATTTACAGGGAGGTTGTTTTGGTTCCCCTCCACCTGGAAATGACAAATTATGTGCTTTTTTGAGTCTCAATTAATGTGGAGCTTGCATATTCTAACAGTGATATAACAACTCAAGGAAAACTACATTACTTTTATATCTTCTGTCTGAAGGAATTCTATTATATGTGAAGTGGTTAAACATGTCTGAAATGGTTTATTAATATAAGTCTTTCAAAGGAGATCTTAAATTCTTGATCACAATGAGATATTGAAGACAGAAAGTAGAGTTTATAATTTTAAAATAAAATATCCTCTTCTTGGTTTAAAACTCTCATCTTTTCTAGCTGTCCATCATCTGCTCTCCACAAAAACATTGGAAGATTTAAGGAGGGATCACAGACACCTGTTTAATAGCAGCATTCCAAGAACTGTAACATAAAAAATACACAATGTGAATACAAATCTATAAATAATCTCCCAAAGCATATTCATTAATTAGCTTTAAAAACCTTGAGGATGGAAATCATAAATTTATATTATTATAGAAATTGCATTAGATAATGTGGGTTGATCACAGAAGTGCTTTGCAGATTCACTAAACTTTGACAAATATCTTCCCTTGAATTTCAAAATATTCATAAACTGAGTCATAGTGACCCTTTAGATTAACAGATTATTTAACTGCAACAGTTTATTGGACAGGTAATTAATTAACAAAAGGTAGCATGATCTAGTGAATAGAAATATAAGGAGAGACAAGAGATAAGAGGAAGTTATACTTTGTTTTCAAGTGTGGATGCTTTGTTTTCAAGGCTATGGATAACCTGCAGGGAGGACTCTGCAGAGATGCTCCTGCATGTGAAGGCATTTCACAACGCTGCTGCAGTCTCTGATATTTGCTAGGCACACCTGCCTTGCCAGAGGTGTGTGGAGATTCACACTTTCACCAAATGTCCCTGGGTGCAATTGGTGAATTAGAGCTGCTCATTTGGGAGTCACAGGCTCTGCTGCTGCCAGTCTTGTCAGCTTGAAGCTGCAAAATGGAATTTAGAGCAAAGGAACCAGAGCTCTGCCTTGTAAAGAAATCACAAATGAACCTTCACTGAGGGATCTGTTTGGGTTTTGGAAACACTGACATCCTTCCAGACTGTGTTCGTTGTCTATTAATAAAATCTATTTAATGAAAAAAAAAAATCATAACAGGTAAGCTGGTAGAAAAATACTAGTTTAATAAGATACCTATATTGAAAAGGGGAATAAAAGCATTCAGCAATGCAACAGCCCCATTTTCAGAATGAACCATCTCTGGTATAGTGGCAATTTTTATGACAGTACGTATCTGCCTGACCATGAGAGTACATTTGTATCACTAATAAATGCTTTTGTCTGGAATCTGAAGTTGTTTTATGCTTTTAATTTTGATTGCTGCAAAAAAAGAAAAAAAAAATCATGAAAGAAACAGAATTGATCTAATAAAACTTGTTCAGGATTTTCACTTGAGTACATTCTAGAGATTCCTAATTTTCACTTGGTTGGTACTTTTGACTCAAGAAAATAGTGAGCATCCCAAACGTAGTTTAAGGACAAAAATATGCAGGTCAAAACATGACTGTACTTTGTATCAAAGATTGGAACTGACTGCAATGTGTTTTCAGCACCCAGCTTCAGATCCTATATCTTTTATTTTCCTTTTCAAGCTCATCTGACCAAAATGACACAAGAGCCCCTTTCCCCTAAATACCCAAGGCATATGAAGATTCTATTTCACTAGTTCATTTCAAATCCAAATTTTATGTTACCTGATAATCACTAAACTACTGACACAAGCCATACCTGTTTGTCCACAGAGCATTCAAAACTGGGGAAATGGGATTTATTAAAAGCCACCCTTTCACATTCCTAGGTGAAAAAAAAAAAATGTATGTTGAAGCTTTTGGGCTGCTAGAAGTCTACCCCACTGAGGTTTATAAAATAAAGGTTTGGCCTGCAGTGCAGTTACCCATTACAAAGAGTCCATAGCCTGTTACCTGAACTGATCTTTCTCACCACTCAGCCCCACATCACAGCACCAGCTTTAGCATCTGCCCATTATGCAGAAAAGCCTCAACACAAAAGTCAGATCCAAACCCACATTTCTAGAACACAAGAGTCTGTGCAGGGGCTATAACATTGCCCTAGATTTGCTGACAGAAGTTTTAAAGAACAAAGGTAAAAAACAAGCAGTGTATTTGAAAACAGAATTATGTATTCTTATTGGAAATACCTCCAACCTCATGCAGGCTCAGTGACTAGAAAACTACATCCCAAAGTGATTAGAAAAGGAGAATAAACATTAATAATATTGATTCTTCTCTGAGAATTCCCTGCAGTCCTGCTCAGGGAACCAAGGCAGTGAACAGCAGCAAAAAATCCAGCTCTTCCAGCAAGTGCCTGGGTAATATTTGAGAAGCAAGAAAATATGTGACCTTTTTAGGGACAAGCATATACCCCATCTGCTGTGTGAACCAATGTCTCATCCTGCTAATCTGGAATGTTAGCAGATATGTTCAGATTCTCAAGCCTGACCTGCTTCTGAGAAGAGAATTATTCAAATAGGTTACACCAAAATAATCAGCAGTTAAAAATTAACATCAGTAGATAGTGACTCTATCAGCATTTTTCTCTTGCTGCATTTTTTTTCTTAAGTAATTAAAAAGTGTCTCTGAAAGAGCAGTATGTACAGTATGTCATAAAGTCTCTCTGAACTACCTATATTTACCCCTGAAAGTGAATTCTTTATAAGACCTAGGATATCAAAGAAACGAGGGATCAAAGTAGTTTTAATAAGCAACCCAGTGTTTGTAGAACCTGCACTTTCATGTATCATGTTTTGTTCAAGTTCTTAATTTCGGTTCCTCACCACAGAAGGCACTTAAGATAACTATCTATAACCATATTGTCATGTTGAATCCTTTGATTATTTAACATGTACACCTTAGTGAAACAAAAATGCCTTTTTTTCCCCATAATATTTGGACTTCATTGTATTTTCTCACATGAAACATAGATTTGATTTGTTTGATAGTTGGATCATATTGTAGCATTTTCTTTAGTATTTCTGTTTATATATTAGTAAAGTTCAATGTAGCACTGTTTTATCTATTCTTGTACATTGATATGATCTATTGCACCTTGATCTTTTATAAATTTCAAAATAAACACATAACAAAAGACTGAAAAAGCCACAGAAAACAAAGTTTACTGGACCTTAAAAGAGAAACCAGAGGTTCCCCATTGAATACCAGTATGCTTTTTAGTATACTAAAATCAGTTTCTCACCCTCTTGCTTGAAATTAGAGCTTTGCTATGTTTACAAATTGTTTTGCGGTAAAAACAAACAACTTAAAACCCCCAAAACTCCCGAGTATGTTTGATCTGTAGTTATAATAAAATTGTCAGTAAAGACTGAGAATTATTACACTCTTGATTAGAAGCACTGATTGAAAGATGAAGGAACTATAAGATCAGACTGTATGCAAAAAGTGATAATGCCAAACAGCAATAATAACAAATGCATTTCATAGCTACTCCAACACCATAGGTGGATACCTATTTTTCACTTTACTCTGAAAACTAACATACTCTTAGCTTGGAATCTGAAAGAGCAGTAAGTTAAAAACCTTAACAGTAGCATACTGAAATATAAGCAGACAAGTCTATTTTCTCCCTTTTTTTCTCCTTCCTAAGTCCTACAGTAGGATCCACAGACCTAAAGAGAGAAGACTGTCCACAGAAGATATACCAGACTAATTTCAGCCCTTATGGGAAGTAAAAGCTGGTGCATGAGCACCTAGGGGAGAGTTTAAAGGATGCCTCACAACAAGGGAGGGTGTTTCCTCAACTTTCACCAGTGTAACTCCAGCTACTTAGTTCCCATTCAGCAAAGAGTGCTGGAATGGTTTCATGAACATTTCAGATATAAATGCCTTCCTTCAGCCTTTTTGGATACCTTGAAAAACAGGGAAACTCAACCCCAGCACCACAATAAGCACAGCAGCACTAACATCAAGTTATCTCAAGAAAATCTTAATAGAAACAAAAATGTGATATTTGGGATCATACATCAAGAAGATGACATTTTGCACTTCTGTATTATCACACTTAGAGCTCACCTGACCCAGACCCTAAAACAGGGATCTTCCTAAATACAACGGTTCTCAAGTGTAGTGGAGCCTTCAAAATGAACCAAAACCTGATACTGGAACAGCAATCAGTGCTAACAGACTCAGAATACCTCTTCACAATTCAGATGACAAAAAAACAATGCTGGATTGAAGTTCTCAGCTCTGGTTCCCTGCAATTCCACAAAGGAGTGAGGACGTGTATGAGGGAAGGTGACTGGTCAACACAGCTCACTTGGCTTCTGCTCACAGGAAATAACTTCAGGGGAAGTTCCAAAAGAGGAATTTATTTCCCTGACAATACAGGCAAGAGACTTCCCTGTGTTTCTTATCTTCTAGACCAGACCTAAATCAGGCTGTCATGTAATCAATGGACTATGATAGCCTGATTATCATGTAGGATAAGTGATATCTATTAGAAAAAATTGATCCTGACATAACTCAGAAAAGGCAGCAGCTTAAAGCTAGAGGCCACAGGCCCTGGACTGGCCTTTGTACATATTTAATGGCTGTCATTTTCCTGGAGGTGCCTGAAAACAGCAAAACTCTCAAGGTAAATCTATATTGATTGAATAATCCTTGTCATCTGTTAGGACTAACAAAGCTGTCACAGTACAGCCACAAGCAAACAGATTTTATTTGATAACTTTCTTTCCATTTCACCATAGGAGCACAAGTACTAGAGTTTCAAGGGAGCCCCTTCATGTTTGGTCTGTTTTCACTCAGGTAATTCCCCAGCGGAGGCCCCTGTTTTCAGTGGCTGATTAACTGCCACGTACTTAATTAAACCTGCAGCATCAGAATTACAGTTTATGAAAGAATCAGAAGCCGGCTGCCAGCGAACCCCCAGTTCTGCAGGGCTTCTGCTATATTAGGAGCTGAGCATGAATGATTATGGCTCGGAGCTTGATAAAGATTGTAGGGGTGGGTGTGCTTGAGGCTGTCCCTTGTGACAGTATCTCCCTTTATGAATACAGAAAAATTCATCAAACAGAAATCATTAAATGGAGCAGATGGGGTTTGCTGTGTGGCTGAGGCATAGAGCGCTGGAGCTGATGAGCACTGCACGGGGCAGCCGGGCACATCAAAACCACAGACCCAGGGAAGGTGGGCAGTGCAGGACCCTTGGCTGTTGCTGTCCTCTCCACGCACAACTTGCTTTGTAGAGGTCAGAAACAGTGGTCCCCCCAGTCACACTCCCCTTCAATCACCCCCAAACCTCGCCTGCTTCCCATCTGCATCTACCTCGTGAAATCTTTGCAAAATGACTGGGGAAAAAATAGTGTTGGGTAGAAGAAAAACTCCCAGCTCCTTAATTCCCTCATTTCACACTCTTATAATATTTAATATAACATGACAGTTATTTGTATTTTCATTGAATGCTTTTTAAATAGGTCAAAATTTTATTCCGTTTCTATTTTTAAAAGCTAGAATCTACTTTGCTTCCCATGAGATTCAGGTGCCAGCATCTCAACACAGAACTGTATATGGACAGATTCGAACTGTATTTCATTTCTCAAGGCCAATTCAACCTCTCTTGAAATGGAAGCATAAATCCAGGCATCCAAGCACCCCCGGACAGGGTCATAAGAGATGCACATCCCACATGCACCTTGGCCTGCCTCCAGGTGGGAATTTCACCCTTAGAGATTTTAGAAACATCGTCTCCTACTTCAATAGAAGATTCTGACTCCTAAGCCTGCAGAGAGTACTTCGATGTAAAAGCTCATTTATTCACATTAAGTACATTTATCTCAACTGATTTTTTACCTTTCATTAAAGGGTGTCTCTTCTGCCCTCAAAGCACATGGGAAGAAAACAATTTAACGGGGAGAATAAAGTGGCAGATATGGAGTCTCAGAATGAAAATTATTAAAGGTAATTTTTTTGTTTCATTGGGAGGGTGAAATGTTGATCATGTTAACTTCACCTGCAAAGTTGCAGATATTTCAGTTTTGCTTCATCTTCACCCACCAGAGCTCTTTTTAAATTCAAAAAGACAGTAATTTTGTTTTATATTTCATCTTTATAGGCTGCCATAAAATCTACCAGTCTTAATGATCCTGTTAAATGTCTTTAATTTCTAGCATCATTTTTACCAATTTCTTTTCAAAAGTATATATACGCTCTTTCAATGCAATCATCTTACAATACTTTTTATATAAAAAGCTGATCCATAGCTGAAATAGTGCCACTCAGGAATCTGGGAAGCTGGCTTCACAAATATCAACATTTCTAGAAAGAAAATACAAAGTAAATAGCACCTTAGAAACTTTGCCTAGAAGCAGGATCCGTAGACCCTACATTGTCTTAAAAACACTGGGTGTTGAAAATTGATTGAAAGCCATTAAGAAGGATTCTGACTCTTTTAATCTTATCATTCTCTCACCTGAGAAGGCAGTAACTTGGAATACAAGCACTCCCTGCTGCTTAAACAGAACAGTGTCTCAACGGAAGTTTTCCACAGGAAGAGTACAAAACAACAAAATGAGGCTTTAGATGAGCCAGAAAAGTGCTCATCTTGCCATTGCTCCCTCTTTTTAGCTTATAAAATGTATCTCTTCTTAAGCATGCATGGATTAACTGATCTCAGGTTAGTGCAAATTTGGAGAAACTCCTTTGATCTCCAGTAGTGTAAATGATGTGGGAATCCTGTTGCCACTGTACCCATGTTCCTGTATGTCAGCATCCCACATTAACCAACCTCCTCCGTGGGGCCCTGTGGCAGCTCTGCAGACACCCCACACTGCACAGCCTTCACTCGAAGCTTATTAGGTTTCTAAATATCAATTATAAGAAAAGAAAGAAAAATACTGAGAAAAATAAAATCTCACATTCTGGGACCTTGCTCTTCCCAGGTACCAGGGATAGCAGACGGCATCTCTACGTGTTTTAACACAGCCCATTTATACAAGAAGCCTTTCATAGGGAGATTTTCAGACAACTGAAGTAGCAGAGCTTGGTTCTCTCCTAAGGAAAAAAAAAAAAAGCTTGACATGCTTGGGCATTAACTCTGTGTGGATCTCATTTGAACCACCTTTAGATCAAAGCACAGGTTTTTCCTGGTTATGCTTTAAAAAAAACCCACTTACTTTCTGGTTTCAAAAGGAAAAGATCTGCTGACTTAGACATCAATAGCTAGCTTAAAACTCAGTGAATAGCACTATTAACTTTTTTATTTTTTACATTTTATTGGGCCACTTGTTCCATTCCCACATCCAAATGCTTGGAGCTCTCTGTAAGCAGCCAGAGGAGAGGAAATGCAGCAAAACCTTACCCATCTCAGAAACACCATCTCATTAACACATTGCTGCTGTACAAACTGACTTCATGTGCCCCTATTCATTCAATTAGAACACAGTGCCAAATTTTCTGTATTCTCGGCCGGAAGAAGGGAATGGTCCCACCACAGCAAATGCTGCCTCTCTTCCCCCTCTTAGTTTCCCTGGTCTCCTGATGGACCCTACTGATGTTAATGTAACATACCTGCCAGGAGCACAAAGCCTAGATTGCCTACAATCTGTTCTACAATACCATTGTGAGATACAGTGTGCTAGGCAATAGAAAAACAGTAATTACCTGACACATCAGTTTTCCTAACACAATTGTTTACATTCTTCTTAAATTAAATATATATATATATATATATATATATATATATGAAAATATTCTTCCTTTTTTAACTGATGCAGCCCCAATCTCTTTCTGAGCTTTCAAAGTATGTACTTTTTTTTGTAAATATGCCAAAGTCAAGGCCTGTACAGCATGTGATCTATAATAAACTTCAAAAGAACACCTTTGACATTTTAGATAACTTGCAAATGATGATGCAGAAAGATCTTTTGCCACTACAAAGAAAGAACAAAAGAACCAACATGAAAGAGAAATCAATAAACATATGGCAATTAATAAAACATTTTCTATGAATACCCTACAAAGAGTTTTACAACAGTATAAAAATCCAACAGTTGTTTCAATGTGGATTTAAAAAGTATCAGCTGTTATATTAAGATATTCTTTTTAAGCAACAAAATGTACGTAAAATAACGGATATGGATTTTGTTGTAAATCCATCAGTTGTAGTGTTATGGATCAACTGGGAATTTTTTTTTAAGGTGACCCAACACATTTTGTAATGAAACCATCCATTTTTCAAAGAATAAAAACAATAGCTGGAATCAGAAGCATTTGTTTGTTGACGTATGGTTCAACTCAGCAAGTTTGGCCAGTTTTTGTGGCTTAAAAAAAATAATCATGTCCTGATTTTTTTTAAAACACATTTATTGATTTTCTTTATAAGTAGCATTACACTAACCATTAGGATGGACATTACAATATCTTCATTGTAACCTACAAGCAATAATTTATCATCATCATAAAGACTGATCTACTTGCACATTGTTAACCTACCGTCTTCCTTTTCAGCAGGGAACAGTTCCAGTTCCATAAATATTGTCAATAAACCTTGTAAAGTCTGAGCAGCCAGGGGATAGCTTATGCTGGGACGTGCTCCCCATGTTTAATTAAATACCCTGATGGTCTGCTCAGTCTGTCCATTCTGGTCTCCACAAACATGTGGGTCTAGTCTGGTGGTTTGTTTGCATTCACATATTCTAAGTATTATGGCAATGATATCTAAAGAAATGTTTTAAACTTCAGCATCAAGATATTTATCTTTCACCTTTTTCAGCCAGGCAGACAATGAATTTCACTGTCATCTAAGCAAAACTTGTGCCTGGCAGAGCCCAGAGAAATTCTGTTTTATGATACGGTTTTCTATGTCTTCTACTAACACTAGGAAATAAATTGATGAAATAGCAAAAGAATATGCATGCAGAAAATTCACAGTGCCATAAAGGAAAGGCTCTGCATTTTCCCTCATGCAGTCCCAATATTCTGTGTGTGCAGGGGTGGCAAGAGTTAACAGTATTATGGTTTATGGTTTGATTGGTTTCCTTCATTGTCTGCTAAGCAAAGGCTGCACAGGACTTGGGTGGCCTACTTTAACATTTTTATCAAGGCCATTGTAGATTATGTTCATATTTTCACAACAGAACAAAGCACCTATTTTGAGGATGTGAGCAGAAATAAAAAGCCAGAAGCATCCTGGCTAATGTAGCTCAGGTAAAGCTGAATTAAATTTTTTCTATGCCCTGTACTGGGCTGAAGAGGAGCTATTTTTCGTAATTAGTGTTTTGAGACTTTCTCCTGGGTAAGAACTTACAGGTGATCAATTTAACCTTCCAAGAAATAGTGCATTTAGCTCTTTTCAGATTTTTCGAGTGGGGCTTAGAGCACATTTGGCTTTCCACAACTTTGTTATTTTTTCTCTTGGAGCACTGATGACTGGGGGAGGCCAGCATAAGAAGCAGCACACTATCGGCCTGAAACTTAGTATTAAATCCTCATCTCCACGAGCCAGGCAGGATGAACAGTGGCCCAAAGAACTTTTGGAAAACTGACAAACTAATCATGCATATAATTGCTTCTTGACTTTTGCTCCTGCTATGGCAGAACTTAATAATAACCTCAAAGGTTGGTGTTGGAACACACACATCATTTCAAAGACTCCAGGATGACATGCTGCAATAATATTATTAATTTTTGCAGGCCCACTCTCCAGCTTTTACAAAAGAGTCAAAAGAAAATGGCTTAAAAGCCAGTAAGAGGAAGCATGTGTCAGGTTAGCTTTGCTAATTATAACTTGAGGCTCATTGTAACACAGCTACGAACTTGTTTGATAGCTCCTTGAAGGCAGATGATTCAAATAAACATGTGAACAGTTTCTATAACTACTTTCATGTCAAATTACTGAGCAGGCCTCTCAAATAGGAGCCATGAATGGAAAGCATCTATATTTTGGTTCATTTTGATAATTATGGACAAATTGATAATTAAAGACAATGAATTCAAAAAGACTATCCCTCCGTGCACTGTTTGAAAAAGGAACTGGCACTTGCATCACATCAGGAGTCTACTCCAAAACACTGAAGTCAATGGGAAGTGTCTTTCAACAAGGCAGGCTTTGGATAAAGACAGATAGGAAAATTATTTGTATGGAAAATGCTTCAGATCTCTAGAATGATTCAGTGCTCCAAAAACCAAGCACACTTATTAAATATAGGCCACAAGATAAACTGTTTCATTAGTCTCAACTGGAAGAGATTATCTGGCAATCCCCCTGCTGCCTAGATGCTTTCAGATTCATTATCATAAAATACTTCCTATTTTAATAAAAGCTCAGTATTATATATTTTAGTCTTTTTAGACAATTTTCATATCAGAAATTAAGTTTTAACAGCTTACATACAAAAATGGGCATCTTGAAAAATTAGTACATATGCCCTCTCCAGTCAAGGTTTGGAAAAGCCAAAAATCCCAATGAAACTGAGTAAAATGAAGTGAGTGGTATGATCCCACAGGCAAATAAAGAAAAAAAAAGCATATTTAACAAATGTTAAATTAGATGACACTTGAAAATAAAAATCTGACAGTTTCAAGGTAACTTGTTCTCAATTTAGCATACATCTGAATGAAAAATAAGGATTAAATAAGAGCTGTGTACCTTCCCAGAAGTAATATGCTTTGCTTTGAACCAACCAAAATGCCTGGCTTGACATTAAACCACTTTTTTAATTCTGGAAAGAGCCCCTCAGTGCCCCCATGGTAGGTCACGGGAGGGTTTGTGGGTTTGTGCCCAGGCTCGGGCAGCTCTGTGCAGCCTGCTCATTGCAGAAAGCTGCACTAGAGGTGTTAACACAGCAGCAGTGCTTCCCAGGAAGAATAAACACACCTGCCAAAATTAAATAATATTATTTTCAATATAGTAAAAACTAGACAACCTTAGCTGGCAGAGAATTATTTTGTTTTCTTACTTTATTTTATATATTCTTCACTCCTATATCTTAGTTCAGATCTTTCAACATTACTTACAGCTACCAGATTAAGCTGGAGAATTTATCACAATTATCCAACTCCCTTCTCTTTGCAGCGAAGCAGGTAGCCAGGAAAGCTTTACGTGAAAAAAAAATCAAAGAATTCTTGACTTGATTTAGGAACAGAATCTAATCACAGATATTGGCTAAGTTAGCACTTTCAAAACCTTTCATTTATTAAGCTGCATATATTTGGAGAGTTCACTGTGGCAAACCCTGGGCTTTGGGGAGTACTGTAGATGTTGTGCTCGGCGCTCTCTGAGGGGATGGGATCTCTGCCAACCACTCACTACCAGGGGCACGGCCACACCTGGCCTTTGCCCTTCCTAGGACAGCCAGAACCAAACCACAACTCCAAAAACCAAGGGGCAATTCCAAACCCTGCAGTCATCCAACCATTCTCAGATCTCAAACACTGAAGAGCACTGATATTCTGAAAAAGAAGTTAATACTATAACTTCTTTCCCTTCTAGAAAGTCCTCTAGTCCTTAAGAACAAATTAATTTTCCGTCTGAAATTCAGTTTAAGCAAATTATTAAGCATAAAGCAGACCTTCTTTGCTTTTCAAGGCATGCATTAACTTCTTTTCTGAATTAAACATCAATAAAAAGACATGTCATTAGTGTTTATTCTGAATGGTATTTTTTAATATAATTTCATCAACTCTCAAGTACGTCCAAATTCTAATATGATTTCCATCCCTGTGTCATGTTAATTTCTCCAGTGCAGGCCATCTAAACCATTATATAACAGAATTATAAATAATATTCTAATATCTACTTTACAACTCTTTAATTGATAGGACTCACCAGAGCACATTATGCAGGTGTTCACCTTTTTTTTCCTGAAGGATGAAATGACACATTTTAAAACAAGTTTTATCTGTTCTTTATCAGGCAGTTCCTGTTCAGCATAACCAAAGCTTATATTGCTGGTACCGTTTCTTCATAATGCACCAAAGACAGAAAATATTAACTGGCAACAATTAAACCAGGAGGCAAGGGAAACAACAGCAGTAAATGCTCTTCAGCAAGGGTGTGTATGAGTAGCAAAGAGACCAGATGTAAATCTTTTTAAAAAAAATATGAAGTATAAAATAGCTTTGGTCAAGTTATTTCAGTTTACTCTTAAATTAAAACAGAAAAAGAAAAAAGAAAAAAGCAGCAACTAAACCAAACATCTGTTGCCAAAATCTTAACCCTACATATAGTATATTTGAGAAGATTAAACATATAGGGCAAAACCATCACCTAAATTACTCTTGTCCAACCTATGCAAGCCTGGCCTATACATCAGTATCACTGGCACAACTAAGTGGAAGGCCTTATTAGGAATCACTTTGTTCTTAGACTTCTGCAAAACAAAAAGGGTATCTTTCTCTCAAGTACTGTAGAAGGAAAAAACCTAACTTTACCAATTCTGATGTAAATTTTCCAAGTCTGGATTCTGACTCTTGGCAAACACTGTTAAGTAGTTTAAAGCAAGGTTGAAACTTCCTGCTGCCATGGAAGGTTCTGAATCAAAACCTGGTAAGTACAGGCTGTATTTATGTGACCCATGTACAGAATCTCAATTAACTTTAGTTGCTACTAAAGTTGTCAGTTTTCCACCTGAAATATTTAGACACTATCAGCACAACATATCCCCTGGTTAACCCTGTGTTTTCCATTGGTCACTGCTGTTCAGAAATCTGTAACTCATAGGAATCAAAATTTCAATACAATACCTAGAAGCTCATTTCAATTAATATATTAAATGCATAACGAGGCAGTCACGGGATGCAAAACATCCCGGCTACTGGCAAGCAGGTGCAAGGAAAATATCTGCTTAGCTCTGATATACCAGAATGATTTTTTTCTTGTCCCATAGATGCAATCTTCAGCCAGATGTGGTGTGTCCTGCAATGTTTAAGACACCCAAGAGAAGTTGCCAAATAATTCTGGTCTCTGTTCTGGTCCCTAAGTTTCTCATTTCAACTCATTCCTCTCCTACAGGCTACACGAGGCACTGGAGTAACACCTTCTCACAGCTGGCTGTATTAGACATGCACCTTTTAAGCTGCTTTTATTTGCTGTTTTAGATTTGTTTTCATCAAGTTGAAGCCTCTTGTCTGCACCTTTGAAGCTCTGCTGCATATCACTGATCATTTGCATCCCTCCCCAAACTCTTTTGAATTACAACGTTTTCTACTTTGTTTCCTATTTTTGTTAAACCCCTGTGATGTTCACTCTTAAAACCAACTCATGACACTGCAACCATCTGGCTCAAGGGAAAATGCACAGGGGCACAAAAGGACACTTGGTTCACAAGTGCAGGCAGTTGACTGAGATGATGATACTTGGAGTGGACAGCAGAGAAAAGATGGGGAGCTGTGGGTCTGGAGGACAATGAGCAGGGTTTGGACACAGCCTTTGCTGGGGCAGTTCTGTATCTATGTCCCTGGAGAGCAGGAAATCAGGAGACTGAGAAAAGAGACCTGAACAATTCTATATATAAAAGGATGAAAAAGACCAACTGTGAGCTGGGAACAGCAGGCATGAGGGGGCTGACTGCAGTAAGCATGGGGAAGAGGCCCTGTCCTTCATATCCTGAACCACATTTCCCATCCCGGGGCAGTGGCATGTGCTGTTTCTCATCTGCACTTGCAGTTTGTGGCAGCTACACTAGTA
Source organism: Sitta carolinensis (assembly GCA_032173965.1). Classification (NCBI taxonomy): domain Eukaryota; kingdom Metazoa; phylum Chordata; class Aves; order Passeriformes; family Sittidae; genus Sitta; species Sitta carolinensis. The sequence goes on from CM063292.1 coordinate 18,689,167, forward strand.
AAGCAACTGTTCCTTATCAGGACCCACATTTATGGGAAACTCTCACAGGCAGAGGCACCAGAAGAGTTTAGAAAGCTGAGAACATTTGCTTCCAGTTACTGGAATATGCAAGTTTCTGACCGGTCAGGAGGAGTCCAGTGCACTCCTACAGGGACCCTCAGCAGGATCAGCTGTCCTTAGCTCGAATTTACTCCTTGTCCCTTTTTTCTGTTCATTGCACTGTCTTAGAAATGTGAAGTCAGTCATGCAAGAGGTTCCCACAATTAGGTTTGTTCACAAACTCAGTCTTCAAGAAACCAAGAATGAAGGAGAGGTGGTTTCCTACCGTTTCTGACAGCATTAGGCTCAGCAGCAGCGGACTTCCATCCCTCATGACACCATAACACTAATTAGAAAGAAGGTGTCACTACCATCTAAAGGATGTGTAGATATGGTGCTTAGGGACATGGTTTAGTCGTGGACTTGGCAGTGCTGGGTTAATGATCTTAGGGGTCTTTTCCACTATAAATGTTTCTTTGTCATCAATACAACCAAAGAACATTATGCTCTGGCTTCAGTGTCAGCAGGATCTGACGATGGATGTTTTCTTTTGCTCTATGGGTGTATCAGTGCAGTAAGCTGGAAATTCTGCTAGGAAAAAGATAAATAAAAATTAAAATAAAATAATAATAATAAAAAAAAACAACCCAGAAACAACAAAAAAATCTTCAAAGGAAAATTAATAGTTTGACTGATATTATTTCTTCTGTAAGTCCTGAACATTAGTTATGTTCAAATAACCTAAATGGTATCAACCAGTGATAAAAACCCACAGTCCAGGGTGAAGAATTCTGATTTTTGTTCTTCTCTTTGTATTTGAAGAGCTGCTTTAATTCTTCCTATTTCAGCTAAGTCAGATGCTTAGAATTATCAAAATATAGGATTCCCACCATTTTCATTAACAAATCTTTAGCTTTCAGCTTGCTTTTCTGAACAAAATGAGCTCTTACAAAGTTTTAACTCACTAAATTAAAGAAAATACTAGAGATCTTGACATTTCTACAACAATTTTTTTCTGAGATTTATTTTCCCCCCTTAATTGCTAACATACTAATGTTGCAAAATGATATTTCACAGGAACATTACTTCTGAAGTTACTTATTAATGCCAGGATTTTCCCATAGCACTAAACCTAGGTTGCAGTTGTCTCCTTCTTCTTAGTTCTGGCATGACTTTGACCGGTTGAATCCCCAAATATGTATCAGTAATCAAAAGGTATATTTCAGTACAGGAGAACCTGTTTGGAAGAATTCTTCTCATTTCTTCTCCGCTTGTTTTATCTTTGCTTGAGATGTGAATAATTCATAGGCCTCTGTCTGCTTTACAGTCAAACGCATTCTGTCCACCCAAGACTGTTCGACTTTGTGATTTATTATTTAATAATTTGCAGGTCTGCGCTGTTGTAAGGTGAGCATTGTGACTGCTTGCAGAACTGTTACAATCTGGTCTAGTTAGCTGTCCTTTCTTTCCCTCTCTCCAAACAGCAGCAGTTATTGATTTTTTTTACAAACCTCTGCCATGTAATCCCACTGCTGCTGATCTCAAAGCTGTTACTATAAAGTAAAAGTTGGCCCTTCTTCTTGAAAACAAGAAGTCATGTTTTGATTCACTTTTTCTTTCTTTTTTTTTTTTTTTTTATCAATTGTTTCTTTTTTCTCCTTCTTTGTGCCTTAGTCAATGACAATACTCAGGAAGCGCCACTGGCTTCTCTTAAGGATAAAAATGAAAAATGAAAGCCCTTGTGGGAAATACACACTGATCCTTTCATTACACCTGCAAAAAATTCCTGTCTGAAACTTTTCAACCTTTGAAACTTTTCCAAAGGAAGTTGAGCTATTTCATCTATTATCTTGGCAACAATTACACATAGTGTTGTCTCTCAATAATACAATATTTGTGTTTAAATCCCACTGCAAGTTATCAGTCACACATAATGGCAAAAAGAACTACTCCAAAAAACACAGTGGATCCTAATTCTTAAAGATTTACTATGCTGCCAAGCTCAGCGATACTAATCAGTGTGCAATTAGGGCCTGATCGATTGGCTTCGAGTGACTTTGGATCAGGACTGTAACAGGCACCGAGGGCACAGCTGCAGCAATTGTAGACCCCAGTGAATTAACTTCTGTACAGCCTATTTTCTACCTGCCAATTAATTAGAGGACTTGCAGCCTTTGAAGACTAAAGCATTGTGGGACAAAACCCAAATTGTTTCTCTTTTGCTACTGTGCACGCTCAATAAAACTTCTGTGGAAATATTTCTACACTGTCCTCTTCCTCTCTAATCCATGCCTTAATTAAAATTGCAATAAAGCATTTAAGTTTGTACCTGAACTGTAAGATAAAACTTTCTGGGCCAATGTGTGCACTTCAATAATACAGTGCCTTCAGCTCAGCACAAGACTTCGAGTAAATAAACTGGTGGGCTCATCCTACATTGGGAGGGAAACTCTGGGGGAGTCATTCTCTGACTACTACCCCCCAAGACTTGTACAGAGGACCCGGGACCAGAATTCCTGCACATTTATCATAGGTATTTGAAGGTATTCGAGTTCAACTGGAACTCAAGTTTCATCCAGAATTATCCAGAACTGCTTCTCTTATCCCTGTCTACAGAGTTTTACCACTCTACCCCTCACGCTCTATTTTGGCTATAATGGCTTATCTTTAGCAATGATTCATCCTCTTGGTACAAAGGCCTCGTGCAAACATGAAGTGTCGCAAAATTTTCTGCAAATAGATAGATTTGACTCAGCCACATACCTCAAATCAGATAAGACAAGATAGGCTCATAAATAGAAAATCCCTTACTCTTGGTATACTTTAGGTTTAGATCCTGTAAGACATGCCATAGTTTTACATATACTTAGCTTGGCCATGAAGGCAAAGACCTGAAAATAAACTCCAGCCTACAGAGAGTTGTTGTAACAACCAGGGATCCTTCCCAGAATAGAGCTGGGTTCTGAATTCCTTTTACTATCAGCTCTGGAGGCATACTGCAGGAAGAAAATATACATCTCTGCAAAGGGAACCTCTGCTGAGAGGAAGAATTTATTTCCCTTTTCTACTTATTCCCGTCTTCTATTATTTATTCAAGACAGCAAGTAAAAACCATAGAATTTTGGCAATGCCTAATGTTTTACATTAATAGTATTGGAAAATCTTTGTGACAGCAGATATATTGCAAGAATACTTGCACTCTATGTTTTACTACTCTACTAGATTTCTTTTTTTTTTTTTTTTTTTTTTTTTTTAAGAAAAAGAGACACTGGAACAAAATGTTGCAATAATACAGCAAACCTGTATTATCCATTCTCTTTCAGCTGAGGAAGAGGTGGATAATTTGACTGTATTCCAAAGCAAATCCCTAAAAGATGCACACCTTCTTCATTTGAACATGAAAACTGCACACACTTAGCAGTTTTTTCTCCAACATTTGGGAAATCTGACAGATTTACCTGCTGAAACTATAGATTGTCTTCCACTCTCACCCACCACCCTTCAACCCCAGCCCACCGGCTTGATTTTACACCTGGGAAAACCACTACTCAGGAGCTCTTTCCTTTAGACCTCCTAGTGAGAAAGGTCTAATAGCCCAGATAAAGAAGAGTACTTAAACTTGCATAATACCTTTAATGACTCCCTGGGGGGAGATGCTGCACAATTTATTTAACTCTTTGTACATAGACTTTCATCCTGGGTGCTTACATGTTAAGGACCTGTAATGTGCAAGCCATTAGCACCTTTCACCATAATCTCCTCCCAATGTCCATTTAGATTACAGTAATGGCCACTAGTAATGTAGAGTAATGGCCACCAGCAATGATATCATCATAATGACTTCACTGAACTTGCTCCACAAGCCTCCTTATGCATGGTAATCACATACCCTTGTGCATGGTGCCTTAATGCAATGAAGCATGCAACTCGTCCAGATACTCCAATGCCCACCTTCAAAAGATGTGGACCTTCACTGTAATATGACTACCTCCATTTTTTTATTATCTTATCATTAAAAAAGGAAATAACTTACTCTATACTTTGATACTTTAAATAGGTGTTTTAGTTTGTTTGCTCGGTTGTTTTTTTTCAGACAGGAAATACAACACTATGAAACATTAGGGATAGTTTTGATGGCAAAATAACACTACTGAAAAGGAAGAATTTCTGGAGAAGAAGACCTGAGCAGCAGGCCAATGACATTAGCAGTTATCTTGCCTCTCTATGCAACATATAAAAGCATACTGTAGACAATGTGCTTCCCATTTGCACAAACGATTTGCACAAAACCCACTGGTTAAGATAAGTAAGAATTGCCCATTATGCCCTTTTTTAATGTCTTTGGTCCATAAACCTACATTTTACCTTGATGACATCCCTGCTAATAAACCATTTTTCAGGCGAAGAGCCAGTTGGCCAATTTTCAGTATCATGTGTTTCCCCACTTTTTTTCACACACCCTTTAACTTTGGAAAATTCCAAGCGCAGATTGATCTTTGCAGGGCTTTTTGTCCTTAACAATGTAGGGAGGAAATAGTCAACTTTAACATCACCAGTTTCAATATCCTTTTTCAGAAACGGGGACAGAGCCAATTATACAAAATATTCAAGCATATGCCTTCATGTAAGAATATTGACTATTTACTGCAGAGGAGCAGGTGTGTACTTTAACCACGGACCCTCCTGAGATGCTGAGTGCTCTGAAGGCTGAATGTCTTCTCCGTTCTGTATGTCATGAGACAAGACCCCAGAAAAAGGTCAGTTCTGACAGTTTCACTCCCAGCATAATTTCACTTTATTACACAAGAACAGTCTGTGGATTGCCATCTGCATATACAGGAATGAGGTATCCTAAGCTATTAGGCAACTCTGGAACTTAATCAGCCTACACAGAAACAAACAGCTTAACTGTTAAAATACTGATGGGGGGTGTTTCCCCTTTTTCTCTTCTCTTCATCGTTAGGTCTGGCAGGTAAATCCCAGCCCTTGGTAGGGTAGCAGCCATCTGCTAGTGATCACTGAGCGATAGATGAATAATTAATAATAGAAATAAATAACTGATTATTAAACAAGTAAATGTTTTCTTCTGTAACTGATAATGCAAACCATTTCTAGGTTATATTCTGCTTTCCACTGGAAGCTTCCAAATGCTACCTTCAATACAGACAAAAGCACCTCAGCTGCTTCTTTCATACGGAATGGTAAATTATGTTATTGCTTTTGTACACTATTCCCAATGCTTATTGCATATTCACTTGTATACATCTAGTGCAACATTGTTATCTTGTGTTGATTTTCTTTCTTCCTCCACCCATACCCCCCTAACCTCCTGTCAACAGTTGGGGAAGCTGCTAATACTGTATTGTATATTCATTATCCTAGATTTTTCTTTACAAATATCATTATAACATCCTGCATTTGTAAAGTAAATAATTAAACGTTCTAGAAAGTCTTATAGGACACAGTAATCTAACAGATGAAAGACATCAGAAATGTGGAAATCAAATGGAAGCACATGTAATATGTATCTTTTAAAAGAGTTTTCATAAAATAGGGTTAATGTGTTAATCAACCATATTTAAAATGCTAATTAATCACTGACTTGCAGTCTATTCATAAATAATTGAATGTCCTATTTATGCAGAATTTCTTATGCTTGGAAATGTGTGGCATTCATTCTGGTCTTGCAGGATGCAGCACAGCATTAGCACTCATTGAACTCTCCCAGCTCTGTGTTTGGTTAGTGCAGCCTCGACTGCCCACCGGGTACATTTCCACTCATATTCTTGCAATTAACCTAATCTGTCCCATCACTACATATATCACTAGGATGGAAAAACACAAAGAGCTGCATTAACCATGACGTTTCGCCAGCACCCCAGACATGGAAGCGAGAGGCACAGAAGGTGTATTTTGGGGGTGAATCAAGCCAATTGTGGATATTCTATTTTTCCTTCCCCTCCCTCTTTTCAAGGCATCTCCCCCTTTCTCCTTTGAAGGCCAGTCATACCCCTAGACATGGGGAAGTAGTACACACTCCAACAGCACTAAATTTAGAATGGTTTCTACCACTACAATACACATTTCTTCGTTCTCTAAAGGCTCCTTCTAAGCAAATATGTCATCATGTTTACACCCACAAACATTGATACTGACTGCAGTGGGTGATCTACACAGGTGTGTAATGGTGAAAGTAGTGCTGGTAAACACAGCATCTTCAGTTTCCAGCAAAACCCAAACTCCTTTTGTGAGCATGAAAGGGATGATCCCTGACAAAGAATGTGAGACTCTCACAGAACTAGTTGAAAATTTCTCTGTGAAAATACATTAACTCTTCAATACATTAACTCAAGGCATTAACTCTTCATGCTTTTCACGAAATTTGCCAATGCAGATTGTTTTAAAGCTTCACAATGACTTAAAATGGATTTATATATATTTCCAAAAGAAAAGAAAAAAACAGTCAGGGTACAATATACATTTTCATGCTAATAAAATGCTAACTTGTAAAACAGAATTGCAGTAGCACAAGAATTCCCTGAATTCTCAACGCATGTCCTAAGTGGAAGATTTTTTTGTTTGTTTCTGGTTCCTCTCTATTTTGGTATGAAGAAGTAAATTAGACCTTGCCTAATGTGATTTAGTGGACAGCCTGGCAATGTAAGTTGTCATTAAAGAATGAGAATAAGAAGAAGAATAGATCCTTCCTTCTAATCCTTCTTGACAGCCTAACAGAATACCAATTTACCATTTGATGAAGGCTTCAGAATGTTATGAAACCTCTACAGGGACTTCAGAGTTCTGTATAGAAAGGAATGAGGATGAGAAACAGCCAAAGTTGTTGGGGGAAAAATGCCTCTGGAACAGGAGCTGCTCTATAAATGGCTGGTTGCAAGCCAGTTGGCATCCTTTAAAATTTGGACACTCCAACTAATCCAGTGGAGAGGAAAGGAGCTGGTGGACCTTGTGGAGAATCATTCAGCGTTAAAAAAAGAGAGGAATGCTTCAAGCAGCTCCAAAGAAAGACTGAGCTGATGATTGCCTGTCACAGGCTTAAGAATACTTGATACAGCTGGCCATGTTTCCACAGTACAGCAGTGTGATTATCACTGCTGAGTGGTACATAAACAGGCAAACACTTCTTTTTTTTTTCCTACTAGGTAGGTAGTACCTGCAGAGCTAAAGCTGACAAGGAGCGATTCTAAATTCAGTAACTGTCTTTCTCCCCAGGGACCAGCCACTGGGCTACTGTAAGCAAGTAAATAGGGGTCTAGAAGAAAGCTAGTTCTGAAGTATTTTGCTTTTATCATGTTACCCAAGAAATACTGATTGACACTAAAGTGGAAATCCAGCATCCAAATGCTTTGGAGTTCTCACTTTGGAGGAGTTCTGTGGCAGTACCCAATTTACTATTCCATTCCTATTTCCAAGGAAAAAGGCACCTATTTTTGAATTGCAACTTATTTCCAGCTCTCTCTTAGAGGCATTTTTCAACAGTCTTCTTCCCTTAAGAGCATAATTTGAAAATTTGAGTTTAATGAGTGTTGTTTATAACCCAGGAACATGTTTTTTTCATCAACAAGGTAAATTGGTTTGTGATCCAGATTACTCTTTTCTGGCAGTTCTGTAATTCCAAAAGCAGTGACAGTGCAAGACACAGCAATTCTAGTGGAAATGATCCTTAGTCAATACAGGGATTTTGGCAGTGGTGAGAAACGCAAGGCTCTGCAATCACTACGCCTTTTGCCAATCATGCATGATGTGGTTAATATGTTGATGATATCTCTCTCTAACATATTGAGTTAGTGTTTGCGTCTATCCACTTCCCTCTACTGGACAAAATCAGAGCTGTTCAAGTGTTTATGATATCTTGTCATTATAAGTGGTTGGCCCAAGAGAGGGATATGTGCCCTGTGACAATGAGCAACTACTAATGGAGATTCTCCTTTAGCTCAAGTGATAGAAGCTTGTGCTGTTGGAGCAGAAGGTCACGAGTGTAATTCTTCCTGTTAAGTTATGCTATTAAGCTGATAACCACGATGGCTGCATGCCAGCAGTGAGCAGATACACCTCCACCCTTTGTGTTCTGGGTTAGCACTGCTCAACCTCCTTTAAACTGCTGCCTTTTCTCTTGGCTCCAAGATCTTTTTTCAATCACAGATGAAAGGAGGAGAAAGAAAAAGAGAAAAGGCTGAGAGAAGCTCACTCAAAAAAATCAGAGTAAACTTTCTTGTGCAGGTGGGTCAGCACAGCTTCCTATTCTACAGAAAATGGACCTGAGTTATGCCAGAAAACCCCAAGTGTTACTCTAGATGTTATTTGGGTTTTTGCTTGTCCCAGAGCGGCAGAAAAACCAGACCCTTCTTTGTATCAGTGCACAGCTCAAAGGAGCCTACGATGGTGTTAGATGCAGCTTCAAAAGAGACTTCCCTGTCTTCCTACCAAAACCACAGCTTCTGTGACATCCATCTCCTGAAAATCAGTGCTAAGGACTGAAGATGCACACTGTTATTGTTAGAAACGGCTTTGTTTGTTCTCTTTCTCTAATCTATTTCCCAAGCTCATTTCACTCTCTGTTCCACCCAGGATATAGGATGGAAGGAAAAATTTCCTTCCTTTGTGAGCTTCAGTACTAAGAACCTAATACATTGCTTTCCAAGTACTACAGTGGTTGCATAAGGTATTTCAGTCCCAACACATTTCTATTTCAAAGTCATACTTTAATCTGGAATGTCAGGTAGAACATGAAACAATATTAATCTATGCTACATAAATAATTTCCTTCAATTATCAGGAAAGAGCAGCAAGACATGAATTTTCAGGTTGATTGAGTTTTAATCTCTAAGTATAAAAATTAATAATTTAGGCAGGTGGGGTTTTTTTTGGTTTTGGGTGGGTTTTTTTGTTGTTGTGGGTTTTTTTAACAGAAACTTAAAGGTTTTATTTCCTTACTAGAGAAAGAAAAAAAAAAAAAAAAAAAAAAGATAATTTGAATCCAAAGGTTAGATTACATTCATAGGTTGGAAATGTGACAATTTTGAAATAATTCACAAAAGAAAATACTTAGAATTCAATGCAAGACACCCAGATTCATCACAAGGCACAAGAGATTGACAATCTATTATGAATGCCTCACATCACAGATAAATATTTCAATGCAAATAAATAAAGGATGCTGAGTGTTTCTCTTCTGAATGACTTTTCACAGCCCACTGAACACAATAGTTCTGGGACTCCTCTATGTCCCAGACTTGTGTCCAAACTTTGGCATCCCCAAAGGCTTCCTGTGCTGAGCACAACCAGGTTACACTGTGATTTCAATTTGGAGTTACAAAGAACCAATTAATCAGTTTACTCCTAACAGAATGTAAAAACCATTCTTTGGTGCATTAGGACAATCACAGACATTGTGAAACTGGTCTGGTTTTGTTTTGTGCTCCTTTGTAATTACTACAAAATGTACCAGTCTTGTCAAACCTAATGACTTTTCTTTTTTGGTGCAGGGGATTAAAAAAAACAGAAAAGACAATGATGTCTCTAAGCATATGGCTGGTTTACTCTGCAGACGGAGACAAGACTAAACTAAGATGTACGTCTGGTGAATTGTGCTCAAATAAAGCTTTTCTTTTACAGGTTTCTTACCTGTCACTGTGATTATTCTTCTTGATCTGTGTTGTATGCCAAAACAACACAGGTAACTGTGTTTACCCAAAAGACTAAAAGTATTCTATGCCAAAATCGAGGTTTACTTATTTTCAAGCAAATGTTTGAAAGGGATACTTTCAGAAGAATGGCTTTTTCATTATTTAAACTGGGACCAGCTTAACTGTTTTCATCTGTTAAAAGTAATTGTATTATTTTAACCACTGGCAGGAAATTCCATGCTGTGTATTGCTTCATATGAAGCCATTTGTAACTTTACAGTTTTTTAATTTTGCAGCAGCTGTACAGAAAAGGAAAATGACCATGTAGAATTACATCATTCATAGCTGCTTCTCCATTAAAACAATATCACTAGAAAATGTTTGCATGCTCACAATAAATGCTGAAAAATACATTTGAGTGATCAGAAAGAAACATCTTCAGGACTTGCAAAGATACCAAGCTGATCTACAAGGCTTTCCATTTAAGACTTTAGCAAATGAGAGCTCATCAGTTACTCATTGAACTTTAATAAAACTTAATCCTTTTAAAGGATCCTTTTGAAGGAGGGGAAAGCTAAACTCAGGAAATTTGGTGTTTCTCTGATTATAACTGTAAAGAAATATTTGTAAGGAGAATTTGCTTTCAGGTATTAATTCATATCAGCATAAGGGAGTGAAACATTCACAGTGAATGCTGGATTATAAATAAAATTATTATCTCCATAGTCAGGTTATAGACATGTTCTAAAATTTTTAAAAGTAACTATTCAATCGTGTTTTTCTGCAACCCAAAGACCTACCCTTGATATAAGCCTGATGTTCACAGAATGAAGATTATGCAGTAAATAAAGACCACACTTCTTTCAAGTATCCACTGCCTGGGGTATCACTATATCATTGGTCTCTTCTGAAAATACTAAGTACTAAAGACACATCAAAGAACATTTGTGATCAACCAATAATCTGGAGAGTACTTTGCTGCTCATATACATTCTGAATCATGACTGGTGTTATCTAGGCTGTGAAACAAGAGTAGAAAGAAGAGAGAGGCATTTGTTGCCCTAAAAAACAAGAATATTGTATCCAGATGGACAATATTTTATAGTTTTAGAGACTTGAAATGGGCAACAAATAAAAAAAAGTTCATAAAATATTTCTATGTGAAATATGTAAAATATACAAAAACTACAATATAAGCAAAAAATGGAAACACACTTACACATACACACTAGTGGTAGAAAATTACATGTTCATGTCTACCAGCTTTGAACTACTTTCAAGTACAATTTGAATGTAGAAATATCTCTGAATATCTATCTACTAGAGAGAACTTTCTAAGGTCCTACAGAAAGGTACCTCATAGAATTATGCTCCTGTGCAACAAGTTCAAAATTTTCCCGAAATGGGTTTTGCTATTTATCAATTATTTTGCAACATGATTTCCACAGCACCTCTCATTTCCATCTTTTTTTTTTCTGCAAAACTCCTTTGCCAAGGAAAGGTGCACTTTCATCTCTCTGTATCAAAGGAATTAGTAGGACCTGCTGGGCCACTTATTTTCATGAAATAGTCATAATATTAAAGTCTTTGCTTTCTGTCAGAAGAATGTTTCAAAAATTATTCATTGAAAACATAAGGAAGGACAAAAAATTATATTGTTTCCTCAGGAAATTAGATTTAAAAGAAAAATCATGTACCCACTTGGATTCGTCATGTGAATTCACCTGAAAGAAAATTTTGCAGTGGCCTTCAAACTCCACTGCAGAGCAAAGCCCAGCCCAGAGTGTGAGTTACACTGGCTTACATTTAGGTCTCAAACACAGGCTCTGCTTCACAAAACCCACACAAAGAGTTTCCAGTGCATGTGTAGTCAGCGAGTCAGAAGTTTCTTGTTTCTTCCATGTTCTGTACATGGATCAGGTAGCTAGGAATTATTATCCTTAAGGACAGGAATACACATAGAGAAACTGCTGAAGTGCCTTTTTGTGTGTCACAAATACTGTGTTACTGATTCACCACTTTCCTACCCAGCTCTTATTATAGGCACAAAAATTAATATATAGACATGGCATTTATATGTCACAGATATCATCCTTCAGGATTCTGCTCTGCTCATATGGCAGGTCAAATTCAATCTTCAGACATAAGTGTTACGTTCCTACTTGATCCCTTCACCTTAATCCAAAAATATACATTTGAAATCAATTCTCTCTGTTCAACATCACAGGAAATTACATATATCCTAGAACCGATTGAGGTATCAGTTGACTCAAATTATATTTTCTAATGCACTAAAATACTTGTTTTGATAATGACACTGAGGAATAAGGGAAAATAAGATAAAAACAAGACTTATACTTATCCCTAATATGCAAGCAAGATAGTTTTTTTTTTTTCAATTTACAGTGCAATTTTACTTTGATTCTTGATATGAGAAAGCTCTGTCAAATTATTTTTCTAAAATTTTTAACCATGTGTACTAAACTTCTGGAAGACAAAAAATCCCTTATATTTTCAATCTAGAATCGTGTCTCTCCTGCCTGCACACAATTGCCCATCTTGATTAAAAGCATTTGTTACTTTCCTAAGTGTAAAACTACACGTACATAAAGATTTTTCAGAGAAAAGCTCCTGAACTGTGTTGCAGCATAGAAAAATGAGGACAATATTTTGTATATGTACTTTTTTTTATATTCTACAATTTCTCATGTGACCAATATAACTTTCAGAACAAGCACACACACACTCACAAAATCAGTGCAACAAGCTACATTCCTTATTTTCAAGATAAGCTTTTTCAACCTCTGCCAATGCGTGGAAGCCTCTAAACAGGGTCCTTAATTCAGACAAAGCATTTCCGCACATTCCTAAGCCCATCCATATGTGGGATGCTCAGCTTCATGTAACACTTATGCTCCATCAGCAGCACAGAACCACATGTTCAAGTGATGTCCTAAACTGGGACAGCTTTCCAAGCTGGGCCAGACACAACAATCACTAAACACTTTGAAAATCCCAGCTGACTTTTCCAGAGAATGTTTTTTTTTCCCCCATTACTTGAGAATACTTTTCCACTTCTCTCACTCATAAGCTTTCCAGGTTTCTAGGATGTAGCACATATCTAGGCCGATATCATAGGAAAGCCACCTTCCACAGGACTTTTAGTTTGCTACTTCCAGTATCCTCTGTCACAGAAAACTTGTTTTTTAAGCCCAGTAGCATTCAACATGTTGTTGTTTCATATAAATGGTTGCATTTCTAGTATTTCTACATTTTGAATAATCTTGCAGGATGGAAAAGGAAGAAGGAATGAATACTTGGTCCCTTTAAATAAACAAAACAAACCCACACATACAAAAAACCCCAACTGTGTCTATTTCTAGTATGAGTATTTTCATCCTGCAGTAATTCCAGGATTTCACCATCATGTTTATTATGTGTGACACAAACCTCAGTGTTTTTAATTTTTTTTTTCTGTTAAAAAAAATAAATATTTTGTTAGAAGCACACAATATTTTCCTACTTTTTTGAAGGTTTACATGTGATGCCGACAGTGTTACTCTTCCAGCTTTTCACAGTTTTTGACTCATTGTCAAAGTCCCTGAAAGTCACTGCTGATCTGAAATCTGTTTCTATGGATCCACTCTCCATTACCATTTCAGTTAATAATTACTAGGATATGAATCATAAAAACATTAAAGCTTTTTTTACCTAGGCAAGTTATTACAACATAAGAAGGTGTGGATTTACCTGCTACCCTGCAGGATCTTCTTTTCCACATCCTTATTCCACAGCAAACCTGAAGTGCTCCATCTCCCTGCCTTCACTGAGGTGAAAGCCACTCACAGGTACTGGGAAGGACATGGATGGAGCAGTTATTCCAACGTGTTCAGTGGTGCAAACTGCCCAGGTTGCCCGAGGATAACTTGTGTTTGTAGCCTTTCCAACATTAATCCCCCTCCCTTATCAATTTCAGTTGGGCAGAAGGTTATTTGAAAGCAGAAGGACAAGCATGAAAAGCAGACAGAAACAATTTCCAAAGTCGGTTCATTTTAGCAGGAAGTTACTCTATTTCCTAACAAAGGCATGAACTCTGCAATACCCTTGATGATGCAGGTTTTCAAAAAAGCTGTAAATGGTTTTTTTTAGTTCACTTAAAGCTGCATTGTAAGAGATAAGCTTTCATTTTCAAGTTAGCTGCTGACTGCACAAACCCTGCAGTAGAAGTGGCTATGTAGAAGTCATGTCGACTAATGAGGTACTCCAAGAAGAATCTGGTTACTCACTCTCCAAACATGTACATAAACTCAAGCTTTCAGAATGACTCAGTCAACACCTGAAGATGAGGCTTGAAAGCTTGTTTATGGTGTTGCAGGGTACTGTATGTACTATAGCTGGATGTACTTAATAAGACCAGTAGTTAATGCACGCATCTATAAAACAACAAATAATAAATTTCTGGGTTCCCAGAAGCTGAAAATCTGGATGCAATGTTAAATAAGGAATTACCATCAGACCACACTGGGAAGTTCCTAATACCTACTCCTTAGACCCTGAATGTGCTTCTGCTGCAGACCCCCAACTCCCCTGACATTCACTGTTTCATAACAGATCTTCCTGGATGCATGTGTTAGCTCTGATGGCAATCACAACTCCACTGCTACACACACTCCATGTGTTTAAAAACAAAGGTCATTTGGTGAAGACATTATTAGTTACTGCACACGATCTTGCCATGTAGACTACTGTATACTGTGATGTAAGTGGGAAAAATGATGGCAGTGAATAGATGTAATTATATGTAGAACCAGTGACACGCCACATACAATTCGCAAAGTACAACACAATCAGAGTGTCAATTATTTAAGCCATAATTAACATAGCTCTGCATGTCTTTCCAGGGCTCTCACAGAACACAGAGCATTGTTATAGTGGAAGAAAAGAGAAAATAAAATATTAATGGAGAACTGCTTTGTTCTCAGCACAGTGAGATAGAGGTGGTTGTAAAAACTGGATTCCTGCAGTTGCTACCGCTTTAATTAGGGAGGTCGCTATCTTCCTAGACTTCCTTGGATTCCTTTAATTTCCACAGAGGAAAACGGCTTCTGAATTTTATTGAACACAGTTGAATTTTTATTTTCAAAAATCAAAACAGAAACATTTCTTGGCATCTGTTATGAGCACTGGGTGTTATTTGCTCTTTAGAGATAAAGCTGTTTTTATACAGGGATATAGCTTGTGGGGAAAAAAAAGAAGGGCCAAATATATTCATACTGGGAAAGCTGCTCAACAGGGATATCACAGTCAGCAGAAAATATCTAGCCAACCTAATTCATCCCATGCTAGAATCCACTTAAGGCCAAGGAAATACAATAGATAATATATAGTTTCCCAACACTGAACCAAATGCTGACATTAACTCGTTCATACCTGGAATCTAACAACTTTTTTTCTGTAGAAACAGTACAACTCCAACAGGCACACGAACTTCAGCATCTCCTCACACCAAAGTGGAGATGGCAATGGCAGGAAATAATCTGTGTTTTGTGGCTAAATGAAAGCTTGGCTGTCCTTTATCTGAACTATAGCCCAGATAGAATCACTGACAAAACCACCAAACTAACACCAAAATACAAAACAGAGGCAGAAAATTGACTAAACAGCCCTGTGTTATCACCATCATTCTCTTTCTAAATCCAAAACACAGCCTGGTACCAGCTGCTAAGAGGAAAATTAACTAAAAACTGGTTGTTTTTTTTTTTTTTTTTTTGTTGTAATTCATTCTTGGACATCGTTCCAGGCAAAGCTATTGAATGCAGGAGAAACAAGACAGGAAATGTGAGAAGAGGTTACCCATGTGCTACTCAGGGGAGCTCCAACTCGAGTGTCTCTGCCTTTGAGTCAAGAAAGGGTTTCCTAAATCTAAGCCTGCAAATCGTCACCACTGCTTGTCTTTCAAGAGCGAGGATTGTTAGATGTTTGAAAGAATTTAATGCAAATATAATTAAGCTGCAGTTACTCATATAACTGAATAAAAAATTAGTTTTCATGAACCCAAGATGTCTGGATGGGATTAGAATTGCAGACACTTTGGAAGATGGCAACCAGTGCCACTTTTCACAAATCATTCTCAGGTACAGTTTCCATAATGTGACTTGTAATTGCATGGAACTTCATATTTTCCATAAAGATGCATGCAAAGAGAGCTCCAGACCTATTTAGAAGACTTAAAATATTCATTGCTCTCGTGATAGCTTCATATTTGGGTGAATTACATTCAAATATCAGTGACCTTATTAATAGACCCAAACACTTCTGCTTTACCATATTTACTAAACATGTCTTGTTAACAGATAGGCTTTAAAAGTAAATCTTCAGAGAGAGTTCATCCTTTGAACTATCACCATGAAGCAATTCCCACGAGAAGGAATGGCACTTGCAGAGAGCATTTGCGAGAGCACATCCATCCCCCAGCAGAGCTGTGTGCAGAGGGATGTCCCTGCACCCAGCCTGGTAAGGCAGGGAGGGGATAAAGACCAGGAGATCCTTAAGCATTGGCTTAGTCACAGTTTGAAAAGCTTCATTTTCCAACACCTGAGTGCCTGGAGACCTGCACACCTCCTCACACTCTGTGCCTTCCCTCAGGACTGACTTCATTTCCCTTGCCATGCTGCCCATTTGTTCCTCTTTTTTCTGCTTTCAGAGGGTAACTGAATTGTGGCTGCTGCAATATAGTGTCCAGGCTCTTTTCCTGATTTACATGATGCAGGCCTTTTCAGTATGAGAGCTGAACAGGTTAGTGAGGGTGCAGATAGCAGCTGTGGGATGGGAACTGTGTCTGGCTCTTGGTGTGGGCACCTGCACAGCACAGGTCTTCAGCAGGGAGAACAGAAAAGGGCTTGTGACTTTGACAATAAGATTCATTACAGATTTCACAGACAGCAGCAGTGATCACATTTTATGATTTTTAGGCCCAATCCTGTGCCCACTATAATTACAAATACAGAATTAATTATAATTACACAATAAATTTCAACTGATTTTAGAGAAAGCACAAACACCTCTCTTCTATTCCCCAACTGAAGTTACTCTGTGTATTTATTTTCAACAACTATTTTGTAGATTGACTGTGTAGCTCTAGGTAACAAGAATTTTGCCTTATAAAAAACTGAAGACCGACAAGAAATATCAAAAATATGAGCTGCTGTGGCAAAACTAACCCAGCCACATCATTCTGGAGACATGTGGGGTGTGTTACTAATGAGGAACAAGCCACTATTTCTTACACACAACAAAAGAGCTAGAAATACCAGAGATGAGAAACAAGGTCAGGGTAAGTTAGGAAGAAACTTTTAAATGTTGCAATTCAGAAGTTTCCAAAAAGTAAATCTTGCAAGTTAAATATGGTATGAACATTCACTTCCTTGTTATCTAAAGAAATAAAGCTATGGAGAAAAACAGTGACAGGCATCTATTTTTCTTTATGGTGTTATCAAAAGAGAGCAATCTAGATATAATAATAAAAAGGAATAAAAAAAGGGCCAGGATAAAAATCTGGAAAAATTATGCTTCCCTGAAACAGAGAGCAGGAAAAAAACACAGCAATTCTGATGGAGAAAAGGAAGAACAGCTTGTCCACCGAATTGTCTCTAGTGATATTGGAGGGAGAATGATCTTGGACTATTTGTGACAGACTGTTTTACTTCTTTAGCTGTGATTAGAGCCAAAAAAAGTACTAAAGAACTTGAAAAAGGACTCTGTGAAGGTAAGATTCCTGCAAATAGATGAAATAGTCTGAGCGGGCAAAAAACTCCCAAAATTATGGACTGTATTTGAAAAGAGAGTAAAGAATCAGTCTTAGCACACAGACAGATGGGTTCTGGAAGATTTATTTTATCTGATATAGTAACAAACCCCAGTGCTAACCAAAAGGCAGAGAGGTTGTGAAAAATGAGAGGCTCGTGGAATGTACCTCCTGTGCGGCAGCTGGTCCTTGTCCCATAGCAATTGTCCAGGAGGAGGACTAGGTATTCAAAGCAGAGATAAAGTAGGAAAAGACAGAAAAAATTGAAGCCCTTAATAGTGATGAGAACAGTCTGTGAAGTGCCTGTTGTTTTTGGGTCAGAATTGAACTGCCAGAGGCTCAGGAGCAGAGGTTTAGGGAACCAGGGGCCTGTGTGGGCAGCTCACTGTGCAGGGACAGCACGCAGGTGCTCTGATGAGGGAATGTGTTCTGACTCCACAGAGAAGAGAAACAGCATCTGCTACACACGAGGCAAGCTGCACTAAGCCCACCAGGATTTCTCTGCAAACTCCAGTGGCTGGTAATACAGTGGCATCTCTAGAACAGGAGCTTGTTTAATCACCCCTAAAATTAATGCTGTTTTGAATACAATAATGCTTCAGATTCCTTGAAGTACTTACTTCAGCAAACTATTAGAAGAGATTTGGATGAGACCAGATACTGTGGGGGATTTTTCCCACCCTGAGTACCTATTGCTGAATAGTCATTTGACAAGTACTATCATGCCACTGTTTTCCAAACCAGTGTTTATTTATGCTGTTTTTCTATCTAAACAGAAAATCTAGTACTACCACATTGATGTGAGGCTTTTCAATGTCTTCTAATTAGTTTGTTTAATTTTATATATAGTTTTATCTCACATAGTTTTTGGGGTTTTTTTTCTGCCTGGTAAGCTGTCTGTAATAAGCAAGTTTAGAAAAAAAGGCAAGGTCAACATCATTTACTAACTTAGCCTTCCCTAGGTATCTTTTTATTCCAAGGACAGGAAAAAGTGTACTAAATTCAGATGTCACCATGTGGTCAGGGCTGACAAATGTTGAATATTTCGTAGAATAATGCTCATGTTGTAGCTGTCCTATGTGGTCCTGTGGGGTTTTGTTTGCTAGTATGTTAGCAAAACAGAGATCCAAACATGAAACCTTTCTTTCCTCAATGTGGGTGTTCAGGAAGTTACATGACTGCGAAATCCATAGGGTATAATTGAAACAGTTTTGCAATCTAATGAGAGAGAACTCAAAATAGGGCCTTTGTGGTATTTGCACATTGAAAACAATTTGGAGTTTTCCCTGAAAAATAGCCAAGGACTGAGTCCCCAGAGTAATATTTTCCACTGCACCAAGTCTACACCGGTGCACCATCAGTCTCACTTAGGCCTCGAAAATAAAGCTTAAAAGAACATAAATGAAATATATACCTTGGGCTGAGCTTCAACCCAAGAGTAAATTTCCTCCAAACCCAATTTTATGTTGCTTTCATCATCACCGGCAAAGATACTGGTTACAAACACTATAAAGCTCTTTCTTACTCAAATCCCAATGGCAAGCAGTCCCTCTCCAAAGTTTAACCAAACAAAAGTAACAATAAAATATGGTTTGTACCCATCTGAGCAATTATCACTAGATGCTGGAAAGTAATAATAGTGTGTCTACACAGTAGATGGTCGCATTTCCAGAATGAAATTAAACTAGGTCCGGAACAGGAACTGGTTCTAACCGCACAATAAAATTTAGCTGGAAGTTGAAAAATGCAATTCAGGCAGGGAACAGTGTCCTTGTCTTAACTCTTGCTGTTTCATCTCTCCTGCCGCTCTGTCCCTGAGCCCTGCAGATCCTTTGGTGCTCTGCAGGGAGTTAAACAGGGTCCTTGCTCAGAGGCCTCGAAAGCTCCTTATCTACAGATCTGAGCACCTTCTTTTGTTACACTGGGCTCTGTTTGTTTCTCTGTTAATCTCAGCAGAGTCTTGTATTCTTTTAGCTTTTTGCCCTTTTCACGTGAGGGATTAACAGTGTCGCTTGCAGGCTTTGGCAGAGACCCGTGAGTACCTCTGGAAGGGCGGCTGCCCCTCCTCTGTGGCATCCACCCACGGCAAAGCCCCCGAAATGATAAAACACCCCCAGCCCCAGACATCTGAACCTGCTCTGCCATTTCAGTGGCAATGCTGAGGTGAACGACAGAGGCGGACGGCAGAGGCCAGAGAGCAATGGCTGGCTGGCGGTGCAGGAGCGAGCTCTCCGGGGCACCAGGAGAGGGGAAAGGCGCAAAGAGCAGCGCAGGTGACGGTGGCAGAGCCACGCCGCGGGCAGGGCTGCACACGACGGAGGGCACTGCAGGCGATGGGGGATGCGGAGGAGAGAGCGGGGCCAGGGTGCGGGCACGTACGGAGGGAAGGAGGGATGTGCTGGGGTGGCAGGGGCAGCTGAAGGAGGCCGGGCACCAGCTCTGCCAACACATGCAGCTCTCGGGCAATGGTGCTGCACGACCTGCTGTGCAACGCGGGCTGCAACACGCAGGCAGCAGAGCGGGACACGAGTGCTGCCTTCTGAGAGAAAATAACACCCGTGAGAAACTGAAAAGAGGTGAAAGGAAAGGAAGGGGGATGAGACTATAAGGCATTTACAAAACCCTGGACAATTTCAAATGCTGCGAGTACGATCACAAATCGTTGTGGGATCTGGATCCAAACCAGCGGTGATGAGAACGTGTTACTGTAGTTTTACCATGGTAGCATATATACCATAGCTACACTACAAGGAACAGCACACCAAGAGAAGTGTTTGATGTAGAATTTTTATCTCCTGTTTCACACTTTTTTTCTGTTTAAAAGAATAGAAATCTGCTGTCAAATAAGCTTATTCTTTCTCATGGAAGTTTATTTAATCTCCAGCTTTACCACAAGCCCTTCCACTCCATCTCAAAACACACTCTTCCAATAAAGCAAAAATACTAATTTCTATTGCAAGACATGCAGTTACATCAAATAAGGATGTCAAAAGAGCACAGATTATTTAGCAAGGGGCAGGGAGGACTGCCAGCTTTTAAACCTTTACATTTTCATGTCTTTCCAATTAGAAAATTAGAAACAAAACTATCAGTTGAAATTTAAACCTAAATGCTTTTTGAGGCAGTTCCCTTGCCCGTTTTTTCTTTACTGTTTTTACAACAGAATCTGAATTTGTTATTTCAAGTGTTGGCCTATTTTCATCAGTGATTATGATGGTACCACAATGTGCAACTTGACATCTCCTCCTCTCCTCTCATTCAAAGTCTCCCAGGGCCCAGCCATTTCACACAGGCTTGCTTTAGGCATTTATTAAATATGCACCTTCCAGTAGGGTTTAAAAACACCAACTAATCTCATCAGAGGCCAGAGACCTCCAGATATGTAAATCTACATCTGTTCCTCTTCAAAGGAAAGATTCTCCTGGATTACTCCAGGAGAAATGCATCCCACCCGGATATAGCCACTGAACCAGAGAAAAAGAACTCCCATGGCAAACGTGCCACCTCAAACTCACCAAGATCCAACGACAATGAAATTACACTTAATGTAATTCACTGTTAGCTTTAAGAGCAATTAAGTAAAAGGCAGTACAGCACTTGCCGTAGGCTGTTGGTTCCAACAGGGGCCAGTGGAAAGAGGCATATAATGTTAAAATTGGTAACGTTAGTATTAACATAAGGATGAACTGTAGGTGGCTGCTCGACTACAGTGCTGTAAAATAGCAGAGTCCATTAAACAAGCAGCAATCACTCTTCACTTTTTTCTTTTTTAAAGTGTGCTGTAGATGTTTGCCAGTGAAAGCACGCAGCAATAATTAACTGTCTATTAGCTGGTTTTATAAAAAGACACAATTCTCTCTCTTCCTCCCAAATGCCCCACCACTATCTTTACCTTCCCATACTGGGAGGGGAGATCAAACAATTTTATGAAAAATATTTCAATGCTATTACAGAGAGACTACACATTCCACTTCAGCAGAGCAGTCTTGCACACAGCACATTCACTTCTCAAGTAAGAGTGAGCCCCTAGATTTTTGCATCCCCTTTTGTATAATACAATTTTAAAGGTGAGCACAAAGGATTTTTCTCAGCATTAAGTCACATTCTGTACATGTATGATGAGTTTCACCTTACAGTTAGGGATGTCTACATATATCTAAAATATAGCCTAAAAAGAAACAAATTCGTATGCCAGAAATAAACGTGAAATCTAATGTATTTTTCATTCACTCATATCCCCATGATTTCATTGACTACAATTCAGATTCGGAATTTGACCATCACAAAAAATAATGTTAATGTTCTGTTGTCTTCTGTTTTTAAATTTTTGCTTGACGGATTTTTGGTAAGCTGCAGAATTTTTGGCTGAATCAGACAAATAAATACGGTCTATCTCATTTGGCAAAAAGGTATGGGATAGTACCTGCAAATAGCTTTTAAAAACAGTCCTGAAATTCAGGATAATTCAGCAGATAATTTGTAATTAAATAATTTACTCAGGTTTCAGATACTTAAAATACATTTATATTTATTTCTGAGATTCTGAAAAACTTGGCTGAACACAGACTGTTCACTCTGGATTTCATACAACTAGATGAGGCTGATGCAGTGATTTTACTATGCTTAAGCTTTATGATTAAGGGATTTGAAGATTTTTATTTTATTTATTTACTAAACAGGCAAAATGGAACAACTACAAAGATGTGGGGTACATATCCCTTAAAAAAGACAGAAAAGAGGTGAAAATTTGCTTTGAAAAGAGTGAAAGATATTTAAAATTACTTAAAATAAAAGTTCATGTCTAATGAAGCCATCACATAAAAAGTGGAACTCATATGCTCAATTACGGCTTATATTTTTCTCACAGATAAGATCTGAGCAAACTCTTTAAAAGTCAACATTTTCTGTCATAACAGCAGTTCTACCTCTCACATGGCAAACAAACTACACAAAAAGGAGGGAAAGATGAAACAAGGGATATGGGCAGTGTGAATGGACCTAAATCTTTTAATTAACACCCTCTGAAAAGCACACTCTTTTTCCACCAAACTAATAAAAAGTGTGAGTGTGGGGTCTTTGTTGTTGCTCAAGCCTTGCCTGCGCTCTAAGGAACTGAGGAAAGGCTAATCAGGGTTATTTAAAGCCACTTTCTACTTGCCAGGCTCCAACATCTCATTAATTCACTCTTAGCTGGCATCATTGTCTGATAGTGTTTGAAAATCACCAAAGAAACAAGGATTTCCCCTAATCCTGTCCATCAGAAGTAACTCTCTGGAAGACGATACCACACCACAGTGTGTAGGACATGGAATACAAGTGTGCACATAGGCAAATACACTGTTTTCATGCAAACTACCATTCTCTGTAGCTCAACACATGCCTGACAAATCTAATGAGAAGATGCCTGTTTAGGCCTGAACTTCATAATGAAGAGAATAGATGTTTTGATGATAATTTAAAGAAATCATCCTGAGTAACTAATCCTTGCTTTAAACTATTGCCTGGTTTCTTTAATCATATTTGCAAGAGCTTGACATGAGAAAAATTAATAGTTGGTCATGTGCATATTTCACTTGAGAAAGAAAGATTTTGATCATGGTCACAGGCCAGAAAAGCAATTGTTTCAATGACTTTGTTGTCATAAACTTCAGCATTCAGTTAAAGATGAGGACTGCCATTCTGTGATATTTGTCTTGGAACAACTCTAACCCTGGGGACTGGAAGAAAACCTCAATAATACCAGCATGCATATCTTCAACTGAGCATCACCCCGTCATGTCCAGAGACAGCTGAACTGAATGTTAGTTACCTTTCCAAGAAGTTTGTACAGAGTTTCTCCTCTGTACAAACCAGCCTTTATTGCCCACCCATACTAAACCTGACATCTATAAACACAACCAAATGATGTTTTAAAGCAACAGCATGTAGCCCCAGTTTCTCTTTAATTCCTGCAAAGGGAGCAAGATAAGATTCCCTTATAAGCAGACTGCAGTGAAACAGCCCAGAAGAACCACAGCTCTCAGTTTAGTATCATAAATACTTAAATGTTTTTGTCTTCTGGTATTTTGTTTATTTGTAATGCATATCTTTGCCATTTGATTTCTTATTTTCATTAGCTCTAAAGTTAAGTTTGAAAGGATGTTGTAAAATTTCCATTATAGAGTTGTAACCCAGAAAATCCAATTGTCATGGCTATACTTATCTTTTAATGAATATTTACTATATAACAATCTAGTATACTGTATACATATATGTACTAGATATGCACTATATAAGCAGGAAAGATTCAGATGTTCCACCATATAAAGCACCTTCAAACCCTTCTAAGGAAGTACATGCCTTCAGTCCACAAATTACCTTTACAGTTTTCCAAAATCAGGATCTCTCTTTGCTGTTGCATTTTAGTGTGAGTCAAAACTTCAGGAAAAGCACCTATATGATTTGTACTGTAAACAGAGGGGAACCACGATAGAGGTAACATGAATTACCATAGGTCCCAACATCCCAGTTCAGATGCCATGAGCATTGGATTTATTGCTGAGCTCAGAGCTCTCAACACCATTGATGGTACATATGTTCACAGGTTATGGTTCACAGAAGACACACATGAAACAGGGGAGTGTGAGGTTATTTCCCACTGACTTTAATTTCTCCTGTTTATAAGTACATTTTATCCTGCACTGCTACAATAAAAGTCTTCTAGAGTCAACAGTAGACAAAATAAACAATTCCTTCATCAGCAATCGATTGCAGACCAGCAGGGCAGTGGTATTGGTTAGTGCTGCTATCACCATGCTCTGATACTTTCTGACAGTCTTCAATATTTCCTCTATATCACAGACAACTGTCCCTGACTCAGAACTCTTCATTCAGTTTTCCACATTTCTAAGTGCAGTTTCAGTTTAATCTATATCTTTAGAAAGAGCTTACTTTGTCTCATGCATTTTATATGCCCTTTACTATTATGGGGAAGGAAAATGTGAGTATTGATTCTGGACTAGGTAGGTTTACTGAATCACAAAGACATATGCTGAAACTGCAGCATAAAATGTATTCTATAAAACAAAGTGAAATAAGTGGAAAATGATTGCAGCACAAATTGTTTATGAATCCCTATGGAACACAGTGTTGTATAAACCAAAAGGGAGGAAAGTTCTTATATCTAGCAGTATACAACCTAAATAATCCAATTTTTCCTGCACCTGATAAAATCAACACACAAATAGGAAGATTATGCCACAAATTTTTTAATTAATAGCAAGCCATGCATACCACAGTGTATGGGGCTGAGAATTTTGACAAAAAAAGGTGGTGTCTTTAAACTTTAAATAGTGGGAACAATTTTATAAATATTCTTAAGGTACATAGTTTCATTAAAAGATCAGTTAGTATTTATGTGAAATCCAAGGAATGAAGACTATAGAAAAAAGATTTCACGCTTAGTTTGAAATCTGTGTCATTTCAAATCTCCGAGTTAGCTAACAGTGAAGGTACTTCAGAAGCTAAAAATATTAACTTCTTATGTATTTGTGCCATAATAAACATGGATACAACAATACTCCATGTAAAATGAGAATCCAGTCAGTAGACTAATACAGATAAATGTGGGCTTTCTATTCTGCTGGACACCTCACATAATTTCATATTACAATGCTACTTTATTGCCACTGCTGTGGTTGTGAAGTGTCACCAATTCTCTGACTAATTAAAAGATGGGCAGCAGATTGCCATTAATGAGATTTGGCTTCTGCAAAATAAGGCTCTCTTGGTGTGTGGCTGCGTAAGTCAGCTAAGAGAATCAGACCTCCCCTTAGATGAAGGGAATCTGTACAGATCACATCGAAGTAAATCTAAAAGTAATCCGCTGTATAAAGGAATGAGCTTTTTGCAATTGTATTTTTGAATGTATGCAGGGGTCCCCCTTAGGGTTTTGTAGCCACAAAGATATCACTCTCACTTGAGCAGGAATCTTGGAAGAAACACATAGCAAACAGAAAACAAAGATTTAGCTTTCAGATCTGCTGTATATGTATATGACCACATTAAAAAAAAAACAAAAAACAACCCAAATCTAACTAAAGCTATTCTCCTCCATGCTTCAGTGGAGACACAGGAGAAAAAAAAAAAAAAAGAGAACTAACATAAAAAATTACCACTAAAGAACTTCTCTTAAGACTTTTATCCCCAGTAAGACCTTTATTCTTCTGACCTTTTTCAAGATCAAAAAAGATCAAGAGGCAAAAGAGCTTGATTTCTTGTGTGGTAATGACCCTATTTTTAGCAAGATACTAGCCCATTAAAAAAAATATATATAAACAAAATTCCTCTCTTTTAACAACTCTTACCTAGAAAGACAAAAATGTGCAGGTTCAAACCAAAGTCTGCTGATTTCAGTGAAATGTCACCTAGCACACTGCAGCTTGAACAAAGGCAACGTAGCACCTTCTTCTGGAAACCCACCACTGGTGAAGCCTTCTGGAGAGGCAGCCCAGCACTCTGCACCCAAAGAGCAGCCAGGATGACCCAATCCACAGGTGCCCCTTCTGCATGTCAGGACAGCAGTTTTACACTGGGGATTCCTCACCCTCTGCCTGTTACCCAAATCCTGCATTCACGGAGGATTCTACCCGAGAAAGGACACCCAGAGGTGTTTCATAAGAGATGAAGATTTCATGTCAAAGCTGGAAAAACTCCAGTGGAAAGTGCACAGGGGTCTGTTAGAGCCCCTATGCCTGTATGTCACTATTGAATTAATAAAGGTGGTATTAATCTCTGGAAGAGATTTTTCTAGTCAAGTTACTCCTGGAATTAATTCAGCCCAAGATTCTTTATTTTCCATTCTCAACATTTTAAATAACTCTCAACGAGTCCTGCCTAGGATGCCAATCCACAGGCATCAGAACCTAGGCCAGCAACTGTCTCTATGGGCTGAGAAAAATTTTATGCATCATCTTGTTACTCCTTCATTTTCCATTAGGTGGGATAAACACTTGCTGGATCACAGAGAGCAGCCACTGTTTGAAACACATCTGCCAACACAGGCTGTTGGGCAGAGCTCAGATAACAGTTCTTATTTTCCTAATCTCAGCAATATATATTTTTATATATGAATAATTCTGTATATATATGTGTGTTGTATTTATCTATGTATGACATAAAATATACATGGTCTGCACATATAAAATTCAAATACAGACCTTAGAACTAATAAATACAGACTGCTATCCCAAGCCTTCCCAACTGCTTTCCAACCTGCCTTTGTGCAGTTGTGTTTGACAACAGTCTGAGCTGCAATTTGAGGGCCTGAAAGTTCAAAGTTACGTCAGGGTTTCAGTCCCCTATTTCTTTCTCTCTCCCACTTATTTGAATTGTTTCTGCTTTTGGTCTTTTTTTAGGAAGTATGTGTTTTCAGAAGCTAGCTCAGGGGAATGAGTTCTGTTCTCTCCCCCAATCTGCAGAGAACTTTGTCTTGCTTTCCTCATACATAAAATAAAATCAGAATTTAAGTCACTGGTTTTAGAAACAATGGGTCTTTTGAAGTACTCTGATGTGCATTGATTCCACATACGCCATATTTTAATAGTTTAAAAATAAACAGCAAACTCTAGAAACAAAATACATCCAGGGAAGTATTTTAATTAAAGGCACTTTGGTGTCCACATCCAGAATACTGAAATTCCCAGGAGACTGCTGATTTGATATACAGCATATGTCTATGACAGCAGAGGGATCAATAAATAAATGTTTTTTTCCTACCATATAGACCTTTTGTTACCTCTCCCCCAGTGCACTCGGAGAACTTTCCTCCATCAGATTACCTAATCTCCGAGTGATACCAGCATAAAAAGCAAAGCTTTTTCTTGACTTTATTATGACTCGTTCATCATTGGTTAAGTTTCAATTTAAAAGTGCAAAAGGAAATACTGACCACAAAGGATATGGTTTTAATTTGAGACACCTTCCAATTAATAGGATTGCTTAATTAAAAGAGCATTTAAAGTCCATAATATTAACTTAGTGGTGAAAATCTACAGAAATGCAGGATTCTTTTTTTCAAATGTACAAAAGTAACATTATTGACTTTCAACAAAAACCTTAAACAATCATTGTTATTCAGAGAATGGTTGCAAAAATTAAAGCCAGGCAAAATTATGACAGTTTTAGAAGTGTTGGGCAGCTCAGCCTTGTTGGACACACACCAAATACTATTCAAACTAAATTCATGTGTTTGTACCCATCTTTAAGATATATAAAAAATTCCTTTATTTTCCCACTAATGTCTAACCTTTGGCCACTCTTTAGTGAAGCTGCATTTTCTACAGTGTACTCTTGGAGAACAAAGTACAACAGCAACTGGCAAAGTTTTTGAACATACTACTGGAGGGAGGCTCAAGGAGCCAAAATCATTATTTTTGTATGGAGTGTTTCATACCAAACACAAACACTGGGGGGTCTTGACTGAACTCCTTTGCCCTCCTGCCGTTTATGCCTGTGATATTGGGCAATTACACAGCTTTGGCTGAAATAGTATGTTGGATAGGAAATTTTTCACTTATTGGGGGGTTTGGACTGCACTTGTCAACAAAAATGAGACCATATAGCAATCTTAATGAATTTAAGGGGCAAATAATCTAACTTCTCTCCTAAGATCTAGCCACCTTCTGTTTTTTCCCTTCTTTAAATAGGATAGACTTCGCTCTGTGCAGTTTGAAACTTAAAGGAAACCCACATCCCAAATTAATGTAAAACTACACCACAAATAAGAGTTCTATGGCTGAATAAGTCTGCGGGAGTTGCAGTTAATGAGACTTGGCAGTGGCTTTTGCCAGCATGCTTATGCTACTGCTGAAACACACACACACACAGAGGCACAACACAGAGCCTTGCACATTGCAACAGAACTATAAAGCACAGGTTCCATTAATCAAACTACTTTTCTTTTACCCAATACTTATTCCAAATACATTTGCATATTAGAAGGATTCCCAATGATGAAAAAGCTTTGTCTAATCTTCTTTAAGACATCTTTTAGGAAAAGTTTGGGGTTAATCCTTTTTCTCTTTTGTTTTCACTTTCAGAGAAGAGCTCTTTATGTGAAATTTTGTGATTTCTCAACACATTTCTGTCTCATTTCTACTGTACACTAGAGTCTTTGTTCTAGTACACACATATACCTTAAGATGTATCACGCAAGAGTAATATATACATAGCTATATAACTCTGTATACTTAGCTTTTTTCTTGCATTCCCATTACTCCAAAGATAAGGGGAGATTTTAAAGCCATCTTGCTTATAGTACAGAAGTTTACGTATTTTAGCTCCCAAAGGAGAAGTCTGACTAAGAGCTATTCAACCCTCATGTTTAACAAATGGACGTTGCATGTATGGTTTAGTTGACAGGACTGTATTCAGTCAAAGGTTGGGCTCAATGATCTTGGAAGACTTTTTCAACCTCAATGAGTCAATGAGTCAGATGTTCCACTCCACCTTTTTATTAGAACATGCCCAGCAAAAATCCACTGGGCAAAAGTCCTCAGGTGGCTTTCTGTTTTAGAGATAAATCAAATCCTACTTTTCTCAAGGCCAATGCTATCAATTTCACTCATGGCACCACTGAACCCCAACATTCACATTGCCTTCCCTGACTGACCTCAGATATTACCAGAAAGTTCCTCAAGGCCTGTGATAGATCCTCATTTGATATCATTTACTTGGTAAGCAGAATGGAAAAGGATCTTGAGTTGTAAGTGTCGGTGAGGAAGGCTTTCATACCTCTCTGCTAAGAAATCACCTGAGACAAAGAGAGTCCTTGCACCCCATGAACTGACCTCCAGGCAGGCTCAGGGGCTGTTCCCAGGAGGCTGCGGGGAATTGCCAGCTGGTTTGTGGGAAGCTGCTGGCCCCACTGGCCCCAGAGGCAGAGAGCTTTCCCCCACAGGGCAGGCAGTGACCGAGGGGTGGGCGAGCACGGCTGGGGTCACGGGGCTGCAGCCCTGTCCTCTCTCGGGGGTCACCAGCCCCATGGCAGTGCCAGCCCTGTCCTCTCATGGGTGGGGTCACCAGCCCCATGGCAGTGCCAGCCCTGTCCTCTCATGGGATGGGTCACCAGCCCCATGGCAGTGCCAGCCCTGTCCTCCCACGGGACTGGGTCACCAGCCCCATGGCAGTGCCAGCCCTGTCCTCCCATGGGACTGGGTCACCAGCCCCATGGCAGTGCCAGCCTGTCCTCCCATGGGTCACCAGCCCATGGCAGTGCCAGCCCTGTCCTCCCTCGGGGGTCACCAGCCCCATGGCAGTGCCAGCCCTGTCCTCCCATGGGACTGGGTCACCAGCCCCATGGCAGTGCCAGCCCTGTCCTCCCTCGGGGGTCACCAGCCCCATGGCAGTGCCAGCCCTGTCCTCCCTCGGGGGTCACCAGCCCCATGGCAGTGCCAGCCCTGTCCTCCCTCGGGGGTCACCAGCCCATGGCAGTGCCAGCCCTGTCCTCCCTCGGGGGTCACCAGCCCCATGGCAGTGCCAGCCCTGTCCTCCCTCGGGGGTCACCAGCCCCATGGCAGTGCCAGGCTGGGTACCAGGCCACAGCTGCACACTGACAAACAGCCCGGAACCAAACGGGCACTCTCCAAACACACACATTAAAATGCAGATTAGCTTAGCCTATCAGCAGCGGTATAATTGCTGTTTTAGGAGGAAGGCCAGATAACTGCCCTGTTTTCTCATTGTTCTCTTTTAATAAGAGTCAACTTTGCAATTAAACAACGCCCTAAAAACACATTGAGACAAATTTCACTTTGTTAGTAGGTCTGAGTGCTGGCTTTGTGCCCTATGGAAGGAAGTTACTAGTCTGCAAGCAAGGTGTTTCAACACTTATATACTTTAAAGGTACTTGCTACAAGACACATTGCTAGAATTTTAAAGTATCTTTTCTGGAAAAAAAAAAATAAAGGGTTGTCTGCTGCTAAAATATATATTGATATTTTTTTCCAAATGTGAGAAACAATATTTTTATTCTTCATTATGCATTGACAAGGCAAATGAAGAGCTATATCAGATGACATAAGAGCAAAATTCCTCTAAATGTATAATTCATTCTACCCATATAATCACATAAGTCATTATGAAGCACCTCAGCAGTGAAAAACTATCAACATCCACAGGCTCTCTTGGTTTAAAATATTGTACTAGAAAAGTTAATCATCTCTTCCGTGACTGTAAACCAGACCAGTATTACTTCAGTTTTATAGAGCTAATACAAAGATAAACCAGAGATAACTGACTGGTTTGTGGCAGGTTTGATTGTTTGAAGGACACTTCTTTTCTTCTTTTGCTGCTTAACTGTACAGTAGATGTGCAAAACTATTTTAGAGATGGCTCAGAAAACTTTTACCCCTTTCTCACCTGGAATTCCTAAACTATCTGTCATGACATCTTTATGGAGAAGCCAGTAACTATAAAAAACCAGAAATACCATACAGCATATCTATTGGAAACTCAGCACTGGAATATGCAGAGGTCA
This sequence comes from Sitta carolinensis, assembly GCA_032173965.1. NCBI lineage: Eukaryota > Metazoa > Chordata > Aves > Passeriformes > Sittidae > Sitta > Sitta carolinensis. The sequence goes on from CM063292.1 coordinate 18,720,170, forward strand.
ATTCAGTCTATGCACTGTCCACCAGAACCAGACCTCCTGAATCTGGTGCTGAACCAGTTGTAATGAGAGAAAGGACAGCCACTTACTGATTCATTCTTTTTGCTATCCAAAATAAAGTTTACATATTTATAAATGCAACAAAATACATTAAATTATTGCATTCTCCCATGTTTTAGGTAGCTCCATGTGATTTTCTGCAGTGTTCAAGTAGCCAATTTGCAAGTAGAGCAAATATTTGCAGTATTCAAGTCACCTTCTGCAAATGATTTGTAAATATTTCACCTTTTAAAACCTATGGATGTTGTTGACACTGTTCTATTGCTCTGCCAAATTATTTTTTTTTTTTTAAATCAATGAGGAGATGCAGAATAAGATCTCCACACAGTTACAAGCTGGTCTGAAAAGCAGTGAGAGGTCTGCAGTTAATGAATATCAATCCCCCATGCCCCAGCACTACTGCAGCCTGGCATCCCAGACTTCCAGACACAGGACAGACACTTCATGGAGTTTTCAGTATGTTTAGCTTCTCTTCTTTGCTTTTGCATAATATTTTATCTAAAAAGTAGGCAAGAAGACAAACAAAAGCATCCACATAGACATGTGACACTCTCCAACAAAGCACAGGGGCATTTATGGGTTTTTTATCCGTTCAACATCACCAGATCAGAGACAACAGATGGAAGTGAGAACTGAACCTGAAGTCCTAGAGCTGTACTGAAATATAAAGGAAATAGAGTAGAAGTGACTGGCCTTTAATTTATTTTACTCAGCAACAAATTTTGCTATGTTAGAGTACTGAAAGTGATTCCTAAAGTAAGAAAAACAGAGATCTTAGTCTATGAAACCAAGCAGGGATAGCTTTGTTCTTTTACCCCCAACAAACTATAAGCCGACCCTTCTAGCTGTGAGGAATCCATTCTAATCAATGTCTGATAAGGAAGTGTTGGAATAAATTTTCTTTTGCTGCACTACTTGAACTTGTGACATCCAGTTAAATTTTCTTAATGCTGCCAGTGGCAAAAACACATTTTGTATATATCATGATTTGCTGCAGTTTCAAAACACCCTAAGGTGTTCAGAATATTAATAATCTTGCTTTTAAGGACTAAATTGGTTTATCTTCTTGTGTTGTTCCAGCAAAAGTGTCCCCTCTGTTTGCAAAGGTGGAGTGCCATACTACTAGCACTTGAGAGGAAAGAAAAAGCTCAAGTAGCTCCTGCTGGGGGTCTCCCCCTTCCCTGCCCTTACAGAACCCCTGCTCAAACACACACAGCTCCCAGGGGACAAAACACACATGCTAAACACTTTATAAAGCAGTGAGCAATGCAATGGCTTAGCATGGACCCCAAGCAATGCTTTGTGTAACTTCACTGATTTCAGTGGAATTAAACCTAGGTGGCTTTTGGCACAACCAGTCCAGCAGCGCAGAGGGGGCTTTTATTCTGAGGTCATGGTTTTGCTGGCACAAGGGGCAATTCACAGAGCACAAGGAATAGCAGCTGCAGTGAGGGGGGGCTGTCAGCAAGGACAGGGCCAGGATGAAGGATCAAACAGGAGCTAAAGAATGCCTTGTTTTTACTGGTGCATTAAAAACATAAATAAATCAGGCAGTGTATAGCTTACAACCATGTAGCACTGCTGCCTGCCTTAAAGACTTAGTGGTGTGCTTTAAGAGTATTCATGTTATCACCTGATCTTTTCTACTTACCATAACAATTAATGTAGGAGCAGTACTCAGAGGGACCAGCTCCAAGGCCACAGAGGGGAAGAAGAAAGAGCACATTTCAAGAGGACTCCTTTTCTCAAATAAATAAAGAGGTAAATGAAAACCATATCAAATATCTAAAGCTGAATTTAACAACCACTTTTTACAGAGCTTTTTTGTTTTCCATTGAATTATGCAATATTATCTGAAAAAGTCGCATCTATAATTAACTGACAACAGGATTTGAATTAAGTAGGAGGAAATGGTGATTAAAAGCATGCTCTTTTCCCCCCAAATTTAGTGAATTTGTACTTAAATAGAGTCTGTGGGGAGACAGGAGCAACGCAGGAGCACGAAATTCCCTATCCAACTTGTAAATGTGTACAACACTTGTATTCTTTCTTTCCTGTTAGTCTAAAGTGCTGTGCACATAGACTTCACTCATATCCCCATAAGCCAGCTTTAAAGGAATAGAAAGATCAAAATTTAGCATGGTAGTGCCTTTTTTATTTATTTATTTTTGCTATGTCTTTTTGTCTGCAGTGGCATTGTCCCTTCTGGATTCCAGTGGTGTGACTTTGGGTAGGCAGCACAGAGCTCTGCAAGAGCTCAGCTCAGCTGGGCTCTGCTTCCTCCTTACAGCAACCCAGCCTTCCTGCCCTGCCATCCCCATGGGAATGGCAGCCCCAGCTCTGCCAGACCACTGGTGCAATGGTGACCTGCCCTCCCACTGATGCAGGAGCTGCAGTGGGCAGTAACAGGCAGGTAACCCATGCCCCAAGCATCACAGGGGAATGCCTTGCTAGAGCACGTCATCCCCAAAACACGGCCCAAAGAAGAACGTCTCTTTCACAGTGAATAATTTGGCCCTACTGAGCCCCTTCCTTCCTGAAGTTCTGCTTTTATAAGAAAGCATCCCCTCCGAAGTTCAGAGAGTCAGAATAAATTAAATTGGTTAAGAGAATCAACACTTATTGAGTCATGCAAAATTCTTTAATGTAGACTGGGTTCAAGAGACTAAGGACAAACATGTATATTTTAATCCAGAGAAAACTGAATGAAGTGGCTGAGACTTTACTAAACATTTTTGTGAAGTTATTATGAGGGTTTCACTCCTTTTGCTCCTACAGCTTTGTCAGCTCTTCTCTCTCATTCCTTACCTCTGCAGAAGGGCCAGCATACAGCTGCCCCTTCAAATTACTTGGTGCAACTGTATGAGTGCAAAGACTACAGATCACTTACACAAATTTTTATAGTGATTAGCAGTACAGGTTGCCATAAAAAGCAGACAGCTTCTGGTACAGTAAGCTAATTATGTGGTTACTACAAAATAATGGAAGCAGAAAGTAATTACGCTGTTGTAGGCATTACTGCTAACATACTACCTCTTATCTTGGTAACATTGCAGATAATTAGCTCATGTCACTACACTGGTATTTTTCTCTGTGCAGTTTTACACCTCAAAAAAGTAGAAAAGTTCCATGATTAATAACTACTCCAGAAAGTTTATAAAAGGCCCAACTGCTCAAGAGACAAAGGACCACAGAAGCTTCAACTGGCCAAGAGATCAAGTACCAGCAACAAATGCACTCTATGATGGAAAACCTGATTAAAATTTCTCAAAGAAATCATTATGGGTGAGAAACTAATTGAAAGACCTCCCTCCTGCCAGAGCTTTGCTAGAAAGAGAAGACTTCAAAGGCATAGAGGGAGAGCTAATGTTTTCACACTTAAAACTGAAAAAAGGCAATCCTCATGTTTGTGTTTGTTCAGTACACACTTCTCAAATGTTGCCCCCTCACGCTCTAAATCTGCTGGGTGGAAGATCTAAACCTTGAATATACAATGCTCTTTAGCTGGGGTGTATGGTGCTATTCTTCCATGCTGTGTGCCTGCCTATTCATGCGCTTTTATTCTTTATTCTTCAGACTGATATATAGTAAACAATATGGTTAGCCACTTAGAATTCTCTGGGTTATTAAAATGTGAGTAGCATTTTTTTCCTCTCTCCTGGATTTCATCTGGAACTGCTACCTAATTAATATCCAGAACCCAGCAGGAATCTGAATAATAATAAAAAAAACCCCCAACTTTTGTTGTTCCTTAAATAAATCTGTGTAATTTAAACCGTAATCATGGGGATTTCATCAAAAGTAATTCAGTTCTTCCAAATCCCACACCATCATTACAAACAACTTTGTAGTGCAATTTCTAAGGCAAGAAAGATATCTCTTCACTTTCATATTTTAAAGGAAACATTTCTAATGGTAACAAGGATGGATTTTATATGTAAAAAGCTGGGATCTGGATGCTTAGAGCACAATGTGCTTCCCCATATCTTCTACCAATGCATACACCATACTGTAAAGGATCAGTTCATACAAATCCTTCCTTCTCTCAAAGACACATTGTCTTATCAGTCGAGAGCTAAGGTGCAGTTGGAGTATAATGTAAGTCCATTTCTCACAAGCTTAGAGCTTAAGCACTTTGTTATTGGTTATTAGGGCTGGACTCCTAGAGATAAACCTACAACTACTGTACACCAGTGAAGGGCAAATAAGCAAAATCCCTGACAGAAGTCTGTTGTAAAATGATGAATAAGCCTCCTAAATTGCCATAAGGCGCTAGTCACAATGGAATTGTATTTGTCAGACATGCATTGTAACCCTAAGGTTATCATAGTGGGCCAGCAGATACAGGAGAAGTGCTTAACACTATCACCCCCTAATCATATCTCCTACAGGCTAAAAACTCTGCAGGGAGCATTACCACTTAAAGAGGAGGTAGTGTTTCTATGGACTGAATGCAGACAGCATTTGGTAGAAAGAAAAAACCTATAGAAAAGACTGACAGATATATTCATCCAGGCTGCTCACATGTACACCCTGAATTGAGATATAAAAAAAAAAAAAAAAAAAAAAAATCCTTGCAAATCACATCCCCAAGGCTAGGGTTCTAAATAATAAAATACCATAGATTACTACTTTATTAGTTTTTTAAAGGCTTATGAAAAATTATCTTTTGCCTGTGGAAAGACATTTTATCTGAAATTATAGCAACTCCAACAGTTTTAATATATCAAATTTAGAAACTAAGCAGCTGTAGGAAATAGATGATATACCCTATTTTTGCAAATTAAATTCTCTAGTTCTAGTCCCCCATAAGTTACTTAATTGTATTTATCTTAAGCTTGACTAACACTGATGGACATTGGAAACCATGACTAGCTAATATTCTAAATCCTATTTATTACTAGATATGGCCAAAACCATGAAAAAACTCTTTGTCCCCACTGAAAAATAACAGCTCTTGCAGAAATGTTTGTCCTCATAACCCTCTGACTGGAAATGATGTCCACTTATCAGACACATACAAGTGAGTGAAAGCAGTTCCAAAGCAGTCCTCAGCCTAGTGATTAGGACATTCCTGCAAGAAATTCGAACATCCTCTCCTGACTCAGAGGAAGGAGCTGAGCCTGGGCTTCCCTGCAGCCCAGATGACTGCTCTGGTCACGGGGCTATGCTGTCATCCTGCTCCCTCGCTCTATCCCCCCTGCCCACGGCCACTAGGACATTCAATTATTTATACCAAGTGGAACAACTCCAACAGGAGAGACTGAGCACATTGCATGCACCTGCTCTTCCATTTGTATTTTGCACATTAATAAAAATTTCAAAAGCTTGACTCTTTTTGGACAAAGGACCATTTTTCTGGCCAGTCCTATGCATTATGTGACAAAAGAGAGAAGAAAATGGTCACAGCATTTGTAACAGTGTATTTCAGCTTTTCCACTGTTCTTCATAAATGTGTGCACTTATAAACACATGTAAAATATGGTAAATCTTCAGATAGGAGAAAAATAAAAATTAAGCCTCTGATCATTTTAATGCATGTAAAATAAATAGAATCCTCATAACTGAGCACTAGGTAGTTCTCATTCTCATCTCAAGAATTATCAGCCCAATAGTAGCATTTTGGTTTTTAAGTATTAGGCATGATGTTAAATAAAGAAGAAAGAGCAAAATACAAACCCATTAAATGAAATGTACTTTAAAGTACCCATAAAAGGAAGGTGGGGGACTGCTGCATTAGAGCAGTTTTAAAGTACAATCACACATGATAATAGATAGAAAAAAGGTTGAGTTGTGCATCACAATGCTTCTGCAGTCTTTGTGATGATTTAGAAAGCCTTTTGTATTCATTCATGCTTAGGCAAACAAGAATTTTAAATATCAACAGCTTTGCAGCAAGACAGCATAAATGCTGGTCTTGTTGAATGTATGAAGACATAATTAAAAGCCCAGTTTCTTGGTGTTCTTTACATGATATCTTTAACTTGTGGTCATTCACGTGGACCTCTAGTGCTTGATATCACTATATATGCCCTTTGGATTTCCTTCCTGTCAAGTAAAAGCAAAATCAAGCTGCTTCACTCAAAATATTGAACAAGTAACAGAACACCTCAACGTTTTTCCAAAGAGAAGATACTGAGTTTTGGCATTTGTGACATTAAAATCACACAGAAAAATAGATATGGTTTTACTAACACAGTACTGGACAGCAGATTTGGCTGCAGATATCAGAAAGTTTCTTGTACTCAGCAAGGAGAATATTCTCCTACTAGGCCATGGAGGACACGAAAGGCAGAGCTCCTGTCTTCTTGGTAGGTATCCCTCTTCTTTTATCCCATGCCCCACTGGCTCCACTGCAATTTAATATGATGAAAATTTACACCTCTGGCGACTGTAGCAATGCTTTTCAGGAAAGTGAGCCCACCTTTTGGCTCTTCAAGTCAAGAACTCAATTTCACTGATTGCTTGATTTATAGTGCGAAACCACTTATTGCAATTTACATGGGCAGTGCTCTCACTCTTTCTTGGTCTAGAAAAATAATTGTTTAAATAAGGGTAACAACGGGATTTTGCCATGGAAATCAGGATGTTGCTGTTCCCCATTTAGAAGAGAAGACTAAGGCTATCAAGAGGAGCAAAATGATAAAATTAAAAGAATTAAAAAACCTGTCTATCAAGGGAAAATTCCTGGATATTTGGACACTCTCCAACCAAAGTTTTTTGACATTTGATTTCTAGGTTTACACAGAGACAAAGCACCTTCTCTCTAACATGTTGCAATTCCATATGTAGGCAGACAAGTATTTAATGTGATGTGCAGTGTGAACCCACCCTGGCAGTACTTCTATATTGCTTCTGTATGAAATATTCTTTTTCCTTTTAGTGAAAGTACCAGTAAAATCTCTCACACAAGCTGAACACATCCCCCACTCCCCCTCTTCTTTTTTTCTTTTTTTTTTTTTTTTTCCTTTTTTAAGCTGCATTTGACAAGCAGCCAGTTAAAGCAGTTAAAGTCGTTGCTCAAGTGGCGGGCAAGTAGCAAGTAGATAAAAGCTCCCTGTCTGGAAAAGCTGGGCAAGATTTTACAAGGTGCTGTGCACTGCTGGCATTGCAGTGCCACTCTAGAGGGACTAAGAATGAGATAGCAGAAGGTGGGCTACACAACTATGAAGAAATGATTAGGAAAGAATCAAACTTTCCTGTGTGATAAAAAAATACAAGAATCTCTTTACAGCTGAGGAATATGCAATCTGGGGTATACAATTTATACCAGAGTAGCTTGTACTGCATTGCAGATACATGAATAGCATCCGTTAAAGTAACATTCGAGGCTTTAACCTCTGGGATCAGCAATGGTAGATCATATTTTGTTTTCTGTTCAATCCTGAATTTACAAAAATCTTCCTCCAAGTTCTCCTGGGCGTTCCACCAGCAGCTAGCTCCAACACACAACGCTTACAAGTTACCCAGCCTCTCAATACCCCTAGCAAGACAACTTCTACAGGAAAACAGGTTGAAGAACTCCCACCGACATCAGTGACAGCTGCCTGTAATATGTTCTAGTGGATGATGGTGCTGTTTCATACAGAGCATCAGCGGTCCCACACCTGCAGAGGTGCCGAGGGGCTCTTCCTTGGAGCCTTCCACGGCACGGGGCACGCCCGCTGCAGCCTGGGCCGGGATGGAAAACCTCTGCGGAGCGGCGCGGCTGGAAGCACGGGGAACGGGCGGCGCGGGAAGGGACCCTTTGCCGGCCGTGTCCCTTCCCGGGCCGGGCCCTTTCCAGCCCGTATCCCTTCCCAGCCAGTGTCCCTTCCCGGCCCGTGTCCCTTGCCAGCCCATGTCCCTCCCCGGGCCGGTCCCTTCCCTTCCCGGCCCGTTTGCCGGCGCGGAGCAGCAGGTGGCACTGTCCGTGCGCCGAGCGCGCCCCGCGGGCACCGCCGGCACCGAGCCCCGCGGGCAGCCGGGCACCGCCAGGCACGGCCCGCCGCCTTCCCCCGCAAAGAAAAGTACTCATCCCAGCACTGTACTCATGTACAGTATCACAGCCACAGCTTTCACTGACTGCTCGTGGGCTGCGTTCAAACCATGCTGCACAGTGACTCCCAGAGGAGGCGGTACCAGGATGGGTGACCGGCTCTTCTGGGCTGTCCGTGGCAAGCTGTGGGTGGCCACCTATGGAGAGGGATCATTTTCCACATAAGAACTGGATTTTAACTGGAAAAAGATCAAAAGCAGAAGGAAGTGCAAGAAGAAAAAAAAAATAAAGAAAAAACAATAGGAAATTAGTTGGCTAGGAAGGCTGGAACAAGCATTACCTCAACAAAACTAAACAGAGAGACAGACTGAGCAATTTGTGGTATCACTGTTTATTTTGTCTTGTGACATGAAAGCAGACTATGCAAAAGGGATGCACACTTACTCATCAGGTCTGCTTCCTAGCGCAAATCCTTCATGTCCAGTCTCTACTGAAGCTGAAGGAAATTCTTAGTAATTTTATTCAGGGATTGCATTCAATCATTTTTGATAAAATATTTTTCGCTATAAGGTACTATACCATACTAAAAGGATTTTAAGTACCTTTGTGAATTCTGTGTCTATGTACACATAAAGCCTTCTCATCAACAGCTGCCTTGATTCACACACAAAAAAAGTAAGCCATCTGGCTTGCAGAGCAGTAGCTCAAAACTAGGACTTGGCCTGTTCTCCCACATTTTCCTTACTCTCAGCCCAGAAAACCACTATGGTTCCTTTTCCACACTCTCAGACCATGCTAGCTTCTACCAGTGTTCATTCAAATGCACAGCATGCCCAGAGGCTGATGGATGTCAGCAGTCCAGGACACGGGAACAGGGTTACAGGGGAGAGATGGAGCAACCGGGGCTGAGCAGGTCAGGTGTTTCCATTCGTCTCTGCTGTGGCAGAAACTCACAGGTAGTCTCCTGAGTAGCCTGATTTGAAGGCTTTATAAATCATAATGATGGTTGCCCAGAAATTTTCCTGTGAAACATGTTTCTGGGAGAAAACATCAATTTATCACTACTAAAACATTCTAAGGGTTTTGAAAATTTTGAAAAAATGGGGAAGGAGCCTCACATGTTCAACAGATTTCCAATGGAAAGCTACTTGCATGCTTGCAGCCCACATTTACATGTGTCTGATGCATGGAAACCCTGTTCCTGAGCCATCAAGGCTTGGCCTTTGGGTCTGCTAGCACCCATCAAGTGTTCCTCCTGAGCTGCACTGGCAGGGTCCCATACTGCTCATAGAGTCTTACAAAGGCCCAGAGGACAAGGGCCTCACACACAATCACTCACAGCCACTCACACTCAAATAGAAATAAAAACTCAAATAGAAATAAATGATTAACAGTTTAAATGTCTGGGCACAGAATTTTTTTTTGCAAATTTTAGCATACTGAGAAATAGCACTTCAAAAACAGTACCCACAAAAGACCACAATCAAATCTTTTGCCACACTATTAGAAAAGGAGACCAAACCCAACCCAACACTAACTCTTTCAAATGCCAACTGCAGCACAGAAGTCAAGATCAGAAGTGACTGTCTCTGACAAGCCCACTCTGAGACAAAAGGTTTCAGATACGACTTGTTGCCACATGCTGCCAAGTACTTGTTCTGAGAATGAAATCTGCTAATGCAATGATGGTGAAAGGAAATGCTGAACTCTGCTGTACCTCGCAGTATTGGAGGATGAGAAGAAATAGCAGCAAGAGCAGGATTGTAGAATAAAACATTCTAAAGGGACCAAAAAAAAAAAAAAAAAAAAAAGGAAGATGTATGAGAACATGACTTAAAATAAAGTGAGATGTCTTTGATTACTAAATGAGTGCATTGTTGAAACCCAGTAACCCAGTCTTCTCCCTCTCTTATTGGTTTTCCTTTGCAAAAGCAAAATTGGTACTATTGTTACACTGTCAAACAAGATCTATTTATATACTGGGCAAAGGCTCTTCTCTGTACTGCTGTCCTTTCACCCGCTCAAAATAAATTGACCTCCTCATGAGGAGGTAGATTAGTTACTATTATGATAGCTCTAAAACTGAAAACTGGTTATTGCAAGCTAAACTCTGTTCCCACATAGACACCAAAACAAATCCAGTGATTTACTGAAGTCACTTTGGAATTACAAGAGGATAAATCTGGCTCCATGTCACTTAGAGTAATGTTTTCAATGTGGACAAAATAAGAAAGTTGGAAGTCTAAACTGGCATGAAATCAGACTTTCAATGAGAAATCTGAATAATAAGTAAGAAGTATAAGAGTAGAGAAATCTGCATTAGATTTCTCACTGACACGTATGTTCTAGGCCTTCATTTTTCCATCTTGCAAAGGAAATAGTCATGAAAATGAAATTATGCAGTATTTTGTTCAAGTTTCTTCACAATGACAGTTTCTAAAGTCTCAAGTCAGTCACAGTACAAAAATTACTGTTACTTACATCCATTTATAAGATATCTTTCTTCAAGAAACCAAATCCTAAACAATTATACTGAATCAAATGATATTGGAAATATAAAAAGTTGTTTGTATTGATATTCAACTAGTGTGCTTGGTTTGTGGGTTATTTTTTTTGTTTCAGGTGAGTCTTTTTGGAAGATGAGTTACTCCTATTCTGCACTCATATAAGGTCTTACACAGATTGGAGCCATTGGGCATCTTTTGATCAGTTTCGAGAGATTTTGTATTAAGTTCTCAATAAAGTCTGTAAGCGAACATCTTTGTGACTCAGATGGAAAAAAAACCCAATGAGTTTAACTACTCAATACCCCCAAATCAATGACTACCACCCATTTCCATTTTATTTTAATTTTTGGAGACACATTGAAGAAAGAGGTGGGGAAGAAGAAAGATGCCTCACCAGTACAGGGGAGGCAATTTGCAAACAGCCCTTTGACACGTGAAGGGGGAAAATGACATTTCCCTCCTAACTCTGTATAAAATAATTGGAAAATGTGGAGAGAGAGTTTTAAAGGAAAGTCTCAGAAAATAATAAAACCAAAGAGCAGATGAGAATTTGCGAGGGGCCCCTAGAGGTAATGGAGATCTGAAAATCAAACACACTTAAAGTATTCCTGTGTTCCCTTTTGTATATTTAAATATAGGGCTAGGAGGAACCACTGTAATAAACTAGCCTGACCTCCCTGTGCAACAGAGACCACAGGTCCTGCCTGAAATAATTCCTGTTTGAGTTAGAGCTTTTTTCCCCCTAAGGGGAGAAGCAGGAGGAGGATTCCACAATAAAATCCTTGCACGGTTTTGGCTCCCCTGTGAGGCACTGGATCCCACAGCGTGCTCCTCACCAGCTCTTATTATGTCTTTCCAGTAAGTTTTAATATAAACAGGTGACAATCTAGTCCTTTAAACAGTGTAAGAGGGGTCAGCCTTTGCCTTTACCACTACCCAGAGTGGTATGTCATTAACTAACTAATATGTTAGTTTGTTTTTTTAAAACAAGCTGAGCAGGACTCGGCCCACAGTTTCCACTCATTGCAAGCAGACCGTTGCTTTAGGACCATTGTGGTCTGAACTACTTTCAAAGCCTTTAGCCCACTTCTAATTTTGCTGTGAGTGTATCTTTAAAAAGAAAAATTGTTATGATGACAGCTAAAGAAAGCTGGAGTCTCTGGGGCCAGTGTCATGTGTTCACATCAGGAAACTGACCGCTGTTGTTAAAAAATTAAATGCTTGACATGAACTAAAGTCACAGAAAAATATGATTCAGTCTTTCAGCAAACACTGTTTATGAAAGCTTGAAAGAACTGAAAGCCCAAGATGATTTACATCCTGGGAGCTGGTATGCAACTTTAAACTTGTTCTTTTTTCAAGTTCATCTTGTCATCCATAGATAAATATAGATTAGGACAAACCAAAATAAATGGGTGGGTACCAAATACCACAAAACAACTAACCATAATGGAAGTACTTGTCCTCCTGTTCAATAGCAAAACCAGCATATACTTGGTTTAAATAACTGGTTGGGGTAAAATGGGTATTACTGGACAGGAACACTTAGCCAGTATGATCCAAACAAGTCAAAAAATAGCCAGAGTACAACCACATAAAATAAAACACTGACCAGATTTAAGTATAATTGGTCACCCTCCTATGTTTTCGGATTCCTATTATTACAGCTTAGGAGGATCTGTAATGTACCTTTGGAAAATGTCTAACAATTTTACTGTGCTTCCAACCTTTGCACTTCAGTAAGATGATCCACTGAGAATGTTACTGTATGAGACCAAAAAAAATATTAGAGCCCACTTTACACACAGAGGTGCAGCAGACACTTCTGTGACCGTTCATCACCTCCAATGTCTCCAACCCTGTTTGCTCAACAGATCCGCACTATGAAGGCAACATCTGAGCAATCCCAACTTTGCATGTTCAACCATAACAAGGTATCCTATTTTCAGCCTAAAAGTGGCATTTAAACAAATATTTGTGCTATGTCATTGGGAAATAAAGGTCAGACAGCATCCCACTGTTTCCAGGATGAGCAAATCCAGTGATTAGACCACAAATCCCCAAGAACACTTGTTTGGGGCAGCAAGAAGGATTATTTAGCATGTTACGTAACACATAAGGCTAAATGGGTGCTTTATATATGGGAACAAATTCAGTAGTATTTTCTCCACTTGATTTTTTTTTAGATGTCATTTCCTAACCACTTCACCCTGTGCTGTTCTGAGCCTCTCTGATGATACACCTGAATTCCACCCACAGCATTTATTCTAACAAAAGTACCAAACCTTTGCAGCTCTCCTCATGCCAGGAAGGCCTGGCTGTCCTGCAGCCCCAGGAACACGAGAAGAACATCTGTGCAGACCTGCCATGTGGCACTGGTATCCTCAGCCACACAGTGCCCACAGCTTAGCTCTCACAAACACCTTCATGATTTAACAAGCAGGGCACGTAGAACACGACTGACATTTCCTATCACAATATTTACAAAATGGTTACATGTATATACAGAGAGAAAAGCCTTGCAAAACTTTGCAAAGATCAGAATCTTTCAGAACTAGAATAAGACACGGCAGGAAGCATTTGAAGTTATCATATGCACATACTAACATGTACACATTCAGTAATTTGTTCACAAACCCACTGCTTTTTTGAGGAGGGAAAGAAAATCATGTATGACTGTCTCCATTGTTTTTCTCTGGTTCTTAACCTCTGCTTCCCTTCTTCTTCTTCTCACAGATTGTAAAATCCTCTAGGAAGGATTCTCTCTTCTTCAATGTTTAGAAAGGGCCTAAACAAATCACTGCCACTAAATAAGCATGTATTAAATGGCATCCCAATTTCGAATCACAAGGGGCTGGAAAGTGCAATTCAAACAGCTGCTTTTTTCATTTATGCATCTCCAAAGGTCAACCATGAGCTTGAATGTATAATAGATAATCTGCCTGTGCTCATCAAAGGAGAGTTCCAATCTTCAGTTACTTTAGGGAGGAAAGAAACCAGTCTGCCTAACACCTAGTAAGATGCCCTGTGGGAAGTAAAACTGGTGTCAGAAGCATTGTGGGTGATGGTCAGCTCTTTATCTAATCTTTGTAACAGTTGAATCACTCAATGCTTAGGTTTTAAATTCTCAATCAGCAAGCAATATATAATCTTTGACTTCAGGAAAGCAGACTTCAAAGGAACACGACTTCCTCAGACAAGTGACTGAAATTTTGTAATGTACAGAATCTTACCATTAAACATAAAAGCCATGATAATAGTAAGTCAGTTTATGATGCCTCTTTCTTTTAAATAATGAGCTTGTAAATCATTAATAATAAGATGAAGACATTTTAAACATTTGTGTGAAATATTTATAGTTATAACAAAATTTAAATTACATTAATACCTCAGGTGGCAGAAGCTGTTTACTAGCAGAGCATAAAAATACTACTACTGAGTTTATGAACCCAAATTTAACACAGTATATTTGATTCTGGTTGCAAAGTTCTAATTCCCATTGTACCAGATGGGGGCTGAAAATTAAAAGAATTCCTGCTGTATGTGAAAGAGGAATGTAGTATATTCTTTATAAAGAAGAAGTATAGGTAATTCACTGTCATTTTTATGTGGTGTGAACAGTTTACAGAAAAATGTAGTCCTGGAAAATTTATAATTAAAAATAGAAATGGGCAGATCAGCAGTGTGGCAAAATGTATTTTGTGTAATGCAGTACTGACACATAAGAATTTTTAAATTAAAACTATCTAATCCTTTAAAAAATTACCATGACTGGTATAAATTGTTCATTCAGAATTTATCCACAAACAGATTTGAGTGGGTGAAGCCAGGCTGATAATGTGAAAGATGATACATCCTGTTAGCAAACCAACAAATCTCTCAAATCCAGTCCCAGGCAGACTTTCTGGTCACCACAGTCCTGCTATTTTTCTTTCATCAAATGATGGCTTGGGTACCACAGACACTGCCTCCCTTCCTAAACAACATTTTTATTCTATCCACATTGTCAATCACAGAAAGGACAAGAAAAGTAACTAATCCACAGATTCCATTCTCTCTAATAAGCAAAGGAAGGTAGAATGGTCAAAAGTAGTTCAAGAAGATGGTCAAAGTCTATTTTCTACCACTGTAACTGTATCTGGGGGGGGGGGGGATAAGGGAAGACATCTGACTTATTGGCACAGGCTGACAAATTTCCAAGCCAGTAACATCTAACAGGGCCATTTTCTCCATAGTTTGATGCCTTGAATGCAGTTTCTGCTGCTTGCCAAATAGTTTAATATCCAAAAAATACTTTTTTATATCATTTTAGCAGCTTAGTAAACAAATTGTGGCAATTAAAATCATTGCTCTAGATATTGCACTAGTCCTTGTGATAATGAGTGGAGTTTACTTGAAGGTCACAACCTGTTGTTTATATATTTGCAGAGCTGCCAGATCTACTGGTCAGACCCAAACCCAAAGTCTTAGAACAGAAAATAGGTTCCCTTTGTTTTTAATAAGTGGCAAATTTGATTGGTAAAATGATGCACTACATTATACTGGTTTATTGTAGCTTTTATAAAGGAGAAAATTGCAGCAAGCATTCTGGGACAGGAATGCTACACAAGCTGTGATTGTCGAGGGTTAAAGAGTTGCAACATGAGGAAAGAAAGAGTTGACAAATGTTATATACTATCAGATAACTCAAGAAGTGGCAAAGATATTCAGAGGTAAAAACAAATTGGAACAATTTACTCATTGAAGACATCTCAAACATACTGGGGGCTAATTCCATTTTCAGTCAAAGATTCCCTAACATCAAAGTGCCCACAAAAATAACAACAAATTTTAGCTCTCTCCAGGTAGCGCGTATTTTCTTTACTGCCATAAAGAGCACATTTTATTTGCTAGGGGCAGCCCCTTGTATTTTGTACAGCCAAGGCATCTCAGACATACCCAGGCTGATAGTGTAATCTCCTGTTCACCAGACTGTCCTAACACAGACTGGCCACACACAGTTTGCTCTGCATGTAAAAGCAGTCACATCCCAAACCAGAACCTGCAAGTACAGAATATGGAGAAGTCTAATAGACTGCTTGAAGATGCCAGAGGATATTTTGGACGTATGAACTCAGCTCACGAAGAACACCAGGTTGAGTCCCAGAAAAAGAAATTACTACTGAATGCATCAGGCTCGAAAAGGAAACTCATGACCTAAATCTGGTCAGTTTTGGGAAAGAAATGGTAGGACTCTCTGAATCTAGGGTTGCACCTTAAGTGCCAAATTGGGAGAGCAGCTGAGGGGTTTGTTGAGCATTGCACTACAGACACAGAAGGATCTGACTTCCAGCACACAAGCTGACATGCTAATAATCCACAGAAAAAAAACAACATGAAAGCCGACATATAAATAATTCAAACATATTGCCTGTTTTAAAACAAGGTCCTACTATTCCATAAACATGAGAGTTAAAGTTTTAAAAGAAAATTGTTTTCTTAATCTTTTTCATTAAAACAAATATGATTTCAACAAAAACTTTCACCACTGACCCAGAAGGCAGTGTCTTTGTTACCTGATTCTTGTTGGGATTACTAAACTCAAGAAAAAACTATGATCAACAACAAAAAATGGGGCTAGGTCCAACTTGCATGTTTGGTTTCTAATCATCATATCTTCATACTAATGTGATCTTGACTGCTAATCACAGGACACTGTTTTTTTAACTCAATTAGCTTCTATCTTCAACTTCCTTATAAGTTTTAAAGAACATATTTAAATCTCACTTTTATGAAAGCAAACAAAAATCCTACAGCTTGAAAATCATCTATTAATTCAAACTTGCTTTTTATGAACACTCTTCTGAGAGGGCTTATTTTGATTCTCTCCACCATGCATATGATTAACTCTGCCATCAGCAAACTGGTATGCCCAGAGCTAACAATGAAGCCCTGGAAAGACTTACTGGCTAGTTCCACTACAAGGTGAAACTCACAAAGTGGGGTAAGGAAAATTTCCGGGCAATTGGGGTGTTCTAAGGTTATCGTCAGGAAACGGGTATTCATAAAGCCTTGCTAAATTATTTTTTAATTTAATGTGTTGGACAGAATGGTTGATTGGTCAAATTCTTCTCTCAGGAACATACATGTAATTCTGAAGTGACTCCATTGACCTGAGCACTGAAGTAGAAATGTGACTATTTCTATCTGAAATGTATTGCAGCCTGTCACATTAGTACTGTGATCCTGGTAGATCCTACAAGTAAACAGGGTCATGACATGTCAATACAGAGAGGAAGATTGTCAAACAACCTCTTAACAGGCGAAGGAAGAGGTGTTGGTACCTGCAGAGCCCTCACTTCCCCAGCACATCTCCTTAGGGCCTTTCTGTGTGATGTCCACTTGGACCCAGACCTTCTCCTTACCTTAGCCACAGTGCAAGGAACCCCAAGAGACATTTCCAGTCGTGAAAGGCTAAAGCACATGAATTCTTCCACTCACCCCTTTTCATGTCCCTTAAGGCTTCCTCAGGTCATACCTCTGACAGCAGCTCTCGTCCTCCCCCATACTGGGAAAGCTGCTTCCACAAATTGGCCCTGTTACTTTTCCATCAGGATGAGGTTTCTCACCAAAGACCTGTTTTCTGAATTAAGCCAGCAAACATCATTTGGACTGAAATGTTGTAAGAAATTAGTACACCAGTCTGTCTGCCATGTGTAAGAACAGAGAGGCAGGAACTGCTGCATCCTAGATGGAATCCTGTCCTTGCCAGGCACTTGGGTCTTTGTGGCAAGGGAGGGAAGCAGGTCTTTGCAGTGAGATGATGTAAGACTCATTTTCAGACAAGTTAATCAACTTTAGAGCTTGTTTGTTCTCAGAAGAATTGCATCTATCCAAGGGGCTTGCTTGGTTCTAGCCCTTGTAACAACAGCTCTGACCAGTGACCCCCACAAAATGTATTTACATAGTTTGGGTAGACAACCTAAAATATTGGGAAAAATTCCTGGCTGGATTCTGTGGTGAAGACAAACTGAATTTATGCTTTGTTTGATGTTAGGTGGCAGTATGCCGCTATGTTAAAGATGTGATATGCTTTCCAGTGCTCTGGGAACATTTGGGATATTAACCCTGGAGCTTCAGGCAGATTGCAAATTTCCATTCTACTGACCTACATTACTGCTGCAGTCTTAATGCCTGCAGTAGTCTTTGTTTCTTGTCCCAAACTTCCATTTTTCTCAACAGACAACCTGAGAGACTTCATTACAGGGTAGTGATCTGAAACTACGTCATTAAATATATAAAGCACTTCACAATTATTTTAATTAAATGAAAATATATATGTCTGATGCTATTAGTCAACACAAATGCTTGGAAGATACAAAGTAGAAAAAGTTGGAATATTCTCTTAAATCATTAATATATTTTTTCAAGTTAACAGCACAATTTAAAAAAAAAAACAACAAAACACCAAGTTTTAGTCCTTATCTCTTAAAGTAAACCACTGCAAAATACCAAAATACACTAATAAAACATGCAATCCATCAATAGTGAGATCTGGTCTTTTAACAAATGATGAAACCTTCGCTTCTTCATGGAAAGTTCAAAACTCCCACATGAAGTGACTTAAATTTTGCCCATTCTCATAACAGTGCTTCTGTATTTTAATTATCTGTGGCTCTGCATATACATAGGATCAAGCCTCATAAAACAAGTTCTCCTTTATTTCCACTTCCCAAAAGTCACTAAACTTTCAATGAACTAAGACTGCAGGATCAATTCTGCTGTGCTCTAATTTTAACATCTGAAAATAGCAATTATCAATACAGCTGAACAATCCATGATTTTAAATTAAAAATCAAATAAAATCCGCATGAATCTTCTATCATCAAAAAGGCCCGTAGATAAGACACACAAATGGATTTTCTAAGCTTGGAAGATGATAAATAGATGTAGGTACAGATAAAAAACTTTTTGATGCTCTCTTCAACATAAACTTTCCAATAATTAACTAACTGTGAGCAGCATACCGCAACAGTTTTCATTTTACATTTTCCATACATCTCCTGATAACCTGTCCCTCAGGTTTCTCTATTTTATATTTGCATGAATTTTAATGAACCTTTTACTTAAGGTAACAAATAACAAAATTATCAGATTTGCATATTTCTTTTGCTCATAGAATATCTGTAAGTAGCTGCAAGTTCCTTTCATTAAAGAGCTGTATTAAAATATATTTAAAGCTTTATGGAATTTAGCTACGCTTGAAAGTGAATTTCATTGGAAAATCTAAGTGTTTTTTTCCACAGAATATTTACTCACCAAAATTATTATTTTTTTTAATGTCTTGGGTTCTTATGGAGAAAAAACACCACCTCCTATGTTTTTGAGCAACTTTGCAATTGTGTGTAAAATAGACAGCAAATTAAGGAAAGAAATGTTTCCATTATAATGTTTCCATTCCACATATAAAATCAAATGTTCTTTAATAAATATTAGGTTCCCAAAAAGGATTTCTTGTGGATTGTTTCAGAATGGAGAAATGGTTTCTAAAACAATGACTAATCAACAGAACACAGCAGCCTCTAAGTCCTCTAGCACCAGCTAAAAACTGCTACAACCACATGATATAAAGTGTTGGTCTGATAAAACCTCACTCTGCCAGTTCCAATTTGTTCCAAATGTTTTGATGGGATAATTTCATACTAGCAAAGCACATACTGGATCAGGTATCATCTGCCTGTACCACTCAGAGTTTATGCCAGACAAAGTACAGTGTGACTTCTGCAGTCACCATAAAAACACAGGGCAGGGACAAGGCCTGTGCAATGAATGTAGTTGGACTAACTCACCAGAAACGTGACCATGCCAAATCCAGAGCAAATTACACCTGCTGGGTGATGCAACAGTGCCCAGGTCTAGTGTTAATGATTGTGAAAATGGCACAGTCACAAAGCCACCAGAAATTATTTCTCTGCCCTGACTCCCAGAGTGCAGACTTTTTGAAGTAAAATGCACATATTTGAAATTAAGATTCTGGTTCTTAAAAAACAGTTTTGGGTACAATGAGATTATCTTTCTGGAAACAAGTGAGTGCTAGAACTTCACTGTGAGCATGTTCTGGATCAACCAAACGGAAAGAAGGTTTTTAAGTGCAAGAAAAAACAGGAAACTATTCAAATCATGCAAACAATTTGTGAAGTCTAGTTTTTGTTCAGGGTTTTGTTTTCATTATAACAATTTTGTAGTAATAAATCAAGAAGTAACAGTAACAATTATCTAATGACCAACATCTCAGGGCCTTTTCAAGGATGCAGCAGGGTGACAGAGTGCCAGCCCACCGAGGCTGGTGACCGGGTGTCTGCCCTCCCTGCACAGCTCCGCAGCTCACAGCCTGCAGAGCCTCTGCCCCAGTCCCTCCACAAACCTCACGCCTGGCTTTGAGAAACCGTGTTCTAGGTCACATGGACAGAGAGCAAAAATTTGGATATGTGATAAAAGAGAGCTGTGAGTCCTCTGAAACCTTTCTCAGGGGTGCTGTGGTCACTTTTGCGCCGCTGCCCTTGCAGGCTCTGACACCCCTGTGCAGCAGCGCGGCGCGAGCAGAGCGCAGCGGCTTTGCCAGCGCAGTGCTGCCCGGGGAGAAGGGGCAAACCCAGAACTGTGTCATCATTTCTGTCTTTTCCCCACGCGGTGCCCGCTCTGTGGGAATGCTGAGGCTGTGAAACTGCAGCAGGCACAAAATTACACGTTAGCTATCTCCATTATAACAGGCTGTCATCGTTCAGCACAGAGCAGCCATTAATCATCCAACAATCATTCATCCATCCTCTCAGTGAAGCATTAAACTGTGGCCCTTTCTGTCTGTCTCTGGTGATCATCCAGGTGGAAATTAGAAATCCCAGAGTGCTTTTCAAAAAGAACAGGGGCTAACCTGGATGACCCTCAATAATAAAAGGGAAAACCTGTTTCCATTGTCCACAGCTGTGTGTAAGCTATTGCCAAGTACATAATAGGCGCCACATTTACCTACACAGTCACTGCTTCCCCAGCATTTAACTCATTCATCTGTAGAGTGGTTTGGGACACCTTGAGTATGAAATATGCTTTGTGAAATCAAATTCCATTATCCTTTACAGCATGCTGACAAGCATTTTCAACCAAAAATTTCACACTGCCCCTATGATTCAATCTTAAAAGAGTCTCCTCCGGTGTAGCAATTTGCAGTAGTGCTTCACCTTCATGCAGGGAACTAAGTGCTCAATACCCCATAAAACATATGCTAATAATGGTGGGTGAAATTCACTTAACATGGACAAATGTTTGTTGTTGTTTTTTTTCTCTCTTTTTTCTTAAATTGGTTTTCTTTGTGGTTAAATTATGATGCTTGTGCTCTATAGATTGAATAAAATCTTGTTCTTTCTCTTGGAGCTTCTAGATGAAAGACATTTAGGGACTTAGATAATCACCTTCCTAACTAGATTTGATCTGATTTTGAGGTCATTTTCATGCATTAGCTTAAAAGAATTACAACACAATTTAATAATAAATTCTGTTAATATAACTTAGCCTTGAAAAATTGCACTTACATTGAGCAAGTAATATTTTAATGTTTTATTCACTAAAGCCCAATTCTAAAGACATTTTGATCCATAATCACAATGTCCTTAAGCACATCCAATTTTTCAGTGCAATGATGAAATTTAAAACCAGAACAACAGCAGTATAAGGCTCAGTTTAGTGTCTCAGTCTCACTAGAGAAGGGTAGAAATTAAGGTTCTGATGCCCTTAATATTTTTGGACTTTCTAGCCAAGGGCTTATAGAGTAAATGTTAAATGTTGACTGAGCCCAGAAGAAGGGGCTGTGACCTCCAGAGGTCCAATCCCATCCCACACTCTCACATGTGCAAGCTCTCCTACCTGCTCATGTGAGGGAATTCAAAGTACATCATTTGCAGAACTACAATGGATTTTACACTGTGCTCACTGCTGTGTTATCCAAGGGACAGATAAGAAAACAGAGAAGCATTCTGCTGGATTTTGACTTAGCCTGCAAAATTAACTTTTAGCAATGTTACATTATATAGATAAAAGGACACACAAGCATGGCTACATGGAACAATAATAAATATTGGCATGGGAACATACCATTACCCATGATTTGGACCACAGCTCTGAAAAATTTCATAACTACATATATTAAGGGAGAGAAAAATGTGTTACTATTCTCTCACAGAGAGAGGAGATTACATGGACTGAATTAATTTCTAATTGTTCCCTGATGCGCATTGGAAGGCAAGATGCTCATAGCAGAAGGTTCCACAGTCGTGTGAATTTGTGTACATGGATGTGTTCAACTTCACAGACCACTGACATGATGTTAGAAATCAAATATCTTTAAGTTCTACCTACACTGCAAGGCTGGTAAGGTTAAAAACATACATGTATTGGGGGCTAAATGTGGCTAAACAACTGGTGAATGAGGACTATGAATGCGGAGTACAGATATTTAATTCTTTTTTTAATACAGCTTCCATGAGAGCTAAACGTTCAAGTACACTCTGCAATTAGGGATTATTTACAACATGTGTTGGGCAATTGCAGATTCCTTTTTGTCACACCCTCAGCTAAAATACTGGGACAAATGATCCCCAAATGCAAAACTAGAGAACACACTTAAAATAGCACACAGGAAACAGGAGTGAATAACAAAATGCATGAAGTCATACAGAAGGCCAAGGTGAATTTAATACACAGACAGATGTGCATGAAACCTCACTGAACCAAAATCCTCCTGGTGTCTGAACTGCAGGTGTCCTGCCTGCAAAGAGCAAAAGAAAAAGACCTGCAACTCCCCCACTTGATACATGGCTGGTTACTTGACCAATGATTTATATCAGGTGCCTAACATATCCAGTCTCAATTTTTCTGCAATTAAGGAGGGCAGGGCAGGCCAGTGACAAACGGTTTTCCTACAGCACTTTTGGCTTTAGCTATTATCCCTTAGATATCTTTAAACTAATTCATCCCTCTCTAGAATCCCAGGTTTGGGTTGATAAATCAAGCGAGACCTGTGTGTGCTGGGAGCTGATTACAGGGTCATTCCTCAGCAGAAATGTTTGACCATAGTTTCCCAACTTCATATTTTATCTAGCAGCTGGTGATGTATCATCACTAATCCAAATGCAAAGTATCAGGAAATAAAAGGAGGCGGCACTGTTTATAATAAATCACTGACAGGGAAAGCTTGACCTTTTCGTTTCCTACAAGGTATTTCATTGTTAGACCACAGACAAACAGAATATTTCATCTGGTGCTTAATATGCATCAGAAGAGAACCAAGCCTTATAAGACAAGAAGAGGAGGGTACTACCTCCACTAGAGGACATGTATCTTTCCATAGATCAAAAAGACAATGCTATTAATAACACTTTTTTCCTTAAGAATCTTTTGTTCTTCTTATTAGACCATAATTTAATAATAAAATTCACTCTGTTACCTTTCATCCTGAAGAAACATTCAGAGACTCCATTAACTTTACAAAGCCTAATTTAAAATGTGTGCTTTGTAAGAAAAATGCTTATCTTTAAAAGCAAATATAAACGACTAACACCATAATGACGTAAACACACAAAATAATACCATTATTATCAATGCTCAAGCTGGAAAAGTATCCCCCATATGTTTTTATTAGTATAGCAATTGTGGCTACAGATGACATTGTTGTTCAGACTGGACACAGCACAAACACTCAATAAAAGATTTCCTCTGCAAGGAGCTTCCATTTTGCGTTTCACAAAAAAATAAAAGGATGGGTAACAGAGGTACAAACCAGACATGATTAATACAATACCTTCCTTGATAAAAAAGAAAATCTGTTAAACTCAGGTATTTGGTTGGGCTATCTCCCCTAAACCTCCACCAGGTTACATTGTACCCAGTTACAAGATTCAGCTTCTTGACAAATACAGCAGCCACAGCATTTTGTTAAAAACACGGACGCTGTTGAGATGCACATCCCCTTTCCTCCCTTTGAACAGCATGACCCAGCACCAGAATGAGACACCAGGCATGACTGCAGCCCAGAAGAATTCGGGCAATGGCTCTGTGTGCCTTAGCACCAAGAACACTCTAAACATGTGTGTGACTACAATCACATGGAACAAACTCAGGATCACACCAGCAGGTCACCTGCATCATCTCTTTACCTGAAGAAAATCACAGTTTTATGTCTGTGCTTCCTTTATGTTGGCTTCCCTTGAAAGTTGGTGAATTTCAGAAATCCTTTCTGAAAAAGCTCAGGTAGGAGCTCAGAAAACGTGAAGCCAACTGTGTTACCAGGCAGGGCACATGAATGCAGCCTCATTGGCTATAAAACACCCACTACCATAGCACCTTGAGCACGTGCACAGCTTCTGTCAGCAGTGCAGGGATTCTCTGGGGTCTTTTTTCCCGTTCTCCCCTCCCCCAAAGAATCTGACCAGAAATGTTTCCTTTGGATCTCTTAACAGACCTTTCCTTCTTGGATTTTCAGTGGGTACTTACATGTTCACCTGAGTTAGTACAGCAAAAAGCATTAAGAGACATTTTACTAAGGCCCACTTAGAGTTTTTACACCAGCCTGCCCACTAAGTTTGCTGACAGTTGGTGTCTTTAGTGGTACCAGCAACCTCAAAAGTACAAGAGGAGAGCAGAGCAGTGGCCTTACTCCTACTAGGAAGCTGGAGGTTATTGTAATCCTGAGGAAACATCAGCTCAGCTTGCTCAATAATAAAAATGATATTACAGCAATCCCTGTGGGTGTTTCTGTCGTATTGGTTGTCTCCAACCTCACCCTTACATGGAGCTGTCATATCACTACCACTAAGCTGCAAGTGGCTTTTTTAATTTGCCAACATCTTAATGTATTTTACTATCATTAGCTGCTACTTCTCCTCTCACACAAAACAGGTTTAGAAAATCTATTTTACTAAGAGCTAGTATATCTAATTTGTACGAATTTACTAAAGCTTGTCAGTCACACTAAAGCATTTAATCATCTGTGACATTAAAATAAAACACTTTAAAACCTTTGGCACAGAGTGTTCCTGTTAAGAAAGTACTGTAATAGTATTCACTCTGCTGGCAACACAGAAAAGAGCAGCAGAAATTAATATGAACAAAATACAGTCATTCTCATAAAACTTCCATACTGGTCAAAGTTGGAAATTCTTCAATGTTCCTTCAAAGAACAGCCTATTCCCATTGTAATGATCTGAGATGTTTCATCCTTCCATATACAGCAGCAATGTAGGCAGGGGGAAGCTGTTATAAAGTCAATACTAGGGGGTTTTAGTGTAATTAGAACCCCTCATAGCCCAGAGGGAAGAAAAAAAAAGGAAACCTTCTCTCTGCTTTTATATTACTACTGAGAAAAAATCTGAACACTTAAATTAGAGGAGTTATCTTAAGGGGAATATCTTTTTGCCCTTCTATGCTGAGTCTTCACTGGAGTCAGGATAGTTAGAAACTGCCATTTAATTTCACTCCTCTCCTCCTGCCTTTGTTTTAAAAAGAGACAAATAAATTGCAATTGTCACATCCGTGTCACTCCAAGATCCTGGTCTCAAGGATCATCACTAAATGTAATGAGACTTGGTGTTACTCGGTGCTAGGAGCACCTTTCAAACAGCCAGCTCTTGGTCCCCAGCCTACAGCAGAGGGGAGAGCCCTGCTTGGCCACAGACCCACAGAGTGACAAACTGGGGGCAGGGCGCCAGCCTGGGGCTCCCGGCAGCATCGACACCACTGCTCACCAGGGGTCATAGTGTGCATTGAGAGAGGGAGGGAGGGCAGGGGAAGGAAAAGGAAAAGGAAAAATGGAAAAGGGGAAAAGGAAAATGAGGAGTAAATTGCTGTAATTTCATATGCATAAGAACACACCCTACTAAAAATATTTGAGGTTTGAACAGCTGTCTGTGGAATACTCTGAATCCTATGCAAATACGTTGAAAGCAATACCACCCTAGCCAATTTACCCCACTAATTTTCTTTTATTTATGCACACATTTTCTTTTGCTGTTGATGGAATTCTGTTCATGTGTTAGGAAGGGAATAAATTCCTTAATTTTCAAATCTCAGTCCTATTTTCTGTAAACTAGGATCTCCCCTCTTCCTAATTCAATTTGCCTCTCTGAGACTGTCCCCAGTAGAAAGTGAATCAATCACTTCATGAAAGGCACCTCTTCATTACTGTCAGAAGAAAGTCGCCCTACTCTTTAAGCAATAAACCCATGCAAGGTAAAAGAAAATACATTCAAGAACCATAGTAAGGAAAAAGGAAATGCCTGTAAATTTGCCAAATTCAGTTAGTTTAATTTGTATGTTATTATTCACAGGCCAATGCTGTGATACTTCACTGCAAAAAAGAAAGAAAACTCAGAAATTGTTCATGTGTCCACTGAATTCCTGTGTTGTGCAGCATTATAACAATTAGAGCTGCAGAGGGTACTGTGCTGAAATTCACACTTTCTTGAGAGGAACCTACACAGTCCTTTTGAGGGACCTGGATTTTCCCCTCTGAATTCCAAAGGACTTGTGATAAATGAGTTTATAGGCAGCTGAAGAAGAGTCAATCTGAAACAGAAGCATCTTTTATAAGGAGAATCACCCTTTTCTTAGATCTCTACATTTTCTACAATAAAACATCTACTTTCTACCCAGAAAGGTTTTTACTTCTGTAACAGACAACTATCAGATTTATTCTGGGGAGTGTTCTTGTCATTTGGGAGTATGTGAAAGAGGCAGAGGCCAGACACAGTAAGGACAGAGCACCTCTCTGTGGTTCCTCCCAGCCCACGAGCCAGGCACACACCTCACAGAATTTGCAGGTCTGCAGCCCCTTCCAGGTAAGAGGTGGAAACAGCCTTCATGCAAAGCCTGTTTCAGTAACGCCTGCCAGTGACAAGATGGAGTGGGATGGATGCTAATGGTGCCCACTGCTTCAAATTGTAAACGGATGAGTGCTTCAGAACGAGAAAAAAGTGCACCCAGGGCTATTCAATCGGGAACTGCTTAAGAAACTCATGAAACAAACTCATCTATGACAATGAGCATCCCA
Organism: Sitta carolinensis; assembly: GCA_032173965.1. NCBI lineage: Eukaryota > Metazoa > Chordata > Aves > Passeriformes > Sittidae > Sitta > Sitta carolinensis. The sequence continues at coordinate 18,746,787 of CM063292.1, forward strand.
AGGAGACATTGCTGTAGGATTGCCCTGTTCTTATCCTGCCCCCCATGATATTCATGACAGACCACTCTCAGAGACAGATACTGGGGAGACAAATCTCCTGTCTGACCAGGTATGGCAATTCTTACACAGGGCTGTGCAACCTGATTGCTTTGCTTGGACGTTAGACACATGAGTGGCTGACACTAGCTTCATCCATTTCCCCCATTCTCATTTTCAGCCTGGTGAAGATGAAAATCTGCTGTCCATTTCAGATGTAAAACTGAGAGAGGCTGAACAGCTCTGCAGAGGAACCAGCTCAGCATCTCCCTGTCAGCTGCCCTGGGAAAATCTTCTCATTTTCCTCCCCTCCAGCCCAGAAACACAATCAACTAAATATCATGGCTGCCTACACAGCACTCCCAAAACCTTGCTGGCAATTCTTTATAGTGCTTCTGGTGAAAAGATTTATGATTTTTCTTTTTCTTTTTTTCCCCTAGAGCCTAGTTTAATATTGCCTCTTTTTTTACTCCTCCCTCTCCCCGCTATCAAAAAAGGTTTCTCTTTTGCTGTCAGGGACAACCAGAAAGTGGTCCAGTACCCAGCAGTTTCTCCCCAACCTATTGAGATTCCCACCCTGCTACCACAGCATCCACAACAGCTGTGGCACTCCAGTCTCCCCATGATCCTGCAGGGGGAATTCCTCCACTCTGAAATGCTTTCCTGAAATTATAAATAATGAATACTTGGAGTTTTTCATCACTGCTGCTACCTCATCTGCAGTGGTTCAAGGCCAAACAAAGCAAAGTGAAAGGACATATGTGAAATATTATATTGGACTAATATAGTTGGAAATATAGACAAGTTCTTCAGTATGTAAATCTCTCTTTATATGACCTTGTGCATCCAAAGTTTATGCTTCTTCCTGACAGTTTTTCTAGTCATCTCCTTGGGGAGTTTCTTTGTTTTAATTCAACAAACAATTCAGCAGGCTTGTCAAGAATTAATTAGTTGGCTCAGGCAAAAACATTCACAACAATCTCCTACCTCTGTTTACAGCAGTCCTGTACCAGCCTAGCTGCACCTCTATTTCTGCTACAATTCATAAAACCTGTATTAATCTGCAGATTGCCTTTCCTCACAAAACCCCAACAGCTCGCTGTCTCCTCTGCTTCTCTGTTTGGCAAAACAAAACTCAGGGAAGAAAGGAAATGATATGGTAATTAAATTCTCTCTGTTTTAAAGGGACAAGCAATCTTTCTGCTAATCTGCTCCTTGCAAATTCAAGACAAATACAAGGGAATTAATATTGTACAGTTCTTGGTAATGTACTAACTATAAATTGCTGACTATCAAATTAAAAGTAGGAACAACGATACACAAGATGTTATTAAAAACCATTTACAATAACAGAAAGTTAACAATTTCTATCCAGAGGATTCTGCTATAGCAGATGGGATTACACTGCAAAAAATAAAATCTCCAATATAATTCGCCAATTCATTCTTCATCAATCCTTTCAAGATTAAGGAGGGTTTAAGTCATGGTAATTTAGAAGGGGAGGGATCCAAACCCGTGGGTACTCAGTACAGAGCAAACCCCAGAATTTCCCATAACTAAACAATGAGACTTAATTAACAGGTCAAGTGAGTGATTTGAGGGATATTTGTGACACCTGTTTCCATATGCTCAGAGGGACTATTTTTAGCAATATTTGACAGTGCACACATTTTGACTACAAGCCAAGAGCAGTAGATAAAGTAGACCAATTTTCTGATTTTACTTGAGACAGCATTGCGCCCTTTCCATACCTTCAGATTCCTGCAGACTTTTTTTTAAATTTTTTCCCCTACAAAATACATCATAAGAAAAGAAAGGATAGAAAATTTTTACTGTTTTTAACTTTAATAAAATGGAATATTTTCCATCAGGATGTGTTGTGGCTCAAAATAAAAAGGGGACTGATAGCTGATAGAGGATGATGCTGAAGTGTTATACCAAAAATACTTTTACTTTTACCTTAGTGTACACAGCATGAAGTTGATTCCAAGGGAAGATTATTGGTTTTGTAGTGAGCTACATTATTTAGATGGATGCATCCCATTCTATCTCTAGGATTCTGGTCTAGTGCCATGAGACCTTTCAGTCCCTCAAGGCTGCAAAGATTTAAAGTTTCTTGGGCTGGAACTTTGAGGGACTGGCTGTACAGAAGTGAAACACAGCAGACTTAGCCAAGAAGTCTGCTGACCTGGATCTCTCTCTCTCTCTCTCTCTGATGCTGCAAGGACTAGAAAAATCCTTTAAAAGGTCTTCATCAGTTCTAGCACAAAGAGAAAAATTTTCATCTTATGAGAAAAGGTCATGAATTCAATTCTCAGCTTCTTGAGGTCAAAGATCTTATATGAATATTAAAGTAAAGAAAATGTAAAGGAGGAGAAATAGGCATGTAATGCAAGAGCCACGTGAAATCAGCAAAGCTATGCCTTTGTAAGAATACATTTATTAAAAAAATATGTGTGCACTGTGAATTTTACCAGATTGCTGCTAATATTGGGTAAAAGGATTCTCAGTGGTTGTCTGATTTTTCACTTATCTCAGTAAAAATATTCTTTCTTGTGTTGTAAAGATCCCAAATGTAAGATGAGACTCCAAGAAAAGTGCTCCAGAAGGTACTGAGACTGTCCCTGGTGTTGTGGCACTGATACATTTGATGGGAAAGGTTGTGATGGATTCCCTGAATGCTGCATGTTCTTATGTTGTAAATTGAATTTTCTACCTGGACTACACTTCCCATACTGCAATAGGGTCTCATCATTCAGAGAGAAAAAACAATAAGTATCATGCAAAGCATCTGACCAAGAGATGTAGTCACTAAAGAAATATGTGGGCATGAAACCATGAAATTACCAGTGCTGTAAGATATTAGTGCAGCTTTTGTAACCAGAGGCTTCTGGGTCCAGCTGCTCTTTCCTTCCCCTGCTACCAAAACAACCCCACCAAAAAACCCAAAACAACATCCCCCCATATAGACCCTTACATGTGTAAATAATGCTGCTGAAATCAAGAAAGCAGGCGCATCTCTATTAATGTGACTGCCAAATGAAGTTCTCAACCAGTCAGCACATGAAATAAAGACATATGGAATTAAATTCATTGTGTTCAATCAGTAAAAAGTAAAAGAATTCAAATTAATTATGCAAACTTTAAAAAACACATTTAGGGATATGATGTGTTCAGAGAGGTACGTTTTGCACACTACCTGAATCTAGCTGAGAGAACACATAAAACATTCATTTCATTTTCGGGTATGTGCTCGTTTAGTACAATACACTGAGCCATAATGATGTAGATAGCAATTTTATGGTCTTGTATGATTCATGCTGCAAAGGATACCATGCCACACTGAAACCTTTTTATTATCAATCATTGGGAAACACAAGCTTGAAGACTGGCATTAATTAAGAGGGTAAGGATTTACAAATGCTTCTGCTTCATTCTCTAAATATAAATATTCATGGTAGTATCTATGGATGGCTTTTTGAAGTAAAAATTGATCTTGGAAAATAAGAAGTTGTAAAGGCAATAGAAGCATAATTATGAAAGGCTGTCTTCAAATCTTACAACTGGAACACTTGATGACAATAATTCTCTCCTTTTTGTAAAAACAAAAGTATTGGAATAATTATGGAAATACAAAAAAAAAGGTGACCATGAATTTAGATTCCTTGTTAAAATCAGGTTTTTTTAAAATAAAAAGGATTACATTTCTATTTACTTTCCTCTTTTCTTTTACCAGTTGTTTCTCTCTGGATCCTTTGTGTCTGTTTCTCAGGAGGCCTCTTAGATGTGCACCTGATACACACATTTACTTTCCCATTTCCTTGTGTTCATGCCAATATTGCTGTCACTTCTGTCTGTGCATCTTCCTGAACAAATCTCACAGGTTTTCTGCATGTATTCCAAACTGGGCATTAGCCATAACTAAAGTAGCTCTTTTTCATTTGCATTTATATTCCTATTTCTCTTTGTGTAAGTAATTATGGTAAATGCATGCCTGCAAGTACACATTAAAAATAAGATATATAACTGAATGTACCTGCTTGATAGCCCATTACTTGTTTATTTTCCCAAAGAACACTAAGTAATACATACATGAAAAAAAAAAATTACATATGTAATTGGAAGGATTGTTTCCACCTCATCTAAATGTAGAAAATAATTAATTTATTAGAAACAGATTGAATACTGCAAATAAAAAGACTGGCAGCAGCTAGTGATGACTGTGGTGAGGAACTCATTCCTGCAAAGAGTCTATACCTCATTAGACTGAGGTAAGAAACACATGGCTAACTACAGATCTGAAGAAAGCACAGAAAGTCAAGGTTTTTCCTACCTTTAAACACAAAAAGAAAACTTGTTTTCAACTGCAATATTTTCTAGGTCATCAAGGAACAGATGTTCTTCATTTAACAATTCCATAAGTAAATAAAACAGCTCCTGGTGATAAACATTCAGGCAAAATGACTGAAAACAGTGTCTCCTCAACTGCCCTGAAGGTAAGGTAACTATTTAAATTTGCCCACACTTGCTATCTCCACATTTAAAACTGCCAGCTAACAACTGGCAAAGAACATTGATAAAAAACAAACCAAATTGATTTCTTAGATACTTCGATTTTTTTTTCCTCTTTTAATGCTGTTGACAAGATTAGTAGACGATACAAAAATATCTTACTGAATCTTCAAACCCCTTGTTGATCTATTTTATCTTTATTATTTTGTTCTAACAAGCACGCCCCATCTTCTGGAATTCATCAGCCTAAAACACCATTTAGTATCTTCTATTTTCAGACCAGCTCTTATTAACCTAAACCATTCAGTGAATAATGCCTATGCCTGTACAATGTGTGATTAAATACAACTATATTCAGCGCTTTCATATATGAAATCTGCTTGGGAGAAAAATTGCCATGCTACTGGACAGCATATTTGAATATTCTTCCCTTTCACAATTATTTATTATTTCTATTAGCTAATGTTGTTTTACTCCTAATTATGGGTAATTAGATGATGAGTTGTCAACACAATCAATTCACTTAGAAGCTTCTACATTTAATTAACTCAAGATGGTTTTGAACATTTAAATGTCAAAACAACATTTAGAAAACAGAACATTAATATGTTGTTCATTGAGCTGTACATTATAGAATGTGACTTTAAGAACCAAAGGTTTTGGTGTGATGACAGGTCTCAAATTCTGCTTGTAGAGAGTCCAAATTTGCTGTACATTTTGACAGCTTTACTACAATGGCTTTGGGCTTAGCCAGTCACCTGTTACAGAACTTCAGTGCTGATCTGAGAACACCAACTACTGCAGGACTTGGTGGATAATGGAAAAACACCCTTCCCAAAGCCAGCATCTAGGAAAGCTGCAATGTCAACCTCCATCCATTGTAATGGCTTCAGCAGGGGGATGGCTCCTCCCAACAGAAAATGGAAAGGAAAGGCAGAGTCAGACCCATCATCAACTGAAGAAGGGCTCTAGACAGAGGAAGGTGTAAGATGGCAAGGGCTTCACATCCATGTTTGTTCTGGACTATGTGATAAGAGACAGTAAATGTGCCCATTTCTGTTGGTTTTCACCCTGTTCTGCAAAAGGATGATGAGAGCAAATCAGGACAAGACTGATGGGAAGTTTCAGGGAAAGTGATTTTTATTTAATAATACTGTTGCTGAAAAAGCACCCTTCACAGCCTGACAGACTGTTATAACAGCTGAAATTCTTTGACATTTACAATGAAGTTCACTGTCTTGTTTGAGCATATCTTCCCAAAACAATCATTAAGCCACCAAATAATCATCCTAACACTAAAGATTCTTCTTCAGCATATGAAATCATAAGATGATCTTAAAAAGCTTAGCAGCTACTGAACACATTAGTAGAGTTTTCTATTCCTGGCAAGAGTCTCAGTCTCTCTCTCTCCTAAAGGATATACAATTGCAGTGGAAGAAGTGGTCAAGAATGCCAGACCAACCAGCATTCTGTTGTTCATGAAGAATAGATATAATCAGGGATCTGGCTTTGGGGCCCTTATGAGCTCTCCTGGAGAAGAACAGAGCAAGGGTGGGAGAAGAGCTCATGACCCATCATGGTTCTGAAAACATACCTGGGTATGAATGTCTTGCTTTCCTGTGACTACACCAAGCTTGCAAGGTACTAAGCCCAGGCTGGCAAATTCTAAGAGTTAATCCTTATTCTCATAGTGAAATTCTAAGAGTTAATCCTTATTCTCATAGTGACCATATGTAAGGGTTTTCATATTAGAAAATCTGCCAGAGGGAAACTGAGTGCTTGAGATAATATCTGACAAGGAGTTATGTTTTCCTCTTATCACCAGGACTTTTGGAAAGATGCTTGGAAAGGCTTGAGAGCTTCAGGCCTTGCTCAAAGCCAGCTAGATCACTACACAAAGGCAGACTCTTACCCCATGAGCTTTAAGGCTACACATTAAAAAATGGTGGTTTAAAAGTTGCCTTTTCCAGCCTAAAAACTATAATTTTAAATTTCATTGCTGAAGATTCAGACTTGATGGAATCCATCCTGCTCTAGTGAAATTTCCAACTGTTCTCCAGGGTCAGAACTTCTGGCTTTAGGAAGGGGTTTTGTGACAGAATTTAATCTATGGTCATCTTTCAGTCAATGCATGTATTTGCTTAAATTTCTTACCAAATCCCCATGGCCATCCAGACTCAGCTTTACAATGCTGAACAAAGCAGCAAAACAAAAAAATACAAGTCACCAGCTATATTTCCAGCACTAAGTCAAGTCATACATATTTCAATTCACATGGCATTTGCTCTTTCACATCTCTGAAAGTTACCCTGCTTTTCACTCTGACAAGCTGTCATTGTTTCTAGTAACACATTTTTGTTTCAATGCTGGGAGACTTTTCATTACCTTCTGTATCAGAAGAACTGTTTTCCACAGTACATATCCCAAAGGCCTGAGTGAAAGAATGCTGCCTGCTTGCTTTAGTACCAAAGCCAGAACCTGAGAGTCAGCACAAATGAAAAATAAAAAGAAATTACTGAGAATTTGGGGGCGTCTCATACCAAGTAGACAGAATAACTTTAAGGTCTATAAAATAAACACAATTTCCTTCTGTTGTAGAGTAGGCATTATTCATTACCAGTATGGTTTTGTTGTGGCTGTGCTGTGTTTTGGTACTGAACATCAACAACATGACAGAAATGTTTCAGCCTTTCTATTCTCTTTCTACAAATGTGGATGTAACAGTAAAGCCGAATGACAGGTACTCCCACCCTTGCTGGTATTCCATCAGTCAGGCACAGTTTGAACAGCATGGGGCCCAGATGCAGCTGCGTAAGCCAGCACCTATTAGCTGCTTCCTTTGATTCTCCTGCTACTGCTCAGACACAGGGCAGGATGTTGCAAAGGATAAGCAGCTCTAAAAACAGACAAAAAATAATATTATCCCAAACAAAGGTCAATAAGGTACTCTGAAGACCTTCTCTGTTTCTCTTTCTCCTTTTTAGAACAAACTGTCCTGTCAAGATCTCAATGGTTTCCGTGAGCCTGAAAGATAATTCAAGATCTCTGTATAGTTTGAGAAAGTTTTAAAAAATGTAGCATGCAGTGCAGCAGTTTGAAGCCTCTCATGCAAGACTGAAAGATAAAAAAGAAAAGTAATCATGATGAATGCCTTTTCCTGCTCTTGTTCTTTTTTTCCCTATTCCTAAATTCCTTTCTATTGCCAACAAGAAGGCATGATTTTCAAATTTGTTTACAAAGTTAATGTTAGGCTATGGCAGGATTTGGGATGCTACTTCCTCACACCAACAATTCTTTACATATTATTTTCAGTCCTTGAGAGTGTTCAGAATGAGCTGGTGCAGTGAGATCAGTTTGTGGCTGATATGTTCATGACTCTGAATTTCTTTTCCTCATGATGGTTACATCACAGATTCTTACATACAAAGCCACTGTTTTTCAAATGAATGAATTCAGAACGTTAAAATATATGTCCTACAGACTAGGAGTGAATCTGTACACATATCCACGAACACAAATAGATGAAGTCTTGGGCAAGTCAGTAAAGTTTCTGGCTGTGTTCTCTTTGAAGTTTTATGCTGTACAGTTGGATGTGCCAAATGCTGAATTTTTGGTAAGACTGAAGTAAATTATAAATAAATGCAGAAATTCTCAGGGGTTGATATGAGATTTGGAGAGCCTTAAATGGCCAATGAATTTCAGCTTGCACAGTCACTATGCCATAATTGCATGGTTATGAACTTTGATTAGTTGATTGCTCCCTTCCAACCTGCCCATTTTTGAAATCATCACAGGCCTTTCTCCACTCACACTGAGGCCAAAGGCTGTGTTCCAGTGGCTGCTCCTGGCACGTGGGGCAGGGCTGCAACCCACAGTGCACACTGCAAGCAGAAGAAAGGTCTGTGAAGAAAGGAGTCCTGCTGCTCCCACACCTAAAATAGTTCTTTTTTCCCCATCAGGGATGTCCTGGATGCTAATGTATTTCCGAAGTGGGGTTTCTGGAAATGGTGCATAGAGAATTACTAGTGGATTGATGTCCCAACCACATAAAAATCAGCCTACATCTGAACTGGCCGCAATGGTGCAGGTTTGACAGAGCCTAGGTAAGGCAGAAAACCCCCTTCTTCAATTTTGAGGCATGCTTGGACAGCTTTGGCTGTGTTTCTCTAACCTATATATTTGACTGAAATAATCCTTCAGGCAGGCATCAATTACTATTCTATAACAGAGACACAGAGTCCTGATCTTGGCTGAAATATTTTCAATCCTTCAGAATATAACCACATGCATAAGTAATAACTTGGATGTGTTTTAGCATTTCCCTCATCTCAGTGAAGTATATATATATATAAGTGGCATCAAAATACTGGATATTTCTGCTCTGCAATACTTATGTAAATCACTACTATTTTGGATGCAGTTCTCTGTCAGCATCAACATTTGTGGCTTGCAAAAGGCATTATTCTACACTTATGCTTGGCATTCCTACTGGAATTATAATTCTGAGAAATCATCACAGCCATCTAAAGGGGTTTGTGCATGAAGTTCCTGCTCCTTTAAACACTGCTTAAGCCAGAATGACTAATGGTCTTTTTCAAGGATGACTAGATTTATATATCTTCCCTCTGGACTCAATGCTCCCATGCAGCCAAGAAACCTTTTATTAAAATACTAGCAATATAGTTACATTTTACTCTTAATACCTGCAGACCAAAGATTCCTACAGAGTAGAATTCTTCCCAGCAGATCAAACTGCAAAAACAGCAAACCAGGAATGACTGAGAATCACGCTGATCTCACAGAAAACTGGCACTGCATTTCCAAAAATAAATTCCAGTTCCAACCCTTTCATTCCCACAATCAAATACAGGTGCAGCTGTACAGCAGTAATCAATGGCGGATAGAGACAGATGTGCAACTATCCAATTTGCAAATAAAGAACGCACATGTCAGTAGCATGGACGACCACATCTTCACTTCAAAGAGTTTAGGACTGGATTTGGCAGGCAAAAACATACATGTGTTTGGGAGGCTCAACAGCACAAGAAATGATCGTATGCTCACTAATCAAAATCCAGCAGAGGCCTTCTTTGACAATTTGGCCCTAAATATTAAGCAGTGCCTGGGGGCTGATTAAAATTGACCTCTCCGAGGCATAGATCATGCAACACTAAGAAAACAAGCTGAAGAAACAGAAGCAAAGACTGCTGTTCTGTGCATCTTTATTGGTATGAAAACTCTTTAGACGCCAAACAAGGGGGGTGTTCAGGGGGAGACGTTAATATCTGAGGAGGGAGATCAAAAGCAGTTAACGTTCCTGGCACTGCATTGTGGCATGTGTATCTTTATACTTTTAAACTTACAGTAAAAAAAAAAAAAAAAAAAAAAAAGGAAAAAGAAAAGAAAAAAAAAAAAAAAAGAAAAAACGAAAAAGAAACATTTCTTTGTTAAATCAAATATTGCCACATGTTACTCATTTTAAGTATGCTGTCCTAAGATCCAGCTTAATTTAGTCTGCATTGAACATTTAGTGTGGCAATGTTTTGCTCTGCCAGGAATATTATCTGAATGTTAAACATGAACTCAATTTATTCATCAGAATATGGCAAGCATGATACCAAAGGTCACTTTGTTTATATTGTCCTCCAACTCCATAACTTACAGCCTGTTTCTTTCATCTTCAAACCTCAGAACACTCAACATTATTGGATGTTACAATGTGGGTAAGAGAACTGGATTATTATTACTTTTTTTAAAGCATTTTTATTTGGAACTGGAGGGAAGGAAACAGCCTTGTTCAGCAGCAAGGAAAAGCACAGAAACATGCAATAACACATCTGCTCCATTATGAACTGGCAGCAGTTATGCAAGATAAGTTTGCCCTGGTATGGAGCATACATAAGAAGCTGTGTGCATTACATCTTAATGCTCACAATGCAATTATAGCATCTTGATTCTGTAAGCAGTTGCTGATCTCAGCCACATCAGAATAAAACCACAACCACCACTTGTGCATTTTTCATGCAAAACATGGCCACAAAGCCTTTGCAGAACCTGAGCCAAATTCTGATATTAATTACACTGGCAGAGCTTTGCAGTAGTACCACATTCATATGCAGCTCTGCTGTTCAAAACTGTGTCTACAGCAGCAAGATTAGCTTAGAAACTGGTACCTATTCTTCAGACACATTGTACATTGCTCATATTACCAGTTAGGATGATTCCAATGCTGAAAATGCTTGTCCCTCCTCCCCTCAACATCTAAAGGCAGCTTGAATCTAAAAGCATAGAACCATACAAATGCATAAGCAGGTAGATGAAAGACACATGAACAGAAACATCCATTTCAAAATAACCCAAACCATTGTCTTTCTGAAGTGGCAGAAACATATTACCATTCTTTACTATTTGTCACTGCTTCTAAAGAAATATTGGCGTTCACCCTGCTTGCTGATAACTCATTATTATCTTATAACTTAATGAATTCAGATGTTAAATTTTCTTTTACCTTATTAAAGACTCAGTTCCCTGATATTATATTGAATTGCTAGCATTTTCACACAATCACATATCAGATATCAGGAAAGAAATATCCATCTGCTAATTCACTATCAATAAAATCCAAAGAAACAAAACTGATTATTGGTACCCAGGCTTTTCAAATCCAGGCTATAGAATCCTCCAATACAGTATTGATACTTCCCATCAAAACACTCCTCTGTGATTATAAATGTAAGGCTGAAGAAATTTTCCCAACTTTATCAGAAGGAGCATCTTTACAGAAAACCCTAACCAAAGCACCCTAGTGCCCAAGGGAGCTCCCAGAAATGCTGCACTGAGAAGGCTGAACAGGTAAAGTGATGCAGACACAAAGATGTTCAAGAGGACTAAATCCAGTGCCAGGTGCACTTTTCATGACCCCTATGAAAATGAAAATCCCCGTATATGAGTGTCAGGCTGATCCAGAAAGGCATTTTCATGACAATGGAATTCCCTAAAACTTCCATCTCTCAAATGCACTGTTATTTGGAGATTGATAGCAAGCTGTCCAAAATCATCAGGTATTAGACTAACTCTGCTTTTGTAATCTTAGCTCTGATTTTGGTGACAGCAGAATTAGACCTTAATTCCCCTCAAAGAGTATTCCAATGATGACAATTTAGAACATCCAGACTGGACTTTAAGTGCATGTGTTAGCAGATCCCATAGTTATATTTCTCCTCAATCACACTTTATGCAAGTAGTTAGTGACCTCAGAAGTTAGTTTTATTCATTCAAAGGCCTCCATTTTTAAAATTTTGTAGATACAGCCACCTTAAATCTAATAATTAAAAAGATTTTTTTTTTCAGTGACAGACAGACATATACACAAGTGTGTTAATTGACAGAGTACCTTACCCCCATAATGCATTCTTATGTTTTATATACAGGTAAGCTTCAAGAGTGCATTTCTTAATCCAATGAAATATTTATCAGATCTGAGATCTAAAGTGTACATATTCAATTTTTTATGCACACCTTTACATGATTCATGAAATTCACTCATAATGTGAGTTCTTTTCATTAAATTTTGTTTTTATGTATCATTGTTACCTTCTTTTTTACAACTGGATTTATATTGAACTGACAAATATCATTCAGGTATCTTTGAACAAAGTAGCTCTTACCTTTTGATAGAAATCATGAAGCTCTAGCTCCTGTGGTAGGTTTCTTTGTAAATAAACAAGCCCCCAAAAAAGAACTAAATTCAGGATAATGTTAAATCTGCTGTGAAAATCAATGTGTTACATTACACCAGTTAGTTTCTTTATTAAAGTTTATGAATATGTTCATAGATGGCCACTTCTGCATGGAATAACAGTGATTGAAAAGAATATTCTGAATGTATACAGAAATGAACCATTACACTTAAACCAAAATGGATTTTTGGACTGAAGATTGTTTGGTTTCTCAATCAAATTTGCACTTGCATGCATCTTAAAGGGCAGCTGGCTTTTCAATCAAAATCAAACTCCTGTAAACCAAAATTTAGTCTTGCATTACAAGTACAAGGGAGTATAACTTACTGGTGAGGAATAGTTTGGCTGTTGGGATATTGTGTTGAGGTTTGTGTGATTGTTTGGTAACCATTTCATGGAGCACAGCAGGGAAGGTGGGATTTGGGGAGCACGAGGACAGTGAGCTCTGCTACCCCAGCAGCAGTAACTGGAGCGGAGCTTGGGCAGTTTGGTTGGGTGACCTTTGGTTCCACATCCCTCTGTGTGCTCAGGGCCTTCCAGAAGCACTTGGTGAGGGTGCTGGGAAGTGCCCTCTGTAGTCTGGATTCAGATCTGATGTTTTGGGTTTCTGGTGTTTTTTCCCAGGAAAAGAACACAAACACCAGGAGATTGTATTTGTAACACTATCCATGTTAAGAATTCTTCTGGGAGGAGGGATCCCTCTTGATATCCCTCTGGTTTGACCAATGTGGGTCACCAATCACATTGGTCTGTGTAAAATTGTGTATAAGGGGAAAAGATCCCTAATAAATTCACTTTAGGCAACCTCGAGAAAAATCATAAAAGGAGTCCGTGTTGTGTATTATCTAACAGTGATGCCCCTCACCACTCTGCCAAAAGTGCTGTGGCTGCCTCTGGAAACAGCTCCCCAACCCTTTGTGGAACCGGGCTGGGTTTGAAACTCACACAGGAGCACATTAAATTCCTCTAGGAAACAGGTAAATGTCACAACACATTGATACCCTGCAAGCCAGATACAAAGATACGTCACAGTGTTTGGCCAGCATTCTCCAGAGTGCAAAGTATTTGTTTCCAGAAACTATCTAATAGATCATCTGGCCTCCCACCTTAGCCCTTCTGCATTGCCTTATTTCATTTTTTTGGAAAGTGTAGTTTTGGGTCCTACACAATAACACACCTTTGAGGTTCTCTCATACAGCTCCATAGGAGACCAGGCTTGACACTTTTATAGCCTCCCCTGAAAAATGGGACTAAAAAAGAAAAGTTTACAATGTCATTTTTTCAAACTCAGCTAAACAGCACTGAACTGCTGATATTACATTACAGAGTCACAAAATCATAAGGAAAATATTTTAGCTTTCTAAATAATTTGAGGTACAAAATTGCACTACTTAATGCTAACTGCACATTGTATTTATTTTTCTTAAGAGAAGGAATACTTTTAAGTACTAACCCCAGCTACTGACCCTTTACGTGAACTAATTCCTCAACTAACATCACTTTTTCTTTCCCTTAGTTTCAGTGGGAGGAAAAGAAAATCCAAACACCATCCCTCTTTCCTTCATCATTAAGATCAACATTTGCTCAAACACAAGTTATGGGCAGAAGACAGAATGTCTCTACTTTGAAAATGGGGGAAGGAAATATTTCTTAGGCTGGAAATTTATTGATGTTCAAAACCAGCAAAAGGATTCTGGCTTTTAATACTAGCTCCTGTATAAATAATATTGTATACATGTATATATACACAATGTGTATAGCCTTATATGTTTTATTTATATGTTCCACTATATACAGGAGTTAAGGGGCTGAGATCAGGATTTTATTTTTCCTTGAAAAAGTTGCTGTTACAAAGGCTACAAAATATTATTGTGATGATTCCAGTGACAGGGCTATCTGTGCAGTTAGCAATTTCAGATCTCTTTATGGTTCAGAACATAGTATTTTTGCAATTAAAATGTAACTAAAATGGAGACTTGTTTAATAGCTGAAGCTACTGTAAAAACTAAGGTCAACTACTTGAAAGAACAAAAAGTGACTGCAAGATTAGTTTCCCTTTAAGTTTTCCTCTAGAGCCTTGTAATCTGGCATGCCAAGCAATACACTCACTTCTGAGAAACTGCTCCAAAACACCAGAATTTTCAGCTGTAGAACAACCCTAAACCTCCATAAAACACAGTCCCATACTACTTTTACTTACATTGTTAAGATAATCATTGCTTCTAGAGACGTTTTAAAAAAATTAAAATATCATAATTTTTCAGTAGTTTAATTTCTCCACTTGGTCAGGTTTTCCCAAACTTGCACAAAAACCTCTTATTATCTGTAGAAAATGACCATAAGCTTACTGGCTTTCAACAACCAAGGGAATGCTCTCCCTCTCAGGAGCATTAAATAATATTTGGGCAGGAAGATTGTCCTGAACTTCTACTCAGAGACTAGAAAACTACATTAGTCTAGAAAAAAGCATTCCTCCAGCTGAGCATGCATGCCTGTGGCTGGACTAAACTCTTTCCCCAATTAAATTATATCAGTGTTGATAGCTCAATCTCCAGGAATCTCTGTCATTATGCCATCAGAGAAAACCGATGTTGATTCCCCCCTGCAGATCTCATTAGTGAGGCCAAAGGTGGGAAGAGAACCTCACTTACTCTTTCAAAAAGAGAGGATCACCACAGAGGTGTCCTTTGTGTGAAAGTACAGCCTGGTGTGTAAGTCATGTTTTAGATTCATTTAAAAAAATGAACAAATCCAACAAGAGATGCTGCCACTCTCCTGCTAGTTCAAAGCAAAAAAGCACTTAAACAATTCATGGTTTATAACAAGGCAGATCACAAAGAATAAAAGAAAATAAATGTTACATAAATCATGTAATCTTTTTCCCAATGCAGTTCATTAACAACTTCAAAAATAAATCAAATAACATTGCCAAAAAAAATAAATAAAGAAAGCTGATATAATTAGATTTATACAGTGAACTTATTGTGCTAGCATTCCAAGACATCTTGTAAAGCACACCAATACATTTCTGGCTAAGAGCATTACTAGAATAATTTTCCTTTGTAAAATGACTTAGTGTAAAAGTATCCCATCCAGAGAAGCTCCAAACAGTGCTCCATGCTGCATTTGGTCTTTCCCAGTTCTAAGACCAAATGTTCAAACAAAGTATCCTGAGTAAATTGGAAGAGCTGAGGATCTGAAGTGGCCAGAGCACAGAACCCGTGGGCAGGCCATGTTCCTGTCACAGCCCAGGAAGGCAGAGGGCGCAGATTTTTCTGCTCTCACTCATGCTGAAGAAATGACCAGTGCAGCAAGTGAAAGCTGCTGGACTCAACACTTACAGCCCTGGAGATTATGGATCTGCTTTGTATGTTAAAGTCATAGCAGATTCTTACAAGTGCAGTAGAACTGTGAGGAAGAGAAGCTTAGATGTGCATAAATGTGTAAAGTGTAAATGATACACTTTAGCAAGTTGTTACATCCTGTGCACTATATAATATTTATACATTTTAGCATTTTTTAACTTCTCATAAATTTTCTGCACCTGCCCAAAACTTCTTTGATACTTAGCTGCAAAAAGAATCTTCTTTTTTTGTTTGTTTTTTTTTTGTTTGGTTTTTTCCCTTTTCTGAATAGGTACCAGCATAGTCTATGAAAACTAATATTCCCAAGAGATGAAGCAATTTTAAAAATCATCACAACATCAACTCAAATTTGATATGCTGGACACAGAGCTAGAAGTCATGGCACAGAATCTGGACCAATACATCAATCCATGGGTTCAGAAACTTCTCTGGGACCACTTGAAAATCCCTCATGCTTTTTTCAGTGAGGTGAGATGACACCACTGCTATTTCACAAGACTGAAGGAATGGTCAAATATTTCAAAAATGGGATCTCTGATGAAAATATAACATCCTCAAGTTATATAAAATGGTAAGAAAATAGAGTATTCAAAAACAAATGCAAAACAAGCACTAGAACAGCCATAGCCAGGCAAGCAGAAACAGATGGAAAATGCTAATCAGAGACTAGAAAAGGCATCAATAAGCTCTCCCTGGAGAGGGAGCCTATAAACCTAATCAAAAGACTTCCTTTGGGGAAAAACTAGCAGATAGGCAAATTAAAACAAAATGAGTTAATCAACCCCAAAAAAACACTAAAAACACCAGAGCAAGTTAAAGTTGCAAGGTCCTCCATTGAAACCTATTAACAGTTCTACAGAGTCTCCAAAAACACAACCCAGATCCAGTCTCTGGAACAAGACATTTTATAGTTCAAGGTGATTAAGAAAACCTACCCTTGTCATGGATAGTCTCAGAGCATGCAAGAAAATACTGTGCTGGAAATAAAGCACCAGTGGTGCCAAATGAAGCCAAGACCCAGCAGGTGTGGCAGAGCTGACTCTCATGTGTCCTGCTTTCCAGGACTTGGCCTCATGCTTTGTTGGCTGCCTTCGTACATTGTAAAGTTCTGAGTAACCTGAGTTGCTCAAAATAATTAAAGTTTGTACTTTTCAGACTTCGAGTGCTACAGAATAAAATTGTCACGAAAGACTGACAAATAATACAAGAATCAACATTTTCTAAACAGCAGACTTGCAAGAGTTGCCATTGAAGGATTGTGTAATGCCTTGCTCACAAGTACTCTGCTGGCTGCATCCATCTCTGAAAGGAGTCACTAACTGCATATCACTGCATAAGTAGTAATTATTACTCTCTTTGTTTTGAATCTAACCTAAGAGCAGAAAAAACACCATGTGATCTAAGTAACCAACCAGCTATGGGTAAGAACTACCTATTATAGTCACTCGTTAATAATCCACAGGCTGAACTTTGTTCTCTAATTATATCAGAAATACTTACAGAATCATGAAAGCAACTATAGAAATGAGAATGAAGATGGAAAAATGATAGATGCATCATATAAATCACATACAATACATAAACTATCTGACTATCATGACTTACTACACTATATTTAGCAGTTAAGACTATTGCTCTTAACTTGCTTTGCACTTGTTCTCATGAGAAACAATGGTCTCACAACACTTTTGTACATTCTTTAGTTTTACAGACTAAAGCTGAGACAGAGGATACAATTTCCTTAAGCAAAACACAACAGTGGAGCCAAGGATGAACCCAGATGTCTTAATTTTCAATGCAGGAATTATTCCAGACTTCATTCCTTCATTCAGTGTTGAAGACAGATGTTACAAAAATAATTTACACTGCTTTAGGTTTATTTTTTGAATTTCCGTGGAATGATCTTTTTTTCAATTTGCTAAGTGAAATGAATACAATGTAATCCTTGAAATAAATCCTTCTATTGAAATTATGCTTGGAAAAAGGAACCCTGCCTGGTATGTGCACATACAAAGAACTCAAATTTCAAAACAGCAAATTTCAGCAAAATAAATTGGACAAGTTCAACCAGTCAAATTTTCTGTTTGTAAGATCAGTTTTGAACCTCTGACTTTCCTCAAAGTATGTAAAAGGAACATGTTTTCAAGGATATTCTTGTCCATTATGGGTGTACAAATACTTAAATGTCTTTTTAACAAAAGTTTAGGCAGCAAAGTTATTGAAGAATCTGTGCCTCCTCATCTCCGAAAATGCACAGCGTTGTTGAGAGACAGTAGGTGATTTTTTCACAATTACTAACTTTTGGGAATATGGGAATAAAGAGCAAGTCTCATTAGCTACTCACAAAAAAATCCCAAGAAAACAAAACCAAAGAAATTTAAAAAACCCACCAATTTTACAATATCATGAATACCTTTAAATGTTTAATTTCTGCATGTTTAATTTCTGCTCTGTGCATGGGTTATTGGTTACAAAAGCACAGGAAGATGCACAGGATCCCCCCAAAACAGTGCCCACTGTGACAGCACCTGAGGAGGGAGGCAGCAGGAGCTGGGAGATGTGCAGCTCCACAGAACCAGCCAGGGCCAGGCTCCCTGCCCTGCTGCTGCCCTGACTGAGCACAGCAGAGCACCCTTCCTCCCTGCTGCTAAAGCAAACCAAACCCCAGGTCTACAGCGTGAACTTATTCCCCATTTTAAAAGGCTTTTTGTGGTTAAAAGAGATCTATAACCAGGATGACAATCCACAAGGCAGCATGAATTTATGAAGGCAGAATTACCGAGTCAGGGCAAGAAAACATCTTTTGGAATTGCCTCAGATTCTAATATTTTTCCTCAATAACTTTGCCCAGCAATAATAGAGAAAAAAACAACCACAGTGGTTTCTGGGTGGCTAAAGCGGTTATATCCCAGGCATAAAATACCAAACAAAACTATCTTTTAATAAAAAACTTTCCTTCAAATGTAAAACTGATACCTTTTTCTGGTTTATGGATAATTTAGCTTGATTACTATAATTGTCACAAAAATGCTGAAATGTAACTCTCTTCTTCTTTAAACAAAGATTGTCTTACAGGCTTGGGATCAGTCCATTGACTCTTACATTGGTGGAATAATTCAGAGGGTAAAGTTTTAAAGGGACACAGAAATTTGCCTGTCCTGACCCCCCAAGAAGGAACATGACATTTCTCCATGACTGCTTAGCACAGGCAAGGCAAAATGAAGCCAACGGCTCCCAAAGCCAAAGGCTCCCAAAGCGTTTCTTGGGGAGGGAGGGAGGCACCCAGTGCTAGACCCTGGCTGCAGGTGCAGAAGAAGCCTGAGAGACTTTCTAGAGGTGTAGGGAGTGCAGGATGTGATGCTGCCCCAGCTGGCTGGCAGCAGGCTGCCTCCAGCCACGCTCAAGTCAAAAATGCCTTGAGCCAGCTCCACATCACTTCCCCCTTGCTCACGGCCCCCAAGCATGGCTAAAACACTTTGAGACAATTTTATCTGCATGGTTGCTTCCCAGAGAAAACTAATTCTCAGTATGGTTCCTTGAAAACATAAGACCCTAAGACAGAAAATATGGCCACTTTCCACTACCAGGTTGCTAACTTCAATAGTAAAGTGGTTCCCACTAAAACCTCGACAGCATTAACTGCTGTAACTGACAAATGCATTCTCTGCTGAAAACAGATCACCTAATAAACAGACAGACCATACATGTTCAGCCCTATTTGTCTCTATTTAGAGTCCCTTTTTTAACTAAAAGCAAACTATCCCTTTTTTTCTCTGAAGTACTGGAGAAATTGGCTAAAGTTTTATCTTATTGCAGCCACCTCCTTATAAGTAATGAGCTACTGTATCATTTTTAAGCTGCGGCAGTAAGTCGCTTTCTGAAGGGGATTCTACATCTCTGGTTTTTATTTCATACACTGATTACTGAGATACCATCTTTGGGGTTTTTATTGTTAGTTTTAGCCGGTGCAAAACTGACCTCCTTGAATTGAGCGAGAACATTGCTACAGGTTGGTGCTCCTTCACTGAGAATAAATTACTTGTTCACACATGAGTCCAGCACAGGCTTTCCCCAATTTCCCAGTACCAAATGAGAGATGTCATCACCTAGCAGTTTAGCAAAATGGCACCTTTTGCCAAATGAAGGCTGGAAAAAAATTAATTTAACTTCTTCTGTAGCTTTTACCTGCTCGGTTTACTTTATGTGGACATAAGGTCAGAGCCTCTACAGCAAAACTGAAGACTGAGTCAGGAAAAAAATGGAGCTGAAAGTGGGGTGTACAGTCTTTTTGGTGGGATATTATTCAAATTCCAACTAAAATTAAAGATTGCAAAAATGGGCCTGACAATGTTCAGTTGAAAAACAACTGAGAAATTAATAATTAAACTCCTGGATAGCCCTAGCCTCTATTTCCTTATTGACTCCCAAGCCATTCCTTTCTGCATCACTATGTCCTCTACAAGCTTTCCTTTAGTGTCGTACTTGGCACAATGGCCAGCTCAGAGAGGGACTACAAAAACTTGCTGCGAGCATTTAAAAACTGAGAAAATTCCTTAGCATTAGAGTTATAGGCCTTTATAACGCATCAAAACTCCTTTGTAGGAGTTTCTGTTGGTTTTGTGTATGTTTGTTTTCAAAACGCAAGCTCTATTTCAACGGTCAGCCCAAACATGGAATTTCACAGTGTATGTTTTGCATGCTCTCATTCATCTGTTCACTCTAACAGCTTCTCAGTTTCCATCACTTAGAGTAAAATTTTTCATCTCCCTGAAAGCTTGAATAGCAATAGAAACATTGTTAAAACACCAGGAAACTCTTGCTCAGAAATACATTGTTGAAGTGATAGACCACATTTGACATTTTTATTGTTGTATATTATAACTGCTTTGTTCAGAATGCTTTACACATAATGGAATTTATAAGATTCTCTTCTAGTAAATAATTTGTTCTAATTTTCTTGAAGTATGCAATACCTATTAGTTAGCGATTACACCTCTTTATTCTGGCTCATCAATGTTTAATGTTTCAGTTTTATGAAGCCTGAGATAAAAAAAAAAGGTCCAGTCCTAGAAATAAGCAGAATTTACAATCTGTTAAGATTCCACACATAACAATCATATTAAACACAGAAGAGATGAATATTAATGTAACTTTCATTAAAAAAAAAAAAAAAAACAAAACAAAAAAAGCAAAAGCAGAAAAAACAAAAGCAACCACAAAACACATAAATGATCAAAAGCAAGAAAAATGTGATATGAATAAACTGGTGAGATTGTTTAATGTGAAATCTGATAAAGAATTTGTTGCAAGGGGCTTTTCAGTTTGGAGTGTACACAACTTAATGCTGGTAGGACTATTTTCCACGTAATGCTTTTAAGGATAAAACAAGCTCCCTTCATAGCTTGTCTGCATGTTGGCAGATGTCTGTTGTTAACAAGGGAGTCTTGCACACTATTCTCTCACGGAGTTTTAATTTTGTTCTTTTATTTCTTTGTCAGTTCCTTTTATCTACAATGAAAGTCACACATCCCAAAAGCAGAGTTCTTCCTGTGTACATGGAATACCTATCTTTAACATTACCATATATATACATGCACATATGTTTTTTAATTCGAAGAAAAAAATCAAGGCATAATCTTTGGGCATATATTATTTACAAGAATTTGGATTTGAATCTTCACTCACTGCTGCAAAATGGTTCTAAACAACCTTTGATCTACCAGTTCCACACACTCCATTTTACATGAGACCTTCTCATGCAAAGCAATGCTTAACATTTTGTCAGTTCTCAGGTCTCTGCCCCATCAGCACAGACTGTGCCTGTGGTGTACAAGAGACACCACTCATCTCTGGGATGCCACCAGAGAGGCTGCCTTTTGTACATTACATAATCATTATTTAGTGGTTAAAATGAAAGTGCAGGTCAGAGAAGCTTTAAGAGCATATTTCTATTTTACACTTACATTAGCAAATCTTCAGAGGCTACCTGGCTAATTGAATACCATCATAATTCCCCTGCACTGCGCCTGTGGAATGAACTGCCATTCAAACATGGAATGGAAACAGAGACTGCAATATGGCAAATTTAATACAAAGACTTTTAACAGCGATTGCCAGAGGAGTTCTCAAAATTAATCACTTTCAGACAGAACAATGCTGCTAATTCCTATTTAAGTCTGAAATATTTAACACACTGATCTTCTCAGAATGTAGCTCAAAGAGCACACTCCTCCTCTTCAGAGCAACTAGGGACCAGCCTTCTTTAATAGGATTGCAAGAGCCCCAGAGTGGCTCTGCAGTGGCTTATGAAAATGGTGGGTTAGCCTGCTTACTGGGATATTGACAGCTTCAGTTTAGTTCAGCTACAAATATACAAGAAAAACAAGCCAAAATGAGGGTTCAATAGTCCCCTTTCCTGCAGATCTACAGGGACCAGCAGTGGCTGATAGAACAAGCCAAGAGCCAGGTCTCACCCCTTGCAGGGGGCTGGGTGTACCCATGCACCTGACTCCTCAGACAGACCTGTCTGGTTTCCCAGCAGGTGCTGATCAGTTTTCATGTCAAACAGATGCACCTGTAAACTGCTATTGTCCAGTTTCTCTCATGCTTTGTTCCTCTTGCCAAATAAACACGCTCAGGTTGTATGATCATTGCACAACCACTGCCACCACCTCCCTCCTGCAAGGAAAGAGACTCTCATGCCAAAATCCAGGTGGACCCACCAGCTGAGTGCTATCAGCATACCAAATACTGCTCTGAGGCCTGGCCTGTCACGAAAACATTCCCCATGAACTGGCAATGGCCTTATACATGCAAATTAAAGGGTGCATCAGAAAGAAACAGGTAAATAACTGATCCTTTAACCACGGCAATCTGAGAAAACGGTAGGTTTGTTTAAGAGTTTTATTAACAGAGCTACCAATCCTATTGGTTTTAAGGTGTCATAGAAATCTTCTTCTCCTTTTTACAAGAAAAACTCTCACAGAGCTTGAATGTGAGACCCAAGGACTGCCATTTACCTCACTGGTCTTTCAACTGAGCCACATGCAGTTAATTTTATTCTACATAAGGCACATGAAAGGACATTAAAAGTAATATAATTTAATTAAACCTTGGCTTAATTATATCTATTGGACCTGAACTCTCAGATACAGTGTAAGTTTCCACAATATTTTCAAGTCTTAAAATATTATTTTTAAACTATGTTTAAAATATTTATCTGTAGCAGATATGGACTTAAAATGGTTTCATTTACTTTGGTTTCATTCTGAAGATGAATAGGATTAAAATGACATCTAAACTCAAGTGGATCTCAGTTATGCCACAAATCTCACTCATCTTCATCTTGTGGAAGAGGATTTATGGACTTTTAGTCGACTAATAACTGCCTTGAGAGTATAATGGCAACACATACTGCACACTCTGTCCCACATAGGGTGAGGTACCCTGAGACGTGCACTGTGGCCACAGTGCAGTGGGGCACATGGTGCACAATTTGTAGGGCCTTTGGAAGGAAGAAATCTGGGAGACAGCTGTCTGCCATTTCAGAGAACTAAATCAGGAACATATGTTTCTCAGTTTCCATATTTTCTTTCAAATAACACCCTCAAATATTTACACACAAACATGCACATGCACACAACAAAGCCTCCAAATTCACCAGCAAATGATTCACTCGCTCCTCAGTACTGTATGTCTTCTGGCATACAAAATTCCAGCTACATAAAACAGTTTAGCAGAAGAATATACTGAAAATCAGCTTCAAAGAATGCAGAAGTTAGTGTGAGTTCAGGGAACTAAATTACACAGATTCATCTTGTTGCTCTACTGTAGATTAGTTTTCATTATATGAATCCTGCAGGCTATAGAGTGTAAGGCTGTTGTAGGTGGCTCTGGTGGAATAAGACATTGTTTCCTCACCTTCTCCATCTATATTTGGTGCCCATATTTCAAGTAGCTACAGATGGAAACTGTATAATACATCCACACGGCAGTTTTTATTTTGCTAGGATGATGATGATGAAGGTATATAGTAATTTTTCCCTTCAGTCATATCACTGGCCTATCAGAAGAAAATGCAAATGGGATTAATCCTCGTTCTACCCAGAGATCAATTTCTAAAACATTATCTCCTGCTCCAGACATCCACAGGCTGTAGCCACCAGGCAACATCAGAACCACTGCAGCCTTGTCTCCTCTCTGACCAAGTATGACAAAGCTGCTGGGGACTCTGCTAGTTCTGCTTCCAGTTTATTCACTGACCATGTGCAAGTCACCTTTTCTGCAACTTATTTCAGTTGCAAGAACTGTATTAATGAAATCCTCCTCTGTATTGTACTTGAACTGAAACCCAAAGCTGAACTCCCAATTCCAAACTACATACCACTTCCCTTCATGAAGAACACTGCCAGCAAAAAATTAGTACCAAGATAATTGTTGCATTCACTTCTCCTGCAATGTTTCAGTACAGCATACTGAAACATTTCATTCTTCAAAATACCTGCTGGCCAGCTTCAGGGTGGACATTTTAAACAGGACTAGATTACTTCCTTCTTATTACTTTATGTTAATGCTTTTATCATCATGTGCTAATCAACAGGAAAATATAGTTCCTGTTCTGGAGGATGTTAATAAAAAAAGTACTGATTTTATAAAACTATTCTTTTAATTATGTACTTGAAAAACTGCTTAGATACATGAAAATTAAATAGACCTAATGAAGTGGAATGGAGTGCTAAGTTTAATTAAACAAATTAAAAAATTTGCAGAAATTATATTAAGTGATCTTTGAAATGGAAATGGTGTACCGACTTCTACACTTCATGTTAAGATTACAGCTGAGTGAGCAAAATACTCCCAAATGCACCCTGGCAAATTCTGCAGGGCAAACCAAGTACACCTCTACACAAAAAGTTTCCTACAAATATTTGCTCAGATGAAAAAATTGTCTGCAGTTCTAACAAACATCGAAGCAAAGAGGCTTTTTCCACACCCTTTTTTCTATGAACAGTGAATTTTGACTGAATCTTTGAGAGAATAACTTTAAAAATTATCAACTACAGCACCCATATATCTCCTGAAAATCTGAGCACTAGTGCTCTGCTTGCCCACGTACCCCTCTGCAAAGCCACACAGGTGCTCTCCAGCACTGCCCCGATTCCTTCATTCACCGTATTTCCCCTGGACCATCTGCAACCAGGAAAATTTGGAGCAATTGACTGGAAATTTGAACATGCATACTCAGAAAATTCA
This sequence comes from Sitta carolinensis, assembly GCA_032173965.1. Taxonomy (NCBI): domain Eukaryota; kingdom Metazoa; phylum Chordata; class Aves; order Passeriformes; family Sittidae; genus Sitta; species Sitta carolinensis. Next base: position 18,771,691 of record CM063292.1, read on the forward strand.
ACAAATTGCAACTACTGCAAAACTGGTGTGAGGCTAGAAATGAGAACACTTATGAAGTTATTGTTTTACAGCATTTCTGCTTATTTCTCCCAGTTCTACCTCAGCAATCTGAAGGTTTCCACAGGCGGCCTCCCAAAGGTTGTTAGGCAGTGACCTGCTCAGCTCCATGTGGGTACAAATAAGCCTTCTGCAGAGTAACCCTGTTAGCTTATAGCAACTTTCAGAGTTTTTGGCTTTTCTTCTCAAACCTTCAATTAAACACAAGAAATCTATACCTCATAAGAAAGGTTCTCTACCCACAACGTTTGCTGCCGGTACAGACGATGAGCACTCACATGCAAAGAAATGCCCTCACTGCTCCACCAGTGTTTTGGGAAGCCCATCCCGATCCTCGTGGCTCTCAGAGAAGGTCGCTCCTCCCTTCCCCGAGCCCTGTGGGGTGGCCCTGATGAGCCCCAGGCAGTGGGATGCTCCCGTAGAGCTGCACACCCACCTGGGCGCTCCTCCATGGCCAGCCACCAGCGGGGCACGGGCTGCCGGAAGGGCCTCGGCTCTCTGCTGCAACAGCCACATTTGGGTTCTTTTAAAGCAGAGTTTGAGGATGTGAAACACATGCTGGACTGTCAGCCAAGCCGTGCGATTGAATTCGACAGCACTCGGGACTGCCCCGTCACCGCCGGGGCAGTGAGGGCGCGAGGACGGCGTGGCCGCTTTGGCACCTTCCCACCTGCGTGGCTGAAAGCTGCGTGTTCCACTCCCAGGGCCTGTCTGGAAACAGCGGCTGGTCCCAAAGCACCCAGCCCTGCTGGAGCCCCCAGAGCAGCTGGTGACCACTGCACTGAGGAGGGGCCTAAGGCGAGGTGAAATTTGACCCAATTCGTTGACGGTCCAAGGGCAGTACCACACACCAAGGGTGCCTCTTGCTCAACGAGGCCAGCGATGAGCAGGGGATAAAATGAGAGCAGGGGGCAAGGATGTCTCATGGAACTGGGGCACACTGGGCCACCAGCCAGGGGTGGGACAAACAGGTCTGATTTTAAGCTAAAGCAGCGCTAGAGTGACCATGTGCTACACACACTGCTCTGAAACGCTGAAATTCCAGCATAGACAAGCTCATTCTAGATGTAAAAAACCACCCACTTACCCACCTCTAACCAAAACATGGCACAAAAAACTCTTTAAGGGGTCTGGTTGTGACTTTTAGCTCTGAGAAAAGAAGAGTCATTGTTCTCTACAACTACCTGAAATGAAGTTGTAGCCAACTGGGTGGGTCCATCTCTTCTCTCAGGTAAGAAGCAACAGGATAAGAGGGAACAGCCTCACGTTGCAGCAGGGGAGGAGGTTTAGATTGGATATTACAAATAATTTACTCACTAAAAGGATTGCCAAGAATTAGAACAGGCTGCCCAGGGAAGTGGTGGAGTGACCAGCCCTGGAGGGATTTAAAAGATGAGTAGACGTGGTCCTTAGGGACAGCGCTGAGTTAATTGTCATGTTTGATGACCTTAGAGGTCTTTCCTAACCAATTCTATGATTATTTCTTCTGCCTCACTCTCTCAATTGCAACTAGTTTAGAAAATGAGGGGAAAAAAAAGGCACCTTACCACTAAGCATAATGCCTGAAAAGCTTTCAAGACTTAAAGTACACATTTGTCTGTCTTCATAATGAGTTGAGCTCAGAAGTCACAGAAAGGTCATATCACAAAGGGAGTGGCTCCTGAGGCGCAGGGAAGCTTTTATTACTTTAACTAACCTCCTTGAGGGCAATTTCACATCCATAATACAAACTATTCAAACAATGTGCAATGAGAGTAGGTAAATGATCACCATATATGTTCTCAGATTTTATTTTGCTCTATTTAAAATCTGGCAGAGCTAATTCTTTAATCCAATATTTTTAAAGTGCTCAGTTATATCTGAAATAATTTTTTGTCAGCATAGCTGAATGGCACAGTAATTAATAATAATCCTAATGATCAGAGCTTTTGAAATACATTTTTATTGAATAAGCAGAATTAAATTTCTATACAGTCCTCTTGCATCTGAAAGAAATGCTTGCATGTCTTTTTAAAGTCTTATATTTAATAGATAAAGTTTGTGTGGAGTGTGACTGTGGTTTAGATACATTGTATAGAAATGGGAATGATTTTGTAGTATATGGTATGCATTATAAATGTACAGAATTTCCAAAAACATGTACCAACTTCTTCCTGTTACTAGGAAATCTTATAAAGTTTTTGCATTTGATAAAATCACTTATAATGCATTTTTTCCCCTATAGATATAGGGGAGGACAAAGCAAACTCCACTTTTTATTGTCTTTGCAAAAAGCTCTGTGCCTTCTTCCTTCTCACCTTTTGGTTTACAAAAGTAGTACCTCATGCTTTATGTGCAACCTTTCCCCAGTCATGACACTATATAGTCAAAATTAAGAAACAGTCATATTCAATGCTTTTGTCCCAGGTGTTGCTAGGTTTAACACAAACAGAGACCAAGTAGGAAAACGCTTTCTGTGCATACAATCTATCTCGTCCAGGAACTATTAACCCTTTTGAAAAACAGTTTAGTAATTTCACATCTAATTGGATGAGAGTAAAACACAGGAAGAAAACCAATTACCTTCAGTATTTAAAAATAATTAGACTAATAAAAATAGCTAATCCAGCTCACACCCAGTGTCCAACAAAAGAAAAGGCCCTCAGAATTTCAATTTTAGCATGGGGCAAGAGCCCACGTGTCCAGGTATCTCTGAGCTTCAGCACTCTGGTGTGTTTTTGTGCTACATGAGACCAGGTGTAACACAGATGCTCTTTGTAGGTTGTGTTAAAGAGATCCCAGCATTTCTTTCCTATTTTGTATTCTGTGAACCCCTAAAACAACCAGCACTTAGTGAAAAAACCTGTCTGTCAAACAAAACAGAGAGAGAGAGATGCTGAGGAATAAAGCTCAACAAAACAACCACTGCACCAAAACATCACAGGGAGAGAAGGGGAAAAATAGTTTAAATTAATCAGAGGTTAGTATCATTAATCAAGGCAAAGATACTTGAGCCAATAATATAGTGTTAGAAGAGAATTATAGAAAATGGTGAAGAAAAAAATTTAATTTTTAGGAATTACTAAGGAAGAAGAAAACTGGGACAAAATCTGATAGTACTGTCTTTTTTTATCATCACAGAACAATTCTGGAAAAACACAGCTTGTCTGACACCAGGACAGAAGGCTGCTCCACTCAGTTAAACACGTGTCAAGGAACAGCAAATTCGCAGACTCCATCCAGACACTTTTATCATTATGTTTCAAATTTTGACCGCCTCAGCCTAGGGTTTCTATTTCACTTAGAGCAATGCCAGCCACGTGTTTACTTCACCAACACAAAATGAACGAAATTCTCACAGGGCTCCAAAAGGCAAGGCTTTAAGCACAAAACCCCTAATACAGGAATATCACTAGGCCTGCAATAAAATTAAAAGGCTTGACATCACTGCTGTGCCACCTTTACAGTCTTGAATGGCTCTGAAGAGATTTTCTTCTCAGAAAGATCAAATAGAAACTAAGGTCTAAGGAGTTGGTCAGTATTCTTTAGTGCCTGCCAAAGCCTTATTGAAATTCTACTTTTGAAGTCACTAACCTGAGTGCTTACCATGTTCAAGTGCAGCATAGATTTATAATATGTTTTTATTTAAAGAGAAGAAATAGCCTACAGTACCAGGCACGAGATGATATATATCCTGTCTGTTCTGAATGAACTGCTGTAGCAGACATTAAAAAGGAAGGGTGAGTTTTAAGAATACAGCTTTAGAAAAAAGATTCCACCAGCTAAACCTATTTCATCCTCACTTATATCTTATTTTTAAGAAGGGAAGACAGAATGAATTAAATTGAAAGCCATGTATTAAGTCTTTAGAATTTTCACAGGAGTTTATTGAACAAAATTCCTAAGAAGCTGCTTGCTTTTTTTATCCACAGAAATGTATTTATAGGAGCTGAATTCTAATAAACACAGATTGCAGTGCAAAGAAAAAAAGGTCAGCAGTGTGTGCTCAAAGCTTTATTGATGTCTTGTCAATCAATCTTTTATTTTGTTGTTTAATTCTTTTTTTAAAGAAAAAATGCATGTAAGCACTTTTTCTTCTAATAGTGGATTTATTGAGCATTTCAACAAATCAGATGATAGATACAATAAGCAATGATGGCCGATTATCAACTTTGTGTTTTCAGGTCAGGTTGTAAATTGACCTTGTGTTCGCTTCTCTTCTTTCTGGGGAATAGCTAAGGCCCTTTTCAAATACAATAATTTCCAATAAACTTTTTTTCCGTGCATTCAACATTCCAGAAGAGCAAGTTTATGGGGGAAAAAAGCAGCCCTGCTAGACAAATCCATGCAGTCACATATATTGTCTCCTTGTAAACTAATTAAAATAATAGAGCTGACTCTTAAGTCTAAGAGTGGTGGGTCCAAGGGATGTGAAACTTTAGAGCATGACCTTCAAAACCATTGTTGGTGTGAGCTCTTTAGAGCCCAGTAACAGACTTCAGCCCTGATCCTGCACACAAACGGAAGAGTTGCAGCCCACCTTACCAAGGCAAACCAGCTAACCTTTCCCATCTGGCCACAGTCCTTCCTCAGTATTTCATTTTCCAAACTTTTCCAACATCACTTTCAGTCATATAATTTGAGAGTCAGTGATAAGCAACTTCATTTAGTGATTCAGACAGCCTGCCCATGGCAGTACCATGTTATTTGTCACCTATTCATCTTGCGACTTCACCATGCTCTTCAATTTTTGAATCTGCAGGTTCATATTGAGGAGAAGTTGACACTGAGGTGTCTATTGTGACAGAGAATTCCTTTTCCCTCAGTTGACACAGTTAATTTAATAGAGTGTAAAGGACACTGGCATAACATTTTTCCCCTCCAGCATACATTAATTTGCATCACCTTGTCCATGCACTTCCATAGTTAGGTCTGTTCTTTTAAGTATTTCTTTCCCAATATAAAAAATAAGAACATGTAAACAGAAGAAAACACAGGCATCTGCAGAGACCCTTGCAAGCTCAGAGAGGATGGAAACCACATTTTCCTCAATGGGAAACATCCACCCCATGAAATCCTTCACAAATTATGTAACACTTACACCTGCAACTCCATTGATCTCTCTACCCATCTTTTCCATAATTCAGTGTACTGGCACAGTCTGAGAAGCAACCTTGATATTTTAGCTGCTAACTCTCTGCTGTATGGCAGCAGCATGAGCAGGCATGAAAGGGGGATTCATGCTCTGTATTTTGATGGTCAAAGTGTTATCATTTTTACTACTGCAAGTTTAGAATTCACTGGAAGCGCCACCAGGAGCATGCCTCAGACAGGTTAACTATGGCAGTTAAAACACTGCTGAAGGCAGGAATGCAAAGGAAGTCACAGAAATGCTCTTTGATTGTTGCCTCAGAGGTTATGGAGTTCTGTTCTAAAGAGAGAAGTGCCTTCACACTTAGCAGTGTGTACTGGTAGACTGAATGGCACAGCATTTCAGAGCTACTGTCCAGTTTGACACCACATACAACCAAATATTATGTGACAAACATTTGTCTTTTCTTAGTGCCTGACTGCACCATGACATTTTATAAGGGTCAACAAGTGAAAGTCAAATCCTCTTGCAGCTGGCACTACACTTGGACAAAGGCAGTGCATATATGACTTTTTCTTTCCCTTTATTTTGTGAGAGCTACAAAACCAGTTGCCATCTCTTGCAAGCATCTCACAATCAGATTTTAATTCTATAAATGGGTTCAGAATTTACAGTTATTATCTGACCAACCAGAATTAGACTAAAAATATTCCTGGAAAGAATTGTTTTATATTCCATTTTCACATTCTGCCTTTAATGGCATTTGATTAGCTACTGAATATTTTCAGCTGTCTGACTTGATAGCACATTATTGTTACATTTTAAACAGAAGTAGAATAGAACAATAAACAATGTAAATGCCCTTCATATCCAAACTTTTATTAAACTTTCACCACATTTTGACGTATACCAGTGGCCACATGAAAATTCACAGGAGATAAACAGACCCTACAGCGAGCAATAAATCAAATTTGAGACTTCCTCCAAAAAATCCACACTTGAGGAATCTGTTTTTTTATTATTTGGACAGCTCTGAAGCTCTGAATCTGTGTCTCATCATGTCCCTTTGGGACAGATCTTGGTGCTTTTCTTTTTTAGGTAGTTCAGCTGATATATAAAAGAAAAAAAAAAAAAAAAAAAAAAAAAAAAAAAAAAAAGTGTATCTTACCCTAACAAGATGTACAAGAAAACATCTTTGGAGTCACACTGGGACTGGAACTATTCCAGCACATTTCAGCATGATTCATCTCTCAGGTGCAGGAGAATATTTCCTTCACAAGCCAGGATAAAAGTCTTCCTCAAGGAACCACTGTCCCTCTGCTTTCTTTGTTTCTACTACTTTAGGAAGAATTACATTACTAGAATAAAGTATTATTTAAATATTTACTGTAAATAGTTAAATATTTACTGTAAATATTTAAAGTATTTAGAATGTAAGGCTTTCATTTTGAGAAGCAACTTAATCAGGAAGATATCTGGAATGGGAAAGAGTCTGCAACTTTGGAGTTCTGGGTTGTCACTTAATACTCAGACATAAACACCAACCATCCAGTGTTCACAGAGTGGGATTACACTTATTTTATAACAATGATGGGAAGGCACAAGTCATTTTCTTCATGTCAGGTCCCTGTTACAGAATTTTGCTTTCTTTTTGTTTTACAAAGCATAAAACCAAATTTCATTATATACTTCTATAGTAAGCAGATTTAAGCCCTACCTTTAAATAAGTAAACTGATACTGACCCAGAATGAAAACAGCAGCTTTGAGATCAACAGCGGTTTCCCACCTTATGCCAAAGTCCTGACTACACAGAAGTCAATAGCAAAAGTCCAAGTTTTCCATCCTACTGCATTTAGTTTAACAGTATGAATAAAATGTACAAAGATTCACTCACTCCAGCAATTTTACAAAAGGAAGTTTTTCCATTCTTCCACTCATTTTCAGAAAAAGATCAGAGAGAACAGATGAGATGGGAACAGACCTCTGGAGAGCATCTGGTCCCAACCCTGTTCAAGCAGAGACAGCTGGAGCAGGGTTCCCAGGACCAGGTCCAGTTATGCTTTCAATGTCTCCAAGGCTGGAGACTGCCCAAACCTCCCTAGGCTATCTGTTCCTATGTACAAGCATCCTTAGGGTGGAAAAGTGTTTTGGTATGGGTTTACTTTAGTTTAAATAGAATTTCTTCTATTTAAATGTGTGCCTACAGCCTCTTGTTCTGTCACCAAGCAGCACTGGCAAGAGCCTGTCTCCATCTTCTTTTCTACCCCTTAGACATTGGAATGCACTGAGAAGGTTCCCCTGAGTTGTCTCTTCACCAGGCTGAGCCACCTCTGCCACCCTTCCTAAAAAAGGCCACTAGTTAATCACCTCTGAGGCCCTTTGCAGAACTCAGAACACTATGTCCATGTCAGTCTTAAACTGGGGAGCCCAGAGCAAGCTCTGAATAATTCTACATTCGATATAAAAAACCCAAAAACCCTGGGAAATGCAGCTATGCAAATAACTTTAAGGGAACTAACTAAACATTTCATCATTATTCTTGTGTGTTTTATATAGGCTTTCTGACAGAAATGATACCATGCAACAGAGAAATTGTATGAAGGCAGAGATTCCTTACCTATGATAAAATATTTACTTGCCTCTACCAACAGTCATAACTATATCCTTCCAGCATCCCTTTGAGTTAAGGAATACTAATATACAGATTGTTCCCATGGAAAACAGAAGGACAAAGGGACCAACCTAATAACACACAGGAAGTATGTGGAAAACAAGGAATGTCTGAGCATGAGGCTAAATGTTTTACAGCAGATGTGTGACATATAAAGTAAATGACTTACACTATTAATGGAGAAAAATTAGAATGCTGCAGGATTTTAGGAAAGGATGTCCTAGGGTGCCTGTTCTGTTTTCCCAAGACTTCACATAGCTTCCATGAAAGCATACGGAACTTTTCTTTCACTTAAGGTCCTGACTAGACTCAAAGTAGAAAAAAAAAAAAAGAAAATTAAATCTATTCAAGAACTACAGTTTCCTTCTATGTTGTCAGTTAGTTTAGGTACTTTCCTGTCTGTCTCCAACCATTATATCCTGGACAGAAAGTATAAGCCCTCAGTTTTTATTTTGCCATGTTAGAACACATAAAATCTTTTCGCTTCTTCTCATAAAACAGGTTTTTCATTGCCTTAATAATCCTTATAACCCTTCTCTACATCTGTTCCAGTTTTACTGAACATCCCTGTCCATGGGTGACCAACACTACACAATATTTCTGAGCCTGTACTGCAGCCTCTGTAATAGCACCAGCACTTCCTCTCAAAATTCCTCTCCTGGTGCATCTTAATGTTGCACTCCTTATTCACTGCTGCATCATTGCTTAAAACAAGTCTCTGTATAACTCATGGTATACTGCAATAGAAGTATGGAATCACTATAATTGAAATATGGTTGGGTTTTGAGGAATTTCTTTGAAGGAGAGAGCAGTGGACACATTTCATAGATTACCCAAGAAGACTTTTTAACCAAGAAGCATATGGAGATGTGAGAGAAGAGATGGAAAGAGAGAATTGGTGGGTGTTACATACAAATGGAGCAGGAAGATGAGAGCACAGGAGTAATGATTTCTTACGTGCAATAGCAGCAGGATATAGGCTCTCTTTCCTGTTTGGATGTTCTCTGCACAGCTCTACACAGAGGCTTGCCTGACTCTCCTAATTTCTAAATCAAACGGGATGGTTTGAAGGGTCCTTTTTTAGAGAGCCTACTCTAGGAAAATGATTGATATTTAAAACATTGAAATTTGAAGTCTTTCTCTTTGAATAAGCTTTATACAGCAACAAGGGTCTGAACAAACCTGCTTCTTCACACCTTTGGCTCCGTATTCAGAAAGAACTACACAGATGGTAAAACCAGGGCTTCATGTTGCCACCAGGACTATGTTAGTGTTAGTGTTGCAAAATAAACAGAAAAAAAAAAATCACACCATTTTGTTACTTTAATTTCTCATAGAAATGTAAGATAGTTCCCTCTAATGTATTTATTTAGTGTAAAAGGAAGTTTTTCATACAGCTGCCACAGTCGCAGAACTTATAAAAAATTAGAATCTGAATTCTTTGGGAAATTCAGCATTTTCCTTCCTTTTCTTCTAGCTAAATAAACACAAAGAATTTCCTCTGTAAAAAAATCCCCGACTTACTATAATTATGCACTTTCCTCTGAATGTGAAAGCAATAAAAATACTTTCACAATAATAAAATACAAATTATATTTAATTATATTTTATATTGTATATACATTAAATATACATCAGTAAATACAGAACGATGTATTCAATATTCTTGAAGCAAAATTAAAAAGCTGACAATTCATTCTGACTTCTTTATGTAAATAAAGATTTCAGCAGCATCGGCATGTTTCTATGAAACATCTTTCAGCTTAACTTTTTGGTTTTCAAGTAAAAAATGTTCTATTGAATTTTTTTTAAGCCCTAATGAATGTCAACTGTTTTTTTCATAGGAAAAACCTTGAAATCCTTAGTCAGTCAAAACTCTCATTGATTGAAACCTCTGATGTTAAAAATTATTCATTGCTAGTATATTCCCAGAAAGGCAGAGAATGTTGAAACATGAACAAATATGCACTGATTAATCACACATCTTTTTATGCAGTGTGTCTTTCTCTCACACAGACTATTTTCTGAAAAGTCACCACTGGATAAAGGGTACAAGTCATCTTGCAAGGACCTCAATCATCTTGCTCTACAGAGCTTCCAGGTCAAGGAGAGACAAGGCCATGCAAATGTAAGTGATTCTTAATGAGTTCTTTACCCACAGCTTTATTAAGGTACAAATAACCATAAAATGACTCATTCTATTGATTTTGAATTGAGCATAAGACTTGAGTTATTTCTAAACCCTGAAGAACGGTGGTAGGGAGAAAGAACATTTTCAACCAGGTCAGTAATTATTACCAGACTAAGTTGCCTCCAAGAGTCACTGTCAAGTAATCAGTAAAAATGTAGGAACAATTGCCTGTGACCTGGGAATGCTCCTGCCACTGCCTGAACCATGACAGGAGGGAGAACACCCACACTACCTTTCCTTCTGCCCAAAAACTCCAACTGCATTTCACTTGACCCATGGGGGTGTGATTCTGCCAGTGCCAGGAGAGCGTACTCCAGCAAACTTGCAGTGCCCAGAGCAGAGATTGCCCCTGTAGGTCAGGTCAGTGGCTGCCTGCCTGGTCTCTAAGTGGGGCTGAAGCTGCCTGCTGGAGAGAGGTGGGACAGCCCAGGCATCTGTGGAAAGACTTGCATATGAGGAAAATATTTTGACACCCCTCACCAGTTAGAAACTGCCTTTCCTAGACAGCTAAAGTCTTGCTTGACTTCTAAACTCCAGGTAATATTTTACAACCTTATCTCTTTTTACATACATCTGTTTCTGGCTGGATGGGTATTTCATAATTTGCTGTGAAGTCAGTCCTCCTTTAAGAATCCCTAAGCCAAGATCATGGACACCTTTTTCATCAAGTAAAAATCCACAATTTTAATGCAACATTGGTTGGGTTCTGTTTTACTACACATTGTCTTTTGAATAAATATATATATACAACCTTGGTATGGTCATTATTTCTTAGCTCTTTTTACTGACTTCTGATTCTGTTTCTATTCCAAGTCTCTTGCTTTATGAAAAATCTTGTGACAAGTTCTAAAGGCTATGTGATTTCTGAACATTTCCTAAAAACATAAATCAATTTACTTTTCCTTTACTTCTGATTTCACACTGCATCACCTAAACTTCCTAACCTATTTTTGTCCTTTGATTCTTCTTCCATTTAAAAATACAAAATACCTATAGTGCAAATAAAGAAATTTACAGAAATAATGCAAAAGATATCTATATCTATCTATATATATATATATATATGTATGTAAGCTAATGGGCCCGCTTACATTTGTGTTCTCTTCTCTGCAATACATACATAATATATACAATACCAAAAGTTGCTATTCATGCTGCTGCATCCTTTCCCCTCAAAATGCATTCTAATTACTACAGCAAAATTGAATTTGCCTGTGCATACATTGAGATTAACCGTGCAGTCAGTAAGGAATGAAGTACTAAGAATCAGTTGTGCAACCAAGAAGGAAATGCATATTTAAAATCATGAACATTATTATAGCTTAGTTAATTTCTGTTTTGATTGAATAACTCTAAAAATACTAAGCTGCTTTCTGTGCTTAATTAGGAGCTCAAATTCACTGAAAAACTCCTGAAATGCCATAGTCAATGGCAATAAAGTATCTATTTAAATTGTTTTCTGGGATGTCATGGTGTCTTTGAGAGAAAAGTGTTATTACTTGGAAACTTTATGGCACACAGCAGAAAGCTATTGCATTCTAGTATTATTATTTTGCTAATAGACAAGATGTCTAAATCACTACAAAAAATCTTGGAAGCAATTTACATGGTAGCATAAAAATTGATGAATGTGGCAGAAACATCATTTAGATAAAAAAAAAGAAACAATTTTAGATAAAATATGTGAAACAAAAAATGTAAATTAAAATAATCCTGAATTTGGAATGTAAGTGCATCAGTTTTGACTAAATAATTCAAATATCCTCTCATCAGTGTAACTAATTTGAGTTTTCATTCTCATGAAAACCTGCTACAAAAAGGAAACAGCAAAGAAATTTCTTGACAATGCATAAACAGTCAATTGTAAAAAGAATAACCATCAGAAAAAAAAAAAAGCCAGTTGCAGCTGGGGAAGAGACAAAATAAATGAAAAGCCAGAGTAAATGTATGGGAGGAATTGTTACTAGAATTGCTATAGAAAGACAGAATGGTTTGGTTTGGAGCACCTTAAAGACCATGCAGTTCCATCTCCTCTTCCATGGGGCAGGATACCTTCCACCAGGCTGGGTTGCAGAGCCCCATCCAACCCTGAACACTTCCAGGATGGAGCATCCACAGCTTCCCTAGGCAGCCTTTGCCAAGGCCTCACCACCCTCACAAGGACCAATTTCTTGCCAGCATCCAGCCCAGAGCTGCCCTCTGTCCCCCCTCGCCCCGTGCCCCTGCCCAAAGCCGCTCCCAGCTCTCCCGGAGCCCCTCCGGGTATGGGAAGGCTGCTCCAGGGTCACCCTGGAGCCTTCCCTCCCCAGGCTGAAGAACCCCAGCTCTCCCAGCCTGCACCCACAGCAGAGCTGCAGTGCTCAGACCAGCTCTGTGGCCTCCTCAGGGCTGGTTCCAGCAAATCCATGTCTTTCTTGTGCTGGGAGCCCTGAGCTGGAGGCAGACCAAGAGTGGAGCAGAGGGGCAGAATCCCCACCCTGGGCCTGCTGGGAATACAACCCAGGATACAGATGAGCTCACGTTGCCAGGGTGTGCTGGGTTTCTTGTCAATCAAGTAGTTAAGATTGTTATCTGTATTTCCCTTCAAAACTCCATTTTTAAAGAATTTACATTACTTGACTCTTAAAATATGTTTCTGGGCAGAAATAAGGGTGCACTGTGCACAGGCAAATTTTTAAATTAAAAACGGCCTCCAAAATTACTCCAGCAATTTTCTGCACACAATTGTTTCCATGTGAAAAGATCCACATTTAGTCATGAAAACAGCACACTCAAAAAAAAAAAAAAAAAATCAACTCAGCATTCAATCTTAAGCAGTACTATGACCCTCAGTTATTACAACTGCAAATACACAAACTAATACCCAAACTCCAAATAAGAACAATTCCAGAAAATAAGACTTGGTAGATTTGTCCCTGCATTTGCATATAAGTTCAGAAAAAGTTTGAAACTGCAGGGTTTGGAGTAAATTTGAAATCAACCAAGAGATTATTTAATAGAATCTCAAATCTGTAATAATTTTCTTTCCTAACGTACAGTTGTGTCCCTTGGTAAACATGCCAAAAGAAGCAGCAAAGTGATGAGGCTTTAGGTTTTTAATGAATTTTTTCAAATATTCATTTTTATTCCCTATGTGAATGTGATCTAAATCTTATCAGCTGACACTGTATCTCTAAATTCATTGTTTTGCCTTTACACGTCCAACTATTCTACTGTTTTAACACTTTTTTTTTGTAGATAAAATCAATATTACAAACCATTGTCTGTGTATTAATAAAGACTATTTAATTGCCAAAAATGTCAGCACTTTTAAGCAAGATAAACACTTCTCTTAATCTGAAATGTCAAAGCAATTTTGTTAAACCAAAAAGTCTTTTTAAAGAACAGTGTGACAGTAGGAACCTATGTCAATAAATTACAAAGCAAAGCAGAGTCAAGTTGCTAAACTGTACCTAGCTTCAATGGAGAACACACACACACCAAGCAGCCAACATTTCTCATTCCCTCAAATCCTCAGTCTCTGAGCAACACAGGTAGATAGACGACTTGGAAGTGCCAGATCAGTTACAGATCTTGCTCAGCAATATGTCTCTAACAGTGACAGAAAGACTCTCAGGAATAAAATGCAAGAAATATAAATACAAGAAATTATGCCTTCCTCCAGAAGGAGTTCCCTACAACCACATAATGTGTATGCATAAAAATATGTCTGTGTATGCACACAAAACTAATTTTTAAAAAATAATTTATTTATTAGCTGTTTGTTCCAGCATGTGCATTCTTTTCTAACACTCATAAAAAGAGTTTCTGCAGCACCACTCCCCCCAGACTTTGGGTGAAAGAACACGATTTTCATTATTTGGAGTTTGGACACAGCTAAGCTGCTCTGCATGCACGTGGCTTGAGCACAATCCACAGATGCAGGACCTTTGCACTCTTAATAAAGAATTGGGTTCAGTTTAGAGAGCCAGGCCTCCTGTATTATTACCCACCATGAGGTGCACCAGGCTCCTCTCAGCCTGGCTGGAAGGCTCGGAGCACCAAGGGCTGCAGGCACACGGATGAAAAGACAATGCTGGCCAAAGACTGATTACAGTGCAAAGCTATTTGCTATTTGGAACTGGAATAGGGCTCATCATGACAAGCCTGGAAGCAATACTTGTTCACTGATGCCTGAGCCATTCATTTATTAGGTTTGAAATTCACATTTTTGGAGGTGTTTTCTTTCATTGTGTGTAAACTAGTCCTCATTTCTCACAACAGCATAGTTGGCTATGTCACTGCAGGCATCACCCATTTCTATATGAACATATTTTCTATTATAGCCAATTAAATTGTATTACTGTGCAACACTATTTCAAATCTAGAGAAACAGCAGCATGTGTTTAAAAAACCCAAAAAAATCCCAAAACCCTTTCCCCCACCTAAACTGTTTAGGAGGGCAGCCTAGTATTCCAAACTAAAACCTGAAATTTTTAGTCACCACACCTTTTTCTCTCCAATTAATTTTTATTTTATGATCTGTGTTATTTTTGATTGGTTTTGCCCTATAACTTCATCTAAGTTCAAAAACTTGAAGACAAGGTTGGGTCCCAAGGGACTTCTGCTCAAGACCTTATAGTACTAGTACTAAAACTTTAAAACATGGGATGAAATACAACATATACAGCAACACTAGAGCTCTTCTGAACTACATCTTCACACAACTACAACCTTCTTTTTTTTTTTTTTTTTTTTAAATGCAAATCCCTCCAGTCAGTGGCAAGGCAGAGCTCATTCCATTCCCTGTCTCCAGGCTAGCTGGGCTTCACCACTGCTCTGCCAAGCTCTAAGGCTGTGGAGATTTCCCTGGGAGAAGAAGAGATGGTGCAAAGTAAATTTATGTCTCTGATGATTCCAACTTGATCTGGAGCTGAAGCCTGGCAATTCACAGAGCCCTAAGCAGTCCTCAGATATTCTGTCCTCTGTGCCATGGCCCTTTGGCATCCCAGTGTTTGAGGTTTAAGCCTGATTCAGACAGATTCACAGAGATGGGGGAGGTGGGGTGTTGGTGAGACAAGATTTTGCTCTTCAAACATGAAAAAGAAATTAATTCCCCCAAATCTAAAACTCAGGGTCCCCCACGAATTTCTATGTTTTCTCTTGAAGGGACTGTTCTATTTCCCTTATGAAAAGCCAATGCAACGATAGACTTTCAGAGCAGAAAAAAAAAATTGCTGAGGGGAACTACAAAAAAATACAAAAATAAGTCAGCTGGGCCACAAACTGTATCGGCTCTGGCCTCTAATCTCTCCAGTAGACCTTACTATTAATATGGCTCATTGCTCAGACAGATTCTGGATTAGCAGAGAATGCCTTACTAGAAAGAACACCCAGTTTCAAAGAACTCACACACTGACTGTGCACTTTAGCTCATCCTTACACAAATTTAAATACTTAAATTATTTGCTGAAAGGAGACTGTAGTGTTACTGTGACATAGATAGAAACACAGCAACACACACAACAGGGGTTCAGGCAGAGAAGAAGAAAAGAACTCTCTAGTTTATTGTTGACCTTGTATCTCTCAGTTTCTGGACAGTGATCAGAGATTGGACAGAGAGGTTCCCACCTCTCCATCTTCACTGGTCACTTGAGAAGTCCATCAGGTGATATCTTTTACAAAGGAATGTAAACATGATCCTTGTTTATCTTACAATTCATGAGAACTGACTCCACTATACTAAAACAAATCAGAAGGCTGATTTTCAGGGACAACACAGTTGGTCATTTAAGTCAGTGGCTGATTAGCTATCTAATTTTAACATCTGCAATAAAAACAACATACAGGCCAGTTAAGCAGACAGAAGGCTTCTTCCCAAACAATACTCAGGCAGAACAGCAAGAGTTAAATAGTTTTAAAAACATTTTCTTACTGCTTCTCTATGACAAATGCTCAGAAAAGCCTTTTTCTAACCTAGTCATCCAAGGCTGGATGCAAATACAGAAAAAACTGGGCTGCTTTCAGTTATTTTCATACGACAAAATTTTAAGCCCTTGGAACCAATGTTGCACAGCTCTACCTTCTAAGCTGACAACAATGGACATATGTACAAGTTATTTAATACTAATACAAAGAACAATATAATTTTATAACCACAGAGTAACTATCCACTGGAGACTGGTTTGGCCAGCCCTGTAGCATGTTCCCTACTTTACACACAGAGTTAGTTCTTACACATTGTGGCTAGTAGAAAGGGAATTTTAGTTCACTTTCTTAAAACTGGCTTTCTTTTCTTGACTTGGAGATGCAATAAGGTGTAAATATTTTTGAGGAGAGTTTTATTATTCAATAATGTCATTGTTTTATTTCTGGTCCGTGCATACTGGGGTTTTTTTCTCATGTTTTATTATACTCAGCCCACACAACTTCTTTTTTCATTATTAATGAAGTTATTGTGCTTAGAAAGCCAAATACTGAACCTTTGGCTATACCAAAGTAGTTCTTTTCAGTACAGAGGCAATGTTAAATTTGACTCAGGAATGATAGGAGCTGCCTCCTGAGATGTTTTTTTTTAGTGTCAACTCACAGTGGGTAAATAACATAGGCATTCTCCCTCAAGGTTTTCATTACTTGAGGGGACTATTCCTACATATAAACATATGAAGAATAAACAGCAAAAATTTTATTTAGATACCAGATAGTAAGACCCAGCATATCCACAAACACCTGAGCTCAACATACAAAAAAGATCTACTAATCAGCACACTAACCCAGAAGAACACTGATGCCTTAAGTTTTAGTTTTCATATTTTCCAGATTCTGTACTGCATTAGTATACAACTCTGAACTTCATATAAATGTTAGCAAGTTCTCTTCACAGTTTAGTCAGACAGATCAATCCTTTTCCAGCCTGAGAACCAAGGACACCATTGCAGCTTTGGCCCCAAAAAGTGCAAACAGCAAGGAATTGAGGAGAGCAGTCTGGGAGGATGGGACTGCACAACCTGAAGCTGTAACTGGACAATTAACCCCAATATGGAAATGGACCAAAACTTATAAAAGTGTAAAAACTCATGACTCAGGGTCCATCTTGGGTGGAGCCATGGCCAGGCTCTTGTACTGCCCCAGGTGGATCCTTTGGAGGCCTTTTAATAAATCCCTACTTTATTCCTTTAACACTGTTCTAGGTAGCCTACTCAAGGCATCAGCACAAGGGCAGTGTTCTGTAGACACACAAGACAAGTTCTCCCTTCTCGAAATTCCATCTTTTGGATTGAAAGAAGCAAACCACACCAAATTCTGTGCTTCCCATCAAAGCCACAATTCTCTGAGTCCACCCATCCCCTGCTGGAGCAGTAGAACAGGGGTACAGGGTGGTGTGTGCTTAGTCCCACACCATCACTGTCCCATCTAGTCCTCACCTCAATAGTACAAACTGATGAAGATACTGAGGAGATTCTGGCTCTCTTCTAAAATTTTGTGAGGTCATATGGTGACATGATTTTGGTATGAAACTTCTCTCCCTCCTTGGTACAAATTCAGCCTGTGAGGCTACCATACCTTTAGTGCAAAGTTTATAAGTATTTCCAATTAATAATGAAGAATAAGAATTGGGATGTAGTAATTAGAATTCTACTTTCTAAATGCTCATGGGTCATGTCATGCTCATTATCAAAGCTACTTTTTTACTAAAAAGTAGTTTTGAAAAATTCTTACTGTACATAAATTTACATCTGTCCATTGCCTTAGAACGAACATTTAGATTTCCTCTGTAAGGAATACACACAGCACTCAGCATTTAAAGACAATTACACAGACCTCTTGCCTTAATTACTGTTGGTATTTTTACACACTTTCTTCATCAACTAATTTCTCTTTCCAATGATGTCACTGCAATTATTTCTATTCAGCTTGAATGTTTTACATTATTTAGGCAGCTAGATAGCTGCCTTAGGCTTGAATTGCTTGGCCATTTTTGGAACTCAGTTCCCTGTAAGATTTTGCTTCTCTACTTTTCAGGGTTGTTTCCAGTCAGTCAACATGGTTTTGCTGTGAGGGTAGGTCACAGTCATTTGGCATTTCTATATCCCAGCACCTTGGCTTTATTGTAGCATGGCAGCAATGGTTTCTCTGAGCACACAGGCTCATGTCACCCCTTCCCTGGCAGGTCAGGTAGCAATCACGAGTTCAGCAGAGGCACTGTGATTGAAATCTCTGGCATCATTCGTGCATTGGAGTGTCTCTGCTAAGACTCATAGATTTATTCACTGATCAAAGCAAGTTCCAGAAAGCACTTTTACTTGTGCTCAGTTTTAAGTCCGTGGGCAGTTCCATACATTCAAAACTTCTGTGTTTTCCTGGACTGGAGTCCTTGCCAGCCATTACAAGGTTTGCAAGACTTGCTCTAACATTGAAGCCCCAGAAAGCCTGCCCATTTTCCTATACATTTCAAGGAATCATATCAGTGTACCATGAACTAACTAAGAAATGAAAAATGAAGAGTTTGACAATTTTTCTCAGCATCTAGAAAATTGTTTATTATCAACAACTGCCAATAATTCAGCAGAAGCCTCTCCTTTGTTGCCTCTGTTTGCCAAAAATTCCTCCTTATTTCAGTAAGTCTGGCTGAACAGGGCAGAACATGTTTGTAACATTTTGAAAACTTTTTCATCTAAAGTGACAAACACCTTTCCTCCAGGGCACCAGTAGAACAGCAAAACCCTGTACCTGAGTTAATAAGTAAGAGCAAAACAAGTAAAACATTGGGATTTAGCACTTTTTCCAATTGTGATTTTCCAGAGCCCTGTTCATCAGCATTTATTATTTACCTTTTAGCTTCATAGCATTTCCTTTTCACTTGGGACTTGGGTTATTGCTTTGCAAATTGTATATTAATATTGCTTACCTACAAATACTTTAGGTATGATCCCAAGGGCAGCGCTGTATGCAATTTGATGAACATTTGAACTTTTAAAATTCAGTAGCATTTATTTTAACCAGAACTAAAAGACAAAGTTGAATTCCACGTTTGGTGATTAATTTACATCTACATGAAGACACACTGAAGTAGGGCAAAATTCACTCCTTTGCAGAAGACTTGCAATTAAGTTTTTGTTTTGTTTAAAAGTTCCCAACAACAGACCTTATATGCTTGAAAAAGCCAGTTCTGACACGTGCCATGAAGAGAAAACACTAGTTTTAACTAAGAAGGAGAAAAACAAAATGTATTTAGGACACATATGCCTGCTTAGAGAATTTGGGGCTGTAACAACTTTTGAAGAAACCTGGCAGAGTAGTTTATAAAACAAACAGTTGTTCCCTCTTTGGATATTAGTAAGACTTCATGAGAAAATTAGAAGAGCTAAAGTATTCTCAGATGTTTGCAGTGAACACTCCCCAGTTCAGTGTTTGGAAAATGCAATGTGTAAAATTTCCCATAAACAAAAGGTTTTTTAAAATGTCAGTTCTGGGATGTTCTTGGCTGAGATTGCTGGAACAAATAGAAATAGGTTTGTGAACATAAATAGCTGATGTGGAGTGTCCTTGGCAATGTCTTTGCTAATAAGTCAAAGATAAAAATAAAGAAGAGTAAAATTACAACTCAAAAGTGACAGAGATGGGAAAGTGGGAGTTCTGATTGACTGTCCATTTTCTCTCATCCTGCTACAATGTGCTGTGTTAGAACACCTGGTATAAAACCTGTCACCAGACACTAACCCAAGAACCAAACTACATTCTGAATGCTCCCAAAAAAAAAGCTGTACAAGGATGTGTGTGGACCTCCCATCTTGCAGCAACGCTCTTGCAGCCTGAACTCTTTCATGCAGACACTGACTACATGGGTGATATGTCCTTTCACATAGAGAACATTCTTCAGTTTCTGCTAGGCACAAAAGCTGGTTGACTCTTTATTTTTATTTCACAAAAAACACAAACCCTTATGGATAAATAATCAAGACTCCAGGAAAACATGTCTAGAAGATAAAACACAAAGCTTTGGAAATACAGCTGTGAGCAGCAGTAAGAAGTAGAAGGGACAAAGCCCAAACTCTAGGAATAAAATTAGTTTCTTACCTTTCTGTCATGATTTGATTAGCAGCAACAGGTTCCAGGTTTGATTTCTGTCTCTTTTCTCAGAAACCTAAGAAAATGAAACCAAACTGGTTGAATGTTCTGTGAACAATACTTTCATCTTTGCAGTGAATGAAAACACATAACTTCACTGGAGGGACAGAGGTGAAAAGAGTAAAAAATTAAATTCACTGAACAGCTGGTTTTCCCCTAAATATAGTAATAATTAGTCAAATCATTATTCATTCACAATCACAATGATGAATTTGATCCTTCTTGACCAAACCCTCTCTTCCCATCTGCTTTAACTGAAATCATTTTGAATTACGAATCTGCAAGCATTAGATTTTAGATGAGATTAGATCAATGACATCACAGTGACTACAGAGAAGTACTGTATTACCGAGACTTTCCTGCTTCATCTGCTTTATTGCAAGCATAGAGCATCATCAGATTTTTAGGAGAAGTTGTTTTTGGGTATGAGTTGTCATGGTAGGGGTTTTCTTGGTATTTTTTTTTGCTTGGGGGATTTTTTTTTAATAGCCCCAAAAATGCAAACTAAAATACAAAGTGAAATTCTTTCAGACCTTTCTTACTACCACTGCCAAAAACATTCCTTCTGACCATATGTTTTCTGGAAAGGGCTCCTCACATCTTTTGAGCCTTAGCTGTCAAGGTTTTCTGCATTTGAGAAAGGATATGTGCATGTGCCTGCACATGAGGCCTTTAATTTGGAAACCAACACAAAAATTCTGTTTTATAAAAAGGTTATTTTTTCTAAAGTTGCACAGAACGCATTTCAGATCAGTTGCAATGACAGCAAAAGCTGCAGAAGATCAGTGCGAAGCAGCAGAGAAAGCTCCTCAGACAAAATCAATTACTGGCCATTGGTCTGCTTGAAACCATAATCTTTCTACCACTGGGTAGAAAGGGGTTTCTCCTTTACACCTCTCTGGGTTCAGACATCAGAGCACTATGCAGCTGTCTCTAAATCACTCCTTCAGAGTGCCCAGCACATGAACACCTCTATACAAAGCATGCTAATGTGGGTTCTGCTGGTAGCTCAGCGTATTCTCTGTTTTCTCTCTGGGTGACCCATGCTGAGGATCATTCCTGCCAGGAAGGGCCTGAGCTCACAAAGCATGCCACAAAGCAGTGTAGCAAGACCTGCATTGTTATTATGCCTGCCTGACGTGCCAGCACACGCACCAAGCTCCTTCAAAGCATTTACTCATCTGTTTTACTGCGCCAGCTACTCAACCACAGCAGCAATGAGTACCTACCCAGAAGAGCAATCGTCTGCATCATGGCAAAACCCCACACCAGATGCAGAAACAGCTATAAAAGCAGGCAAAACGGGAACCAGAGGCTGGGCTCCGCCTGCCAAGAAGCAGCTTGGGTGGATCAGCGTGCCCCGAGGCCATTGTGCTTTTATGGACAAACCAGGCTGCTTTTACGAGCCCTTGCTAGCTGTACACAAGGAAACCAAACACGGGATCACAGAATCTTAAAATAACTTAGGCCAAAAGAGACCTCTGGAGCCATCTTGTCCCATCTATGCTCAAAACTGGACTGACTTGGATCACGTCAGGACCACCTACAAGTCTCTAAGACACCTTACTCTCTGCTGTGTTAGAGCCTCAGACACCAGGCACCACATGCACATGTACCCATGACGATATTTTGGATCACATCAACTACAACACCCACAACAAGCTTCTAAGCAGAGGGGCAAAACAAAGAAGCTGCAAATAGGAATAGCATGTTCAAACCAAATTCAGACCCCAAGCTTCTTTCTAACCTCTGCACAAATAGTTAACATGGTATACAATGGTTAACATGGCATACAATGTTATTAAAAACTAAACACACCCAAGGAACCCAGTGAGGTCTGTATTGTACATTTTGGCCTTGCTGATATGTGTTTAGTCCACCAGAGTTGAGCAGATATGAAAGGAGAAGGGAAAGCATCTGTAAATGCCACACATTTAAAAACAACCAGCTGGATCCTTTTGACAGTGCTCAAAAACTTCAGAATATTTATCATGTCACAGTCCCAGGAGGGGGCCAAAGCAGAGTCTGGGTTAGCAATTGCTGTTTTCATTGACTTGGCTTTAGCTGAGTGTTAGGGAACATCACTTCAAATGAGGAGATTCTCCTTTGGTGAACTTCATCTGTTACCTGGAAATGTAGGAAAGGTAAGAAAACATAAAGAACCTCCCCAGCTAGAGTGAGTGCATAAGACAGAATTTACTGCTTCCATAACCATGGCAAATTGAGAATTCTGCTCAGTTAAGTGATTCAAAAACACTGTTTTCAGTTAGTCTAGCCAAAAAGTTTTATCTGCAAGTTTTTCTTTTCCCTAAAAAGCACTGCTGCTAATTTACCAAAGGTAGAACAAAGCAAAGATGTGGATACTAAAGTAAATTATTTCTCTAACAATGACCACAGGAAAACTCTTAGAATCTTCTTCTGCAGTTCATGACTTTTTAATGGTCTGGATGACCTTGAGAGAAAAAGCAAACATTAAGAATCTGATCTGAGTTTTCTATGACATAAACAGTAAATGACAGACAATCCCTTCCATTTATTATAGTGTCAATGGCCCTCTTCAGTAAGTGCTCATTTATTCAGGATATTTAGTCTCTACATAGAGGTAATGTAAGAAGTTTAGACAATCTTTTTTAATGTGCAAAAATATTATCATAATTACATTGAAAAATAAGAAATAACTATTAATCTTACAAGATAAGCCTTGTAACCAAAGGTCCTTATATGACTCCTTTACCAAAATTCAAGAAGGCTTCACAGATTTGAAAGTAAATTTACCCTATGAGGTGAAGAAATATAAAATGTAGATGCAGTAAGGGACAGATCTGAAAATATTTGTGATGCCTACTCAAGAAGCCCTCACACTGATAGCAGTTTTAAGCTTTTTGGCAAAACAAAAATAAACCACAAAGTTCTCACAGTGCAGACACAGCTTGCACTAAGAGTTTCTGAAGCTCAAAAGAAAGCAAAGTGGTAAAAACTACGTAGGAAGATATCCTTCTATTGGAAACAGAGACACACAAATATTCTGAAGTGACATCCCGTTCAGAAGGGCTCACATATTTCTACCAGATTTGTAGAACTCACTGAATCTTGACATTACTCTCAAGCCCCAGGCTGTTGTTCCTGCATTAGCTTTTATGGATGAACATCTTCATATCTCTGTCTGGACCACTCCAGAAACAGAAACTGAAATTTTCCAGATGAAAACTTGTCTCTTCTCTCATCTGCAAGTGTCAAGTCCTGTCCGTGTTTCACCCGCCAGGACTGCAAAGTCCCACAGATTACAAAGGGTCTGCCTACATTCCTCTTTATTCCCACATAAATAAATTCAAACACTCTTAAGTATTTGGTATCTTACTCTTTCATGCTTTTCCAGAAAATCCATTTAAACCCAGTACCACTATAAAACCACCCTTTCCTGAACAGTGTGGCAGAGGTATAGGGCAAAGTAAAATATTCAGATATAATCACCTCGCCCAGGATACCTCAGTCTCAACAGTTGCACAAAAAAAAAAACCCAACGCACCCCACCCCAAACCCCCTCCCCCAGAAAAAAAACTTAAAAAATATTCCTAAACATAAAAAGATTAGAACTTTCATTTAGCTAAATTTATATATAACTTTCATTTTTTTCTCTGTGTGTTTGCTTTTTAAACAAAAATACCCAACACTACATGCTCCAAGGAAACACATTAAAGGAAATTGTACAGCTCTGATTTCTTATAACCACTTTAATTTAATTTTGCTTCCCTGACCTTTTTCCTTATGTAAGTTGATTAAGATGTTTTTAATAACAATGATAATTTGGTCAAGGATAAGAATTAAAGGGTTTTCTGAAGGAGGTTCTCCTTCATATAAGTGTACACATATTTAGTGCATTCTCTGAGCACTTTCCCCCTGTGTAACAGAGAGCCAGAAAATCATCTGTCAGGGGATGATGGATGATGAACTCTGCTACTTCGGCCTCAGGGCCCAGCCCTGCTGCTATACTTGACTTAGCCTTCAGTAGGCACTAAGTGCTCTGTCAGATTCATGCCAAGGGAAAATCATATGCCTGGAACTCCCAAAAGTGTGGGAACCAGAATAAACAGAGACATTTTTAACGTTACCACACATTTTAAATCTGCTGTGTAACTTTCCTGTAAGCATTGTCCATATTTTTGTAATATATACAGTCATTGTGGGTTTGTTGCTCTGCCCACCACCTCTGTCCTTTGTTGCACACTAACCAAGAAAACAAATGAAAAATAAAAGGAATGCACAGCATACATGACCATTTGGCTGACTACTGCACTCTTTTAGCAAAGTAGAGACAAATTCTTGGGGTTTTCTTTTCTCCCTTCCCCTTGACAGTGCTTTTCTTGGTTTGTTGCAACAAGGTTTTTCTCACCTCATGTAGCTTCACTAATTTGGGGGTTCTTTTAAAGTACTCTTGGGTGTTGTATCACCACACATAGACATGTACAGCAGGGCTATAGTTAAAAGCCATCTTTCCCTCTTCCTTACACCTCAAATATTCAATCAATCATTGAATTATGCTGCTTGGCTTGGATGGACTGCAGGACTCAAAATCTCAAGCATTTCCATTATGAGCCAGAGGTCCCACAGGTCCAAGGTAAAATGATGGTTTCAAACTGATGCCAATCATAAGCATGGTTTTCTAATGCATATTTTTATTTCTTATTGCCTAACCACTGATTATAACCAGGCTTTTAAAACTATTTTCTTAAAAGAGAATTGGTCAATTGCAGCTATGATGGAATTTCCATCCTTCAGAAATTCCTCAGCAATGAATATCTGTGTCTCCTTTCCTTTCATCATAGCCCTCTTTAGATAAAATATTTATATTGTAGCAACTAGTAAAAGGTTTTATTCCTTGTTTAGGAGAGGCTGACAGAAAATGCCATAAAAATTAATAGCTTTTCAAGTGACACAAAATAATGTTGGGTGTCTTTCCCCCCCACCACTGCAGGTATCCTTACCCATAGAGATCACTGTAGAAGCTTTGTGGAAAATGTCTCGTTGCGCTGTCGCTTCAGTTCAAAAGGGATACTCTGCAGCCTTGATTTACCACTGGATATATTCTAAGGAAGGAGCTTACCAGTATTTTACTCCCTTCTTATAATTCTCAGAACTAACAGAATTCATTGAGGCCAAACATGCCTGAAAAAATACCTGCACTTACAATCTTAAATCAGTCATGTTAACCCTTACAGGCATCAGCAGGATTCCTGCAGCACCAAAAAGGGACACAGAAAGGCAAGGACAGGGAGTCATAGAAGAGATCACATATTTTTAGGCCAGAGTCAATGCTACAACTCTAGCAAATTCCAAATTCTTTGATTTTGACATGAATATTTATCAGAACATGATGCCTATTCTTGAAAACTAGCCTTCCCTATCCATGTAAGGACTGTCATTTGCAACCACAATGTTGAAAACTGAAATCAATTAGACGAGGATCCACTCCTCCACAGTCTTACTGGGCATTTCTTTCCTACAATACACATTAATACAAGAAAATATCCAAAGGTCCATTCATCTTACTTTACAGATGGGCTTGGCTGACAGCTAGGAGCCTGACTTGCCTTTTATTTCAATGAATTCATCCCAGCACTACTCCAGGTTTCCCTACAAAATATACCCGTCATTCAACAGCAGCAGAACAGTTTAAATGCTCTTATCTACTCACTTGAAATCCCACCCCCCCAGGCAAACTGTTCCCTGAGATGATCTTTACCCTTCATTTGAGTCTAATGCACCAAGAGCTAAAAAGACATTATGTCCAGAGACTGGTGTGGCTACGGTAACAATTACCAGTTCAGCAAATCAGCTTCTCGTTGCAAGCACTTCTCAGGCTATATATAAGCCAAGAAGAACCTAGAATCATTGTGTCAGCAATTCTCAAAGACTATTTTAAATGGTATCAAGTTTTATTAAACTTTTACAACACAGTACAGAGTGTACTTTGTGTTCCTTTGAAATTGTCAGAACAAGCCAATTTTTCCAGGTTTGTAGGCATAACATTTATTAAATTATAATAAGAAAATAGCTATTTAAAACCATGAAATGAAAGACTGTAATATACATTTAAAGGTCAACAACTGCATGAGTTTCCTTATTATATATTTTATCTGAGAAGCACTGGGGGACAAAGGAGCTCTGACTCTATCCATGTGCAAGCTGCACACTGTTGCTATTCCCTGCCCTGATTTGGACAAGGAACTACATTCTCTTATGGATGCCCTCCTTCACCCAAGCCTCTTACAGAACTGCCTTCACCCATTAAGATGGTGACTTACATCCTTTAAATAATTTCCAGCACATGTATCACATAGAGGTGGAGTTTTTGTAGCTGCAATAGCAAGGTCAGACTGAAATAGAGTGATTTTATTTCATCTCTGCACTATACTTCCTTTAGGATGTTCCTTAAATCAGTTTTACCACCTCCACCCCAATTTTCTTTCTGCAACTATGGAAGCATAATATGTTCTTTAGAAGGGAAGACTGTGGCTGTGTTAACCAATACTGCCAAACAGTAACAACAGAGATGATCAACAAAGAAAAGCCAATGAGAAAATACCCAGAAGAAGGAGAAACTTCAGCACCAAGAGTCTGGAAAGAAATGTGATCTTGGTTTCGGTATTGAAAAGCATTTTAATGTTTCAGCGTTAAAACATTTTTATTTCTTCCTAAATATGTTTAACATCAAACTTGAACTACAAGGAAAACAATAAGTATAGCTGGGGCTTCTCAAGAGCAATTTCAGTGGGCCTCATTCCACACTCTTCACTTAAGCTGAGTTGGTATTTTGAAGGATTTAAACAGGACCTATTTTTAGCAGCCCTTACAGTGATACATCTTCCTAGATGCTCAAACAGAATACGCGGACAAGAGCACAGCATAAACCTTTTGTTTATTAACAACTGCAACTATTTTTCCAAATTCATATCATAAACCCTGACACTGTAGCACACTGTAATGCAGTCTTCGTGGTATAGAACTGCTGAAGTTTGATAGGCCTCAAAAATCTTCATTAATGTTTCCTTCTCCTCGTGGATGTATACATATATTGCATAAGGAGCCTGATATAAATCCACTGACATCTATGGAACACTTCAATAGAAAGTAATTTGGACGAGTACAGAAAACCCCATGCCTTTAGGCTGCTAATCAGCTTTGGAGCATTGAATTCAGCTGGCGTAAATGATATATAAAAATACAGAGAGACACTTACAGCATTCATCAAATATGTAAAACACAACACAGAAACACTATCACAACACACAGGTCCAGGTGTTTAAAGATGAATGTTTTAAAATTGGCACAACTTTGAAAAACACAGCTGTGATTAGGATATAATTATCTTATGCAAGAAATCCATTTCAGAGCTATAATTCTTTGCTGCTTGAAACAGGAACAGATTTTTATTATTTTCTACTCACCTTAATTCTGCAAAGTCTGTGAATCTATAAAAGAGTGATTTGGATTCTAGTCTAGCTCAGAGATCTAAACAATTTTTTTCTACCTGATTAAATAAAAGCAAATTCTTGTGAAAAACCTAGCTTTAATTTTGGATCTCAGATTGATGGAACAGGGTTGTCGGCAAACACACCTATTATTTATTACTGGATGCAAGTTATATGAAAGTAATTGGAAAAAAAAGGGACACCACAGATATTTGTAAGTTACACAGCTTATCTACATTAGGATTTTATAGCTGAAGCATTTCTTCACATCTGAAAGACACTATAGTATCAGAAAATAATTCTACTGGTGTATGAATGCAGCAAAGCCTGGATGCACAGGCCGCCAGCTGAACTTGCTTGTACATTATATTCTGCATAGGCATCCATAGAAATACACATGTATACCATATGTATACTTATATTTTTCAGATCACAGACTGTTACCATTTGAATACAATTGCAAAATTGCACAAGAGCCATATTGTTATAATTGGCTCAAGGTAGGCAGAGATGTAGCTATGGATATATAAATCTCTTTCCACCAGATAGAAAATTTTCTTCAGATGCAGAATAAATACAAAAGGGGGGAAAACATCACACTAAAAATCAGCTCTATCCTGTGTGAAGAATCCTTCCTGAGCCAAACACACTAAATACAACAAAACCACTAAAACTTGAAAATATTTTTT
This sequence comes from Sitta carolinensis, assembly GCA_032173965.1. Lineage (NCBI taxonomy): Eukaryota > Metazoa > Chordata > Aves > Passeriformes > Sittidae > Sitta > Sitta carolinensis. The sequence goes on from CM063292.1 coordinate 18,799,947, forward strand.
TTACAGTGACTTAAAACATTAGAGAAAACAATCTATCTAGCTGGTATTTCCCCCATCTAATTTTGCAATGTAAAAGGGGAAATAAGATATTTCAGGATTTAAAAATCACAACCTATATATGGGCTGTTTAATTTGCAAAGCCTAGATATTAATATTAGAATCTAGTTCTGAGAAAATTAATGTCTATTTTAAAACCCTTTTTTTTATGTTTGGTATGTTTAATTTAAAGAATGTAAGACTGCAGACGAGATGAATTTTCCAGTATCATAGTCATAAAATTATATCACTGCTACATATTCACAATATGGTTAAACAGCAGTCATAAATTAAAAGAACAGTCTAATAATTTAGACTGTTCTAAAACAATACTAAAGGCAAGTAAAAATAAAATACTTCATCTGGATGTTTCAATTAAAATATGCTACATCTTACTGAGAAAATATTTTAAATTAATTTAGTCAAATATATCAGAAAAAAAAATCCTTTTGCTCTGATGAACTGAAACTGATTCAACTCTGCCAGGGCTCTGGCCTCAAGAGAGAAGCTTCACTGTATTACACAGCACTGTTGAGCCATCTTCTTTAAACAGGTATTTTAAAAAGTCATGATCCCCTTTTCCATAGCTGTTCTCTGTAAACATTTGGGAAATGAATCTCTCAGCAGCTATAGAATGTAAGAAGCAGAAAGCACTGAACTTGGAAAAAAATATCTGCATTTCTTGAAAGAGATGAGATGGCTTCCTGTAATATGAAAGCAAAGCTTAAAAGATACATTTGATCCAAGGAGATCTATTCTATAAGGATGAAATTTACCATCTGTAAAGTATCAAGATTTGCCCAGTGATTAGCCATGATTAAGTGGTATTTTACAGATTTAGGCAGGACATAAGAGAATAACAGATCTTATGCTGGCCCTCTTCTATTAGCATTTATTTACCACATAGAGCTAACAAAGATATCAACGCTTGAGTTGCACCTCACTTTGAATTAGTCAAAGTTAAAATAACTATGCTGCAAATTTCTAGACCCACTTTATCACCTTGTCACCTCACTACAGGAATTTAGACTTCCCAAACTTTATTTTGCAATTCTTTTAATGAGCTAGAATCTCTGTAACTATTTTTTCTGTTATGAGTGGAAACCAAGTGTGCAGATAAAATGGATTCAAAGACACTGAGTGGCACTGAGCTAGGCTACCTTTTTTTATTTCTGTAAGTCACTCATGTTTTGGAGTAAGTCACACCAACAGCACATGCAACCCACATACTGAAACAGGACTTGTAGAGAGAATCTAGGTGAATACTCCAAGCCTATCCATGTTTAAGAGGCACTTGGAAAAGTGTCCTTAGCAACATGCCTTAACTTTTGGTCAGCCCTGAATTGCTCAGGCATTTGGACTAGATGACCCTTATAGGACCCTTTCAACTGAAATATAGTATTTTCTTCTACTCTAAACTTAAAGCCTTCACACTTTCTTAACAAACTCTAGCCAAAAGTACCAACACCCGAGAGTCAAGGATTCGTGTGAACACTTCTGGGAGAAGGCTTTATAAGATTCCTGAATTATAACCCATAGAAAGGAGTTGTAAGTGGAGGAGACTGGGATAGATTTTGGATGGTAAGAATGTTTGCAAGTAACTCAGAAATCAGAAATCACAATTCCCGAGTGTTCCAGCAATGAGGCTGTTCTGCCAACAGTGGGTAAAGTGTAAAGACATCATTCAAAGACTACAACTTTACATGAACCAGAACATGTCTTGGGCTCTGCTCCTTTCCCCAAACTCCCTCTCTTTTGAAGAACATGGCAATGTTCTTACAAAGAAACAGGGAAGCACTACAAGAATGAAAATTATCACTTTCTGAACTCTTTACATAAAGTGAAATTTAGCAGAAGAAAGGATATTTCCACACAGAAGTATGCTGGACTGGTTTATTAATCCAGGAAACTTCTGTTCTCAAAAGGTGACTAGAAATCTCAAGGCAAATAAATCTCCAGTCAATTTTTACTGTTTCTGTACTTTCCACTAGTTCTCAAGAGGAGAACTAGAGAAAAATGTGCACTTTATTTTAAACTGTTCCCTGTGTTCTCTCATTTTCTTTCCTGCTTGCAGGATAGAGAGGAAAAGAGAGAGACTGCAAAATAATTACTGTAAAGACTATATCTCCGAGATTCTTCAAGCCTCATATAAAAAACTCAATTCTCAATTTTATTATCCAGTAACATTTGTTTTAAGAATTTGTCTCTTTCCCAAAACAATGTGCCAGCAAATCATGTCCAAACTGTATTTATCAAAACAACATTGAGTTCAGCAATTTTTAAAGCCTGATAATAAATGTGGAATCTGTAACATGTCGGAAAAAACTATGCTCTTTGACATGCCTAGCAGTCCAGTGCATTAATTAGGGGCCTGACAAGTTTTGAGAAGTATCATTTAAACATAGAAAAACTCAAATCAGGAAATACTTACGAAGACAATATACTCACAGCCTGAAATAGGAAGAGAGATTGTTGGATGAATGACTTAGAGCATGACTCAGTAGCTATAAACCTATCTGGCAATATTTAAGTCAAAATCCAAGAATTGTATCTACAGAAAATACAAGAGTTGGTGGAGATTTTTAGATTTGCTTTGTACATTGGTCAGGAAATTATTTCCTGTGTGTAACATTATTTCTGCAGATGCTAATCATGTTTTTGTGAAGACACACAGGTCAATTTTAGTAGATGCCTCCTCTCTCCTCTTCTATTTCCCCCTCTTCTCCTCTGCAGGTGGGGCAGCATTAAAGCACACTCCAGAACTTGAAACTAAAACTTAAAGCCATCTTCAAAAAGGAGGAAAAAAAAAGGAGAAAAGCGTGAATTATGATGAACAATTAACTGGCTGCAGAAAAGTTTCCCCATAGCAGGAGACTGGTAAATGTTGGGAAAAAAAAATATTCATAATTATTGACACTTGTGCTGGAGAAATCTAAGCCAAACCATTAAGTTACTCAACCACAAAGAGATGATTAAAATTATTCTGAAAATCTAGCTCTGTTTTTCTTTTGGAAATAAAAGGTGAGGTGGAAAATGGAATTTATGTCTGCATGTTCCACAAAACAAATCAAACTAACTTTTATTTTTAATTGTTGAGTTTAAGAGAAGAAAAGGAAGGCTAAAAAAAGGCCACTGGATTATTTCTGTGGTGATAAAATGCTAAACTGAATATACTATTTTTCAATTAAAACATCTGAGGTATTTCCTCATGTTTCTTATAATGAAAATGTTAAAAAAATGTTCAAGAGCAGGATTGTCAGAAATGGGGATTTCCAAAAAATCTAATCTACGTAATCAGAATGCCAACTTAGAAGAGGAAAGACAGCATTAAAGCTGCATGATCGTAAAGGCAACTCTTTCTTTAAAAGCTGCAAAATAAGACAAATAACCGCCAAACCAAAAGAGAAAAGATTTCTGGTCACCAAAAGTGAAATTAGTCATCTTTGAGGAAGAAAAAAACAACCAAACATTTCCTAATATCACCCTTCGTAACTGGGATAAAACCAGTTTATTTTAAATATTCTGAGCTAATAGTCTTTTATCATGCCATGTACTGCCTTTATGGCTACATCTTGTTCCAATTTTGGTTTTATCCATTCCCATTTCCAAACGACCATAACTTTCATACAGGCTTGCCATACACCAGATTCCATCTGTCTGTGACCTTGAATTAACAAGGGGCCTTTGATGTTCTTATGCACTTCAAACCACTTTGTCATTTGCAGTGATATATGAGCCACACTGCAGTGAAATGCAGTCATCGCTGGTTTGTGGAAGTGCCTTCCTGCTTCTTCTCTTGATGTAAGTTTACCATAGAACAAATTTACTGTAATTTTTGTGTTAACTTGTGCTTCCCTACGGAGTGAGAAAGAGGTCAGCAAAACAGCAGTGGGAAGCTAGAAATAGAAATCCTGCATGTACAGCATCATGACAGCCAAAACCAAGAGTCTATGTCTAGAAGAAGTAGAAAAACCAAATCAGACAAACCAATTGGATGATGAGAAAAACAACTTCTCAAAAACAAATACTATGATGAATTTGTTAACTGATAGACAGATTTACACACCCAACACAGCAGCTTTGTTGTGGCATTGTGTGTTCATCCTATTACATTTCAAGGCTGCTGTACAAGGCTGTTGGGTTTTGGCACTGTCAAAATGAAACAGAGATTATGTGGTACCATATGTCAGGCAGCTGAAGCAAAGGATTCCTGGTCTAACATGTTTGCCTTTCCAGTCTGGAGGGAGGGTTAAAACCAACGGAGCAGGAGAGGTGGGTGGGCCAGCACAGGGAGGGACAGGGTGGTTTTGCCTTTTCCCCAACATCTCAGCAGTCCTGCTGCACTTCTGAAGACTCATGTCTGGATGCTTCTACACCAGCCAAATGCAGAAAGAGTTCATCTTTTCCTCCACGACAAAAACAAAAACACAAAGTAAAACCCTTCAGCAATTATTTTTTAATGCAAATTCATGTTTATTTCATGCCCTCAAGCCTTTTAGTCCTGGTTGTTTGTGACAAACATTCCACAATAGGCTCTTTAAAGTCTGGCATATGCGCCAGTGCTAAAAAACATACAGTAGAAGACATAAGACAATTAAAATGAAAGACGACAACAACATGCTGCTAATGGTTTTAAATTATTACATTGTAGAATAGTTACTGGTACATCATGGAAGAGCTATCCCCACAGCTCTGCACAAGCCTGAGCTCCATCAATAAACTAATCTTTATCATGTAATACTTTGGTTTTCTGTTACAACGATGTTTGTGCTATACAGTCTAGCATGCTTTAACTATGGATAAAGGATTGACACAACTACACTGCAATTAGCTCAGGTCTCTGCATCAGGATGTGACAGGTTTTCATGGTCCACCTCCCCAATCAATATCCACTGAGGAGACGTCATTGATTGACTTCCAAGATGGAGTTTTACTCAATAAATACAACAGGATGGCCTGCAAGCCCCAAGGTGCCCAGACTGCAGGAATTTGAAGTAACTTACATAATAACCCATTTTTAGGAGAAATCTGACCTAAATAGCATTGAAGCTGTACTGTGAATTATCTCCCAGAGGACCCGGAGCAGACACTGGTGTGCAAGTTGGCTTCCAGTACTAGCTTACCTTTTACCACAACATTACAATTTTTTATGTAGTCCCAGTTCAACCAGGAGTCCCAAAAGACAATATTTTGAAAAAAGGATTTAGGCACCTGAATGATGGCAGTATTTTAAAAAAAAAGTTACCTATATACCAACAAATTCACAAAAATAACCAGAAGGCTTTTCTAACTTGGCAAGGAATAACAGTGAGTTGTGTTATTTCAGCATGATATACAGAGGTGATTCAATGTCTGTTCTTCTTTTTGAGTTTGTTTGGTGAGCTTTAGGTAAAAAAAACAAAAAGAAATGCAGGAATATTTCATAATAACCTATTGTCAAGTAACTAAGGGCTCTTCTGGGATGTAAGAATCTGGCCTTTGAGTTCCATGCTTCCCCCATTTCAGACAAATGCCCTTGTCACTCATGTTCTTACCTGTTACTGGGTAGCTTGCTGCCTTCATACAAATGGCAAAGCTAATATTTTCAAATAAAGACTTTAAAAAGTCAGATTTCAGCGCTATGAAGCTCTAGTTGGATTAAATAGACATCACCTCTGAAAAGCTTAAATTTTGAAAGATAAACGGAGAATTACATCTTCTACTTTAAGAACTGACTACCAGGAAGTCCTTTTTTTACTTCTTCCCTTATGCAATATCTGTGCTTTATAAATATTTCAGACAGAGTTTTCAATGCCATTTTAAAAAATAAAAATATCGCATTCAAGAAAGACCAAGCAGAAGAAAATAATCTCAATGTTGTCCCTTTATGTTACTGTCACAGCAAGTAGCAGTAGCATATTTTTTTCTCCATCCAACTTATATTTACATAATAACTGAGCATGTTAACTGCAAAGACCCTCCAAGAAGCTAAAAAATGTTACTATAGAGTAAGAATTCTAGAGCTTCATGGAAAGATTTTCACAAGAAGCAAAAATTTTTAATATAGTTTCCCCTCCTCCATGACTTAATTATATTTTAACCAAAATGAAAACAGATACACTTGGCTTCAGGTTAACACCACAAAAGGACAAAGTTTTTAATCCCATGAAAGAGACAAGATTCTACAAAGCTTAACTGCTCTACATTATTGAGGTATTAGAGAGACTTGCAATTCTTAAGCAGTCCCAAAACATATTTGTAGGAAACATTAGCTCAGTTTTATTGAAGAAGAAACATAACTTCCAATGTGATGTTGGTAGCTGGGATCATGGCAGGGATGTTTGCCCAAGAGCAAGGAAATCTCCAGAGAAACCACGGGTGTCTACACACAGCACGTGCCATGGCCCATCCTTTCTAGAGCTCAGTAAGAAGTTAAAACCTATTCTCTTGCTGACAACTGAGAAATTTTTACCTACCAGAGCTCACCACAGGCAGGCTGAAACCCTCACACCAACAGCCACCACCTCTGCAGAGGGATTATACTCAAAGACAAATGGGATTTTAGTCCCTTCGTGGAAAGTTAAGGATGCAATTTAAATGCCTCTTTTTCGAAGCTCAACAATTGTGAAAATAAGTGATAAGGCTGAAACAAGTGTGAAAATAAGTCTTGGTACACATTGTCTACACCATCTGAAGCAGCCAACCTGAGACAGGCAGGAGATTCTCTGGTACATAAGACCATGCACAAGTCAAGAAAAATTACCCAGAAAGGTTCCATTAGCTTGGAATGGAAATTTCCAAATTCAGCAAGACATCCAAGTAAGCAGTCTGTAGAGTCAATTCATGGCCCAAGACCACCAAATATCTATGAAAATTAATTTGAATGAAATTTATGAAAAATGTAAACTTATTAACTTTTTAAGAGGATACATTTAAAGTATTGCAGGTGAAATGTTTATGTAACAAGCAAAGACCAAACTACTGTAATGTACGTTTCAGACAAACCAGAAATCTAGTGCTCAGAAGAATAAACATTCATAAAGTCTGCAATCTAATTTTATACAGCAACAAAAACATACAATAAATTTCACAACCTTATTGATCCTAATACCATTGGCATTGCCCCAGCAATTGATTTAGTCATTTGATCATCAGGAAGGGGAATATAATATTTTAGTGGACTTCATAAATTCTAAGCCTCAGCTTTCAAGTCCAACCAATAATACAATAAACCATGGAGATTATAAATGGAACAACTAAAGTTTTGTAATTACAACATGGTTTATAATATAATAATTTAGCAAATGGCAGGCATGTTTGATTTATGCAAGATGCAGAATAGTAGGTTGTTTTTCATCAGAGCTGTAGTAATACATTTTCTAATAAATGCAAGTTTTGCATCTCAACCTCTCCAAATGCTTACTGCTTGCCTGGCATTGTCTAAATTCAAGGGGTTATTTTAAAAGTTAAGCAAATCTATTTCCCATCTTTCTTCTACAGATTTTTGAACCTAGTGTTTGGGTTTTTTTAATCTATAGAGAATGAAACAGTTTTGATTTTTTCAATGATAGTAGGGAAAAGTAATTGCTTAAAATAGGCACAATATCTACTGTTGCCCAGTCAGTCTGAAAGGCTTAGAAACTGCAGTAGCATCACTCAGTTACTGGGTTGCTTTGCCAGCCTTTCTACTGGCATGTGTGTGCAGGAGGTAACAGGAGATTACCGTCTCCCCACTATGCCCATGTACCACCTGCCCCGCACAGGAGGTTTCTGCCCTGGACTTCTGTTCTTCTGCACTTCTGAAAAACATTTGATACATTTTAAGCTTTGGTGCTTTTTTAGTGTTTTGGTGGGTTGGTTGGGTTTTTTTTTTTTTTTTTTTTTTTTTTTAGCAATACCAGTAGATTACAAAAAGACCAACAAACTCAGAGCAAATCAGGTACTGTATGTTTTGCTCCAGTTTTAAACCTACCCCTTCAGCTACACCCAGAAACACCTTCTGCTGCAAACAGACCTGATGAGCCCAAGAACCTCTGTCTCAGCCATGGGTAAAAAGTGCCCACAGCACTTCACAGGTAGTAAAAATTCTGTAGACATAGAACCTTCCTAAAGTGGTTTCCCATTTGTTAAAGGTCAGACTTTTAAAATGATACACTGAGAATAAGAAGTCTGCATGCCACTGCATGAGCTGTAGGGTCAGCTGGCTGGCAAACACCACAGCTTTTGGGAGGCTGCTTTGGTCTGCTCAGGCAGCATAGCACAGGTTTGTGAGCCAAGAAAACACATTCAACTTGCTGTGAGCTGGGGATTTTATGTCTGGCCACTGATGTCTAGTTCACCTCAGAAAATGTCTCTGTACTGAGAGAAAAGAAACCTTTATTCTCCTGACAACAATACATCCATTTTCATAAGTTCATTTTAAACTTAAGAAAAAAAAAAAAAAAAACAACAAAAAAAAAAAAAAAAAAAAAAAAAAAAAAAAAAACAACAGCAACAAACCAAGGCATCAGCCCTGCAAAATCAGTTTCACTGTGCTGAAACCCCCAGAGCTGTCTCCCCAGACACCCTGACAGTCAGTAGAAGCTCAAACTCTCCTGCTGCAGCCCAAAATATAAATCCATCTTAAAGTCAAACCCATACAGCATTGCAGTGCTCCTAGGAAGCCTGTTCTGCACAGCAGAGATCCATCCACTTAAACAGTGCAGAGCAAGGGAATGAGCCAGGACACTGCCCTCGTCCACAGGAAGGTTTCCATTTACAGGAACAAATGCTGGTGCAATAACAATAATTCTGTGTGAGCTGCCTCTCCTGTTCAATGTCTATTCTGCTCCAAGAAAACCTCTGCTAATTACTCTGTGGTACATTGTAATATTTTGGCCAAATGATCAAACCTGAGTTGTTTTTCAGAGGCAGTAAACTAAGGAAGTGACTGACCCCCTTACACTGCCTCAGTGCATGGCTCTGCAGCCAGCACAGCAGCTGGTAGCTCAGAAACGGGAGATCCAGCACTGTCCTGTGCCTGCACACAGGGGAAGGGCTGGCCAGACAGCAGTGAGCTGGGACAGCATTCAAGAGGCTTCCTAGTCCCAAGGCTTCACAGGCCTCATAAAATTTATTAGCTCTAAATTTATAGCAGCTCTGGAACAACAAGTCATGTACGGTCTAATTCTCAGTGGAAAAATCACAGTAAAAACTCCCACATGAGAGAAGTAGCCAGTGACGTGGGAGTCCCTAGCAGCATGGGAAATTCTGGGAGAGAAACTCAAAATATGGCCTGCTGTATATTCACAGCTCAGGACAGTGTCACATGAAATACCTGTCTGTGACAGCAAGGTCTCATCCCTCTGAAGGAAAAGCATCTGCTGCTGAACATTTCATCACAATAAAAGAGGCTGATGTCACCATGGGCCTACATGAAATATTATCAAATATGTGGCTTATTTCCACTGGCTGTTACTTCTAAAGTGGTGTTCCCCCCTTTTTTAATCTTAATTTCTAAGCACCTCTTAAAAAAAAAAAAAACTTCCTCTTGAGTTTCATCATAAATGACTTGGATGATCTTCTGTTAAAAGAATGACTTTTATCCTCATTCAAATACATATTGTATTGGCTTAGAAACATCAAAGAGGCAATGTCTTTACATATTCTATTTCTAAGAAAAGAAAAGGAGTTCTCTCTTTATTAACATTGGTAATGTTGAATCTTATAATGAAAAATGCACAAAAGCAATATTTTTGATGAATAGGTAATAGAACAGCACTGAATAAGAGAGCATTAATATATTTTTACCCAAAAACTCACTCAGATCAGGAAGGTTTTGAACTGAGATGAAGCCACAAGCAAAAATGAGGTCGGTGGTCTCCTGCTCCTCCTGCTACAGCCCAATATTTGTATTGACCTTGAAAATGCACCACACAGTTCAAGCACAGCTTCCAACGTGTGACTCTCAGAGCCACAGCAGGAGCACTTCCTCCCAGGCCAGAGGCACTTTGCAGGACACAGATAATGCTGCCTGACCACACCAATATGCAAACATTACCCAGGGCAATTATCTGAATTATGAGTGGAAAACAAACGCAGTAGCATCTTACAAGTAAGGTTTTTGTACCCATGGATATTTTCAGAGTTTTTATTGCACCAGCAAGTGACCTGCAGAAAAGTCTGCAGCATTTTCTGGTACAGGGTGGGCACATATCCTTTCTGCCTCTGCTGTGTGTAGCACAATAGAGCCCTTGTGATGTTCCCAAGAAATCCTATTTGTGGACTCAGATTTTGAACATTCCTTTCACTCTTTATCATCTTTTCCCATTGTCTTTGAACCACTGTGATAATGAAATTACAAAGGGCCATATAAGCAGTTATATTGGAAAACAAAAAAGGAGAAAGAAAAAGAAAATTTTAAAATAAACCAGGCATGACACTCCCCTGCATTTTTCATTACTTAATTATACTCAATAGGAATCACAAAAATCCAATATTAATTTGAGGAAAAAAAAAAAAAACCCTGTCTCTGTTGAATTGTAAAATTTCTGTTGAGGTCTGCAAAAGGGATGTCATAGGAAAATGCACTGTACTAGAATAGTAGTCATATATTTTGGGATCTGTGACACATTGAGAAAATACCTTCATAAGTATCTATAGAAAAGATGGTAGCTTATTCCTCAAAACATTTTAATTAGGCTTTGGAATTTTAAAAATCCCAAAGAAACAGTGTTGGAAAAAATCTAGATTCCTACAGTGACCCCTTCACACCATTTTCTTTGCTCCTCTGGTTTTAAATAAAATGGAAATTTGCATTTGGCAGCGTTGTACATTGCAGTAGTAAACATACTCTTTCTTAATTCTTCCTGTTCTCCTTTACTTATTTTAGGATAAAAGAATTGTTTCATAGCAACAATACCTTGAAAAATGAAGATGCATTGGCATCAGAGTTTGTATGAAAGAAAAGTAGTGGTAGATGCAGAGTAAGGATGTATTAAAAAAAAAAAACAGAGAGGGAAAAGCAGAGAAGCATTAGTGCTTCTATGAAGGACACTGATGAGAGACAGCATCCTCATCCTCATTAATCTCTTCTCTACCACACAAATGTATTTTCTACAGAGGATTTAAATCACCTCTCTGTTCAAGACCCACTTGTCTACTGATTTATCAGCTTCTTCCCCCATAACTTCTGTGCCTGAAATCACATCCTACAACCACAGAACCAGAGCCATGGCCATGGATGTGACTCAGCTAAATGCACTGGGCAGGTTCTCATTCCATCCATATTTCAAATCCTCTGCAAAAGCAGTATTATCATGCTCATTATATTAACGTATATAATTTTTGCCTATCTCTCCTTATTTTCCTGTTCTCTTATATCTCCCTACTTGTCTGTCTTTACTATGTACCACACTCACAGCAAGGACTTTTTCTTGTCCATGCTTGGAGCTTGGCTCCTACAAAGGCCAACCACAGAAAAATAAGACAATTTAATCTGCGCTCAATCTTTGTGATCTATGGAATAGAAATGTCTTGTTTGAAGTGTGGCATTACATTTGGAAAAAACAAACAAGAAGTTAATTATTTTTTGTGTTTGTAGCTGTCACTCTTTTTCCTATGGTTTGAGCCACTATCTCAGCCTGACTCTGAGCTTCAGAAAAACAAGAGAACAACAGGGCTGAACTGCATTAGGGGTAAAAAAACAGTTCAGACAAAGAGAAAGAGTAAATCTAGATCTCTATAACATCTGAGGTAGTTGCTCAGGACACAGACAAAACACCAAGTTACAAAGGGAAACACTGGCATTTTGGCAATTATGGAGTTCAAAAGATGCCCACGGTCAATGAAATTGGAATTAACTAATGGAATACAAACTGCACAGGAAGATGAGAGATGAGAGAAGTGGAAAATACTGGGATTAGGAGCTAACTCACAGCTGCAGTAGACTCACAGGGTTTGTAACAGCTACTATAATTTCTACATGAGAATAAGCACTTCAGAGATAGGAAGGGGAAACCAGAGGAAAGAAAAACAAAAAAAAAGAGAGGCAGCAGTCATTCCCTCTGCTTTTAAAATATAAACCATTAGTAGAAAAAAAGTTTCAAAAAGTTACATTTAAAACCGAGAGATGCAACAGCTCCCTGTGCTGTCATTACCAACCAACGATTTTGTCTTAAAAGGAACTAGGATAAAATTGTCTTAACAATTATTCAAAACTCAATTTTTAAGATACAATAAAAGTTATGAAAACAGAATTTGCACATGAAATTTTACAGAGCTGTGAAAAATTAAACCACATGGGAAATAGCCAAAAGAAATGTTTTATATATTTGTGTGTACATTCGTGCATATGCTCCAAAACTCAGCTCACTCAGTACCAGCCAAGAAGCTTGCATGCTACTATGAAGGAATTATGAAAGTAAAGTCAGGCCTCTCTTGAGGCTGGAAAAGAATGTGTTGTTCCAATGTGCATCCTTTCTGTCTCATCAGCTTTTGGATTCCATGCCAACATTAATATATACAGCCAAGATGCACATCGACACCATAACATGTGGTCTGAGAATAATCACCACATCAGAGATTGACATGAGGGACAATATTTGTCTGACAGAAGAACATGGAGCAAACAAAGCGTTGACATACACAGATTTGAAGCCACACAAGGAACCAGACTTGAGTCTGCAATCACTACCCTCCACATCTCAGTGTTGTCACTCCCAAAAAATGAGCAGAGGCACTCCTTGTTCACATTGCTACTGCTCCCTGGATACAGGCATTTCAACAGTGCCTCTGTGATTTGAGCCAACAAAATCCTGTCACTTTGCTAAATCCCTACCCATTTGTCTAGTGTTTAAGTATTAAATTCTTGGAAATATGATTACATCCAATATCCTCTCCTCCTGCTTTGTTCCTGCTGCAAACAGGGGCATTGCAGTTTCAAAAGCATGTGCCTTCACAACCTTGCTTTCTGAGGGTGGACAAGCAAATCTTCCCTCACCGTGCACAAAGTGGAGGAGGATCATGGAAAGGCTGGGGTTGAAAGGGACCCTAAAGATCATCTCATTGCAACCTCCTGCCATGAACCTTCCACTAAACCAGGTAGCTCAGAGACCCATCCAGCCTGGCCTTGAACAATACCATGGAAGGGGCATGCACAGCTTTTCTGATCAGCCAGTGCCAGGGCCTCACCACTCCCACAGTGAAGAATTTCAAAGCCATGCAAGTGATTTGCTGCAAAATAGGAAGGGCAGCCAGGTTTGTTTGGAACAGCCTGTTTGCTGCACATCTGTTCTGTGCTGAGCCATGGCAGAGGTCCTGTGCTAGGCTAGAACAAGGCAAAGCATTGCAAATTTTCATGGCAGACATTTTTCCAAAGCATGTCTCCAATTAATATATAATTATGCTTTATTTTTAAAAGCATAGGACAGAAAATGCACAGTCCATAAATCCTAAAACATTCAAAGCTACACTCCTGTTTAATTACTATATGACCACAAAGGAAAGATTCCCAAAATCTTCTAACTGAAAGGGTAATTGCTATAGTTGCAAGGGCAACAACATAGTGTAAACTCTAAGCTGAAGGAGCCAAACATATTGAAAACTAGAAATAAAAAACAACTTCTAGCAATGAAGAACAAGGCAAACGAAGGATATTACCACACAGCGAAGAGCAAGGAAACAGAGAAGAGATAATTCACAAAACCCTGCAGGATAGAAGGTAGACTTTTGGGGGGTCTAAACAGAAAACAGCATTCCAGCTGTGATTTCAGGATCTGAATCAGCAGGATACCAATATAAGTAGCAAGCAGCAAAGTTCTTGAAGCAGGCATTGCTAGGTTTACCACCACCACCCTGTCCATCAGCAAGGAAAATTTCAGGTAAATTCTCAGGTCTTCCCAACTTTCTCAGCAGCAACTGCTTTCATATTATTATCCTGAATATCATCATCTTTATGAAAAGAAAGTTGGAAGTGGTGTTTTCTGGTTTAGCTGTACTTGTTGGAGACAAAGCTCTGGGTTTCTGTTATGTATGGACTTAGGTAAGGGATGTTTCCAATTTTGATCTTCAAACTTTCAATACTTCCTCCTTGACAGAGCTCTTTCTCCCATGAAGGATAGCTTTACAACAGCCCTGCTGTAAACGGGCAGTTCTGCCAAAAGAGGACAGAAATATTTAGTATTCTCACCCTTGCTTACATTTCATAGGCAAAACATTTGACATGGAAATAGAAAGATGATGACTGTGGGTTATAGTAAACTCTCCTGCTTATCCAAACAGCTGCATGTTGCACAGCTTGAATGCAGGATCTCAGCCATGATTGTTGTCACTCAGTCACTGCTGGTGGAAGTGCTGTGCTATATTTTTCCTATATTTCAGCAGCATCTAGAAACACCAGATGTGGTTAAAGTCCTGTGAGATTACACAGAACACAGCCCTTTTGTAAAGGACCAGTTGCCTTCACTCAGCTGCCCAGGGTTGGGTGACGCATGGTGTGAAAGTTGCTCTTGCCCTTGGGGACTCACTGCCCCAAAAAGCATTCCTTGGTTTCAATTTTTTTTTTTTTTATTTTTTTTTTTTTAACTAGAAGGCAAAACCAAGTCATTGTACACAATTTTCTAAGATTCAGCAGAAATAAACCCCTGATTTTCTGAGGTTGAGATCACTGCTTAACCACATCGTAGATCACCTGCCCTCCCTCCTTCAGCTCTGGCACAGCCAGGTGTTCCCTCAGCTGAAAAGCCCTGCTAGAGCAGCAGCCAGTGGTGCCTATCTCCCCAGGTCACTCTTTCCTTGGAATGACCCAGCATCCTGAGCTCAGTACTGAGGAGAGACTACCCTCACCCTGCACCATTGCCTCTTTTAGTCCCACTTCTGAATGTCTCCTCTTTGCTACTATCACAGCAATATTTGGAAGCCATGGGTTAGGCTGGGCTCTGCTAGCCAGTGTACAGCACAGCTATCATGATGTCCAGTTAATAAATATGTGGGACTGTTTAGCTGGATTTGGAAGTTGCAGTGCTAGAAATTTGTCTGTTAATGAATGAAAATTAAAAATCTTTTCTTTTCCTTGACTCCCAGAATGGAACCTTAAAAATATCATCCTCGTAAGAGCTGCACAAGACTATTCTAATTTGAACTAAGGATGTTCCAGTCTCTGGAAGATCTTTATCTTGTTTCCTTCCTATCTGATATTCTGTTGTCTATCTTCATTAGAAAAGCAAAAAGCCAATTACTAAATTGCTGAGAGCAGCATGATTATTTGTATTTCTGTAATTTGTCATGTACAAGAGAAAAACTTGCCATCATATTGAGTTATGGCATTTTTATAACTACTTGCCACAGCCAGCAAAATATTACTTGAAAGAAATTCCTTCAGGACACCAAAACAAAAACTACTAGCTTTTGCTCTGATAATTTTTCAGCTTGCCTTTTCTGTAGAGAGCAGTAGGAAAGCTGTCTTGGTATGCAAACATGGAGCCCAAATTCATCTGTTTATATACATCCTGTTTCCCAGATGTGCAGGGTGCAAATGTACCTAATATATATGGGTCAAGTTTGATTGCTTGGGAAGGAGGCAATAATGCAGGACTAATTATTTTCCTGACCTGATGGGTAATATTTTATTTAACTCCACTCTAGAGAAGCTAAACTAGATGATGGAAAAGAGAAATGTATTCTCAAAGGAATAATGCCAGTTTATGCAGCACCTTTGATTTTTGCATACACTCAATGATTGAGATAATTCTAAAATATTATTTATTCATTATGTTTTTATTTGGACCCCAATGTAAAGGTTACATTTTCCTATTCCCCTCCCCATGCCTAATATTTGTTACCATTGCATTTTTCAAACCATTTACTGTCTGAAGGGTAAGTAGAATGACACTGCTCATAATGTGCAAATAAATGTGAAATAAGCTAGTCAGCTCAAGTGGAATGAATTACTGTCACTGGTAAAATAAGGCAAGAGGGAACAGCTGCCTTGGGAGCTAAAAAAGACTCCAGCAGGTACTGCTATTGAGTGACTGGAATAACACTTACTATGATTTATCAAAGACCACTTGAAAGCACTTCTGAGGCATTAAATAGGCATGAAAAAAGGCTTTAGTGGCAACGGGACTATGCCAGAACGGAGTGATTAGGAGACTCAAAAGCTTGACCCAAACTTGCAGCCTATGAACAAGGGATGCCAAAAATCTTCAAAGATGTGTGGAAGAAAATAGAGGGTACAGTTAATTTTGAAGAGCTGACCACAGAGCTACTGAGTCCTACTACAAAAACCTGATAGCACAACTATGGAGAAAGGAAAAAATCCCAGTCCATGATTAGTACCACAGCACTGCACCAGCCCACCAGAAAATAGCTTTGTGGAGGAATAATCTCATAAATTAAAGAAAATACTTAAAATATTTTCAACTGTAACATCCCTGTCGTCAAAGACAATTTTCTACCCTCCCAGTTTTCACTGCTAGCCTGCAATTCCAGCAATGCCTTTGTGGCAGGGTCTGGCACAGTGGCACTACAGGTGCTGCCTCTGCCAGGCCCCTGCAGTGACAAAACTTCAGCTGGCACAGACCAAGGTCATGCTGCCAGCTCTCACCTGTCCAGCCACTGCTTATTCTGCTGGGGAGAATAAAGTGTTTTGATGTTGGGCAGGCTTTAAGGATGGTCCTGCTCCACAGTGTAGCTCCCATGTTGTACAGACTGGGGGATGGAGTAGCTCAGTGACCACAGCAGCATTTGCTGGGCTCCAGGTGACCTCACAGAAAAGGGGCTTCCCAGGAAGGAACATCCCAGTCTGCCCAGGGGCATGGCAAGGACTTCTCTGCTCTACATGAGGCAGAGCTTTCTAAGCCCTGCATTACTCCTTCAGCCTTGTAGCACCTGATGTTTGAGCCGTCACCTTCCCAAGAGAGAGGCATTTGCACCCATTTAACATTGCATTTTCTTTATAGGAAAATAAGTCATTAAACAAGTTACTACAGTGAAGATTTTTAGAAAAGAAAACCTTAGTTTGTGGAAGAGTTCCCAGCTTCCTGTCTCATGTTCAGAAGAATGGCCATCTAGAGACTGCTGTGGAAGGGGAAAAGCATTAATGGAGAGCTCTGAGGGAGGGGGAGGACAGTTTTTCTTACACTGCCTAATAAACTACATTTCACCATCCAACTTTATGATTTTCTGCAAAAAATAGACCTCTCCCTACTTCTCTGCAAAGATTTAATAGCAGCAAGTAGTAAAACAGTCTCACATTACTAAGACTTCATTATTTTCACAAAATATACTACTGTCATCTACTTGCACATTATGAAGTGTTATCATAAAACAAATCTCTTATAGTCATTAGTATGAATTAGTGAATTTCTGTCTGATAAAGACAATTGTTGCTATTCTGAATCTTAAAGACCTAAACCCTATCCCCATTGTGCCTGAAACCAAACAATGCTTGAAAAATACATCAAACAAATGCTGATAGTGCAGTGCACAAGGCCCATAGCATTTCCTTATATTCCCAGGAAGCTCTCAGAGAGAGACATCAGTTATAATACAGCAGTAATGGCACTGAAGATTTATCACAGTTTTATCCATAAATAGTCCTAAATGGCACAAAATCAAAATAACCATGAGGTCATCTTTCTGTGGCTGGCACAACAAAGGCTAAATAAAATCACTACTCTTCTGTTGTTTTAACAGTGAGAAAGGCACCAGGATGGGGCAGGAGACCCTCCATGGGGTTGTTCTACCCAGGAACTTGCTGCTGACATTCGAAGTAGTGACAGTGTCTGCTGTGAGTGTTCTGAAGCTGCAGATGTGCTGCAAGGTCCCATTGGCACAGAGAGGCAATGGATGTGGGAGATTTTTACAGTCACGAGGCAAGAGATGTGACAGAACTTGGTTTCCCTGCTCTGAAAAATCTGTTCTAAGAATTTATTTCCCATAAGTCTCCAACCTGAGAAATATGAGACAGCACTTTTGCAGCATAGGGAAGTTTTATTTCCTCAGACGAGACATGTCTCTTCAATTGCACATTCACAGACAGGACACAGTAAAGTCAGGACCTAATGCTCCTTGAAAAACAGCCTCAAAACACTTTCTGTAAATTTAATATACCTCATAGTGCTTCCCCTATAGCATTACTAGGACTCCCAGAGCTTTGATAGAAATAATTAGACCTCAAAGCACTGATAAAATGGTACCAACACAGGTTGCCGGCCATTCTAGCAGACCACAATTTCTGGGGGTTTCATTCTAGGGGTCCCCAATTCTTTGTGCTGCTGTGAGGGTGCAGAGGGGTTTCTCTGGAAGAGGAACATAACCCCTGAACTGTCCTGTGGGATCACTGTCTCCAAGTACTCTGGAGAACAGATTAAAGAGAGGAAGCTTTTTTTTTCCAGCATCTGCTTTCTAAATGCAATGCAGTTCAAAGGCCATGCCAGTGCTGCTGGAACCAGGGGCTGCTTTAAACCACTGTGTGCATGCCTGGCAGAAATAACCAAAACCATCATATTTTCCCAATGACAACCATGATTTTTTAAAAGGTAATTACATTGCTCCTTGAGAGGTTAACTAAAATAGGTAAATTAGTTGTATCTGCAGCTGATTGTGACAGGTAGGAAGAGCCTCACAACATGCACAGCTTTAGATACAACATCTCTGGAAAAGTCCTCAGGGATTTAGAACAATGAAACTGTAATTTAGCCAGTCAGTCACAAAGAGCCATAAACAGATTCATAGAGACACTTCTGTAAGCACAGCTCCCTGTATATTTTATGAGGGAAGCACTATCTGCCTTCCCTCTCCTTCCCTGATCTCTCTCTTCCCTATACATCAAGCTCACAAATAAAACAATGCAAGTGCTAAGAGAAAAAAAAAAAAAAAAAAGATTTTATCTACATGGCATTACTCAGATCTTATAATAAATATAATTCTCCATGCAATTATTTATTTTCAAAGAAAATCCTTGTTTTCAAAAACACTAAAGACACCATCAAGGTTTGCAAGGTTCAACTAACAAAACTAAACATTTGCTACAAAGTCTTTGATGACAGCACTTTGGTTTCCTTGCTGTAATTGCATTTCATAGCACGGGAGCTAACTCATATAACAGAAGGCATTGTTTATATGCAACTGCATTTTGCTTGTTATGGCAAATACTGCTGCCCTTCCCTCATCTTTCAAAAGTCATAGCTTGCAAGAATGTGCATAGGTTTTGTAGGACTGGCTGGATATGGATTAGCCAGGAGACATGCATGTGGAAATCATCCACAGACCCCTGCAGAGCTTTACTTCAATATCAGCTTAGTTGAGTAGCAATAGCAATTAGAATGGGTCTGAACTGGTGAGGCAAACTTGAAATGATTCTCTGAAACCACTGTAATTATATCACCAACAGCTGTTTAGCCTCACTGACCCTTAGCCGAAATAATAATGATTTCAACTGAAAAGGCTTCAGTCCCAGAAGAAATACGACAAAAAGCACATCATCAAGTATCCACATCAGGAAATTAAGCATTAATTATTCCGACTATTATTCCGAGTCCTCTCTTGGCAAGGGCTGAAAGATAGAAAAATAAAATTTGGTGCTAGCTATAGAAAATTGTGGTTGGGAAAAAAGAATGCACTGTGCAATTGAAAGGGGGATTCTCCCTGAATGTACAGCTTGTCCCTAACCAATATATTGCCACACATCTGAACTAAAACCCCTCACAGCTGACAAAGTCAATGTGGTACAAAATCCACAACTGAGAAACATGGTTCAAATCTAAGTAAATATCATATTTTTCCTCCCCTTCTCAGAAATTACAAGTTTAGTGCAGTTTGAAAACAAACACATGTCTGGAATGAGCACTTGAGAGGAAGACAAAAAGGAAAGCAAACTCATAAACCTGATGCAAACAGTGCTGTTGCTGGTACACCTCTTTTCTGAGGCTGCATATGTGCATTGTAAAGCTCAGTTGTAAATGGGATTGAACCAAACTCAACCTGAGCCAGCCCTGTAACAATGACCAGTAAAACTGATGTCAGATCTGACTAGACTGTAGTACTATAAAAGCTTAAGCCCAACCCCTGGATCCTGTTGAAAAGCAATACTGCTGACAAATCAGCATAATCTGGAAGCAGTATGGAGGAAGAAAACTGTTATTTAAAAACATTGCAGAATACAAACAAAATTAATTTAAATAGAACAGCATGGGCACAGAGCTAATATTTAGAGTTAACATAACAATACAATATAATTAAATCAACACAGAGAAAGCCATGGGGCTCCAAGCTTAACAGTAAATCATCTCACTCCATCTAGGAGCTGCTGGAGCAGACTGCTGCTCAAAAAAGAGGTGCCTCAGCTGCACATCAGCAGTGATGTGAAGAAGATGCCCTCCTCAGGGCTCTTTGCTGGTGCCTGCCAGTGGAACAGAAGGCAGCTGTCAGAATACCAAGTCCTAGGAAAATAGGAGGTTCAAGGTGTTGCCCTTCTCAGCCCACTGAGCCAGACACAGCAAGCTGATCTATTTATTGCACAACTCTCTTCTCACAGGAAATTCTAACAGTATTTGGTGTGGTAGCCACTGTTGGTTTGCCTCCCCTCCTCCTTCTGATGAAGTTTTCTGAGCTACTTTCAACCCAAATTCCTGAACAGTTTTGGAATTATTAAAATATTTTGCTTGTTGGGTTTGCTCAGTATTTTCATCAGTTTCCCATTTATTAGAAATTCTTCATTCCACTTATGGAGCAACATGTACTGCTTGAATTTTCTGACAAAGGAAAAAAAAAATTTTTATTAAGCTGATAAGTCAGCTATGCTCAAATATTTGAGCAAGAAACATTTGATTGTGGTAGCCAATAGTATCTCTTCTGAGAGTTATGAAGGACCAAATGCAAGTACTCCCTTCAAAACTAGAGCTAAAATAACATTTTTCCATTTGTTATGTAGTTCAGATCAAGCAACTGAAACATTTGTTGTTAGTCACATTTTGTAGAAACTTTTGCTTATATTAAAATAAAGGTGTGTAGAGAAGACAGTGCCCAAGAGACGCCAGCACAGGCCACTGCCAGTCACAGCTTCAGCAGCACAGTCCACACATTCTGCTTTCCACCAGCACTCAGGGACTGCCAAATGGCCTGGGGGCTCCCACACACGTGGCAAAGCCAACCTAGCCCAGGTCTCCTTCTCAAGACTGCCCAGATGCAACGTGTGAATCGGTACGTCACAGTTAAGAAGATTTTAATGGGCTTTGGAGACATGTGATACTATTTATAATCAACCCTCCTAGACAGTTGTTTGCATACTCCTCCCTGATGCAGCTTCCCTTGAAGAGAGTTGCTACACAATCATTACAAATTGATTGCAAAAGAGCTAACAATCATGATTAAATCATTAAATTCTTGTCTACGCTTCAGAGAGCGGAGAGAAAATTAACTTCCCACCAACCTAATTTTTTCCTGAACATGAAATAATGATTTTCTGCCCGTCTAATTACAAAGCCAACATCTGATCAAGCCGGCATCCAGAGGGGATTATCACATGCACAAGTATTAGACCTCATTACCAGCTTGAGTGCAAAATTATTACATCTTGTAATTGGATGGTGAGATTTATATACAGATCGGCCCGGTTTCTGTAAGATTGTAATTACAAGCTTCGTTGGTTAGCTACTTATCACTCAGCACAGAAGAGAGGAAAATAAGCAACAGAAAAAGCATTTCATTAACCCATAACCCTATCAAGGGAGAACCACTGTAACATCCATGTCTGCATTAGGGAGAACAGCTAAATTCACAGATGAAACAATTTATTATACTCTTTGCAAATGGGATTTCATTTTGTTTAACCCCTAATGAACTATTTTGGTAAACTGTATGAGCAAACCATCCATTTTATAGACAACTAGGTTCAATATAGTAATTATAAGGGGTAACTGACTGAAATAAATACTCATCTGCTTAGGGGCAAGGTTATTTGGTATACAATTGCACATAGATCTGAGCATTCACAATAGGCAGAGTAAATAAGGAGCTTGCCTTGGCTTGTTACAGAGACAGGGAAGCCCCTTGCATACAATCAGAACTGGGAGAGCATAAGAAATCCTGCTGTGAGAGTAAGGCATACACACATACAAATTGCCAAAAGGTAAGATTAACAAGGTTTGCAAGGCCAGGCCATGTTCGGAGCACAATTAAAAATACAGAACATCCTGCACTGGTGCTCTGGGGATGTCAAAGTGCAGGTGTGTACTTTGGAACGGAGTGGGACAGAGATACGACATCCATTCAAAAAGTAATTTCTAAATCACATTTCCAGGCTTTTTAAGCAGAAACTTCTAGGCTTCCTAAACAAACTGAAGAGAGTAAGAACAAATATTACAGATATATTTGTGTCCATTTTCTGTTCCCCCTTTATTTTTCAATTCTGATTGCAGGATGTGAATGGATGTTTCTCACTGATAGCAGTTCCTTTGAATAAGCCCAGAGTTCTTGGGTTATTATTAAGCCTGTCCTTAAAATAAAATTATTGCAGAACCATCACATTCTTTTTTCCTTATTTTATCCCAAAACACTCATTCTTTTACAACCTAGAAGAGAAAAAAATCACAGCACAGAAATCATTATTAAAACTTTGGGGGTTTCCATTTTCTCTTGTATCCAATAACAAATTTTAGAAGGGTAAAAACCTTCCCATTCTGTTGAACTATAAGCTATTTATTTCATTAGTAGCAAGTGAAGAAACCAAACCTGGGTTAGAATTTAATAAAAAAAAAAAATTATAAAATCCAAAAAAACACACCATCCCAAAACAAAGAATGCTTAGATGAATAACCCATGGGAATATACCCTGAGTATCAAGAAGTGTTCTCCATAATCCCTCACACTTTTTACCCAACATCCAAACCCAACAGAGTAAAGTTCTGCAGTGGATTGAAGATAACAATTGTGTAACAGTGTAGAAATACAGAGTGTTTCAAAAAGACAGGGGTTTTTAAATGTTTTACAAAATATTTTCCAACTCAGTTCAGTTTTGGAAAACAATCTTAATTTCAAAGATTATTTGCATCACAAACCTAATTAGAGTGAATCTTTATCTCATGTCAGCTGTTGAACTCTGATCGATTTCAGCAGTGCAGGGTAAACCCACAAGCAGCAGATCAAGATTATCTGCAAGAAGGGATGATGCTCTACTGCTATTCCAAATGGTAGCATCTAAAAATTCCAGCTGGGGTCCACATTATTCTGGCCACTCATCACACACAGATTACAGAAAATATCTACTCCAGAGGTCTTGCAGTCAAAGGCAACTGGTACAAGAAGTGTGTAAGTGAACTGCTACCTTGAGGGATTTCAGCACAATAATTCTTTTAAACACAAGCTGTTTGCCTGGAAGATACCTGCTTTGTTATTACTCTCAATCTATATATTAAATATTTCTATATCCTTCTAAACTGACTTTTCTCTATCCTTATTGGTTTCTGTCAACACCAGAAGTCAAAACAGATACCTTCACACAAAAAGCAGGAGACTCCAAGCATATTTTTAAGAAAGAAAAAAAAAAAAAAAAAAAATGAAGAAAGGCTGAAGAAATTACTTAAAATTCAAAAAAAGTTGAGTAAAAACTATAAAAGCTAAGTATATCAAATGCAGCAATTTAGGTGGCATGATTCAAAATAGGAGCTTGGACCACAGCTACAGAACCCAACTTCTTAGGGAAGAAAAGTACTCTAAATCATACCAAAGAAAATAATTCATTTTACAGTAGCAATATTTCCTCAGAGCAGCCTGAAAATAGTCTAGTCTCTTTTTTGGGCCAAAACAACTATTCAGTAATGTGAATTTCTACCTCGTACGGGTAGCTCCCATGAGAGAAAGAAAAGCAGGCAAAATTTATCTGCTTTGGGCTGAAAAAAAAGCCTTGCACTGGCTCTGCTTCCTCTTGCACTAACGTGTCCAAGGCCCAGCAGACCCAATGTGCTTGTGGCACAGAGAGCATTAATGTAACAAGCCTGGACGTGTCCCTGCAGCTCTCCTGCCTCCAGCAGAGTTCCTCTGCTTAAGGAGCT
Source organism: Sitta carolinensis (assembly GCA_032173965.1). Lineage (NCBI taxonomy): Eukaryota > Metazoa > Chordata > Aves > Passeriformes > Sittidae > Sitta > Sitta carolinensis. The sequence goes on from CM063292.1 coordinate 18,823,991, forward strand.
GTCCTCAGGAGTAAATCCCAAAATACATCTGGCAGCACCAACCCAAGAAGGCTTTGTAGGGGCAGGAGAATTCCAAAATCTTCTTGCAGACCAGGCATACAGAAAGACTTGATGTTTACCACTTTTTATGGACAGAATTGTCAGCGTGTAAAAATTGTCACGGAGCACAATAAAATAGACTAGCTTCTGGAACAGGGAAAATAAAGGTATTACCCTGGGGTAATATGAAACATATTATTTGGTATTTTGCATACTACCATCTTAATCCAGGTCTTTTTTATATACACTCACCAATAGCCATTTGCAGTTCACAGTAATACAGAAGAACGAAAAAATCAGTTTGTAAAGCTGCCTCCCACTATTACTCTGGTGCAAAGGCTGAGATTGGAATTCAGGAAGCAGAGATGCACATGTGTAAAAAGAGTAGAAGCAAAGACAGCAGCCACTGTATTTAGTCTGCAGCCCAAATAACACTTGCAATATGTTAGGCGTTTTTATTTTTCATTGGCATATTTTGTATGCATTATTTATTAAGCTGTTCTAAGGTCATGTCATAGCCTCAATTTTTTGCTCCCCACATTTATTGCTATATATCATTTGCAGGCTAGCAGCATCAAGCAGTTGCAGCCACCACCTGACCCCCTTCTGTTAAGCTCTGTGCCAAATAGACCAAAGGAGGTGGATGCACACTATCCAGGTAGGAGGCAACAACATTTAACACTTGACAAGCACAGGCTTGCTGAGCTTCTTGCATGGCTCTAATAAATTAATTTTCCCCAAGGAGGGGCATATGGAAGAGAAGAGTAGCAGCAAAGTGAGTCCAAGAAATCTCAGGTTTCAATGAACAAGCTGAAAAGAACCTGCACATTTGCATATTCACACAGCTTAGATACAGTTATACAATGTCCCAGCAGACCCTGTCATGCAAACACCCAGGACCCTGAAAAGATGCATCTGTTTCCCCAGAATGGAATATTTCACAGCCACATCAGAACAGTCATGAACCTGGAATACACATGGGACTTTGACTTTTAATACACTAGACCAATATTCCCCACAAGTCACTAATTTTCTCCAAAGAAATTGAAACAAACAAATAGAAAAACAGAAGTACTTTCTATGGGAGAGATATTAAGTCTAAAAAGTGTCAAGGCAATTATCAAAGAGATCATTAGCTCTTCTCACTGTCCACAAAGCAGGCTGATATGGAAGCATGAAGAGTGTGACTTAGCTTTGGGGAATCTTTGATTTTGATTGATTCTCTCTTAAATTCTAGGAATGGGAAAGAATGAAAACTGCCCTTGTTTCAATCACTTGGGAGCAGCAGCCTATTTGAAATTTCTTGTCAATCTTATTTTCCAAGCAGACCTCAAGTTAAAAGCTGCAATAGAAACCTGCCTTCTGCTTCACAGCACACCAGGCTGAGACACAGCAGAGACCAGAAACTCCCTGCACTTGCCTCCTCCCATACTCCAGTTTACAACTTTCATAAAACCCTCAGTGAATACACAGCTTTTGTTTAGTGAAGCAGTTTGCTTTCAGCTGCACAGAGTGGAAGAGCAAACACTTTACTGTCTGTTCTTCCTTCTCCCTGACCCTCCTGATTTCATTTCCACTACCTCATATGCCATAGAGCTGTTACAGACACACTATAGGTAGCCATGGCATATTGGCAATATTTCCACACTAATCTCCTTCAGGGTGGGTGGTTCTATGGATACAAAAAACCAGGGAGTCATTTGCTTTTTATTCCCAATGGATCATGGAGCTACAGGAAGGCTCCATCTCAAGTGGAAATTGCTATCAGACCCATGTGGACTCTGTGTGTTGGATTATGCTATACATTCAGTGGTTTAATCTCAAGGCAAAGATATTATTATGGCATTCAGAGATGAACACAAAAGTATTCTAAACGAATATACATTCTTTTTCTTTAATGTATTTGAAAACATAAATGCATAAATTTTCTCAAAATGCTTAGATGTACAAATTTTGAGTAAAATCACTAAAATCTGCAGGCAAGACAGGGTTCGCAAATGAACCCTAATCAAAGGGAAAAATTCAGTCCTTTTCCTTTACTTTATTAACTCTGCTGGTGTTCCTTGCTTTCTGAAGAAATGGCATAGATTGCCCACTGTGCTGTATTTTCTAGTCTGTGTTTTTAACCTGGATTCTTTTCCTCAAGGCTCTGTGGGAAATCCCATTGATCAATATCAATGCATCCCATCCCATGATTCACATTCAAATTGTGTGATTTGGAGCAACTCCTCCTTCACCCTCAAGTTTGCATCCCTTGTTCTTAGATTTTGTTCCTTTCCATGACCTCTTCTACTTTGGTTTAGGATCTCTCAGTAGCTTTGCACAGCTCTTCCAGAAAAGAGAATCATCTCATTTTATACCACTTACTGCAAAAGTGAAATACAATAAATCCCAGCAAACCTGGTGCCTTTATTCACATATTTGTATCCCTATTAAACACTGCCTAATAAATCCTGCAATGGAGGAAAGAGGAACCTATTTGGCATTTCTGAAAAATCTAACCAATCGAGCTGATGGGAAAGCATGATGGAATAGAAAGCAGATGAAGACAAACTGCTGCTTCCTTTGAATTTATTGGAAAAGTAACAGCTAGGTCAATTCCAGCAATGCTTAGGGGACCATAAGGGGAGTGGAAAGGAAAAGACGTCAAATTTGCCAGGTTAAAGCAGGGAGGAATAAATACAATATCACAGTAAAAAACCCTAACATAATGTCTTTAGGTATGGTATTTACCTCTTGTTCTGTCTCTAGTGAAAGAAAAAAGCCAACTTAGAACTCAAGGGAATGGAAAGTGCAAGGAAAAATAGAGAAGCAAAAAGATATCAGTATATGGAGAGGTGAGCTTGAAGCTGAAGTACTGAAGACAGACAAAACCAAACAATGGCACAGCAAAATCTTGCAGGACAAGAGCTTGTCATTCCCTATGAACAAGGAGTTTTCTCCAAGCCTTTGTCATCTCTGAAACTCTGTGGCCAGAGCCTCCACACAGTGCAGCAAACCACCACAGCCAACGGGCAAGAGCCACTGGAGCACCCACCACCCCTTCCTCCCTGCACTCAGAGCTTCCACCATTCGCTCCCAAACTGCTCTTTAAGTGACATTGCCTGGTAATGTAACAAGCACTTGCTGGACTCGGTGCAGTTGGTTCTCCTTAAAATGTCACTGCATGCAGGGAGCTGCTGCTGCAAATGCAGACACTAAGCAGTGCTGGAGCAAAGCCAGACACCCCAGAGCAGCACACATCCAACAGGAGACACCCACCAGAGCTGTGCCGTCCCCAGCTGGCCTGATGGAGCAGCTCAGACCCTCTATGCTCATAAAAACATTTACAACTCGATTTTCAGCTTATTTCTCGATGCCCAAACAGAGGGCATAACTAAACCTAAATAAGATCTGAGGATTCCACAGCTTAAGGAAACCAACCAACACACACCCGAGTGTGTCCTGCCATTTATTCACAAAGCAACTAAAATAAACCACTGCATTTAGCAGTGGCAGAAGCACTATGAGCCAGGCTACAGCAGCAATGAGCTCTATTCACTGCAGCCCTTCATTATGTATCACTCAGAGAAATCCTGCTGTTTTCTCTGTTTGCAAGCAAGCCTCAAGCCTTTTCTCAGCAGCTGTCACTTGGTTCACAAAAAAAAGGCCTCTCAGCACCATGGCGATTAAATACCATTATAACTTTCCTCCTTCTGCATACTACAGTAGGCAATCAATATGGGCTTACATTTTATGAGACAAGGAGTTAACTTGTTCAATTATGGTGCAGACAGCTCTATTCTTTTGTAACAAGTAATCTGGGTAGGGAAATCGATACTGACAGGCCCGATGCACGCCAGCTAATTTCATATTATCCTCAGCCAATCGGGTACCTGCGAATAATAGAGTTGTTGTTCCAGTTCATTATGGGGAGGTGGGATCAATATCGGTACAATAAGAGGATTGGCAATGCATCTGCTGCATAAGGAACCCTGAAGGAAAGAAGGTCCCACCAGTGCAGCCGCACACTCGCATTTACATAGCGGGGAAAACAAAAGTGCCAGGGAGGTCCCTGCTCCCTGACCCACAATTAAAGATGAAAACACCCCAGAATTGGAGCAGGATAAACAAACCTCCCTCGCCTACTGCCAGGATAAAACAGCAAGGGGGGCAAAGTTGAGGAAAATGTTAATAGCAGATTAAAAGACGTGCATATGCTTCGTAAAATGAGATAACACAGGCACAGCTAAATGAACCAGAAACAATCTATTATTTTTTGAAGCATTACATTAATATACAATGTATGTTTGACAAAATGCAAGGCAGAAAGGGAGAAAACATGCAGTCCTATCCTGATGAAGATTATATATTTCATACACATGATATTTCATGGAGCATGTGTTTCTTTGATGATGTAAAGTCCTACCTATGTTAACATTTATTATGCAGAGTGTGCAAATGGGGCACAAGAAAAATGAGAGATTCTGGTATTCAAATTAGGGGTTAGAGAGACAATTCTCTGCTGTGTTTAAAGCAGCTTGTGAAGTAACAGTGTGCTTGTTACTTAGTTGGTTAAGAAATGCAAGCGGAATAACAATATTTTTAAAATACAAACATTTGGGGGGGAAAGTAGATTTTTTTGAAAGAGCTGTGTTTCTTTAGGTAACAAAAAATTAATTTTTATCTACCTAATCAGAGAACAAATACCAGAAGTGTCCTGGAAGGGAACACTTACATTTAACATTTCATACAATTGTTTTCCCCCTAATAAGTATCTAATTTGAGACAACACGGGTTTTGATTTCAGAGGCAGCAAAAGCTTGTAAACTTAATTGAGTTACAGTTTAATAAGAGCCAGAGCTGTCCATTGAAACCTACCTTTAGATCAGTGGCAGAAGGTTGGTTGGCTTCCCAAGGACAGAGATCTGCCTGAGCTGCCTAAAACCACATCCCAATCTGGGATACATTTTTCAAAACACAGGTTTTACCACAGTGAAAAACAGAGCATACCAGGATAAGCAGATACTGACTCCAGTTTCAAAAGTGTGCTGCAAGGATCAAAATACAAGGGCTTAAGTGCCATAGTGTCCTCCAAATGGAATGTAAAAACAGAGGGCATCTAGGAGACAAGGTTTTTAAAGGAAAAGCTTTCTCTTCTGTACTAATTACACACTTATTCTTAATCATCTACATTTCTCTATTTACACATTACAACTTTTACCTTCTAAAAGAAGTGTAAATAAATTCAGTGATTTTTAACAATCTCTACTAGACATTTATCCACCTAAAACCCAAACAAACCACCACACAATCTGATACATTTCAACCCGACCATCCATTTTTACTCTTAAAAGGCTCACAGACAGTGATATTTGCACGCCAGAATTAGGCTGTGTTGGCAAGGCTGGGCAGAACAGCTATTCCAGTTCTCATTCATGCTCTAATATTCCTCATTAATTTTGGAAAACCAAAATATCCGTCAGCCCAACTCCTCCCCTCTGCTTGTACTCTTTCCAAAATGCTGGATGGGATACAAAAGTGTCATTAATACTAATGACCCTTTTAAGCCAGCCTTGAAAGAACAAGTATTTTGTTAACTCTGCAGTTCCTGTTAACACATTATAGCCTTTGGAGTAGATTACTGGTAGCTTAATTTCATTCATTATTTATCCTGGGCATTTTTGAAGTCCATTAATTATTTTTCATCAAAATGCAAAATAGGCATAGGGGCAGGGGGGAGGGTGAGCGCTCTTGAACATGCTGGATTCATATTCCACATTCTTAACTCTTACCAGCACTGATGTAATAAACACAGACCACAGGGAAGGTTCTACACATCCATCAGTAACATGTCATAGCCATCAGAAAGGGGTTGGAGAAGCCTCACTCCTAAATGAATTTATATTTCTTATGGTAAAGAAACCAGCTCCTTTGTGCCATGGGGACAAAACTGCTACCATCACACTACATGGCTGCAAATTAATAATAAAATCATCTGGAAGACACCCTAGAAGGAGATTACATTTAAATATCAGAGGAAGTCCTCAGCTTGTGTGACACCTCCATCCACTGCTGACATCAAGGCTTCATCATTTTATTTGCCTCACACATCAAAATACTGCACAGAATTCAAAGTAATAGGCTTGGAAATACACCCAAATGTTTTTAAATTACAACTTGTTAACATGGAAAAATAGCACAGAGGTCACAGAAGAAAGGAATTACATACTCTCTAAGTGCTCAGCTATCTTACCGTTAAGGTAGCAGAGCAGAGAATACACAAGACTGATCAGCAGATTCTTATCTATCCTCACACACCCTCGAGTAAAAGTAAATCAATGTATATTAGCTGGGAGCTGCCAGCAGCAGCCAGGCTCTGTCTCTCCAGGTGCTCTGGTAGTTGTAAGAAAGAAATATGTGCATTTCTCAGTAAGGGATAAATGGTTCTAACTTATCCTCAGAGAGCCCTCCTATGTATCAGTGTTACTATTCTCCTGATAGATGCTCATTTCTTACAGTAGAATGTCATAAATATGGACTAAGTTTTATATCACAGCTCTCAGGTGACCATCCTTTCAAATTCCAAGTCGTTAGAGCACTTCAAAACCTGGTAAAATTAACAGAAGGGTGAAACAAGGTTTTGTTTCAAATCCTTAAAACCTGTGGATCTGGAACCCTAGATATGTGCTTCCCCCACCCTGTCAACTCTTTAGGTGTCTGCAAAATATTTTTTTTTTTTTTTTTAAGACACACTAAATCCTCAAATCATTTATCCACCACAAACTGAGCAGCAAAGAGTGAGACAGAGTTAATTTTTCTGAGACAGCAAGACAGGGCAGTATTGCAGAAGATTCATCTCCCGTAACATGCTGGGCAGTCACCCCAAATCCTTCATGGTGGAAGAGAATACAGGGTCTTGGGGCTCAGCATATTTCAGACCATTTGGTAACCACAGTTCCAGACAAGCCTTTGTGGATTGTGCTTATCCCTTGGTAAGATAAAGATGATAATTACCCTCCTTTCATTTGATTCTCATAAAATTCAGCTTTAAATTGCTCCTAACAAAGGCACCTGCTGTGATTCTTGCAACCAAAGCAACAATTGATGCATTTGTATAATGATGTGCCGTATAAAACATTATAGTGAAGTGATAGCTTCACATCTCCAGCTATGGGTACTGTGCATAACTGTTTCTAACAAGCAGCTATTCCATTTAGCAGCTACTAAATCCTTGGATGTATTTATTAAAAGGCACTGAGCAATTCATGTTTAATTACTTCATAGAAGAAACAGAAGTAGTAGTGGAGGAAGAGTTAAATATGGTACTAAAAGGAAGAAGCTACAACTAATCACAATTAAGAGGAAGTCCCAGGCTATTTAAATGCTACAATCCAATTATATCAGGTGAAATGAATTACTCCTTTAATGCTGACTTTATATGAAGATACCTTCTTATTGCTCTCATTAATAATCATCAGACATCATTTTAGCCCATATTGGCTGCAATAACATTTCTATTAGCATCATGGTGTAGCAGAGCTGACAATTAAAATAAAAAATAAATCAAACCAGAACTGAAGAAATGTAATTATAGCTCAGAAAAGAGCTTTTATGACTATTTGATTAGTCAACTGAACAGTACTTATCTTTTAAATCTTAAATTTCAGTTAAATGAAATTTTATACTTGTTACAGTAGTCCCTGGAAAACTAAGATATAGGCAGCAGATGCTTCCAAGAGTTATTTAGCTGCCTTAGTTCCAATATGCAATAAATTATTTGAAAAGCATCAAGCAAAATATACTTAATAGGGCTGTAAACCACCAGAAAAGAAGAAATTACAGGGGGCATAAAAAAAACCAACCCACCCCACACATACACAACCAAAACCCCCAAAAACACCTGCTGAAGACATGAGCAATCAGTTGCCCTTCACTGCACTCCACACACCTTTTTATGCTTGGAAACCTTGCCATGAGGAACCACCAAGGTATGTGCAAGACAAAACCATGCATTCTTAGTGATATTACCATAGCCCAGCCCATAAACTACAGGAGCAGGGAACTTCTGGGTCAGCAGATTTTCATGGGATATAAGTAGAGGGCACAGAATTGGGGCCAGTATTTGACTTGTTCTTAACAGATACCAACACATTCTATGTAAAAACCAACAGCACCCAAAAGGACCAGGACTGGCTGCTCTAGAGAGGTGAAAATTCATTTATGAGGAAAGAATTGTGGTGGCTTACCTAGAGCAGAACATGGAACACTGCCAGCCCTAGGCAGCTCAAAGGGATGTGCAAATGTTTGGAAACTTATAAAACAAATATTTGATCAAATATGCATCACTATCAAATTTTCCCCAGGAATGTGCAGAATTTTTACTCCCAGTCTTGAATGTTTGATGCTGAGAATTTGTAACTCATTTACACAACAAAACACGCAGAACTATTCTTTTCTTTTCCTTATTTCTAAATGGAGCAGGGGGAAGGTATTTTGATAAGAATTTCTACATATTCAAGTTTTTCATTCTACACTGAAAACTCCTATTTTAAACTTCTAAACTTCAAGAGTTTAATCTAGGGCTCTATTCCTCATAGCTGCAGACCACTGCAACCGTTATATTCTCATATTTTCATCTTTTATGCCAAGACACCTTTACTAAAAACACATTTGAAAGTAAATTTACACTCTCCTCCAGGGACAAAAATAAATTCAGTTGCAGAAGCAAAACAGTTTTGTTTTCTGAAAAGTTACCAGGCACCAAAACAAATCCAGAATGAGAACACAAGTTTCTCTACACTTCCAGGAAACTAAACTGCAATTCAATATAAGTAGGTGCTACAATATTATCATAAATAAGTATACCATCTGTAGAAAATAAATGTTTGAGATAAATCACTAAGAAGCCATATTATGCCCCAACTCCCTTCAGATCTTTCCATGAAAATTGGGCGTTACAACTCCCCTTTCAGCAGCTCTCACAGCCCTCCTTCATCACAAGACCCAGAAACAAGAGATACTCATTTATCATACAAGTTATTCATCTCATTAAAATAAATCAGTTTTATAATGAAAACTCAAGTAGAAGCAACTGAATTTCAAAAGGATGACAGGTGTACCCAGTCTGAAGGCAGTGGATCCACATCTGCCTCCAGGTGTGATGTCCTTTAAATTCAGGTATTCTCAGATTAAAACATCAAAGCCACATTTCTACCTGGCATACACCACTGCAGGTGAGTGACTGATCCTGGGGACTTTAAACACTACTCATGGGCAGGTTCCCACTAAAAGAGTTACACACCCAGCCTTGGCACACCTGCTGTTTGGAGGAGGCAACTAAAAATGCGTCTCCAACACTAAGTACTGTGCAATGCTCTTCTTGCAGGAGCTCTGCTCCAGAATTGCAAAGGCAGAGTTTCAAAATTCTTTTCAAGCATCAACTAGAACTTTGAACTTGATCTCACTCAACCAGCCTGGCTCCTTTCCCCTGCCTCTGGCATTCAAGTGCTGACCAGTCCTGGAAGTACCAGATTATTCCTTCAGTTGATGAGCTGTCACCAGGCATCCCATTACCACCTAAAAGCAAGTTAGGATCTCCAACTACTGAAGAGACTGAGGAAGCCTGGACCACGCAGGAAGAGTTTCCTATGTCTGTTGTACAACCAGCCAACAGCAAATGCTGGGCTCCTACTTTGAGGGAGTTCTGTATCAAGTCAAAAATCAACACAAATCTTGCACGTTTTTAAAAGCAAGATATCACTTTTAGAACTGCCTACTTCCCTAAAAAAAAAAAAAAAAAAAAAAAAAAAAAAATTAAAAATCAACAAAACAAACAAACAAACTTTATTATCCAGTCAAAATACCCTTCAAAACTTTGTGATACTCAGCCAGGCCATCCACTCTCCCCCCATCACAGGTCAGGTCAGAAAAATCCCTGCTTTCCAGTTCACAACAGTCATCTCCTCAGGACTGAACAACCTGCTGCAAGTTTCAGTTTACAGTAGCTCGAGTTTTACTCAAAGTCTCAGTGCTTCTGACAGCAGAGTTGTTATGGAATTACACTGCTGTCCCCTAAACTCCTCTAGGTCCCTTTGAAATTCCAGGGCAGATCTGTTTCTCTTGGTCCTTAACACACTATTACATCATACTGCCTTTGTTTTCAGAGCTCCACTACCATGGTTGCTAAAAAACTTTCCAATTTCTTTTAGGAATGTTCAAATTGCCATTAAAATTCCTGATCCCTCTGTAATAAAAATATGAGTAAGAAATATCTAATACAGTAATTTCTGGACTACTCGTGCATGGATTTGAAACATCTCTAGATAATTTGCTTTGTATTCTACTGTTCTCCAGTGTCTTTTAGAGAGAAAAAAAAAAAAAGGGGTTAGTTTCAATATAGAGAATTCTTTAAATCCTTGTGGCTTTGGCTGTTGATTATTTTATAAAGCCACAGAGAACAGTTTACAAGGAGCCAAATGGGTAATCATTATTCCCCATCAGCAATGAGCTGTGACTTGTGTAAATTGCATAATAAATTAGGTATTTTGAGATAAATGAATTTACAATAAACAATCATGGACTGAAAAGCTCTAGTTCTTGTCTCCAAAGGCACAAGCTCTGGTTAAAATCAGCCACAGGTAGTTAAGTGATTATAAACTGTAAAAATAAATCAACCTGATATAATTGCTCCAAGGAAAAAATTACCAACATATTTAAAATTTCAGCAGTGCACCTTTTCCCATATCCATTTGGCATTATCTAATTACCTTCACATTTCATTTCCATCAGTGATATGACCTGTATTTTCCTTTTATAACTATCAGGGAGGGGGTTGGAGAGTGGAGTGGAGGACCACAGTGATAAATCAGCCTCACCATTAGGACCGAAATGGCTCATCGCTGCAGCTCTAAATCCAGGATTTATAAAGATGTCTAGGCCATATAGCACACTTGTGGACACCATAATAAATTCATGAGCACATTGCCAAGGCAAACCACTTCATTATGTGGCAGGCTGCTAGCCATTAATCTAGCAGAGAGAGATTCCTGGGATACTGAGACTGCTTGGAAATTTATGCAGGCCTAAAGTTACCCATTTCATTATGGATTTAATCTGCTCTTTCTGCCAGAGTGCATGAAAGGTTTTTACAGTTTAGATCAAGTGCTTGTAACTCCCTATTTTATATTATTTCTTCAACAATAATGTCCTAATTTTCCTCTCAAAAACTATTCAAACTGAATGCCTTCATGCTTGCCTTCCTCTAATATTACACTAGATAAAATATTTATACAATCAATTGACAAAGAGCAATTTTTCCCTTAAATGTTCCATTAACATGTAAATTCTCATATGATCTTTATCTCATAGACAAAATGTGCTTAGCAATGCCCACCTTCTTCCAGGCAGTTAACCCTTTTGTTGACTGTAAAGAATCCAGATCAAAACAGATTCAGTGGCCTCATTTCTAAAGCCCCTAAAAAGGTCTTGTATTTAAATTATTATTCATTGAAAGGAGATGTAGCTCCTAAAGTAATTTGCATGGGGTTTTTTGATGTCCCATTCTCTTATTCTCATACACAACACACAGACATATGCATTTTAAGTCTGATTCCAATAAGTAAGTTACTTAAAATTCCTATTTTCAACTTTATTAGAGAGTTTAATATAATGTCCCTAATAATGCAGAATATTCCAGGGGACAAAGAAACCCTGTCCTAAAAAAATGAGATTAACAAGACAAAACTATGAAAATAAAATTTATGATGAACTGCATAATTGCAGATTAACATCTATAAATAAAGACTTCTTCACATTCCAGGTGATCCTGTTAATTTATGTCCACCATGCTTACATTACAAAATGAAAAATTTAGGCCAAAAAATGGTTTCAGTGTCTTGATTCTCATAATGACACATAATGGGAAGACCAGAACCAGACACTGGAAAAAATAATATTTGGGGAAAAAAAAGCAAAAACAAACAAACCAAAACCACCACCACCTCAGCCTTAACTATTCCATTTCCTTTTATGTTAAATATTCTTTGCTGCTGTTATCTCACTAGAACTCCCAGCCATGCATTTGTTAGAACACTCCAATGCCTGGAGATGGGTCTGAAAGGTTGCATTTCTGGGTTAGTGTGTTTCTTACTAAATGGCTGAAACTAATTTTGATGGGCAAGTACTTCATGTATCAGCCTCCAAAACTTGATGGCAAACACTCTCTGCATCCTCATCCTCACTAGTCCTGGTTACCTCCTGTGTGAGCACGCACACAAGGTTAATAAACCCATCCCCAGATGAGGGCAAACATACAGCCATGACTTTAATGACACAGATTTGTCTTTAATTTCCATCTTAAAGATTATTATGGAGCAAAAAAACATACAAGAACATGTTGTGCATGTAACATCTTCCTTTTATTAAAACTCTTCATTTTTCCCTTGCTTTAGATGCACAAAGTGGCAGCTGGTCTTGCCCACTCCAAACAATTTGTCCCCTGTCAGGAGTATCTGGGTTGAAGGAAATTACATATCCAATACTCATCAGGTTTATTTTGGTGATAATTTTATTGCCTCGTCTCTCAGATAAGCAAACAAAACTTCTACCCACACTAAAGTGCCTCTCTGGGATCTTTGGAGTAAAACTTACACATAAATAGGTATGAGCCACCAATCCAAAAAAACCCCAGAAACCCAAAACAAAACCAAAGGCCACCCTCCTCCTTAACAGATGAAAATTTACTGCAGAAGGAAAACCTTATTTCTGTTTTGCATGTAGTAAAGGGAGAATACCTTTCATATAATTAATTATTCTTCTACCAGAGAGAACACTCAACTTGAAGGGTAGTCTCCATATCACAGTGTGAAAAAGATCCATGGAACGGAGGTTCAGGTTCAATAGCACTTCACATCTCTCTGCCTTTCCAAGACATCACAGTCCACCTGAGCTTTGTCTCATGCTAATCTGCATTTTCCTTTTTCCATCACTTTCCCAAAAATATTGCCTACTTGTCTCTAACAATGGAGGATACAACTTCAGCATGAGGCCCAACTCTGTTGAACTCTGATATGAAACACTTATGTGAAATTAAACTGCTTATAAAAATACTGAAAATTAGCATTGGTCAATTATTACACTGAGAATTACCTGACAGAGACACACTGCAAAAAGGTGATCAGACCACAAAAAACAGGAACACATAAGGGACTAAACAATGAATTTGAACAGATTCTGCAGAACTCTATCTTTTTACCAGCAGAAAGGGAGATCCTGCATTAACCCAGGAGCTGGGCATAAAGCTACTTTTAATAATATTTTTAGTTTGCTAAAAGTGAAGAAAGTAAAACATCTTACATACATAGCCTCAATCTAAAGCAAAAAAAAAACCTTTGAAACTGGCTGCACAGCCCTTACATGTGGTCTGTTACATTCATAATCCCCAGATCACAACACTTTACAGACTGTTTCAGTTTGGACACATTGGACCACCAAGAACAGCTGTGACCATCTCCAAACATTCCTAAAGGTACCCTTGATACTGCTGACATATTTTGGGAATGAACAGTAATGACATCTTTCTAAGATAAGAAAATTACTTTTTGCTCTGTGGTCAGATCTTTCTCCGACTAATCAATCTGCCTTGTACTTTGGGAAACACTTCATACAAGCAACCAGGATGCATCAAACCTGAAGGAAATGACTTCTCAGAACTTCACTGCCAGTGAAAATAAAGCTACAATAAACACACATCTCAGCCACCCGCAGGAGAATTCCCTCCCGGACACAAGTGCTTGGAAAACAAGAAGTTTGAAAACATTATATTTAGTTCATCTAATGAGTAGTGCAGAACTGGATGAAGTAACCCTCCACAAATAGACCATCACATTGAAGACAAAGGTTCTTAAAGCATGAAGGAAGACACCTTACCTCTTCAAGAAAAGAAATTACATTTTAAAAGCAAAATCATTATTTGTTTAGAAGTCACTTAAGATTATTTCTGGCATCACTAGCTATCCACATCTTTCTCCACTTTTTTTTTTTTTTCTTTTTCAAATAGCATTTCTTTGATCATAACTGGTACCAAGACCCAGACTCTTAAACATTTTGAGGGCCTTGACCCCAGACCTAACCTAAACCCAGGAGTCTCTGAATTTCAGTAAAGGTTGAATGTTTCTCTGAAACACACAGCAAGCAGATCCATCTCCTGAAACACCCACAGCAGGCAACAGGTCCTCACTCCTTTCTGCACTCGTTTGCACAGATGCCCAGACCCCATGTGCCTTTACAGCCATGACCCACTGAATTCACCCTGCTCTGGGACTTGTCACACAAAGTAGCAAACGTTTTAGATGTTCTCAGAAGGTTCAATCCCAAGTTAAGCAGAAAGTTTTCCTTATGATACTTGTGACTCTTGTCTTCAACACAGTTATGGCTTTGGGACTAAGCTACTACAAAGTCCTGTAACACTGTGTTGTTCCGGGGATACACTAAGCAAACAAGCAGCTGACTTTCCACGCCCAGTTTTTCAAGACTTTTCATGTATCTGGATATACAATAAATTTCCAACAGCAAGCTGAACAAAATCCAGGGCTTTAGCTAAATGCAAATGATTTAGGCCAATGCAAATATAGGAAACATAATATGGTTTAACAGTGCAAAAGCATATAAAACTTACAAAATGTTTCTGGAGGCAATGATCCATGCCGGAATGCCAAAAATAATATATCCAATAATACACTCACCATTTTTTAACGTAAACACAACCCACATTTGTGTGTCTTAACTGGTATCACCAGCACTGCCTTTTCCAGGTACAGAGGAGCTCAGTAAGGTTCTCTAATGCATGACTCATCAACAGTGAATTCCATCTGACTAAAGAGAAGTGCTTGGCAAAAAGTTATGCTTTAATACAGCCAGCTCAATAAAATTCATGGTCCCAGATAGCCAGGATCCTCAGTAATTCCTCAGTCTTACAACCTGAGAACATGCCTGTCACAACCAGACTACTGCCAGTGTATGGAGACCAATTAAACAGAGGGCCAGGACTCGGGCACTCTTTCAAGTCCCTGGAAACTCAGTGGGCTCAAGTGAAGGGATGGTTTGATTATTTTGACATGTTGGCTTGTGCCCACCTGGCTCCTGGCTGGCCTGTTGGCTGTGGCCCTCTGCCTAGAGCGTGCAGGGCAGTGAGGTGGTGCCACAGGAGGAGGGCAGCCCTGGTGGGCTCCGTGCTGCTCAACATGCCCAGAGTGCTCCTAGAGAGCACTTTGGAACAGGGGTGTGTCCTTCCAGCCGTGCTTTATGGAGGGAGGCTGGAAAATCTCTGACTGACTGAGGTGGCCTGAATCACGAGCCCAGTGGTTTTGAGGGTTGTGGGTTTTGGCTGAGGCCTCGGCAGTGCTGCGTGCTCAAACCCATGTAGGACCTGCATGCAACGAGCTCAGTTGATCCTGATTGGTGCCATTAGCTCCTTTGTTAAAGATGAATTCCAATAAGAACTGTGGCCAAAAACATTGCAAAAACCCACAGACTTCTAAAAGAAATAAGCAAAGTCACCTTAAAGTAGTTTTCCAACAGCAGTGGCTTAATTGTAGTTATCTCATCTAAACTGTTCCAGAAAAAAACCCACTATTTATAGGGATCCACTACACAAAAAAATACCAACTACGAAGTGATAAAGTTCCCCTTTGCTGAAGTCCTATCTTTTGGCAAGAACAGACTGAGCAGCTCCACAAAGAAGGCACCTCAGGCACTGCTCACTTAGCTTACACAAACTTTGGTGGAAAGAAAGAAGGAAAAAAAAAAAAAATATGATCAGAGCTCCAAGGTGAAAGCTGCCAACTCTTTCTTACCAGGGGGTAGAAAACCATCCGTGTTTAAATACTTCATGTCCACGGAGAGCTATGCCTTTCCACTGTTGGCAGCACTGGTCCTTCAGGTTGCTGAAGTTAAACTGCCCTGGCAGTGCCGGAGCGCACCCAGCTCCCGGTCCCTGAGCAGGCTGGGGAGCACGGACACCAGAGCCAGCAGCCCCACTGCCAGCCCAAGGGGCTCTGCAGAGAGGGGTAAAGAGCTGCAGAGGGGATTCCTCCCATAACTTTAGGTAAATCCTGGAAGAGAAGAAACAACTGCATATATGAAATAGACGTATGTAATGCGAATGAATGGCGTTACTGAGTTACAAAGTTCTCATGCCAAAGGGGTTTGAAATTTGCACCAGATTCTGGGCTGCTGCAAAACAGCTTGATGCCACAACCACACAACTACTAGTCATGTTGCAATAGGGGCAGAACCCGGCAATAATCAACAAATCTGCCCTGGGTTAATGCTCCATAAAGCAGGGGGGAAAGATAAAGTCATAATATAATTACTGCCTCCATCAGCATAAAAATACATGCAGAAACAAAGTTCTGTGAACTGAGGAACAAAAAGTTTAACATATTTATAGTATTAATTATATAAAACACACTTCCCTTTTTTTTCTCTAACCTAAGGTTAAAGAAGTCTTCTGTCCTGCCATAGTCAGACTTATTTTACATAGCCTTAAACTTACTTAAGGTAACAAACTTAAGGTAATCCTTAAACTTACTGGATCACCATTGGGAATCTTTTATTAGCCATAGCATAAAATTATTAACTTTATCCTTGAAATGCCCTGGAAAATTTTTCCAGGGAACATAGACGTTTGAGCCTTCACCATGAACCATTTTTGGTGCAGAAAGGGCTTTCGAATTCATCCTGGTACTGCTTTTCTAACAAAGGTCCTAAAAGAGCCTTTCCCAAATTATACAGGATAAACTGCCAGGATTCACCAGGCCACAAACAGTCCTAACTCTTCCAATCAAACAAATCAAACCATCATTATAAGCACAATCTGTGGATTTTATCTTTTATTACTAAATCTCATTCTCCTTGACTGGACAGAGACCGACACCCCTCAAAGGTTTAACTTTACCCCCAGCCCTCTGCCATTCTCCCTGGGCTTTTCCAGGCTCCCTCTCTGTGCTCCAACTCCAATGCCAGGGATGCTGTAATGGCTGCGTTTTCTTTTCCGAGGCCACGGTGCCAGGAACTAACGATATGTGAAATGTTCCATCCCTGCAGGTTTTCCTGCTCAAACATTTTCTAAATAAATAAATAATTAAAGACAACAACGTGTGCCACATTCGAGCCCTGAATTCCCGGAGCAGCTCAGGTCCTTAAACTGAATAATTTGCCTCAGCTTGCGTATTGCAAAACCCATTCAGCAAAAGATTATGGGCCTTTAAGTGCCATCCAGGCCTGAAATATGACTCTAGGGCTTTAGGATGTCAGAATTGAGAATTGCTAGTGAATATTCTGTTCTGGCAACACTAAAACTACAGTTATTTAGCAATATGGGAGCAGGCAAATGGGGGCAGGGGAGAGAAGGAACTTGACAGAAAGGAAAGACTATAACTTAGCAGAAACAGAGGTGCAGTTTTCATATGTGACCACATTAATTCTTTATGGAATAAAATGCATTTGCGAATCAAAAAGCGGATGCAGATTTATATTCCCACTTAAATCTGCCAAAAGCAAGTAAATGAATACTGAGAGCTCATTTTAGTTCAGGAAACAATTTATGAGGACACGTAGGTGGGTGCAGGTACTCTACACAAGCAGTCTAAGGGGAATTTGCAGCTGCCTCTGCTCTTCATAAGAAAGAATAAACAGACTAAACTGAAAATTAGCAACACCTCATTAAATGTAAAACCATCCACATATAAAGCAGCTAGGACTCAATCCTTAAAAAATTCAAAAGGTGCAGTGTAACATGAAAGCCAAAAGAGCTTTTGTCATTCCATCACAAATTATTTAGACTAAGATTGTGGCATCTTGCCAAAGCTCAGAGATGGAGCAGTTGTGAGCCCCTTTCCCTGGCAAAAGTCATCTTCTGACCTTAGGTTTTTTAAACCTCTTCAGCACTTCAAAACCTCCATCTCATATCTCAAAGTCCCTACCTTCTTCCCTGGTGCAAGTTTACATCTGCACTGAGGAGAATCTGTCCCATGCACTGTGTCCCACCAGCTCTTAGGGATTATTAGTAACTCCAGCTTCTTCCAGGAGAGCCTGGATGTTCCCAGGAAAATCTGGCAAGGCCTTTGGGGCTCCTCCTGTAACAGCTCCTCAATGGAGCTCAACTCAGCATAATGTATAAATGCATCTATTTCCTAGCACAAAACAATTTCCATGAGTGTTGCGTGTAAAAATGAAATTTTGGTCCCAATAAGTCTGTGAGTAGCTGCAGCTTCTGCTCTTCTACCACTACGTCATCCTCTCTCCACTTTCTGACACACTAAGTTGGGCATAATCACAGACAAGCTCTGTGGACTCATGACTTGCTCAAGAGCCATCCAGCAACAGCATTAGCACAGGTTCAGTGGGAACAGCACAGAGCCAGAGCTCCTGCTTGGGCCCCTTTCCCTCACTTGTCAGATCATACGAAGGCTTGGTTTGGAAGGGGCCTTTAAAAGTCAAATAATCCAGTCCCCTTGCAATGAGCAGGGACATCTTCAGCTGGACCAGGTTGCTCAGAGCCCTGTCCAACCTGGTCTTGAATGTTTCCAGGGATGGGGAATACATCATCTGGGAAAACTAGCCAGTGTTTTCATTAAACCTTCTTTCCATTTAAAACCTTTTTCCCTTGTTCTATCACAGCCAGCCCTGCTAAAAAGCCTGTCCCCTTCCCTCTCATAACTCTCCTTTATGGAAGTTTCCCCCTTTTTATCTTTAAACTATTTCAAGCACCAGAGGAAAGTTTCCACAGAAGAGAGGGCAGTCTTTGTTATTCCCATTGAGGAGTCTCCAACCTAATGGATAATTGTGTGTGTGACTTCCAGTAACCTTTAGACACGCACTTATACATCAGATCTTTCAGAGATGTTTCAGTTTGGGCTTGTAAACTAAAATACTTGGATTAGTGTCAGCTTTGAAACCCCAGATCCCCTAAAGCTGTGCTGGGGTTTGTTTGGTTTGGAGGGTTTTTCTTTGGTTTTGTTTTTTTTAATTCAAATCAGTGTTTTCATCACACAGGAGATTAAGTGCTGATCACCTATTTCAGAGTTACAGATGATTACCAAGAACATATATCTGTCTTACAAAACACCAGCCCTTCTTAAAACCTTTGGCAGAACAGAGATTGCTCTCTGGTCTGACAGAGTTCTTCCAGTAAATTGTTTCCTAAGGAAAACAATTTCTAAGCTCTGATCTCTGGTTAGAGCCAGAGGAAAGGTGATGCCAGGTAAATCATCTCTGGTACTGTACCACCTAGGTTTTCCTCAGAGAACCAATATTCAATCTCTTTGCTGAGCTTTGGATTGAAATTATAATACTAAGTGTGTCTTGATCTACTCACAGTTAATGGACTTAGAAAAGACCGAAATACAACTATCAAGAAAAACTGACAGCGAATATACTAGGGTTTACATCTGATAGTAAATTAATCGTCACAAGTAAGAGAGTCAGTAACTCTTAATTTTATATGCTTATAAACAAGAAAATCACTACATTGGCTCAGTTCAGACTGTGTATTAAATTGAATGAGTAAGAAAAATCTGTTACTCAACTTTCTTGCTTTACTGTTATTTTCTTTCAACTCCCTCCAACAGGCTTTTGAGGAGGTTGGGGTTTTGACATTATTTCCTGACACTCATGCATCAAAGAAGTTAATAACGTAGAAGAGGCATCAAGGAAAAGGTGCATCTTACAGCCTGTGAGTCATTAGCAGCATTAGCAGCACCCTGAGGTGACAGAGAAAGCTGAAACAGTGTCAGCTCTCTTATGGAGCAGTTTCAAGATACGCAAGAGAAACATCCCCAAGAGTGACTAGAGAGTAGGAATTCACCTGCTAACAGCCCGAGAAGAGAGCTGGTGACTCACACTGGGGCAGAAGCCTCTATAGTCTAAATGCCTCTCCACTACATAAATTCATTCTGTACTAACAGCAGGCATCTAAACAGACATGATAAGAAATAATGTAAAACCATCCCTTACATAAAACGTGCAAAAAATTTCGAACCTTTGCATTTTGGAAACAAATATTTCAGTTTAAGGAAACAAGTAATATATATTAAAGGTTTGAGTTTCCAAATATTCAGGGCTATAACTGCACTGAGCCCTGTGGTTAATGTTCCTGAAGTTATCTATTGTATGCTAATGTACTCAGCTGCCCGAGTGTTTGCAGGATGAGATGTTCTACTCATTACATGCATAAATACAAAGGCCAGCAGGGACCATTACAGTCTGGGCTGACCTCCTGCGTAAAACAGACCATCAAATTCCAAATGTAATATAATTAGGGTTCTCAAGTCTAACTGATAACAGCAGCAAATGCCCCACGGAGACTTTAAAAATGCGTCAGGCAAATTTACACATTGAAGGTATGCTTTGATGTATGTCACTGAAACATCACCAGAGCTAAGCTCAGTCATGCCAGAAAATCCTGGATTTTTTATTATTATTTTAAAAAAGCTATTCTTGACAGTATTCTTGCTTCAGGGAAAGCTACAAGGACTGTTTATTGCTCTTGTCTTTTCTTAATATATTTTAAGCCCCTCTCCAGGCAATGGCCTAAGATATTTTTCTGGGTTTGTTATTTACTTGCCTGAAATGACTGTGAATATGGTGCCCAAGGGTTCCTCTGGCTCTCCAAGGACAGAAACTGACACAGCACTTTTTTATTTTTTAACCCTCACAATACAATAGCCTCAATTATGATGGTTTTTCTCTCCTTTTAAATTACTTTTAGCTAAGTGGGCTTGGGAAAAAACTCTTCAATTAACCCTTACTTACTAAGATATTTCAATTTTTATTAGTTTTTAAACCATTGAAGCACTTATGTCATCACCCAAATTGGCTCTGCTACATTTTTCTCCCCAGTGGAAAAATTATTCCTAGATAATCATTAGCGTCATCAAATTACAATTCCATGGAGAGCCAGATCATGCAAATATGCCAAGGAACATATAATAGTAAATGGGGAATGGCAAGTTGCCCTGGACTTCCTGGGGCTTGAGTTTATCTGTTTTTGTATATTGTTTGGAAGCTTTCTAGTAGTATTTTGTGGCAGTTAAAGGAAGGTTGAACTTCTTTCAGGAATCAATAACAGAGAAAAAAGGTCCAACTCTTTGGTACCAGTTTATTATTCCACAGTGATACTACTGAGGTGGAACTGTAACAGTAATCTTCAGCCATTTTCTAGCAGGGGCCAAACCACAGCCTGAGCTCAGCCTAAACCCATATCCTGCTTTCACAGAACAGGTACTGAAAAGCATTTCTTAGGGTAATCCTAAATTTGTGTAATACTGAGTGCTAAGTGTGATATTTAAGTAAGTAATGTATGCAATAGCATCATGAGACATGACACACATGATATTTCCCCTGTGGAGGCACTGATGCTTTGGGCAAAATCTGGAAACTGGTACAGAGAGTTGAAAGCAGCAAAGCCATGTGAATTATATTAGTTCCCATCCATTAAATATTCATGAACATGGGCTGATATTCATTAATTTGGCACAGATCAAGCTACCCTGAATGACTAGCTCTGGACTTCTAGCCAAACAATTCTTACAGTTAAACATTTTCCTAAATGTGACATGATTTATTTAAAGAGAAGTCTTCAAAATGATCAAGTTACTGAGACTTTATGTATCACGTTGCAGCTTTAAAAACTTGGTGCCCTCCCTTTTCCCCTCCAAATTTGCCCTGGTTATGAACTCTCAGTGCTGTGGTTTATAGTGGCACTGCTGGGACACGGCTTCAATCAGGCTACAGTGGTGCTGTCAGGTGCTGCAGCCAATTACCTAAAATGTAAATGTTTTAAGAAAGGCAGCACCTTTTGTCAGGACCAAAATGATTTCCAGCCTCTGGTTCATTGTTTCAGTACCAGAAGCACATAATTCAAAAACATTAAATACAGTAAAACCATCACATGTTGATTTACACATATATATTGACTAATGCTATCAGTGAGTATTTACCTTAATCAATATTAAAAGATGCTACCAGTGATTTAAGTGTTGAGTTGGCTCAAAGTAGTCAATAAATGTTTGCATTCATAATCATAAACTTACATATTAGTTGTTTATATTTTCCCTACCCCAATAAACAAATATGATATGAGCATTTTGCTACCAAAACATCATCTCATCTCCTCTTTTATTTGAGAGCCCATTTCTCAAACTAATGGCAAAAATATTTTGCAATCCACATGTACACCTGTACCAATCCCACATGCAAAACTGGTTTTTGGGGAATTATCACTAAGGGACAGAATGAGGTGCTGTGTGGTAATGATGAAGAAACATAGAAGATGCAACTAGTCATTTCTAAGCAAAGCTCGCCTGACATTCAGTGAGAGGGGATTTCTCTGTTACCCACTAACTCATCCCATCTCCAAATCCACTGCAATAAGTTGCAACTCCAAAGCTGCAGTAATTAATTTCAAGCTCACCTTTTAAATTCCTTCATTACAAATTCCTTGTAATGCAATGTCTTCATTCTATTCAACTTCAATTCACTACAATTTCACTATATTCTTATTTCTGTAATGCTGATTTTCCCTTCATCATAAGTGTTATCTGAAACACCAGTCATTATATTATTTGGTACACTCTGCAAGAGAAGGAACAGATTCATTTTTATGTGGGCTGTACCATCTAGTCAGCAAAAGTAACTTAGTATTCTAAATTCAAACACCACTTGCACTTTGCAGTCTCATTTGCTGCACTGGACTGTTACAAACAGCTGCACTGGAAAGTTACAGACAGCTTGGACTTGTATAGAAAACTAATTTTGCTTTTGAACAAGCTCATTCAAGTCAGACATGAATAAAACGTTTCCCTTAAAGAAACTATGTAGTTTCTTCCACCGATAACAAGCACCTACGTTATGCCTAATTTTTAAACATCTTGAATCCTGCAACTCCCACTGATTTTCCCATGAAAAGTTATTTTGTTCATGTAGCAGCAAAATATTCCCAAATACTCTGCAGCCCTATGCTCCACAGAGGCTCCAGTAGTTCCAGGCCGCCAGCTGGCAAGAGCCACGTGCTCCAGCCTCGCCTCACAGGCTGACACTGGCCCTTGGCTTGTGCCACCAGAGCCCCCCGTGCCTTCAGGCTGAGGGTCTCACTGGTCTTGGATGGCTTTGGCAACTGCCCCACTTCAGAAGAGCTGGGTAAAAAAGGCTCTCCTGTGTCTTCTCACCACCCCAGCCATGCTGGTTGATAACTCTTCATGCCTCATTTTGACCAGATTTCAGACACTCAACCTGAGACTGAGAGCCTGAAAGCAGGTGCTACCAGTGCTCTGTCAGTACTGAAGGAAAACTCCAAGTAACACTTCCACTGTAATGCCCAGAATGCCATCTTGATATCGTGGTCCCTCCTGGAGCTTTAACCAGATGAGAAGTCACTGCCTATGAAAGCATGCACTTATGGACATGACCTGAGAGTTTTGTGACAAGACTCAGCCAGGAAACAGAAGCAAAACTACCCAGGATCATAAAAAAGGGGGGTTTTTTAGATGTTGTGTGCATCAAAGTGACACAATATCACATTTCTTATAATGCATGCCACACCATGATCCATGTGTGAGCTCACTTTGAAGCCTTGGGAAACAACAATTTGAATGTGCTTTTTGTTTGTGGGGTTTTTTCGCTTTGGTTTTTGTTGCTGTTGTTTCTGATAGGCCAGAGACAGTTTTTGTACTCTATCAGCCTTAAATTGCAGAGGTGTCTTCCTCCACAACATTTTTCTCCTGGCCCTACTTGTTCATCCAAAAGATGCAGTTTTTTGTGACCTCAAAAATGGCTCATTTCCTCAGCCCCTGTGCTGGATTACAGAACAGCCTCAACTGCAGCAGAAACGGGCTGAGAACAAGGGCAAGTGCACAAAGCTCTTGTATAACTGGAGCTCTTGGAAGCAGCAAGGACACGGGCATGTGTAGTGGTTTGGGGAACTGCCCCCTTCAACTTGTTAATCTACTTTAACAAACCTCCTCATTCCCTTGATTTAAGGGACTGTTACACACACCAGCTCTCAGATACATTAGCCTGCAAGCGAGGCTACAGAGGATTGATAAATCACAAAAAATGGATTTCACAAGGGATAATTCACATGGGCAGAGGAAGCACATCCCTTGTGAGTCCTGTGGAGAACACAAAGGGAATGCTTCATAAATCTGCAGAACATTTATGAATTAGGTTCTAACTTCAACTAGTTTTACAACTGTAAAATGGAAAATATTTATACATAATAGAATTAGCTCTTGTAAAAGCAATATTCACCTATTTATAAAATAGAGTATTCTTTCAATTCACATCACATTACTTGCAAACAATTTCCTGCTCAATTACTGTGAAGCGGCAGTTCCTGAAAATATTGTGCATTTTTTACAGACAAAAGTTGTGTATATCACATAGCATAGGCAGCAACAAAATTATTCTAGCCCAAACCTCAGCAAGACCCTCGGCTTAGCTTTGGTAGAAAAAATTGTATTGTTACAGTCTTTAATAAGTAAACTTCAGTCAGATCTCATTGCCAGAGACTTGTCACTTCAATATCTTTGGATCTTTCCTCATTTTTGAGCTAGAAGCAGAAAAATCATCCAGATCTTGCAAAGCAAAACCCATGAAAAACTAAATTGCAGTTTAATTGGATGCCTATGCTAGATATTTGGCAACACATCAACAAATCTGAGGTCTGAATCTTCAACATCTATACACATCATGAAATCATTCTGCCAGTGGTACAGAGTGAAAAGTGGCTATAAAATGCTCCCATATCACAAAGGTAATAGCTCACAGCACAGCAGGTACTAAATCCAGTATTAACTACTTACTGCACAGAGGGGAACGGGCTAAAAATACTTTTTGAAGGGGAACAGCAAGTTCCAATCACCTTATTGGGGTTTGCCTAGAATTAAGATTTGAAAGACAACCAGGAAGAAATGGGCCAAGGAACCAAGCTTACTCTGATCAGGTTCAAGCCACATGCTTGTGATTAAACATTGGAAATAATCCTTTTTGACCCCAGTAAAGCTATACCATGTGTGAATCTTTGGGGCTAGGCTGTAATCTGCTTGCTGGCTTGCTTATTGTCATTCCTGGAGATGTGGGAGTGGGAACTAGAACACTTGGAAAGGACAAGCACAATTCTCAATGGCCAAGAGGTCTGCTCTGTTGTTTTCAGTTGCCATAATTGCTGTGGAAACATCCTGGGTAAATAAGAGTCAGATCCACAGCAACTGGCTCCTGCATGCCATGAGGTTGTGCAGCCCATGGCACGTCCTGGAGCACCGAGCTCGGCTTTGCTGGCACACTGCTGGGCTGGGGGATGTGGCTGCAGTTGCACATGCTCTCTTCTGTTTCTGCCTTAAGACAAATTAAGGCAACTTTTGGCCCAGATATCAGGTGGGGCGTCAAATTAAGGGAGATGGATTTGTTCTCTAGACAGAAGACCCCTTAATACAAAATAATATATGTGCACCCATTTATAACAGGTGTTTAATCTCCGACAGCTTTTCTGGACCGTGGAAATTCTATAGCATTTTTTCTTCCTTGTCACCGTTATAATGTTTTCAAATGTTGTTTTTCTTCCCCCCATTAAAAGGAAAACATTTCTCAGAAGCAGTAGTGGGCTGTTAGGGCTATAAAACAAGTTTGCACAGACCTGTAACACGTTGAGCCACAAGACATGACACAGTGTGTTTTATGGGGCAATTAATACATGCCTTGGGAACATTGTGAGGTATGAAGCCCTGTCAAACTCACCCTGGTTTATCTGAATGCAAGTTGTAAAGCTGCATTTTGCTTCTTGAAAAATAAATATGGAATTAGCTCACTGTTTTTTAACTTGCCCCAGCTAAAGAACAGAACCTTTCCTCCAGGAGCCAAGCTCAGAGCAGAAGAACATTAAGAATAAACACTAACAGCAGAATACACCAATTTCTAACCTACATTTATATTCTGTGGTCTTGATTTCTGGGTTAACATTGTTTCATTTCCCAATATATGCTCAGGTCACTAACATCTTCTGTTATGGGTCCTGTTCCACAGTTTGTTCTGTAGTCTCACAGACACTCCTCAGAGCACATCCTACGTGCATCCCAGTGCCAGTATTTATTATACAAGTGCAGGGCACAGGGTTGTCACACTATCTGCAGTAGTGACAGCCCTGTTAAAATCACTGGCCTTGGTGCACGTTCATATTTTATAGTCCTTACATGAGCATTGGCTTGAGCTGTTGCAGGGTTTGGAGGAGGCAGTTGCAGTGTGGCAGGGGGCAACCCCAGAGAGCCTCCCCTCTCCCTGTGAGAGAGAACCAGGCTGTCAGGTTTACAAAGCACTTCAAGTCACAGTGTGCACAGGCACAGAAGACTTTTCAAAACTGCTTCAAGTTTCCAAGCCAGCACCAGCCTTTACCCCTCCTGTGGTATTTTGGGACATCCAGCCGGGCTAAAGAGACAACTGCAGCAAGCATCACCCCTCACTCCACTGCTGAAATTCATGAAATATGAGGGGATGTAAGAAGTGCTGCTGTACACAGATGCACTCTGAAAGCACTACTGTGCAGGGCAACACTCACAAGCTAAAAGCTCACTGAAACAAAGTGTAAATATCACAATGCAAAGTTGCAGCAGAGTACTCCTAGGCAAAGCACAAGTAATTTATTCTTCACGGGATGCATTGTACTAGGAGTGAGAAGCAAGAATGGAGTTCTAAAACTCCCAGCATTCACAAGGGATGCCAAGCCTCCTCAGGGCCAGATCCTCAACGGCTGTAAATCAGCACTGCCTTATGAAGCCCATTATGGTATCAAAACCAAGGCCCTGGGTTTTCACACCTCCAGTCAGGATCCTCACATGCCAGTGTTGTGACAATTAAACCTCTAGAGTTGTGAAAAAACACAGTTTACTCTGAAATGTCATACAGAGTTCTTTGCTAGTCTTGTATGAGATGTAAAGTATTTTTTTCTTTGGTGCTTTGGTGATTTGCTTTTTTGTTAAGAAAAAGGTTCTACAAGGTTCTTTTAAAAGCATTAGAAATAAATGCCAGAAGAAACAGCCTTAATAGGAGGAAACAAGGAGCATTTTGCTGCCAACTTTTTATTAAATAAATATTTTTTCATCTGAGAATTATTTTGTGGGTATGGAGGAGAATGCAAAATATTTTAGAGCACAAATTGCAGCCATGTCTCCTGAATCTTAAGTTTAGAAAATAAAGAATTAGGTATTACCTACATGATTCACTTGAGCTTTTAGGTAATGCCCACACAAAGCACCTCCATCCACCTGCAAAGACTGAAACTTGATCAACAAATTTTGAAAAACAAACTCCCTCTTAACTCATGTACAATTTAAAATATGAATATTTTGACAGTTTAAATTTTTTGCACTATTATTATCCAGAGAAAGAGAGGACTATGTACTAGTACTGAGCAACTCTTGTGCATTTCTACCAAACTGTCATTGATGCCCAAGACCTTTTCTTTATAAAACCCACTAAGGAGACATACTGCAGTAGCACACTTAGTACCTCTGCTGAGGCAGGACTCTGTGCTAGGCTCTAGTCATGTTCATTTTATAAATGGAATGCAGAAAATATCATTCACCCACAATAATGGGACTTATGATGGCAGATGAAGGACTCACCAAAACAAGGTGGGAAACACCAGTTTACCTTCTTGAGCCCCAAATCCTTGAGATTAGGAACAGCACCTCTCACCAAAGAGGTCCCAGGTCTGCTCCAGCAACAGGCACACGACCACTGCTCTGGGCAGTAACAAGTGAGATAGTACTGGTAATAGCAAGGTTGCAAAGACAGTGCAAGTTTCCAGATAGAGATATTTGTCTCCATTAACCTGCCACCACTTCTCACTAATCACAGTCACATTAAATAGATGTCAATGGATATCAATTTCTTTGATTTCTGAAGGCAAATTAAACCAAAATGTAGGCATAACAATTCCAGTACTTTTCCACAACAGGTTAGCATCCACATTCCTCCTGCATCCCATTAAACATTTTCACACATACTAGAGATGACACACTGTGTACGAAAGAGGTCAAAAACCTAAAGAAAACTGTCCAAGAATATTGAAAACACTAGAGGCATTTGACATAATTTATTGCACTAAAGAACTGGGGAACAGGAAAAGGTTGATGTAATAATAACATTAGCAGGAACTATAGTCCATGCAAGCCAGTGCTAAATAAAGTGCCAATCAATAGCTCTTTTATTAGTAGGTACAATCAATGTACAGCAGGCAAGCCTGGCCAATTAAGCTTATCGACTGACCAAAGAGAAGCAGGAAACATTCTTTCCTCAGTTTTGTTTTCCTTTCTGTAAGTGAGAAATGAGCTCCAGTTTTATCACTGGATTCCCACCAAGGCATCTCCAGGAGTTCCTGTAGAGTGGAAACACTGACAAAAAGCAGGCTTGAGCTATCTTGGTATCCTTTAACCCAGGGTCAGCCACAAGAACCAAAATGTTCAAGGGTCACTTACAAAGTAACTTTTTTTCCTAGTGACTGTATGAAGTTAAAATGTTGTTCTAGATGAAGGGGAGAAAATAGTAAAGGAAGAAAGCAGAGTCTTAGCAATGCTTAACCATTAACAGTCTTGTAAGACCTTAGGAAATTAAGCCTATTTGTTTCTAATTCCTACCTCCACAGCCTGAACTTCATAAACCTCCCAGTGTGAAGCAATGCCTGTATCTTTCTTCAAAGAAAAAGAAAGAAAAGACCAAAACTATAGCTCCAGTAAAAGTCATACAGAATTTAAAGTCTCACTTTGTAATGGTTGCTGAAAATAATTGGAGCTTTAATATTCAACTGTAACTAACTATGCAGATGCAAATAGGATATCTATTCACAATACCCTACTCTCCCTTGCTGCTCTGATTCCCCCTTCCTTCGTTATCTCTTTCAAAAGGAAAAAGTTAGAAGACCAGATAAGATGTGGGTTCTCAGCATGATCAAATAAACACTGTGTGGTGGTCACAGGGAAAGAAAACACATTGTAGGAACGAATGGTAAAGATTACATTTTACAAAGAATCACACACAAAATTAGCAGCCCAGATGCCGATTTCCCATTGATGTCAGCTAGATGGGATTTCTGCGCCTGGCTTCTCAGCAGGAGGAGTGCTGCATCCATCCCTGCAGTCAATCAGGCCACCTCTGTCTGCCCCTCTAACTCATTACTGGAATTCAGTGAATACAGCAGAGTTCACCAGGTTTATATCCCCTCAGCTCTGGTGCTCTTAGAGCTTTAGAGGTGTTTGACACCTCAAAAAAAGTCAGGGGAAGACGGGAGAGATTCTCAGCATGTTTGACTACAGGACAGACTGGTTTTCAGCTTCCTATCAGACTGTTCCCCAGCTGTACCTAATTCAGAAAATATTTCAGTAATCAGCAGAAGACACCTTTAGCATCAGTCAGACAATAAATTCCTAAAGCTACAGGCAAGCATCTAATTTCTTGTATTTGTTTGCCATTTTCTTCTACTTGCATATGAAAACTTAACCTAGAAGATTAAAAAGAGTAAATAAAATAACTTTGCATCATATCTAAATGTCACAAGGTTCAGTCTTTTCTGCTACATCTGAAAACCAGGTCCGACTGTGTGGACTCCATCTCCACTGTGTCTTGCCAGACCCTGCCTTTAGCACCATGGTCTCAGCTGAAATTCACCATCAGTCACACATGCACAAGTTGTTTTTATTCACTGGTCAAAAATCAACTTAACAGAGTAACTCATTTACTTGCAGTTTTCCTTTCCTACATTTGTGAGACATTAAATACTGTAACTCCTGGCCCTATATATTATGACAGTTTAGGCTGGGAAACAAGGCAATGAGCAAAGGGGAGGATAAAAATGCAAAGCAGACATTTCCATTTGACTTTTTATATGACAATTCATAAGAGTTTACAGAAGACAAGAAGCTTAACAAGGAGCAGGACAAGGAGCTTAATTTGGACGACACTAACAACCTTGAGGAACAGTATAAAGTAACCCAGTTTTTAAAAAGTGTTTCAG
This sequence comes from Sitta carolinensis, assembly GCA_032173965.1. Classification (NCBI taxonomy): domain Eukaryota; kingdom Metazoa; phylum Chordata; class Aves; order Passeriformes; family Sittidae; genus Sitta; species Sitta carolinensis. Next base: position 18,854,070 of record CM063292.1, read on the forward strand.
TAAACCCCTCTGGCATAGCTTTACAGGAGCATGAGAGGCTGCAGAGCTCCTAAAAAAAGTCAGTCCTTCAACCAGCTGCAAGAGGAAAATGATTTTCAGTCCAGTTTATTCACTTCCTATTGGTGAACTCCTATTTTTCCAAAAGGAATTTTTATCCAGGTTTTTCCAATTTTGTCCAGAATCCCTTTTTTGAACCAGATCTGGCTGCCAGTCTCAGAGAGACATAAAGGTACCTTTTGGCTAAAGGTAGTTTGCTCTCTCATGTCCCTAAACATTTTGCACATCAGCTATATATATTCTATTGCAAAACATAATTAATGACCTGGTGTCACTGCTTCACATCAAGCACAGAGGAAGGTATGCAGCCCCTACCCACCACACTTCTCCAGCAGAGCTCGACTTCAGCGTTGTGCTGTGCATAACTGTCACAGTAAGAAACTACTCCAGGTGTAGACAAACAGCTCTGGAACATCACAGGCACATGGGGCAGTCAGTCACAAGTTTTACTCACCTTTCAGAGTTGCTCAATGCCTCTCTCTGCACACCATCGCCTCTCTCATGGGAGACATGCAGCAAGTGGGTTGGCTTGGTTTGTCACTGCTGGTCACTCCTGTCCCCAAGGGGACAGGCTCATTCCTTCACAAGTGGCTCTGTAATGCAAAAGAGCACATTCTTGGCTTGAGTTGACTAAATTAACTGGTTTAAATATCAGGCCAAAAGTATTTCTCAAAGCTTGCCATGAACTCCTGTCTTTAAGTTTTTGTAAAGCCAAACCCTGATCCTGGAGTATTGCTATTCTTCTGAGACTTAACAGCCAAGAGCTCTCAACTCAAAGCTCCAGAACTTTCACCATGATGCTCCCCTCTAATTCTTCGGTCAGCCAGGGCCCTCACACACTTGCATCTTTTTCTTTTTTGTAGTCTAAATACTCCAGCCTAAACCTTGTGACAGACTGGGTAAAGTCAGATTTGCTAATGAATACAAGGCTTGTTAACATTGCTGAGAAAGCTCATTATGAAACAGCACTTCAGGATTTAGGCTTTTTTTTTTTCTGAATTTGTGAGAAGGCCCTCAAATGTACCTCACATCATGGCCAGAACTCCCTTCTGGACTTCCATTCAGAAATCTGCTCTTTTGTCAGAAACTTGTTCCAAGTAAGATACAGGACTATGCACACAACACACCATCAAGTCTGTAAAGATACAACTGGACACATGCTACAAAACCTCACTCAGCTTGTTCCAATTCCCTTTGTGAATCCATTTTAGTGAATTAAAAAAAAAAAAAAAAAAAACACAAAAAACAAACAATAACCAGAGATCTTCAAGAAACAAGCTCTTCACAGGAAGACACTTCTGTGAGTGTAGAAGGTGGAGCCTCGAAGCTCACCATTCTTCCTCCTCCTGTTTTATGTGCTCTGTGTCTCTTCCACTGTTACATTCCCATCTGAACTGCACAACAGATGGGAGCAGTTGGTTTTTAAAAGGTTTTTATTTTCTGATTTCAATTTTTCATGTGTCTTTTGAATTTGGCACAATACCATTCTCTAGTGAAGAGGAGACATTGTGTTAAGCTTAATTATCAAAGGCTGAAACCCAGCAAGCAATCAATCATTTAGTGACATGCTCATGCTTTCACTGATTTGAAAAAATATTTTTTTTGTGGCTATTGAAAAAAGAAAAACTGTCTGAGACAAAAACAGAATCACTCACTTTGAAGCATATCAAAATATCAAAACTGTAGGGAGATGAGTGAAGAATGTTCATTTGTTTTTTCTGAAACTAAATCCAACTCATTTTGGCATGTGAGCCCGGAAGTTGTGTAAGATGTGTTTTAGTGTAAACATGATCTTTCTGTCGAGGTTTGCCTTCCAAATCAGGCAGAACAGTCTCAAAACTTGTTACTAAATTACTCTTCTATAGAGTCAAGGGTGCTTTGTTCTTTAATTTTCTTTAGTCTTCCTACCACCCCCCCCCTTTTTTTTTTTTTTACTGCCAGATAAGTGCTCTGGCAGCTGCATTCCTGGGGAACACTGACATCCAGTGGAGAGCTGGGGTCATCCCCAGAGCCCAGGCAATGGCCCCCAAGTCAGCAGCTCCCCCAGAACTCTGAAGGGCTGTTGGAGATGCCTTGAACTACAAACTCCGAGCTCCAGCCACAGACTGCAGTTCAGCAACAGCCTCGGCCACCTTCAGCTGCAATTGTTACTTTGCCTCCTATGTTCTCATTAAGGTGATCACATTCCTGGTACTGTTAGTTCTAGTGGTTTACACGTAAAGCTTAAATGTGGGGTTTGGGGTGAAGTTTTTTTCAGTTGAGGAAATGTTGAAAGAAAAAAACATTTTATCCCCTGACAAGTAACTCCACCATGCTTGTTTCTGTTTTTTCAGTGATACAGGATGACAAGTCCCATGTGTTTAAACAGCACTGTATTTCAAATGATAGTGTATAGTCAACAGTTAACGCTGTTTTTCTTTGGAGAAACAGTCTCTGTAAGGTCACTCTGGTGTTATCACCTAGAATAAAGGCATCTGATATCATTAGCCTGGCCCCAGTATAGATGCATTTGCAAGTTTACTTGACAAAAACCTGACCAAATAAAAACAACAGACCAAACCTAGGCTGTAAAACCGGTCCACAAAACCTATATAAAGGTGAAATTGTCTTGTTGCTTCATAACAGCACCATAGATCCATTTACTGGCCTTCTCCTTTTGACACCCTGCGTTGTTGATAGATACTGCTACAGCAGAGGACAACAAATATTGTGGTGCTGGTACCATTGCCTCCAAACCAGGGTAGACTCTAGTTTGAAGAAAGAACAGCTGCAAAGCAAGCTATCAAGAACCCTGTTTCACAGGGAAATGGTTAATGTTTCTCAGCTAGTTTTCTTTCTGCACTGCATCCCAGCACAGAGCTCCAACACATTGCATCCTACCACCCCAAAATGGGACATACTCACCCCATTATAACTGCAAGGCTAACCACAAGCCTAAGCTGTGAGGGAACTTGAACCTGGGGTTCCCATATTCCCAAGATATTCTTGCAGCTATTTGGGGTGAACAGCCCCATTTTGTTCCCTCCCTTATTTCAGACCCAAGATGCTCTCAGACAGATCCACTGTCACAAAAGCTTCAATTCCATTAATATTTCCAAAGAAATCTTTTATCAGGAGTTCCCAACCAGCTCCAATTGACTGTGTGTAGTTCTGACCAAGAAACAAGTTTTGCTCTGCTTCACAATATCTAATTTTAAACCAACTCCAAAACTTGTTTTAAAAATCCTCCAGATTAACATGGGTAAAAATGAGATCAAGTTGTGTCACATGTTTCTTGGCTTGCTGTGGTACAAATAACAGTGCAGTTATATCCTCTGCAACCCACACTGAGAGAGCATATGCTCCTAATGGTATCCTTCAGTGCTTTCCTATCAAGAACAATACTTCAGGACAGCCTAACCACTATCACATTTTCTTCAGAAGGATTTGTGTGTGCACTTAAAAATAGCAGCAGGGAGTGGAGACACTTTAGAAGGATGCACCAAAACCCATGTTAAGCCAAGCCTCTGCTCAAGCACTTTCCACAGCTGGGACCAGGGAATATGCCAAACAACCAAACTTTGTCTTCCAAAAGGAAGAGTCCCTGCCCAAAGGTGAATAGGAGACACCTGTTTACTCACAAAGGTATGACAATAAAATCATCAGCCTCCACCAAATTTTATACTATTTTAACTTATTTTTCAAAAGAATATATATAGCTTTTGAGTGCTGTGACATGTTTTTCCTCCTGTAGCAAGCCTGGATATTTCTGCCCTATCAAGGCAGCATATCTCTTTACTGTCTGATTTTTTGGTACATAGGTTAAATAGCAAAAAAATTACCTTTTAATTAAAAATCAGTTTCTCAGTGCATCCTTCCAAAGAAAATAATAGTGGATGGCTCTCATTTCTACAGCTAGCAAACTATGTGGTTTCTTTTATGAGCTAAATGAAAGGAACACACAAAATAACCATTATGGATTTGTATGAAATTACTGGGTATGGAATGCAGTAAATTCCCAAACAAGATTTAACTATAGCTTGTAAGATATAATCATCAGGTAAAACTGCAGACTCTCCTTTTGTAAGATGTAGCAGAAACCTAATATTTTATCGGAAACCTTGATTTATGTTTAATAGCCCTGCTACCTACTAAAAAAGATCTTGTATTAGCAAATGGGTACAGATCCAGTCCATTAGCTTAGGACAACTGAAAAACTCAAGGGTTTTGTGAACTAATGCAATAAAATATCATTAAATACTGTAGCATGACAAGACAGACAGAAGGTTTGAGTTGAAAGTCAGGAGAAGTGTTTGAAATGAAGTAAAATGTACAATAGATATGTTTAGGTACATCTGGCTTACATTTGCAGTAGGTCGTCAGAGGACCTTAGTGTCTGTGATGTAAATGAATAACAGAGCCCTCAACAATTTAACTGTCATCAGTATAAATGCTTTAACTGGCACAGTAAAGCAAAGCTCTAGGCCTCCTTCTAAATCTCCATAAGCTCCTGGTCTGAATTATAAACTGGGGCTGCATTACCTGAAGATGAAAGCAGCCAGGTCAATTCACTTAAAACCAGAGAATTACCGCTGCAAAGCTGCGATGAGCAGCTAAGGAGCATGTGTGTGTGTGTATGTGTGGTTGTGTTTTTAATGTTCAGAAACAAGTCTCAGTTCCTCAGAGACAAGAGGAACATCTGACTGGGCAGTGATTCCAAATTCAGACCCAACAGTTTGTTGAGGAGGGACGTAGCCACTTGATTTTCAACCACTTGAAGCTCCTAGACTGTAAGGCTAAAGATAAACCACCAGATATTAGTTGTCTGTTAAAAAAGAGGAAAACAACTGAAGAGAAAAAAAAAAAGTTGCTTCTGTATCAGCTGCTCCAAGCCCACTATTTGCAAACCTTTCCCTATCAGGCAGGGCCCTCCTGTTGAAGAAGTCTGACTACACAAGCTCTGTCACTGACTTAACGGGCTTTACTCCAATCCTCTCTCCCTCCTTCGGCACACTTCATCTTCTTTCAGCCTTCATACCACCAGCTTTGGGAAGCAGGAATTCTCTCCCCACAGGCCACAGCACCATGACAACAGCACCACAGGTGTCACAATTCACCATTCAACCAACAGCAGCCAGGTGTGGCTCTCCTCCACCTCTCTTGCTTACCACCTTTGACACTCATTTCAAAGCCACTGTTCCCACACAAACGTCCAATATCAAAGAGGGAGACAAAACTGAATGTGAGATTCCCAAGGCACACAAAACCCAAGCAGGCTTCTTTGAAATTTTGGAGTTAGATATACTGAATAATTTATTTGGGCAAGTGAAAGCAACTATACTTAGATGTGAAAGCAGATTGGTCACATTTACTGCAATGTGGCCAAATTAGCATACCATCGCCACAACCTTCTGGGCTCAAGATGAAATTGTTTCACTCCCCTCCAACAAACACATAGAATGTTCACTTTTATTATAAATTCCAAACAAATTAATGGATTCCAACATGCATCATCAAATTTATATTTCCTCCTCACAGAGTCCTGCCCCTGTAAGTAATCCTTAAAATTCGTCATGAAGCTTTCAAAACAATTTATGCAAACAAACATCAAGCAGAGCTATTTGTATTGGCAGCACATTTCACTTAACAACCTACAACAAGGAACAGATGGTCTGAGCTCTGGAAACAGCTACAAAGAAAACAGTAGGAGCAAGTCCATCAGAAGCACTTTTTTCCCCCAATTTTGTGAAGATTACAGACTTGTTCTTGTTTATTTCTTTGATTAGGCTGCTATTTTATGTACTCATGAATCCTTCCCTTGCATTTCATGGAACAAATCCACCAGAAGCACATTCCCCAACTGTGTGTAGTTACAGAAGCACTGCCTTAAGAACTGAACTATCTGTTCCTCACCGATTCAGGGCTCTCTAAAGTGGCAGGGAAGAAAGCAAAACAACATGCAGATGTTGTAAAAGGGATTGACAAATTTAAGGCAAACTCTCTCAGTAATTCCTAGTTCTGTCTCCTTTTGCCCAGCCCTTGGTCTCCAATATTAAAACAAACAAAAAAAGCAGATAATTCACACAGTCACATCAATTACAGATCGCTCAGTGCTATTACTAGTCTTGCATGATATGATGGTTTTCCTCCTTTCTAAGGAGACCTTCATCTCGTGAAGATGAGTGACAGGAGGCCCAGCCTGAGCAGGGTGCTATGGCTCAAGCAAAGCACCAGGATGAGGAATACCTACAGCACAAGGAGGGGCTGCATAGCTGGCCAGAAGCTTGGTTTATGCCCATGTCGGGCTCAGAATACTCCCTCCTCAAGAAACAAGAGGGCCACAACTGTTTGGTACATTGTGGGAAGCAATCCAACAAACAAATACCAGTAACAGATACTCTGAAGTAAATCAGCAAGGAATAAAATGGAAATAAAGCAAAGTTCTCTCCAAAGACATTCTTTAATGTAAATATGTTTTCCCTGTATCAACACAGGTTAGAAAAAGCTCTTTCAAGAAATAAATACAATATTAAACCATACTTATTAGAAAAGAAAAAAAGTCTATCCCTGATCACAGTAATCAATTTCTTACTACTACCACCATCATTAAAGACACTGTCAGGTCTATCTGTGCTTTCTTCACAAGGATTCCTATGAATACATTTGCAAATACTCTCACCCAGACCTGGATTTAATTTAAATAACATTAGGAACAGCCAACATGCTTGCATAGCCCACCAGCCAAAAGTACCTTCCTGGAGCCAAATTAGTACCCTAGAGCTACACAGGCATGAGTACAGACCAAGATGTTAAAAAGAAAAAAAAAAAAAAAAAAAAAAAAAAAAAAAAAAAAAAAGTAATGAAGGACTTCTGACCAAAGACAATCATCTTGAAGACATCTTGAAGTAACAAAAAAAAAAAAAAATCTTTCTGAAGGGCATTAACCAGGATGGAGACAGAGGTCAGTATGGAAAGGTTTGGCTTTGAGAAGTGAAACCATGTTAAATTTCAATGGAGCAAAATCAAGGACAAAGCAGACCAAGCTGACAGCTTAATAGGACCTTTAAGCATGACAGTTGAATAAACTTTGTTCCTCAAAATGCTATAATTTTATGTTTCTTACTCTTGTTAGTGAAGCAATTTCATAACAGGATGACTACAAAGCTGTTTTCACTGGCCCCCTTGGCCATCTGTGATGGCCAATTCTTACATACCAGACACGTCTTCTGCTGGAGCACTGCACAGGCAAGCAACTAGAACACTCCTGAGGAACAAAACTAAAAACAGCAGCACCACTTTCATCCTTAGTAGCATCAGAGATCCAAGGTGGTTTTTTTTTGGGGGGGTGAAATACAGCTACTTGCTAAGGCAATAGCCCAGGCAGACAACATATATCCTTTAAGAGCAGCTTCTCCATTACTCATCTGGCAGCAGGAAGAGGAAAGCAAACCCAAGCAGATGATAAAGTTAAACTAACAGTGCTGTTGAGCAAAAGGGGTCTCAGGGAAAACAGCTGGAGAAGAGCATCTGGACAAGCTTTGCCACAGACATTACTCCTAAGTTTTACTTGTAAAGAAAAAAGAAAATGTACAAGCTGATTTTTCAGGACTTGAACTGTCTGACTGCAGTTTAAACCAATTTGAGAGTAGGTACAACTCTGAGTTCACCATCTGACCCTGCAACATGATACCCAAACTGAGCAAACAGTTTGAAGTTCACTTCAGATTTCTTCATTTTGAGGATTACGATGAAGCATTTCCTGAGATGTCATGCTTTAAACAGCTAATGGCATGTGACAACCAAGTGCTTTTGCATTTTACATCTAAAGTTGCAAACACTTGGCCTTTCCCCCAAGCAGAGAAATATGTAGCAGCCCCAAGAGCTTGATATCTGGGGCCTCTCTAGAGTCTCCTTTTACTTTAGCAGGCACTGGATACAACCAGGAATTCTCTCACTGCAAGTGAAAAATATTTACAATGTCACTCAGTGAGGGACCACAAGGGCTGCAGTGGGACCATGGCACTGGAGGGGGCAGAGAGACACCGACTGCCCCAGCCCAGTTACACACTGGCCTGGGCCACCCCAGCCTCCCAAGACAGCTGCTTCATGCCTTTGCCCACTTTTCCATAAGATGCACATGGAATGATGGGGAAAGCACCCACCAAATCACAAGACAAAGCAGAATTTCACAGGCACAAGTGGAAGTAGATGCTCAGACCGTCTGGTGACCTCCCCAGGTGTGTCTTCAGGATTTTGGAGGCAGGAAAAAAGCTGTCATTTCACACAGGCTTCCCCAGCAACTCCACAGGCTGGAGGTCAGAAGGGCTGCTGTGTTTTATGGAGCACAAGTCTTTATGGATCAGAACCCTTTCTAGGGAAGGCTGCAAGTTCTAAAAGCATTGAAAAGCATATGTCCTATTTATACACAGTAAAATTAAAAAATTCATTGACAACCAGTGAAACTCTTGGTTTGGTTTAATCCCTATTTCAGCTTGCAAATTTGCCTGTTTGTAATGACTTGTACTCCGAAGTCAGCAATATGATTTCTGAACTACTATAACCCCAAGAATAACACTTAATTACCCCATCATACTAAGCAAGAGGCATCATAACACATACAAAGCACCAGGACCCAGCTGCTGATTAACCCATACCCTGACACTACTTCTGGGTTTTGCTGAGAACACCAGAGCCAAACTATGCTCAAGCAAAGTTTAAAAATTGGGATGCTTGCTATTAAGCCTCAAGTTTCCTTCTATTGTAGAAATGCTGCTTCAGCTGAATTTGGTGGAATTACAGGAGCTGAGTAGGTTAACCACTGACTCTGTTTCCTGGAGGGCATCTGAGAACATGCCCTGACCCAAATTATTTAATCTTTGATCCAGATTTGAACCATTTAGTTTTAAGCCCCACATATCTCCAAGAAACAAAAAAAAAAGGTAATACAAACTTCAGAGCAGCTTTTAAATTTGAGAGGTAGCAAGGCCCAAGCCACAAACACAATTGCTCCCAGCCATCCAGGGCAGCAAGAAACAAAGCCTTGCTGCTGCTGCTGCTCCGAGTGGAAAACTCTGCCAGAGGCAGTGGAGGGAGGGGGTGGCTCTGGTGGCAGCTGGGCACAAGCTGGCTGTGCTGCAGAATGCTTTGGGCTCAGCCAAGCCTTGAGCTCCAGGACCCAAGGGACAACTTCTGGCCCAAGGAGAGAAGAAGGGTGAAGGAGCTGAGGCAGACTCAGGAATCACCCCTAGGCATGTGAACTCACAACCCAGCTCCTTTGTGCCCAGGAGAGGGACCAGACTGAGGGGTCCTGCCCTGTCCCATTTTATTTATATCTAGTCAAATATAGAAATTGACTCTCCAGCTTCAACCGTAAGCCTCAGCCAGGCCCCAAGACATTTCCCAATAAAAGCATCATTAAAAGAACTCAAATTACTTTGGTTAGGGATGTTATTTGTCAGACTGAAGGCAGCCAGCCACACTGTGTCAATAATAATGAACTTATTAGCCTAGAAAGGATAAAATATTGATCGACTTGCTACTTGCTTACACCTCTCAACAGCTTTCTCATAACAGCATCAGATGAAAATACGTCAACCACTGCACAAGGGATTTTTAAATAGCACAGGAAGCGTGCAAGAGCTCTCCTAAACTGCACAACACAGCAGCATGCAAAACCATGTCCTGCCCCTCCCCAGGCTTTCAGCGAGGCAGCAGAGGTTGCAAAGCTGTGCTAGCAGACACCTCACAGCCCCAGTCAGCCCAGGGGGGAAGAAATGTTTATTAATTCAGGCCAAACAGCCCTGTACCTTAGCTGTAACCACAGGGATGCACCCACAGAGGTTTCAGATGCTTTTCCAACTTCTCAATATCATGCCATATACCTTAAAAACTGAATTGCTTAATTTATCTCAGGACTCAGTTCAGCATCAGAGTTTAACCCATATATTTTATTGCCAACAACACATAAGAAAACCCCAGTTAAAGTGCAACAGCATGAGCTCACCAACACTGCAGGATAGGATGCTGAATAGGATGCTACAAGCAAGCTTTAGACACCTCTTCTCCACCCCCAGACAGAGAGTAACATTTACAACCTCCAGCTGAAGCCAGTGAGCAGGAGAGGGCTCACCTGGGCAGCAGTATCCCATCCCAGCTTCCCCTCCCTGACAGGATGCCAAAGTATCCAAAAACTGAGAACCTGTGCCTGGGCCCCCTCAGCTCCAGTGCCATTACAGGCTGCTTTTAATTATACCCAGGGCAATGCAGCATAAATCCCAAATACACTGAACCTATTTCAGTAAGGACAGTAATTTTCAGTCTTCCCTCTACAGCCTCCAACCTCAGCTGAGCAATTCTGAAAGAGCCATGTCCTGGTGAAACAGCCAAGCCCTCTCCCATACACTCCTGACCTACAGATATGCTTAATATGTTAATTTTTGTTTTGCTTTCAGAACAAAACCTGCCTTTTAAATAAAATTTTAACAGATTCTAAACCAGAAACACTGCACTCCCCTGAGGCATTAAAAAATGCAAACTGAAGACTTCCCATGTGTCGGGGTTATTACTTATTTCCTTCTAAAAACAGAAGAAGTGTTGCAACAATTGTAATGCTCCAGCTCACTAGGCCAAGAAGATGTTTTCTTTCTGCACACTCATTAACCATAGTGTGGAACTCAATAACTGTTCTAATTTCCTACCTTAAATGTTTTTCTTCCCCCCAGTTTTCATTTTAGCTTCACATTTACATAGGACTACACTCCACCACTTACCTTGAGAGTCTAGTGGCTGTCAAACACAATAAAAGGAAAGGAAAGTGTCTGGAATCACAGAAGCCTTAGTGTTGAAAATTTTAATTTAATTTCTAGAAATGAATTTAAGTACTCAAAGCTTTCTTTGTCAGCCACAGATGAGAAATTGATAGGCTTTGAAGGCAAGCAAATGTTTTTTTTAGTCAAATCTCTCAAGTAAATATTTATGTTAGATACAATAAGAGATGTTATTTCACACCACAAATTAAATATCAGCTAGTTATTAAATCTGGTGCAATGCCATGAAACTCTTGGGCACAGTTGCCCACAGTAAGTGCACTGTAACGAGGCTGAGCTCCAGGATGGCTCCTGAGCCTCAGCTCCAAACCCAGAGCCTCAGTCAAGCTGCTGCCATGGCCTCAAGAGTCCTTGGTTGAGCCCAGCTCAAAGACAGATTTGCTCTGTGGCACAGGGAGAAATTACCTAACCACATCACATTGCTGCTGCGTTTGCAAAAATGCTCTTGCCTTCAGGGCCAAAACACTGTTTTGTGTTGGTCTGCAAGGACACAGAGCCTGTGACAGAGAGAAGAGGGTCCAACACGGGAAAGGGAAGGGACAGGACCCTCCTTTCTGAGTAGCCCAGCATCCCTCCCAGCTCAAAGACACTGGATTTTGTGTGCCTCTCCACAGGTGACACGAGCTGTGTGTGAGCACACTGGCCTCTGTTCTTCAAAGCCTTAAAGGTGCAAAAGACATACCACATTGATTTTAATTTCTGCGAACACACCAACATTTACACACCTGAGGCACAACAGAAGCAGATCCTGCATTGCACAAAACCATCCTGAGCCAGGGACACTCATGGTGCAGATTCAGCAGCAAAGGCGCCCAAGAGCAAACCCTGCTCTGAGGGGCTGCAGCAGAGACCCCCCCAGGGCAGTGCCAGGCTGCTCTGGAGCCCCTCTGGAGCTCAGGCACAGCACCAGCCCCACCAGCACATGGACACCCTGCAGGAGGTGACAGGGCAGGAGCAGATGTCAATACTGCCTTTTTTCCCCCCCCTCTATCTTATTTGGCTAATTGCACAATCACAAGAAGGCTTCAAAGCATGCCAAAGAGTGGGATAATGACACTTCATGGGTGAAAAGGCCTTTCATTTCTCTTTTTCCTCTAATAACCACTGATGACAAACCATTATCTTACCATCTTATCCTGCCTTGTTGTGCGTTAATGCACGTATTTAACAAGATTACTTAAGAGTGTAGCACAAGGGATGCCTAATAAGGCAAGAACATTAATTTTGAAAGTCCCATTTTATCTCTTATTACCACAATATTTTTGCCTGCTGCCTTGACAGAGCAGGAGGGCTGTAAACCAGCAGGGATGGGTAGTGAGATTCCTTTACTTCACTCAGAGCTGCTTCCCTGCATGTAATTACAATACTCTGTTTATACCATGGCTCTTTTGGATAAGGCACTTGTAAGCCATTCCAAAATGGCAGAAAAGAAAGGGAAAGTTTGGCTGCAATAGCCAAAGCAGTGAGGGAAGGGATAAAGGAAACATTCTTGGAAATCATTTGTGCCCACAGCACAGTGCAAATACCCAGCCTGGTGAATGGAGCTGGGGCACATTTCCTAACTGGTGTAGCGACTCCCAGGTGGCCAGCAAGCCTGGAAACACACACGAGTTGACAGCAATCAGCACACAGAAACTCTTTGGCCCAAGTTTGTAGCTGCCCATGAACAAACCCACTAAACTTAAAGGCATCAACACATGCTCAAAAAATCAAGACAGATTTCAAACACAACTTAATAGGAAAATTACTATATCCATCTGTCCTGTCCAAACAGGAGGGTGAGCAGCAGCCCTGCTGCAGTTCCTGCTAGAAAGGATCACGAAACCCCACCAGCAGAAACACTGCAATGTACAGTCTATCAGACAAATTATTTAAGCAAGAAATTCTCACAAATCCCCTCTCACTCCTGAAGTGCCATCAAGTTGGGAGAATTTCTCAGCAAGATGATGCAATTCCAAAATTAGATTGCCTTGGTGCAAAACAAGGCATGTTGGTACCTGATGGCAGACCATCATGATATTTTCCTCTGTTCATCAGGATAATAAAACAGAATAAAGCTTCTCAAACACAAAATTAAGCCAGAATTCTAGCAAAAAGGGGACAGGAATAGTATTGCATCTCACTATCTACCAATGAAGAATACAAGCATATATTTTCAAAAGAAAGACACATCAGAGTATGCTAAATACAATAAGTATCAATTAAATCATTATTAATAATCAAAATCTAATTTCTTTCTGTCACTTTCTGATATCTTAACTAAAGGCATATTTGCAATACTATTATAACGAGTTACAGTTCAAGCAATAGAGTTGCTTGCAATAATTCAGAAACATGTACACTTTCATATGAATATATCATGCCTAACTAATGAGATTGCTCATTTCATAACTTCAGTTCCATTTTTATTATTTCATAAAACTGGAAGTCCTTATCCATTTTATGAAAAACACCTTTGTGAAATTCATTAAATAAGCATAAAAAATTCATTAAACAAGTGAATTGCATTCATGGCTGCTTTGATGCAAATGCCCTTTAAGCAATGTAAAACTCCATATTGATTTAACCTTTCATGTTCTGATATTTCCATGTGGAGATATATATATATAAATATATATATTATATATATAAATCTTTATTCAAGGAATGAAATTAAGTGCTGATCCCTTGATCTCCAGCCAGGGTGAGGTAGATTGGTCAATTTGAATAGTCATTGCTGATCAGCAAACAGCTGAGTTTGTATTAAAACATGGCACTAGTATTTCTGTATGTCTTTGCTGGCAAATATATACACATATAATATATTGGGCCAAATCGATAAGATGCCTCAAATTTCCTCTGTAGCAGAAAGTCAACCCAATGTTGGCTAAGTCCTGTGGGACTAGTTAAAACAAGCTCACGCTGGTGAGGCAAAGGTAGATGAGCTGAGTACCTGGTGAGCTTCTCCTTCTCATTGCCACTGAAAGCTACTGCAAACAGAGCAGCCAACAAGCCAAGGTCTGTCTGAACCTAACTTGGGGCAGGTGGCACATGGGGGAGCTGCCAAACTGAGGAAGCAACTCATTTTCTTGGGGTCATTCTGTGTCACTTCAATGGTTTCAACAGTCACTTGTCTCACTAACTTTAAACTCACCATCTTTTCCCAGTACTTGAGGCAGCGTGAAGAGTGAAAGAAATCACTAATCCCTTATCCAAGACGTACTCTTCTCAGTGTTTTCAATGCACTGGACAACAAAGAGGAAGGATAACATGAGAAAGTTGCAACAAGTACATCTGCTACAGAAGATGTGTATCTGATTAGACTCAGAATTGTCCTGGAATAACATACTTTCATTCCTCCAGTCATCCAAAAATGCCTGCTGATGAGAAGCAATCATTTCCTCAGAAGACTAATGGTAGTCTAACTGCAGCAACCTGCAAGATATCCAGTGCATTCCAAAATAATCACACAGAGCTGAGGTTCATGCTAGATCTCAGCAGTGTGAGGCACCTGATGTCTCACCCCACACAAACCCGTTCTGGCAAGTACTGAATTCTCTGGGAAACCTGCCCCCAAGGCTTTCAGCTCTGCCAGCAGGACACTGACTGCAGCAGGATTCCAAAATCCCTCCCCACGGAGCCCAGCTGAGGCATGACGGGGAATGAGCAGTCCCACCCACTGCTGGACTGCTCCCTTCTGCTGTGCTTCATATCCACGAGTTTCATGAAAGAATCCAATCAAACAGCGCACACATGAAGGGGAAGATGACATCCCACCCTTACAGCTTCCCAAGGCCCACATTTCAGTGATGCCACTACTCAATCACCTTCACCTTCTACAGCTCTACCATGACTTATTTCTTTCCCAGGTGCCTCTCCTGCACACTTCCTTTTCCTCAGCTCATTTTCTCCAGCAAACTGAGCCAGAAACAACTCCTATTTCCATTTCTAACCATTTAAATTATAAACAATAATTTTTACACACCAAAACAGTCTTTAACTCTCATATTTCCTCCAAAGTGCACCCAGACATCCTTATTCTCAGTAAGCTAGCCAAACAAAACAAACAATCTCTAGCTAAGCTTCAGGAGTTAAAATAACCTGGAGTATTAAAATAAACTTCAAAAGAGAAAAATACAAAATAAACAATAAAACAAAAAAAACCAAAAAAAAACAAAAAAAAAACCAAAGTAAAACATTCTAAATATCATCTCAAAATTCTCAACAACAATGTCCAGAAGCTGCTGTTTTAAAAAGCAAAAGAAACCAAGTTAGATTTTTTTCCCAAAGAAAAAAGAAATCACATTGAAATGAGCTTTATAATAAAGGAGATTCAGCTTAATCACAGAATGCTTAGCACAGAGCAAAGCTCCTTCCACTGCTATCATTGCAACAGTGAACAAAAAAGATGAAAACATCCTCACTTCCCACTTTTGTAGTTCCTGACCCTCCAACACTCCCTGCTCCTTAACTGGCTTCCTCTGCCCTAAAGGGCATCTGCCACTGACAAGCCCAAAATAGTATTTGAAGCCATTTAACTTAATCATTATGAGGTTTTAGTTCAGACCTCCCTTGACACCATTGGCCAACAATAGGGCCTCCAGGTACCCTGCAGATTTTTAAGCATCAACAAGACTTACAAGGGCACATTTCCACCTGCAGCGAGATTTAAAAATGGCTTTATAATAATTAAAAGAGAAAAAAAAGAGGAGGGATAAAAAACCTTGGGAGCTTTTTTCACAATTACTAATTTAACAGACAAACTATGTTTTATTGATAGTTCCAATAGTAAATTTTCCTTCCGTACATACTGCTGCTGATGCCTAAAATAAGATGTGCAAGTAGAGAATCTTGTGCCTAAGGCTTTTGTAGGATAATACACAATAATTCAAGCCAGAGCTCTTCAGCAGAGCCCAAATCTGCAAGGACTGTCCCTTGTCTTTCTGGCTCAAAAAAGGAGCTCAGCATTTCTGCAAGCATGCTGCCACCAGCCTCTGCACACAGGCAGGCACAAACTCACACAAGTGTCAGTCCTGCAGGTTTAGTCAGAAGCTAGATTTTAATTAAAGAAAATAGTTGGTCTGACAGCACCATGACTTTCAAAATTTAACTCTCTGCATGCTATTGGAAATAGAGATACAGACTACAGAGAGCCTACTGCACAAATAACTCATTCATCTGGAGCAAGATGAATTGGCAGGGATATAAAGATACTTCTGTATATTTTGGGAAAAAATATTATCATTAATTTTTTCAGGTAAATGAGCAGATCTAAAGTGCCTCAAGGTCAGTGTGACAATTCCAGCTGAAAATCTGTCCAGGAACTTCCAACACCTCCGACTTGTACAATCACCATGCTGAAACATCAAACCTTGGTCAAACAGATGTTGCCAAAGATGCCAGCAGCCCTCCCTCCTCACACAAACTGCAATCCAAGTGCACAGGCCCAGCTCAGCTGTCCTTCCAGAGGTTATTGCAGCTGCAAACAACCAGGGTGCTGTTAATCTGCAAACAGGGCTTTCTGCAGCCTTTCCCTTGCATTTAAATCAGTTTCACTTGAGGAAAAAAAAGCCCTGTTTGTTTTAGCTAGGCTAACTAATCAGTGATGTGTTTGGCTAGAAACCTGTTATGTTTTGCTACTTTATCATGTTGCTATTTCCATGTTCAAAAGCTAGTTAAATTATTTACGCTACACTTCATATATTGTGTACAACACTTGCCTTGACACGAACAGCAGCAACTGCAAAGCCAGTTTCCTTGAGCCAGTGCTCCAGAATAACAGAGCACTGTGCTTTGCAGGGAATGACCCATTCGGACCCTCAACTCTCATCCTTCCTCCCTCCCCAGCAAAAAAACAAAACACCAAAAAAAAAAAAACCCACAAGAGCCACACAGACATGAATTGGCTTCAAAGTCTCAAACAGCAATGTTAATTTAATTCTGGAGACTATTACAAAACACATGGTATAAAAGGAATAAGCTGAGCATTAGCACAGTGCAAGAGCCTACCTACATCTAAAATTCACTGTGAATGATAAATTGGTTTCAGCCAATAACACCCAACATTATTTTAAAACATATATTATAGAACATGTACTTCAAGAGGCTCTGTGAATATTTTATTATACCATCCCAATCATTTAGACTGTGTGATATACATCTCATTGTAGTTGCACTGCCCTTTAAGGTACAGTTTGATTTCCTCCCTGTCTTTTTATTTATTTAAATCACAACTGAGTTGAATTACCATTCCTTAGCTCATCAGCAAAAAAATTGGGCAGAGTTAAAAAACCCTGAAAACTTGGGAAGTACTTCTGTGGTCAGAAAAACTAATCTCCTCAGGTATCTCAGAAGCCTGAAATTACACTCTAGTGACCAACGGAACATGCCCTCCCTAGTCCTACTGTTTTCAAGTATCATCCAGCAGCACTTAAGGAAAACACAATTTTTCAAAATCTAAGTGTTACAGCAGGATGGGGTTCCTACAGCTCTGATACTGCAAAACCTAACAGCTATTTTTCTGAGATCCACTATGGACACTCTGGCACAGAGCAAGCCATTTCTGATGCATTCACCTGGCAGAAAATCAGCAGCCACCTCTGCAAACTGGAGAGTGGATTTTCAGTGCCACCTCCCTTTCCAGAACATTCCAGCTGGCTCAGCATTCCCCCACTAAAGCAAGGGCTGCACACTGTGACACGGGCAAGAAACACCACACCCACTCCAAGGTAACTCCAAGCAATGGCATCTCCAGCAGATCCAGTGGTGCCTTCCTGGCACGCCAGCAGAAAATACCATGGTGCTCTACAGACACACTGCAACACAGCTTGTCCCTGAGGAGTTCACAGCCCCGTTCCCCTTCTCTGTATTTTGGTATATGGAAAACAATAACTTGTACATAAAGCAGAGCAGGGGTCACAGGCTGGGGAAGGAGATTATAAACAAAGTCTTTTGGTACAACATTACTACACTTTCCATATTGATCAGCAAGCTCACAAGCTGCTAAGTGCCTTACTGTATATTATTATTAAAATTCAGTTAAGAGGCGTTTTACTGAATCAGGTCAGGGCTGAGTGATCGTCCCAGTTCAAGCCTTGATATTGCACAGGTCTTGCGAATTGAGTCATAGATATCATGAAACATTACCAGTCAAATCAATATTTTATAGCCTTTGCACAGGCCATGAGTCTGAAACTCTATCAGCATGGTGTTCTGAACAGAAGGATTTGCAGGAGCTAAAATAATTTACACTAATAAGGCACTGACCCATGCAGTCCTTAATGATCATTTAGTTTTGGCAATATGTCTAACAACTATTGAGCTGTTTGGAGTTGTAGGGGTTTTCTTCCAGCAAAAAACGCCTACATCAGATTAAAGACATAAGCAGTAACCCAACCACAAGGCTTAGTTTTGTTTCATGTAAATTCTTATTATATAAACTGCTAAATTAAGAAATAAGGTATTTAAAACAAAGAGGTTAAAACACAGCCACAAAGACACAAACATCATAGAAATCCTTAATTCCATTTCTTGCCTTGTTTGCTTATTGAAGTGCCATATGTTTCTGCAAGTGCTATGAAAATATCATAAGATCATAATTATATGGTTCGTTGAATTATAGAGTAAAGAAGCCACTTATTTACATTTAACTGTGAACAGTAGTAATTGAAATGTCACATGTTTCTCTGTTCTTGACTCCAGAAAAATATTTATCTACCAACAGCTTGATGTGCTTTCAACAATGCCCTGGATTCATGAAAGGGATTGTTACTCACATCACTCTCCACTTTTATTTATTTCTCCCTTATGATTTGCAAACTCAAATGGAGCTCCTAAAGTCCACAGGCACTGATGTAACCATGAAAACATTGTGATGTACACAGGTACTAAGGGTGGTTACTAAGTTGGTGTTCAATAATCCCTTGACCTGTCAATATGTGAATCCCTGCAATAGCTTTAGGAATTCAATTTTAAATTGGCTTCATTGAGCTGATGAAAAAAACAACTGCAGATGTATTTAAACTGATTAGCTCTTGTTAAAGTCCAATTGCAAGCACACCCAAGTCAAACTGATGTTGGGTACACACAGAGAGGCTTACAAGATGAAAATTAAAATTGCAATACTTGTACTCAGTGAGGACATGGCAGCCCTGGACACATTCTACTGTGCCAAACTCACCTATGAGACCTAAATCTTGGCCCATCTTACAACACTACAAAAACACCAGCAGAAATAGGTTCAATTCTTCTAAGCAAGCTGAAAAAGAAGTGCAAAAGCCCAAACCAGAAGAAAGCAATTCACTATGAAGGGCACATCACTCAGACCCACAGAGCAGACAGCCCTGGGAAGGCAGAAACCAACACTGTCGAGTATTTTTATTTTTGTTACATATATGAATAATAGTTCTCATCATGCAAGGACTGAAGTTTGGGCCATTCTTTTGCTGGTCTTTCTCCAAGAGGGCTCTTTCACTGCACTGCCTGAGAAGTCCAGAGATTTTACCAGCTCTGTTTAATAGCCATAAACTCTACCCCAAGTTAATGGTAAAGCTTTCTATTAACAGAAGTTTCAGGCTAATGCTAAACCAATGAATCCAAGTCACCTGCTCTGGTTCCGTCTACCTGTCTCAAAACTCACTTTGTTTTTTAGTTTAATAATTAAATGTACCTACATCTTTCTTGAAGACTCTGAAAACAAACTAGGCTGACTGCTGGAGTTTAGTGAGGGCAGGTAATATTTGCAGGGAAGCACTTTGGAGATGAGAAAAAAAAAAAAAAAAAAAAAAAAAAAAAAATATATGGGAGCAGTCACAACTTGCATAAAACACCAACAGAACTCTTCAACATCATCAAAAACCACTAGAGCTACCACTGCTGGAACTCCAGGAACCCTGTAGGTAGGCTCAATGGACAAATATGGGGCAAATTAATGGCAAGAAGGACTACAAGTGCAGACTACACAGATGCTATCTGAAAAAAAAAAAATCAAAATATCCTTGGGCAGAACAAGAACATTCTTCCCACAAGTTCAAACCATTCCCTGTGGAGTTCACTCACTATGCCTACAAACAACATGGGTTTTTACCAGCTCTGAACACTGCTTCTACACATGTGCCTACTAATACTAGAGACTGATTGTATACAGTCTATATGTGGCATTTAGCAATTCATAAAGGAATTAACCTGGCAGTAAGCATAACATTATTTATATTGTTTTCTTTCTATTATGCTTTTTTTCAAAGGTTTAACTTTACTTGCTACTGTCCAGGGCTTATTTGGCACACATGACCAAATCAAAGGCATGGAGATGACAAAAGGCAGACACTGCAGTCACAGTGCTAGCCAGCCCCAAACTGGAATATGGGAGAGCAACATACACAACCCTGCACAGCAACTGTCTGCAAACAGGAGCCACCTGGCCAGAGAGGTGGAGCAGATGGAATGAGGCCCTTTCCCACATGTGCCCACAGCTGCAATGCCCAGGACCCTCTGCAGGCCACTCTGCAGCCCTGCCCAGCACACAAGGGAGGCAAGCAGCCTCTTCCACAGCCAAACCCCATAACAGGCTACCACCAGTAAAAAGAGGATGGAGGGATAGATATTTAGGCTCAACAGAAGAGTACAGGTAAAACAATCTATGGGGCAAAATTTTTACTGGCTGAAAATAAAGCACAGAAAGTAATGAGGACAAGCAAGCCAGGCAAGGATCTCACAATAGGGCAATTCCAACACTGCTGACTGCCCACTGCACATTTGCTCAGGCTTTTGCTAGCTCTGCATAATCAAAGAGGCACTGAGAGCTGAAGCATGAGGAACAAGCCAAGCAGAGGAACAAGTCTTTGTCCATCTTTTAGGGTTCAGCCTTTAGGAGCCTGTGCTGTGACGTACAATGGAAACTTTGGAGAAGCAGCTCCTCCCAGGGTCACCCCACTGCCTCCAGCCAGGTGCCCAGGCAGACCCACCACTCACTGCATCAGGATTTGGTACAACTAATTCACCTTTCACTCCCAACAGCAGCCACAGAAAGAAAGATATGCAAATATCTCATCCACCAGTACAGATCTCTGGTGCTAAACCCAGTCACTCAAAGACCAGCACAAGTTTTACAAACTTGAGAAGACAAAACAAAACACAAAATAGCCATGGGAGTTTTATCACTGCCTAGATAGACGTTCAAACATCACACAACATCATATTAAACTCTTCCTTGAAAGTAAAAAACACTGCAGATCCCTATTCCATCTTTGTTACATTTTAGTATTCTTCGCTTCATTGACCACTTACAAATCATGAAGAATTCATAGATGAATAATGGACTGAGAATAATATCCATATATGTGTATATATAAAAACATAAACCCCAGCACAAGCCAAAGAGGATAAGCCCTTCCTAGGCACAGTAAATTAAAGACTAAAGCAATAAAATTAAAATTAAAAAAAAAATCAAACCAATGTTGCTAAGTGTCTAAAATCCTTTCCAGTGGCTCCGATGAGCAGCCATTATTCTGTTCCACAATAAAGCATGTCACTTCATTGTCCATAGAACCTCCCCACAATATATAAATGAATTATTTTCTGGAGGTTTCCCTATTGTCTCTAGAGAATTTACAACACACTAAATTTAGCTCCCGTGTCTCCTTCGAGATGACATGCTACTCCAGCTCCAGGCTGCTGCATGCCTGGACCAAGGACAGAGGTACCTCCAAGCGCAGGAAACCCCCTCCCCTCTTTGCAGCCCTTTTGCCCATCCCCCTCTCCCCATACAGCAAAGCCCTTGGGGAGCTCTGCCTCTCCCAGGGCTCTCCCCAGAGCTGGCACAAGAGCAGCTGGGGGGATGCCCCCACACTTCTACCCACCTTGGGCAGCCCCAGTCCCACAGCCATGTGCCTGATGCTCCTACAGCCAGCCACTCTAATCCCAAACCACAGCCCAGCTCCTCCCTCTGGCTCCAGGTTTAACAAATCTACCTAACAAAGACCTCACAGGTGTGGTTCTTCCCCCAGGTGGAGTTGCAAACCGTCTGGCCCCTGAGCAATCTCCAGTTAAACTGTGGGGAACAGGGCGGGCAATCACCCACATCACAGCTGCTCTCTGACATCATTTCTAAAATCCACATTATTTATAATGCACGGTGATTCCTTCAAAGCATATATCTGAGGTTCTTACTCAGCTAAGAGATGGGCCACTGACCATCCTCCTTCAGTCCCTTCCTTTTCTTCCATTTACAGGACATTTGAAGTGACAGTCTCTACATGAACCATGGAACCCAAACTTCCTTTTCAAAAGTAAAGCAGGCTACTGCCATAGAAGCTGAATGGACTTCCAGCAAACCTCATGCCTTTAAATCACTCATGCAATGAAGTCATGCCCACAACTGGCTTCCTGGAAAATGTTGTCCATAGCTTGGTTTTAACTTTTTTTTTTTTTTTTTAATGTTTGTTATTTTTATTTTAAAAATTTCATTGTTGTTATTACTTCCTAGTAGAAATAATGGCACCTTCTGATTTGAAAGTCTATCAGTGAAAACATATACCCTTTTATGAGGTAAACTGTTTGGAATAACTTTTAAACAATTACTCAACTCCTCTGAAATTTCTTTCAAGGGATTGAAGGTTTCTCCTGTATCAAATTATCTGGATTTCTCATGGATTATGCATTTTTCAAAAATCACTCATTACAGATTAAAGAGAGAAAGGCAAGTTAGAAAGGACACAATAGAAAAAAAAGATCAGTAAAGAAAAATATTTTAAATATTAATGACCAAGGGGGAAATGGAAACACATTAAAGGCAAATGTGAGAGCTTTTAAATATGTTATTAAAATTGATTTATAAATGAGACTCTTCTTTAACCATGTGCTTTAGCCTTCACTACTTATTTCCTTCTGCTATCTCTCCAAGCATTGGTGCCCCCACTCAGAACTTATGACATTATGGAAAGATACCTAGAAAATAGTTCAGCTGGCCACGACTATGGGCCGCTCAAACTGGAAGACAGCATTCCATGAAGACTGTCAGAATGGGATGAGCACCGGGGCGCTCGCGGATCACCTGCGGAGTGGAGGCCGGGATGCGGCGGGGCTGCCCCGCTCACCCGAGCCGCCCCGCGGGCACCGGGCAGGCGCCCAGGAGCACGGAGGGGCTGCTCGGGGCGCAGATGCACACACGAACTGTCTACAAAGACAGACAAAGACAGCCGCCATTTGTGATCTGCTCAGCTGGGAGCCGATATCGGCGGCCCGGCCCCGAGCGCTGGCCCAGCCCGGGCAAACCAGGGAGAGCCCGCGGCTCGGCGCTGAAGGGCGGAGGGGCCCGTCCTGAGCATCCCGGCCGTGCAGCAGCATGCCGCTGGCCCGCCCTCCCTTCCTTCCCCCTGCACCCAGGCTCCCAGAAATTACCCCAGGAGCCTGCGTCTTCGGGATGTGTCTCCTGGAGTTTTTCAGCTTTGGGAAGAGTCCCCGTAATGCCCCCAAGGCCGGCCCAGAGACCGCAGATCACGGCTGCTGGCGACCGAGCCTGCACAGGATGCATCACAGCACCAGAACTGAGCAGCATCTGAAGCCATGTGATGTAGTCTAGTTTTCTAGAGGTTTCTGAAAAACCTGAGGTTTCTGAGTTTCTGAACTCAGTTTCTTCGTGGTGTTTGGGTTTGAGAAGACCTTATTCCCACAGACTTGACATAAACATCCCAAGCGTTATTGTAACGAGAGTGATATTTTGAATTCTTTTCTGTAGGATGGACTTGTCTCTATCTATCGGTTTGGGGCAATGGGAAGAAGAGTTCTGGCACTCTTCTAACCAATGAGAGTGGCCTGTTCTAAAAGGTATATAAGGACAATTGTTTTAATAGAGTGGAATCAGATACAGTTTTTATAACAAGGTCTCATGTCGTCTGTTCATTGCCCACAGTGACATCGTGACTCCTGGGTCTCTTTTTTTAATTAAAGGACAAAGCACCAGAATGTGTACTGTACAAACAGCTCGATTAACATAACCAAAATTGTGGAAATTAACCTTGAAAAGAACAGATTTTGTACATGAATTTGTGTATATGGACAGTATTCCATTAACATATAACAGTATATGTTTAACAAATTAGATACTATTTATTTAATGTAACTTAAATTTGAAAAATGTTTAATCTTAAAGCTGCTATCTATCAAAGACCACCAAAACATTATAGGCAAAGACTCTAAACAGAAATATAAAACATCACTGAGAACTACAGATCTTGTACATTGGATTTTGTGGTGAGAATGGTCCACAAAACTCATTCTGCATGTCCTCATAAGATCCTTTTTTATAGCAGGTTATGAATCATCACATGATGTCTTTAAATGGATGATCAATACTATATTTTCCCATAAAACGTTTGGTTTGAAATCCGATTTTAAGTGCATTAGAGTTTTTTGCACTGAGTGAGTGTCATAATAAATTGTCATCAAATATGAAAGAAATATAGCTTAGATTAATTGCCATATTTATTTATGAGTCTATAAAATACATTGTGAAAGTCCTGGCACATTTTTGGGATACCAGTTTGAACTTTCAAGCAAGTTAAAAGCATTAAACGAGACTGGAAGTAGATTTATTATTGGAATGTTTTTAATTGCAGTTTCAACCAGACACAGGTATTAGAATGGCTGTGCCCTTAATAGCCATCTCGTGTGTTTTTTCTTTAAAAATGATATACTTTCCATATTTTTATTGATTTCATAAGATTTATTGTAGATTAGTGCTGCTTGTGTGTGAAATTGCAAGTGGTCCCAGCTTCCCCAGAGTAGAGTGCTGCAGATGGCCCATAGCTGGAGCCACTCCTCCCTAACACCACAGCCCCGGCACAGCCTGAAATTCTGCTGCAAGACCAGAGAAAAATCTACATTACCTGAAGGAGACTGGCAGAAGAGTCCTCAGTGAACTACCCAGAGGGTCCTGTTCTGCACTCATTTCTACAAATGCAAAATGGGGTTAATTCAGACAGGATGTGGAGGGTGAGTCCAGCTGAGCCCTTTCTTTACTCAGATGTTAACTAATGAAGAGGCTCAAGGCCAACAGATTTGACAAGTAGAACTGTCTTGGGTTAAGTACTTTCTGGGTTTAGAACAAATTATAAGCTCTCTGTGTTTCTAATGTACAAAAAATACAACTGGGATTTTGTAAATTACAAATGAAAGTAAATAAGGAAGCAGCTCTGATATTCACATTTAATAGTGCACAGAAGTTGGTGAAGAACACCAACCTCTTGGAAAAGATACAGTTGCATGTAAACACTACACTACTTTTAAAATAAACCCTGGAAATTACAGCAAGGCAGAATAGGTAATGGAATAAAACTGCTATTCACTGCCACAGCACGAAAATGACAAACTATACCTAAGGTGATGTTAAATTAAAACCCTTCAGTTTATCTGCCACATGGCTCCTTCACATGAACTGCACATGAGCTGCTGCAAAGGCCACAAAAGCACAGACACATCTGGGTGGTTAATGGTGAACCCTGCTCATAATGTGTCAGACCACCAATGGCTTCATCACAAAATAGATTCAAAATTTTTTTTATTGATTTTACTGGAAATTGAATCCACAGAGGGGTCAGACTGAATGATACCTCCCCTAAGTCTCCCAGCATAAATTAACCCACATCTCAGCAAAGCACAAACAAGTTCTCAGAGGTGAAGTTCTCACAGGTTTTGTGTAGATGTATCTTCACCAGATGAATCCATACTTTATACAGTAAATCTACAGATAACCTGAAGAAAGCCAGTATGGAAGTGTTCAATTACCCTGATGCTGAGCACTCTTACAAAAGTGTTTTCTCATGAGCAAAGTATGTTTTCACAAGTTGGGGTGATCACAAGTTACTGATGGCCCCAGATCCAAGAAAAATACCACTCTAGAGCCTGCAAAAGATTCACATCCAGCTTCCACTCACTTGGCTGCCACTGGGCACAGAAAGGTCCAGAATAAAGCCCTGGGGTCCAACCATCCTCCAGTTCCAGTAACACTCAAGCCAAACTGTCAAATTTACAGCCATATTGCAAAACTTAATCACAGCAAACACAGTGATGATCTGAGATTCAGCAAACCCATCAATCATTAGGTAGGTGATGCTGGGAGCCAAGTGGAGCTGCCAGTCCATGGAGGAGAGGCAGGAGAGTGAGGTGGCAGGGGGAGGCCACTGCAGAGAACTGTTAAGGAGAAGCAGCTCACAGTCACACAGAGGGGCCCACACAGAATTGATGCTTAGGGGTCCCTGTGAATATTATTACCTTTGTCTGTCTCTTACTTAATTTCCAAATTATATCTTAAATTGCTCTCATTTAGCCATCCATCTCAATGAGAGGGTTTGGAGAAGCAAAGCAAAAGCCCAGCCATGTATTTCTTTCACTTTGCACGTACCAAAACCAGAGCAAAAGTGTGCAGCTTCTTAGATTAACGAGCCCACATATGTAACTCTCTGGAAATTCACTGACAACTTTTTGGATGTCCCCTTTCAGAAGACAAGTATCCAAAGGCAAATTTATTCCTGATGTGTTTCAAATGTGACAAAAACAAAATGCTACTTTCAGGTTTAGCCTTCAGTCAAACGAGGTACCACCTATTACCTCGGCAAGACCTCACCCCCTAAATCAGCTCTTGTCCCACACTTCACTGTGCCAGTTCTCCCCTCTCTCCTGAAGACAGTTCTTTCTATTTTCTGACTGTATTTCAAGCAATTAAATGCTTTATCTTCAACAAGATATTAATCTTTATATTGTCCTAATATGTTTCTGCCTCTCATGCAGAAATCAGTCTTGAAAATAGCCACGGAGATAAGAGCAGTACCAGCAAGCTTCACAATAAACCATCATATACACTATTTTAGTTTGTCAAAACAATTAGTGTTCATTTTGGCTTTATTCAGTAAAATCTGCAGTGACTGATCAGTATAAATTATGTATTAGGCTGCCCAGCTGTACTTGTTTATTCATGCATGGACTTGAAGAATTTTCATTTTCTCAGTACAAAAAAGCAACAGCCAAAAAATCCCCCTGTATTCTAAAATATAAAGACACTTTCTTCTCAGCTACATTTCTGCTACATGTTTTTGAAGCTGCTTTCTTCTTCCCCTGTTTTTTTCAATTAACCTATTATTTCATTTGCAGTTATCAGCAGCTGCATTTGCATCGGTAGGAAGCACATACTGTTACTTTCACCCCTTGCAATTACCTCCCGAGCAAAGCAATATCAGAGCTAAACGAAATGATGTTGATTTTAAAAGCATCAAAAATCGTATTGTTGGCTGCATTTGAACTCCTGCCTCGCTTCAAGAAGAACTGCTTGCAGAAATGCTTACAGTTAAGCCTCACAGTCCTCTCTTTCAAGAACAAAAGTTTGTGAATCAAGAGAGATCATTTTCCGGTTTTGCTCGTGTTTGTAGTCACACACTCCTCGTTAGGACGACTGGGTGAAGGGAATGCACGTTGTGGGGGTGGGTGGGATGATATGCTTGCATGCAGCGAGAGAGATGACACAGATTTAGAGAAAGAAAGAACTGCAGTGACCATGTACAGCATCAGTTGTGCTTCTCTGAGACATGGTGTATGTGCAGAGCGTAAATCGGGCTGTTGAAGCTGATTTCCTGCAATGACAAAAATGGCAAATTGCACGCTCCGACCCAAAGCTACGCTCCGCCAAGGCGGGTCCAAGAACTTGTTAACAGGTTTGTGCCAATATTTACAATTCACAGAAAGATGTTTTGGCAGCTTTGACGTGCAGAGTACAGTTGCTCAGTGCTGGACAGGCAGAGTGAATGGTGGCAGTGCTCAAACACAAAGAGACAGAGTTTGTGTCCTAAAGAGCTGGGAAGCACAGCAGAACTTGGATTTGTTAGTAGGAATACCATTCACTCCCTCAGGTTGTAAGGGCAATTAAAGGGGTCATCTGTATGGCTCTTGAGCATGTCTAGAAAAAAGTGTGCTGCTGAAACATCTCCGTAGGGCACAATGCTGTAAGAGGAGAACTGGGTTGGGAAAGGCCACCTCCCAAAGCGTAGCTCAGCTACAACGTACCTGACAGGTAACAGAATTGCTTTCACGTTCATTGTGCGTTATAAAAGTTGGAAACACAATGTTGGTATTGATCTGCATGATCTCTGTTATAAAAACGCTTTTTTGCACAGTGAATTCTGTCCCAGATTTGGTGGCCGCTGTGCTCGTCACTTCGGCGAGGAGGACAAGAGCCCTGTATGCAACCTGCCAGCACAAACACACTGCCAGAGACAGCTCCTTTGGGCTCTCAGCCGCGGGCAGGATGAGAACACAGCTACTCTTGTTGTTTCTTCCATCAAATAACATACGAAGTGTTCTGGTGAAAAGACTAAATTTTGCTGAATTAAGTGCTTTAGAACAAGTGGGTTTATTACTTTATAATTAGCATAATTTTCCCCATAGGGATTCTTGCAATTAAATAATTAGCAGTAATGTTACCCAAAGGTGTTCTTTAATGAATTTTAAGTTATTGCCCCTGTTAACGACAATTGACACGGCTCGGGTTTACAGCGCTCCGTCTCGCCAGGCTGCGGGCGACATAGAGGGCTGTGACGGCCGGCCCTGAGCTCCAGGCCCCTCCGCTCACCCCGGCGGGGCGGACGCGGCTCGGGCTCCCCGTTCCCCTGGCGTCGCTGCGGCCCCACCGGCGCAGAGCCCGCTCCGCGAGCGCGCAGCTCCGGCACGGGCCGCGCACCGCCCGGGCCGCGGCGGCTCCGTCGCGGCTGTGCTCGCCGGCTGCCGGCGGAGCAGCGCCCGCACTGCCAGGGCACGGCAGGCAGGGCAGGGCAGGGCAGGGCAGGGGCCTCCCGGCTTGGGGTGCGCAGGGCAGCGGCCCCCGGGCCGGGCCGGGCCGGGCCGGCGCGTATCGCTCGCGGATCGGCAGCGCCACCCGTCGGGGAGCGGAGCGGCGGCGGAGCGGAGCAGCTCCGGCGGGGCGGGCGCGGGCACGGCTCTCAGGGCTGCCCATCGCTTCCGCGGGACGCGGCCCCGGGACAACTGCCGCCGGGCCACCCGGGCCGCGTTTTTCCTTGGTTTTCTGTTTCTTATGAATTGCCACTGGCAAGACGTCTCGCCCTGTCCGGCCCGGGAGCGCCGCGGCAGCTCTAGGCTCAGGCAGGGGGGAAATCCCGGTTTACCTCCCGGTAATCTCTCCTCAAAGGCAAATTCGCAATATGTAAGTCGCTGGTTAAACAAGGGCATTCCCATTTGTTAATTGATGCAATTACGCCGTGGCGGTAGCGGGCCGGCCGGGCTGCAGGCAGCCATCCATTCATCACCACCCCGCTGACCTGCCACCGCCCCGGCCCCCCCGCTCCCGGAGGGACCATCACGGGGCTAAGGGGGAACCTGGGGCTCGGCACTCCTTAGAGAAAGGGCTCGGGCTGCTCTGAGGCCCCTGTTCTGTCCCGGCCCCGGCCCTGCCCCTGCCCAGGCAGGCAGCCCACGCTGTCGGGGCCAGGTCTGACCCCGCTCCCGCGGCTCCGGGCCGCCGCGACGGGCAGCGACGCCGAGGCTGGAGCACGGCTCAGCGGCTCCGGTGCAGAACCGGGGCCGGCTTGTACAGCAGCGCCTGGCCCTGGGGATGGGCGCAGGTCAGCGACAAGGGCCGTGGGGGCTGCGTCGGCCAGGCCCACCTCGAGAGCTGCTTCCCTGGGTGCGCCCAGCACCGCCGCTGCCACCGCGACCCCTGCCCGGCGCTCGTCCTCCCCGCGGCGGGCCCGTGGCAGGGGGCACGCTGGGGCTGGCGGGTGCCGCGGTGTCCCCACTTGATGTTTATTCCCCTAAGACAAATTTTGATCGCGTTTAAAAATAAAGGGAAAAAATTCCAACCGCGAGGCACCCCCAGTCCCGCCTTTGACGTGCATCACAGCACAACATTAAACCAACATGAAACAAGTGCTGAGAGCGGGCGCGGGGCGCTGCCTGCTCCTGCCCGCCGCTGCCTGCTGCTGCCGGCAGGGCCGTGACGTCACCCCGCTCCTCGCCCACCGATGAACGCTAAAGACCTATAGAGCAGAAAATAATACAAGCAAGCTCCGTATCTTGCAAGCCCTACGTGATTTTCCCCCCTCTTCGAAAAAGCCCCTTTGCACTTAAACTCTCTATACATGTGGGGTGGCTTTTTAAACTCCCTCTATACAAACATATGTATTAGGAGCGATGGGAAGTGGGGGGTAGCCTATTTTTTTAATCCAGGCACCAACCTTCCCCACCCCCCCACCCCCCGCCTCAGATGTCTGGCTGCTTTTCTTAAGTGCAATCATCTATAATTGAGAAAAAAAAAAAAAAAAAAAAAAAAAAAAAAAAAAAAAAAGCCATACGTGGAAATGTGTGTGTGAGAAGGTGCATCTTGAAGCAGGGTTTAGTTACAATCGATCTTGGGGGGAAAATATTGCCTATGGTCCAAAAATAAGGAGCAACTATGTCCTTCTCTCAGTTCGGATACCCCTACAGCACCACTTCACAGGTAAGGCGAGTGAGCAGCACTCACTTTTGTTTAGATTCTGCTGCTGCTGTCCAGATGTCTTGTCCCCCTCCTTTTTTTTCTTCCCTTTCCCTTACTTAGAATATTTTTTTAAAAGGGCACATCTGGGGCCTTTTTTTAAAAAATGTGCGTGTGTGTTTATGTCTCGTTTGTGTTGTGTTAGGCTTAAACAAATAACTCGCAGTGCGCACAGCAAAGGCGTGTAGGAAACCGGTAATTCCCTCTCCTCCCCACCCTTCACTGTTCAGTTTTAAGTGCAATAAACAAATAAAAACATAAATCCCAGCTACGAGCGCTTTCCGAGCCCGCGGAGCGGCCGCGCTGAGCCGGACGCAGCCCCCGCCGCACCGCTGCCGCCCGGGCACCGCGGAGAGTGTGCGGGAAGCGGGAACCGGCGCTCCGCGGGCTCGGGCTTTCACTCGCGTTTCTGCGGAACCGGGCTGTGCCGTTTCCTCCCTCCTTCCTCCACGGGTCGGTCCTTTTCCTGTGTTTTATTAGGATCTGTCGAGAGGTTTTTTTCCCCCATGCGATTTCCGAAGGACATCCCCCACTCACACCAAGGCACCCTGTATTAACTAAGTCGTAGCTATATCGTACTTCGAGTCACGATTTATTTGGGTAGAATTATTTATACACGGTAATCACTGCAAGATGTGCCTCCCTCGCTTGGGAAGTTAGCTGTCCCCTTGAAGTTATTGAAATCAAATGCCTTCGATTGCATTGGCTGACATATTTACTGCTGTGTCTATTGTCAAATTAACTGTAATCGCAACTTTTTGCCTTTAAATCAATGCAGATGGAACGAGCGGGGGCGGGAAGGATGGAGCCTTACAGCTCTTATACCTTTTTCGAGAGCAATTATTTCCTTAAAGTTTTGCCTGCTTGATTAATCGTGTTCCCTTCTCAAGAGTTCCTGCTTCCCATCCGGTTTATTTCCCGGTTTCTATAATTAGTTGCTTCAGCCCGCGTTTCCTATCCCCCTCCTCACCGCCGCCCCCCCTCTCCCCTCCGCACACACACAGGCGCGCACACGCTCCTAAATTCCCCCGATGGGGCTGCCTCGACAGTCACTCGGCGCCGTCCTGCTCTCTCCTCTCCGCAGTTCTTCGTGCCCGCCAGCCCCAGCACGACCTGCTGCGAGGCCGCCCCCCGCTCCGGGCCGGATGCCTCCTCGGCGCCGGCCGCCGCCTCCCTCTGCTGCGCCCCGTACGAGAGCCGGCTGCTGGCGCCCGGCCGCGCCGAGCTCAATGCCGCGCTGGGCATGTACAGCGCCCCGTACGCCGCCGGCCAGGGCTACGGCAACTACCTGCCCTACGGCGCCGAGCCCGCCGCGCTCTACACCGCGCTGGTGAGTGCCCGCCCGCCCGGCAGCGCTCCGGAGGGGAGGGGGTGCAACAGGCGCGACAAACTTCGTGTTTCGCAGTCGGTTTCGGGGCGGGGGACAGCCGAGGGATGTGGGACCGGCGCCGTCCCGTCGGGGGTGGGGGCCGCGAAGGGACTCGGCTGCTGCGGAGACCCGGGGCTGCGGGGCACGGCGGGGTTGTCGTCCTGCTCGACGCCAAACGCTGCCGCTTCCCTTGCAGAACCCCCAGTATGAAATCAAAGACGGCGCCGGCACGTTGCATTCGGGGATCGCGCAGCCCGCTACCTACTACTCCTACGACCATTCCTTGGGGCAGTACCAGTACGACAGGTAAAACCCCTTTGATCAGCGCCCGGCAGCATTAGCATCCCCCTGTGAGGCGGCGGCCGACATCAAACGAGGGGCACGGGGGGGCTTCGACCTGACAAACGTTGTACAAAAGAAACGAGGCGCCCGGGAGCGACAGAAAGCGGAAACCAAAGTTGGGCGGCGATGTCAGGAGGGCAGGGGCAGGAAGGCAGATGGGCAGGGGCCACACCGGGATGCGGCGCGGCTGGGTCGGGCCGGGCCGGGGGGCTCTGGCCGGTGTCCCGCCGGCCCCCCCTCCCTAATCATCTCCCAGCAGGTACGGGACGGTGGATTTCGGTGGTTCAGCCAGACGCAAAAATGCAACGCGAGAGACGACGAGTACCCTCAAGACCTGGCTGTACGAGCATCGCAAAAACCCCTACCCCACCAAAGGAGAGAAAATCATGCTGGCTATCATCACTAAAATGACCCTGACGCAAGTGTCCACTTGGTTTGCTAACGCCAGACGGAGACTCAAGAAGGAAAACAAAATGACCTGGTCTCCCAAGAACAAAGCGGGGGAAGAGAGGAAAGAAGAAACCCCGAGGGAAGAGGATGAATACAGTGCGGAGGGTGAAGGCAGAGGTAGGCGGGAGAGGCGGACGGGCGCCTCCAAGTAGGCTCGAAGTGACGGCCGATTTTAGAGGCCCCCCAACTTCCCCGCACCCGCACTAACGCCCTACCGCCCCTTTCTTCCCCGTGTGTGTCCAAGCAGAGCAGAAGAGCTACAAGGAGGACAAGGACCTGCGGTTCAGCGACCTGGAGGAGGAGGAAGAGGAGGAGGAGGAGGCGGGGAAGCCGGAGAAGGGCCGGACCAGCTCCCTGCAGGAAGCCCCCAGCCTGGGCGCGGCGCTGCCCGAGGCTCCGCGGAGCGACTGCAGCCTGCCCGGCCCCTTCCACGCCTTTCCTTGTGCCAAGGTCCCCTCCGCGGACTTCACCCCCGCCTCCTTGGCCGGCCCGCCGCCGCCCTACGCGCCCGCGGAGAAGCCGCGCATCTGGTCCCTGGCGCGCACCGCCGGGGCCAGCGCGGCGCGCAGGGGCAGCCCCGAGGGCCGCGGCGCGGAGGGAGGCGGCGGCGCGGCGGGGGAGCAGCCCCTGCCCGCCAAGGCCTTCCGGAGCTCCGCTTTCAACCTGCAGGCGCTCCCGCGGAGCTGCGCGTCCCACCGCGGCCTGGGGGAGCCGTGCCAGTTCGCGGCGGCGGGCGAAGGTACCCGCGGCGGCGGGGCCGCGGGGACGGGCGGGACCGCGGGCCGGGCCGGGACACAGGGCGCGGCGTGAGCCCGCCCGCGCAGTGACACCCCCGGTGTTCGGCAGGCCCAGGTGTCAGGTGCAGACGCCGAGGCTTCCCCGCTCGAGACGAGCGGGCAGGGGAGGGCGGCGGGAGCGGGCCGTGCCCACCGCGAGCCGCTTGTGTCTGTGCAGGCTTCGGGCGGGGCGCCAAGGGCGGCCCGGGAGGCACCGAGCTGGGTGGGACGTGCCTGGACAGGCTGCGGACGGCGTTCCGGCCCGTGCTGCGGAGGTGAGGTAGGTGACGGGCCGCTGCCGGGGCTCCACCTCGCACGAAGCGCACGCCAGCCTGCCTGGCCCTGGGATACCGGAGCGGCCCCGGCCTGAGAGCGCTGCGCCAAGGCCGCCGCTTTGCCCCGCTCCCGGAGCCTCCGTCCGGGCGGGGCTGCAACCCGCAGCCACTTAGCCCCAGCTTATCGCCGCTTCTCCGTCCCGCAGGGCCGCCCGCCCCATCCTGGGCGCTGGCGACGGGACTCCGGCTGTAACGAAGCACTCGGCTTGACGCAACGACTGAAACCTCTCCCCGGGCCGGCGATGGCCTCGCGGCTCCGCCTGCCCTGCCCTCGCCGGGGAAGGGCCGCCGCGCCACAACGTGCTGCGCACATGGGGCCGCGGGCACGGCGGGCGGAGCGGCCGCAGGACCGGCGCCTCCCCGCCGCTCGCCTGCCATGTGTTCAGTATTGCCCATTGACGTCTTCGCAAAAAGGAAGAAAAACCCCCACCCTAATATTTTCTCTTTCCCCCTCACGTCGTGGTTTGTTTCTCCTTTTCCTCCCATACGTGCGCTCTCCGCTCAGCGCCCTGCTCTGCCAAGGGGCACCAGTTTGCAGTTGTTCCGCGCCATCCCGGGGAGGACAAGGAGGAGAAGCGGCGCAGGTTACGCCGGACTGTTTCTTTCCCGTCTCTGTACATAGATACCGCTGAAAGTACTTTCAGTCTCTGATTAACACGGATGAGCTGAACGCCACGAAGCCGTCAGTGACCTCGGAGCTCTCCAGCCAGGAGCCGGCACAGCCCGGGAGGAACGGCCCCGGGCACCCGCCACCCGCCCTGGGGCACGGCCGGGCACCCCCGGGCAGCGGGTGGCGACCGGGCGGCGAAGTAGGACGTTTTTAGTGGGTCACCGCCGTCAGTCAGTCAAAAGAGCAGTGCTGCACTTTACAGGACAGACGAGAAAGGGAAACCGTATCTCTGCATTATTTCTGTTTAATTAAAAGTGTCATCAAACACTTTGTGTTCAGACTAATAAACCAAGCAGGGATGAGGAAAGAATGTTTCTTTGTTCCTGTCTCTAGAAGCAGTGGCAATAATTTAAATTAATAACTGTGGTAATTAAGAGGTCATCTATAGATCAACCCGATACCTGCTATTTCCAAGTTCACCGGGGTCAGCATTTACATTAAGTCATTTGTGGTCAATAGAGTCCAATGAATTCTGCCTTAATAAATCAGGGAAATCAATCTTGAATATCGAGTAGACTTCTATATGTTTACTAAAGGCTACTCAAGAGGAGTGGGGCTGCCTAACTGGGAGCCCTCTGGGTTTGCGACCGAAGAAGCAGCGCGTAGGGCAAAGGAGGAGCTGCCGGTCAGCGCAGGGAGATGTGGCGGGGCTGCCCCCGGCTTCGGCCCCGGTAGCAGCCGCGGCCCATCCCGGGAGCAGAACAGTCCCGGCTGCGGGGGCACCATGAAAGAAGGCAAACTTTGTCGGGCTTTGGAGGGTCCGAGGGGGAAAGGGAGGGGGAGGTAAGTGCACACGAGGGCAGCAGGTGACGGTGTGGCCGGGAGCGGGGCTGGGCCCGGCGGGAGCCTAGCCGCGGATTCCCGGCTACGGGGCTTTCCCGCACTCCGGAGCAGCCCTGGACAAGAGGCTATACAGCAGCAGCAGTCTGTTGCAGTGACCCGAAGCTTAGGGAAGGGGAAATTAAGCTGCGAAAAGATAAACATTATTTCAAGTCGGATTTGAAGGATTAGGACTTGTAATAAAGAGTATTAGGCCCTTTCGAAGGGTTCTTGCAAGGCGACTTTTCCGCGCCTCCTCTCCCGCCGGAAAGGACAGGTATTATCTGCCTTGGGAGCGCATGTACAGGCTTCCCACGCGTGTCCGCATAGCAGAGCCAGGCCGGGCCTCCCTCCCGGCTGTGTCCCGGCAGCCTTCGCCCGTCCTGCAGAAAGCGACTCGGCTTCCTCCGGTACCTCCGGCTTTGGAAGAGGCTCCCCGGACTGCTCTGCATCGTCCTTCTGAGCTGCTCACGGGAGACGAAAGTTGCACGGCCTCCGCGGCCCGGGGGCGGCCAGGAGCTCCTCTGGTCTGCTGTCTCTGCCCCCGGCCCTGGCATCCCCCGGCCGCGAAAGAGCCGCGAAGCCCGCGGGGGGAGTTAATTAGGGGGGTGCAGGCCTCGGGCTCCCTTTAAGGCAGGCACGAAGGTAACCTGCAGGAGTCTTAAGACTTTTATTTTTTATTTATTACTTTTACACTCCTTTTATTAAAGGTCAAGTGAGCGAGATGCAGATTATCCCGCCCGCCCGGGACTCCCCTGCAATCTGTCACGCCGGCAAGATATGTATCGCAAATCTCTCAAAATATAATCTCCAGGAATCACATTCCGAATACTGTTTTGATTAAAAACCAGAGCGGGGATTGATGGAGAACTAATACCGGGAGCAGAGCCTGCGTGCGCCCAAGCACAAAACTAAAATAACGGGCTCGCACGAACAGATTCAGCGCCTCCAATGCCATAATAAACGTATTTAAACTGTCTGTGTCTGAGCTTTGCTACGAGATGGGCTTTTTAATGCCGCTTCTCCGGGAAGTGAACTCGGTTGTCCGTCGGAGCGGGGCAGTCGGGCTCTGCCAGGTCCTTCCGTTTGCTGGGTAGTCGGAGCCTGCTGCTGGGGAGATGGGCCCGGTGCGCGGTGCCCGAGCCGGTGCGGGTGTCCTGAGCCGGCGGAGTGTCCGAGCCCGGTGCGGAGTGTCCTGAGCCCGGTGCGGAGTGTCCCGAGCCCGGTGCGGGGTCCCGAGCCCGGTGCGGGTGCCCGAGCCCGGTGCGGGGTGTCCTGAGCCCGGTGCGGAGTGTCCCGAGCCCGGTGCGGGGTGTCCCGAGCCCGGTGCGCGGTGCCCCGAGCCCGGTGCGGAGTGTCCTGAGCCCGGTGCGGAGTGTCCCGGGCCCGGTGCGGAGTGTCCTGAGCCCGGTGCGGGGTGTCCCGGGCCCGGTGCGGAGTGTCCGGGCCCGGTGCGCGGTGCCCAGAGCCCGGTGCGGAGTGTCCCGGCCCGGTGCGCGGTGCCCCGAGCCCGGCCCGCCTCAGCCCGCCCGGGTGAGACGCAAGCCGGGCGCGCAGGGTGAAGCCCCCGCGGAGCCGGGGGACCGCCGCAGCGCAGCTCTCACACACACACCCCCCAGCCCCTCCCCGCACCCCACTTGGCTCTGACGGGCCGGGTCTCCCCCTTCCCGCAGCCCGCGGGGACGCGCTGGCACCGGCGGCCGCAGCCCCGCAGCCCCGCATCGCCCCCCAATTAGCGGCCGGGGGCGGCCGGGGGCGGCTCGTTGACGCGTCCCCCGCTGGGGTGGGAAGTTTCTAAAACAAAGTCGCCGGGCTAATGGCCCCGGGCGGGAGCGGCGGGGCCGCGCACACTCCAGTGCGCCCGCTCAAAGCCAGCGCGACCGCGGGGCCGCCGCCGCCTCCGCCGCGCTCGCTAATGAAGTTTTGTCAAAGACAATTACGGGCCCGGCGGGGGCAGGAGGCCGCGATGAAAAGGCGGCTTTGTGCGGCCGAGACGGCGCGGCTCCCCGGCCACCCCCGGCCCTTCCTGCGCCCCCGCGGTGACCCCCGCGCCCGCCCCGCACCCCGCGGGGGCAGCGGCCCTGGTGCCCGGCCCCAGGTAAGCTCAGAGACGGGTTGGTGCCGGCACCGAGTCTCCCAGAGCTGCGATTTATCATCGCGATCCACCGACGAGGGAAGCAAGCCCTCCCCAGCGAGGGCCGAGGCAGCGGGCAGCCCCTGCTTCCTCCCCGCACCCCTGGCTGAGGGTTTCTGCCCCTCTCCCCCCAACAGAGGGGCTGCTGCGGCGGATTCCTGCTTCAGCGTTGTTGCATTCAGCAATTGGGAGAATTCCTACCAAACGAGCTGGCTAAATCTGTTTAAATATACACTGGAGAGACATGAAATTGGGGTCTTGGACTGCAGCTGCCTTCAGCTGCATCTGAGCCAGAGGCGGTGTGGAAGAGCGGGATAATAACCATCTTTCACCACCTTCCCCAAACTCCCAGCACTGGCTGCTGTCTTCCATCTCAGGTCCTTGGTCACCTCATCTCCCTGCCATCCCCAGCCAATGTGGGCAGCACAAAACACACTGGCACTCTCCTAGAGAGGACAGGGAACCATTTCTGAGTGACAAAGTCTGGACAATACAAGTAACCAGCAAGATTATTGCTTCCCAAACTTTGAAGCACAGTCCTCCTTTTAGGAACATAAGAGAGAATAGACCTTCCTTTACTGCTGCGCAGGCACATGAGGAGGATGGCCCAGGCACTGAAATGGTCTAGACCCCTCATCCCCAGCTGGCTGGTATTTCCCTGTTGTCCTGTTCCCTCCCCTACAGGTTTCCCATCCCCAGTAAAGGGAAAATTTTACTGGCTTTGCAGCAACAAAACCTTTGAGGATTCCTTTTCAAAGGTGGCTAACACAAAAGTTTTAGCTTGATGTGGCTACTGAGGTTATAGAGCGGTAGGTTGGAGTAATTAGTTCAAAATTATCTCAAAAACT
Source organism: Sitta carolinensis (assembly GCA_032173965.1). Lineage (NCBI taxonomy): Eukaryota > Metazoa > Chordata > Aves > Passeriformes > Sittidae > Sitta > Sitta carolinensis. Next base: position 18,892,185 of record CM063292.1, read on the forward strand.
GCACAAGCAGCTCCCCAGGCCAGGTGTCATTTCAGGATCAAAGCATCTGTTAGAGGAAAATCATTTTTGCCATTGAATTGTCTTTTTTTTTTTTTTTTTTTTTTTTTTTTTTTTTTTTTTTTTTTTTTTACCTACTGTTCATCTGAAAATAAATTACAGGCCAGAACAGGTGGATAACATTCTGGAATGATTTAATGATTTATTTAATCTGGATTCTCTTTCAATCTACTTAGCAGGATGAATTTTTTTTTTAGCCTGAATCCAAAAGCCTGTCTTTTCATCTAAAGAAGAGAAAATACCTTAAAACACTGCTCTGCTGCTGTCAAGGTGTACTTCCCACCACTGTTACTAAACCAGTGGTAGTGACCGCTGTGCTAAAGGGCCTGAGGGGAAACCTTAAAAAAATGAGCAGATTAATTTTTTTTTTTTTGTTCCCTGACATCTTCCTAGTGCTTTAGATATAATTTCACTTCCTGGTCAATGTTTGGATAATAAAAGAACAGATTGTAGTGTTCAATTACTACCCCTTAAATCTCAAAATGTACGGGTCTAAGCACTAAGATGACAGTTCTCTGATTTTCCCCTCTCTGTCAGGAGGACAGCTTTGTGTAGCACTGATTGGGAGTGGAGCTGGAATGGACACACACAAATCTGCTGCAAACACCTAGGCAACCACTGATACCAAACAAGACCAGGAGCAATTCCATCAGGCACATTCACACAGGGCTTGTGTCCTGTTCCTCGGCGAGCAGATCCTAGGTGAAACCTTCCTTCTTAAGAAGCCATGATTTTGCTAAGAAGGGATTAGCAAAACCATTGCCCACATACTCAGATGTGAATTTCTGATGTTTGGTTTGAGTTAGAAGAAGATGTTTTATGGGGCAGATAATCTCAGGACCTATAAAATGCTGAAATTCATGGATTAACTCCCTGGATGGCTCAGTTTGGTACTCTAGTCCCACTGGATGGTAATGCAGATGTATAGAGGGGGACAGGAGCTGGCAAAATGCTTTTTGCTGTGGGAAATGTCACAGGATATTGAAGGGGTTGGAGGTATCACTGCCAGGATGTTTCCACCTCATGTGCCTGTCCACTTTAATGGATTACATTAAGGTCTTAAACTTGCTTTAACCCATCAGACTCAGTATGTGCATCAGTATAACCATTCATTCTTTGGTTTTTTGTTCCCGATTTTTTCTTTTTTTTAATTCAGCACAGCTCAAAGTCTGAGTTCAGCTCACTCATGGTGAGGTACGTTTGGAAGAATTTCTGTTACTAGACAAGACAGCCAGGTTGGTGAACCTGCCAGCCTACCCCCAGACTGCCTGGGGTGGAAGAGAAGGGACTTGGAATAATTACCTGTCAGCCCTCCCATTGAGGGTACTCTGAGCCACACAGCCTTCAGAAAACCTGGCTCACATGAACTGGCCTCCAGGGTAAACACGGCACATACAAAAGCTAACTGCAATTTTTAAACAGGAATATCACCTCCACTTGCTGGGATGATTCATTCAAGTGGATTCACTTCTTAATTTCAAATATACAACATCATCAATGTTCAACATCTAAAAGACAGCCTCCACAGCCATCTGCTTTGTGGAACATCTTAACTTTATTGAATAGCTAAGAAACAAACAGTGATGGGTGTTCACAACCAATCCCATTGGTGGTCACTAGCAGAAAAATCAAGCGTCCATACCACCATGCTCCAGTTTTCTCTACACAAGCCACAGGGAAAGTAAATGGATTAGGTGCACAAGGAAATGAACAACAAGGAGCTCTGAGTCAGCAGCCTGCCAGGGATTCATGCTACACAGTTAAATCTTGTTTATCTGACCACGTGCTTCGCAGCTCCACAACCACTATCTGCAATTTACTCTGGGGAGCTCTGACAACCTGGTCACCAGGCCCAGCTGGCACAAGAACAAGTGCTGCATGTACTTCAGGTGGGTAACTCACTGCTGGCAGCACTCAGACTTGCCTGCCAATGCTGTCTTGCAGTGGTCAGAGAAGCCAGCCTTTCCTGGAGCTCAGTACTGCCTGTGGAGCACGAGTGTCCCTAACAGAGCAGCAGTTAGTTCAGTTCAGCAGTTAGTCTAGTTCTCCCCAGAGTGAGAAGTGGGTCATTTGTTAGACCCACAGGACCACAGGAGAAATAAAGCTCTCCTGAGAAGTGTTACTGGCATAAGAGCTGAGATCATATTAAGAATGGACCATTTGCTACAGCATTTTATCAGCAACAAACCAGTTTCTAACCCACGATCCAAAAACAGCAGGGACAAGGCAGGACAACTACTTTTGCTCTGAATAATGAGTAATCAAGAGGAAAAGAAGTAGAAACAAATGCTCCAGTGAGGCATGTGGTAGCAGTCCTGGCTGGGTACCAAGCCTGACCATTACCTAACCAACACCTGAGGCACCACTCTTCCAGGGCACTGTTTTATATTTGCAAGATCTTTCCTTTGCATGTACAGAGAGATAACTCTAAAATGGCCCACAGCCATTTGGGGAGTGAGGAGGTGAATGAAGGAGTCTCTGTGAAACCCCTGGTCAGCCCACAATGGTGAAAATTGAAGTGTCAAAACTCTCCTCAGGCCACAGCAGTTCTGCTGTCCGGTCATCCCCTGGGCATTTATTTGCCTGTTCCCTCTCAAGGAAGGCCAAAACCACTGTACAGTAGCCTTGCCATCAGAGGGGGAGGTGGTTCCACAAACTCATATATTCTTAGCTCTCTTACCCTGCCATTACTACTTCGACTTCAGGAACTTCAGTGTAAGTGTTTCTGTGATGTTACAGTATAAAAGCAGAATAGGGACACAGTGCCCATGTTGTGTCAGGCACACCAGCAGGGTCCTGTTTAGCAGGGGTTTTTGCACCCATCCTCAACACTCCATAACTTCTGTGGCTGTGCATGCAGGGGCACCCTGCAGCACACACATCCTCAGCAGCATGTAAAACTAAGTTCTTCAAACACACATCAAATTACCAACTTCCTGAACAGATAAATGTGTGCTAAATACTTCTGTGAGCCTTCAACATTCAGAGAAATCTAGCTTATGGAGATAATGCAACAATAGCTGCTTTAGCTGAGGGAAAGGGAGCTTCTACAGGCAGGAATTCTGATTTCCAACTTCTCAGCACCCATCAGAGCAGAGCTGATATTCCTTCTGCTTCTATTTCATCATAACCTTACTGAGTGCATCTCATCCGCCTATCAAGAATTACAATTTACCTGTAGAAAAATCAATTGCCAGTAAACTCTTCAAGTATCATCCAGAATTCAGAAATGTAAAAAATATTACTCTTCTTCCTGAACTTTCCCATAAAATATCAGCTTACTCAGTATTCTGTGGCAGGAAATTAATAAAACTTGTCCTAGTTGCTCTCAATTATAGCAATAATATAACCTCCTTTGCTCTTCATACACGTTTAAAAATCAGGCTACAAATACAATTCAAGGTATTTCGTAAATGGAGCAGATGTAATTACAGTGTGGGAGTCTCAGGGACAATTGTACTTGTAAAATTCCAAAAGTTAATAACAAAGATGTTCTCTAAGTCACTTTTCACCCCAAATCCTAAGATTCATTGTGAGCTGCACCACCTCTAGCTCCACTCAGCATGCCATTGAGATCAGTTTAACTTGCAGAGGTTCAAAACGGACATTTTAAGGGCTGAGAAGAACCAGGAGGCATCAATGACCTCGTGATCCCCACTTTTCTGCAGAACTGCAGGCTCTCTTTGTACAAAGATGCCCGATCTGAATCCAAGGGCTCTCAGGAGCATGATGCTTGCCTCTCACTCTCTCCTTCACTACTGACCCTCAGGTCTAACCTCTTACCTCCTGTAGGAGTGATTAGCAAATTAGCACACCCTAATTATTAGTTAGGAAATTCAATGCACTGTAGTGTTTCACACACCATGGTTTTCTAAGCTTCACTGATACTGTGCTTTTCCCTGCTGAGAGAGCCCTGAGGATGTCTGGTGGGCTTTTCCTCGAGTGCTGTAGGGATGTTACCGCAGTCACACTGCATAGACCTAAATTTCAGGTCTGTGTTTTTTCTTATGGCAGCCCAAACAGGCTGGTCACGAGTGCAGCAGTCTGTGAAGGGATCTTGAACATCATCTGTCGCATGGTTAGTTCCCTCAGCCTCTCCCCAGAGAAAACTCTGTGCACGCTATTTGTTTTCAGAACGCACTGGGTTTTGTTCTTCAGAATAAAACTTTTGGCCTGATTTCTTATGGAAACAAAACTCCTATAATCACTGTGGGAGAACACAAACATCTTCCTGCCATTGCATAATTTCTTAAATTAACCAGCATATCCCAGCAATCCCTGGCATGAGGATGTGTGCACTCTGGCCTCCATTTCAAATAAATGTAGAAAAAACTTTATCCCATGGGCAACCAGAACAGTTTCAGAGCTGCCTCCCTCTCTAGAGAAACCCAGAGCACCTGTGCTCCCAAGTCAGGCCATATGCTCAAGTGCCTGAGGCCCAGAGGGATTAATTTCAGCCTTGAGGTTGTACTTGTCCTCTGTGGTCACCCAAGCTGGTTAGAAATGAATATTTGTTTCTCTTTCCCCCTAGAAACGATTGCTATGAGTGATCACGCAAATCACAGCAGTGATGTGCATAATTGAAAACGCAGCCCAAAAGACATTTTTATACAAACTTGTGGTGGCTTAATACCAGGATAAAAGTATATTCCAAAGGACTAGAATGACTTTTCAACAGGAATTATTTGAGATTGAAAGTAGAGGAAAGACAGAGGAGAACAAGAAATGGGGTCCCCCAAAACCAGAAGGTACAATGAAATCTCCGCTAGAGCTCACTCATGTTCTTTCAGCCTTCCAGTCAAGTGTGCCAACGTGTCCATAAAGCTCTGCTGGTGACAGCAATAGCCCAAAGCCTGGGTCACAGTTTTTACCCATGTAAAGCTGAGAGGAAACCGAGATATTTTCCCCCATAAGATGTCAGGAGAAGTTAGCCTGACCTGCCAGCTCCCACTGTGGTTCACAGCAGGTTAATTGCACCCTGGCAGCTAAAGAAAGAAGCACTACAGAGAGGTCCTACTTAGGGCATTGCAAATGATATGGGTTGTTTTCTCTGAGGTATGGTTTCAAGAGAGCTGCTTGGGTTTAGGAGTGATATACCTGTTTATTATATTGATAAATGACACATTTTTCCTACTTGATTTGTTGGGGACTGAGTGACCTGGCAGTAAAACTGACTTGATATTGCCACTTAACTCTTATTGATGTCTTTTCTGGTTCGCCTTTTATTTGCATAAATGAGAAACAGAAAGGGGCCGTTATTCTTTAACAGAATTACACGGGATTCCCTGAGGGAGGCTGATGGATGTTGCAGACACACATCTCCCCAGGTATCAAACCAGCAACAACTTTTGTCCTCACACTCCCACAGCCCCTTCTCAGTGACCCCTCGCCCTAGGCTCAGCCAAGGCAGAGCTGACAGGCCAGCAGTGTTTGCTCAGCCACAGGTTTGACACTTCAACACGTGAAGTGTTGTGGGCAGGAACAAGTAAGAGAACATTAAATTATAATTTTTGTAATTAACTGTTAAAAAAAATATGCGACCTATGAATATATAACTGCAAACTTAAGTATATATCTATGCTTATAAATGGGCATTTTTATAAAGTAAAATATGATGCTTTCTTATGATAGAAGAGGCAAGAAAATGTTTTTCTGAAAGGAAAACAGAAATATTGCAAGCACTCAAATATCACAGGACTGCAGCTTGGGGTTTTGTCTTACTCTTGCAAAGATTAAAATAATATTCTACAGCTGCATTTCACTTTACCATATCTTAAAATAAAATAATAGTTAAAACCAAACCAAAACTAAGGACCAATTTTTGTTACTTAATTCCACAAGGAAAAACACCAGTGAATGTATTAACATCACCTTCATATAAGTGAGACTTACACCAGAAGAGGTCTTTGACAGAGTCAAAACAAAAACAACAGTCTGTCTCAGAAACCCAGTCACCACCATAAAATTCTGGTAAATGACCCTTAATACTCCAGAATTTAAACTGCTTCAGATTCAGATACCTAGTACATATTCACATCTCTGCAAAAAGTCTTATGGAATTAAATGGAAGATGAAGACAACAAATTAATTCTCTTAATAATTGAGATCAGTATTTTCCTATTCTTTGCACTGCACAGTAGTGTTATATATACACACTTCTCTTTAATTTTATCAGACAGCTCCAAAGTCTTGAAAGAAATTACAAGTGTCTTTATAATTCATAAGATTTTTTTCCCATAAGGCATTTCTTTTCCTTTTGTTTATGTTTTGGAAGGAAACATCAGTAGTACAAAGAAATGGTGCTGCACAGAAAAACCTACCCCAAAAGAGATCCTGCAAAACAACAAAAGAAATAAACACAACGAGGAGGAGAAAATTCTGCAAGGGGGTCCCTGGTGGAAAGAAGTAAATGGGGTTTTACATAGAAAAACTCCTAGTTTTTTAATAACCAGAAATCCTCTCTTTTACTGTTTCTTTCAATGTGAGTCCTCTCATCTAAGGGTCCTCTTTTTGTTTTATGCCAGCATTTGAAGCAAGTTTATTGTTTCTCTTTGCCAGTTGCTTGAATAAGATTCAGGGACACAGTCCTGCACTGCTAGTCCTGCATACCTTGTGTTCCAAAGGTCACCTGGCTTCAAAATCAAACCCAGGATTTAAAAAACCCCAATACTACCAATGAAAATGAACCCCAAAGTTTGTGCATGTCTTCCAAGGAAATTAACTTTTTTCCTGACCCATTTTCTGTGTATGTGCGTCATGTACTTATGGAACAGATGAGTAATGAGCATTGTGACCTATAAAAATAGCAGAAGACAGGAAGAAAAAGCCCTTGCATTAACTTTCAGATTTATAAAATATTAGTATTTCTGAATAAACCAGAATGGAAGGGGCTGGGCCAATATGGAAGTTTTGGCTGTTTCTAAGTTCCATCTTTGAAGAGTTTGCAATGAGGTTAAAAATGTTTTGAAGACCTGAGCATCATCCTCCAGCCAGTTCACTGTACAAGCAGAAGCTGCCTCACAGATGATGACAGAATAGCAAGATGACCAGATTATTTTAATGTTCTCCACCAATTTGCTTGATCTTTTTTGGAGACATCAAACCCCATCAGACACTAATTTACCAAGGAGAACGGAACAGAACCAGTGGACTTTTTCTCACCCCCACTTTTTTTTTTTTTTTTTTTTCTCTTTTTAAAAAAAGCTAAACCCCCGGAAACCACTGGCTGACATGGAATATATTTCCCCCTCATCAGCTTTTAGTCTCTCTGGCCTAAAATCCTTCCTAATTAATCTTCAGCTGAGAAAGAGCAGCCACCCAACAGCAGAGCACCATGACTAGGAAACCAGCAGAATCCTTGGCTCCTTTTTTGGAATAAATTTTGAAAGATTAAAGAGCACCACCCTCTCCAAAGAACATGAGCAAAAAAGAGCAGGAGGCTGTGGCTCACTTCAGTCCGCACTGCAGCAGGGAGGCAGGATTCTGTCTAGTTTGGCTTGGTAACACCAGGAGAGATGTCATAAGCCTGCCCACCATGTGCATCCTGTAGTTGCCCTTTTCCTGTCTCCATTGCCTTTGTTGCTATGTGGACTGGATTAAAGGCAGCACAGATGCACTGCACTCCACTCAGTGCCACACTGATGGCTCCTTGAAGGGCTTGATCTGTTCAGCTAAACCCAAGGGAGACAGAGGAAGCACAGTGCAGCCCAGCCAGGTACCAGAGAAAGTCCAGACAGGCTGGAGGTAAGGAAATATAAGGACTAATATAAGGAATGTAAGAACTAATAATATTGCAACAGAAGAGTAGTTAAGCACTAGATCAGATGATCAAGAGATAGTAAATTCTCCATTTCTCAACACCTCCATAACAAAATTGTGTGTCTTTCTAGAGGAGATATTCCAGCAGTTCCATCCAGCTACCAGAGCATCACCTAGCCACAATGTACACAGGAAGAAAAAGCAGAGAATCTGATTGTCCTTCCTTGTCTCGAAATGTCCATAAACCACACTCTTTAGGAAATTTAGGAAATCTTTCCTTCATTCCAGGGTGTTAGTTTTTTTGGATGTTTTTGTTTCTTTGGTTTTGGTGGTGTTTATGTTTCAGTCAGGGACCTGCATGTATATTACAAAAAAAGCAGCACCCCACACTGATTTGAGTTCATTAAAGATTACTCTAGGGGCAGATATTGCAGGGATTTTCCACTGTAACCTGTGCATGCAGTTCGATGGATAGTTTTGCAAGTATTGTAGCACAAGCAAAGAAATGGTAGGAATATCTGCGGAAAGAGTGGTGCTTAAGCACAAAATGAAAAACCTGAAGGAAAGCAAGTTCCAACTGCATAGTTTTGCCTATTTGCCCTGGAGTTATATTTAGCCATGCAAAGGAAAAAAAAAAATATCTAAACCAATTGTTTACTGCTCAGACGACAGCCTATTAAAATCGCCCTTGTTACTACAGCAATAGTACATATTTACAGGGATTGTGGCTGATTTTGATCATCCGTACCAAGCCATGCTTCAACCCATTTCATACTGATTAGAGTCTGGTCATATTTTAAGTGTCTATGAAATTATGCAAATGGAATCTGTACCAGAAAATCAGATTGCCAGATAATTGACCATTAATCTTTGATAAAAGTTTAAAAAAATTAAAGCAATCAGAAATCAGCTTAGCATACTGTCTCTTGGGCCTTATTTTGGTCTAGTAAGTCTGTACACTAAGCTGATTTCTGATTGCTTTAAGTTGTAAAAATTGCTTTTTAACCCACGGATATCAATGAGATTGCACCTGGCGTAAGTCGGGGCTGAATTTGATCCGCTGTGTGCCTTAATCACAGTATATTTTTGTTAAAACCCAGTATTTGTGTGGATCTGTAGATACTGATTTGTTCAAGCGCACGATAATCTCCCCCTAAGCCCGTCAGAATACAGCAGGTTAATAATGCTGTAAGTAGAATCCAATTTATTCATAAAACACCGGAACGCTTTAACCAAACTGTTCTTTTGTGGCGAGCCCCCTCCCGCCTGGCTGCGGCAGACAAAGGCTCCTGCCGCAGCCGGTGGGAACAGGACAGGACAACAATAGCACAGCGTCTGTCACTCCAGCGTCTGTCTGTCCGTCCGCTGGGCACCCGGTCCCTCTCCGTCCTCTGTGTAGCACAGCCAAGGCACCTCCTTCCCAATCCCGCACTCCCTGGTGCCTGCTTTGGGAACGAACTATCCTTCCACGTCCATAACTGTTATTTTGATAAGCGCCCCAACATTTTTGGTGGCAGCAGGAGTGCCTAATCCTGTGACAGCATTCCAGCCCATTAACATTATCTCTTAATTAGCATATATAGCACTTGCTGGGTGTTTATCGGAATTCAATGAGCACATGCTGTAAAACTTCCTTTCCTCTGTGACCAACAAAGTAAATAAAAATCCCACATGCTTCAGTAGAAAGTTAGATTTGCTTTGTACAGACTTGTGGAAAGCAAAGTCTTTGCTATTTAAAGACTCCCTGTGCAAACTGTTCCCATGAACTCTGGAAAACTGCACCTATTTGATCTTCCCTTTGTCAGCGTTAGGAGCCCTTGCCAGGAATCACAGTTGTATCACATTCTGTGTCACCTCAGCAGAGATGATCTTACAGCCAAGGGCACTCCAGCCCAAGTATGAAAAAGGAAGAGAGAGTGACAGGCATCAGGCCTAATAAGGAAGGAATAAAACCATACTGGCCAAAATGACAGAATCACCCAAACCACTCCAAAGGGATTCAAGCAGAAGGGGACACCCAGGTTACCTCTGATTAAATCAGAACGAGGGTGGTTTATTATGGAACCTTGATTTTTCATTAAGCTGGATTTTAGGATATTAAGTAAATGTGCATGTACAATTCCACGCTGCTCATCTGTATGCAGAGCCAGAGGGCTGTTCACAAGCACAACCCACCCTTCTCTTACAAGGACTGGAGGCAGCTGGAAACAGCCACACAACAGGGGGGGTCATTGCTCACTTCTTCAGAACATTTACTTCTGCCAGATCCCATGATAACTCTTCTTTCTAGAGCTCCCCTCTGTACTCCTGCTCATAAACACAATTTCAAAGCTGGCAGGTTCCACAGCTGTCTGAGCCTCTGTCCTCACAGGGTAGGTACCTGATCTGCATAAGTTACCCTTGCACAAACACATGCAGACTGCTGTGGAGGGCCCTTCCATAATCCCTGGGGAGGGAAAATCAGCCAACCTGCAACACAGGCTTCAGATTCATCCAAAATTAAAAGCTTTTGATAAAATTACTGGTTAAAATAATTAATAAAGTGAACAGATGACTGGGAAGGAGGTCCATCATTCAATGTACTCTGGAATTCCTAGGAAATAAAGCACCCAGCATACTTTAATCAACTGAGGGTTTGTGGGTACCACAGTGAAAACATAAACATCTATGCCCTGCATTACACAGGGGACTAATCTAGATGCTCATAACATTTTCTCCCAGGATAATAAAGTTTACTGATGTGATGAAATTTTTATAAGAAATCAAATGACCTTCAGCTCCCAGGGATGTTGCAGTAAGAAGATTGCAAGAAGCTGATAGGGATCCAAAATTATACTGTTGTTACAAATCTTACCCTGCTGTTAGATCTGAACCCAAGAACGCCATACCACCTCATCAGCATCGGTAAACTGAGGTGGTGCACCCACACCCCTCTCCCAGCCTCTTTTTAAAAGAATTGTACCATTACAAGCATATTCTGGCCGCATTTTCTCATTGAGCACAATGAAGACTAGTAGGAAAACTTCTGTCAAATACTCCTGCAACCTCGACACCTTAGGGTGGCAACTGATTTCCAGCCACTTTCGCCATTCTCATCAGTATGACATTCATATCCCACTTCTGCTGGATTTCTCCTTTCACCTTCCTTCATGGAACTGTCTGCTCAACTTTATAGCACTTGGTCTATGCACATAATAGAAAGTGACTGTCTTTCTAATGATTTTCCAGTGCTTAGGTGACTAAAAGATAATATAAACTAGTGCAAAATGAGAAGATCCAGTGAGAAAGAAGGCAATTAAAAACAGGTTGCCTTCATCCTCTGGCACACAGCAAGGATCTATTGGATAGCTTCTGCTGACCACTGAAAACTGAAGTTATGAGCATGCATGAGTGTCCACACACAGAGCATAAAAATCCATCTCCAAGTGCTCAGACATGGCAAAAATAACTCTCTAGATGCGGATGGAAATGTTACCACAGCCACAGATTCAAGGCTGTTTCTCCTCAGGCATCTCTTGTCCCATTCCAGGGCCTGGCCTCTTCTGGCTTGACACAGCAACTTGCACCAGCTGCCCTCTCTGATCAGCCACTGTCCTCCAAGTCCTTTAACTGAGTAATTCATGATTCTGCTCTTCCAGGTATTTTATCAAGGGAAAAAATCCCTCATCTAAAACTATTCCCTACTGACAAAGCACCACAGGACCACTGAGGTGTAGATTAAGACATTGCTAAATGTGCTTCAAAATTGTCAGGGAAGCATTCCTGGATTAGCAATGTGCTTTGATCTCAATGTTTCCAACTTTAAAAAATTTCACAAGACAGCTACTTCATGCTTGGTTGTTTGTAGGAACATTCCTGACCTTTGCCAGTGACTCAGAGGTGCTCTGGACTGGAATGTCCCCCCACCTGCTACAGCAAGACCATGGACGTAGCAGAGCTATTGGGAGCAAGCCTTGTTAGAAGAGAGGGAAAACACCAGACTATGAATTGAAATTTGACAGTCCTAGGAAAATGTTCTCTGTATTTAAATAAATCTGCTTGGCAGTGAATATGTTAACAGTTGACCATGACTGCTTGGAGAGAAACAAGCTGCTTGGATGCTGGCAGCAAAAATCCTGCTTTATCCAATTCCTACTGTGCCAAGCTCCTCCACCCTCTCTCAGAGCAGCACTTAGACAAATGCCAACATTTTAAAATTAAATGGCCCCATCATTATTAATTCATTTGGTATTCATTGTAATGACATTAATCATAGTAAACTGCAGCAGCTTTATTACACATGTTATGTGTACTTTCCTAGAATTTCCCTGTAAAATCTCTAACATTGCTAACAATGTAAAGACAATGAGACATTACAACCAAGCAAAACAACAATAATAAACACACAACTCAATAAATCATTATTCTGCCCACAAGTATGTTAAAAAAATAAACTCATTTCAAAACTAGAGGAAAAAACAACGTGCAATAAAGTGACATCAGTGAGTTTGAGGCTTTTGGTTGCAACAAAGAAACAAAACAGCATGCTAATATGACATTTACAAATAATACCTAACCGCAGCCTAATTAACTTATTGTGTGTTTACTAAACTAGCATACATATTATATTAGAAGAAAAACACTTATTTGTTCTGTTGCTAAGAAACTTCAGACATTTGCATATTTAACAAATTGTTAGAGTGTTTTTAACCAGAACCCATCACTATTTATAAAAGACAAATTTAAAACATGAGATCAAAGACACAACATTAATTTTTCTTTTGTCGACTGTCTTTGTTCAATAGCTCAAAGAAGCAGTTTTATTGCCGGCTGATACATAATGAAACATCTGGTATTATTCTGAATTACAGCGGAACCCACTAATAGTCAAGGGCTTTTCTTTATTTCTCAGGCACCAGCCAATGTCCTATAGGGACCAATCCAGCAGCCCTGGTGGAACATGCCTTTGAAATCCTTGCAAGGTTTCTCTGAATAAGGAGTTCAGGAATACCACTAATTTTTTTTTTTTTTCTTTCTTTCTTTTAAAGGCTCCAGATGTCAGCTAATTTTAATTGATCTTGTAAGCTGTGCAAGAGCAGGAAATGAGAGCACGGTATCAGGGAGCAAGGCAGTGAGCAGGGCCCGAGGGTTCTCCCCTCCCCGGGAGATGATGTGGACACCGTGCCCATGGGCATTGACCTGAGCAGCTCTGGGGGCCTGTGCTGCCCTGAGCAGGGGCGTGTGCAGCTCCCGGGGCTCAGGCAGGGACCAGCAGCGCCGGAGCCCTGTGCTGTGCGGTGGGCACACTGTGGGCAGCAGCAGCAGCCTGGCCAGCACCCTCTGCATGGGAGCCCCACACGCCCCGAGCCAACACGGCCACGGCCAGAAACGCTCCCGGCTGTCTCTGCCCTGCTCTGCCACCTCCAGCGAGGTCCAGGAGGAGCAGGATGGAAAAGGAAAGCAAAGAGACACTGGAACGAAATATGAAAAACTCAGGGTGCTATAAAAAAACCAAGATAATCTTAAATTTGCTGTCTCTGGGCTACTTAAAGCAGAAAAGATGTCATGTTGAGCTAAAGCTCTCCTCAAAAAGAAGCCACAGGGACTGTCATCCCAGAGATCTTTTTCCACCTCCCAAAGGTAGGCAGTAGTCAGGTGTCTCCTTCCTGCCCTACTCTCCCTCCTCTTCCTGTCTTGCTAAAAATTCCAGACCAAGGAGTTCCTGTGACAGGACAATATACTGCTACAATCTTGGGACCAAGCTAGCAAAATTTGTACTTCCTCCTCAGTCAACTAAATACATACATTTGTGATTTGAAACAAAAAAATCTCTGAAAGAAAACATGGGATGATTGAAATAATTATTTACAAGAGCAAACACTGAAAAAATAGTAATTTTGCTGTATAGCAAAATTAACCAAATGAAAGCAATAGTTTAGTTCACCCACAGAGGTTTTTGAAAGATTTTAAAGAATTCCAAGACAAAAATCTCATTGCAAAGGAAAACTGTTTGCAATAGCTTCAAAACAAACTTTGTTTAGAAATAGCAGCTGAGCAGAGCAGTTTAAGCGGTGCAAGGCAGAAGTATCGTCCAGAAGTGGGTGTGACCAAGGCTGGGCCTGGATGTGCCAACTGCAGCTCTTCCCTGCACCCAAAGAGCTCTCACCTACAACACAGAGAGGAAAGCTGCTGAAGAAAACTGCGTTTTTGGCAAGGTTCAGCAGCTCCTGCCAGCCCTGTCCCCTGGAGGGGAGCAGCTCATGCCAGCAGCTGTCTCCAGCTCCCTGCAGCATCGCACAAACTCCCCTGCAGCAGGGAGGGCATTTTTCACTGGGCTCCACCACAGGGTCATGTTGCATCACACTAAGGAGTAGAGCTGGAAGAACACGTTCAAGGTGAATATGCACATTTTTAAAGCCTCTGTGGGTTCAAAACACACACAAGTCTATGGCCAACAGTGACACTTGTCTGTTAAAACTTCAGGCAGAGGCTGTGCCTGACATGATCTCATCTATGACTCTGATAGTTGGTTAAAAATCTCCTTTTTTCCACAAGAACACCCTCTGCACTTCCAGCCCAGCACCTGTGTTAGTTAAGATGAAGCAAATTTAGTCCCAGAGAGCTTACTGTGCTGGAAGGTGTCCCCACAGGACTCTGCTATCAGGCTGTAGCCCAGCTGGGCACGTTCGTGCTGGCTCTCATCCACCCTGTCGGTGGCCCATGGCGCCAGGCCTTCAGAGCTAATAATCTTCTCCCTTTTCCCCACATTGCCACATTTACATTGCAGCAGGAGGAGGCACCCTTCATCCCCAGCAGCCATCCTGTGTTACAAGTCCCCTTGGTTTTGTTGCACAGACATATTTCGAACAGGCAAAGATTGCAATTGCCAGCAAGGCAGGAGAGCGCTGTGCACGGCACTCTAATTACAAGTAAACAACTATTGTTCATCTATATTGTCAACAACTGAATTTTGGGCATGAAATGAGAATGCCTGAATAGAAAGTAGTGCCAACAGCCTCTGTATACACACAATTACAAAGCTCTCACTAATAGCACCAAGTGCTGCAGTTTCTGTTTGAGGCAGAAAAATCCAGTTGTAGACAAACTAATTTCTTAAATTCTTCTGGGAGGCAAAAGATCATCGAGGGGAAATTCTTCTGAAATTAATAATAATAAAAACAACAACAATAATAATAGTAAAGTTAATAAAAATGTTGGTGTGCAAAGCCATTCCCAGAAGACAGTCCATAAACCACCAAAACTCTTTGAGCAAAAGCCCCACAGCTCTTCAGTCAGTTCTTTCAGGAAAGACTGGCATACAAGCATGGTCTGATTGAACACCAAAAACAAAAGCATTTGCCACTCCCCTGAATTTTGCCTGGTGGCAGGTAAGGAGCTGCCCGCTCTGCAGGTCTCAGTTGCTGTCTCTGGCAGTGCAGCCCAAGAGGCACACAGGGAGTTTCAGGCATCAGCCAAACTCTAGACATACAGCCATCTGTATGTTCTAAGTTCTACCAACCATCCTTAATGGGAATGCTACCTCCTCAAAACGACTTAATCCAAGTTTTGCGTTACAAACCTGCGATACCTCCCTGCTGGAGCACTACAGCTTTTCTAACCTGGCTGCTTTCTACAGAAGAGACTCAAAGGCACATTCTGGGCTCAATGGACAGCTGTAGGTGGTAGTGGCAACACCACCAGCACCTGAGTGGCCAGGAGGGAACAGAGCACCGTGAGAATAAATTCAAGAAGTTCCAATAATTTAATTTTGCATTTTCAGGAGACAGCATTCAACATGCAGACATGTTTTGAAAAAAGTAAAATAGAACAGGTCTATTACACTCATTTAGGTACAGAAGTAATCATCATCTCCCAGTCATTTGGAATGGAAAGTGAGGTTTCATTTTTCAAAGAGCTCTAATTCCTACTAACTTCTGAGAATTGTGGTCTTAGGTACAGTTCTCCACTCATTGATACCTCACATGAAAGGATAAACTTACTGGATGATTATTAGTACAAGAAAAAGAAGTAACTGCTGACTTGGAAACAGACTATAACTTTAGGTGTTATAATTAACTTTCTCAGAACCTAAGTACAGAATATACATTTCAGAGAACTCAAAAATACGCATTCCCTGAAATGACCATGATAGTATCTTTATGATAGTCCACTATGGGTTGTGTTACATATTTTGTCAGGACTCCAAACTTTCAGTGAGGTTCTTTTTTATTTTTTTTTAAACCTTTTCTAAAGCTCCCATCCAGTCACAGAAATAAAGGTGTAAAAGAGCTTCATGATATTTTCACTTGCTCTCCCTCCCTTAAATAATATTTCTCTGATCCAACTCCATCTACATAATGGATTTACAGCTCTTTATTGCCAACATGGTAAAAGAACTTCTTCATATAAACTTTTCCTTATCACCAGTGTGAGTGAATGGCCTGGTGAGGGACACCGCTGTAAAGGATGGGCAAATTGTCAGCCAGAGGTCTTGCCTGCTAATTATGTTCCCCAATTCCCTGTTTTTCCTCCCATCCTGTACTGATTAACCCAGATCTCTTCTGCAAGCTTAACATTATATGCTAATTATTATCATAATATACATATACATATATATATATACATATTATCAAGACTATAATCCTATAGGCTTCTAATTCTTATTAGACATTTTTTTCTCTCTAGTTCTTCCTCCTTCAGTAGAATATGAGTTTGGGTAGCCAGAGAAATGGAAGAAGGTCTGAGATATATTGTCCTAGTGACAGCAGTGCCGTTTATTGATTCTTGAAAAAGGAGTCAAATGACAAGGTGCATTTAATCAACTTGCAAAGAAAGCCAAAAATCAAATTTCTTTAAGATTAGTATGAAATTTTTGGGTCCTTTCCTCCTAGGGTAAGAAAGTGTCCAGTGGAGAAAATGTCCAGAGAAAAACCAGAAAATTTGGATGCAAAATCAGATGATGAATTTAAATGTATTCTGTCAATTTAGTGCTTAAGTAAGGAGTGGGCTGTGTCTGTAGAGGGTTTGTGTTCAGGTCAGACAGGGGCTCCTGCCAGACTCCTTCAGAGGAGCCAGTTCCTTCACTGGCCTTTGCAGGAAACAGCACAGAGAACTCTTGCTGAGACAAAAAATCCATCACTGCATGTACTGGTGGATAAAGAGGGAAAGTTCACCTTAAAGCACAGGATCTACTTCAGATAGGTAGAACTGATACTCCACTAAGCAGCAAAAGGAAAAATTATTAGTGACTGTGTCTGTGGGCACTAGGACAGGATTACACAGATCTGAACATGTGCTCATGAGCATGCCCAGCTCTCCACCTACTGTATTTGACACTCAAATGTGGAACGTAAAGCTGTCTGGGTGGTTTTAATATATCCTCTCAGTGTTAGTGCATAATGCATTTTTAATGGGGGGCAGCGCTGCAGGGGCAGAGGAAAGTGGTGCCACCAGGTTTTTCCTAGAACTCTCCTTCTTTCCTAGAAGTCCTCCAGCTCCAGGGTAGGGGCACTAAAGGCTATGCACAGTATTACCAGAAAAATCACAAAATGCTATTTGAACTTTCACATTTTGATGCCATGCAAAACTGGGTCACTAAAGTACTTCTTGCATTCAGAGGGCAACATTTATAGTGAGAGAGAGAGGTTTAATGAGATGTGGGCATTTCGATACTGCACACACAGGTACAAAGAGAGGTACAAAAAATCCCCTGGGAATGTGTTGAGAGTAGGAAAGGTGAAAAGCAGTTAACATGAAATCAAGTTGGTAATTGCAGGAAAATCAGTGGATAATTTTACAGAGGCTCCATTTTCACACAGCTATATGTGTGCCAGTGCTCCTGCCCGGATGACAGCTCACACTGCACTGCCCTCACAGCCAGGGATCACTCGGGGCCAATAGCCCATCTTTTGGACTGCAGGTATTTCCACAGTGCCTTGCTTCCCTCAAAAAAAGATTAACCTTTTCCACACAGGACCAATTCTACAGATGGTCCATGTCTCTTGGCGGAACATTTTTGCTTAAGACCCTTGATGATAAACATTCTGTGACTCCACATCAACTCAAACATGTCCTAGATTTTGCCAACATTAAAAATGAAGATTATGTAACACGTAACGCAAAGTGTATATATATATATATATATATATATGTTTGGCACATCAAGTGTTGCTGCTCATTTAACCCTCATCATTTGGATATGCTGCACAGTAGTTCTGTTGCAAGCGGGAAACTCGCTGTTATGCAGTGCATAAAGACCTCAAGGTATTTTGTCTGTAGGGGTGTTTTGTTTTCTTTCTTTGCTTAATTGTGAGTGGCTTCTAAACATTCTTTACTCAAACTTTCTTTAAGTGCTCAAGTTGGGACAATTTGATCCCCTGGATGTTTGCAGGCAGTGGACAGGAAGTCACAAACAAGACAGAGACAAACCAGTTATGTTTTCTTGAATAGTTGCAACTAAATTATCCCACAATCATTTATCTCTAATCACCCTAACACTACCGCTACCTGTTTTTATTTATGTAGTTTATTATTTCATTCTGATTTTCTGAAGCTTTGCAGTAAAAACGAAGCAAATATAACTTCATATTAAATCAATATATTCAGTGGTTATTTGATCATTTCCTTTGGCAATATCACACATATTCAATCGAAGAACTACAAGAAAGGGGATGGCACTTCTTGTTTGGAAATGAAGAGCCATGTTGCACATTTAAAAAAATTCGTAATGAAACCTTCATTATAGAGACATATATCTCACCATCCATCATCTCCAAAGGCACAGGCTTGGAAATGAAAACCTGCCTGTGTTTAATTTGATGGGCTGAGCATTCTCATCCTGCTGTGGGGAGGGGAGCAGCATTTATTTATTCACATCTGAAAGCAGACAGGTAAATTTTGGAGCATCATCTGACCTCAAAATCCTGGAACCTCTTATTTGAGAACAACCCCAAATCACGCGTCCTCATTTCCCGTCTCTCCAAGGGCTCCATTGTTTGCTCCCACTCTCGGCAGGGGCTTTGCCCTGCACGCCCCTCCCAAGCTGTGCAACATCTGCTGGGGGGTTATTTCCTTTTTTATTTATTTATTTCCCCGATTTTTTTTCTAATCTCTGTTTCTTTGTGGTTTCCTGGAGTCATCCTGACAAAAGCCACATATTCTGTTCCTGTCCTTTATAGCACTGGAGAGCACTGCAGAACACATGAAATTTGTTTCTAATTTTACATCTGCCAAAAAACATTCCTGGGTTACAAATACACACCAGCAAAACTGGTAGGGCCTATCCTGCTAGCACCACAAGACAAACAAGCCAAAAGGAAATAAAAAAGACTAAAATACAGAACAAATATTTTTGCACTTCTTTTAGCCCATGAAGCCTTTTTCCCCACCTCCTACCTACCACATTTCATCCAAGTTAAGTGTTTTGGTATTATATATTTATCTATTTATATTTAGAAAAAATAACTACAATGCAAGAAGATGAAAAGCAACAATTCAGTTTTTTCTCTTCTGCAAGTCCCATACATAAGGAGATGGCTAGAAACACCTTCAGGCAGAGGTACGTGGAGGATAACTCCCTCCTCATCATGCAAATGAAACACTGAATGTTTCAAGCAACTGGCCAAAATCCTCAATGACTGATCACAGCTGCATTGCTGACATTTTCTTCTCATCATCACAGTTTTCTAAATAATATTCTAGCTAAGTTATCCTCAACTTTGTAATCACGACAGGGCAAGTCCTGAGGTAGCCTCCAAGGAAGGAAGGGCATCCCCCAGCACAGATGCAGCTGGCAGGTCAGCAAGGCCCTTTGGCAGGGATGGCAGCAGCACGGCCACTGCCACGCTGACTTCTGCCACAGGCTGGAGGCTCAGGCTCCTGTGGCTCGCTCTGCTCTCTGTCTCATGCACTGCAGTTCCACCTACACACGAGCAGCAGCTCCCAGAATGGCTCAGACTTGATGACTGCAAATGTCAACAGACCAAGGAACACAAGCCCAGGTTTATTTTCATTAGCAGCAGCACAGTGTTGTGGTATTTCAGTGCTCTGCAAGCGATAATTAAAGACCTTGCCATGAGGCACCTGAGAGAACGATTCAGAGCTGGATGCAGCTCTGCAGCCTGGGACTATCAGATTAAATGTAACTGCAGAGGTATCCCAGCACTTCCTACAGACCACAGAGGGGACTCCTGCATTGCCCTGCTTGCAGAACTTTTCACTTGACAAAAAGATTCAGCTCCTGATGAAGAACCCCTGACCTGCTCTGGCAGTGCTTGCAGGCACTGGCTGTGCAGTGGAGTTCTGGGGAGTCGGGGCAGCACCAGAGGGGTGTTTCCTCCAACAGGTCGGATGCTTATGGATGAGAGACTCAGCAGTTCTCTCCTCCTGATCGACAAAACTCACGTCACAAAGTTAGACTCAGTTCCTTCCACTAAAACATGCCAGGCAAAACTTAGCCTGAACTACAGAAAATTCATCAACTCGTGCACTATTCTCATTTAAAACTTCTGCCATTCCCACAAAATTTCCCTGGACAATGCTATATGTGATCCAACATCTCCACTTAGGACCAAGTCTGAAGAGCATGCTGCTTTGTGAATTGCATTACAGAACTGAACTGAAAAAACCAAATTTTTTCAGTTGTGTTTGGCCCTTCATGTTCTAACTTCCCCAGTGATCACTCTTGGAGAGAAATTTCAGCCCTGCAGGCTTGCTAGAGACTAATCTGACTGTGTCCACCCAGGCACAGCCTATCTGTGCTGTACTAACGTCTGTTTCAATATGGATTATGAACTATAAACTGAATGGTTCTGCAAATCTTCCTGGCCTCTACTTTTTGGCTGTTATAAGAGTCATATTTCCTAAAAGGAGAAACATATGGATTGTATCTATCCAGCACAAGATGATCACAGAGTCTGCTGCTGTAATGCACTTGGAGAAAAATAAAGCCATCTATAGAAGAACTCTGAGAGGATTCAATTTTTGTACAGGGGTGGGTTCTCCTGTTTGGAGTGAAAAATATTAAAAGGGAAAAAAATTGAAAAGAGTTTGTGTTTGAGTAAGCTGACACTACACATTCACTCTGGCTTTATAACCTTTTAAAACATTTTAACTGAACTTGTAAAATTCATTAGTTAAAATGTTATTTCAAAATTCCTTGCTTCGAAAATACTTCAGACTTTTGGTAAAAGGAAATTTTTTGCTTGAAACAGTTCAATACATTTCACTAAAAACATTTCTCTCTTTTCCTTCAGCCACCTTCAGTATTTTCAGTTATTTTACACAGTGTTTACTATAAATACCAGTGGAAAAAAACCCTAAACCAAGTCTAGCTCTAGTCTTCAAAGGACAATTTTTTAAAAAGTTGCAAATAACAAGACTTAATTTTTAGTTATAACTACCCACTACATTTAAAGGTTCACTGGTTTAAACTTTCTATCCTAACTTTGATATAAATATATGCCCTTCTGCTAACTATTCCTCTCAATTTCTTACTGGTAACACAGGGATAATAAGCTGGCTCTACGTGCCTCAGTGGAGGGGATTAGTTGGTATCTACATGGATCCTGCCCGTATAAAGCACAATCATTATTGCCTGAATGGCACTATCTTCCCCGTTAGTTGGGAGGAGTACCATGAACCTTCTGCCCTCAAAATTAAAAAATGCCTTCAGTATTTAACATATTTCAATTTTTGCTACATTGAAGGAAAGCCTTCAGACAGCTGGGAAGTTTGCAGAGCGGCCAGGGCAGGAGGAGGCGGCATCCTCAGGACACCACTGCAGACTGTGGGGTACACGACTCGCTCCGTGTCTCAGGTGATCCGTGCCAGGCCACCAGCACACAAAGCACACTGGTCACCACCTTTCAGTCACAAGTGTCACAATGGTCAGCCCTGTCTGTTCAGAAAAAAACAAGTAAAAGAAGCCCAAATGAGCAAGTCACACATTTCCCCCCATACTTGTCTACTCATCCTACTTCTACCATTGCTTCCCTGCCAATTTTCTTACTAATTAGATATTTATTTTTTTTTTAATAACATGTAAGTTATCCCAGTATGTACTTTTATATTTGCAGCTGGAGTTCCAGCCTGAATTCTGGATGCCCAGATTTTTGTCAGTTTATTGCAAGGGTGAGATGTAAAATATATATTTTTTTTTATTGATAAAGATAAACATGATGTGTAAGATGAGTCAAATTAACAATCAATTACACACTAATGGGCTCTAATCAATACATTAATTTAACTAAAAGGAGGGGAACAAGAGGAAGGATGGAAGAGTAATTTAGAATAGGAGGACTGTTCTGCTGGTTAAAAAAACCAACAAACCAGTGTATAAAATAAAATTGAGCCACCCTTTGTGGAAGAATGCAATATCCTCTCTCTCGTTCTCTCACCTTGTTTCTCTGTATGATGTGGCGTGTGTTTATTAAAGAATAAAAGAGCAATTATTACGTTTCCAGCAGATTGCAGGGCTGAGCCAGCAGTACAGCAGTGTCAGCCTGCTCTCTAGTGTTGCTGGAGGTGTGCAGCATCCGGCCATGCTCCCAGCTGCACCCGCTTAGAACACAGCCCAAACCCCGAGGAGTTTCCTTGTTGTCTTCTGGGTGGTAAGGAAATCTCAATTATGCACACAAGGGATGTGGTTAGGGGAAAAAAAAAAAAGGAGAAAGAATGTTTAAATTGTATACGTAAACTGTTTTGTTTACAAGCTGGAGTAAATCAGCACATTTGTAGGCCATATTTATCTGATCCACTTAATAATAATCTCTCTCAATGAACACAATTGATGTGGCATTTATGCCATTGAAGAATATAACCAATCCCTTAAATTCAAATAAAGCATTAGTGAAAAAATAAGAATTTTTGCTTCTGGGCAAGTCACTAGTGCACAAATTTCTTCCATGTTGCTGTCAGGAACTGAGGTGGGAAAATATGCCAGGAACGGAAGTAAAGGCAGAATTCCTCCTGTTCCCTCTGCCTTACAAATTCAGTCCTCATTTGCAGCCCCATACAACCAATAGCGGTGCCACGGTCTAAAAACCAACCAACAGAACTCCCTCACAAAGAGACCAAGCAAGGAGACCTGCCCTTTCAGCAGCAGTTTCCTCACGGGAGGTGGAACCCACATGATGCTCAGGGTGCCTCCCCCGGAGCCTGGTGAGGTCCTGGGGCTCAGGCAGGGCACAGGCACACAGGGCTTGCTGGGGATGGCAGGGGACAGGGCTGTGTGTCCAACCCTTCTGAGCTCGTGAGGCACAGGGCCTTTGTGCTCTCCAGCCTGGTCACACATACAGGGAACGAAAAGGGAGATGATCACAGTTCATGCCAAGTAATTCCAAGAAAATCCAAACACAAGCAATGGAGCTGTTACAACAGCACAGAAAGGCACCATCTCCCACAGAAACTTAACTTAGAGGGAAAAGACAGCATGTTACACACTATGCTTTGGTAGAGAAAGCACTTTCAAGGCACAACTAATCTCTGAAAAAGATACTGGGCTCAGTTTCACAATGCAAATCAGGAGAAATGCAAGTGGAGCTGCTCCTGTTTACTAACACTAAAACCTCCCATCCAAGACCTCAGTGCTGTATTCTCCGCAGGCTTGCGGATCAGGAAACAAGACTGGATCAGAAGAGCCCTTCAGTCTCTTTGAAATTTATTTCACTGATTCACTCTGAAATGTCTTCTTCTGAATACAGTCAATAGCAGGCTTAAAGAAAAGATCATCCTGTCTCTAGAGAAAGCGTTTTGTCGGCTTGAGGCAAAGACATGGGTGTGGGTTTCAGGCCAGCAAAGCCCACTGAGAGAGCAGGGAGTTCACCTCCTGCCTAGGATGCCCTCCAGAGCATCCATAACCAGTGGTGCTTCTGTGAGCAGCATTTCTCAGACCCTTCTTAAATGTAAAGTTTCTGGACAGTTGATTCCCAATGCAGAGGTGCTCAAACACCAGTCTCCTCTTGGAGAATGGAACTATCAAGTAAATTCCAGCTGGTATTACAGAGGAAACAGCTACAACTACATGGGTTTCATTAGATGTAATCAAATATTCAGCTAATATCCAGTGTATACCTAAAATCAACTCAGACTTAGGAAGCTTTCCACGATATATGCACAGCTGCTGAAAATGGATGACTTTTTTCATTAATATTTGCTTCAGAAAATATGTAATTCACTTTGGTGGTGTTTATGTGCTTTCTACAACTACAGCAATAAATCAGTGTGCTGGGAAGAACAGTTCACAGAAAAGGGAAATCTTAGACAGGTATTAAAAAACACTCATTCAGAATGAACTCTGAACTTGTGAAATGAAAATTTGAAGATTTTATGAAAAAATCTACTAATCTAGGTGATGAGAAAAATATGATGTTAGAACTACAGATATTGAAGATAGTAGTTTTGATTAAGTGCTGCCACTAACTCATAATACACAGGGAAATATTCACAGCCAGTTTGCTAACCAGAATAACCTAAAATAATTTTGCTCTACAGCAACTGTCCCAATATACACATATACCATTTTTATTGATCTCATAATTTTTTCGTTGATAATGGGTGATAAAATCCATAAATTAAAATTATCTGGTGGTTTAGCTTAAATTAATTTCTCTTGTTAGTAAGTTTAAGTTATTAAAAAGGCTGCTGAAACCCACACAGACTTAAAACCATGCAGGCAAAACAGCCTCTGCTGTCAACATGTTTACAGTGGCTCAGCCTCTGGCTGTGCTGGGTAATACCCTGCCTCACTCCAGCTCTGCTCTCTGGGCACATTTTACATACTTTTCATAACTAAAAATACGAGTTTTATAAGCAGAAGCCCCCTGTTTTGTTTGTTTTACTGCTGGACTTATGGAGCGTTATTTTGATTTCTTTGGCACTGGATAAACCTTATTGATGTCGCTGAACTCTGAACCTGTAGTTCTGAGTATTTTCAAAATAATCTCTCTGTGTGGAAAGTGAGAGCAGGCTAGGATGAAGCAGAACACTGCAGCATAAACATAATGTGTTTATCAGAACCATCTCCAATTAGTAGGAGAAAACATTTACAATCTGCTGATGGAAAAACAATTTACCAGTGTAAATTAAAGAGAATTAACTCCTTCTTGAATACTGTTTTATTTACTAATGTACATTTAGACTAATAGTGAATACATTAAGAGGGTTTTTTTTAATTTACCCAAAAGGCTGTCTTCACAACAGCTCAACCCAAACAAGCAGTTCAAACTCTGGCAGCAGCCATGGTTTTAAGAAAGCCACACACACAGTGCCTGAAACTCCCCAGGTTTTGTTTTCAGGTAGGGAAAGCCAAAACCAGCCTTAGGGGTATACTATATATAGTATATATACCATACTACTTTGATGGCAGTATTGGAAAGTAAAATAATCGAGAGCCATTGCGGCCTACATATCTTGCTGGGTACCTGGCATGTGCTGATTATTTTTCTCAAATCAATTAGCACTGTGCAGCTTTTATCATCAATTCACTTTTATCATTAACTCCTACTGTCATATGTCTTCTGACCCATATAGTGTGACCAGCTCTGCACCCTACAAGCCTTGTCTCAAGCCTGCTCAGCCTCTGCAGTCTCAGGAGTATCTTTGCCTGCTTTTTATAATGAAGATTTCTCCAGTTTTATTTATTAAGCAGAGCAGGGCTAAGCTTGGGGCAGCAGCAAAGGAGAAGTGCAGACCTCAGAGGAGTAAGAGAGCCCATGAAGGAGGCTTGAGCTAAAGCAGAGCAGGTGCTTTATTCTGCAGCTCCCTCTACTTGCTGCATCCCATCATGGCAGTGTGACAATTCGCCTCTGTAACCTCCCAATCACTCTCTCACAGGTCAGATCGTAAGATCAATATAAACAAGAAAAAAAAGAGACATATATTCATGTAAGAAAAGCCACGAAGTTCAAAGTTATAGCTGACAGTCTAACTCTGACTGATCTGGGAAACAAAAGTAGAGCAATGACATGAATGAAGGATGAAGTGTCAGGCTGTAAAGTACTTGGTTTTATCTACTTAAGTCAGGCCCTTACAATGACTACCCCCAAATTTCTCATGTTACACAGAAAGCAAAAGGGAAGAAACACTGTTTTCTAAATGTTTACATATGAGAGACTCATAGCTCTCAAATCAATATCTTGGTAATTTAGCCATTTAAAAAAAAAAAATTAGTTAATTGCATTCTGTACATGAGGCATTTCCCTGAGTGCATAACAATCCCCAAACTGCTGCTTTCAGGACAGATCAGTGCCTCCCTTCCAGTTCTGCATTACCTGCCTGCAAACACGGCAATAACAACAAATAACAGCCCACAGGGCATTTCACGAATATAACCAAGCAGTAAGTAACAGCTATTGAAAAAAGAAGAGCAAAACCCACTCTGTACAAGCACCATGGCAGAGAAAGGCTGGCTCTTCAAACACTGAAATCAGCAGCAGTGACAAATGGTCTCAGCAGGCACACACAGCTCTCCCTGCTCCTGCCACCGAGCCTGATGAGCCTGCCAGCAGAAAACACTTCCCCTAATGTTGCTCTGAGAAGGGAGCAGTTGATCAGTGGTTTGGGATTGAATTCCTGCACTGGGATCAGGCAGAAAGCCTGGCTTGGATCCCTCAGGTTAGAGTCAGATCCCTCAGTAATTGCCTGCACAAGAGCAGCAGCTCCCAGCACAGCTCTGGCTCTCTGTGCTCCTTGGCAGCAATGCCATCAGAGCTGAGGGGTCTCACTGCCTACAACTCAGTGTGTTCAGGTATCAGTGCCACCCAAAACCACATCCTCAAACTTTTCTGTACAGATCCCTACAGCTGAATTTGTTATTTCATTTTCCAGAGGCAGCTTCTGGGCGCTTAAAAAATATTTGGATCATATATTCATTACTTACCAAATATATTCCTTTAAATATATTGCTGGGAAGAGACAGAATAATACAAGTTTTTATTGCAGCTGCCTCCATTGCACATGGTTAAAGCAATCTCCTGAAAGAGACCATTGAGTTTCATAATTCAATGAATATTTATATTGTTTCAGAGAAAAAGAAAACTTGAGAGCCTTGTTTTGCAAGATTAAGCAACAAATGTCTTATATTTCAAATGAATTGCTAAAACTTAATCCTGCAATTCTTTTCTAATCCAGGCAGTCCTAGGGACTACCCTGAGATCAAGGACTCCTGACAGGAGTGAGTTTGCAGGGTCAGGGCTTTCATCTGTGTAGAATGCATGCAGCCAGTCACTAGGTGAACTCATTCCACTGAATTTCTAATCCACTTGAGTATCGTGGGTTTGAAAGTTCAGATAAAAATAAAATCTAAGAAAAAAAAGAATCAAACCTTATTGAATTTCCTTTCCACTTAGACAATGAAATAGCAACAGAGAAGATGAAAAATGTGTTCAGTGAGAATGTGATGAAATATGTAATAGGACCCAGAAATGGAGGTGCCGCTCCTGAGAATGAAAAAGTACAAATTGAGCCTCTTCTACATTTGCCCCTTAACCAGAACAGGTGTCTCCATGTCCAGTCACACACACGTGTGTGAAATGCCTTTGACCTACACAGAACTGTCAGTAGGGTCCTTCTCTGCCATCTCACCTGCCATGGCACCAATAACTCTCTGCTGTTACAGCAGCCCTTCCAGAAAAGGAGCAATGCAGAGGTTAAAGACAGGGCTGCTCTGCCCTGCACGTGGGATTCCCTCACAGGCGTCAGGGTGCAAGGAAGGTGAAAATAAAGGAAGAAACTAAGTAGCTGTACCTGTTTCTACCTCAGTTTTTACAACAAACAGCAATCATGCAGAATTGATTAGAGGCCCTGACCAGAGCCCATACTCAAGAGCCCTCCAAGGAGGACCAGGACACCTCATAAGAAAGTGGGAGCACTTTATTTAGGCACTAAACCCCTATGGAACTGGGCACACGATCAAGGTCCCCCCAGTCAGCACCTCCACAAAAGGCTCTGCCACACCAGCCCTGAAAGGGGCTGTCCTCGTTCTCCCTCTCCAGTGGTCCCAGGTGGCTTTATCCCCACCAAGATGATGGAAGCACAGGGGAGCACAAGCATGGAAAATGGACTTGTGTAGAAACAAAGATTGTTAACAGGTCTGCAAAGCCTTACCTGGGCCAGGTGAAGGAAGGAAGAGCATGCAGGGGCACTTGGGGATGGCTGATGGGGATGGCCCCTTGCAGCTCTGAGTTGCCCCTGCTCCAGGTGTGAAAGTTTATTGCAACTCATCAGAATATTTTTTTGCCCGTTTCATATGAAACTTGTTGCTCAGCTACAATATTTTATTTTAAACACAACATTTTAATATTCCTATCAGTTCAGCTACTTGCTCCTCGACTGAAATAAAAAATACGTAGTAGTCAAATATGACAAAGATGCTTTTACAGGTTTTAATGATTTTTAGAAAACTTATTTGAAAGGTTTTCTCCAAATTAAAATATTTGCAACTCCTATAAAATCAACAAAACTGTTATAATTTATGAGGTTTTCATGTTCCTTCGTCTTTTGAAATACAAGAATTCATCGGCTGATTAGTCTGAACACAGCACCTGAGTATTACTGCTCAGTGTGCAGGTTTAACTGAACACAGTTGTGATTGCAGCTGGGTCACAGGCTAAATTCATTAATTAGAGTACCTAATAAATTGTTATTGATATTGCTAAGTTGTTTGTCACCACCCAAAATGGTCAATAATGTCAACAACAGAAAATAGAATGTAGCAAATGCCAAGCGAAGCTTACATAAATTAACTGAGGAAAAAAGCACAGGTGAAGATAGAGACAACAGTGGAGTGAGTGAGGAGGAAGCAAGGGGGTGGCCAGAGATTTGTGTGTCCTGAAATGCTGCATGCAGTTAAACTCAAATGGCCCCTCACAGGGTCCTGTTCTGCATTAGCAGGGTGGACAAACTCTGGTTGTTCTCCTTAGCCTCCTGCCATACCCTTGATAGGCTACACTCTTCTTTGATGGAGTAAAATGAAGAACTTGGAAGATTTTTTTCCATTCGATTTTGCAGATGTGGCTGGAGGGAGTGCTCCTATGGAACATCAAAGCCTTTCATGAATATATGTTATTTTGGTAATGATCCTTCTGTAGTCTAACAAGTCTAAAACAACCATTTTGTGGAGACTTCACTTTTATTTTACTTTTCTTGACAAGTGTTTTCTATAAAAGAATCCAGATCCTGACACTGAAATGAAACATTTGTTTTAATGTGATATATTCATAGGTCAAAAATAATTTCCCCCCATAACCCACCTCACGTTTTTAAACCGAAGGGTTTTTCACTGTGAACCAGAACTGCACAATTTTTTAGACTGTGCTGAGCCAGACAAACCCTGTTTTCAGCCAGCAGCAGCAGCAAGTCACAGTTCAAACTGTGCTGCTCTTTTCCAACATAGGCTGTGACACCTGTCTGCTTTTTTTTTTTTTTTAATAATTGTATCATATTCCTCCAATTCCACTTGAGGTGGGGTTCTGGTGCTGAGATTGTGCCAAGCAGCTCGCAGTGCAAGGAAACATTACCTTCCCTTCTCAGCCTGCTCCCCCAGCAGGGCTGAGACCCAGGCTGTCCAGAGACCTGGCACTCTGGGACTGGGTCAGTCAGAGCACTTGAAGGTTTGCCCTTGACTGCAGAGTTTGGGGGTTTTCCACTGGCAGTTAAAAGTGATGAGAAGCAGAGAAGGGCATCATTCCTGGGGCTACAGAGAGCTGGGGCAGCCGAGCTCCAAGGAAAGCTGGGGCCTGCACAGAGCTGCTGCTGTAGGACTTTCAGAATCTGTAGGAACAGACAGTATCACTGCCTAATCTCATGCAACTTAAAGTTACCACAACCAAAATTAGGATCAAAAATTTGATTTATGCACTTTAAGTTTACTGAAAAGAGGTTTATTCCCTCATCAGTTGTATTCTTTATGGCTCCCAGAAAGAAACAATCTTTCTCGGGCAGAACTGGAACAGCACAGCATAATCACTCATACCTAATGATGGATATTTACTGCTGTCATCAGAGACTTAAGGTCTAAAAATCCCATCTTATAAAAATAATTTTTAAAAATGAATGCAATGATTTCACTGATCCATTGCTGCTAAATTTGAAGTATAAGGAGAATTCAGATTAATTCACACATTACAATTGATAAAATACGTTGGACTGACCTCAATGGCTGCAGTGTGGAATATTTGGAATACTGGATGTATACACAAGCACTAACAATGGTCTTGATGACTTTTCTAACTTGCTGCAAGTCTGCTTCAGTCTCCACTAAACTGATGCAAGGTTCATAACTGTGTTAAATGGGAAAATCATTCGGCCAAACATTGTGCATCATCGTGTGAACGCCTATATTTTCTTAAAAGCTTCAATCCAGATATACACATAGACGTGCATAAATAAACTAGGATTTTTTTTATCCTCCAAAATTTCATATTCTGTAATTTCATACAGGATATTCTGTAAGACTTTCACACTCTTACCCTTGTCTAGGCTTATCCACTGCTTCGGGGAGTTATGACTGAATGGAAATCAAAGGACTTTGGATCAGGACAATAATTTACTGTACAACTCAGTGACTTTGGTGGACTTGCACTCAATTTTCTGTTAGTCCAGTGATTTTAAGCCCTGAAATACAGACATATCTCTCAACTCCCTTTCTATTCTTTAGGAGCAGAGCAATGCATGAACTCTTTTCATGCTTTTACCACATATGTCATTCCCTTTTCTTTCTAGGAAAATAGTTTCCTGTTATTTTTAGCTCAAATACCAGCTTCATTTTAAAAAAATAATACATATAATCTACAGTTTCTTAGTAGTCCCCCAAACTTAATTTCCTGGGCTGCAAAAGAAAGCTGAAAAAGGTGAAAACACCATTAACTTCTGATCTGTTTTGCTAAGAGTATGACAGGCTTCTCAGATCCAGTTCATAGTCCTCTTTTAAGTACCTTAAGGTAACGGATGCAAGTCACAGCTATGTCAGAACATGCTCTGCTCACCTTCTTTCCCCCCTCAAACCATTTCTGACCCTGCTTTGGGGGACAATATTGAAAACAGTGAAAATATAACCCTGTTAAAAACATGAATCAAAAAGTCACTGCTTGTGGACATGTTTTTAAAATTGCTTAGTTGCATGGAAGTCCCTTTAGTGCTTGAAGGACTTTAATAAAATTGATTTTCTGAGTATAGCCTTTTAGCAGCTACTGTATAAGCTTGAAATATGAACCCTTCATTGTTGGAAGTGTTTCATTTTTGCCCTGTAACTAATGATCAAGGGAAAGAATGTGTTCAGAATTCTCCATGGTTGCCATTTTCATAATTAAATTGTGCTAATAATAAAGCTTTGCAGACTTTAAACAAACTGGCACTGGAGTGGAATGTGGTTTGCAGTGTTTCATTTAGAGACCTCTGCAATTAGCCCTTAATGAATAAGCATACCACAGTGATAAGTAAGACATCTCTGTGAACAGGTTATTTACCAAAGCCCAAAACTGTGACATTTTCATTCCAATAAATGAAATCTACTCTCCAGATTTCTTTTGAAGGCTCTTAAGTAATTTGGGAAGTTAAAACCCATTAATTGTCTTTAATGCCTGATGTGTAATGCCAGTAATACGGCACCACTGTTCATCCTAAGTACAATGGCTCAAAAATAAGCAGCTGAGTCAGTAAGACAATTACTGAATATGAGCTGCACCAATAGTGCAGATCTACTGGCTTTAGCAAACTGCACAGAACTTTAAAATACTCTAATCACATTCACTGCCGAGCCATAGCTCCAGGTTACATTTTTCCCTCCCATACTACCTAGCTACTTACACTAAGACTCATGTTAGAAGATTCTTTCCTGTATTTGGACATTAATAAAAGATTAAAAACAAACAAACAAACAAACAAACAAAACCCACCCTACACATCTCAGGACATTTTGTGGTAGGGTAAATCTTGCAACAGTGCTGATGTGTGTCAGCAAGGAATCCAGCCCTTAGTGGCTGAATGCCCAGGATTAGGAGGTTTGGGTTAGTTCACTGACTGTGCGTCTCATATGACTGCAATGCACTGCCCATAGGAGGGAGTCATTATTTTCTGGCAAAATTCATTTCAGCATCTAATGAAGCAGCTGTAGTGGACTCTCAAACTCATGCTTTGGCTCATATAGCACAGCAGTGTGTAGGATCCTGGTATTTTTTCCATGGACTTTATTGGGTATTGGATCTGGCCTTAGGAAGAGAAACCTGGTGACTGCTGATAAGAGGGAGTATTGAGAAAAACACAGACTCGACAGACTAGCAGCGCACTTATGTCCCTACAACTGCCACAGAGCAATAGGAAGATTACACAGTATCTCCAAAAGTAACTGTGCTTCAGCTTAAGTTATCAAACCAAACTTTTTCTAAGTTGCCTTTTCCTGGCAGGATCACAGGCACTACCAATCAGCCAAGCATGTTTCCCGTCTCTCAAATATCTGGGTAGACAACTTTTTACTATCACATTTCAATTCTACTCAAGAACTTTTTTTCTCCTTTACACACAGTCATCTTCCTTTTCTCTTTTTTTAAAAAAAACGACAGGAATAAAGATAAAAAAAAAAAAAGCTGGTGTACAGAAAAACACCAGAGTCTCTGATATATTTTAGGTTCTCTTCCATAAGGCTCTGACACAAATTTTTTTAAAAAATAAAAAATTAAGATAAAGAGATGGGCAATACAAAATATGGAAAGGATCTAGACAACTGATCTCCAGAACCAAATAACACAACAGTTTTGTGTAGTTTGCAGTATTTCTTGCAGTGAGATTTGGTACAGAAACACTGCAAACACCAACCTGGACCCTCACAGAAGGCTGCCACAGACCAAGTGCTCCTGCAGCAGTGCTCAGCTCCAGCTGGCCAGCCTGCACAAGTACAGCACACACTGACAAACAGGAAGGGAATCATCTGTCCAGAGACTTTCTGTTTAGAAAACGTGCCTCTACAGGGCCTCTAGAGTCACTGCTGCCTTTACAAAATACTTTAGGACCTGATTTCAAAAGCTAAGAATGTTCAATCTCCATTATCCATGCAAACAAGGCATATGTTGTGCAATGGGAAAAACTGGAAAAAAGTAGATATGGAAGAACACATAGCAGCTGATGGTGCAGAGCCACCCCAGTGCCTCAGTATAAATGAGCTGAGGTCCAGCAGGCCTTAATTAGCTCTGGCTCACCAGTGGCAGCAGGTCAGTTATAATGAATGTCCAGCTCAGCTGGCCATGACCTGGCTCTTTAGGGAGCCTGCTCAGATCTTTCTGTGTCTGTAGCACTGTTGAGCAGAAAGTCAGACAGTTAATTCATGGATTAATACACCTGGGCTGTAGCTCAACTTTTTGTTTCACCTACTGCTCTTGAAGTTCCCAAACTTCATCCCACAGGTAGTCAAAAAGAGGTTTTATGCTTAAATCCACACCTCTACACCTGGTCATCTTATACTAGCTAGAGAACTGGTACTGCTGGAGTTGCCCTTAAATAACTGTCACTCTTTTCTCTTGTGTTTATATTCTCAATATGTTTGAACACACAAAACTTAAACCACATTTGTTAAATTCAGATCCATGCACTGAAGCACACATTCATGTTATCCACTGCATTAAGAAATAATACTTCCTGATAAAATTCTGGCTATTATTATTTTTAAAAACGATGTCTTACTCTCAATGTTGAGGCAACAAGCCCCACAGGCTTCTTTTGGAAAAGCACGGAAAGATATTTGCTGTTGTCTTTTTTGTTCTCAAAAGCATCCAGTGTTAGATTTCCTACCTAGAAGCACATGGAAATGATGTGCTATAGCCCACACCAAGCAATGGATTATCTTTGTAAAACTGGCAACATTGCAATGGATGAACTTTATGCCAAGGGGTCACAGGGACAGTGCCCCAGCTCCCAAGGTGGTTTCCCAGGCATGAGAAGTTGGTATGTGGCTGTGATGCCACGTGATGTGAGGCCAGGTGAGAAGCATCATGTCAAAATTACACCCAACATCCCTCATGTGTGAGAGGCAGTAGATGGATCAGAACAATTCTTTCATGGGCATCTTAATCCTACCATCTTATTGGTTCAGTGGAGACTGGGTGTTGGTAGGCTCGACATAGACTGTCTTGGGACTGGCACTTTCAACTGCCAACTTTCAGCTTGGGGCAGGGCAGCTATTTCCAAGACCATTACCAAAAATTGATTGAGTCATTATGCCTCCAGGTACCGCCATTTAAAAAATGTACGTAAAAATAGATCTTGGAAGGTAACAAAAATTTAGAACTCGAAAATAACATCTCTATCATAAAACTAGCAGAGCACAGACAGAAACTTTTACATACTCCTCCTCCAGGCTTGCCCAAATGCAGGCCCTGTAGCCAGACAGTGACTACAGTGACTGCACAGCCTGCACGGGACAGTCCATGGGAGCTTTCAGGTGTCACCTGGGCAAAGCTGACAGCCCTAAACTGGAACCTCAAAAGTGAGTGAGCTGGTGACGTGTGTTATTTACATCAACACTGTACCCTGGTACCAGAATTGCTACTCTACTTATTTTTATTCATGGAGGAGTCCCACGAATTCCTAGAAGTATTCCTGCCAACAGCAGTTCCATGACTCTCTGTGCAAAGCAACAAGATGCAGTAACCTCTGAAGTAACTTCTTCATCTCTGCTATAATGTTCAGTCTCCTTTCCATTTAGACTTTATACATCACACTAAAATATTTAGCACATAGAAATGGGACAAGCAGAAGTGCTTTTCTTAAACAGAAATCTCATACAGTTATTCATAAAGCAAATCAATTGAGGCAGGCAAAGAGAATACACCTCAGATGGGCCCGGGTGAAAAAAGGAGAAGTAATACATTGTGTTCATTAAAGCAATATAAAAATTAAATTTAATACAAAGTATCTGAGACTAAAACCCAAAACTATTAACCCCAAAGCCACTAACTATTCATTAGCCAAGTCAATTTTGCATCCCATTATGATTCACAATGTGTAAATTCCCATTGAAATTGATTTAGTAAACCAGCTCTTTGATGGGCCTGAAATTAAAAGGATAGAAGAAAAGATACAACTAATTGAAGAACATAATTTGATGCTTGTAAAGGGTACGAAATTTACTGAGAGCAGACTAGAGCTTTAATTAAAGACAACGGGCCAAATTCACACCTGGGATAATGACTGAGGAATTTTGCTGAGGTGAGAAGAACTGCAGCCACTTGTGGCAGGGCTGATTTAAGCTCCTGGTAGTGTTCATCTTTAAAAAGAACTAAGGAAAACAGCCTTGGGGGTGGGAGAAAGAGAAATAAAGTGAGAAATACATATTTCCCTATCCGGAGGTTACCCCAACAGGCCTTTGTCTGCATTGAGCAACACTGGAGATTTCTTTCTGTTTGCAGCAGGTCAGGGGAACAATCTATATGATGATGATACTTTTGCTCCCAGATTAATGGTGATGAGAAAAGCTGACGATTCACAAAAACTGCCAGGAAAGAGTAGAGAAAAAAACCCACGTGGTAAACCAGATCCTTTTGAGTAAGGTCTTTTTATTCTCTTCTCAGGGATGTTCAGGCTGTTTGAAACAATTTCATAACTTCACTTTTTGTCTTGTTTTACAGTTGCTTTGTGATGAACCCTATTTAGAATTGTTGTACTTGGGCATCTGACAGTTTATCAATTTTGCATCATTTGGTTTTGTTCTATGAAAAGTCTCACCTTTATGAAAGAAGCAACAGCTGAAGAAATGATGATATTCTGCACATTTTTGTAGAAGAATACATACCAGGTCATGAAGAAATTTTACATTTTCCAAGGAATTTAACTTACAATTTGAGAATGTGAAGGCTAGGATTAAAAATCTTATTTTGTCTGCTTCCCTTGTAAGATACAGAGGCTTAAGCCATGTAATAATTCTAGTGTATAGCTGCTTAACCTATTAATTGTAGATCTAGATGATGAAGTGCACTTATTTTTGTACTGCAGACAGACTGCAAATAAGATAACACTGTCTCTTAACCTCTGTATGATTTATAATTTATTTATATATTATTATAATTTATAAGGGAGAATTTATGGCTTACAAAGTCTTTAGTATAGTGATGCAAAATAACAGTACATTTAAACCTAAACAGAAAGGTTTAACACTTGCTGTTTCTTATGCTCCTCAGTTTGAAGCTGAGGAGTGTCTAAAATAGCACAAGGAGAGCCAGGAGAGAAACTTTAAATTCTGTTTTACCAGCAGCAATGTTTTGTGTTGGTTCTTACACTCCCTTTTTGGTGCTTCAACTGATTTAACACTGAATTTTCTCTTGCTACAAGGTTGATTACACATTTCCAAGCTGGGTCTGTATTGCTCAACACACTGGAATGCTTCAGTACAGACATGTGGAATAATTTGCCCAAGAAGAAGGTTCTTTTTTTGAATAAACATAAATAAATAGAGGATTACAATGCATAGCCTTGAAATTTCAGGACTATTCCATGTCTGCTCTACTATCTACAGCTGTATCTTGGAGATTGCTGTAAAGGGGCTGATGTACCCAAAATAATGCAGGGAAGAAACACACATAGTTAAAAAATCTTTACCTGCCATGAAATTTAAGTGAAATTTAGATTCTTTGTGTCGAACACTCAGACAGACAGACTGGGATGAACCAGCAAGGTGATCCCCCACTGCACACATTTCCTATGCAGGAATAGTATCAGTTGATTTGGATTGGTTTGCCCACATTATCTGAGGACTGACAACAGAGTTTGTAAGAGGCCTTAGTCAGGTGGATGCCAAACAGCAATCTGTGACTGTACAAACATGCTCTTTAACTGCTCTGCACAGCTTTAAAATACACAGCAAAGTCTACAGAGACAAGAGCTTAAAAGTTGGGGTATTTGGAGCAGGGCTCACTGGTGCACTGCCTTTGTGGCGTAAATCTGTGCTGACATGGATATATTTCTCCCTTCAGCTGCTGGTGAGTACTCTCCTCTCCACAGTGAAAGGAGGTATTCTTATCCAGAAAGTATCAATAAACTTAAGAAGGGGCTGAAAGCAGTTAGATTTCAGTACTGAGCAGTATCTGTTTGAGTTCCATCAACAACACCCACATAAAGGCTGTTGTGCAGGAGCAAATAAGAAAAGTTGAATTCTTTGCCTAGTGTAATTCACTTCATTTATTGACATTTTTTCCCTTTCGTTTGTCAGTGGTGCTGAGATGCCTGGCATTCAGGATGATTTGTAATGTAAATTATATAATTGTACTTTCACATATTTTAACATCAAATAGAATGATTGACTACAGAATTTGAGCTGTCTACAGGTGGGGGTCAATTATCATCTGAATAATCACACTGCCACACAAGAATAGCATGGCCATGGAGTGTGACATATTTTTATCTCTATGCATTTCAATGAAGTCAGGCTGGTACATAAAAGGTTATCACCTAGGAAACATATTTCCTAAGCACAAGTTAAACATGCAAGCAAGATCAGCATAGATATTCAATTTAGCCAGTCAACCCTAACCTATTAATATTTTAACAAAATCCAGTGAGGATAATTTTTTTCTTTGATCCCATCTCATTTGAGCAGCCTGGAAAGGGAAGAAAAATTAAAAACAAAATAGTCAAGCATACAGAATGAGGTTATGTATTAAGTGGGCTATTTAATGTTTTTGGCATATCATAGCCCTAGGGAAAGTATGGATGGATTTAACAATCAAGATCTGTGTTCCCTGGGCCCACAAAGTTCGAGAAACATAAAATAATCTATACTTCCGAGCTGACAAATCTTACCTGACACTCTGCTTCGTCTCACTGGGACTCTCTAGCTCAGCATTAATCATATGTTACAGGGAGTAAAAAGAAAAGTAAATCACACTAAGCTGGAAAGTGAGATGGAAGGTCTTTGGGCAAAGCTTTTAATCAATAATATGTGGGATAATAACCAGGAGCTATTGTTTGAATCTTCAGATATGAAAAAGACAGCAATGCAAAACACAAAGCAACTACAAACTGCTGCCACTTCAAAGGGGTGTCTGATGCAAACAGAATCAGGTTGGTTTGCCCTAAATCCCACCTTCTCCTCTTCCCAGTCCATTAGCAACATTCTGTATTCACGGTTCACCAGCATTTTGATCTAACTCCAAAACTGCAATTAAAAGTGTCTATCTGATCCTATAGATCAGGGGACACAGTAGTATCATGTGCAGTAATTTTTTGGGTGTCTAATCTGAGATCCTTTGCTATTCATTAACATTCAGAGAATGTTCAAAAAAAGGTCTTATTTCTCACGTCAGACAATTCCTGTCTTTTCCTACTAGCTTCTCTTCACACAATTATTGCTAAGACACAAGACTGATATTTTGCTCTGAATTCTACCTCATTCCCAAATTCTACCCCCACCTTTA
Organism: Sitta carolinensis; assembly: GCA_032173965.1. Classification (NCBI taxonomy): domain Eukaryota; kingdom Metazoa; phylum Chordata; class Aves; order Passeriformes; family Sittidae; genus Sitta; species Sitta carolinensis. Next base: position 18,930,371 of record CM063292.1, read on the forward strand.
TGTCTGTGTCTCCCCTTCCTTCAACTCCTCCCCGAACACTAAGAAAAGGAAAAAAATGTAATCTGTTAGTTATTTGTCTACTAAACACTGAAGAATCCTTTGGTTTACATTTATTTCAGCTGTTTAATTTTGTGGCTTAAATCAGAATATGTGATCAGCGGGTAGAAGGCAGTTTCACTAACCCAGTCTCTACGGGCTGTGGGCTCAGCCATGAAATACGGGGCTGTGATTGATCTGACCCCCAGCTATTCATCCAGCTCAGTTCGTGACCTCTAACTTTCCTCACCCCTTCAATAATGTGTGTAATAATATTTGGGTTGCTCGGTTATGAACAGGAGGTGGAGACGCTAGTCCTGTCTCATACTTTTGTAATTATTATTATTATTTTAGGGGGTGGAGAGAGAGAGCTACAGCTCAGAGTGAAACCTAACCCAAATCCAGTTCAGGCTGTCCATTAATGCAAAACAGTTTTGAAACTGTGAATGGAGCTCCAGTAATTCCTCCACTGTTGCTCAGCAGGAGCTTGGCAACACACAGCTTGCATGACTATAGTGAAAAAAAGTCTCACAACCATGAAAACATTCATGGACCATTTTCACAAGCAAGTCTATCACTGAGGCAATATTTTTTTACCGCTGAGTGTGTGGCCACATTCTCTTCCTTTTGCTTTGTTGCTTTTATGGAATACAAATACATTTTTTTTCCTCCCTTTACTTTTTTTGGTTGGTGTTTTTTGTCTATAACGCAAATTTAGGATACTTAATAATGGTCCTACCCTGCAACAACAAAAAAAATATTTTTCTGCTTTAGACGCAGTGATACCTGTAGAGTTTATTTTTTAAACAGCTCTTTTATTGAAGTCCAAAAAAACATTCAGTGTTATCATTTCAATACATGTCAGAATTTTCAACATTCTGAGAACATCTCCCTCAAAATAAATAAAACAATAACCTGAATTTTTATAGTTTAAATTAATAAAGATATTTTTGAAAGGTTAAGATAGACTGCTGGAAAAACCTGTCTCAGCTTTTAAGGAGATTTGGCTGGCTCATCAGCGACACCTTCTATCTTTATTTCAAAACTCCCCTATCAGTTTCCTCGCGGCAAACCCGGGGAAAGCAGAGACAGTCCCAGTGAATTCACACATTCTTAAAATGAAAACACTTTAATGGCCTAATAAACCCACAATTTTTTAATTAGTAGTTAGAAATACTTTATGGCAAATTGTTTTTCTGACAGCTCTGGACTTTTTCTCTGCTCATCATAAATTTATTAAAAAAAAAAAAAAATCACCTTAGCTAAAACATGTCTGTTTTATCATACCAGCACCTGCTGACTCACTGCAAATACTCCTCCAGTATTTGTCACTCGCAGTGTGCCTGTCCCTGACAAAATGTGTGGTGCCAGCCACACAACCCCTGCACTCCCCTGGGGCCAGAGCAGATGGGAGCACACGGCTCGCACAGGGAACGGCGCTGCCTCTCCACCCCCGGGAACTCCTGACCTGCTGCCATTGCTGCTGTTCCTGGCCAGGTAGGTGAACCAGTGCTTTATATTCACATATGCAGACACACACTTTGCTGGAGTGGGATTTCCCAGGTAAGACAAAAGCAAAAAAGCAGCGATTTGTGCGAGGAGCCATCGCTGGACTGGGCTGGAGTCAGGCTTGCTGCAGGTGCCTCACCACCACGTGGCACTGACTCTGCTGTGTCTTCAGCTCCTGCAGCACGAGACCAAATTTCCAACTCCCTTGCATGCAGCTGACACAGCTCCTCCTGACACCTAAGTTCAGGAAGCATTTGGTTGCTATACCTTTTATTGTCCTCCCAATAAAGGAGAACAATCTCCTAGGAATAGTTTTCTACTCGTGGCAAGCAAATAGAATTGGTATGTACCCTGAAATTACTACAGAAAACATGGATTTTATAAATTTTGGTAAAATATAACAATATATGGTGATGTAAGAGATGTTGTGGAAAGTGAGAAGTCTCCAGTTTTTCAACAGAACTTGCATAGGATCACCCATAGTGATTTCTTATGTGTCTGCTCTTACCCCAAATGGTGACCCACCTTTTTGATTTCCTGGAGCTTTAAGTGCAGAATAAATGACAGGCAGGAGATGATGTGGGCATGCTGGGGGGTGACATCAGAGCAGGCACTGTTCTGCACGTGGCTCTTCCAACATCTGCCCAGGCAGGAGGGTGGACAGGCTTTGCTGGGCTGCAGTCAGCCTCTCTGAGCTTTGCTTTCATCATTGTTGCTTATAATTTTTTTTTAAGACTGTGCAAAAAGGATATAGTTTTGAAAATAAATAGGAAGTTCTTGGCTACTTCTACCTCTCTTGTATTTGTACATGTTCTACAGTAGTTCCTACTACAGAGTCAGCATTTGCTAACAGCACTTAGAGAAATCTCCTTTAAAAAAGGAGCCATTGTTCTTTGATGCTACATTGCAGTAAGGGTTGGCATTTTTATGGTGACTACTATATATTCAAAGCCACCATTTCTTAATTTGCTAATAGAAATCACTCCCCTGCAGCCTTGCTCTCATTTCTAAGAACTCTGGTCTGCAATGAGCCAGTCAGAAAAGCGTATCCGGGCTGTGGATGCAGTCAGAAAACTCATCAAGGTTTTCTGCTGGTTTTTATTCTACATAAAAGAATATCTAAACCCACTAATGTCTCTGAAACCAGAATGAACTGCTTATAATGACTTGATATGAAAAAAAAATCAGTTTCTTTATCATACAATAGGCTTTTGTACATCCTTTGAGGAAAGTGGTAGTGCTGTCTGAATTTAGGCTCAGTGAAATGCTGAAACATTAAATTTAATGGTGTTTCCTGTTCTAAGCTCTTCTGAACTGGACTTAGCAAAGACTAATGACCAATCCTTTGAACCCCCAAGTCTCCTAAGATTTAATTTGTTATTTCTGAGGAAAAAAAAATAAAGCATGAATAAATGATGAGAATAAGGGACACAGTGACCAGAGACAATTCGCCAGTGTCATTTCCATATTACAGCAGGGTTCCCAATTTCTAGAATTACTCATTATCACAATACTACAGAAAAAAAATTAACCCAAATTCAGGATGACAGCCAGAAGCAAGGGTTGCTCTGTTCCAAAGCTGCCTTGAAAGGTTCACAATATTTTCCAATTGTATTTAAACTCTGTACTATTTGGAACATGGAGAGTTAACAGGCCAGAGAAACCAACGCAAGCATTTAAGCCTCTGGTATGTTATGAGTCAAAATTCACTTGGTCGAAGGAAAGGAAAATAAACAGCTCAGCAAAATAACCTACAATATTTTTTCAGAAGTTATCTATTTGCATGAAATATAACTTTCACAAGAACATATAAGTTCTGACAATCCCCTTCACAGAAGGGTTTTCTTAGGTATTCAACTGAATTTCTTTTGCCAAACCTAGAAAGCACATGGCAATTGGTAGCAATTAGAACAGTTATCCAAAGTGTGACAAAACTAGGTTTAAATCCTTGATTCAGACCAGGGACTTCAACCTGGATCTTTCTCATCTTATACAACTGCACCAGTAATTAAGTATTCACTTACTCTGGGCTGGATCTATGAATCCATTTCACATTTTTATTTTGTTTTTATTTTGTCTGTTTGTTTCATCCTTATAAGAAATTTTTGCCTGAAAAAAATTGCTTGGAAATGGAGAAAACATTTTGCAGAGAGAGGGAACCTTACAGTAAATGTAGTGCTAGAGCTTATTTTGCTTTTATCTAAATGCTTTGTGAAACAGTGAAAAACCAGAAAATTACAGTTGTGTTTTAGGAAAAAGGCTTCGCTCACAAAACAAATTTTCTTCCTGAAAAGCAGTTTATGGCAATGTAGAAAGCTCTCTAATTGGATTTATGACAGGCAAGCAGTAATGGTAAAAAGAAATAATGTGAACAGAGGAAAAATAAATGCATATTAAATTTTACAGACACCTACACATCTCTCTGCTTTCCTGAACCAAGTAGTCAGTGTTTCCAGATTTCTGCCGATTCTCAGTTTACTTGGCAGAGGAGCGTGATTATGTGTGAGGTAAATAACCACACGGAATTAGCTACAATCAGCAGAAAGGCTTAGTGCAGCTGATGGGGAGATCAGCTGGGAAGTTCTGGATGACCCTGCCGGTGAGAAAGGCGTTGTGCTGCGGCGCTCTCTTTAGACAGTATTCAGCAAGTCTGATATTTATCTACCTCACATGCCAAGTCACCTGTACATTTTACCCTCCTTTTATACACTCTGGCAGAACAGCATCACCTTCTAAAATTTAGCTTTTCATTTTGAGGGTTGCTGTGCTTCTCCTGCTCAGCGTAGGGGCTGATTGCACAGCCCAGCCTGGGTAGTTCTGTGTTATCCTGAGTTGCAGTGTAACCGATCTAATCCTGGCAGGTATTAATGTTTTAAAACACAGCTGAAATTCTGCAGAGTGCTACTTAAAGAGCATGACTGCAAAAGTCACCTCGAAATCTTGCACTTATTTCTCACTTTCATTTGGTGCCATAAAAGACCTCCGCATCAATCATTAACAAGCTATTAACACATGCAGCTGATAAAAGCCTTCAAAATCTGGTCAATAACAATGACAGAAATTCCTGGTGTACAGCTGGTTTAAGCTAAGTCTATGGAGCCCACACCAGTTATTTCCTTGGCTAAAAGGTGCTTCTGGGTTGTTTTGCTTTCATCTCTGCCTGCATAACACACACAGAGGCTTCCTTTTCTCATCTCTGCTCTGCAAAACTTGTCCCTTCCCTGCTGCCTTTCCCACTCGTTCTTAAAAGCAGTTTGCTAGCACAGAGAGACAGGAAATTTTTTCATTCAAATGTCACCTGATTTTAATATTATTACCTGGTAGTGAGGGAGCTATCAAAGGGAAGAGAAATCTCAGTTCAATTTGCAATTTGGAAACACAATAAAATAGTGCTTATTAACCATAATGAACAAACAGGCTGTAATTTAGGCAACATCCTTCAGATATCTCCTTCCAGTTTTCTAAATTGTACCAAAACTCAGCCATACTCCTAGAATTAGTAAAGCCAAAACCAGCTTTGGCTACCTGAATAAATATATCTTTAGCATTTTATTATTCACTTGTTTTGATCATTCATTTTGTTAAATAAAATTTCTGATGTCATGAAACCTGCACAGCTGCTCAATTAGCTCATTACTTGTGTGTTACAAATGTCACTTGGGCTTGGGGGGGTTGGTGCAGTGTGTTACTGATGATTTTCTCATTGTCCCTGTTCCTAGTGACACTTGTCAATAATTACATTTACGTGGTGATAGTTTCTTGCCCCTATGCAAAGGAATTTAAGGTTAGATTATAGAGAAAAAGGCATCACAAACAAAACAGGCTTAGAAAAACATGAAAACACCTAGCCTCCATCTGCTCAAGTGTGATACACTTCAGAGCTCCCACTTCACATGTAAAACAGAACATGATTTATAATTTATGTCTACTTGGTGCAACCCTTCTCAAAGAAAAAAAATTCTTTGATGAAACACTGGCTTTATGTTATCATAAAACTATCAAGAAAATCACAGAACATTTGGCAATTTACCTCTACTACAGCATCTTTGAAGTTTGGATATTTATATTTTATTCACTTTTCAAATGAACTGTACTGCCGAACACAAACACAAAAAAAAGCGTGAGTCAATGCTGAAATGTAATCACAGCATTAGTAGCAGCAAACCACTGCAGGTATTTACAGACCTCGAGGTAATACTTAAGGCCCAGTTCTAAGAAGATTTTAAATATTGTGTAGTGTAGAATTTACACAGTATTCTTGATTTATTTAAAATCTATAAAACATTTTAAAAAAATCAAAGGACAAAGGCAGAAGCAATGCAGCTCCCAGATTCTGCAGAAGCACTAGTCTTGTCTATAGCTGCGGGGCTTTTCACTAACAAAATTACGGGTTTTTGAGAGCGTACTTGGGAGATGATTCTGCACCCCTCATGCCTGGGAATCACCCCAGTGATTAGGACTGGTTATGTCTAATAGGGTGAAACTCACTTTTGAATAAAATAACCTTTAAAAGGTTTAAATTAGACTTCTGCTAGGTTGCAGGCACAGAAATGAATCACTTATGTGAGAAGCCATTTCAAATCCACAGGATTATTTATTAACATAAAAGACACATGATCAAGGAGCAAATAGGGATGTAGGGTGTTGAAATCTGAAAGGATCAACCTCTGCATCATACAGGAAAGCCACATGATCCTTTCCTTAAATTCTGTAATTTTCGAAGTGCCTGTCCTGTGATGTCTCAGTTACAGCCTCGGCTGCTGTGCTCCAACAGGCAGAGGAGTCAGAGCGGTTTGTCTTTGCTCTGACAGGTTCATCAACATATTACAAGCTAAACACTGCACTCCCCCTTTATTTTCAGTCCATTTACTGAAGGAATGCATCATTCTGGTGCAATGCATTTCTCCACACTGGCTAATATCTAAGGCTGTGCTGAGCAGTAAGCAGGACTTTAAGGGTCAGACTAGAGGGATTTTCAAATATCTTTTCTCTTGCTTGTGACAAAACTAGGTGGAAAAGCTATTTGAAAAGTGTCAAAGTACTGTGGATTGGTTGACTTGATGAAAAACTGTTATTTTCATATAAATTACATTTTTTAAAAGCATCAATTAAATCTCCTTTAGCAAATCAACAGATTTGTGACATCACCTCTTAATATACTTACAGAAGGAAGAGATTTGAATTAGCTTCCTGTCTTAACTGCCCAAAATAAATCATATATTTGCAGTATAAAAACCCAGAAAATTAAATAGGTCAAAAGTAAAATTAAAAAGGTCAAAAACACAATTCAAAAGCTTTTAAAACATGATTTCGCAGGATTTTTTTTTTTTTTTTTTTAATACCCTCTTCAGGCCAGAGGGGGGAAAATATTTAAAAAGTGGATCTTATGCAACTTAACTCCTTTGGGCAGAGTTGCACTGCCCTCCTTGTTCCCCAAGAGCCCCAGCCCAGTCCGAAGTGGGGTGAGCACAAGGGGCTCCCCCCTGCCCAGCTGGCTGCAGGCTGTGCTCCCGGAGGCGCCACCTCCAGGGCTGCCCGAGCTGCCATCATCCCAGAGCAGCTGGGCTCTGTGCCATCAGCACCATCGAGCTGACAATTACTGCATTCCAGGGAAATTGTAGTTCGTATTTTACAAAAACATCTCTTTATTGATACAAGGAGTCAGGGCAGTAGCAGACAAATTCTTGCTACAGCTGGCCAGACTTTGATTTTACCATATGGATCCCAACCCTCCTGTATGGAACGAGACACAAATACTGTTGATGCTCAGTGGTGTCTGTGAACCAGGTCATGACAAGCCATCAAATTAGGGTGTCCTTAAGAATTTTTTACCCTTCATTTGAAAGCTGCCACCTGCTCACCTGGGAGACTGCTCTTCAGGCTCTCCTATCCACTGCTACATGAAATAAAAACAGATTCACAGGTGCTTTCATTGTGCTTTGAACCCTCATTCATAGTGCAAACTACTACAGTACCTGCAAAATCAGTGGAGTTCCTCAGAGTTGCAATAACCTGGCAGTATTGTCAGTGTGGAAAACAGGGACGTGAATAACTCTTGTAACCAAGGATTTTATATAAAACCTCTGTAAGGGTTTCAGCTTTTGTTTTGTGAGCCAGCACACTCACTTACATAAAGATTGAAGACCACAACAGGAGCTTTGCTCTCCAGATGAGAAGTCTTTGCAGCGAGGTACAGATGCAATTGATTGCCTGGTGAAATCGTGATGTTCAAAAATAAGTGAAAGCAGTGCCAAATTTGTTAATTTAGTGGGCAGCATTACAGGAGGAAAGAGGCTGCTTATGAAAATGCTGTAGCTTCTCCTGCTTTTTTTTAAGTTTTTAAATATTAAACCCCTCATTCAGGCACTTGCAGCTGTTCCACTGAGGGTTTCAGCCTGAGAGAGCAGCAGCTTCTGGAGCACCTGGGATGGCTGTGTCCACAGCCCCTCTACCTGGGCAGGCCAGCACCTCCTGTGGGTGATGACAGCCCGGGAGGAGGGTGCCTTTGTGGGAGATCAAAGGAATTCTTGAGGGGTCAGGAGAGGATGGCATGAGGGCTGGACAGCGATCCTGCTTGAGAGCCTTTCAGGCAGGTGATCCACTTACACTGTCATTTTCTTTCTATGTCAAGCAAGTATTTTCTTTTTCTTTATAAAGTGTCTCTGGCTCAAAAATGCCTTCACATTTCACCGGCCCCTTCTAGCTGAGTTCTGGGTGGCTGGGTTTTTATGTAAATGGGATTTGCAAGAAGTGTGAAAGAAGCCAATGTGCTTCCATTGGCAGGCAATAGTGTCAGAAGCTTTGCAAGGGGGAATATTTGTTTCCATGCGATTATTCCTCTATAAACAAAAATTTTATTGGTTGATTTAAAGGACCTGAGTGCTGAATGACTTCTCTGAAATAACTCATTTCCGCAGAAACTACAAGGATTTTCTCAGACTCCTTATGCATTTCATACTGAAGATTTAATTTCAGTGACCAATCTCCAAGGCCTTTTTTTCTTACCTCTCTATAAAGAGTCAGCCTTGGTTGAGTATGACATCACCAAACAAATGTTGCTAATCTGCTATTTTCTAATTCAAGTAAACCTTAGCCAAGTCAAGATGATGGAAAGCTGTCATACATGAGAGTTCACTGAATGCAAAATCTGGGCCTGTCCACCCTCAGCTACTTCACTTCCCATGAAGGGAGTTTGTTAATTGCTCTTAAATATACCCGCAATCTTGCCTGAGATTTAGGGAGTTTTAGTAAGTTTTTGAAAAGCCAAACAAAAACACAATTAATTTTAAAATGCTAAGGCAGCAGGAACAAATAAGTCAATGTTTAGAAAGAACACAGAGATTATTTAAGCACTGTTTATACTTATATTTCATGAAGAATTTAGCCTTCAATATTAGAAAAATTATAGGGTGGAGGTGGGAGTCAGGAGAGGGCATTAAAATCCTCAGTGGTTTAAGTTTCCTGAGAACTTGCAATTGCTATTCAGAGAGGTTCGAAACTTTCATAAGGAAACTCTAAACCAGGAAAAACTCATTTAGTTCAATTTAGATGCAATTTTAATTGAACCTGGGCTGATTTATGCTTTTAAGTATAAGTCATAAAGAACTCATCGGTTGCAACACAATTTCTTTTTGAAAATTACCATCTCCATCTTTCATCTCTCTTCCTGCTCTGTCAGCTGGTTTGTGTGGTCTTTTGAGACCTTAAAAGAGAACCAAAGACATGAGGAAATAAAAGCAGCAGTTACTTTAGTTGAGGTTGCCAGCCCTGCTCTGAGACTGCCATGAATTTTAAAAAAAAACAAGGTAGCCCACTGAGCATCAGGAAGAGAGAGCTTAGAGTCATGTATCTGAACACTTTGAACTTAAAAGAGGTTTTATGCAGGAGAGGAAGAGAGCTACAGTTCTGCCATTTACTTAATTTCAAAATAAATTTACTATTCAGGGTAAAAACGTAACTTTTCTTATTGTGCAAGAGCAAAGCAACATCTGAAAAATACTACTAGCCAAAGGCCAGATTCTTTAAATACTTTGCAAGAACTAATACATTATGGCTACTTATGTGAGTATTCCTGTCACAGGGGTGACAGGTTTAACTTACCCAGATGTGTTTCAGGGGAACACTCTGCTAACAGTCACACAAGACAAAAGCTAAAGCACAAAACCTGGTCTCCCACACCTCCAGCTTTCTTTGATTTTAAATGGGTGCACATGTCACTGGAGACAGAATTTTCCCCTAGCTGGGGACAACTATAACCCATACACCAGGGTGTGTAAATCATTTAGGTCTTGAGTTTAAGCAGCCTCTTCTCTCCAGACAAGTCCACGTTGCTTTAGCAGCTTGTTGCTGCTTATTTCAGGACTGTAATCTCAGTGAACACGGGTTCTCCTTTGTACCCATTCCAATGTCTAATTTTTTACATTGCCTTCTTTGCTTTCACTTTATCCTCCACCTATTCACTCCACCTGGCAAGTCCTCTGACACAAACACCCAGCTAGAGCTGATCCAGTATGCTTGGATGAGGAAACTAAATACACACATCCCCCACACCCCGAAACCCCTCCAAAAATCTGAGAAACATAGGCTGAGCATAAGCAAAGACAACTGATCTAGAGTCAGTTCTTCTGATGCTAATCTTACTGCAAATAATATACAGGATACACGAGAAAATGTCAAATCTATGCTACCTCACAGTTGCTGGCCTTCACTCCAGCTTGAAACTAATCCAAAGAAAAAATACAAAGGAAAGGCTGAAAGTTCAATCATTATTTCTAAAGTTTAAAAGAAATAAAAATGTAGCTCCCTTGAAACTATGTTACTACCTACATTATATATAATCTCACAAACTCCTGAAACAATATAAGTGTCTACAGCTATTAAATTTTATAGGTGCAAAAGGAATGCAATTAAAACAGGTTATATTTAAATAAAATAATTCCTTCTAATTAAAATGTAAATAAACACTTTATACAGCATGAAATGTTCTGTGTAATTGTTCTTCAGAACTAGATTTTGTGATTAATAAAAAAACCCTGAATTTTCACTGAAAAAGAAACATTTCTGAAATGCATCAGACTTACATCCAAACATCTTGTCAGAGCAAAATATTGGTGTTTTTAACACAATCTTATTCCATTGAAGTTAAAGTCAGGTGAGTGTCTCCGTTCAGAAAAATGAGCACATAAAACACTTCCAGTTTTAGCATCAAAGATGTGTTTACTGCAAACACAGAAATGTAAGGGAAATGAAATGCTGAAAAGGCCTGCAACAGTTTTAAGGACTTATTTTTAGAAGTTTTACATTGGAGACCACTAACCATAAAGTCTAGTTTTCATATGCAGCGCACATCAACGTTCCAGCTCCTGGGCCAACTGGATGTCGCTGCACATTTCCAGTCCCTAGAAAGCTGTGTAAAGGTGCAATGAACCCTGAGTGGCTGCAGTCCTCTGCTCTGCTCTGTGCCTTGCGGGTGCCCCAGCCCAGCGAGCGCCCGCGGGAGCTCTCAGCGCCCGGTGCCGCGCACGGGCCGCCAGCGCGGCTCGCTGACACGCACAGGATGAGGCCCCTAATCACTAACAGCTCCTCTGGAAACCCTAGCAGAGATAAAAAACTACAAAGACACTGTTGGTTCCAGTCCCCTTATTGAATTTTCATTGCTGCTTTTATTGTAACTATGAATTCAGTCCATAGTGTCACGTGTTCTTTGTTCTCCAGCCTGACATACATTTTAATACCCAGCGCAATATCTATGCAAAGACTAAGTGTGTTCATGTGTAGGAGGGTTAACACTCCTCTACAAACATGGTTATAGTTATAGATTAAAAGCAACACTTTCAATGATTCTACAGCTTAATATTTCCAACTCCCATCTCCTTCTGAAGGTTCTCCTCCCTTCCACCCCCCACCCCCCCACCAAAAAAACAAAATCTCTGCACAAGAAATGCTGAGCATACAAATTATGTCACTGACATCTGGAAAGAGACATGACTACCCAAGTAAAAAATAAACCCAACGGAGGTCATGGCTTTAACAGACTGTCGCTCTATATTTAAACTGATTGATTCATACAAAGACATAATTATAGAGAACATTGGAATCAGCAGCTCCCAGCACTCCGGATTGCAGGCACAATTGTGTTTACAAGAATTATATTTTAAAGACTACATCTGGCATAAGCTAATTGAAACCTAAATATTATGATACACAATAATTTAAACTTAAATTGTGAATAATGTCTACTTATTTTCCTACCTAGATAATAACAACTTTCTTTCAACTATACATGATCATGTATGATTTTTCGGGATATTCTTTGCATAAAATCTATTGGTTATGCAAATAAAAGGCTTTGGAGAATAATGTACAGTAACTAATTTGTATAATCAGTTTCCCTCAATTCAGCGTGATAATGATATGTAAAGCACATCACTACAGACTGTCTGTGAAATGAATTCTGTCTTAATATGCTAGTCAACTAGCCACTCGACCTTTGCACAGGCTCACTGTAAGAGGAGCAGAAAAACCCACACACATTCTTTCAATTTCTAAAGGGAAATTCGACTCTAGCCATAGAACAAAGAAAGAAGAAATAGAAGTAAAAGAAAATCAAAGAAAAAGTGATTTGGATTCAAGGGGATCAGATGTTTCATTTATTGCAGGTTGGAGACCTTCAATCAGTCAAATGAAAGACACATTTGTATTAAAATACCTACAAGGCAGAGAGAAAGCCTTGATCAGGTGTATTAGATTTAAGTTACAGCTCTCTTGCTGAGAGATGTGAACCTACCTTCCAGTCTATCTGTTCTCAATATTGAAGGTTTTCTGTGTTACAAACATGAGATGAAAGGTAGCTTGCTTGCCTTCCCACGTATCTGCTGGATATTAACTGTACATTTGAAGCGTGCACTACGAGGAGATGTGAACTCAGTGTGTTCTGCAAACATCACTCCTGGGGGGGACACTGAACCCATGTCAGGGATGTGACACCAAGTGTGGGGGAGGCTCATCTGTGAGCGGCTGCATCTCCAGTGGCCACCAAAAGCCCACGATTCCAAAGGTACAGCTCCTCTTGGCTTCAGTGGAAAACAGCTAACTTGTCCTGTGACAGGGCTGGAGCCCTGTTACACAGGTGAATAAAGCAACACCATAGAAAGAGCCCCTGCCCTGGCTCCTGCTGTGTGAGGACTGCAGTGTTTCCTTTGACTTCTCATTACATATTGTGCAGGTGATAACAAAAACCAGGCCCTGACCTTATTCCTTGCTTTTCACACCATCCCTTCCTCACAAAAACTCCTTGAATCCGCTGCTCTTGCCCAGATACACAGAAGAGCATCAAACCTGATGGCAGAGATCAGCTCCTCTTCACCTGCAGTCCTAAAATAACAAATTTGTTTAGATTGCCTGGAAGAGGGTCCCAAAGTGTTTTTTAAATTGGTTATTGTTGCTTGGAAAATACTGAACCAACATTATTCACAAATATTTTGTCTTATTAATGGTCTCTGTTCAGAATAGCTTTTGGTTTTGATTAATCTTTATCAAAGATCAGTTCAGTCCAGAGTAAATGTTCTGCAGAGGGACAGAAGCTCCATTACTGTTGGTTACATCACTCATCTCAATTTGTGAAAACGATGTCCAACCATTGCTCTGAGCTACCCCAGCAAGGATCAGAACTGGGATCCCTCCTAGCAGGGTCAATCTTCCAGCAGGGAAGCATCATCTCTCTTTACTTTGTCCCAGTATAAGGACCTCACAAAGGAGGCCACATACAACAGAAAATTCGTCCTTTTGCCTTTTGTGAGTTGGCACAGACACCAACTGCCAGCACAGTAGCAGCTACTGCCAAAATGGAATTGCATATAAGCCTCAGACCCAGGTATTGATCATCTCAACCCAAAGACAACTTTCTGCCATTGTAAAGAAAAATTCAGTAATTTAATAATAAGATTAATGCCGTAGGTGCCTACACTAGGCCCTTTGGCAGGAGGAACTCACTACACAAATAAAGCAGTAGGTTTTAGGGAGACTATTCACTGGGAAGACAGCTTCCCCACTTTGTTTCTCAGGCTTCACCCCCAATGAACAACTATTGCATTCCACAAAGTAAACCACCAAAAACACAGTCTTTACTCAGACCCCAATTTTAAATATTACCTTCTGTTACCCAACTGGCTTTTTCAACAGGCCACTAAAACTCTGATTTCTGCTTTTATGTATGCATAGCTACAGATATTGTGCAGTAATATGAAAATTTTAAAGCTGTCCTGCTTGTTAAATAACATCACAGAATAGCCTGAGTTGGAAGAGACCCAGAAGGATCCTCAAAAGACCAACTCTTACACGAATGGCCCATATGGGGATCGAACCCACGACCTTGGCATTATTAGCACCATGCTTTAACCAACCGAGCCCTCTGTCATTATAAAGTTCAGCTGATCTTTTCATTTATACAGCCATAAATTTTCCTTTGGTCCAGCAGAGGGGTTTTCTTTTGTTTCCTGATTTTTAATACTTTTGAAATTAAAGTAAATACTCCCTCAATAAAATTTGAATAATGCCACATATTAGTGCTGTATAGTCATTGTTTCAGAGCTGGTCAAAGGGTGAAAAAGGGTGAAAAAGCATAAATAGAAGACTTAAATAAAGTTTATTTTCCTTTCAGTACATATCTAATTTTTATTTGTTTGTTCTGTTAAACAGAGGACCCAAAATTGTACAACTTCCAGGCTGAATGGGGGAAATCTACACAAATACTTGTATCCTCCTTACACATCATGGTAACCAAGTGGGTTATAGAGGAGCAGCATTTACACAGCAGTACAGCTGATGGAATAAGATAAATCCTGCACTTCAGATGTGGTATTTCATGTACAGTTAAAATCTGCTCAGAAGGAAAGGAGTTAACACAAGGCTCCATCTTTAACAAAGAGAACAAAAGGACACGACATTGTGGAATGAATTCCACAGGGACTTCATTCTATTTAAATTGAAATCTCTTTCAGTGCACGAACTTTTAATGATTTAGCCTGATATGTCTTTTTTCCAAATACAAAAGATCAAAACACGAATTTCTCCATCTAAGGAAGTTTGTATTTGAGGTGAAGTGGCCACAGAAGAAGAATGTACAAATTCTCCATGGAGTGCACAGGGGCTGAACACAATCTGTGACACTCTGTTGTGCTTGAACCAAAACACAGGATGGTAGTGATGGCATGATATGCAAAACCATGGTTTGGAAAGAAATGGTGAAAAAAAAAAAAAAAAAAAAAAAAAAAAAAAAAAGTACTTTGTTATGAAATGACGGCAGATTTCTCTAGTAGCCCATTGACCTCAGTGCTGCATGTCTGAGCCCCAATATTATTATTACTGCACAAACACCATTCTTAGAAATCTTTTGTGGCAGCACATACTGTCGTATTGTTTTCAGCTCTTGCCATTTACCTTCAGACCAGTTCTGATCCAAGCAACAATAAAAACAGCAAGACTGAAGCTTCATAAGACATCCAGAAGTAGTCTTAATATTTCTTGAGTAGGCATTATTTTCAGCAAATTTTCTGAACACCCTAGTTAACACATTTAAAAAATTCCTGAATGCCTTACAAAGCTGTTGTCCAGAAAACATGAGACTATCTGCCTGTCAAACAAGCAGTGAGGGTTGGCTGTAGGCCCAGAAAAAACTTGCCCTGAGAAACTCCAGCAGTTGTCCTGCCTCCTTATGCAGTGGATGGCTCCATGTTTCACATCTTAACCTTCAACTACACTTCAGCCAAACACACAGAATTATACTGACGTAGGACTAATTTAACATGGGGAATGTCATGTGATATCTAAAGTACTTCAGAGTCATCACAATAAGCAAACCTGACTTCTGTGGGGGAATGAGGACTGGTAAATGATTAGTTAATTCAATAAGTGAAAGGTCACTGTCAGAAAATACTGAAATTTATCAGGACTCGTGAAAGCCTTACTTCTGAATTACCTGCAAGCAGCTCCTAAACAGGAGCTCAGCCAGCCGTGCCTATTGAAGGCTGCAGGAACTGTGAACTTCCCCTAAAGGCAGGAGGGCAGAAAAGCAGGTAGGAAGTGTTCTCTAATGACCTGTGTTTGAGCAAGACTGTTCAAAACCATGTTAAGAGATCACAGTTTTACATGGCTCCAAAGTTTTTTAGCAGAGAGTATGAAACCCTGACTCAAGCTCCATTTAAAATGAGAAAAAAAAAATCACATAAGAAAAGGTTGGTCTAAAAGGGGACCTCAGGGTTTTGCTCTACATTTGGACTTCTTTCAATTCACATTCAGTGCAGTGAAAAGAAGACTGTTCTCTGAGATTTAGTGGCACAACCTACATTTTGCAGCAGTTCATTTCACACATGAGAACACCTTGCAATGAAGAGACAGTGGTGTGTGGGCACCGGCAGTCACAAAGAGGACAGCACTGCTGTGCTGGCACTGCCAGGGAGGCACAGCCCTGAGCCCAGGCAGAGGTTCAGGGTTCACTGCCATCACCTCCTCCCTCCCTGGACAAGAAAAGTGTCTCCTGGCCTCAGAAGCAGCAAATGTTTCAGAGGGGAAGATTGTGCATTTGGCAACATGGCTGGATTCTCATCTCAAGGGAGAAATCTGCTTTTACCCCACACAGATTGCTAGAAGGATGCTCTCATAAAAGGCTGGAGGCCAGGGAATCTTCAGCCTCCCATTTCTGCCCAGATTCCAAATGTAATGCATGAAACAGAAGAGATGTACACTGGCAAAACCACCTCGAGTGCAAAAGAGTTGGGTGAGAACCTATCATGGACAGCAACAATTCTTGCTAATCTGCCCACACTGCTCCAGGTACGCAGCTAAACTTTAAAGATGGAATAATCATTTTCTAATCACATCTTGCCAAAACAGGGCAGAATGACAGCTCAAACAAAGAGAAGCTACCATCTAACCTAAGATGAATCCAATTTCTTTTTTTATGGAATATTAGAGTCTTTTAGGAGACTCTAACCTGACATATGCGTCCAATTTTTGGTAAATAATCACAATCATTTTTCCTTTGATGTAGAATATGTGAAAAGTAAGAAATATTTCCCAATTCCAGCTTGTTAAAGTGGAAGCCAGACTTTCATCCATAGCAAATTATTGTATCAGGTCATCTCAGAAATGTCTGGAACTTCTTACAATCTAAAGTTTTTAGCTAGAAAATGTTATTGTCTCGCTTGTGGCCATTTCAAAAACAGAATAAATTAAAATTAAATAACAGTACCAGGACCTATGACATAAGGGGTTTGAGGCCAAAGCAAATTAATCTATATCTTAAAAATAAATAAGGGCCTTGTTATTGCAGAAGAATGCTGCCACCACACTGCAGAGCTGAGCTATCAGATGCTGTCCCATCCCTGCCACTTCCTCATAAAATGTCACATCTCCCGTACGTAACAGATACATTGCATAATGTTGCAGATGGCACAGGTCATAACAGCCAGGATTACATTTATTAAAATCAGATGAAATGCTTATCACTAGAATCAATGCTTTTCCATGCAAGGTGACCTGAGTTTCTTTTTTCTGAGCACTAGCATAAGATCTGCTGTAGAAAACAGCTACAATTAATTGTTACTGTGCATTGATGCCAATTATTATAGACACCTGTAAATTTCATAAATGTTTGAGTTTACAAACAAACTGGATCCTCAGTGTCATTATTTTTATTTGCTTTCGCCGCAATTAATCCTGCAACTCTTTTTGCTCACATGAGGGCTGGAGCAACGGCTAGTATCTTCACAACTCACACAGGAACTGTTGGATAGGAGTGTCAGCAGTGCTCTTTGCTTTTCCACAATCTCCAGATAAAATGGTTACGGACAAGGCAAGGGAACTGGAAAAAAACCCCATAGCAGCATTAGCCTGGACCTTCGTCCTCGGATAGAAAAAGCAGCCGAGCACCCGCCCAGCCCCCGGGAGGAGCAGCACATACCAGCGACTTCCAGCAGCCACCTCCGGCTGCTGCTGAGGCCTGGGAAGGGGCTTTGTCTCGGGAGGGGGGCACAGGCTCCAGCCCAGCCTCCTCACTGCCCAGCTTGAATATTTTATATTTATTTCTCTCTCCTCTCCTTTGCGGTGGCACTTGTAAATCTACCTTTCTCAAAATTCAATAAAACATTAATTGAAAAGAAAAAAAAAAAAAAAAAAAAAAGGAGAAAAGTCATTTCAAGCCCAACAATAAAAGGCCAATTGACTTCTCAATTTTCTAGTGGGCAGGAGAAGAAATCAGGCATACGCAGGGAGAAACTCAATTCTCCAAAGCTCTCCCCTTGAGGAGTTCCAGCCCTGCCGTCTCAAGGGTGCTGTGTCCCCTACCACTCGCTCAATTCCAGCTGGGTATTATTTTCTCGGCTCCGAGGGAAGCAAGAATTCATTCTGCATTATTGATGACTCCGGCTCAGCCGCTGCGAGGGCCGCGCTGCCGGGGCCGCTCCCTCCCCGCCCGCTCCTTGCAAGGCGGCCGAAGGAACACAGCGAAACAAAACCGGGGCGCTGCGGCACAAGGACAGACCTCACCCCCAGCAAAGCATCAGCCCCGGGAACTCACGCCGTAAAGGCAGCAGAAGGACAGGAACAGCTGAGAGGGAAGGGAAAGGGGGTTGGCACTGCGGGGCACTCGATCCGTATTTCAGCTGATCCATCTTGCCGGGAAGTTAAACAGAATACCGACCCCCAGACCGTGACTCTGAAGCAGACTGAGCTTCTGCAACCTTCTGGCAGAACAGATCTGATCGCAGAAACACCAAACCCCGACTGAGCCCATCAGGGCAGGCGTAGGACACGCACCCCTCACAGTGATGGAGTCCTTTCCTCTTTCTGATCTTTGCCTCTTGCCCTTTCTCCTTGGTTGTTTTGTGGGTTTTACCTTCCTTCTTCCACACCCTAAACAATTATTTCATTTCTCCTAGAAATCTCGGTGCTGAACACCTGCAGGTACAGAGGCTGCACGGTAGTAATGAAGCCTCAGTGTTTCAGATAGGAATGGTGGAGGTACATTTAATTAATGAAGAAGCACTTCAGATCTGGGGATTGCCAACTAGAATTGGTGTCCATGGCCAGTGAAATGCAAAATAAATGTGCATTTTTGTAGAAATCGGTTCAGTCAATCAATACAGAGCTGAGTTGCAAGTTGCAGACCAGTTCCAGTCCAGTCCTTAAGAGCCTCATGGGCTCTTATTCCTCTAATTTCTCCACAATCACATGCTGTATCAGTAGTTTGGTCCTGGAATGTGACTGTTTACAAAGAACTACACCAATTTCCTTGCTTCTAAGAAAAACAGAACTCATAGTCACAGGTTCACAACTAAAAAGCAACTGTAAGAATACATTTGGTTCATCCTAAATTAATTGAGAGAAACATCAAATTGATTTTTGTGATACAGATCTAGAATGCCAAGTGGTTTCTTCCATGAGCTTTTATGTAGTTCTAGGAAATTTGGGGAAGAAAACCCTTTTAGAAACTATAGACATTTAGTATTCAGACAAAGTGTTAGATCTGAAGTTTCAAAGTACTAAAGGAAGGAAGTAAAAAATTTGTATTCAGGTTCATACTTTTCCCCTTCCTAGAGCTAGAGGGCTTGAATCAGCAGCTCCCCTCTGGTTGTAATAGTGCAAGAAAAACCTTTCATGAGTTCTATAATTATGCCTTTATTTCTGTGTGTATATGTACCAACTAAAACTGTCTCTATTATTTACAATCATGAATGGAGAATAAGAGCAGTAGAAGCTCCCCTACTTGCCCAATTTGTGGATGTTACACATAATTTATTTCTACATATTTGGCAATGTCTATTCACTATGTTTTGTATATTCTGGCTTCCCCACCCCCAATGCCCTCCTTGCATTGCCTGTGCAATACCTGAACATCTTGTGACCTTTGAACACCTCTGTCCAAACTTCTTACTTGCCCAAAACAAGGAGATACAGGAGTTATTTGAACTGTTCACTGAAAGACAGCAATTTAAAGAAGCTTTACAATGAAATTCTATCTTACTCCAACAGTTTCAATGATGGTGAAAAAAACACCTAAAAAAGTTCAGCAATTTCACACAGTGGAAAACAGCCCAGGGCACAAGAAAACTAAAACCAAACAGTTTGCCGTCAGTGCTGTAGACTGTGTTCAGTAAAAACAAAAGATCAAACAAGTTCTGTAATCATTATATAAAGCACATTTGCTATGGCATGTGAAGAAAACATGCTTCCTTCCTAATACTAATTAACATTAGAGAGTTGTGGGCTGAAATGTGGGATAAAAATAGCTGTTTAAACTAATCACTCAGCAAGATGTAAATGTTACATATAAAGTATACCTAACGGGTTGTAATATTTATCCCAGAAGTAAAGAAAGCTTTCACTACTCATGAATTATAAAAGTTTCTCTTCCTGCC
This sequence comes from Sitta carolinensis, assembly GCA_032173965.1. Classification (NCBI taxonomy): domain Eukaryota; kingdom Metazoa; phylum Chordata; class Aves; order Passeriformes; family Sittidae; genus Sitta; species Sitta carolinensis. The sequence continues at coordinate 18,950,329 of CM063292.1, forward strand.
TCACTGCAACAATGTATGGACTCTTTGCAAGTATGTGATAGCTCTTCATAGAATGTCTACAGTTTTCCTTATTTGTAAGTATTAAAAAATTTTTGGAGGAGCCACAGTTGTGGGGAGCGAAGGAAAGTGTGAGCAGAAAATGTAACGCTAACCTGTTTCATAACCAGCACAGAGCTATTCCAACTGCCCCAGCCACACTGTGACGGTCAGCTGTGTCCAGGCTGGAGGGCTGCAGACAATGCAGAAAAAGCCACAGCTGACCACAAGACTTCACCTGAGCAACACTTCTGCATCTCCTCAAAGAGCTTTCCTAACACACACAAACCAAGCAGCTCTGCATAACAGACAGTGGCATCCCTAGATCCACCTTTGTTTCTCTGAAATTATTTCTCTGTTCAGATGTGCTCCATCCTTCCACAAATAAATCCCAGAAAATGTTATCTTTCTTGTCACCTCTAGCTATTCTTTTGCCTTTCTCCATGCTATGGTTGCCCCACTGCCACCAGCATCACTGCTCAATGGCTCCTCATGGATAAAAGGGGAAGGTGTTCAATGACTGGCATGACACTGAGCAGACCACCAAAGTATCCAAAATATTCCTAAGCATAAACTGCATTATAAAGTTCAGGAAGCCAAATGTTATTGAAGTGATATTTCAATAGTTTCCTAACAGCAATGTTTCAGATGTGCCCTAGTAATTTCCCCCAGCAAGCATTCCAGATATTGTAACAACTGGAGAAAAGGTGTTGAAAGGTGCAGTGCTTAAGTGTTGCACAGTTGAAAGGTCTACACGTTCCTGTCTGTTTAGAGAGGTAGAGTAGCTCCATCCTCCTGGATTTCTAAGCACCTGTTGAGCTCTGTGTCTAAACCAGATAGCAATGAAATATGTTCTTGAGTCACAACAGTGTTCTGCAGGACTCAGCTGAAATATATCAGCAAAGCACATGAAAACATCTCTGGGATGCCTGCCCCCCTCATCCCTCATTTGGCTGCTTTGGGCTGGATTCAGGAGTGCTTCTCTACCCAGCAGAAGCTCATCACAAGATACACTTGCCATCAGTTAGACCAGTTATATTAGGGTAATATGAAGACAAGGTTGTCCATTGGGTGCTAGGCCAATGAAAAAGAAAATTGTGGGGTTTTCCTGGATCAGCAAAGGAAATAAAACACCCCTCTGAGCAACTTCTGTAACCCCAGTCAGATCCTAATCTCAAACTACCTGGAACTCCAATCTCCTGCTGCAAACATCCCAGCATAACCATTTCAGTCTGTAAAGACTAGATAAATGAAAAGTAGTCTGTAGGAGACAGTGCAACCCACAGCAGCTTGTTCTCTATGTCCTCTTCCAGGACTTTGTCAGCAGATGCTTTAGACCTAGGAAGCAGCTGAGCAAGAGCTCTGATGGAAAATCTTCAGGAGCAGAGGCTTAATCTAGTAGAAAGGGCAGGCCATTCAAAAGCACTGTTTTAAAGTTAGTCCAAACTGACAAAGTACTTCAAATAATCTGGCCAGTTAAACTCAGTCCAAAGCCTCCTAGGTCAGCCAAAATATCCCACTTGCCCCAAAAACACAGCCAAAATAACTGAAATTTTAAAAGCATTTAGGCATAACGCGTCCCAAAGCTTTCCTAAGACAAATTCATTCCATTGAAAATGGAACTGCTTAGGGCAACACAAACACCACCTCTGCTCCATCTTAAGACATGATTCATACCACTAATTGCTTTGTTTCCCTCTTGCAGCATGTAGTGTTTGGGCTTCTTAAAAGGGTCATATTGAATTAGCAGGTTCACCTTGAAACTGCACAGTGGGACAAAAAGCTGAGTGCCAAACAGCACTCCAGAGGGACCAGCTTGCAAGAACGCAATTCTCCCCTGTTCAGTGAGAGGAACAAGTGTTGTGACAACCTTTAAATGCTCAGGTCCAAACCACAAATCTTCTCCCACGTTCCTTTCAGGTTGCAGCAGAGTGTCCAAAATGCACAGGCTGCATTCTGAGCACCTGGCAGGAGATCCGACAGGGAAGCACTGGGGGAGCTGCATATCTAACCACAGACATATTGCAAAGATCAGCTATCAGAGACTGGTTATATGGCTGTCACAGCTCATTGGATTTCTTTGTCTTTATCCACTCTAAGCATGTAAAAGTCAGCCCTGTGTTCCCATGTCTAAAAGTATTCGGTAAAGCTCATATATCTTCCAAAGGGGAGGGAACAAGAAATAAACTCATAAAATTCTGACTTAAAATAACATGAAATAATAATAGTTTTCTTCAGAGAAGTTGAGAACAAGTTGTGGAGAGAGTAACAGTGGTGGTAACATCTTATAAGGATTTAGTTTACACATGTGACCTATTTGGTGCATTGTCTCAGTCATGTAGTGCACAGGGAGTTGGAAGTGTAACAACAGATAAAAGATATGGCTTCAACTGCTGAAAAAATGTGAGCCATTTCAGCCTCCCTTGTACAGCTCTCACTCACAGAGGGAAGATCTTTCCAGCAAAAGGAATACAATGCAGAAAAATCCCTCTGAGGAATTATAATGCAGAGCATCATTTATGCAGTGTTCCTCAATAAACATTTTGTGGAAAAAACCCACTTGGCTATCTTCTAGTGAGCCTCATCATTGATTTCTGAGACCACAACAAGGTAGGTCCTCTGCAGGTTCACACCTCACAGCAAGAATCATTCAAGATTTCAGAGCACGTGCTATATTTTACAGAATAAAGAATAAACTAGAAGCAACAGTTCAGTATGGAAGCAGGCTGACTTGCAGGTGGCCTGGCCATCTATCCTGTGATGCAAGAAGATATACAGGATGACTATTCCTAGGTTGGTGTGTGTGGACTTGTGTAAAAGTGTAGGTGCTTTAATGAGCATCTTCCTTCTGCAAGGTTCATCATGGTGATGATAAATTTCATGTAGGCTTCAGAAGTTCCACCATGGTCCATAATTAAAGAACAAGTGCTTCAGTAAGATTCTCATCAACAGAGTCTGCTTCAAATGTCATCTTTCCATGTGCTCCAGCACTACACATCCCGTGAGCTCCTCGGATCATTCGAGACCAGGCTGCAGCACCTCCTGCAGGGGGAAGGAGCTGCCCTGCACTCCCCGGGGAGCTTTTCCAGAGCTGTCTGCTCAGTGCACAGCAAAGCACTGGCACAGTGTGAACAAACGAGTTCTCATCTGAGAATCTGTCGGGGGAGATCTCGGGTGCTGCATTGGCTTCAGAACAAAAAAAATAAGGTGGGTGACATTTTCTTTTTCCCAGCAGCTAACTCATCAGCTGTGCAAGCAGCAGCACCATGTAGAGCAGAGCCCTTGTCCCTAGGAGCTTATGATCCAGGAACAAGCAGCAGGAAAACCAGGACACCGAAGCAAATGCAGGCAAAGCTGGTCAGCCCTCCTGGCCCTGCTCACAGCGCAGCCCCAGCCTGACCACTCACAGTTACAATCAGGTTTTGGTGCAGTAAGATGGGAAGGTTTAAGGGAAGAGAAGACAGATTTGGAGTTTTTTAGGGAAATCCTCCTAAGTCCAGCTAGTCCTCACTCCACAACTATTTCTCTCTTTCTGTTCTTCCACCTTATTTTGCCCTTAATCTCACTGCGCATTTTTCCTCCCAGCTCAAAGAGCAAACTCACAAGGGAGCCAGATGTGCTGAACGTATGGGTATAAAGAGGTAATCTGCATAACAACAAGAACCATGTGAAATAATCTCATTTTTCCCATCTTGCTTCTATTTTTTCCCAGTGGAAAGAAATAAAATATAGACCTAGTTCATGGTTTGTTCTTTTCAAAGCAGTTCCATTTTCTTTCACTCCTTCCTCCACCTTTCAGGGTTTGGATATAATATATGGCTGTACAAATAGTTGCCATCCACATGCATGTATGCTTTACTGTTTTGCAGCTGTATTTGCAAAGATCCTTTCTCTCCAAATGATATCATCTAAAGTGAAAGACAAGTGCCCCCTATGGTTAAGAAAATAATCTATTGTTCAAATTACAATTATGCTACATAAATGGAGTCCTATCAGTTTCCCTCTGAGCACAGTGTAAGCCCAAAGAACTCAGTAAGCAGCAATTTTGAGAAGAGAGAATCGTGAAGGGAGAAAAAAAGAAAATTATTGGTCCATTAGCTGTAAAGAAGGATGATTCTCTTTTGATCTATGTTGCTAGAAGCCCATCGGGGATGCTGAATACAGAGATAAGGCTCTTGGTCAGGGTATTTGAATACACAAATTTGAATAGCATCTTAACCTAGACCACACATTCCTCTAAAGAACTGATATTTTTCTCATTATATAACAAATGTGTTTCATCAGCTTCCTACACTCAAAGATCCAAAACTGGAAGCAAGAGGAATTCCACAGAGAGGAGTTTCACAGAAAGGGATGCCATCTTCTCACCTCAATTGACAGTGAAGAATGGAAAGTGGCTCAAGAAGCAGAACAAATATTAAAGCTTGAGCCCAGGTGTCCGAGTGGTCTCTGCAAAATCTCTCTTCACCTATTAAGGCGGCTGGATTTTGCAAGTACCTTGAACCTGGACTCTTAAGCACCATGCACCTATAAAAACCTGGCCTCAGCTGTGGGTGCTGAAGACCTACAAACACATCCAAAGAAAATCTGGTCTGCTGGATCTTACCCAAAAGCCAGCAGAATCAAACTTTGGACCGGTTTTGAGAATTTTTGCTGAAAGACGTAAGAAACTGGATCTTCTCCTTGTGCTGGTGCACCATGCACATGAGAGAGAGCCAGCAGCACTCCCAGCCAGAGGAGGGAGGGAGAGGGAGCTGTGGTCACAGCATGTTGGTTGCAGGACCATGATCAGGAGGCAGTATCTCTTTAAGAAGTGATTAAACACTAGAATTTAGTGCCTCTGACAATTTTGCTGTTACCAATGTGCCTCTTCCATGTCCAGCCTACTTTATTCTGTTCATTGTTCAGAACAGACCACCACTGAAGTTGTCATTTTAAAATACTCTCTACTGTGATTAAACAGCTGCTGCACTCAAGTAGTTCTACCTTCTATTAAAGTTTGTAAATAACAATATTTTAAAAGATGCAAGAAGAAAATAATCTGGTATATAATAGTTGCTTGATTTTTTACATATGTGTAGAAAAAATAAGCACATTAGATCTCTAGTCATCAATTAAAAAATAGTTGGGGGGGAGGGAGTAATATCTTAATAAGTAACATCTGACCAAAAAGTACTTAGTAAATCATACCTTAAGTGTGGCCAAAAACTGTAAGATTTACTGCAAGTAAATCACTATTGCTCTCTGAGTCTGAATAGCTTCCATCTGATTTCAGTATGGAAATACACTCCATGGAAGCACAGCCTTGAACTTCAAAGGACATGCAGGATGCTACTAATTTCTGTATCTGACAGTATGATGCAATGTTTGCATTTGCATCTCTGCACTTCAAAGTGTGGCACTCCGAGATAAGGTCTCCGTTTATTTTGACATGGATTCACAGAGGTGAACAAGAAAGCAGCACCCGAAACAGACAGTAACTCACCCAAAAAGCAGGGAAAAACCCCCAATCCTGCTCTGTTTGCTTCTCTCTGAATTCAGTAATGCCCTGGAGACCAGGGATTACAGAGGAAGAGTACAAGTAATGGTTGCAGTACCTCAAGTAATCTCCAGTGTCCAAAACATAGTGTCAACATATGGTACTCAAATGCAGATTTGGAACATCTTTGAAGAAATATTGAATCTGACTAATGGGTAAAACACAGACCTAGCTGCCTTTTTTACTTTATTATTTCATACTGATGTTGTCAGAATTTCAAGTAGGGCAGCTAGATGCCAGTGCATCTTTATTCTGTGAATTATACAGAATTTTATGTAAAAAATATCACCAAAACGAATTCTGATAGTCTACTTTACTTTTTGCTAACCTGGCGAGACCAGGACCCTACAGGATAATGACATAAAAGGTTTTGTCATTTTATAATGACACTTAAAAATTCACACTTTACATGTGTACAGTGTCTCTCACATTGTAGTCCTAAAGAAGACCCTAAATGCTGGGATATGTTCACAACTGCAGTTCAAATCTTATTCATACCATCAAAATACATAAACAAGTCTCCTGCAACTACAGTTCCTAGAACTGTTCTCACCTCCCTTATGTAAAACATCAAAGTATTCTTCAGTGCCAACAGCTGCTGACCAGGAGCATATATACAACTGCTATAATTATTTATTTATAATCAATTAAGCACTGAACATGTTGAGCAAAAACATTCAGGAGAAAACAAAAGATTCTTACAAATCTGACAGAACAGAGAGAGGTGTTTGTGGGCCAAAAGTGGAAAAATCTTTAAGCTGAAAATCGAGAAGGAAATTGCTGACATTTTGAAGCCCTGTGCAATGCAGGTTCAAACAGCTGCACCTAAAGTCACATTATGTAAGATACCACTGTCACTAAGGTTCCTAATTGTGGAGTAATTACCAGGTATCACATACCCTAGGTATACACTGTCCTTATAATTTAGTTTGCATAATATGCCACTACATGAAAAGGATTGTCTTTGTATTTAATCATCTTTGATTTTTTCAGGGTTTTTTAAGAAAAAAAAAAAAAAAAAAAAAATATCAAAGCTAACAGGACTCAGAAGATTTGCGTAATAAACATCATATGCAGATTTTTATTTCCCAATTCAGTTGGAGATCAATGAAGTATTTTGAAGTTTGATTAAGGCAGTTAAGCATCTCAAAAGTTCCTGTTTCAACATTAAAATAAGTTGCGTGATACTGCTGTATTAATTTTTTTAAAAGGAATAGCAAGTTTCATTTGCTCAATTAAAAGACTAAAATCAAATAGTGTTCAAAGTAAGAATTCAGAATTAAAATGCTACTTCTCACTCATTATGGTTAGTTATCATTCACTCGGTGCAATATTTACGCATATTCCCAAATCCCTTGGTCCTTACTGAGGCAAAAAAGGTCAGCAGGAGTTTTGACTACATACTTCAGGATTTGGCCCATATGGAATTAGAAACCTATATAATTCCAAGCATTTTCCCTGTTATATAGAATTCTCGCATACTTAAGCAACTTTGTATTTAGAATGAATCTCAGAGCTTAAATGCACCTCGCATCTGGATCATAGATTGTGCTCCATATTATACAATCTGCAGTTACTGGAAATGTTTGTATCCTTTACTGAGAAAGAATGATTCATTTCATAGAAATTTTCATCTGCTATTAATCTTCCAGGATATAGTTAGTGTTCTGATATTTTCAGATATTGTTTTATGGAGGGATTTAAAGTAGCTCTCCCTTGGCAGCCTGCAAGATTACTCAGTGATTATAAGCAACTCAATACTGTATGACAGCATTTCCATGCAAGGGACTTACAATCATGTTTCATTAATTCGGCTTGAATGAAGCCTCATTTCAGGCCTTGAGGAGCTTAAGATTTATGTGAAATTAATAACATAACAGATGTCTTCACAATTTGGTTCCTCTGAAAAAAACTGATTACTTTGAAAACTTCAATGCTTTAAAATGCAGACTGAGGGAGTTTTTACTCTAGGGTAAAGAGTTACTCGTTTATATCAACTGAATCTCTGAACTAAGTGGAATTTAAATGTCAGATTTATATTAAATAGTCATATTCACCATTATTACATGTAATAAACAAAAGCCTACTACTTTCATTAATAAGCAGTGTTGGACATTTAAACTAAAGCTTAGAGAGATAAAGTCAGCACCTTTGCTAAGCAGTAAGAGTAAGTGAGACACAAGGGAGGCAAAAGAAGAATATCCAGGAAGCCCTGGGTTTTTTATCTTTGTTTCTGATAATTTAATCATCTTTTCCTCATAGGAAAACAAAATGCATCTGTGCTCACACAAAACTCCCCACTTTATAAGAGTTGAAGCTGTCTCTGGTGGATGCACATGCCTGAGGCCAAATGCCTTCTTTCTTTCACAGGACACTTTAAACGCTGGCTTCTCTTTTTTTTTTTTTTTTCTTTTTTTTTTTTTCTTTTCCGTTTTTTCAAAAATTCAATTCTTTTATCTAGGCTTCAGCCACACTAGGTGCCTTGCAAGCTGAATTTTAACGCATGTATGAGCAAGGGGTTTATCTTTAAGGAAACTGTCTATGCGATTACTTCTCCAAGTCCCACCCACCCCCCCACCCCACCCCCGAAAAATAATTGAAATAAAAATTATCTCTTAGCTTTGCTTTTTGATCCGATATGCTGAAGGGCACGGGGAACAATGCATTTTTGATTCACACACTCAAGTACAGCTGATAGGATAGTCACTGTGATGGCTCGATATGCAAATATGTTACATTAAGGGTTGAAAAACTGACACAGTGCAGGGTATTACAGCTAAGACACTATCAGCAAAATCATAACAATTAGCTGTTTGATTGCTGCAGACACGGTTCATGCACCAGCCTCACATTTATAATGAGGTCTCCTGGATCCCTTTCTTGTCTCGCCCCACCCTCAGCACCATGTCCACATTGATACGATGCCTCGCCAAGAGGTAAGGGCTCCGAGATAAAGACGAAATATCAAAAGCATTAGTATAAATTACAATTGTACCTTATTAGCTATTTAATTACAAGAGATATCAGAGTGGAGCTTGCTGATTTCATGCTTATGTTAAAAGTTACCATGGCAGTATTTCTCCCTTGCGAGACAGCATCAGGAATTATTGCTAGCACATGCTAAAACAGACAAAGCAATGTATTCTCACCACATTCTCTCCCTGTCTCTCTCTAAGTTTAATACCAAGGAATTCCTTAGACATCTGACAAAAAAAAAAAAAAAAAAAAAAAAAAAAAAAAAAAAAAAAAAAAGCAATGTCGATATGTCTGGCATGGGGCTGTGAACCAGATCTGAATTTGGAGATAAAGTCGGCATGCTAGGCCTAAGGCGGAGGGGACTTGTTCTGCTCTCCAAGAGGGACACCCGATTTCCCGAGCACCAGCACCCCCCTCCTCGCCCACACCCCCCCGAGGGATGGCATTAGCCGTGCCTCCAAAAACAGCTGCTTATCAGCTCCTCTGGAGGGAGGAAGAAGCAGTGGGTGGCAGAAGGTTGTTGCAAGGAGCGGGGGGGTTGGAGCAAGGAAGGGGGGTGGGGGGAAGGAAGAGGACCAAAAAACAGGAGACATTAATAAGGATGAAGGAAAAGGAGGGGGAACTGTACTCTACCCAAACATGGATGCAGACAAAGGCCTGATCAAGCAGCACATTTATTCACATGCCACTGATTTCTTCTTATTTACAAACATGCAAGATAATGCCTAAATATACCCATCAGTGCACCAGAGAGAGAGAGTGGGAATCAACACAAGGAGAGGTTATTTTGGTGAACTTTTTTTAAAGGAGGGAAATCATCATTTTTACAATAAACTTCTAAAAAAAATTCTTCTGTGATGAGATGTAACAAATTCTGGAGTTACACATGGAGTTTTTCCTCCAAATTCCCCAGCTGGCACCATCCTCAGTGCCTGTGTGCCACAGCCATGCAAAGCCATCTTCAAAGGTGCTGGGATTCCCCTAATCTGGCAACAGGGAACCATGACTGCTTGAGAAAGGCTTGAATTTAATGTCAGGCTTTTACTTCTTTTTGGTCCTCTGCATGAGATCTCAGTGGACTGTGTGGTTAACAAGGACAGGAGCTGACAGATGCTGTCATGCACCACAGCAGAAACCTTCCTGCTCAGAGAAGATGCACTTAAAGCCAAATGAGCAATATAATTTGAATCGATTAATGAATCGCTGCAAGCTGTGATGGCAAAGGCTCTCTTTAGCCCCGTGCCAATGAAGTGTTCTCACCTGTGACATACAGGCCCTGTTCTGGCAGAAGTGTGCTGAAGCACACCAAAAACCTCAATCAGAAGGGAATCACTCACCAGTAAGCTGCAGACAAATGAACCTGAAGGTCCAGGTCTCATTTTACCTCATCTGTTTTTCAAAGGTTCATAGAGCATTAGTTTGGAAAGGGAAAGTAACACAGAACTTATTATGTTTAACATAAGGGTGGCATAACCTCAGGTACCAACTCCTTTATCAGTGACAAGGAAGAATTGAGGGGTTTGAAGCTGCTGCTGGGATCAATCTGCCCCCAAAGAGGTTTGAACAATCTTTACTTAAAAGTCTTATCTTTACAGTGTGGCTTTAGCATGTAGAAGTACAGAATATTCTGAACAAAGTCCTGAAAAGGGATGAGAAAGCCTGAATGCAGCATTTTCTTTTGTTGGTCCCACTGTAATGTATTAATGGAAAATATATAAAAGGAAATCCACGCAGTTCAATACACTTTGCCTTAAACTTGCTTAATTTGAAGGTATTTTTGACACTTTCCCATCTATGAGCATATCCACCAATAGCCACAGTGACTGAGTGCTGCTCCTCTGCTCCATTCTCCTTTCCTTCATCTACAGATTTCAAGTCAGCTTTGTCTGATGATGCTGGCACCAAGCATACAAATTTCTCATTTCTCTGAATAGTTTCACTTCTTTATCAACCTTCTCTAAATTAAAACTCATTTATCACAAGAGAACAAATAAAACAAGTGTTTTAGAAAAGACAGCTTTCAAGGAAAAATGGAGATGCAGGATTAGGGCAATTCAGAAGTAAGTAAAAGTTTTCTGGAAGTGGCAAAAGCATCTAATGTGAAAAGCTGAACTAAAAGATAATCTCAGACTCCACATTCAATTACAATATTTCATTTATGCCATGAGAAATATGTTTGAACAAAGGCAGATTTTCTTCTAATAGTTTTTGGTAAAAACCACTTCAGCATTAAAACCTTGCTAGTATAAAAGAAATGGAATACCAAAGGCCTTTTTCTTCCAAACCCTTCATCAATACTAACACACTCCCCCCAAATTTTAGGCTTTGCTAAATCAGCATTTTGACCAGCTGGAATGCTCCCCCTCCATTCCTCACAGCTGCTCTCACTTGTTTGGAGATGGCTTTTGAGATATGGCGGACAACTACTTACACTGACATTCTCATGAGAATAAGATTTTGGACTTAGCCTACCAAGCAGAAACAGCCTCCTATGAGAAAAAAGTCCAGAAAGAATAACAATAAGAGTGGGTTCAACGTTTAACCTGACTTTGTAACACATCTGTGCTTCTCACCTCAGCTGCTTGATGTGACAGCAGTGACAGGACTTGCTAAGTTACACACTGGAGCACCTCAATTTAGTTCTGGAGAGGTATTCACACTGCCTCATGGCACTCATGAGCGTGGTTACAACTCAGGGTTACTCAAAATCTTCAAAACTCCAGAGTTAGTAAGCACTGTTAAACTGCGTTTGTCAGCCCTTGAACACACAGTCCTGCTCCTGAGTCCAAAATGGGACAAATCATCTCATCTCACTTGGCTTGCTGGAGTCCCCAAATAACATTACAAGATGCCTACTCGTCCGTTTAAAAAAAAAATAAATAAATATTCACATCCATATTAGTGGTTCAGTTAAATAGATAAGAATCCATTTAAATCAATATTGTCAGGGGAACAACATCCTTTCAGCTCCAACAACTTTTATTAAAAAAAATAAATAGTCCAGCAAACAACCACCTCAGATCACGGTAAATGGAGCCAAGCAATTTCTTCATATAATGCTTGTTATAGTCACTTTAAGGGGAAAAGTAAATGAAGACTATAATAGGAAAAACAAAAACAGGCAGATCTAACTGTACAATAAATACAGAACGTGCCCTATTTAATCTGCTTATAGTAAAATCCACTGAGCAAAATTATAATTTGATATGGCTCAGCTTAGCCAATAGAAACTCATAAAATGTCTTAACATCATAATACATTGTACAAAAGAATCACTAAGTACCATAAAACATATGGGAATATGGGTCTGTATTCATCCATTACTCTTTGCCAGTGTAGCATATTAAAATGGTTTCTATTTAAGTGCAGAGATCCCTGAAGTATACTACAGTCTTAATTAAAATGTCAATAAAATGCAAAAGTGCATTGGGGACTTTATCTGATTTTTAACATTTTTTTTTTGTTAACTCTTTCAGCAAGTTATTTCTTAATAGCTCCATTACACTACTGAGGTTTGAGGCAATTAAAAATAAACATAACTAAGCCATTTTTAATAATTAGGTGCAATCTGAGCACGATCTGTATCCTTTCTCTTTAGTACTATTCCCTGCAGGACTAGCTGGCAGGTTAAGCAAAGACTGAAAAAGTAGGTCCTTATTGGAGGCCAGGAAACAATGCTTTGAGTATTTTCATTCCAATACTTGATTTTCTTTCAGTAGCTTTTAGAAAAGGGAGCAGGATTGTTTTGTGACTTTTTCTGAGATCAGAGACCTCAGCCAGGTAAGAATCTGTCTGATTTTCAGTGACTCAGAGGGCACAGGGGCATGGAGGACACCACCCTGTAGGGCAGGTTATCTCTCTGAAGCTCTTGCTCTGTCTTTCCATGGGGCATCAGACCCACCATAAATGGGAATAAAAACTGGAACTGGCCAACCAATTATTATCTACCTACTTATTCTTCACATTTAATTAATATAAAATTGCCTTAGAAAAATTCCTTTTTACAAAGAAAAAAAAAAAAAACAAACAAAACAACAAAGACATATCACAATATTTTCCCAAAATTTGAAACAAAGTTCAGTTTAAAGAATAAGATCCCATCCTTCCTTTCTTTGATATTGGAAGGATAACAATGGAACAAGTAAGCAAGCTTTTCTTTCTTCCTCTCCCATTCTCCCATCCTCTTGTACCAAAAGAAGTACCATTAAAGATAAACTTATCTTACCCCATACAATATTTCTCTAAAATCTGTATCACCTTGAGGAAAGAAAGAGTATTTTTGGAATGGGATTTGTGTATTCCTAGTAAGATCAAAATCTTACTGAAAATTGTGATACTGGGAACAACCGTGGTGCAGTGGCAGCCCTGTGGGAGGCACTGGCTCCTGGGTGGGGGAGCCGGAGCAGGAGGGCTCTCCTGAGACAGGGGAGGCTGGGCCAAGGCTGGCTCTGCTCTGACACAGTATGGAGAGCACTCTGCAGTCTGTGGCAGTGTCCAGGCCAGCCGACAATCCCGAAGGATCAGAGCCTCTTTCTCCATCCTCTTGGTACACACAGGCAGTGGTTCAGCCTGGCCACAGCTGCTGACTTACAGGACTGGCAATTACCTTCCAGGAAAACAAAAGAGTGCTGGTTTGGAAATCTCCTCTTAGTGCCTGAATACATTCCAGCCCCTACTTTTAATAGGCTGGATAAGCAGAGAAAGAAGGAAAAAAAAAAAAAAAAACACACCACAAAAAACCAGAAATAAATAATAGAAGAAAGGTTTACCAGATCAACATGCCTTCAGATTGCAGCAGGATCTGTTTCTCTTTCTACTTCACCCCCCTCTGCATCCACTTTATGTTAAGTGACAAGCAGTTGGCAGGTTTTGCAGATATATTGACAATAGAGGACATATGATACAGCTGTGAAGATTTGTCTTACCAGGGTTTCAGCTGGTTCCTACTAACCAACAGCCAACAGCCAGATTTTGGGGGTTATGACCTCTAGTTATTTGAAAGAACTAGGGGGAGGAGGCAGGCAACATATTTTATGCACTAGTCTGCTGTTCCTAGAATATTTTTAGAACTTACTGTCATAAAACTGACTCTGTTTAATGACTCTCTAAAAAAATATATTTTTTTTAAAAAAGTGATTGGAAAGAACGTTATCTTGTGAACAGAACTGGAAATTTAAACAGTTCTGGGGCCCTATCTTGTATAATGTTGAGCAAGAGCTTCCCTCAAAGTGCCAAATATTCTTACCTCCAAGGGGTAATATAGAAAGTGAAGGGGTTTAGCCCAGTATACTACATTCCCTTTAGTGAGGATAGCCCACATTATGTTTCTCAGTTCCTCCAATACTTTTTCTTTTAAACTTAAAATAATAAAGGATTTGGACTTCTAACAGCGGAGCGACTCTCCTGTCAACCTCATATCCAACCTCAAATCCACTGCATGGATTTCTTACAGGCCGAATATTTTCCATAATCCTAAAGGTCTCATGTAACTTTACTAAATGTATCATTTCCATGTGATGTCATTGTAACAGTTTGGGAGGAAATGGAAGGACTGCAGTTCTAGAAGGGACAGGTGGCATCAGTCAAACTTGGACCCCACTTGAGCTTAAATGAAGAATAAATCAAATTTTGGTTGCCAAACAGATGGTACAAGTTCCTAAAAAGCATGTGGATATTGCATCATGATTTGACTAAGTTACTCCTGTCAAGTGTAAAAGTAATGGAAAACTCGAAAAATATAGTAGCTCTCCAACAAATAACCTTAAAATACTCAACCACTGGATTAGGCTCAATAGAGCTCAGTTACATATTTTGCTCTCCTGGTGAAATGGGCAGACTAATAGAAAACCCTCTCCACTGGGTACTCTAAACACAAAGGCAGAGAAAATCCTCCTAAAAGACACCAGCTCCTGGAGATGGGAGTTTGAAAACCTTGCTGGTGGGTGCTTTGGAGAGGGGAATTGGCAGCTTGTAGAGTTGGCCACAGTGTTGTGTGACTTGAATAACAACACACTCATAATTTCAGTAAAAAGAACCTCCCAGGGACCCTCTGGTTTTCAGAAGACAAGGGAGGAACCAAAGCAAAAATCTTCACTATGTTCTTTAAACCAGTCAAGTCCTTGTTCCTTGTTATCACCAAGAATTCTGTCATTACTAGAGAACACACCACAACAACTACAAATTTTAAAATTGAATTAGACTTAAGGAGACTGGTCTATAGTAACATATTTAGATGATTGGTTTCTAATGCTGTAATTAATTATAAAAATAACTTGCCTGCAGCTATCACATACATATCTATATTTACATAAGTATGTTTTGTCTTATCGAGAAGTGGGTTAGCAAAGACAAAATTGCTGTTATTTAATGTTTATTAATAAATCATTAAACTAAAACCAGTGTGCAAATCTTTTCTTACATCTTTACATACAACACAGTCAGAAACATTACTTCTGGTATGTACAAAAACATTTTTCAGGAATGGCTTATATGCAGCAAGTTTATATTCTATTCACATCTGAGTTAACATTCACCTGTAGGCAAGTGAATGAGAGACCTGTGTTGAAGTCTCTTAATCATAAATGTCTTGTTGTCAAATCACAAAATAAATGGGAACAGTCAAGACACAGAAGAACCTGCCATTAACATCACACTGTTTGATGCTAATTCTGTCTTTGAAGAACTCTGTAACAGTATTTCTCTGCTGTATGAAACAGTGTCAAAATTCAGGTATTTCCAAAATTATCACACTGCAGGGGAGACTGCAAGAGGCACTGAAGAAAACACTAGGAATTGGTCTCATTTCCCCATTGTTCCCCTCTACCCCAACTCAAAGTGCAAAGTCTTAAACATAAGGTCACTGATTCCTCCCATGCCTTTCAACCTTAATAAAAGAGGGATAGGCATATTTTCTTCACCTTCCAATAGTATTCCATCCTCTCTATGCAGCATAACCAGTGTTTCCCTCCAGCAGGACACACACATTTCAGAATATGCTTCCAGTTCCTACCCTCAATGAGTGACCTTCCCCACCCAACACCATCATTGGGGTACAAGAGGCTCCCTGACCTGCTCTTCCTGCACCAGGGTGATGCTCAAGCTTGAGAAAATAGAAATTACACTGCGTGGAATGCTATAAAGCTATTCTGCTCAACTTTTTTTTATTCCTCTCAAGTGCTGCAATGTTTTCTTTCTTTGTATCTCAACTACAATTTAGAAATTTTGCACTGATGAATCTGGGGAAGGAATATTTGCATTGACAAACACTTACCAAGACACACTACAGCTGCTGAAAAAGTTCTCACCCACTAACTGGAAAATATGTGACATGTTCTCTGGCCATATTATATTTTTTAGTAGGCTTTGACTTGAAAGATAACATCCGTAGTCAAACACTTCCATTTGTTAAGAAAACAGACACATTGTTTCCAAGCAAAAATAAGGAAAACATTGTCAAGTTCAGAGGCAGAAAAAAACCACTGAGAGAATTTTGCTAGAATGGAATTTTAACTTTTTAGACAGCATCAAAAGATGTGAAGAGCCTTGATGTGTTCTTGATTTTTCTCCAACACTCAAATAAATAATTGACAATTTCCCCAGCAGAATATGGGATGCTCAGGAAAAGTGTATATGAATTTTGAATTAAAAACACAAGTATTTATTTATCTATCAGACCTGTTTCAGAGAGATAAGTATATTCTTTCTTAGTCAGAACCTTTATGGTGCTCCCAAGAATGACTCATAGCCTGGTCTCTGATGCAGGGAACTTGAGGCCTCAAAGTCCAACTGAAGTCATTGGGTCTCCTCTCTGGTATGAACTGTACTCACCTACATAGTCATGAGAGAAACTGTGACACATTTTCCTGACTTGAAATAATTCATGTGTGCTGGGATCTATTGCAGAGCAGTAAAAGTCTTTGTTTTCATCAGAATATTACACAAAAGATTTTTCAAGTATTTTTGATCGTTTTGACAATCTCAGCCTTTCAAAGACAAGTTTATCTTGCACAACTGTACCTTCATAAATCCAAAACTGTAACAAAAGATGAAGTTGTGATGTGGACAGGGAGGAAATAGGAAAAGGTGTACCAGCAGTAAAAACACGGAAGAGTGCCTGTTCTCAGAAACAGAATCCTGCAAGCTGCTGAATGAAGATCCTGGGAATATTCACATCCTGTGAAGCCAGAGAGTGCTCGGCTCCTTTCAGAATGAAAACAAATGACTGGCAATTGCTCAGAGTGGTGAAAGTGGGAATTGCATTCCATTTCATGTGCCTTACTTGCAGCCCTTCAATGTTAAAATTATGATCCGAGGTTTTTTAAGGCAAATCACAAAGGTAACAGAAAAGAGAAAAACAAACAAGCAAGAGCTGGGTAAAAAAATCCCTGAGCAACTGGAGAAAGTCCCAGTTAATACTGTTTACCTTATTAGTGCAAAAAAAGAGATATTGTAAAAATGTTTTCTTCTCCCCATCCTAGAGCTCATGCTGTTCACAGAGGAGCCACAGCCCCTGGTCCATGGGGCCACCTGGGTACAGTCACTCACAAAGAGCCAAAGTCTTTACTCAGGCAAGTTTCCCAGATGCACACAGACATATATTTTCCAATATATATGTAAAACTGTTGATGTATCTTTAAATAATCTTTGTCATAGTATTCTGTTCACATCAGCAGGGGGGCTGTCCAGTTTTGCAAGTGTCATTTGAAATAAATATTTGTACTTAAATTCTATTGTGTTACCATATATCCTTAAGCAGATTATAAAATTTCAAAATATTTACATATATTTGAGACATCACCAAATGTGTTTGGGGTGGTGGGTAGGGAAGACACATCTGCTATCCATTTTCTGCAGTATGAATGCTTACATTTTTGTTGAGAAAAAAAAAGAGGGCTTCAACAGATAAAGACAGCTCCTCATCCTCAGGCATTGCTAAGGTATATCAATTGTCCAGCTCCTGGGATGTGCATGAGGTAGTTGTTCTGTACTTTATGAAAAATGCAGTTCTTTGTGAATTTTTTTTTTTTGTAAACACAGATCAAGCAGCACTAAGCAGGCTATTAAGAAAATATTTCCAACACATTTCTCATGTGAGAAAGGTATTCTCCCTATCTTTTCAAAAGACAAAATAAGCTTTTGGAATTTGGAAGGGAACAAAACCACACAGGCTCTAAAACAAATTTAGCATTATCCTGTATTTTATATATCCAGAGGAAAACAAATCAAGAGGAATGTGATCAAAAAAAGAGTAAATGGACACGGCAGTATCACAGAGAACACCTAAGTAAGGACAGATTTGATCCCTTTATAATATTTATGTGGTACTAAACAAGTCAAAGCTCTGTGCTTGTAAGGCTAGAGCCAAGTGCTGGTTGACCAATTAACGTCCCCTGTTTGCACAGACTGGAATAAACAAGCAGAGATATTCAGATAAAATACAGAGCTGAATCCTCCCTAAGCCCTGCTGATATACTCTAATTCCCAATTGTTCGCACCCTCTTGCATTTTTTTAAGGATTTTAAAAAACTGATTCTGGAAACATCACTTACCCCTTACTTATTCTCTAATCTCATCCTTTCTGATAGGAACAACTACTCAGGGAATTTATGGCTCTACTCAGAAGACTGAAGGTCACAGGCCCTGGCTGCACAAGGGACATTAGTGCCTACACTGAACACACTGTGGGCTCTTGGTGATACTGTCCATTTCCCTGATGCTGTCTACTCTAGGAATAAAGCCCAAACTTATTTACACCTCTTATTCAAGAACCGTATTTCTCTGCCATCCATCTTCAGCTATAAAAATTAAGAGCAATCTGATCAGCTACATAATATTTCACATTCAAATAAAAAACAGGGGCCATGGATCATTAGTCATTCATCACACTAGATTCTCCTGAAACTCGGCAATAGAACATCAAATAAACATACAAGAAATTGGGATTCTCTCATTGAAAGCCACAACAACAGCCTCCCCATTTGCTCCACCTGTGCCACGTGTAAGGTGAACAGGCTCAGATTCTACATGCTTCCCCCATATATGAAGACTAGGTGGGTTCAATAGGCATGAGGTTGTACATCTTCATAATTGCTTTTCAGCTAATTGTAAAAGTGGCATATTAACAACTATTTTCAGTAATGGCATCACTATATTTTAATGACATTATTTCAGCTTGGTAATTAAGTGGACAGATTATTGATAGATAAATATCCATTCTTTTACAGAGCTAATAAAAATCTTTCCTCATATAAGATGTGCACATACTTCCAGCTAGGAGTTTCCTGAAGAAATGCAGCCACAGGTGGGCCAGGTAATCCAGGGAAAACTCACACCCAGGTACTTTTACTGTCACTTGCCTTACAGATATTCAGCAGAAAGTGCAGCCCTTCACATCCCTCTGCACTCTGGCAGAGGTCTGAATTTCTATCTCCAGCTACACAGCTGGCAAAGGTTTTGACTGACAGGAGATATTTCTCTTCCACACATCTCAAGACTATCTCCTGCAATTGTTTCTTAGGTTGGTAAAAAGTACTCTTTAGCAATTGATCAATTATGAATAACTACTCCAGCATTTTCAAGTAACAGTTTTTGGTTTTACCTCTGCTGCACTATGGTTTATCAATGCATGTCTAAGATACAAACTAAAGACTACGTGGGGAACACATGAGCAAGCTGTCCCTAAATTACATTGATTTTCAGCCATGTAATTTTGCTTGCAGGTCATCATGCATTAATTTGGGATGCTCCATGGATCATTACATGTTGCCCCTGAATTATTTATTTACTGCACTTGACTGCTGTCTCTTCTGTCTCAGAATTCAAGGGAAGAGTAGCATGTGAGAAGGGTGTGGGTGGTTCAATACACAAGGCTGGGTGATACAAGACCATGGTTAGAAATTCAGTGTACAACTAATTTGCCCTGTCACTTCTCTGGACCTTCTTTTCCACTTTTGCCCAATTTAGCCATGGGGATTATAAATTCTTTAAGGCAAGAACTGTCCTGCAACTGCTGGGGGTTTCTACTCCTGTGTTAAAACTTAGAACACTTGCTGATACTTGCTGTAGATAGAGAAATTGTCCAACATCATAAGCTATCTTTAAGAATGCTCTCTTCTTAAAATGGGTCACAGGAGCACAAGGTTTTCACTGATACTCACTGTTACCAGTTCTCTCTGTCTTTTCACTCATTTTAAGTACAAAGCCACCATCAAGTTCTCGGCCCCAACAAGGAAGTCACCTCCTACCCCCATCCAAATCCAGCTTCCTCTGCACCAAAACATACCTACAGTGTCATGTTTATTTCCAAGAACCTATTTGCTTCCTCTTGGACTGGTTAAATATACTTGATTATTTCTCCTAAATTTACAGTTTCCAGGTTGATTTGACACTTATGCCATCCTCTCTTGCCCAGTTACTGCTCTAGTACCTTCATTTAGGGAGGATGAATCAGGCTGAAGGATGGAAACTTACACAGAAGTGTAAAACACAACTGCTGCCATCTTCCAGCCCAACACCATTTTTCCCCATGTGCATGAGAAAACAGCAGTTTTTCCCTGTTTTCCACTGCACATTTCATCTCTAGTTCTTCAGTTTCCAATTGACTTTGGCCCCTCTCACAAGCTTCCCCAAGGGTAAGATGATCTGCCCAGTAAAGTTCAGCTGCACAGCTTCATGTGTTCTGATGTAATTTGATCATTATGTGTGCTGACGTAAAATGCTGCCCACATCACACTCATTAAAATGAGTCCTGTAAATTACAGTCTGCTGCTCTCCCAGAGCATGGCAGTGCAGAATGGGCCCTGGAGAGGTCCCAACCTTGTCATCCTCATGGGAGAGGCCTTTCACAGCCTCGTGATGGTGGCATTCTGGGGCAAATGGGAAGGGAAGGACTTGCAGGTCTCGGGAGACAGCAGTGCTCAGCTCCTGGGCAGGTCACAAGGATTGGGCTCCCTCGGCTGCTGCCTGCCTGTGAGCAAACAGGTGTCACTTGCACAGGTGCTCACAGAGAGGAAAGCAGCCTGCTCAGGCCAGAAGAGAGAGACAGCTGCTCCAAGGCCTCAGCAGAAAGGAGTTCAGACGTCTCTGCAGCAGCAACAAACCCTCTGGGGACAAGAGACTATTCCCAACTCCACTGGTGATTTGATCCCCTAATGGTCCCAATTGCCTCAGTTAGGCTACAGAAATAGATTGCTGCCTTCTCTACCCTTCTTACTTAAGGATTTGACAGAGAAATTATTCACATTATCCAGCACACACAAATCTAAATCTGTGCTGGTCACCTACAGCTGCACTCATGGGGGAGTGGCAGAAGAAGGAGCACACACTGTGAGGGGAAAAAACCCCATCTGATGAGCATCCATGCATCCCCTGCTCTAGGGCAGCAGGGATTTCACCTATTCTCTTTAAAACAGAGATTTTTAAAGTCTGAGCTTCTGCTTTAGTAAAATAATAGTGCAGTTCTGACAGTAATGGCAAGAAATACATCAGGTTCTTTGGTATCTTATTAATGAGAAACATTAAGCTGAGTAAGTGATACAATTTGGCTTTTATTGAACCAACACCCACAAATAAATATACTTGTTCCCACGAATAGGGATTCGTTCTTCACTTGAATGAATCTATAATTTAATCTATTGTTACACCCTAACCAGAGCCAATATTTAACATCTTTTCTAATCAAGCTCTAATCTAATATTTTTAAATTTCTTTTGAATTAGTTGAAATCCTTTCATTTTTTTCTTTTATGAAGGAAAGTTCCTTTCTTTTGCCTATGATTGAGTTTGATGTGGCTTTGTTAGAGCTCCCTTAAAATATACAGTACACATTTTTATTCTTCTTATCTAAGTTTCCAGGACTTGATCAATAGTAGAGCATATTTTTCTATCCAAGAACTAACCAAATTTATTCAACAGATTATACATTAATTTTACCATTAGAACATAATATGAGCAGATAATCCACAAAAATGCTTCAGATTTTTTGAAAGTGAATTTAATTATAACTAGTAATGTGCATTTGAGAATTATAATTATGAAAAGTCATGTTCTATAAATCTGAAATGACAGATTATATTTCAAAGCCTTATTGCAGAGGAATTAGAGTACCGATTTATTAGTTGTAAATGTCTGATTATTGCAGCTTTGCTAAAAAACATGATCACAGCATATTCTAGCTGGATTTAACATGTTTAATCCTTCCAACGAGAATCATATTTTGAACAGAAAGCAGGACTGTGTTAATTTGTTTATGAGACAGATTTAGACAACTAATCTTTGTCTTATGATCCCAGAAATGTAATAATTTCAAAATACTTTACAATACTTGTATTTTTTTCCAGCCACAGACTACAGCTGATTATGAAATTCACATTCATCTGTAAGCACCATGATCATCTCTTGGCTTTAGAAATGGTGCTCCCCATTATTTCTCAGCTACTGAGGGACACCCTGCACGCACGAAGCCTGAACCACCTCTGTAGGCTTTACCCAGTCATGTGGAGAAAGTCATGGAGGGCAACCACAATGCTGGGCATTTCTCTTCTGCCTCTCCCCACACAAGCACCACAACTTCCCAGCAAACCCAAAAGTGCCAAACAAATTTAGTGTTTGCACTGACTGAAAACAAAGCCCTCTTTTCCATTAACTGAACATCATGGGGTATGGGACAGGGTGGGTTTCCCTCAAATCCATTAGTGTTCCAGTTTGTCATGAGGTTCCTTCATGGGAAAGATGAGCTACGGTTTATAAAGACTACTGACATTTCTGTATCTGTCAAGTTTTAAATGAGGATATTTGCATATCTCAAATGACTCACTAAACTATTAGATACATATTTGAAAATTCTTCCTTTTGGACCTAATTTTTATCTGCACCATTGCAAGAACCTGTTCCTTCATCATAGAGCTGAGCAGGAGGAATCTACTGTTTCTCCAGATGCCTGTTACCTGGAATTTTATTAGGAATTAGAATTAACTGCAAGATAAATTTGTTTACATTTCTTTAAATGAAGAACCCCTCTGGTGGTTATTTCCTGACCACTGATGCCATGTGAATTTGGGCACAACCTCACACCTGTGGGGAGCTCCACCCCTCAGGGGATGCAGCAGAAGTCCCTTGGACTGGCTGAGCTGGGCAAAGGTTCATGCTCTGCAGGGCAGAGCTGCTCTAGACAGGGCACAGCCCTCCCTGGGCTCCCCAGCATTCCCATCACCCCTACACATGCATCCCTGTGGTCTGAAGAGGTGAGAAACACATCTTGGGACCACATTCTGCACAGGTTTACATATTTTTTTCTTTTCACAGGAAGATATTTCTTCCAAATGGCTACTCAAAACCAAAAGCAACATAAGCATTGCACGAGCCTACAAACAAGCTGAATTCTTCTCTTTTTTGTAAAGAGAAAACACATTTCTGCTGTGATGATAGCAGACTCCTAGAGGCTTTAAACATGCCTTGTTGGTATATAGGTATAATCAGAGCAATAAAAAGGAAACAGACTTTACTCAGTAAGAACTGAAAGATCCTATTACAGCCTTGCCATTCAGTTGTCTATCAACCTGCAGTACATGGCACATATTTGCTGCTACATAGTGTCTAAAAATAGATGAATAAATAAAAAAAAAAAAGTCTGATGACAGCCTGAACTTCAAAAAACCCATCTCACTTTACATCAAGTATAGTCAGGCAGCACTTGGCAATCATTAATTTCACTCATTTATCACAGGTGCAGCAAACTGAACTGCCAGTGGAGTAAGCTGAGAGCAGGTTACAAGCAATCCAGCCTTGCTTTTTTTAAACAATATTACAATATTTTACCAGTCAGCTGGTTCCAGTGAAAAATCAGAAGCAACAGACTACTTGCTCAAGACCAAAACACATGGATATTCCTGGAAGTGTTTTCATCAGATTTCACGGCTTGTATTGCTTATCTGCAGTAGGGGCCCCATTGGTTACTGTGCTACAGTTACTGGAGGTGGACTGCAATGTTTAGGTCCTGCCTTTAAGTACAAACCCTCACAACAACAAAGGATTTTACTACCAACTCTACAGCTCATTATAGCTAATGAAGAAAATCCTGCTTACAGAAAGAATAAAATCTCCACCTCTACAAAGGATAAGCCATGGCAACTTGACTTCTTTCATATGTATGCTCACCTGGCACACAGGGTACCTCATTTGTGCTGTAATGGGGTCTGCTCCATCCCTGGGAGTGTTCACTGCCTTCAACAGTCCTGTTTGCCACCCATTGTGACCGACTGTGGGAGAAGAGCTTGAAGAACTTAGGCTGCAACAGTTTGGCTGAGCCCAGCAGGGCCACTCGAGGAACAAGATGCTCACCAGGGAGGATTGCAGACTCACACATTTGATGTGCAATGAGTTGCATTTCTTTGAAAAATGTTAACTACAGCCTTCATTGAAAGATTAAGATATATAATAAAAATGAGAGAAATATTTTCTGGTGTTTCACCAATTCCCTTTTTATTTTTCTATGTATAAAGTCAGCCAGAGAGTGGAATAGAAAAATTTGTGCTCTTCTCTTAAAGAGAACATAAATCACTCTTTGCACTTAGCAGAGAACCTTTTCAGCTTCTCCAGTACATAATAAATCTGAGAGCTAGACTGTTTATTTTTTTCCTTATGATAAAAGTCTTCTGATTCCCTTTAGCAAAGACAGAGGATATATAAGCACACCTCAGCCAGTATAAGACAGCAAAACCTACCTGAGAAACCAGGCAAGTATGAGGTCCCATGTTGAGCTCTGTGACATTATCGTCACATTCCTAATTTAAAGCTGGCTCAGATGTACCTATATGAACAACAGTTCTGTATGACTCTGCAGTCACATCCAAAGAAGCACACTGAATTTTTTGGAAGTTACCAATCTAATTCCTGCAAAGTCAAGAGGCTTGCTAGCAAAAAAAAAAAAAAAAATAAAGATGTTTAGAAAGCCTTATAGACCTACTTTTCTGGCAGTTTTAAGGCAAGTTCTCACCTACCTTTGTTCAGAATCTGACCTTCTCTCTTGATGAGTTTTTAAATAATTGGTACATTGTGAAGCTAGTAAAAATGTATCAGGTAGATTTTAACAAGCACTCTATATGATCCATATATTATATTCAGCATCTCTTACAGCAAAAGATGGGATGTAAAAGCTGTTACAGCTTTTCTCAGTCCGTGCAATTGGGTTATTCTGCTTCTCTTCAGAGAATCCAAATGTATGCATGGTGGGCCAAATTGCTCCCTGGGGTTGTTTTATTTGCTTGAAGGGACAAACTTGGCCAGGAATATCTTAGGACAGACTCCAAGTACTCTAATTCTGCTTGCATTATGTTCCATTTTCTCATTTCTGTGTTTTCAGTATTCATTTCATCCTTCTCCAGCTTCTTTTTCCAACTCAGCAGTTCTTACACTGAGCTGCTCAGCGTTTTGCCATGGTACAAATATCCATCCTCTGATATCTTTACACAAGTCAATGACTGAAAGAAGCAGCATGGTACAGTTTCATCCCCTCCCCAAGGGAATGCAAACAACTAAAGCTGGTTAAGTGTGGGGAGAGATAGAAGCTAAGGTGGAAGTGATTTTAGGGGTGCCTTTTCCAGCCTTCCCCTTTTGCTAAATAAGCACCAACCTAATATAAATTCTGGATGTTTTGCTGCCTTTTTTTATTTCATCCTTACCAGGCACACACACATCCCCACCACATCATTTTTACCGTGGTACTATCCTCAGTTTGTGAGCACACTGAGTTGGAATATATTTGTTATATTATGGTTTACTCCAGATAAGACAGAGAGCAGTCCCTTGGGACAGCTTTGCACTTGTGCAAGCCATCATGATTCAACTGAAATTAGTGGAACCTCTCACATTTTACACGTGGTGTGGGCCAGACACCCAGCAAGCTGCTAAGGAATTATTTCCTGAGAAACAGCTGAGTGCAGGGTTCACATAGGTCTTAGATTTTGGAGGCTGCGTTTAAAGGACTCAAAGAATGAGCTACAATTCAAATACATTTGAAGATGCAGCCAGGTGTTACCCAGGCTGGTGTAAGGAAGATTTGCTGATCTGGTACTGGCATGAACATGCACAGCCATCACCCACTTGGTTTTAAGAGTTTAGGGAAACCATCCACATCCCCTCTGCTCACCATAACTACCAAAGGCAGCCGAGGATTGCAGGACTGGAGAGATTGATACAAAGAGGCAAAGACAGTATTTTCTTGGAATTGCTTAATAATAAAATACATTACTGGCAATCTAGTAGATATGCCAGGGAATGCTTCCCTTGCCTCCCCAACACTTTTGAGCAAAACCAGGTTTGTCAGTATGGCTAAATCCAAAGAATGCCTATCGACATCTTGAGCATCCTAGTTCAAGAGTAGGTTTGATTACTTGCTACATAATAAATTATCCAAAGGCAACCTTTGAAGACATACAACCCCTAACACTTTAAAATTAAGACTAAATTCAATTTAGAAAAATTGTAAAACAGTTTCCCTGAAATTAATCTTAAATGAAGTTTCTTGCTTGGCCTCTAGCTCGCTGCAGATAATCAATCTCGACGCAGCTGTGTGAGAAAGGGAGGCTACAAAAAGGGAAAGGAAATTAAAGAGAGGAGCTAGGCCAGGAAGATGAAAAAGCTATCTAATTATCAGCATTTTATTAGAAACAATTAACTAATATTCAATTAGTTGCAATCACTGAAGCAAAGTGACAGTTAGGAAAACAGAAAACGAACCTTGACAAGGTGTTCACTTTCTAATAAATGGGAGATGAGGGGAATCATTTATTGGTGGTTTACCCCTGGTCAGAGCCTTGGGCAACTCACCCAGCGTGAGGCAATGGGACTGGCTGGTTGCCAACATTAACTGTACTTATTACATTCATCCCATGCAGAACACATCCATCTCCTGCTCTGCCTTGACATCCCATTTATTCCGAGATTCATTTGTCATGTCCCCAATCACCAAAATGAATAGAAACTTTCCAGCATGATGGATTGTGGTTCTAATTAGGACTAAAGAAAAGATCCACACTCAAGTAGAGCCCTTTTTCTTTTACTTCTTCGCCTAATAAAATAGTATTCCTAGCCAACTTTGTGACTAATGTCCTTTCATGGTGGTTGTCCACTGTAGGTCACCCAGTCAAAAAGAAACAGTAGTCATTCCAGAATGTATTTTTCCTCCCCTAACAACTACACAAATTATTATAGAAAGAAGTCCAGACACACTGAAACCATGCACACACAGTTTGTTAATGTGCAGCAGATGACTAGAATACCAAATTTTGGACAATGTTTGTCCCTTTTGTGTCCCAGAATTTCTTATAACAAAATGCCAATAAATAGAAACAGTTGGAATGAGGAAAAAGCTGCAATAGGCCTGGCAACAATTAAAATTGCTGATAAATCTAATTATCAAGTTAAATTTTATGTCAGCATTTTAAAGTAATGGTACTAAACAAAGTACCACTATTTCAAACTAAGCCTAACATATAATTTGGTTGTGTTACCTCTCATTTCAATATGTGTATCAGAAATCAACATATGGCCTGATATTACAGGGACTTTTAAAAAAGTGCCCTCTGAGATCTTTCTCCTGTTTCTCACATAAGGGTATTTTTAATAATCGTGTCTTTACTATTATAAAAATACAATTTCTTTGATAACAATCTTCACATTTTTGTGTACATTGGTAGGTCTCTGCTGTAGAAGAATACCAGACCAAGACAGGACAAAGTTACAAATAGAGTGTACTGAGGGCAGCACCATTTTGTTTGGAAAATTTTCCAAGTTAGGGATAACATGTGAGCTAGTGCTAAGTGAATAAAAAATTGTAGTGCCAAAAGTGGAATACCTTAACAAATAAAGAGATTTGCATGAATGGAAAAATAACTCATTTTAAATTGCATTTAAAAGTCAGAAAAAAGAAGACTGCAGTTGCAAAAGATTTCAGGAATTCACAGATACATGAATACTCCAAGTCACTACAATAGCCTGATGAATATTTAGAAACACTAAAAAGGGTATAGGTTTACTTACTACGAAACAGATTGCAAATGCCAACAACCTGCTACAAAATTTCTCATATTTCAGAAAATTATCATCCTGTCTGACCTATTATCTGTGCTACCTTCACATAGCAGAACATGAAACTTTCACTAGAAACAATGGTAACTATTCACAAGGAGCCTGTTTTACACGGTACTATTAAATGTGCAAGGAATTTCAGACAAGGAAAAGAACTTCCTAACTTTCCTAAAATAAAATATTTGGGATTATCCTGAGATTTAACTTTAGCATTCTCTGTAAAGTTTAAATAAATTAGATGTCAAAAGAAATTTCAGTGCAATAAAACATATGAATTTCAAGGCTTGATGGCAGAGCCCAAATTTACTGCACAGCACTTACCAGGGAAGTATTATGACCTGTATTAGGTCCAATTTCTCATGGCTTTGTCCAGAAATGTGATGCCCATGCAAAGATACCCAGCCAAACAAACAAAAAGCATACAGCAATCCTCACAGCACCAATGCAAGAAGAGCTGAGCAACTGCCCTTTGTGGCTGTGCTCTTTATTTGATTCTGCAGACCAAGGCTCTCTTCCTCTGCCTTTTACGGCAATCAAAACATAGATCATTTTTCTCTTGAATATTTTTACCTTTAAGTAAGTGTGACTAACTTGACATGTTGGACAGGTAGTTTCTTGGACCATGAAAGACAAAAGAGACATTTTCTTTTCCTAGTGCCAGAAGATATACACCAAGCAAGCATGCATGGAAGAACAACTATGGAGTTTGCTATGGAAACCATTCACCTGATGGGAAGAGAAACAGGTAATTACATTATTGTTTACTCTTATTTGATGGCAAAGCTACTTAAGAACTTGGTTAAGTGATTTTTAAAATGCCTGCTCTAAAGGCACATGCTGTATAAACACACAGCACAGCAGGTTGTTAGGTTTTGCCAAAACCCCACTACTTTAGGTGATACTTTCAACAACATTTGGATTTTTTTTCCATGCTTCCTTGAGCCTATGTTGGCACTGAACTGTTTCCCACTGAAGCACCTTCCCAAACCAGGATTTTATCCTTTCTATTTTTTCTCATTCATGAACATACAATGGATTTAAGACAATAATCCAGTATTCTGATCCAGCTTCTGAATCATTCCATACAACACTGAAATTCTCCCAGAGACAACAAAGAAATCTAAACAGTTGTCAAATACCAAACATTGCCAAAAAATCATTTAGGTTGCAAAAGGCCCTTAAGAACATTTGAGTCCAACTGTGAACATCACACTGCCAAGTCCACCACTAGCCCATGTCCTCAGGTGCCCCAAAACACTGAGGAATTTTATCCAGATAGAGTGGGGGAATATCTTCATAGGCTATAGATCCGATTCATCCCGTGTCAGTTTCTCCCATATCACTGCATCCAGACATGTCGCTCCCACTCACTGCACCAAGATAAAGCAAAAAAGAAAGTAAGGCCGCATGCAGGATGCCTGTCTTCACAACCCCACCTCCCAAAAAGGTCAGGTGGTTCTGGAAATAACATAAGAGAGCCTGTTGGTTGCTAAAGGCCTTGATGGCTCCTGCACTGCCTCTAGCAAGCTTCCAGTGATGTACCCTTCAGTATATTCTGAGAATAACATTCCTGCATAATTTAAATGAGCACTATAAATTGTCATTTAAATTGCATGAGAATCTGAGATAAGGTTGGCAGAAGATCCGGAAAGAGCCCTTGACTGTCAGATTAACACAGCAGGCAAGAGACAAAACCAGGCATTTTCTTTTCTTTTTGACGAAAATCTTTCAGAGAGAAAAATCAAAGCTTCTCCAATTCCTGACCTTTCATTTCAATGAAGAACATGCAATCTGCAATCTTCTGCTGTAATTGATCAGTGTTTAAAATGAACAAACTGTAGATTAATATAATATACTCAGGCCAGAAAGGCAAGATCTCACAGAGCACTCTTCGAAGCAGATCCCTCGCTTCCACAAAAATGGATAATTTAATCTTTGTCATTGGCCTGTCTCTGTCAAAGAGAACAATGGATAGTCTATTCGCAATTGATGACTCTATAGAAATTAATATTAGTAAAAGGTGTCCATTTAGTGTCTCACCTTCTGTGCTAAAGGTGACATCCATGATGGATGCATCCTAAGACAATGGATTTATCTTTAAAATGGAGTAATTACACAGTGGATGCATGGGTGACATAATGACATTGTGGTTTTATATTAATAAAAGAAAGAAATATTCCTTCTGAAGAAGGAAAAAATATGACTAACATGGTCATTTATGAGATGTTGGCAGCTACTTTGTAACTGCAAAAAGCACTGTTGAATTGTTAAGCTATAAATTAGAGTCCTACACACTTCAAGCAGTTCATGATCAGCTTTCATGTGACAAACCCTAGCCAACAAAATTAAAGGTGCTCACAAGCTCCTAAATCTCCCACCTTTACAAGGGGGACATCAAACTGGGACAGAAGTAAGAGGCAAAGTAGAAGAGATTTGAGGGTAGGATTAAAGGGATGTCACTTGACTTCTGGGTGCACCACTGGCCCCTCAGGGCCACTGCTTTTTCTGTTTGGCTAGCAAATCTCAGGGTGCTCCCTGGGCTGCCCTGTGAAATCCAGCCTTCCCCAGAGGGGGATTTGCAAAATTGCTGGCGACTGCAGGACCTGCAAGGAGCCAGTTTGGCACAGAGGCTGCAAAGCCAGGCCTCTGGTGGTCAGCTCACTGTGCATTGGTACCGAAGAGCAACTGCTCCCAGTGTTAGTATTATTAATAAATGATGCTGATAATGCCTGGCAGAACGACACCCTCAGGGCGAGGCATGGATTGAGAGGCGTTTTCTGCCCCTCTCAAAAATGCCCAAGAGCACCCACTGCTAAGGCATTCATTCTTTATGTCCTGTACCTGGTGGGATTTGTGGCCCACACTGCTGCTTTCTGAAAATTCACCACAGAATTCAAAATACTGTATCTCACACAGAAAATTGGAAATTATCTTGTTTTGAAGCTTTCTTTAAAATGAAATCTTCAACTAGTACCAGTCTCTTTACAGTGGTCCTATAAAATGTATAATTTGACCTAAAGTAGACTTTTTAATTTCCCCAACTTTATCATCAAGAACAACCAGCAAACAGAAACTAAAATCCCATTATTTGTTTAGCCCCCAGTAAACTCTGGGACTTCAATAAGTTTGAAAAACAATCTTTGACAGATGCTTTCACCATTGGAATCATCTAGATGCTGGGGTGGGGAGGTTTTATCTTATATACATATATAAAAACATTATCAATTTTAGCATTTTTAAACTTTAAATAACTAAGAGCAAACAGAAATAAGTGCTCTGGTTAGGACTGATTATAAATTTGCTCAAGTGTATTATTTATTGAAAATATGGTAAATGTTGACATTATATGAAGAAAAAAGGTAAAATTCACCCTCTGTAACATTTCAGAGGTTTCAGGAAAAATTAACAGCAAAATTTAGATGCCAAAATCATACAATTCTGAAAGGCAAGGAATAACAAGTAATAATATAAGGTTTTGTTTTAATGATATATCATACTTGGGTCAGTCCAAACTGTAAGAGTTTAAGAATTAATAGTAGTACACAAACAGAAAATTAATTTTTCATTGTAAGATACACGAGAAAAAAAACTTTCTATCCCTAATCTCATGAAACCCTTATATTTCGTGCCTGCCAATCAAACTGATTGCTACTCCTTAACAAGCCACTTCACTGACAAAATTTCCCTACGTAGGCAGCCTTTATAGCAAACTTCTGAAACTGTTGTCTCTGGAGAGCTCCTACCCCTAGTTCTTAAATCCTATTAAAAAGGCAGCTAAAAACGTTAAATACTTTCCAACTTCTATTAATCCATAGCTACAGCTGTCACAGGGACTTTATGAGTTAGGCAGCAAGATGGGAGTGGACCATGAAAAACTACATTATGATGTAGTCCACAGCTTGAAGGCATGTGGAGCCCAAATTTAAGAGAACAAATACGGGCTTTGAGTTTGAATATTCAACACCATTTCTCTTTTTAATTTGAATTAATTTGCTGATCCATGCGTCATATATTTCCCTTTCAAGGCTGACTGTTAATTTAGTAAAGGACACATCTACTGCTCAAAGAGGAAACATTTCCAGCAGCAGTTTGACATTCAGCCACCTCTTCCCAGGTCATCAGGCTGGGAGCTAATGACTAAACCCATCACTTTCAAGTTTTCTGACTTGATAGGCAGAGGGTTTTCTCTTGCAGGTTTTTCCTGAAATGTATTTCAGGAGAAAAATTATGGAACAAGGCCAACAGAAATTTCGTGTTTCTCCAAACAAATTTTCTCTTCCTTTACACAAATAAACTTCAGAAAAATTTGAAATATTATCTTGAGACTTTCAATTAATTAATTATCTTATTGATGCCACACATTTCAAAGCAAATAAGTGGTTCAGGGTTTTAAAGGAAAAAATCAGCAATAAAAACTATGAAGGAATTTGCAAATACCATTCCATGAAGATTATGAACTACAAAATACACCCAAATTAAATCGTTTGCATAGCTGTAAGCAGTAACTTAAAAGACCATACCAAAGATAAACAAGAGGCATTGAGTTATTCAAAGAAATATATGAACAGGTGATAAATTCTAGTTAAAATTATGCTTGTGTTATTAAGAAAATGGTGCATCGTGACCTTATGATACAGGAAAAACTACCATTAAGCAAGAATGAGGAAAAGCTGCCATTAAGCTTTACTGTGGGGAGAAATCAAGTTTTCTGAAGGATCAGCCAAGGTTGAACTAGTGCAACTGCAGGAAAGCCAAGAGATGAAATCCAGAACTGGATTATTAGCACCTTTTTCCTCATTCTTCAAATATCTCCTTGACCAGAAAATGAAGAATTTTGCTCCCAAACCATACTCACATGATGACATGATCATGATGTGTTTTCAGAAGCAGCCTCCTCCTCCAAGCGACCCCAGACTGGAGGAACGAGTGAGCACGCACAACTGTTACTTATCTATGAGCTTTTATATGCTCAGTGTCAAAGGCAAGATTTCAAGATTTAGAAAGTGGAACCAAGGTTAAGTTTGGGATTTTGAGACCTAAAGAATTTAAGCTTTAAAATTCTATTGAAGGAAATTGATTCAGTTAAATGTAATTCAATGATAACGTTAAAAGGATCCCTTTTAAATTGTTTTAATAAGCAAAACAAAATTTTGTTATATTTGAAACTTGTTTCATCCCCTTTAAGCCCTCTGACCAGAAGGTACAATTTCAATATATGTCTTTCAGATATTCCTTACTTTTGTATCTCACCTTGATCTGGTAACTTGACTTTACAGCCTTAGACTATGATTTTATTTTTATCTATATTGTTTGTTCTTCCCTCTTACAATCACCAACTAAAAATGTGGAAATCACTAGGAGAAGACTGATTATTCAGAAATCTAGGGGCTGCAACCCCCTTGGCTTTATGTCACACTCAATCCTTTACAAAACACTGGACCAACAGATTTACACTTACTTTGCCTTAACATAATCAACAAAACAAGGTTTAATGCTATGAAAAACCAAACCAATCTTTTTAAAATTATATTCTCAGCCAAAAAGACAACCACTGGGAAAAATTCAGTCACTGGTGAAGTTTTGCAGACTCATTTTATTCACTGCCTTCAAAAGTTTTAATAAAGTTGTAGTTATCACAAACATTTGCCCCCTCAGAGACTTTTCTGCTTTGAAAATCACCAAAGTGCTCCCAGGCTGACTCTTATCCTGGTATTTCATATAAACATTCAAAGTACAATCTGTGACACAGAACCAAGGGTCATTTAGAGGTCTTGTGCCATGTTGAACTAATTACAAAAAAATTGGCAAGAAAGTAGCACATGACAGTTTTATATATTTTAGAGATACCTTCTGCAGAACACTCAGAAAGACTCCAAATGAACAACAACAAAAAAACCCAAAAGAATACATCTCTATAAAAAATGTTGACCTTTTAAATTTTTCCAGTTTTCATAACGATTAATTTTTCCACCATTGTGAACAGAAACTTTTGGGTAGCTTCTGGTCTAAGCAGCATCCCCTCCTTATCATGAGTAGATTCCCACTGTGCCACCAATGACAATTTTGCTAACGTTCCAGGCATGCCAGATATAATTAGACATAATTTGTACTGACCTCACCTCAGCAAAGGCAAAGACAGAAAGGAAAAGCATCATCCTTTCTCATTTCCAAGTGGGCTGTCTACAGACTTTTGGCTGCTGCTGGAGATTCAGTTTGTCACTGGAGAAAAACTGAGTACCCAGGCAATAGCCACAGACACATGATTTACTAGGCAATTGCAAACAGATTCCTTTAATGGTCTCCAACCTTCTGATTTGTAAACATCAATATATTTTCTAGAGGAAATCCCAATCACAGAAAAACTGCGCTTTGATTTTGTTATTGTAGTTATTCTTTGTGAGCCCTAGTGGTGACCCATAAAGACTGAAACACAACAAGTAGCTGTTTGACATCTATACGTATATAGACCTGGATGTATAATTTTGTGAGAAAATATTTTCAGATACTAGAAGCTTCAAATGCAAACAAACCACCAAGCCTGTCTCAAAAATAGAAGAAGGAGTAATTAGTACGGCCAAAACATCAACACTCAATTACTAAGAAAAAAAAAAAAAAATCCCTGTTTCTCAGTGAAAAATAAATTAATATCTTATACTGGTTTAGGTATAAAGAAGTTAAAAAAAATTCAAAAGTTAAAGCACTTGTTAGCTGGGAATATGGGACTATTATAATAGGTTTGAGCTTTTAAACACAGATATTCATGAAACTCTAAATTCCCTACCAGCTGTGCAGTTGTATGGGATGAAACCAGAAAGCAAACATTGTATGACAGAAGGAAAAATAAGGTATTTTATATGGGACAGATGTTAAGATGATGTTTTTCTGGCAGTCTTTCCTCCTGTGCTCATGTTTGCTTTTATACCGAGCACCAGGCAAGCCAGCCTTACTGAATATTGCCAAAAGCCCCTCCTTAGTCCTACTGCTACATCTGCCATCCAGAACAGTCAGCACCTCGGCATCTATCCATCTGAGTAATAAAAATTCACATATTTCACATTTTCAAGCCCACTAGAATGTACAAGTTACATACAGATGGTTAGAGGAACCCAACAAATGAGACACTCAGGTCAATAAACCAGAAAGCAAACAAACCCCCAGAGAGAAATGCCTTTTTTCACCACTTTCACAGCAATTTCCCTACCCTTGAATCCATGTTTTAATGGACATGATTATGTATACAATGTGAAGCCATACATCAATAAGAGAACAGCTATAGGAAGACAATACTGGGCTCTCTGACAGAGATGAGAAAAGTCAACAGTCTTGTGGGTGCCCATTTATCTCCTGATGTTTTACACCTTTGAACTGACTTACAACACTACTGATACACAGGTAGAGAGTGTATTGAACTCAGGGTGAAATTATTATGGCAGGAACTCACTGCTGATCACAGCAGTGACAACCTGTACCTTCCCCTTCCCAGTTTCTGTATTTAGACCCAGAGCAGTGCTTGGATACAGAGCATGAAAACGATTTATGTACCACTGAAATATAGATGTGATTTGCAGAAAGATCAGTGACACCACATGAATACTAATTTCTGTGACAAATAATACCAGCAGGGCCAGTCCAAAAGGGATGACTGTACATACATTATGACCAAATTCAAACACTTGATGACTGAGCAATGTTTTGGCATGACACAACCAAAAGCAGTGGATGACCAAGGGAGGGAGATCACCTTCCTCCTCCAAAAAGGCTGAAAGGCTACACATTATTTTTGGCTACTTGTTCAATCTACATTTTGCTGCATTTTTTTAATAATAAAGCCGTGCTTGTGCAGGCTTTAGTCTTTACAGCTTCACGACAATGCAAACTATGAAAGATTTAATAATTCAAATTCAAAACTGTAGTAATTCAAATGATCCCTACAAAGTTGACTCATGTCCACTTTGTTACTAGCTGTAAAGGGGTGTGGTTTACTCCAAGGAAACTACTCAATTTAATGTTTGCACTGCTCTAAAAGGGCACATCATCCAGTACGTTTATGAAACCAGTGAAAGTCTTCCTAACAGAGAAAGCTGAAGCAGTCTGTTGTTTTCTCAAGAATTTCATCACCATCCAATTTTACTTTTTTCTAGCTGGCTATCTCAGCTTGAAAAATAGAGATAGGGCACTCAGAGAAAAAATAAGCCATGATTGTGTGTGGGAATGCACAAGCACAACTAGACTGAAGGAAACATTCAGATTTGTAGCAGTAGTGGAAATAAGTTTCATTTTACCCATTCCTTTTAACTAGACTACCTGTACAGAACCCAAACCTCAGACAAGATAAAAGACCCAAGCAGTCCACATTTAGTGGTAGCTCAGGTACAAAGGAATGCTTTTCAAATATTCATTCTCAAGTCACAATGGGGAAATTACATTTCCCAATGATCTCATAAAAATTGAGAGTTTCTCCTTTGAGCAGCAGGTGCCCATCCTTAAAACTTTCTTGCTCATAAAAATACTAAAGGCTTCATATAACTATCAGTTGCAAG
This sequence comes from Sitta carolinensis, assembly GCA_032173965.1. Classification (NCBI taxonomy): domain Eukaryota; kingdom Metazoa; phylum Chordata; class Aves; order Passeriformes; family Sittidae; genus Sitta; species Sitta carolinensis. The sequence goes on from CM063292.1 coordinate 18,986,502, forward strand.
CAAACTGGTGCAGTTAACTTTTCAAATGTGTTTGAGACATGGCCTGAATGATATCACAGTCAACCCTTGCATTTCCATTTAACTTTGATAGAGAATAAAAGATGTGAGCCTACAAATACAAAAGTGTACTATTAAATTCATAAAATACTTCACTTGCTTTTGGCTGAGTAACATCATGTGAAAAGCAATAAAAATTGAATTAAGGCAAATTTGAAATGCTTTTTGTTTTTCTGTTGTTTTAATTTCCATTTTTCATGTTTTTTCCAGAGGCTGGTTTTAGCCTATTACACACAATACCTGTCTGTTTCTTGTTCTGTCAATCATCTGGCCATATATTTTACTGTTCATTGATGCTTGCAGATCTTAAAGTTTTGTAATCTACAGCAAGCAATATGAAATATATTTGGTGATCTTAAAAAAATAAGTCTTTCATAGACTGGTGTGCTAGTTTAATCAGAGTTACAAAAATTAAAATTTCTGCTAGCTTTGTGCAGCAGGGTTTAGCATGGGAGTTTTTCAGACACTAATGGGAAGCTGGTGGCAAACCCTACAACCATTACCCACAGCAGACCGAGATTTTTAAACACATCACTTCTTTTCAAGTCATTAGTGTCTTCTTAAAACAACATCATGCTTTGTTTCCTTGATCAAAGCCACAGACTTAGGAGTGTGAAAATAAATTTCACTTTGGTGTGCTCCTTTCAAAACACGTCAGTCTCATAAGCAGGCTAATCTTTGGTGATGTATTATGATGGATTGTGCTTATCCATGCAAATTGTCTAGATAGACCATTTGCCACTCATTAAAAGGGATTATTCTCCCCTGCACACACCAGCACCACATGTGCGGGCACAGGCTGAGAGAGACATGGGCCTAAATGTTCACATATGAGCCTTGAGAAAACTCTGCTTTCCCTGGTTCAGTCTCAGGGCTGGGAGCAGTGGTTTGGTGAGGCTTTGGAGACACCTACCATTCCACAGGCATCTTACACTGGGATACCTCCAATGCCTGCACAGCTACCCAGACATGCTGGGCTATTCTGAAATGAAAAATCACTGCTCTAAGGACCATCCTCTAAATTCATAACATCTGTATGACCATCTCATTCACTTCTATGGCTGTATTTATAGCACCTTTACACACAGATTATTATCCAACAGTTGACTAAAGCACTTCTTCCCATTTTTATGTCATAAATATCTCATTACGTGACTTCAGCAGAAGTTTGGTTTGAGTGAAGACGTGTTACTATCATATAACTGCATCAAGAGCTCAGGTGTTTCCCTTCAAACATAGTACAGCTCTGACTTGCTTAAAAAAAATAAAGAATTAAACTACCCCTATGTTTGCATAGTTTAAAAATTCTTGATTTCCTGTTTGTGTCCTCTATTCTATGTTATACAGGAGAAACACCCTACCTTATGTAAATTAAGACATAGCTTGATATTCCAGAAAAACGTAGAATCCTTCATCTAGGGAAGGAAGAACCTATCAGTGAAATTGCTAAACACAGCTGATCTCCTGTTAAATCCCTCTGCGGTCATATTAGAACAAATACCTGATTAATTATATTCTTGTGTGCTGGGATCCAGAATACTTTATTTATCGCCTTAAACTGCATCTACAGCAAGACATCTAATGAGCAGTAGCTTTTCCCAGTAATGCAGATAATCTCTTTGCAGAGAATTAGTTCTTGGAAAGTAGAAATGCACCTTTCTGCAAATTCCACTTTATACTTTCAACTCCCAGGAGAATAGGGAGTGGATCATAAGGAAGGAAGGGAAGAGGGAAAGACAGATTAAGGATGTTACAGTAATATTCTTTTGTTCAACATCTGCATGCTAGAGAGATTACACAATCTTCAGCAGATCAGCAAAAGAAGATTTGAAGCGACTACAGTTAAACCTTCTGAGCAACTAAAACACTCTGCTGCCTTCTTACCCTCCACCCCAACCTTTCCAGGTCCACAGCTAAGAAATATCCCATGTCCCACCTGTCTGCTAGGATACTCTTTCCATCCTTTAAAACCCCCTGAATACCACACACCCATAACCTCGAAGTAAACATGGTGCTAGCAGCACACACTCTCAAACAGATCCAACATCTGCAGGCAATAGACAAGGACCCCTCTGCTCCCTCCAACAAGATCAAGCAAAATTCTAGGAATAATTACAAAATTCCACAAAGCTTAGCTAGCATCCCTTTTTTTGCCTCATAAAATCAGAACACTTAGCAGAGAAACACAAGTTTCTGTAATTCTCCTCTTCCACACAGCCCATCCAGAGAACAAAAAAATGGTGAATGGTGGAGATAGTGAAATCACTGGAGGAGCCCCAAAGCTTGTTTTGCCTTCCATGTAATGAACATGGGGACAACAAATAATTCATAGCACCCAAAATAAGAGAGGTACAGCTGACACAGCACAAGCACTGTGGAATAACACTGACCAGTAAACATTTCCCATGTCAAACCCATTTTTCTACCACACTGATGATGAATCAGATCAGCTGCTGCTGAAACACCAGGAACCACTCCTGCTCCCATTTTCCCAACACTGCAGACCAGAGGTCTTGGTTCACACACCTACAGGCACAGGAATTATTACGGGACATCTCTACATCATATCTGATATTCATTTGTTTGTTTGTGCCATATTCTGTGTTTACAGTAACAAAACTGCTCTGGATGCCACACAGCAACACAAGCAGCACACAACTCATAATCCTTTAGTGACTATAAATCCAGCAAGGAAACATCAAAGGTGACTGGGCTAAGGCTGGTACAATTCCCTTTATTTCCTGGAGTCTCCTCCAAAGCCCTGCCAGGCTGCACTCACCCCTGTGGAGATCAATCCATCCCACAGAGAAACACCCTAACATTTCAACAGAAAGATATTTCTACTTATATCATGTAAACAGAGCATAGATTTTTAAAATACTGGGCAATTGCTGGAATACAAAAATACAGCATAAGCTCTGTTGCTGACTACATGGTTCATAAGGTACTGCTCAGTCTGTGCAAGCTGAGCTACAGGAACACAATGCTGCTGGGAAATAAAAAGAGATCATCCACTTCACCTCTTCAGTAAAGCAGAGATAAAAAATTCTATTCCAAATGTTAAAAAACCCACAATATGATCAGGGTAAATCTCTCTTTGCTTTCACAGGTATGGACAGTCCCTGACAAAACCACTTGTGGTAGAGCTGTGTCCACAGAGGACTTGAGCTTGCACAGGGCTCACCTGTATGCAAAGGCCATAGGGATTTCACTGAAGGAAAGAGGATCAGGGTTTTTTGGGGGGTACAATGAAGGTTTCAGGGATGAGCTGTCATAACTGCAGACAACAGGTAATGAAGTAATATGGTGTCAGTTTGCTCTGGACCTCCAGGGATCATTCTCCCCCCTTCACAGTCAGGGTGCTGCAGCCCCAGCAGCAGGGTTGAACATTTTGTACAGAAATCTCAGTGGATTCAGCTGCAGTGGGATGAACGTCCATTTCTGTATCACTGCAGCAGATCAGGCTGTAATACACCAACAGTAATTACCCCACTTTCCATAAAGTAGATAAAGCCTTGAACCTCCTAAAATGCACCCCAGGTATGCCCTAAAGAGAGAAAAGATTGATTTTACTACTTGCCTCAGAATCCACTGATGATATTCTTAGAGCATATTAATAAAATATAATTCTACTGAGAACAAATTCCCAAAGATCAACCTCGCAAATAGCTCTTTTGCAAAAAATTTTTGCGCCTTCAATATTTACCACCTAACATTTCACACCCGATAAGAAAAAAAGTGCTACTTTGACCTGATGCATAGTAATGCGGTGTGAAGCAATGAGAGCCAATTTACTGGGCATCACTGAGACATAATGTGCAGGAACACCGTGTCGATTTGCAGAGTGAATCAAAATGCCGAAGCTTTCTCTTCTGTGATATCTGCAAATCGCCGAATAATGTGGTTCACTGACCAAGTGAATTATTTTCAAGGAGTTTGGCACATCTTTAATTACAAGATATGTAAAGATGAAATGGAAACACGCTGTGCATATTTCTTCATGGCTGCTGAACTTTTCTTATGGAAAAGCACCTGTTTTTATTAAACTGTCTCTAGAAGGCATAAAATGTACGAGGTATAGCTTGACAATGTATTTCTCAACATGTGTAAGTTGCCATCTGGGCAACCTTACAAGGTATGGATCGACCATGTATAGATATTGTACCTACACACACAAAGCTACACATACATAATTAATCAAATACGTAGAAAATAGATTTCTTCCTATCACAAATGTCTTTAAATTTAAGCAGTATACTAATAGTATTACAATGTTTCTCTTGCAGCCGAGGAAGGCTCAAGAAAAAAAAACCAAAACATATCAGGCCCTCTTTACTAAACATTTATGTGCCCTTTATGCCTCAAAAACTAAGGAATTTGCATGCTGACAATGATTATGTAAATGAACTGTTTTGACAATCAGGTCCCAGAGGATTCCTCAGCTGAAAGCAATTCTTCTTTAAAGGTTCCATCATGGTCCAAATCAGTGGTTCTTGAGACACCATTTTCAGTAACGCAGTAAATATCCTGTCAGATTCTTGCTGGTTGCTTTCCCTCTCAAGCAATGAGCCTTTCTTGCTTTGGAACAGAAGCCCCCAAAGGGGGGGGGAGTTGCTGATTTTGAAGGGCTGTGGCACATGACATAGTTTTAAACCTCCACTTTGGGTAAAATACTGCAGACTTGACTCAACTGACCAAAATTCATAGGTAACCCTGCTTGCAGCAGAAGGTGAGTCTAGAGGACTTCCTGAGGCCCTTTTTAACTTGATTTGTTCTATTATCCTACAATCCTCAAATAGCTGAGCCCTAGGCTGGGGCAGCACACTGCAGAAACACATATCCAATAATGTTCTGGCTTCACCTTGAGCTGGTGGACTATTGCAATCATTCAAGTCAGGGCTGCAAGGTTCTCTCTGAAGTGAAGATTCCAAACATTCATGACACTAGAAGGATTGAAGCGTGCCTTAAATTTTGCAATAAATATTTGGATGGAAGGGTGCTTTCTCAGTACCTGTGCTGTTAGAGGTGCTGTGCATGGAAATACCAAAAACTCACTATAGAGGTTTTTATCCTAGCCTAAATGTTTATTTAAGGGGTATATTTCAATTATTACAAGAAATCCCCTACCATTTTTCTCACTTAAAAATAAGCATATAAGTAACTTTTTTTAAAAAACCCTGAAAACCCAAACAAGCAAACCATTATTCCCCACCACTGAGACATCAAACTCCAGAATTAAAGTGTAATAGAAAGCATAAACTAACAACTCATGGTCAATCAGCTGTTCTACCTCTGCAGTTGTTTTCTCTCCTTCTCCAAATGCCCAGTGCCACAGATGAGAACACACAGACCCCAACCAGGAGCCTTCACAGACAACATTCTCACACAGATTCTGAGGCACAGCCAGGAGAATGTGCACATCCAGCTCCTGTCAGTGCTCAGAGGGGCCAGAGCAGTCTGAGAGGAAAGAGCTCAGCAGTGCCCTGCACCTCCCAGCCAGGTGTGTCTTCAATGCACAGCTCACTTCAAATCATCTACTCTTTCTATCAAGCACAAAACAAGTCCAGGGTGGAGAGGGACCAGCAGGTTCCCAGCTGCCAAGACCCACAACATCTGGCTTTGCACTTGGGTGCAGTCACAGGTGCAACCATGCCCATAAACAGCTCTGCATAATTTCATTGCACGGGTATATTCTAAACACATATATATTAGAAATTACATTGTAGTGATTGCATAATGCAATTAGATTAACTGCAGCATGAATATGCCTGGAGCTGGCATGTGATGATGTCATTCACAATGAAGGCATCAAGCATCCCAGGACACCTCAGCAGCCAAGGATGGACACCCTGCCTGGAGCATTCCTCTTGTGCTGTTGAGAAAGGTTTGGGCTTGAAATCATAAGGTGACCAACACAGCAAGTGTGTTAAGCAGTAGAAAATAAATCATAGGTTTTATTTCTCAAGCATATTACACCATCTCTAAGTAAAGATCCCCAGCATTAGGCACTGCAGCCAAAGGTCGGAGGTCAGAGAGCAGCAGGGCAGCATAGCAACAGCATAGTCCAAGGGCACCTGATTCCAGAGCAGACCTGCTTGGTGTGCAGCTCAGCCCATCCTGGGACACAAACCAGAGTGCACCATCTCCTTGTGTGCTTCGATTTATTTTGGAAAGAAATCAAGGTGTAGAGAGGCAGGAAACCACAACATGTTCCCAGAGGTGCTGCAGTCTGAATGGGCAGAGGCCCAAGATCACAGGGCTTACCCCAAAGCCTGAGCTTCCCTCTGCACAGCCATAACCACATGGGCCTGGTGCTATTTCAGGGAATCCTTTTATTCCACCAGCTGCTACTACTGAGGTCTGAAACTGAAACCCAGTGTGTGATCTCATGGATGAGTGCAAAGCTCACAAGCTCTCACGTCTTACCAGAGGAGAAGAAAGGCTCTGTTTAGTTGTGCCAGAATAAATGAAGTGCAAAGGTAGCTGGGATCCTCTTGAAGCTGTTTAGTGCTGGCACTCAATTTGAATCACTCTGAAGAAAAGCTTAAGATTTCCTAGGGAAAGTACTACGCCTCAGTGCCTTTAAACTATTTTTGTGCTTCTGTGATGCTGGGCTGCTGTGCACTGTGAGGACGTGGATGGGCTGCCTGCTTCCCTGGGCTGTTTTCTGGACACAGCAGCAAGAGCATCTTGCCCCAAATGGATGTGGGGCTTTTCAGATGCTCTTTCTGCTGTTCCTACAGCCCAGGCACAATCTGTGAGGGGCAGGATCAGGTGCTGAGGGGCTTGTCCGTGCTATTTTATGGCAGTTTTTCCAAAGAGTCATCTGGAAATGTCACTCCAGCTGTGCTACTGCTGTGATCAGGCAGAGAAAAAAGGGAAGAATAAAAAAACAGCTGCAGTGTGGGAGAGAGACCAAGTGTTCAGACAAGTTTATGCTTTAGAACTTGAGGACAGTTTTTCAAAACTTGTTGCAACATCTGTCTGCTGGGAGACTAAAATATTTTGTACAAGACTGAGGGTCTATATTTTAAAATTCAGATTTATAATAAATAACCAAGTCCCAGTAGAATGCAAGCCTCTACTTCTTCATTTAGAAATTAAACAATGTGTATATCTTTCAATTCATCATCATAAAACCTCTGGGTTTGGGTCCTACCAGCTACATACTGGATTCACTGAGGCAGCAACACCACTGTTTTGAAAAAACCCTATCATTAAGCACTAAAATAACAAAAAATCAGGCCCTCTTCATGCTTCACTCCCCACACATTTCATGAATTTCTGTAGGAGATGACAGAAGCAATTTCACACAGGAGAAAATACAGATCCCTCTGTCTTAGCCTCCAGGGTGAGCACCAGTAACAATAAAAACACATCCTCTCCTCACAAACAAACGGTGAATGATTCCCGGACAAAATAAATTCTTTCACCAATAACGATCCATCAGAGACGCTTCCTTCTTTCTTTCTGTAACTCATTTGTAAAATTAACAGCCCCACATACGCAGCCTCTCAGAAAAATAATTGATCCCACTGCCCTGGATAGGAGCCTCTTTGCTGGAGGCTGGCAATGATTACCATTTCATGCACATTATTTCCGTTTGCAGAAGGCTGACGCCAATGCACACATGCAGGCTTATGTGAGACGGTCCATGGAAAAAAAGAATTAAAGAAAACAAACCAGAAAAGCTATCACACAATGTAAGACTTGTTGATTTCTTTGCCACCTTTTGTGCTACAGAAAATAAAGCATCTACTTAGCCTACATGTGCTACCAATAAGTTGATCTAATTAATGGCAGACTGCTGAGAAACCGAGCAGCTTTCCTTATCTGCATAGGAAAGAAGCCAGAGTTAGCTTCTGATGTTGAAAGTTACTTGCAGGAAACTACCTCGCCAGACAGAGCTGCAAACCCTGCTTGTCTTTCAGAAAGAAGAGGGGAAAAAAAAAGGTAACATTAGTTTTACTTCAAAGTAATGCCAGGACCCTTAAGAAGGTACATTTGAGAGCATTTGTGTGAAAGCAGTGTGATAGCTCCACATCTCTGAAGAGGATTTTCCTCACAATGTTGATGGCCAACTTGAAGTGCAAGGAAATTTTTTAAGAAAACAACACAAAAAAAAAAAATAAAACCCCACAAAAATCGTTTTATAAAGATAAACAAATGTCCCACAACATAAATACAGAGTATTTTTAGGTGGCTGAAAATACACACATATTTTATTGTAGTTAGTTTTTAGTCAGTCTGCCAGTCAGCACATTGGCCCATTGGCTTCAAAGTTGCTTGAAATGTGTACATTCATAGACAATGCCCAGTGACCCACAGCATCTGGTAGAATAACCTGGAAGTTACGCAGATCAGGCACGTACAGGTAGGGTAATCCTGTCCTTATTAACTATGTAAAGCTCCTGCCAAAAAAAATTTAAAAATTAAAAAGGGAAAAAAGAAGTAGTACAAGCCATTTAATTAAAATGGTTGTGTCCTATCATCCAGAATCTCAGGTTTATAAAGTAAAGATTAAAATCAAATTAATGGAGTCTTATGGCTGATTTGCCTTCCCACGGTTTGTCAGCACAGGTAATAGAGATCTTCTCTCCCTACCAGAAAATGCATTTTTCCTAATTCCCACATCCAAATCTTTGGTTCAGAAAACTGTGTCATCAGCACTGTATAAATTTGTGGTGAAGACTTTCTCTGTGGTACCAAGATGTTGCAGGACTGTTTGTTTAAAGAGAGAGAAACAAGAATTTCACAAGAGAAGTCTATTAACATAGATCAGTCACCATCAAATCACCAGACATCAAAAATTCTTATTTCCTCTTTCAAAGAAAAGAAATCATTAACTCTCCAGATCTGACTATCTCCTAAAATAGTAGTGCTAACAAAACTGGAACTATCATCCTAGAGTACAGGAAGAAAAGTAATATTAAAGCTGGCTTTCTCTCCACAAGATAATGCATACGACTTCTTTTAGGGGAGGATTAACTTCTTCATGTTCAAAGAAAACTAGGGCAAGCAGAAATGCAAGCATGGAAATCCAAAAACATTCCCTTAGTCCACAGAAAAGTAATTTTATATGAAATTTTTGGATGACTAGAACACCTCCAAAAGAAACTTGCACACATTGAAGACACGGGAAAAATATTTAAAATGGAAGTGTGGTTTGAAACCCACAGCTACATTACACTAAAAAATAATATAGTTATGACAAAGTAAAATAATATTTTGAATTACCCTAGATAGCTTTCCACACTCTCCACATAAGTGGACACAATCAACCAAGGAATGAGTCTAACATATTCCTGAAGCCTTGCAGACATTTTAAGCCCACAGTTGAACTAAGTGCTGGTGAACACATTTTCCCAGGGTTGAAGGAAAAGGGGGAATACAAAATGATGGGAGACCATCTTAAAATTGAATTTTAGGTGGAGATATAAAGACAAAGTTCAGAACACTCAAAGACTCACATCTGCATCATGCAAGACATGAAAAGCAACCAACAGATAATGGATCTCTACGTTTTCAGCAGACAAACAGCCTGTTGGCAAAACCAAAGTATTCAAGAGCAAATAGTGTCAGACACTGTCTCATTAGAACTGAACATCTCACCCCATTAAAAACTTGCTGCACCCAGCATGTACTGGAGGTGGACAGAGCAATGCTGCATATAAAGTGTGTTGGAAATGACAGCCCTTGCTTCAGACAGAGAGAGCAGCTGTGATTAACTTGGAGTTTTGTGCAACCCCAGGCCAAGTTTTGCTACAGAAACAGCTTTGTGGTTTTAATACCTGCCTAATTTCTAGTTCAGTAGTTTTCCCTTTGAAATAACTTTTCAGTAGATTTCTGGAGCAGGTGTTACCTTTCCTTCATAAATCTTGAGGTAATGTTACTATAACGATTTTCCAAATAAAAAGTGAAAGGCCATCAGAACAAATATCTCCATTTTGATTTCACTAAGACATTATTATGATGGTAATAATTCCACAGAGGAATTACTTAGAATACACACTCAGCTCTGACCTGACCCAGCAAACTCAGGTGATACTTTTCCTAAGTTGGAAGAATTTATTTTCATTTTCAGTTGAGTTCATCTAATCAAGGTGCTTCATTGTGACAAAGAGTTCATCATTCCTGGGCAAATTGCAACTACCACTGTTAAAATCTGGACACTGATACAGGAAATTCTGCCAAGGCACAGCCCAACTTGGGAAAACAATTTTCAGATGAGCAAAATAAATTGTATCATATGTTACTAATAAAGCATACGTTTAACACCCCCTGTTGGTAATTGCCTGTATTAATTCAACACTAATACAAGCTGTGGACATATAATTTGAGAATGAACCACCCATTCCTAAGCTCTGCATGTTGTAGACTCCCGTAACCCAGATGGTGAAGGGACCCAAAGCAAAGTAGGTGAAGAGCAGTAATGTGTTTTATTAGGCCAGGGTTTGGGAACACAGGGTTTTTTCAAAGTCAGGACTCCACAAGTTTTTATATGCCCAAAGATTTGTCAGTACCCTGCAACTACACTGAACAACTTAACAAAAGACATTGCCCTTCCCCATAAGCACTGTCTCATTTAGGATGCTGCCATACAGGTACTTGGGAAACAAGGAATCAGTTCTGATCCCCTGTCTTGCTCTGTCATTTGAGCCAAGGCATTTAATAATACCTGGGCATCAATGGCCTATCCGTATAGGAAAAGATATTTTCCCCCTGGAAATACTGTTTAAGTCGGCATCCAAATTAGTCTTAAGGCAAAAATCCATTAGATTCTGGCAATGGTAAGAACTGACATTAGGAAAAGAATGACTGTTAAGAAAAAGAGAAAGATTAGAGACTTAATTTCCTTTTCTGCCACTGATTAGTCCTCAGATATACTGATAGACAACACAGAGCTACCTGGGCTGATAAGAACTGCCCTACTTGCACCCAAGTGAACACACTGGTAGCTGTCTCTGCAGCATGGCACATATACAGCTGCTTCTGGACAACCACAGCATGATGCAGGCATGCAGCAAGAGACAAGACTAACAGGCAAAGCTTGCTTTTTTTTGCTGCTCAAATGGTATATTTGAGTCACATTTTTATATAAAAATAAAAAAATTTGGAGCCTCTAAGTTATGATTTGGACAAGATATTTCATTCAACAATACAACTATAGCTTGTTTTTAAAAGCAAAACAAAGAAACAAATGTTTGCACGCGCATGCAATTATGGATTTAGAACTTGATTTCTTTTTTCCTCTTTAGAAAAATCAGGATATTTACAACTGTACCAGGATATGTACAACTTAAAATAACAATCACTGATATCATGATGGAAAAAAGGGGTATGCCCAAATCTGCAAAACAAGTTCATATGAGGGAATGTGCTTTGCATTCTCTGCTGATTCAATTATTGGAATATAATTGCTAGTTGGGTAGGTCAGAGCTGCCTTGTCCTCATCCCAGAGGAGACAGGAATGTTACTGAACTGAGATCATTCTGATGAGGTGACTCACTCCTCTTTCAGATCACATCAGTCCAAGGTGACTCCTTTAGACAGGGAGAATAAATTTTTAGTCCATGCCCTCTCCAAACAAGGTCCCATGCCAAGCAAGGTATGGAAATAGGTTTCAACTTCTTTTCAAGTTTTTCGCAGGTCATTTTATGACAAAATAATGGGGGAAACACAGTTTTAGTTCTTCCTGGGTATGAGAACATCAGTAAGAAAATGTTCACTCTCAAGCTTGCCTGAAGGGCTAGTGCTGGCCACTGGCATTATGGCACCTTCTGACTTCAGCTCTCAGGAGCCGCAGCTTCCCTCAGCCACCCACCACTGGTTACACAAAGAACTCTGAAACAAACTACATCAGAGCCCTGAGCACTGGTGGTCATTCACAAGGATTTATGTCCTTTTAATTGCTGCCTATTAAATGGATACTCTGATGAACCTGCTGGAGTCCAAAGCTCTCAGTACCACCTCCTCAGTTTCTGCCAGATGGGATTTTTTACTCATCTGCCACCTGCTGCTTTGCAGCTCTACCACCCTGCCAGGATCAGCAAGTGGTTCCAGCTTTTGGGTGGTGATCCCAGGAGTACAGAGTATTCTCCAGACCAAAATCATGCTCATTTTCTACCCTGTGCTCCAGCCGATACATTTCTAAATGAATACTGCTGTGTTTGCTGATCGTTTTATGGTTTGTTTACTTCTTGAGCATGTAATATTGTTAGGGTAATGTCGTTTTTAATTAGTTGGAAGAACTATTGTTTCAGAAGGCTGAATGCATTTGCTAGCAAGGGGTCCTTATAAATACAGTGAATGTTACTGGTTATGCCTCCACAGATGGGTACTGACAGCTGCCAGCCAGCTCTGCCCCTGCTCAGAGTTGGGCTGGACCCAAGCCAGTGCCAATCCAGAAGCCACATCAGTTGCGTTAGCACAGTGCTGAGTCCAAAAGCCTCTTAAAAAAATCATATCTGAAAAACAGGAGTGTTTCAATTCTTCGAAGAAGTCTCATTTGTTACAAGTTACTCAACAATTGCGTGGTAAGTTTTCACTGTTTCAACTGTGCAAAATGACAAAACCCAGAAAATAACCAGGAAATAAAGAATCAGCTATCAAAAATGGATTGCTATCTAGAGATAGAGGCGTGCTGTAAGTAGAGACAGGAAGGGTGATCACAAGTAAAAAAGAACATTGTTTGTTCCCATCCACATGTGTTAGAGACAAGCACATATACGTTACATGTGTACATGAGAGCCATCATTTTTCAGCCGTCCTTTCCTGCAGGTCCCTGTGGAATGGAATTAGAGGGACAAGGGGAGTGGGGCAGCTGGGCTTTGTCTGTGTCAGCAGAGGAGACAGGGAGCTTCTAGAGCTTGTCAATGCACAGGAGAGCCCTTGGTGGCTAAACACCCTCAGCAGGTCAGAGGGGTCAGATGGAGCTAACAAGGAAGCATTAGATCAGCCCAAGAGCAATGCTGGCTGCCCAGGTCCTCTGATAGCACCAGATCACCCCCATTCTCTCTGAAGAGGAACAAGAAATTATGATTCAATTCAAATTTCCTTCCTCTCAGGCCCATGTTGCAGGTTCTGCTATTAATAATATTTTAACCTAGTTCTCAAAGCAGTTGATTTGAATCTCAATGCCTGGTTTAGGTTGAAATGAGAAACCAAGCAGCTGGAGATTAACACAGAGTGTTTTCTCCAGCTCTGAGAGTTGTAACCTCTGCTTATTTTGCTCTGGAGTATCTCTCAGCCGTGTACATAATTATAAATACATGGAGACCAGAACAAACTATCCCATGCATGTGGCTACTCCATTCTCTCTGTACGGAAATAACGCACTGCTGGAGTCCAGACCTTCCTGGCAGCTTGGAAGCCATGATAATGCAAGTTCTGTCTAAAGGCAAACATCTGGTATCCTCATTACACAGAGCTTACACTTTCCTACAAAAAAAGGGAGGCAGAAATATGTCTCCACATGGGAAAGGAACTATGACTGAACTCCAGCTCTCTTTGCAGGTCACAGTATAGATACTCCATGCCAGGACTATTTCTACCAGAACACGTGCTCGCTCACTAAAGGAGAGAGAAGGATCGACAGAAGACACTCTTGACTTAGGGGAAATTAGGAATGCAGGTGGAACCCCATCCTTGGAAACACTATTACACAGAATAAAATATGCATCAGGAGGATTTACGTGGTGGGCTCAAGGTCTCCTCCATTCCATTTTCTGTGCAACTATAAATTACCGTGTATTTCTGAAGAAGTTAGTGTTATAATTGTATGGTTCACAACGTTTAAGTCACTTTTTCTACCCAGGAAACATTACACTATCATGGGCTCCTGTCTGGAACAGGTTTTTCCCCTTTGTCTCTGCTAGAATTCTTGTGTTGCTGTTAAATTCTTGGTGCGATATTTCCCCAAATCAGAGAGCTGAGACGAGATAACACAAAGGAGAGTTGCACAAGCACATTCTTTAAGAAAAGCAGTATCCTACAAATCCCACAACAAGCCTTTATTGGCACTTGCACTAATGTAAATAAAATCTATTTGGTTCTCGGAAAAACAATCACTTCATTCTTGTTATCAGAGAACAGAATCTGGGTCAACAGATGCGTTTTGGATATGCACCAATTCTTAAATGATTTACTATTCTGATCTGTGGATACAAAAAGCAATTTCCTACATCAGCAGTACCTTAGCACAATGTGCACTTTCATCCTACCACCTACATTGCTATAATCATTAAATATTACAAAACATCTCCCATAAAAGAAAAAGATTCTGATATATGACTATAATGTAAATCAGTGCTTTGGATTACAGTGTGATACTGGTTCAGTTATTTATATGTGTTTCAACTAAAAACATCCAACTGGATTTCAACTATCACAAGATTAATCTCACTAATACTTTATATATACAGATGGTCAGACAAGAAAAATTAGAAAAATATGAAAAATTAATATATTTTCCTTGTATAATATAAAATATGATTTGTCTCCTAGAAGATTATAACTGGAGCTTCTAGTACCAAGAATAACTAGACTAACCAATATGAGTCCTCTGCTTTGAGGGAAGTTTTTCATCCTGTCCCAGCTTCAAAGTTATTGTCAGACACAGGAGATCCACAACACACACAAATGCAATACAAAGCAGAGGCTTGCTTTTGACTGGATATAGCTTAGCAACTAATCAGAGCTGTTTAGCTGGAGTCTGAGCCTCTTTCATCCAACAAGTTCCAAAGGTGACAGCAAGACAGTTCCATGAATTACATATTCCAGCACTGTATCTTGCGATCGAAGATGCTCCATGTCAACCTACCCTGACCACCATTTTTAATTAATATTATACATCCAATAACATTTGCAGTGCTGAATAGAATCTCATCATTGAGCAAGGGCAGAGAACCTGAATTCAGGCTCTACATATGCCACTTATTGTCATGGTTTACAAATTAACATACATGTTTATAAACAGAGTGTTCTGGACAGAAACAGGTGTCTGAGACACACTCAGAAGTTCATCAAATTAAAAACCTTCATTCTGACAACCTGTAGCAAAATAGTTGATCTGCTGGAACGAAGAAGCACAGCCAGAACAAACATTTCTGGCAGCATGAGGATCAAAGAGGTCTCAGATAGCCAGAAAAAACAAAGGATGCTGACATCAAAATATTGGCAGCTTGCATTGTTTCTTTTCTTTCCAAATAAAATGGGCAAAGAAAAGGACTAGCTTTCCCATCCAAGTTCAATTCTCCAGTGAGCAGCATTCTGTAGCTGTAATTATAATCTTGTATTTGTGTGCACACTAACTAATTTCCTGGGCAAGTTACATTTCAGCTTGAACATGTTGGCATGTAGAAACCAACCTCAATAACAAAAATAGCTGCTGAGTTCAGCAACCTGCAGCTTTTTATAGTTGACCTTGCAGCTCTGCAAGATAGTGGCTCTGGGCCACTTCATTATTTCAAAGAAGGAAATGTGGTTCTGGAGTTTCATGGGGACTATCAAAACTCAAAAGATAAGTGGTTTCCTGGCTAAGTTCTTTTTGCTTGTTTTAACTTGGTCATTCTCATTTCAAAAGTATTCTGGTCCATTTAATATCTTCATTTCTGGCTGTGATTGGTGGGGCTAATCTTGCTGACGTAGTTTCATTTACTCCATGTACTTTTCCTTAGTTTAAGCTGTTTATAATGCAGCTGGTTGCACTTGAACTCTCTCCCCTGTTACACTCTGGCCATAGCAAGTAACCATCAGTGTATTAATCATATTTAAGTTTGATTTCACTTCCAAAATGACTATAGCAATAAAATTACATAAGTGGACTAAGAACAACGAATAAATGTAAACAGTTGCATGACAGTCTGATTCTGTTAGTCTGCTTCCCTGCCTGATTGAGTGATTCTGTCTATTAGAATACCCAGCTGGCTGCAGATGCATAATGAGAAAGGAATGTATACACTTTGGTACAGCTCCCTCTCATCTGCACTTGAGTAGTAAGAAAGTTAGAGACAACTGTTCTAACTTTCTATGAAAAGTTTGACTGCAGCAGGAGCTGGAGCTGCTACCAGCTGTTGGCTGGTCCACTGCAGCTGTGAGTGACAGACAGCATACTGCTGTCCTCTGCCTGCCCACACCTGCAGAAGATGTAGGAAAACAACAGATTTCCAACAGGAACAGAACCTGTTCCACACTTCTGCACTCAGTAACTTACTCATTCCCAAACCCTTTTCTGCATCATTAAAAAACCCTTGAAGACAACATTAAAAAAGCTTTCCAGTCCCATTGATGGCAAGTAAAACCACATTCTCAGCCACATGAGCAGATGTATTAGTTTTTCATATAATATGTGTGCTACAGCATGCTTATGTTTACAAAAACTCTTGCTTAATCTGGACACACCAGAAACTGAAAAGTTAAAGCACCACCTTCACTTTATTTTTACAGCATTATGCACCACTGTCGACACCATCACCAGGCTAATTACAGACACACCACATAAAACACAGAGAGCTAACGTAGTTGAAAATTATTAAATCTCCATGTTCTCTTTGAGGATTAGCAATATGAGCGTCCCAGATAGAAGAGATGTTTATCTAACGTGCTCTCTCTCTACAGAAGAGGGGCTTCCCAGCTAGCAGGCAAGTGGAAAGGCACATTTCCATTGTCCGAGCTCACAATGTTTCATTTGTGTAACACTGAATCCCAACTTAATTAAACAGCTCCAGAGACCAGGGAAATCTCAATATGCAGGGGCAAGTGGTCGAGCAGCCCCATTTACATGTGTGTCACAGCTCGCCGGTATCGCTCCAAAAAGCATCTGTCTCAACAGTCTCATCTGATTCTTGCAAACAAGCTACACTTTGCATTTTTGAATTTAACAAAGATCGCACAGCTGCCAACATACTATCAAAGCCTAAAGACCAAATAAACGTTTGGCTTCCCTCCAGCCGTCCTTGCTGTGGTATTATTACTGACAATAGAGCCAGAGCAGCAAAAGCAATGAGATGGCAAATTTACACATGTGCCATGCTTTTGTACATTGTCTACATTTGCTGCTACAAGACTGTAAGCAGAACACTGGTGAGCATCTTCTGGTTGCAAAATCTGACCTATTTTAGGGCTTTATGAAATCTGTACAGCATTATTATGTATTAAAAAAACCTGCAGATGGGCAAAATTATCTAAGAAAAACAATTCAAAGGTGTTTTATTTTCCCATGTGGGTAGTAGAAATAAATCAGAATTCTGTATTCTCAGGGCTATATTTTGCACTTTTTGAGGAAATTGTACAATAACCATAAAACTGAGGGATCCAACAGCTGATGTTTCCTTTAGTAACTACTCATTTCACTTTAATCAACATACCCCCTAGTCCTTGCAACAGGAGCATATATCAGAGGGAAGCATTTGTATTTGACCTGTGTAGAGGAGCTCTGCTACATTTTTCAGTTCAGTTAATAGCCCAACCACCCTCTCATCAAAAGCCAATTGCATCTGCAGATAAGAGGCCCTTCCTACAGACAGTAATATAACTTTTTGATCTGTATCAGATGATTAGGGCAGTGGACAAAGACAACTTCTCCTTTAGTACCACTCCTGTTTGGCAAATTTCCACTGTCTATGAACATCTGCAGGTAGCAAGCAGTTAAGATAATAGAGCCAGAGGTTGGAGGCAGCTCAAGGCATTACCTGCACCAGAGCCTAGAAAAATGCTTTGTGTGAAAGCCTGAGCACTCACAGGACCACTGGAATGGACAAATGTCAAGCTTCTTGCACCCTTCCTGCTCTGCCCGTGTTCTCATGAGCAGGTCACCTTCCCTTCCCCTAAATTCAGTCTGTGTGTAGACAGAAGAGGAGGACAAGGCACAGCCAAGAAGCAGCAGAATGCTGGCATTCCCACACACAGCCTCCTGCTGCCCACACTCAGCAGAGCAATGAGCTGTATTTGCAGAGCTCAGGGGACACAGGGCAAGTGCCAGGGCCCTGACTCTCCACCTCTCCTCACTGCACTGTCTCAGGGCTGACAACTCCCCTTGGACAGATCCCATCCCCTCCACTGAGCCAAACCTGGCACCTTTCCCCTCTGCCCTTGGATGGAGGGTGCTGCTAATGCTCACCACTGCTCTGATTTCCAGCCCTTGCCATCCCCAGCTCCCCTCACTTTCAGGTCTTCCATTGACTCAAATACAGCTTGCCCTTGGCTAGCAAGCTGCAATTACACACCCTCCCAAGAGAAAAAGGAAGGGTAGGAGCAGCAGTTTTGCCCACAAAGTTGCATTACTTCACACTTTAGGGTCAATTCATTGCATTTTTGGAGGAATAGATCTTGGAAGGAAGGGCCAACAAAGCAAAACAGACATGGGTGTTGCTGGAAATATTTGCTGAAGATGTCCCACTGCCACTGTACATTTTCAAGCTGGGATTTATTTTTTTCCCTCTTCCAAGCCTTCTTTTAATGTATTCTTTCTTCAAAGTTTGTGCTATCTGTATAATTTTTCAATCAGGGATTAGAGAGGATTAAGTCCTTGCTAGCCTGTGTCTCTCAGGGAGTGTTAGATGTACATGCATACTTTACACACAATTCCAGTGCAACTGCTCACATTCATCTCAACAGAGATGAGTAGAGGCTTATTTTATACACTACAGAATAAAGTCAAGACCTGCCCAATTAGAGATGTACTCTCTGGTCTGTCCTCATGCCCTTTGTGTTCTGCATGTTTTTTTCCATAAAAAAAACCCCAACCTCATTATGCAATTGCCTGTGCATAGAGCCTGTTGCCCCTGATGCACGGGTGGTTTACAAGCAACACTAAGCTACAGCTACATGATGATATAATAAGTTTTCCCAGGGTTTATCACAAACCTACACCAGAAGGAAATTCCCTTTATTTCCTAGATTTGGGGATCCAAAAACTCTACTTACTCTTGTTTGATTTGGGTCGCTCCCCTCTCACATCAAAACTTTTTAATAATAATGTAAATCCAATTACAGCGTGGTGTAAACCTCTGGGGTTTTTATCTACTAAAATTGATAATATTTATCTTGATTCTGTTGCTAAGTAAAACAGAAATAGACAGCAAGGAATATTTACATGGACGAATACAGTCCTGCATCTATTCTGTGTCACACTTGTGGATCAACACAAGAGCTCTGCTAGCTACGTTCACACCAGCTTCAGCCAGCCAAAATAAGTAACAGTACCAGTGACAAGTCAAAATAATCTCATTCAAGCCCACCAGAATTGCTGGAGATACCCTCTAGTCACTAGCTTACATAGAAGCCTGTCCTGCTATTCCTGTACTGCTCAGGTTAGCCATGATGTCTAGATTAAACCTAATGTATCCTTATCTACAGACAGACCCACATTCTCTATTTCCCTGAGGATATTCCATATTCCACCTCCACCTTAATCACATTCAGCAAGAGTTTACTACTTAGGTGCAATTGGTCAAATAAAATTACATTTGTGTAATATTGCTTGTCCTGACCAAAAAAAGCAAAGTACCAGTTCCTGGACCTTGTTTCACACAGAAACTGACAACAGCTAATTGAACAAAAAAAAAAAAATTGCTGAAAATGACCATAAATAGTATTAGAATGGCTGACATTAATTCTTTAAAGCAATCATGAAAAGATTTACATTTATCTATAGTGACTGGAAAAGACCTATCAAGAAGAATGAGAAGTTAAGGAGAATAAGGGCAGTAACAAGAATTAATGATTGTGTATCTCTTCCAAGTTAACCTAAATATTAATTCAAGGACATAATGTTTTTAAAAGTACAGGAAAAAATAGCAGTTTAGTCCATACGTTGGGAGGGGGAGGGGAAGTTACTCTGGTTATGTTGCCCAGACTTGAATTCCTTTATCATTTGAGATCCTTATTAAGTCACTGGCATGGTATAGATTACAGTTCAATCCTAAAATTCCTCTACATTTATGTTTCTTATGTTTTTTACTTTGATATCCTGCCTGTTTTAATGAAGAACAGGATGTGCAATAGCTTGTTACTTACGGCAGTACTTTGACAAGGAACCTGGATCTTAATAAAAACAGGAAATAAAATCCTTCATATTAAATCAATTCTTTAAAAAATAAGCATGTGAATGTCATATTTAAGATTAAAGGTATTTCTCTTTCCAGGAAAGGATCATAATAAGGTGGGCATGTGGCTATTTCAAAAACTGCACACATTTGGTAAAGAGCTTACAGAAAACAGTGTCAAATCCCATATTGAACCCAGCTGCTGGTACTTACTTTTTGATGTAAGGCTTACTTCCTGCAGATATACATCAAATTAAATTCTTCACTAAGCTCACAATGGTGTTTTCCCTTTAAGCAGAAAGGCAATACTTACCTGAATGAAATATTATATCTCTTTAATGGGTTTCTACAGTGGAGTCACATTCTACATTTAAAAATGTATGGTGACAGTAGGAACAGAGAAAAACTTGCCATCTATTAAACCAGTTTATTTTCTCTAAAATAGCTTTAATGAAGCCAGTTGGGATTTGTTACACCCATGATATATCTGGTGTCCTGAGAGCAATTTTGATAGCACTGTTCCTCTACTGGGCCAATTTCCCACAGTTCATACCACTGGTGATTTTAAGAGTGCTCCTCTGAAGGAAAGCATGGAGTATTGTAATGACAAATGCACCTCAAAAATAAGGGTAAGGGACAAGAATAATGAGGCAAAGGAAATGGACTGGGTAATACAGATTACATAGTTTTCCAGGCTTTGTTTCAAGGGCTTGAAACATGCAATATTTTTGACTGCAGGAAATAATTCCCATTAGATACAAACCAGAAAGATTTTGCTTCTAATTATGATTCAGTAACATCTGCAAATATCTGTCAGAAATGATAATACACTGTCTCCTATCAGAAAACAAAGGATTGAGGAATGATGGAGCAGTCAACAAAGAGGTACAATGTGTTATATGTTAAACTTCCTTACATTCTGTTAGCCTCCGTTGCCTTTTGGATATATTTATCAGTAGATACAGGATTCTTAGTAGATGCCAAGAAAAAGTAATAAGATTATTCAAATGCAAGTTAAAATACACCAATAGCTGCTTTAGTTACTACACACTCTGTGGCCCTTAATCTAGACAAGGGCTCATTTCAGGGTCCAGATGCTAAATCTAAATTTCAGAGAAGTAGGAGGAAACACATAAGCAGCATAACAGTGGGCAGGAATAAGCTCAACCATTCTAAGCTTATTTTCCAAAATTCCAAGCAGATCACTAAAGGCTAAAGGTTCAGAAGGCACTACAGAGATCCCTATAACACCATTTTAAACCAGCTCTGATTTGCAGAAAAGAAGCTTTGCTAGACAAAATGGAGAAGCAAAACTTAAGTGGAGAAGCATCACATAACTAAAACACATCACTGAGAATTTCCCTATTTCACACCCAAAGTGTCTCCACAGTATTTGAGTCCCAAAGTTTAACTTCAAATTTCCAAATCTCAGCAAATCAACCCAGCCTTCCCACTTGAGGATAAGCTCAAAATCTCTCTCATTTGGAGACTGCCCCAGCTGTGCTGAAAAGATTTGCTAGACCAAAACTCATGAAACACATAAGCCAGACGGGTCTTTTACATGTTAGTTAACTTCAGCATTTCTAGAACCAACTTTTCCAGTGCTGGCTCCCAGTGGCAGTGAAGAAAAATGCCAGCTGGGCACAGGTCTGCATATGGAGCCAGGCAGATTTACAAGGGCCTGGGGGCTTTTTTGGGGATGAGTGGTTCTTAGTATAACCCAGCATCTCTCTCTCCCTTCCCTGCATGAATTGCTTTGCTCATACTGCTGTATGCAGTTGTATTTCTATACGCAGCCAGAGAGAAGGTTGAAATCTGGCAAAATTGAACATTGGCTTCACTGCACAATTTTCTTGGGTTGGTTTGATTGACAGAGACTTCTCCCAGCCCTATGGGTGTTTGGCTGCTTTTCCTAGAGGATTTCTGATAAGACTTCTCCAGCCACTACTTATCTGCTGCAGCCAGCCATTTTCCATCCTCACAGCTACTTTTTCTTGTATATGTACTTTCAGCAGACTGTCACGACTTCTACAATGCCAAAATTTCTATTTTTTTTAAGTATCTCTATCTCTCTGTATATACAGATGGACTAATGCTAAAGCACCAGCCAGTGCCCTCTCAAGGTAGCTCACACACAGCCAGCTCCCCACCTTCAGCCTGCCTCACTGTGCTTTCTTCCTACCAAAACCCACTTGCTTGAGCTAATCCCATTTCATGTTTTCCAGATAGGCTGCTTGCCATGCACATGCCTGGGCAAAGGCAAAACTTAAGACTTCTTGTTGCTCACAGGGGTGTAGGCAAAACTGAAGCCAGAGCCCCACAGGGCAGTATTAGGCGGAAGCGCGGTAAACGCAACAGTGCCAAGGAAAGGCAGCCCTGCAGAGGAGCTGTGCTGATATTCACCCAGAAAGAAGAAAAGGGAAAGGCATCATTTAGAAAAGGATTGGGAAAAATTGAGCACAAAACAAAGTGGGAGTCCTTGCTAAGCCACAGATGCAATCCAAAATAGTGGAGGAGATTCAAAAAAGTGTTAAAGCCTGACTGTAGCAGAGTAGTACCAAGCAGCTCTGGCAAGTCGTACTCCTGTTGCCTTTTAGAGTCACTCATTTCCCCATGCTTTCAGTTTTTGTCTCTACGACTATTTTCTGAGCAAGAGAAGCTTTAAACACATTATGAAGGTCCTCAGAAGAACAAGACACTCACACCAATAGACCACACAGAAACCTAGTGGCAAACACCCCTTCCAGTACAAGTCACAGCACAACACTGGGATTGAGGAGTCCTTGCACAAGAGGTTTCTCAGCAGGGACAGGACAGTTATAAGTTGCTCCATTTTTCATTTAAGGGGATAGAATGAAAAACTACATAACCAGCTCAAAAATCCCTTAAAGCCTACTCTCCAGCATGGAGAGGTAAGTCAGTTACTTATTTCAACTGATTTCAGACACAAATGCCAATGCAAGGGGAGCATTTTATCCAGAGCCGTGGTTTCCACAAGGCAGAAGATAAAAGTGGGATTATGTGCCACCAACCCTACCTGGTACAGCTCCACGAGCTCGTGCAGAGCTGCATCCACCCACACACCAGGATTTGCTTGTGGGGCACCACGAGTGAAGCTGTTCAGCTCTGGAGCAGAGCCATCTGTGGAGCTCTGCTTGTGCATCACAGGGCTTTGCAGAAATGTTTTCCTTTGGTTCCAATGTATTCAATATGGGCTTGACATCCTGACATTTCATGCTGAAATGGTTCTAGACATCCAGAGAAGAGCCTTTGACAGGAGAGCTCAAGCCCAGAGTCACGCGAAGCTGGGACAGTCATGTAATTTGCAGATGTAAAACGCAGTGTTGGTTCTATACAATGAAGTAGGCAGGTATTCCTTCACTGCTCGCCAGACACAGCTCTATACGGGTGGTGCTTAGAACCACAGGAGAAATGAAGAACCAAATTCACCTTTTTGGCCAAATATCCTCACCAAAGCTACCACTGAACTGCCAACAAAACTAAAACAATGTTCCCTTTTGGATCACTACAACTTTACAAATGGTCACCTGATCTTTATGAATTTGAGACAAATTCCACTGCTAGCAAGGCAAACCAAAAGAAGAAAAAGCAAAAAATTCTTCAACAGAACACAACCAGGCCAAACCAAGGGCATTCCTATTGGTCACCCCATGCAGCTGCTCCTGGGTACCCCAGCACCCCCATGGCCTGGGGAAACTTCTCCTCAGACACAGCAGGAGCAGCAATAACTCAGGTTTGGCCACAACTGTCTCACTCTTCTTCTCCATAAGCCCATATAAAAGAAAAACAACAACAAAAAGACAAACATCCTTCCACATCCTTACTGATGATCTGAAAATGAAGATATAATTGTCTACATAAAATAGTGAGCAACAAAACAAAATGTAGGTCAGATGAACTGAACATTCATTTTTTAAATGTTTCAATATTTTATTATTAATTTGAATTGTTAACCCAAGTTATTGCAAAGGCACTCAAGGGTTCTCAAGCATCAGCTGTTTCGAAGCAAAGTTAAACTCCTATAAAGCTTTACCCTCTTTTAAAGAAAGAGGAAGTTCATTAAGCAACACACAAAAGACTTCTATTTTGGGTCAAATTATCTTTTTGGGAGGAACATTCCATGAAATTGTTTCAAGCTAATGCTATTTTAAACCACAACAACACTATTCCCTTACTGACCCTAGAAATCTGCTGTTGCATGGGACAGAATAGACAATATGGAGAATTTTCATCTCTTTCACTAGAAAGGATCCCCCCACTTAGCTGACCAGAAAATTGGATGTATCAGCAAGCTTAAAAAGTACTCACACCTGTATTAATGTTTCAACACACAGCTCTTAGTGTGCTTTGTAAATGCAACAAAAGCAAACTCTAAGCCACGAATAATTTTTCTTCTTTCACCCATCCCCAAGAAACTAATAGGGGGAAAGAGCACTATTTTAATGCCTAAGACTCCCTATTCCCAGGATATTTTACTAAAAAATTAACTTGCCTAGACAAATTTCCCTGTACCCTGACTGAAACTTGTTATCAAAATAAAGAATATCTTCCTGGAATCTATTTTTTCCTCTCTTTTTATAAGAGACCAGCTATACTAGGTATAGCTATTACTGACTGAAAGAGCTTTTAACATGAGGGAGGAACAGGAAATGATCCTGACTGATTTCTTGGATGTTGAAAATAGCCAAATGGTCTACTTTATCTGGAGAAACCTTTGAGTACAAACATTTCCTTTAAAATCATCCTTCAAAGGAAAGTACTGAAAAGAATAGAGCAGAGTGTGTAAAAGAAAGACAGAGAATTAGCACACTGACTTAAAAATGGCATCTGGTTTTCTCTGAGGAAAAAAATCACTTTATATGATCCATTTTTAACCATAACCATAGAATTGTAACCCAGACTCATCCTGAGATATTCCACACTGTGCTGTCAAAAAAACCTCACATTACTTGCTATCATAGCAACATACAGAGTACTTGGGCTTCCTGCACACTGAATTCAAGGTAGTAACTTACTCAGACAATCCCATATCAGACTTCTGTTGTTTATTTCTTAATTAAAAGGTAGATTGAATTTTCAACGCTTTCTTTTACAGAAAAGAAAAAGATAGAAAGATTATAGATAAGAGAATGCACCATAATTACAAAGAGCATGGTAACTGTGTTTGTAAAGCATTTGAAGAACGCTAGATGGAAATCACTCAATTTTTTATAGCAAGTTATAGCATGAAACAATGGACCCTCAAACGTAGAAAAGATGTTTTCCTAGTCTATTCTTCTCCCATTATCTCTATTTCCACAACTAATTTAGGTGAAAGATATTAACTTCCATCAGGATTTTACATCTCTTGGCAGGTGAGCAAACATAAGAAACATCTTTTTCTTACAAAAACCGTAGGGGATTCCTAACTTCATTTTTACGTGTCTACACTTCAGCAACAGTTCTACTTAAGGACGTCTATGATTTATCATGCTGTATGAGGAGTCCCAGCTCTCCTCGTGGATAGGCAGGGAATGAAAATGTTTTTCTACTGTTACAGCTCCTGCAGAATCCCATCCAGATTCATCATCCTGGTGAACACACCGCGGGATGGAGCCGCTGCTGCCTCAGACCGCGTCCTCCTGACAGTCAATATGCCGCGGAAAAGACAATATTTAAGCTTCTGCCTGCCTCTCTAAATGTCTCCAGGCGTTGGCACCCAAGAGGAGCCGGGCTGGATGCAGGCACCAGCCGAGGGAGGTGCCTTTGGCAGCCCGATTCCAGGGTCTGGGCGCCTCTGCCCACTAGATGGTGCAATGGAATAAAATAAGGGCTGCGGACTCCACTGCTTCACCTCTGCTATCCCGGGAAAAATCTGTTCCAAGTCGATTCTTGGTTCTCATTCTAGCTGATAAACATGAAAACCACGCAATTTTATACTTCCAATACTGAGTTATTCTGAAAATTCTGACACCAAAATTACATTATATATTACCATTCTTTCAGTGTCATTTACAATAATAATATGAATAATAATAGATGTGAAATGTGTATTTGCTTTGCAAAGTATTTCAGCAAGGATTTTATTGCACTGACAGTTCCTACAAGACGAAAAGGGGACCTTCAGCATCCCAGTAATGAAGGTGAGGATACATTTCATTTTACTATTTTCTGACACTGCAATATATGCTTCCCCTATGCGTGCATTGGCTGAAAGCACAGGACTTCCATGAATAAAGCTTTCCATGAGGATTTTCCACCTTAAAGCTGCACCCCAAAGAACAAGTAAATTGAAAAGGAGTAGAAAACAGAAGGGGATAAACCTCGAGCTCAGACATGGCACCACCCTCCACAGAGAACTTGTCTCTCCCCACTCCAGTCTGTTTAATTCACTGGTGCCATTTCTCAGACAAGGTACACTCATTAAACAGTTCTGAAATTACACTTTTCTTAATTCTACACAGGTGGTGAAGTCCCCCTGTGGCAGTTCAGTGCTGGCTCTCCAGACAGGGCAGAGGGGAACATGCTCTGGCTTTAGGCTCACAATCCTCACCAGGCTTTGCAGGAGCCTGCGTGCCCCTCCATGCACACACCACTTTACCTTCCCCAGCCTGATGCCAATTTTCACATGCAAACCAAAGTAGCATCTTTTGAACTGCAGCAGAAAGTTCAGAAAACAAATTTCTGAAGTTGACTGCTGTAGCTTTTACTTAAAAACATCTTCCTCAAGAATAGTCAGGACACAGCTATGAGAAACCTTTGCACCTGTAGCTGCTCAGAATTTACATTCTGCTTGGTTCCAGTTGCACAAATTTCTTTGAGAGCTTCTTTTCGGGTTATTTCCTCGTATCCACAAACTTCGCTGAAAGATTTACTTCTGTTCACTGTGCTGCCAGAGCAGGAATTAATAAACTAGGGCAATAATGATCATTCTCAAAAGGAAGCCTGCCTCTCTTCTAGGTGTCTATCTCTGCTGCCCAATCCAAAATCCCATTTGTCACTAGAGGGCACTTCAAACCAAGCTGTCATTTCACGTTAGCACACTGTAAAAACGTGGAGCCTTATACCCAGCCTACAAAAAGTTGCTCTGGCTCCACGCAAGCGTGCACAGCATATTTAATATAACTTTTCTTGTGTTAGACAAAAATGAGTTTTAATTAAAGAATTTTCCTATATTTGGAGAGCAAAACTGAATCCAGACCACGTCATCCTGGCAAGTCCAAACCAAAGCTGTAGGGAGGATAAAATGGCTTATTTTGTTTAACATAATTTGCACCAAAAAATTCCAAACGTTTACAGTCACTGCTGCTTAACAGATTCTGTATTACTACATTAAGCAGTGGGGTTTTTTACTTTTAAATTCTGAATTTCAGAGATTAAAAAATATGAATCAGATATGAAAACAGTTTGAAATATTTTTATATATATATATAATATATTATTTGAAATCTTACTGAAAGGAAAGCCTAGAACCAGTCAAGTGCTACTAATCTGTTCATGTTAGGTAACTGATACCCTGATTTACCACAAGCTATTCAAAAGCTGCATTACTTCTTGACAACTCTAGGTCAAGCAGTTTGGCTCCAGGTACTCAATGTCATATTTGCCAAACCCTTTAAAAGCTTGGAGTACAACTGCACGAGTGTCTCACCCAAGGTGTGTCCCAGGCAAAAGCTAAGACTTGAGAAAAGCAAAGATAACTTTCAAATTCAGAATAACTTATAATAATAATGTGACCTCTTGTCACTACATAAACAAGCAGTTAATTAATAAATTTGATTGGCACTATGGGAATGTTTGTTTCCTAAAACCACCTATATTCTACAGCTCTGTGATTACATAAGCCTCTAGTTTAGTTGCTGTTTTCAAGGCAATTAAAACGTCAGTATTTGCAGAAGTTTTAAAACATGTGTTGCAATAGATGAAGAGTTGGAAACAAGTTACAAAAAAATATATCCTAAGTTCCTTTAGGATATTCTAAACAACTGTTCAGTATCAAACTTACACAACCTATGCTTCCTAATACCACTAGGTTACACTCGGGGTAGATTTATATTAAAATCAGATTCTACAAAACCTGCTGCTGCCTATACAACTTTCATCAGATTCAAAACCAGTCTGATTCTATGCTCTGTGGCAGTGCCCCTCTAAGAGCTGCCTGCTCACAAGTAGGAAACAATGAGGAATTCCAGGCAAGGAGACAGCAGCCTGCTGCTCTGGTAAGGTTTCATTACCATAGGTGGCTACATTTTGCACTAGAAAACCTAAAAAAAAAAAACCAAAAAACAAACAACCAACGTCCCCCCCCCCCAAAAAAAAAAAAAAAAAACACAAAAACGAACAAAAAAAAAAAAAAAAAAAAAAAAAAAAAAAAAAAAAAAGGCCCATAGTTCTCAGAGGAAGATGTGAAATATTTTCAGTATAATATCAAAGAAATAAAATGTAATTTTGTGCAAAAGTTTTCTAGTTTGCAAATTGAAGGCAGCTTAAAAGGGACAACCAGAGCTGCGGCTGGAGGTGAGTGCTCTCACATCAGTGATGAAGCTCAGCACTGGAAATGAGCTAAGAGGGGCTGCAGTGGCTGCCAGGATTAATATGTGCACCAAGGGTGTGGCTTCAGCTTCATCACACACAACTTGCACTGAAGATGCTGAAACAGCTCTGCACAGTCCTTCAGAGGCTGGGCCAGCCTTGCAGAAACCCTTACAACAGTAAAGGTACTTCAGGCCAACAAAAACATTATGGAACACATGTAAAACTCCAGAACACACTGGCTTCTTGGCCAAAGGCCATGAGCCAATTGTTAAGGCTGGAGGAAACTGTAGTTTAAGAAAATACCCAATTCAACTCTAAAAAAATCAGTTGCAAATAACAGGATTTGGACCCCCACTTGTCTTCATGAAAAGGCATTTAATGAAGGTTTTTGGGGATTGCCAGTTCCTCCCCTTATTCTCTGCATCTGCAATGACAAACCCAATACTTCCAATTCCATTCTATGATCCCAGCCAGTGATAGTCAACTAATGAACATTTTCAAATCATAGGGAGGGTGATTGCAAAATTACCTGGTTTTGGTTTTCTGTAATACAGAAGAAAATCATGTGCTTCATGCAAGTAATATAAGTATACACACTGACTTAAAATATGCATTAGCTGCCTCCCAAGCTGCAAATTTGCTTCTGAGAGTGAGAAGGGAGGCCCAATGCAGCTCACTTAACTGATTTGTGCTTTAGGCTGTACCTAAAGGCACAGATTTGTCTAAACAGACACTCAAGCAAAACTCATTCTTAGGAGATCTTCAGCACTGGACTTATGTTTCCATATAATAGCAATAGTTTTGATGAAGGCGTAAAGAGAATTTCTGAAATCAACCTGAAAAAAACCCTAAGATGTGCTTTGCCATTGGTCCAGTAAAATGCCAATCTCAAAACCAGCCAGCTCATTTCTGTGGGCTGGTCAAACCACCACAAAAGATTATTATCATCTCATGCCGATCCTTATCTTCATCCTGCCATGAACAGGTTTTACAACAAGAAAATTTCTCCATTTTTTGTAAATTCAGGAAAATATTGCATTGAACACCATATAAAGAATTAATCAAAGTGCGTATCAAAGACGGCAAGGTATCACTAATCTGGTGGTCACTGAGCTACCTAAGTGCATTGTGAAAATTCCTCTAAATCATCTGTAAATACAACACCTTGCACTTCCTACTATTAAACTCTTATCCATTTCTAATATTTTGGGGTTTCTGGTTATCCACAGTGAGGAATTTTCCTGTCCCACCACAAGAGGAGACTCACTGCAGCTTTTTCTGAACAACACATTAAATTCAAATCTTTCAGGTTTTACAATTATATTAATACTTCAAAAAAACACCCAAACAAACAAACTTAGCAGATACTCGAGGAACCCTAACTGTGATTCTACCATACACATCAATCACAGATCACTGTGATTTTCCTGCAAAAGCTTTAGATCACACCCTAATCTCTGTCCAGTTCAAAGCAAGTGGTATTTGAAACTAACCATTTCTTATCTCAATGAAAAGAACTTTCTAGCAAACTACTGCCTTCAGTTTCTGTTCCTGATTGTGGCTAAATCTATGAGAAAGAATATCAGGACAGACTACAGAAAATTACCAAGTTATTTTGGAAGATCAAAGATACTGATGTCTTTCAAAGAGGAATCCCAAATGTTTGTTCCCATATCTTTTTATCAGATATTCACTTGTCATTAGAGAAAAAATATCCCAATAGATGGACACCTCGCAACAGATGACTCCTTTAAGCAAAGCCAAAGCCCTAAATCACTCCATGAGTGGCTTTGCAGATACATTTGTGATCTCATCATAGGTATTTAAGCTGAACCTGTAAATTACCAAGTCCTTAAATTTCGGAAGGAAGTCAAAGAACAATAAAAATTGATTTAGTCATATAAATACTGGAAGTAATAAAGGCTTCATGAGATGTTTGACCTTCTGATAAACTGTGCTGCTAAATGATTCCTAGTTTCAGAGCAGTGATAGCATGGTTTGGTAACTAAGAGATTGCTTCTATAATGCTTCCATGGGTAAAATATTTCACTCACTGCTGTCCAAAGCCAAACTTTTTGGAGAGGAATCAATACACTTAAAAGGGAGTAGTCCTTTTAAATCAAACCAAAGGATGCAGTGATTCCTCTGATGCAACTCAAGTATAAAAACTGATAAATCCAGTTGACTTTACTTCTTTGAAATTTACCTTAAAATCCCTATGACTACAAGATTTTTTACAACACTCCTCTCTTATACACAGTGGGCAAGTGTGGGGTTGCTTCACAGTCTCTTGCAAGACTGGTTCTAGTATCTGTCTATTACAAGCCCAGCATCATCTTCTTGAGAACATCAGAAAGAAGAATGCTGGAATTTTCTTCAGAGGGGGAAGTAATTAATATAGGAAACAAATCAAAGAATAAACAGAAAGAAAACAACCACTATCAAATACAAGTAATGAAGCAACAGGACCGGAGCAATTGGGAGTTCTAGAATACCTGCCCAGAGGAAATAGAGCATAGGACTTGAGGGTTTCTTTTCTCCTTCAGTAGTTTGTATCTCACAGGAGGTCCAAAGCATTCCTTTCACACATAAAACAGCCCTTCCAAAAGGGAATAGTTTTAGAACAAAATGCAGTCCTTCTATTGAGTGGAACACAATGTGTGACCTCTTAAATAACCTGGACCCAAACTAGTTCTCCCATGCCCAAAAATCCTTTCATAATCCTGCTGTGGAACATAACTACTATAAATGTACATATTGCAGCCTCCAGTCAGGATCAATTTCTGCAGAGAAAATCTTCCACTAGCCAGATCAAGTAACATGGAAGCCAAACTTCTTCCATGTTCCCAAATTATTTTGTAAACTATCTATTATGTAAACTACTATAAAATTCTCTGCACATAGGTCTTATGCTGCATTCTGCATTTGAGAGCCAAACTCTAGCAGATTTCAACGGGGACTCTGAAAAGAAAACGTATTCATCCCCAATAGAAGCAGCAGAAGCATCTTTAAAAATATCCCTTAAAGATTTCAAAATATTTTATTCTATTCTATATGTCAATAAAATAAAACTAGAGGCAATAGGGTCTTCAGCCTCTTCAAACTTCTAGAACTTGACCAGGTCGGACAATTTGATACTTTATTTATTTGAAGGTTCGTTAAACACTTTGAAACATGTCATAAGTAAAATCCCTAGTGGATGCGTAGAGAAGAAAATGAGTTAATAGAGGAAAAAAATGAAGCCTGTACAGTTAACCTTCAATCAAACACTGAAAAACTCAGCTTCATGATGTCGATTGAGAGATTACAGCCCTGATAAGTGCACACATCAAATTTTATTCCCAAGTAGAGTGACTAATATTGAATTTTACAAATGTTGTGAAGACAAAGTTATGCTATGCTTTGATGTCTCTCTTTGTTATAATAAATTCCCTGAATTCATTTAGATGACCTTGGCTTCTTTAATCATAGAAAAGGGGCAAAGTTGCAGCCTTCCCTTGACTTTTAGCCCTGGCACATCACAGTTTAACATGACATCATTTCAGCTGAGAATTCTCAGAATACCAAAAAAAAATCTCATTTACTAATTCAAGGGAGCCCTGACCAGTCACTTTTTTATGGTAGGATTCAGTTAGGCAATGCTCCACAGGAAGACCAACCTAAGGAATATTTTACAGCCGTTTTCTTCCCTCTTCAAGATGTCTCTCTCCCATATGGACCCACAATTTTGAGAACTGGCAGGAAACCATCTCCTTTTCCCTTCCCATCACAATAAAGCTGACTTATCAAACACTAACGAAGCCTTCAGCACAGTTCAGGTAACTAAGGATAAAGCAAGAGCCTGACAAAGAGAGAAAGGGAAGCTCAGCATTGACATCCTCCCTGTGTGGGAGCAGTGAGCAGAGATGCTTGCCACAGTAGGAGAAACACCCAGAGCTCCAACAGATCTGTTAAGGGTTATGAGCTTGGCCACGTGGAGCCAACCCAATGTGAAGGAGCATCCCCTCATGGCTCTTCTTCCCAAATGCACGAGTGTTGCAATGCCCCTTGACTGTCACTGACCTTTGAATGCCACTCCCTTCGCTTCCCCTTGCCCACAGATGGATCCTCCAAAGCCACCTGTCCATACAGAACCTCACAGTGAGTTCACAGTGCCATTGAGGTGGCACATGGGGGGGGTTGTTTGGTTGTGTTTTTGCTGGGGGGTCAGGCATCTCACATGGAGACAATTTGAAGAACGAGATGTTCATACTGCAAGTCCCGATCCCGGTAAGAAGTGAAACCCCACAAACATGTTTAGGACAAGCAAGTCTAAGTACTCTTTTACAGCGTACCATGATGCCTGACCATCTTCATACTTGAGATCAAAAGCCTTCCCAAAACTCTGCTGTTTTCCTAGTCAGGCTGTTTACAGTTACTGGTGAAACCTGAAGATAAGAGTAGGATAGTGAGAGCAGGCCACTCATAGAAGGGTTTCCCTGCCGTGTTTGTGCCAGGATTGTGCCCACCAGCAGGGCTTGTCCCATCTTGCTGCCCTCCCAGCTGCAGATGCAGCAGTGTCTCAGCCAGTCCAAATCTTACAGCCACTTATTAATTACAGAAATGATCAACCACCACTTCAAATGCAACATCCAAACCAGTACTTAGTTCAAGGTCCATGAACACTTCTGCTGTCGGTACCCAGGTGGCAATCTGAAAACTAGGAGAGCTGCTGCTGTCAGAGTTCATCCAGCCCCAGAGCAATACTGCAGTTACCAGGAGTTACAACTAACTGGAGCTACTAAGGCACTTCAAAAACGAGCCTTTGGTTTTTCACACTCATTCTTTCATGTTTGTGAATCACTCTGGAGTTGACTACAGATATCTAAACTAGGAACTTTAGCATATTTATGATGTGTTAAACAACACTGTTCAGGCCTGACAAGCCATAGACTTTCTGTGCTGCACTAGCAGGAAACTCCACAGCAAATACCAAAGCCTTAACACTATTTATTCCTCTCATTCAGCATTTGCCTGCCTGCATTGGGTACCAAGAGCCTTTTGGAACAGAAACCAACCACCATGACAAGAGCAAAGCAGAAACGGCTGCCTTGCAGCATTTCAAGCACTTTACTTAGACTTTATGTTTTTTTCATTTTAAAACAAGTTCACACAAAAGCTTTTTGCTTTAAAGAGAGAATAAATACACAGAAGGGCTGTTTGAAGGTCACAGGAAAATACCCCACAGAAAACAACTGTGCACTGTACATATTTACTCGAACAAGTCTGTAGCTATACAAGGCCTTTCAGCCTGGAATTTCCAAGTACTGGTCCCCACAGTGAGCACTGCTCTCTGCAGTGTTTCTTCAAGAGCATTTCCATTTGAGCTGCCCAGTTTATATCATTAAATATCTTAAATTTAAAAATGTCTTCATATCTGCTTTAATAGCTTTTTGAAACAGAGGCACACAAGCTGCATCTACTGCTGGAAGTAATAGCATAACATTCCAGCAGAGCCCTCTAAATTTTGACTTCCATTACAATCACTATGACAAATATTTTCCTCTGTGTTGTAGTAAAATATTTAGAGATGGTCTTTCTTTAAAATCAGGGATACATATGAAATAATTCTTCAGATAAACTCAATCCCTCTGTCCCACATTAGTTTCACACCAGAAAAAGTCTCATCTGACTTGAATTGTCTTCTGGGCTGAAATAAACCCCAGAAGCCCAAGAACAGGTCTAAATCACAAGATTTGGAGTGGACATTAAGCAGAGCCAAAAGTTAGGGTGTCCATTCGAGGACACCAAACCATCATATACTGACCAAAATTTCAGGGAAAAAAAAATAAAAATCAAAACAAAAAAAAATTGTGGTTTTACTGGCCAGTCACTGAAATTTCAAAGGTATTATAAGACATCTCAATTCCTCTATCCTCTTCACACATGAACAGCCATGGCAATGTGCCATTTAATTTCCCTCTCCCTTTTATTTTTGCTGCTGTCGATAATAAAAACTTGAAATTCTTGTCCACTTTGCAGGGTCCCCTACATTGCTCTGCACCTTTGGCAAGCATGGGCAGTTTATTTTGCTAGATATTTGTCACACATTGCCCAAAGGCTGCTTCCCAGCAGGACATTCCTTCTGAATGAAATGCTGTCTTATGGCTCCCACCACAAACTGCAGGGCAGAGATGCTGTCACCTCGAGCTGCAGCTGGTGCAAGGCCAGGAACTGCTCCACAGCACAAGGATGGCACTAACCACAGCCTGGAGCACACCTCCATGTCATCAACTCAGAAGGGTTTAAATTTCTCATGGACTGCGAGGGTCAAATTTCATTATGGCTTTCCCTCTCTCTGGTTGTGTATGTGGGCAGCTCTAACTAGAGCTTACTTTCACTTGGTAAGAAATAATCAGACTTCCTTAATGGATATGGCCATTTGACAAATTAACCTTTCTTTTTTTTCCATTCCCCATTTTTTCTTTTTGTCTTAAAAAAAAAAAAAAAAAACAAAACCGAAAAATCTACAATACATGTCAGGGCATGTCTTAGCCACTTAAACTCTGACATTCAGGCCAGTAATAAAACTGCAGTCTAATGCACAACAACACAGTGATTTATGTGCAAATCTAAATGGATTCACATGGAAAAAACAAAAACTGCCAAGGTACCATAGAGATAATAGAAATTGCACAGCCTATTATGTAAAATATGAATAAACAGTAGTTTATAGTGGCTCAGCATCAGCAAAAAAAAGATGCAAAAAAATCCCAGAGGTTGTGTCATGCACTGATATACTAAAAGTAGGTTAACATTCCCAAACTGGGAAAAGGCCACAATTAACCTTCTAAAACACATTTTTAGAAGTCTAAACACAGAAAATCATCATAGGAGAGTTAGTTGGGGATTTTTCTTGCTTTTTTTTTCCCATGAAGAACGATTTAAAGCATTATTTCTCATGTGATTTCAGTGAACTTTTGATTAATACCATCAGAAAATTATTGCAGGAATACAGTGCATTTATATTTCTAAGCTTGACAATTTCGTTTGAAGAATTGTACTCTAAGCTATTTTTGATAAGTGAAAGGACCAACATATGCCAGAGAACCCACATTATTTGTTAACTGAAAATAAATGTGCACATAACAAATCTGTAAATTAAACACAGGAGAGAAAAAAAAAATCCCCAGCAGTTGCTGAGTTTCAGATGAAGAGACCTGTAACCCCTCTGTGCTGGGGCATACCAGGTGTGCTCAGGTATAAAATAGGGTGAATCACATAAGCTGTTTTTAGTGCCAGGTGCCCTTCCAGCCCTGAATGACCTTGTAGGGTGGGATGGGGGATGATACGGTAACAATAACACACAACTGAAAAAAGTCACCAAACCATCAAATCTACTGACTGACTCCACAACTACAAGACTGGATCTTTTATTGCCTCAAGATAAAAGAACTTTATTTAGACTCGGAACACTGTTTGCAAACTTTCAGACCCTGGAAAACTCCCACTCCTGAATTCTCTCCCTCTCCACCAACTGATTTTCATAACTTCTGGATTCAGGCAAAACAATTTTAAATGAACAAGCAGCACATCACATTCCAATCCTCTTATTGTGAACTGTGTCTACTAACAAACCACACAGAGAACACCCCTGAAGTCACTGACAGTTAAACTGAGCTTGGCAGGGATAAATACTCATTCACTGTAAATTGCAAATGTAGTAACACAATAATTTTCAAAACTATTTTTAAGACAATGCCAGAAATCCTTTCAAGACCTTCTGGTTTTCCAACTGAGCCGGCACAGAATCCTAGTTTCAGCTCCACAACTGTAGATATACTCTTACTGACAGTGGTTTAGGCAAAGTTGGCTTCACGAGTGAGCATATATTCCCTTATGTGTACACAGTAAAACTGAAAATAGAGGCAGAAATTCTCTTTGTTTTGCTTACACAGCAATGTCCGGTTAGTTTTGGGAAGTTCGTCTCTTACAGTTATGGGCAAATGAACATTACATTTATGCTTCCCAAAATCCTGAAGTAATTTATTATCTTCTCTCAACAGAAATCTGAGTCTAGAAAGACAAACTGGCTCATAAAGGCACAACAGACTGAAGGCAGAGGAGTCTGTGTTAAGGCTTGAAGCAGTTAGAAAAATAAATTTTAAAAGCCCTTTATCATAATATCTTTTATATTGTCCACATAAACAGGCTAGCACAGATACTCTTCATAATTAGAAGCAACCCAAATAAACCACTTAGAGGAAATGAGGAATTGTTGCTAATCAAAACACATGGGCTGCTTTGACTAAAGTCTGAACTTCTTTATATTGAGATTACATCAATCCCCACAACAAGACACCATTCTTAAACAGGAACAAAATACTCAGGACATTATATTTTATTAGGAAACATTCCATCCCACACATTTGTTTTCTTTTCTTCTCAAATATTGAGAGGTCCAGATACACTGTCTGCTGTACCTCCAGGCAGAACTCCTGGCAGAACTACAATACCTAAGAAAAATAATCAGCCCAGGCTCAATTATAAGTGCATTAAAAACAAAAAAAAAGCCACAGTCATGATTTATCCTTACCCAGACATACACACCTCAAAAGACTCAATTAACATAATGAAAAGGCCCTGCACATTTTCAAGGTGCCATGTCAGAAGTTGGGCTTTATTTTCTGAAGTTTGTTTAAGGTCACCAAATGGTCAGATCAGTTTATCACCAAGACATCCCAAAAGTACATAGAATTACACAGTTAATTCTCTCTTCTCACATATTCCAAATTTCTTTATGATACATAAGGTAAAAAAAATGGTACAAAACACACAAAAACCTGTCCCATAAAATACTTGCTGCTTTTTGAAAAAATTCGCTATCAAATTCCTTTGAGTCTCAAACACAGTTTGTTATTCTATAGCCTGAAAGTATTAACTATATTATTGACCTATAAAACCTATCACATCCCATTTAATGAAAGATCTCCAGTTACTTAATTTCTGTACTTCCTACGCATGCTTAAAACTTTTAACTAATATCAACTAGTACAGGGCTTCTGATTTCAGTGAAGGTATGTTAGGGAACATCATTTTCATAATAGCATTCATTCATTGACAATAACTATTACCAAATATAAACAAACATCGAGTCAATAAGCAACTGACCAGGCCTAACTACATTTTTAAAGGGTAAAATTAGAATATTTCTACTTAAAATTAAATTTTATACTAAGAGATTTGTAAGAGTGTTTTGTTTTCTAGTGGAAGAAAATCAAGAGGGTAAAGCCCCCATGAAAAATTACTCAAATGTTCTTTAAAACACACAGGAAAACACCCATTATTGAGTAGAACTTACTTTGTAGCAGATAATGCCTTAAAAAAAGATGCAGATGTACTGGAGCAGAAAGACTAACTTCTCCGAAGTGAAAACTTTTAGGGAGTGAACTAAAAGGAACCTCTGACCCCTTTGAAATACAGATTATCAGTTAGATTTTCAGCTGCTGCATATCTAGGTGGCACAAGTGATTTCAGTTCCCTTTGTCTTTAGAGAGCTCATTTGAACTCCACCAGCTGAAGGCATTCGTGTGGATGTATTGACTTATGGAGACCTCATGCAGCAATTCATTTAGGGAACAATGGGCCTGCCTGAGAGGACTGCACAGCTGTAAGTCAGAAGCCTCTCAGCCACCACAGGGAAGGCCAGGAACTGGAGTCATTTGTGCAGTTCAGTTCCTGGTCACGTTTGCTTTGCACATGTCTTGTTTGCCTAAAATCAATGTTTCATCGCATTATAAAGAATTGTTCCATTTCTCCAGAGAACTACATAAAAAAAAGAAGGCGTGGAAATTTTAAGTACATCTCACCCCCCACACTGAAGGCTAAGGATGCATTGCAGACACCACGCCAGAATGTTCTAGGAGATATAAAGCCTCTGTATTGGCTCTGGGAGGTTGCCCGGTCTGGTTTCATGCACCTTGCCAAAATTCATTGCTGGGAATGCAGCTGCCCTAGGCTTTCTGTGATAGAAGTGACTCCAAAAATGTTTGTTTTGCTCCATCTGATGGCCCTGCTATCTCTTAGTCTGAAAATAATTTCCTTGTTTTCTTAAGTGACTTCAGTGAACTCAAAACACCTAGAAGATTTTAATGCTTATATGAAACCATACAAATCAAACTAACACAAAAGATGCTTTATTACATTTCAATAAACAAGGCAGCTGAGGCTGAGTGATCCATTCTGCCTGCAATTATCCTGATGTAAATGAAGGAGTTTGGGTATTTGTATGACATGACTAGATGTGAGTCTTGATCTGATCAGATGTAACTGAAAACAGAATTTGGCCTACAGCTACAAAGTGTTCGAGTTTAAAACCCTAGCTTTATCCTCCCAGGCAGTCTGCACTGCACAAATGCAGTAACATGTAGATTTGGCAAACAATGTACTGCTGGAGAGGGAAACGTCCCAGAGCAGCCCACAGTAACAAATTGTCTCTGTTCAGGCTAATAAGAACGAGCACTTAACAAAGACGACATGGAGAACTAGACTGATCTTTACATGGTAGCAGGTGACAGCAGCGACAAAGACATTTATGGAATTTGGAACAGTACATGGAACAAGGGGACTGCTGTTCCTCCCACTGTGAGAGTGCCTTAGGCTGTACACAGAAGCATCAGGCTTTAATCTTCTCCATATTTCTCAGAACTGAGACCATAATCAGTATTAGATGAAGAGGTATTTTCATATTTATTTATATTCTGGATGGCAGAGAAACACATGCTATAATTTGAAGCCTTAGAAATCAGATGTACTGGGGTTTTGTGCATGTGTCACCAAGCATTAAAGAAAAGTATCTCTCATTAAGTTGCTAAAAGCTATACTAGGCAGTTATAAAACAACTTTATAATCTTCTGTTTGTGGTGACTGCTCCTTTTCTCTTTGATGTTGCATCCCAGATAATGCCCAACAGCACAATACCTAGTGGGATCATCATTCTGCTGCATACCTAGAGTTCATTTACTTGCTTTTCTCTCACAAGCAGCAATCCAAGCCTTTGTTTCACTCATTTCCTACCATTATCCATTAATTTTGCTTTCTTAACAGCAGAATAGAAGGGTCAGAAAGAGCCTTTATTACCACACAAGACCTGAAAAGACCATCACTCCTTAATGTCTGAATGAGAAGTTGAAAAAGGATAAGGACAAGAATGAGGGATGGGGAGGAATGTTTTGTTCATGGTTAAACAAGCACAAATAGAATGGCTAGAGGTTATAAACATTTGCATTTTTTAACAGGGTGCCTAAAGGCATTTTGAAGATAAATGCAGATATATAACACATGCTTTGAGGAGCTCGAAATCCAAACATTCAATTTTGGACAACTGTTCAGAACAATGTTGTACTGTCCTTCATATTTCCCTAGAATAAAAAGTTCCTTCTTAACAACTGTTAGTATGTCCAAAAATTAGGAGCTG
This sequence comes from Sitta carolinensis, assembly GCA_032173965.1. Classification (NCBI taxonomy): domain Eukaryota; kingdom Metazoa; phylum Chordata; class Aves; order Passeriformes; family Sittidae; genus Sitta; species Sitta carolinensis. The sequence goes on from CM063292.1 coordinate 19,026,594, forward strand.
ATCTCTTGTGTTGCCCCTCTGACCAGAGCTAGTGAATACAGCAGAGCTGGACCTGATGTTTTACAGGGTCTCCCTCCCTGAGGAAGCCACAGACTGGAAATCCCAGAGTGGCCCCTGACAGGCTGACCCTGTAAGCCAGCATGAAGGGGCCTGGTAAGTGCAGAATGCTTCTCTTGCACCAATACAGTCTGGGACACCTGTCCTTTCAGGTCTGCTTCCAATTTATTGATTCGTACAACAGCAAATATCTTGATCTAAAAGGACTAGTGTGGTGGACTTCTGCTAAGTCTGAGAAACTGAATCTCTCTCCAGAGGGTGTCACTCCCAATTATGTTCTCTGGGACACACATTAATAAGTTCCTAAATTTATACCAACAGGCATTTCCTGTTTCTCAACCCTGGTATTCACATTTCTCCTTAGACCAGAAGTTAAGAGTAGAGGGTGCCTTTAACTTAAGAACATGAGAAAAGCCATAATAGTTCAAAGAAAATGCCTGTCAGGCCAGTCCCTGCAGGTCAGGAATGCATGTCTAGAGAAGAACATGAGGCAATATCATGACTTTTCCATGTATAAATTTTACCAGCTTCTAAGACTCAGTGGTTCAGGGTCTACTAGAGTGGGAGGATGCCTTTAGACCACTTTGACAGCAGTGGATTGATCTCTGAACACAGTAAGTTTACCATGAACTCAACAGGCTTAGTACTAGAGTTAGGAACAGATCTGGCATTATTCACCATGACTGTATACATATTAATTGACAGTAACATTTCCTACCTAATCTGTGGGCTGCAAACACCAGCTGCAGAGATTGTATTTCACTGTTTAATGGAAGTGAACAAGAGATAGTTATACAGCCCACCTTGACATTGTTATTTTGAGGATGTTCATAATTTTTCTTGCTCAAGAGTTCAGAGATCTGTAGCAGAAGTGTTTTCATCATCACATGCTCTTAACCAGCAACTCAAGCACCTGAGAAAACAGAGCCTGCTTGGCAGTTCTAGAGCACCATGACTCTCAGATCTCTTGGCTCAGTGATGTGGTATCGAGCACAGAATACCAACATAGCCCTTGGGTCACAGGAGAGCTTGCAAAACTGAGGGATAGCACTAGCTGCCCCCCAGATGTGTTTCCTTCACTGAGAGCAGCATCTGTATGGATTCCCATAAGTACTTCTGCTGTCAGTTTAAGGGGAATAAAGGTGCCTTGGATTAACTTGAAGTTTGGAAGAAGAACAAATTACATTTCCTACTTTGATGCTATTTCCCTGTGTCACAATCCCATGCACACTTTACCGGGTCCGACAACACTTAAGCAGGGTTCCCTTCTCCTGACACCTCAGTAAGGAAACTTTTCAGAAGAAAGCCTGACACAAGTACCTCCAGAGTGGAAGCATTAATGCTGTTCACTTACACACTTTCCAGGTAATGTCTTCTGCAAGAGTGCCTGAAAATCACTCACAGCTGGCTGTAGCAAACTTTGGTAGATCTCAGTGTCCCTTCAGACATTTGTGATGCCTTCATCAGCACTTGCTGCCTGCAGAGAGAAAACCGCCTGGCACTGGCTGATACAGAAGACCAAAACAGATGACAATGCCAAATCTTTACAATGTCTCTATTTCTGCCTTAAGTTTAGATGATCTTTGAGTAAATACAGGCCTGTAAAATATATATTAACTGTAACTTCAGCAAATTCTGTTGTAAGATAACAGAGAACTTTTTTTATTTGCCGACTTCCCCCATGTGTTGAAAGTATTTAGATGAATTTAACATTATTGAATTATTTGGGTTCCTTATTCTTATAAATATTTATACTCAGCATGAATCCAAGAGAGTGTCTCCGTCTAAAAATAGCAGTCTGATTTGTGGCTTTGCAAATATGAGATGGAAAGTCAAAACATCACAAACTAAATAGAGCAAGCGTGTGTAATTATCTTCATTAAAACGCTTTGAGTAGAAAAATTTCACTACCCTGTGATATAAGAGAAAGCAAGGCAGACATCCCCTGGACCCTGGTTGCAAGACACTTTTATGAAGCCCACGTAATCCTGTATTTCTAGTAATTTGCTCAGACTTTCAGGGGCTTGATTCCAGCCCTGAAGCTACAACCTGTCCATGCAGAGCTGAGGCAGATGCATAGACACTTCCTGAGTAAATCTCTGGAAAATTACTCCATAGGTTTCTAGGAGGCTACTGGGGAAATTCTGGTCTGGACTCCAAAGCATCAGAGTTGGAATTTGAAAAATCCTGTGCTAAAGCTCTAAGCAGGACATTTAAAGATCTGGTGTTCCACTACTTCATAGTTTTAAAAGCAATTTTCTTGACTACAAGCTGAGTATTTGTTGTTTCCACTCAATGGATTCTGCCCACAAGTGGGATCTGGAAGCAGAAGTACAAATGAAAACATCACTATCTCATAATTGCCATGTCTGATATTTGTAGCTGCCTTCAGGAGAATGGATATTTTACTCTCATTCTCCTACCATCCAGTTCAGTTTTAAAGCCCAAATCCTCAGCACACTTTTTCTCTCCTGCCCATTTAAGTTTTCTCCTTTTCCTCTCCAAACACCTTCCTGATGCTTCCCAGTGAACCCAGAATGTTTCTGCCCTACTGAATGAGAGGGATCACAATCCTTTTCACTTCAGCTCTGAATGAAAGCACAGCAGGAAGAACTCCTCTGGTAATGTTTATACAGCTGTGAAGGTCTTCTAGAGGGAGTAGCAGAATTGCTGGCACTTGGGTCATTTTATCACCAAACCCAAAGTACCACAGAATCTACCACTGCCAGAATAGAGCTGATCCTGCATTGTAAAAAACTCCAAACTCACGCTCCCTTCTTTGAAGAATGTAAAATAAAATACAAATGAAAAAAAAAAAAAAAAAAAAAAAAAGAAATAGAAGTTGCGCATCAATTCTTCTTACTAGGCAATAAATGTTTTGTTAAGCTTCAGATTCTTGTTCTTTTCCAATCCATGTAGCATGAAAATGTACTCAGTTTGTCTTTCCTCTTGGTAAGGTGACTGTGCAGTAGATGGACACTCTGAAGTACAGATACTTAAGGAATGACTCAGAATAATTAAGTGACTGCAATTTAACAGCTTTAATCCTCCAATACACTTCCCCTCTAAGTACTTAGTTATATACCTAATCTTCTTGGGAAACTACTCTCTCTTCCATTTTCAGGATGTCAGACCTGTGTTTAACACTTTTACTCATTTCATTGGCACATACATGTATCCACAGGAACCCAGGCACAGACAGCGGAAGCAATCATAGCACTAGAACACATGTACTGTAATGCTTCTGCTGTACCACAGCTCTTTGGCCTGCAGCAGAAGCAGAGATAAAAGATGGCAGATAAGGAATCCAAATCACAATGCCCCTTGCCTAACATTCTCTCATGTTCTCACCCATTCTCCACATATGCATGACAGTAATTCAATGGAGGGTGCACTTACTGACTGCTCAACCTCTGAAAGTGTTACTGCTCCTATTACAGGATTGCTAACACTGAAGTGGAACACATTTTAGTCACCTATACATTAAATCTTTTTAGTTAATTTAATGTTGGTGGCATGCATTAAGTTTAGATTATCTCTATTTTTTTTTTTTATAGTTTGAATCTTAAGAGTAAGAAACATCACCCCATTCTGCACTCGCTGAATCAGACTCCAAATGGTTAAACTTACAGGAAAAAAAAAAAAAAAAAAAAAAAAAAAAGGCATTTTTTTCCTTCTGGGCTCCCTCACTATAGTTGAAACTGAAAACAGAAGGGCCAGAATACCACAATAAAGGTTGCTCTTACTGTATTTTTGAACTGACTAGAAGAGACAGGAAGATCAAGAAATCCTGAGAGAGATAATAAAAGACAAGCACTTGAAAACTGAATTGTGATGTGGCCACCAGAAATACCACTCTAAGAAACAAAAATACTTGCAAGTGTGTCCCTAGAGGATGGACTGCCAAGCCCTGGCTCAGCAGCTCTGCTGGATTTTTAAAGACAGATTATGCAAAGATCTTCTGTGAGCACATGGAAAGGAAAAGCAGCAGTGGATTTTGTCAAGCGTCAAGCTATCGTGAAAATCTAAGAATTACCATATTAGATTAGGCTATGCCTCCTATCAAATTCCTCTTAGCAGTCATTAGCCCCAGATGCTCCAGAGGAAACTGAGACAGTTCTAGTATATCATATTCCCCAGGAGACCTTGCAGCGCTGTTTCTCATAGTCAGTGTTTGGCTAAAGCACTGCAGCACCAGAGAAGGGCTGCCTCTCTGTGTGCCCCAAAGAGCTCCGAGGAAATGCATGTAACTTGGCCCCTAACTGGCAGGTCTCTGGATCTTTTCAGAGTAATTCAGAGTAAGCTGTAGTCCAAAGAACATTTCATTCGTAAATGTTTTCAATAAAGCAGTGGAAGCCACCCACATCCTGCTGGGACAGTATGGGTTTGTGCTTCTGAGCTCTTGAACTATTTCAGAAAAAAATTATGCACACCAGAGTCCTTTTAAATGTCATATCAGGCAGTAAGTGGTATTTGGCCCAGTGAACTAATTATTTTTTTAATAAAAAGGAGTTATCCAACTTTTTCTATGAATACACAACAGTAGCTCCAACTCAAATGTTTATGGAAGATGAGTACACAGCCCAATTTTTTCCCCATTACCTTTTGAGAAGCAGCAAGGCAGCCTCAGGCAGGCCTCTGTCTCCTTGGGAACATCATTAGGGAGCCGTACCACTTCAGACTCCTTCAACAGGAAAGCATTTCAAAACCAACCACACACTTTAATTACTGGCAATTAGAAATTCCTGGGTTTGTGTGTTTACAGCAGAAAAATGTTAATGTGTGCCAGTTGTGTCAGAAAGTTTGATTAAGCTCTTTAAACTGAATTTGAAAAACTTATAACACTCCAAAGACTCTGATCAGAGTATCTTTCCAAAGTGACATGTAGAAGTCAGAACTGCTTTAATAGTCTCCTCACTGGTCCCAGTGGACCAGAGCTTGCCTTGCAAAGACACACACCCAACACAGTTGGCAGGAGAGATTTCTACCTGGCAGTTTCACAAAGACTAAGCAGCATCTTAATCTTATCCGAGGTCACTGCCTCAATGACAAACAGGAGTTACACCTGAGGTCCCAAAGACTATCCCTGAGATGGGTGGGGTTCCTAGGAGCAGCTATGAAATGAAATAACGATGAGTAAAACCCAAGTGTTCCACTGTGTGGGTTAGCTGCTTTTTCAGCATACAGCAGAGCTGTGTTAGTAATTTTCCTAGAAACTTAAAGACTGCAAGAAACACCAACAATAAGAGAATAATGTTAGACCAAGTTCATAGGCAAAATATGAAGAGAACAAAAGGTGAAAAGAAAAAAATTTTTCCTGGCCTAACATAGATGATATTTCCATAGATATGTAAAGCTGATGATGAATGCTTGCTACAGAGCTCTCCATGTGTCATAAAATATGAGCAATAAAATAAAGTCAAAGAATTGAAAAGACAAATGACAAGCCTCTGTGCAACATTAATGAATGATGAGGGTAGAAAGGCAGAAGATAACCCTCCATGCATATAATAATGATGTCTTTGACTGGTGGTGCTTCTCTATGCCTGCACGTTTAATAAGATGTGTTAGAATTAAAAATTTAAAAATCAAGTCCTTGTGCTCCATAAAATATGAGGAAAGAAGCAACTCTAGCCTAAGTTAAGATCTTAGTATTGTACATCCTATTAAAGAAGGAGATGTGTTGATTTATGCAAATACTCATAAATGAAGCATGACAGTGTTCTAATTCTGATAACAAACCAAGTCATACAGGCAGTAATCTCATGTCTCATCAAAGGAAGAATTTTGATACTTAGCAAAGAGTTGGAAGTCCACAGGAAACCATCTCTTATTGTATCAAGTGACCTTTCTTCAGCTGCTTTATACCCAAAGCTGGTACAGACCCCGGGCTGACTAGTGGCGTTCTCTATTTTTTCCTGAATAACAAGAATGAGTTCCCTAATAACATGAGCATTAATGAGAAGACACTAAGAGTTCAGCTCTATCTCTGTATATTAAAGCTGTACTGAACAGCAAAGAGACAGCAGATATTTCCTGCCATGGTCAGAATATGGGAATGGCTCAGCTCCCTCAAAGTTCATTTGCTTATGTATTTTTTGACTCGGGTATTTTGCCAAGCCTGCAGCAGTGTCTGCTTCCCACAGGCTGGAGCCTCCAATGAACATGTATATTTGAGAAAGATGAGAGATAACTTTGGAAATGTCATATCTGAAAGATGCAGTGACATGTTCTTTAGAAGCCTGGGACGTGGCTGGAGTGGCACAAAGAGCAGTGGAGGTGTGCAGCCACATGAAGGGGTGCAGCTGAAGTACTGGAGAAGAGGCACATCATAAAACAGGCAACAGAGGAAGATCATGTAACAATTTTTAAAAAGAGAGACCCACAAGACATCTTGATAGCTCCATTCCTTGATGTATTTTTTTCTACAAACACCATTAACAACCCTCTTTGCTCCCCACCAACTTTGTTTGAAGTTAAAAATAAGGAAAATGTGCTTTAATGAACCATTAGCGTCTCTCAATATCTTCCAGGCTAAGTCTACTCAATTTATGAGGCAAAGGATTTTCTTCTCTCCCTTTTATTTTTCTCTTTCTTTTTCCATGCTTCCAGCTGTGCAAAGGCAACCTGGAATCAGAATTCTATTGCTCAGAGCTCAAATATCATCACCAATAATAAAAATCGTAACTGAGATTTACCTGAGAGTGATGATGTTAATATCCCAGACAGAGCAGAAAACCAGCTCACTTTCCCACAACTATACTGTCTCTTAACTGCTAGCAAGAATAAAAGCTCAATTCTGTTAAGTAAGCAGATATGTTGGACATGTGGGGAGCAGGTCTAGGGGGCAAGTGACATTGTTTTATAGTCATTTCCCTCACTGTAACAGCATTTAAGAAGTTATTTGCAGCATGTAAAATAGAAAACATGCATGTGGGCATTGTGTGAGAGACAGATGGACTAAGAAAAGCATCTGGCTTCTATACCATAGAAATATTAAACCTTAAAGCAATCAAAGATCTTTAAAGTAAGGAACCCTCTGTTGTTCCCCAACAAGGTGAATGACCAACATTCCAAGGTCTGCAAGAGGAAGAATCCACCATCAAAATTTCCAGGAGTAAAAGACCAGATACTTGGGTTTTAATGCACTTGAAAAGTTCCTGGTCAAAACAGACAGGTTGTAAAGAACTCATAATTTTAAGGTTCTTAGGCAATTTTCTTTAGGATCTAGAAATTCCAGTTTGCAACATAATGAGAAGAACATTGCTTTTAGTGTGACATTCCATGCAAAAAGACTGAAAATTATTCATTCTCATGATTCACAACTGGCAGAGACCCCCAGGGGCTGGGAGAGAGAGAACTATGCTGAGTTGTGTGATAAAAAGGTTCTGCCCATCCTTCAGGAGAGAACATTACACATCTTCTAAATATACACTGCTGCACAGCTCTCACAATGAGAAGCAAATAACAGACTTCACATCTATGATATGCCTGTAGGTGGGAAACCACTTTTACACACAGCCCTGCCTGTTCTCACTTTTATTATAGCAGTGTACTAACACTGGACAAGGTGACTTGGCCAGCCCAAACTTTTTGTTTGGTGGAAGTGAAAAGCAGAATGAATGCAATAAACTTTAAATCCAAGGCTTGGTGTCATGGGAGACAAAAAGGCAAACTCCTAATAAAAGGATCTTGGAGAATGGTGAGCAAGAGCTGTACTGAAATCATATTTTTAAATTATTTTTATCCATCTGAATGACAGAGCTTGTCACTTCTATGTAGTATAAATGACTGAATAGCTCATATGAGCAATAATACCATGGCAGATTGAGGCAAGCCAAGATTTGATTCTTAGCTCTGCTACCACTTCATGCAGATAAATCATTCAAAGTCTTTGTGCTTTGACTTTCCCATCTGAGAAAGGAGATAGTCAGCTTAGTTCACAGAAGTGTTGAAATGTTGATCATTTTTATGCACACAGCAATGTGAACTCATTGGGTGAAAGGTGCTTTGGAAGTATTAAATATTCTCCTTGCTAATATGCCTGCTTTCCTCTTCATACTGTTTATGAGTAGTGCTCTTCTTTTGAATGAACTTCAGCCCATTAGAATATGCCAGTGTAGAATTTACATTCTTTGCAAGGATAAATGCATTTCATTTTCTTCAACCAAATACATCTCAACCCAGCATTTAAGCATAAGACTAATCTCTTTTGTTTCACATGACTATTGGTAAAAAGAAGTGCTCAAGTGTTCTGTCAAATTTAGGCCATGAGAGTTTTTGGAAGGATGAGCAGCAATTGGCAGTTGAACTCTGCCAATTTGAAAAAAGTTCTCCTCCAAATCTTGGAGAAACTATCAATAGTTTGGTTGTTATCCCACCAAAATTGATGTCACCTATACACACAGGTTAAAAAAACGCAAACAAATAAGAAAAAAATTATATTAATTTCCCATCACAGACTTGATTCTTCCTCTAGAACTTCAATATTCCCTGTTACACCTTGTTCTGACTTTGGAGGGGGAAGCAACACTAATTGCAACTCTAAGTTTGAGGAAAGAGGAATATTCTTCCCTTCACCTTCATCACAGGGACCAGGTTTTCTTCTGTAGTTTTATCAATTGTGGTGCATTTCCTACATCTGCAAGAATCTAACGTGCTGACAATGTCTCTGACCATTTCTGCTGTCTTCCTGTTTTACTCACCAGTAGTAGCAATATTTCATATACAATCAAGAGATTGATGTGGGACTTAGAGAGCTTTGTGCAGCCTATGAGCTCCAGCTCCTGAATTGTACACTGGTACACGCAGTGTATCCATGCATATTTCATCAATTCTGATATGAATGTTCACCTTAACAATAAACAACTGCTGTAAATCAGTTCTCATGCTCTCTGCAATAAATCAGAATGTAACACAAACTGAGCTCACTTAGACTGTTTTCCTGAGATGGTGCAGTAAGGTCAGAGACTTGCTGTGAGACGGCTGCAGTTTGTAATCTACATGTTGCAGATTATTAGGATCTCATCTGACTTCAAAGGCAAAAGATTATCTTCCCTTCTGCATATGGTATCAGGGAGGTTCCTAGAAAGATTTTGCCAGCTTTATTGCAAAGACAGACCTGATGAACTTCAATGAAACAAATGAAAATGGAAGTTTCTATGCAAAGGAGCTGATGTACCTATGAAACAGCCTGGTACACAGTAAGACTGAATTCATGACCTACTTGTAAATATTTCTTTAAAAGGTGAATTCTGAGAGGCAAATCTAGGGCTTTTCTGTCTGGAGCAGAAAACTGGAAGAGCTGATGTATAAAAATCTCCAGTGGACATGCAATACAATACTTAATAAGCTGAAATACCTCAGCTTCGAAGAAGAGCCCTCCTTTCCTGAAACTTAGGTATCATTACGGTAAGCAAAAATTAAATTCTGCCAAGATGAAAGCTATTGGATCTGTTCCTGTAGGAATTTAGTTCAGATTAACTTGCAGTTGGAAACAGCAAATGCTGAGTGTTACTATGCTCAGAAAGGGGTGCTGGAGAAGTAGAACTGCATCTTGGACCAAGAGTGTGCAACCGCTTCTTAATTTATGAGATCTCTGATTTACATAAATGGTGAATCACATATTTCATTCCCCAAAGAAGGCTAAGTCCTACCTCCCCTTGGAAACTCAGAGGGTTGGGAGTTTTAAGGTTTCGGATTACTTGTCTGTGAATTACCAGAGAAAGATTTGTAGACTGCATGTAGAAACATCAGAGGAATGGACAAAAGATCAGTAAAAGCAGCATCCAGAGTGAAACCACTGCTCTGGGTAAAACACCATTTCAGGTAGCATGCAGACTGACATTCCCAAAGCTACTAAGGAGATCTAGCAGGAAAAAATAATTAGCTACAACTGTTGAGGTTGCAAGGTTCCAAAAGCTCTCAATGTGAAGAGCTGAAACCAAGACAACTCAATGCATTTTAAAGTCTCTCTCTTCCTGGAATAAGAAGATTACTCCACCACAGATTGTAATGTTAAAAAAATTAAAATAAGGTAAACTTTAGTAATACTGTACAGGTGCTGTAGCTCCACAGAAGAGGACATGTTTTCAGTAATGCCTGTTAATCCATCATTTTACACAGAAGTTCCCCCTGCTTATCTTACTATCATCAGAAAAACATGTATTGATCTGCTTATGATCATAATTCCCAATTCAAATCTTTGTCTATTACATCACAGCAGACTGGGGAGGAAAGGAGCCTAGGAAATACAGGGATAAAACCAAAATAAATCTTCATTTAAATTTCAGAGTAAAACCTTAAGCACTTTATTCTTTGAAACAGGGGAAAAAAATGAATGATCCAGATTTTGTGTGCAGCAGCACTCATATTTTTTAATATCATCTTGAAAACAGGAATAAAACCCAGCATAAACTTGTGCAAATTGCCCTAGAATCATCCTTCCTGACAGGAAAATGTAGACCTGCTGCATGGTCCATCAAGCTGCCTCTGGAAGTAGTTTAGCCATTTATTTGCCCTGTATTAATAATGGTCAAGTATGAAAAAAATTAACGGCTCATAAAAAGGATAGGAAGAGTAATAAAAACGTTGAAAGACAAAAAGTTGGAATTTAATCCCTTTCGAGAAACATTCTCCCAGCCCATTAAAATGCTGCCTTTATTCAGTCATTCCCATTAACAAGAAAGCCAGCCTGCTGGAGGATGGGCATGTGGTGCTGCCCCTTCGCCTTTCCAGCTAATGGAAGATTCCCTTTGAACTCAACACCACCACAGAAGCTCTGTGGGCCTGTAGGATTTCCTCACTTCTCCCCTGTGGGATTCCCGTGGAGCCCTTAGATTTTTCTCCTTTTTGGCATCTTTGAGGCTGTGATTCTGTTCCTGCAATCTCCATGATGAAATGATGACCTGGTGGGAATCGTTAAAGGAAAAGCTGACCTCGATCCCCAATTATTCCAGCAGGGAAGGGACAGTTCCCTGAACATCCTTGCTCCAGCAGCAGGAACAGGCTGATCAGGCTTGGTATAGATCCTGAGCATCCCTCTGCATACTGCAGATGGAAAATCAGCCAGAGTTTTTCTAGTGTGATGCCACAAAACGCCGCTCAACCAGAGAAGAGCCTGCAATTCTGTGACATTCACGTTGGGTCAGCATCCTGAAAGCTGAGCCTCCGCTGCCCTAAGGATGGTTAGATCTGCAAAACAGCCCAGTGCTACTAAGACTCACATATAAATATATCTGCCAGACAAACAGCCATAAATAATCCATTATGAGTAACAATTTGCTGTAGCAAATTGACAATAAAAACAAAAGCAAAAAACTTCAAATGAAAATTCCCCATGATTGTGCCCAGGAATTCCATTTTAACAGTTCACAAATTGTAGTTTTACAATTGGTTGAAGTACTACATGAAAAGTTAGTAATATAAAACAAATGAACTTTTTGCAACATTACCAAGAGCAACCACAGAGGAAATCCTTTCCTCTTTTCCAGGAAAGTTATTTTCTATTTATAAGATTTATTCCTATTTTTATGTCTATAACTAAGAAATTATTGCTGCTGTAAAGGTAAAGATGGTAACTATAGATGGCTGAATGATGGTCAATATTTAGCAAAGACATTTTTGAGTCATATTTTCCTACTGTTAAACCATTTCTATAGCTACTAAATAAGGCATTTTTTACCAGCTTGCAGTGACTAATTTATTCAAATGCAATTTTTTCCATTATTCATCTCCCTCTCACGGCAATTTTTTTGAAATATCTTGACATGACTTATTGACCAGTTTCCCTTAGCTCTCTTAAATTTTGTTTAGATTAAACATTTTGTTTAATTTATTAGCTTTTGTATGTTAGCAGATAGTTATTCTTGTTGGTTGGTTTTGTTTGTTGGTTGGTTTGTTTCTGATGGTAAGATCATAGATTGGCCTGCATACACACAGGAGGGGAAACGTGGCAACCTCAGACAATCAGCTAGTCCCACAAAAAAGACCCATCCCTTAGTAAACCAAACGATAAAAAATTTAAAATACAACTCATAATTGTAAAATAAAGGCCACCAATATCTTCTAAATATTTATTCTGAGTAGGGAGAGTAACCAGCAAGGCCATGAAATCCAGTCAAAGAACTCCATGGAAGTCACAGCAGTAGTGGGATAGAAGTATAAGTCTCCTAGATAAAAACCATATTTTCTAAGAAATTTAGGTGTATCCAGTTAGACAGTAAGTCTAAATAAAGCGAAATAAATGTAACTATAATAAGAAAACCATGCTCCCTGACACAGCAGATTTAATCTACAGCGATAATTCTGCTACATATTTGCTGATGTCCAGTTATCCCAACACAGGCCAGAAAGTACTTGATCTGTGAACCAGGCTGAACTCTTCAAATCTCCATTAACTTCTGCATTGTCTAGGGAAAAATTTCCCTTTATGTGAAATAAGAATTCTCCTACTGCTTTGGCAAGAGTCCTGGAGTGAGTACCCAAACCATGCACAGCACTCTCACACACCATCTCTACAAATAGTAAATGAGTATATAAGCATCACACAGAACTGTGTTTTCCCTACCAATATAGACATTTATAATACATGAGGATTCCAGAGGAGGAGATGGGGGTAGGAGAGGGAATCAAATGACTGCAAGCCTCTTGACCTTACCATTCTTCCAGACTATAACAGGGACCATTCTGTTTAAGAAAAAAAAAAAAAAAAAAAAAAAAAAAAGCCCATTCTGTCATTCTGTTCTGAATCTGCTGTGATGAAATGGATTTGCATTCAGTGCCCATCACCAGTGGTCAGAGGGAATCACTGTCTCCATCAAAGATCGTGCACTTTAAATCCTCTGCTAGTTCAACTGCTATATATTTAATTTAATTAAAGTTCTGTCATGAATTATAAAAGACCATATCTTCAAAGTCATTCATAAAGGCCCCTCAATGTCTGAATACCAACAATATAATGACAAGTGAGGTGGACAGTGGTAGCAGCAAGCAGCTGCCCAGCAGCAGCAAAGCAAGCAGAACTATTATTCTGTTCAGGATTGCACTTGCCCATTGTTACAGCAAAGAGATCTCCCATGAATACAAACAGAACAGCAGTGGGGAATAGCCAAGCTTTGGTGTGGCACTGTTTGTGAGTGAAATGCCTCTTCACAGGATTTGAGAAATGTGTCACTCAGAGCAGCATTCCTTAGGGTCTGCCTCTGAAGTCTGAACAGCAGAAATGCCATAGCGCTACTTAGGAGCTGATCATGCAACCACATCCATTTAGCTCTTACTCTTACTATGGGGTATGGGGTGGCTAGCTGGCTAGCAAAGGGCTTGGTCCCATCATCTTTACTCACATTTTACACTGCAAGGTGCCTCATGGAGCTCCACAGGACCATTCACAACATATGGCACAAGGCAACAACAGAGTAGATGGCAGGATCTTCTCCCAGTGCTACCAAGGATCATGATGAGCTTGCCAAGTTTAACCAAATACAGCATCATCAGGACTTCTGAACCACCAGTGTGTGGAAGCACCAGTAGTGAAGCACACGTATGTTTGAAGACAAATTAGTTCTGCACATTGTATCCACAAACTCCAATTCATTATCAAATTTTAAAAAATCATTTCTAATTTAGTAGCAAGCTAACAAATTATATCCATGTGTCAGCAGAACTTCACATCCTTAGGACCTAACTTACTAAAACAGAAAGGATGAGAGAAACAAAAGTAAAAATATAATTGCTACCTTAAATGCTGAAAACCACATCTGGTCCCAACGGTTGACCCTTTGTACATTGTTCCACTCTCACCCCTCCATGCACACAAACACACACACTGATTTCCAGCAGTTTAAAGACTCCCTCATGTGGTGGTCAGATATGGTGAATTAGATCACTGAGGCCCGAGCCAGCTGCTGAGCAGACAGAGAGCACATCCAGATAATAAATGATGTGGATGTTTAAAGCTTACCTTCTGTTAGGATCAACCCTTCAACATACAGGGCTTAGATGAGCTCACCTGCCTGCAATATAAATGAGTTCTTGCTGAAGTTATTAATTCTTTTAAAGTCAGTGGGGACTGCTGTGACTAACCATTGCTTCCTAGAGACAACCTTACTAAAACAGATAAACTGCTAATATCACACCTTCCTCTGCTCTTTCTGGGGCACACATCTCCAGCCAGCTGCTGCAGGCACTCACTATTTTTATTACAGGCACTGAAACGCAGGTTCTTGGAGCTTGGTGACTTGCCAGTGTCAAACCCCAGAAAGAAAGTAGTCCCTTGGTGTGTCACTACTATTTGTATAGATGGACCATCTTCAGGGCAGGTACCACTAAGAAAGAACAGTGAGTAGATAACATGATTCCTACACACCTCAGGCTCACGGGAGACTCAGTCTGGCACCACAGTCATGGCCTTCCTACTTCTACCACAGTGCCCTACAAGTCAGACATGTAGTAAAAGGCATCAAAATCTCTTTTTTAGCATAGTCCAGTCCCTTGCTTACTTCTGTAAGCTCTTTGCTTTATTGGTACTTATAAATTTTTCTTCCCCAGACAAGAAGAAAGAAGGCTCTGGAATGCTGATCCAGGAGAAATTGCAAAATGGGATTTCTGAAAAGAGAATGAGTCACAAGGCAACCCTGGAAAACCAAAAAGTAGCCAAAGGTCTGGTTAAATTGCACCTTGGGATATTTTCATTGGCACCTTTCCTGAAGTTCAGGCAAACTTTTCCATCACCTGAGCTTTGGGTTTTGCAGTTCCTTAGAAGTTCTGATTGAAACACTCTGAGAACACTGCAGTAGCTCTGACAACTTTAATGAGTCATTTCTTTTCCACAAATCCTGTTAAAATCAATGCAAGTCCATCTGCATTAATAACTTGTTTTGCTTCCTAAACCAGAAACTACAAACTGACAGCACATGACCTAGAAAACACATGAGAAGAGGTTATACACACATGCTGCAATAGTTCACTTGCAGACACACATTGCATTGCACCCAGTTAGAACCAGCTGGGTTGGCAATCAGAGGATCAGCTGTTTTCTTAAGACCTTAATTGTCCCGATGATTATTTATTTCTTCAGCCTAGCAACAGGTTTCAATTTAAAACATGAAACCCCACCAGGAATAAATCCATTATCCTCCCATGGCCTCTGCTCACGACACTCTGCCTAACATGCTCTTCTGGAACCATGAGGAAATCATCAGCTTTTGACTGATTTAATTAAAATTTTGGAATCAGCGACAGTAGGAATTGCTACAGTGTGTTTCTGGAGGGATGACTACTCTGTGAACAAATTATCTAGGACACCATCCGAAGTTTAATCTTGAAACTGCTGAGTGTTTCTGAATCATTTCGAAAAATCATTTTCTGAAACAGAAAAATCCTTTGATACAAACAGCATGTAAATGCATGCTCATGTTTTTCTTATCACAGTCAGATCTACTGAGATATGTATCTTACAGCTCAAAAGACATCATGATTCCCTTTTTACTGTTATTATTGAAGTATGTCCTCAAAAGAAGTATTTGCCTTCTCAGACTGTGTGGTGTCTGCCATACAGTAACTATTAATGTACAAAAGTAGACATTTAAAAACTAAATTTGGCATCTTACTCACAAAATAGATGGTTTAAAATTTTCAATATGGAGTGGTCCTAACCTGAAACAAACTCAGTAACTATAGAGGAGCCTTTTATGACTCAGGAGAGATACATCAATGTGTACATCAGATAAATACCTAATATAGAAATTATGTGCAACAGATAGATTAATTTTTTCCACAAATATAAACGCAGTAATAGGAATACAACTCTATTAATTTTCTGTAGCTAATCCAGAGGTAACATCTGTTTACACAGACAAAATATTTTATAGGGGATTAAGGTAAGGGAAAGGAGATTTAGATTATTGCTTCAGCTCTTCCAAAAAGTTGGTAGATGGCCTTAGGTGCTCTTCTCAGCAGGGTTTTGACTTCTTTCCCTGTGTTTTGTATTGCCTCTTTTTTTAATGTTTATCTTCTAGGAAGTCTACCCAGAAGTCACTAATTACTGTCAGAGGGAATCTCTTCAGAGTATGGAGCGCTGAGGAATGTCCATGCACCAAACCCTAGCAGCAGTGAACCCATCTGTCAATGTCACAACACATCACTTCAGATCCTTCAGAGTCAGTCTCCCTGATTTGGAGCTTATCTACTCTGAGATAAGAAAACACATCATACCATGTCTTCAAATTCAGCACGAGTGGATGGGGCAATTAGGGCTGTAACAGACCTCAGGAGCCATTCAGCCCAACCTCTGACTCAAAGCAGAGGCCAGCCAGCAGCACGATGTCCCCACTGCCAGGCCTGAGCACCACGACACTCCCAGCCCGTAAAAGCAGCACGATGCATGATGGCACAGAGCTTCAAGACAAATACAAGGAGAGAACAAACATTTTACCCCAAATTTAGCATCAGTACAATAGGACTTCTTCTCTCACAAAGTGTCACCAGCACATATTTTGCTTTGCCAATATGAAAAAGGGCAGCTCAGCAGCTCTGATATCATGTGCTAATGCAAGAGAATGTTTTCACTGGCTGCTCAGAAACTCAACCTATTGGTTCACCCAATACCCATAAATCAAATATTTCATTATGTATTATGTTTCCTAATTGAACATGATTTGCTTAACTGCTCATTCACTGAAGTAGTACCAGCAAAGCAATTTACCAGCAAAAATGCAAAGGTGAGAAACAATGCTTCACTGCAGGTCTGCATGGTTTCTATTGCTTTGCCAGTTTCTTTACAAAGTGTATTTAGAAGATGACCTCAACCTACTCTCACTGCCAGCAAAGATAAGAAACTAAATACAGTAAGATTTTCAAACTGCACAGACCTCACAGTCCATTCAAAAGTTTCCTCATCCATTTCTGATCCGATATTCATTAGGAGAGACAGAGAACAGAGCATTCATTAGCTTTCAATGAGGCTTATGAGTGCCACTGGAATGTGCCAGGGCACAATTGGCTTTAAACAGCTTCACCATAGTACCCTTCTAAATGAAAGCTGCTAAGCTGCCATAAAATACATTGAAAGTCTTATGAAAATGGCGTGGTTCTCATGCCTTAAGATTTACATAAGCCATTGACCTAACACGGAATACAGAGATAACTGCAGAATTTGCAACATGATACATAATATTTTTACTTGCTTAATTAAGGAGACCTAAGAGTAACTTGGCACATGTAGTGAAGGCTTCCTAGGCCTTTGTTCTCTTACAGTGTCACATAGACAGATACAAATAAATACAAGCTGTCATCACAAACAAAGCAGAAGAGTCATTCCCCACAACCAAGTATCAGGCTCTGGAAAACTGGATCACACTTTCAGAATTGATGTTTGTTAAGGCAACACTTTAAATGACCACGGATTTTTGCTGACGGGGAAAAGTTAAAGAAGAATGTGTCATTTCAAAGCTGAACCATTGGGGAAAGATATCCACTGCAGTTCAAGTCGGACTCACTCCTGAAAGGATGAGTGGGGACAAACAAATACAAAGCCACTTGCTGACAAAGACAGCTCCATCCATGCGTGAACTTCCTGTAACTCCTCATTCTTTCCTGAGCCTGGAGTTTGCTTCCCATGGCTGGTTCACCCAGCAGCCCTGCACACAACTGCTGTGTCAGGCTCCCGGTGGAAGGGTGTGAGCAGAAAAAGCCTCTGCAAATGTTTTCTCCCTGAGCCCCTCAGTTCCCCTTTGAAATCCTTGCCTTTATGTAAGACTGTTCACAGCATGGACAATGGGATGCAGTTAGCAAAATAGCTTGGTATTAGCAAAAGTCAAACTGCCAACATTAACTATTTGCATTCAATTATCAAATATGATCAGTAAACACCAAACACCTGCAAAGTACCTTCTTTTCATTAGCAGCCCTATTTCTTAATGAGTCATATCTGGAGAACTTTCATTTAGCACTCATCAGAAAGCCGTGGCAATCTTTATGGTGACATACAGGTCAGAGGAACTTTCATAGCTGGACTTGTGTTCAGAAAAAAACTGTAGACCCTTGGCTGGCCAGAACACAGTTTGCAATCACACAGAATTGTCAACCTCCCATCTTGAAAATGCATGAGCCAAACCTCTAGATTAGGGATGTTCAGCTAAAATAATAGCTGAACTATAGCAATAGCACCTCAAAGCCAATATTATGAATGACACAAAAATGGACTGGCCATGAAAATGACCATATTTACACCAAAATTTCAGATTAAGGCAGTTGCACCAGCGATCAAACCCCCCCCCCCCCCCATTACAAGCAAACACTAAATTTTGTTCAATTTCCCTGACACCGGTTATTGAATTAATCTCTATTGCTGAATCTGCCTAATTATCTTTTACCCTGTAGGGGTAAGGTGATACCCTGAGTCTGTTGGTGGCAAAGCCTCAAGCTGGTTCTGAACCAAACAAGCCACAATGATCTTACTGAGAGCTCTGCACGTTGTGCAGAGAGCAGGAAGGGAGCAAGCCCTGAGTACAGACCCACACTCTGTGTAGCCTCAGCAGGAGGGGGACAAGAAGCCTCACTCAGCTGCACTGCCCCGTGCAGGGTCTGTCTCAAAATCAAAATGTTTGCTGCAAGGCACTGTGTGGGAGCATAATACCACATGACTAAAGCCTATCATTATGTCTGTGACATAAATGTAGGCTAAAAATTAGTAAAAATGTGTAGCCAGGAAAATAATGTTTAGTACTTTCTTTCTCTTTTTCTTTTTACCTAATTTAAAATATGTGTGAGACACTTTGTCTTCAAGATTAAGTCAAGTTTTGGTTTTCCTTCTTGTCTGCCATAAATAAATGCTTTCATATATGCAAATGATGAGAAAATGTGGCCTCTTTCAGCAATAGTAACGATCTGCCTGTTGCTACCTTAAAATCACAGCAAACACATCTGGTAACTGCCCTTTTCTCATGTTTCCACTAGTTTTCAGACTTCCTCTTGTGGTAGCTTGAGACTGCGCATCTGGATGTTTTAAACATACAAAGGAATTGCTAGAGCAAGCAAAAGGGAAAACGGTACTGAGAGTTAAGATGTGCAGATAAGCAACTGGTGCACTTTGCTGCTAAAGTAACGGAGAGACAGTGGGGAAAAGCTTTTTCCAAAGAGGAGAGCACAAGTTTAGGCAGAATGAAGACTCACATTGGCTGTGGCTTCGTTTTTAAAGTATTATTCATCCAAGTATATCTTTTTAACAAAACTTTAGCCGCACCGTCACCAATCATAAAGTTTCCTGGAGACAGCACTCCCAAAACAGACAAAGAACTAGCAGTGGTAAGTGTTGGTTTCATGTTTGCTTCAGATTTATACTGTTGTTTCATGAGCAGATGTTTCTTTCTTGTTTCAGCTGAGGCTAAGGAATGACTGTAGCATTCTTTCCCTGGAGTCTCTGGAAGTGCTAGCTAGCTAGCAAAGGTATCAGCTTTCAAAAGTTAAAACTGGAGCCAAGTAATGTTTCCTCTCTTAGATTTTTAATGCCAGCAAAGAAAGTTGTTTTTTGCTTTTGTTTTTTTTTCCCTTAAGTCTCAAGATATAAAATATTTTCTTTAAATCATCATTGCTATAATCAAAAAATTGCAATGGTAAGAGGGGAGAGGGAAAATAAGAGACATCTAATTTTTGTACTTAAATCAAGTAGAAGTGAGGGCAGTCGAGACTCCCTTAATGCATGGGTCATAGCTTTCAGAGGAGTGTTTTTCAGATTGTTTACTGTGCATTGCATAAACACAACTTTAAGAGACACTACAACTGAAAGCTGGCTCAAATTTCAGAAGCCATTGTGACTAGTTTTGACTTTGGAAAACAATCTCACAGAGGTTTAAAGAATTTCTTTTCCCAAATCCAATCTGGAACAAAAAAAGGAGCTTGGATTTCTGTGAT
This sequence comes from Sitta carolinensis, assembly GCA_032173965.1. Lineage (NCBI taxonomy): Eukaryota > Metazoa > Chordata > Aves > Passeriformes > Sittidae > Sitta > Sitta carolinensis. Next base: position 19,046,559 of record CM063292.1, read on the forward strand.
ATTATCAAATTATAGCTATAACTCCACAGCATTTTATTCTAACCCTTTTTTAGCTGTGTGAATGTTCATAAAAGTGACATTATGGGGAAGTCCATTTAAAGGGAGATTGAGATGGACTATCCTTATTTTAACATGTAAATTATAGACTAGGTTATTTTTCTTCTTCAGCAGTAAATCCATTTTAAGGAGGATTGAGATAAATTATTCTTATTTTAGGACATAGAGATTTTAACGTTGGCCACTTTTCCTTAGGAGTTTGTGTGCATCTTGGGAAAGCTTGCCAGGTTAAAGAAGGTCTGGGGAGGGTAGAGAGAGAATTTCCAGTTGGGAGCTGTGTCGGAAAGTTTAGGAAAAACAGACAAACTGACCCAAATAGGGCATTCCTCAGTGGTTAACAAAACACATTCACCCAAGGTTTTGCCTTAGCAGCACAGTAGCCAAGAGCTGGGGGCAGGGGCAGTGCATTTGGGAGAGGAGAGTGGGGTCCCACGTGTCTAAGAACAATTTAACCACTCTCAGAGAATGTATTTTCTTAGACATAGCCAGACTTTTATTCAATAACTGCAATCCACATCTTCCCTCCTCTCTGTTTCTTTCAAACAACCTATTTATTATGTGTACTCAGAGGAAAATTACAAGCTGGTTTAACAGTGCAGCTCTTCTTTGTCTTTCTTGGGGTATTCTTGGGCAATGCTAGCTGGCTGCCTTTCCTCACATCCTCCATCAGAACAGCCCCAACACTCAGCATCAGAACACAAATTGCTACATTGCAGCTGGACCCTGTTTCATTAATGGGCTGGATCAAAATTCCAGAACACCACAGCTCCCTGCTGACTCTGGGGAAACTGCATTTCACAGCCTAGGCCAAGATGTGGTTTGCATAGACATTACATTTTCTTCAAGATTCTCTCCTCACAGAACAGCTGATCATGGTTATTTCTCATCTTCAATAAAATCTCCATTTTAGGAAAAACTGAAAAGGGCTTAGCTTTTTATTTTAATCCTAGCAAGTAAAATTCTTTACCATGCCTCAGTTTATATTTTTGATTGTATAGCTTGCTCCCAAACCTAAAATGGCAAGAGCAGCAGCCTGGTTCTTCAGTAACCATCAGTCCTGATGGACAGTGTGTATTACACCACGGTACGTCATTGGGAGACGCAAGCAGAAGCAAAAGAAAATCCATCAAACTACATGAAATGAAAATTGGGATGAGAACCAAACTGGCTTTTTTGATTATGTTCTTAATGCATTTCATATAATTTCCACCAGGCCTCATTAACTATGTGTGGAGAGTAGCTCAGTGGAAGCAAAGATAAACCCACTCTGTGTCATTTATTTGCCAGTGCCACAGTCCCCACTTGAAAAATACCACATCAGAAGTTATAAAAATCATAAAAACTAGCCATAGTCTGTGCTTAATCATAATGGATGGAGCATCTTCTGAAGAAAATGGTGTAACATCTTGATTAAATCCTTTTCTGAGTAATCCCTGAACCATTTCCTATGCTGGGCAGATGAGGTTAGCCTGGACTTCATGAGGAAAGTGATGAAAGCTAGGCTTGACCAACTGCAGTTATCAAATATCCTCTGCTTTTTTTTGCTGGTGTTGTGGTTTTATCCCCAGTCTCCAGGGTGAACTTAAGCAATGAATTAGACACATGAAACAAGGTTTCTCTCAGGACTCCTTGCTGGCGCAAGAACTTAAATGTGCAGTCATTTTGTCAGGCTTCTTGTAATCCTCAGTTTGAAATAGTCTCCCTGATATTTTTCATATATTTTTGGCAAATATACCTTTACCTTATTCAGGTGTTTTCCTCCCTTGGACTTGTAGTTAATATCTGGCATACAATACCTGAAGGGTGTTTCTTCCTTGGCTGCAGACTGTTTTTAATGGAAAGATCAGTACTTACAACCTTCCTGTCTCACAGCACCCTTGGCAAGGGCATCTCTCAGCATCATTTGGGTGCAGTTTGGGAATACCTGCCAATTCACATGGTTGTGGTTCACAGCTAGTTCACAGCTTTTTTTTCCAGGGGCATAAAACATCATAAACCCATCCTTAAGAGAAGGGGAGAGGACTTTTGTGGGTATCATTTTAGGAAATTAAAATAATGGGATTTGTGCCATCTTTTGGGTCTCTTATGGCTACTCTTTTTCAACGAGAAAGAACTTTGTGAACTGCCACCATGGCTGTATCAGAAACATCAGTCTGGCCATAATGTGCTGGAGCATTCAACGGAGTTTTAAGTATGGAAATATTGATTGGCTGCAGTGTCCAAGCAGCTGAGATATTACTAAATACTTCATCAGGTCTTTGCAACATTTGGCTCAAAAGCAAACACATCCAACATTCAAACAATTCTGGTTTGAATAAAGAATGGGGTTTTTCTTTTCAATCAATGTGGTCTCATTTGTGGGGTTGCTTTAATTTCTTGAGAAGTTTCTCAATAATGCAGATACTTCCAACAAAACATTGCATAAAATCAAAACCTGTAGGCAGATCTATACAACATAAAGAAACAAAAAAAAAAAAAAAAGAAACCCATTCAAACCCATTTTTACTTTGTAGTTCTACATTAAACTCTATGCTCTAATAACTAAAAGCAATACATTAAGTAAAGGTGATAGCTAATAGTGGAAATGATTGTTTAACTAGCAACACCATGTGATCAAGGATGTTTTGTGTCAGTTAAGGAGATTCTGCAGGTCCCTCACTAGTAATTGTAATTTTGAAAAGAAAACTTGCAAATTTCATCTGGAAAGCTAATGTGGAATTATAGTATTTATTTATAATGATTAACTATTTATTTTATTAATTTTAAAGCGGTTTTTTGTGCTTTTTTCCCAAGCAATACCTGAATAAATACTATGGCTGCCCAAAAGACAGTTGCAATTTATTTGTCCTGAAAGACACTCTGAAGAAAATGCAGAAATTTTTTGGGCTGCCTGAAACAGGAGATCTGGATCAAAATACTATTGAGACAATGAAGAAACCCCGCTGTGGTAACCCTGATGTAGCCAATTACAACTTCTTTGCAAGAAAGCCAAAATGGGAAAAGAATCATATAACATACAGGTACAGACTGGTAATGGTGGGTCCTGTTCACATATACCCATAGCACCTCCAAGAACTAAAGAAGACTCTTAGAAATGCAGTAGCTGTTTAGAGGGCTACACAAGATTCCTTGAATTAGAATCCCCTGGTGTTTGGATAACTACCAAAATCTTTACAAATACCTCTGTCATTTCAAATTGTAATATATCAGGAAGAACCATCTCAACATCAACTTTCTGGTTCTGGTTGAAACTAAAGAGATTTTGGGTTTACTCTTTGCTCTGCAGCAAGCCTCCTAAGGGAGCTGGAGCAGGAGTATCTCACCTGTCCATCTGCCCCAGGAGGACCAAAGTATTTATTGATTGCAGTGGCCAAACTCCTCTTCATTCTGCAGTCCTAAAAAGGAAATGATTGCATTAAGTTTGGCATGGTCTAATTTCATCCTCTTCTGAAGAGTTAAGGACCAATACAGCTCTCATTGTTGGAAAAAAATCATTACCTTAGGTGGTCCATGAACAAACATTTACCAATGAGAAAAAACAGCAGAATTGTCTTATCTGCTTGACTTAGTCTGCTGTTCCCTCACGAGTTTGGAATCAAAGCATCCCTTGGGCTGCAATCGAACTCATAAAGACTCAAAAAACCTGTAGCAGCTCTGGCAGCCCTACTTGCTGATGTGCTTCCTCTGAAACCTCCTCATCCTCCTTAGGCACTAGGTAGTTTCCCTCACTATGCACAGCCCCAGCAGCAGAGAATTGGAAATTTGTCTTTTCATGGAATATAGCAGGCTATAATATAAGGCATTAAGAAATCAAATTAAAATGTATGAAGAAGAAGAAAGCAACACACTTAAGAGCTTGTCCCTTTGTCCCTTTCTCAGGTCAGGCCTACAGCTTTATCTTACATGCTTTTTCTTCCTATTTCCCCATATATCTTATTTCCAATCTTATTACCACATACAGGTAAAGGATTAGCATTCTACAGGGATTAAACTATGTACAGATAGCAACACACGTGAGGGAGAGGGGCTGCTTTTCTGTTCTTATTAAAGAGCAAAACAATCCACACTTGAAACTTTCAGAATGTTACTGAGCTCCTTTTCTAGTCCCAGTGCTAATGCAAAACCCAGAATGTTTTGTGCAAGGCCCACTGCCATCCAGGCTTTACAGCCTTTGGATTTATAATTTTCTTCTTGCTGCTGAGTCAATTTCAAAAGAAAATAAGCAGTGTCACACCTAAACACATCTCTGAATCACAGGGAGGTGTTAAAATCTCAAGTGCAGCAGGGTTATCTTTTACCTGGTTTCACTGCTGAGCCTACTCAGTGTGTTGAGCAGTAAAGAGCTAATACAGGGAGGATGTTTGTGTGTTACTTAACTGCTGCTTTTACCTCTAAGGATTATAGGCTATACCCCGGATTTGGATCCTGAGACAGTTGATGATGCCTTTGCTCGAGCCTTTCAAGTCTGGAGTGATGTCACACCACTGAGATTTAACCGAATACATGATGGAGACGCAGACATTATGATTAATTTTGGCCGATGGGGTATATTTTTCTATTTTTACTTATGGTTTTGGGTTTGTTCCTTTCATTAATCCTCAGTTTAGAATGATCCACCCTCAATAAGTATAAGATCACCCATGAGCCTTTCTGGCAAACCTTGTCCTAGTTCACACTTGGCTCATGCAAGCTAAGATCTAATTTCACTAAGACTTTTTCTTATACATGAGAGAGAGAGAGGGAGAAGTATTTATACAATATCCTTACATGATATTTATCTTTCCAAAAGAGAATTGCTAGGGGCAACATTTTATTTTACAATTTACAAATCAGAAATAGAACTGAGACATATTGGTACAGATCTTCAGATGTTTTGAGCTGGCTTCCTGCCATAGAAGAGAATGGAATGCCATCATACCATTTATTTATAGCTCTGTATACTATTTTCCAGTGATAGTGGTGAGGGTTCTAACAGAGCTCAAAAATGGAGTTGTGACTTCCAATTTTGACTCCATGGCTTGTTTCCATTCTTTTAGCACAGCAGAATACAAGCTTTCAATGTACTATTTTGGTCTTCATGAATTTAAAAATATAGATCATAAGCTGAACTATGGTTTGAGCACAGCTGATAATGAGTGACTTGATTCATTTTCTTTGGGCACATCTTCTCAATTAATTTTGGTTACGCCTGAAAAAATGTTTATGGGTTCTCAGGGTAAACATGGGGCATTTGACAACTTCTGGACAGTCACAGAATTTTTAATACTAATGAAGATACTTGTGCAGCCAATTACTTGGGAGGTAGACTTTGGAAGTTAAGTGAACAGTTCGAAGAATAACTGAACTCTTTGTAAAAGCCTTCATTTCAAGCTGGCTTTGCTTTAGCTACTGATGAGTTGACCTCAAAAGCTGCAGAGATTCTGTACACTCAGGACTTCAGATCCTCATCCAGACAGGCTTGGTTTAAAAAAAAAAAAAAAAAAAAAAAATTCTTACAAAAGCTGAAGTGTTTCTGCTGGTTTTAGTACTTGCTGGCTATAGCCAGCTAAGAAACTGTGGGCAAAGATCTCCTTCCACATTCAGTCATTCCTATCACTTTACTGCATGTCAGATTCACAGGGGCTGAGACATCCACAAGGTTTCTTGATTTTTAACCTTTCTCATAAGTAAAGGGTCTACATTGAGATAAATGGGAGTACAGCATCTAATATATGTCAAAATATTGTCCTTCACAACACATACAGTAATCTCCTGAAGGGAATTAACTGAATTAGTATTAGGAGTGACACCAGCCTGAAAACAGTGTAACAGAGGAGAGAATCAGGCCTGTGTATTTAGGGCTTCTGTTAAATGCCAAGACATCAGACCAAAAGACCAGAAATGATGCAACTGGAGATGCTGGCAGCCAGCTTTGATGCACAGGTCAGTGTGGTGGGAGAGCTATGAATACCAGGGCTATGCCCGTGCCAGCCTGCCTTACCCACAAGTGGTGTACTTCCAAGAAAAGCCTACAGTGTAATAACAGGAGAGCTGCTTAACCTGCTGCTGCCCTGTGAGCTGCCTGAGCCTTGGAGTGCTCAAAGCAAAGGAGGAATAGGCTTTCCAGGGCTCAGAGCAGCAGAGTGAGCTGGCTTTCTCGAGCTCACTGCTGAGACACCCAGCTGTGCCTTCCTGCTGGGGTAGTGAGTATCCTGCACAAAGGAAAGAACACAACAATCTGAGGTGCAGCAGAAAAGAGCAGCTTGCAAAGTGAAATCTGCCTTTACTTTCCAATCTCTGTGTTGGAGGGTGATATGAACTACCTGAAAATATCACTCATCTACAATATTTATGTTAAAACTCCCTATCAGCCTCCATTGGGAAATAGCACTGTGTATGTAGTCATACATCTTATGTACAATACTTCACTGTTCTGCAAAATTTTTGATTTCTTTCCACCATATTTATGAGATATAAAATACCATGTTGTGACAACTGCAGTACTGACACTTCATGTTCTTTGTAAGAACTGTCTGCTTCTCTTCTGGATCAGTCTTGCTAGCACAACCCAAACCAGTAAATTCAGTTGCTAAAGTTCTGCTGCTGTCTTGGATGGGAAAGTACACACAATAATCATCATTCATGTATAGACCCTGCCTGAGGTCATTAGAAACTGCTCTTTTTTGTCTGCTTGCTCCTGCAGAACATGGTGATGGCTACCCCTTTGATGGCAAGGACGGTCTCCTGGCTCATGCCTTTGCACCAGGGCCAGGAATTGGAGGAGACTCACATTTTGATGATGATGAACTGTGGACTCTTGGGGAGGGACAAGGTACCAGATTTTCTCATGTTTCAGAACTTATGGCCTGCTGGCTGCTCTATTTTAATGTTGCATTAAATGCTTTCATTCACTGTCACTAAATACTAGGAGGTGAAAAGTCATTTATACAATTTGAAATTTCTGCCATTAAAAAAATGCTATGGATAAGCAACTTATCTATGCATTAGTATATATTCCAGCACCAATACTGTATTCATAAGACTACATGTGACAAACTGAAATAAACCCCAGGATCTGGGTGTGTCTGTGTTTCCACCCTGTCCCCCTGTGCTACAGCAAATGTCACACAAGGCCCACTGGAAATACCAATGTGGTTTATGAGGCACAAGGCATGTCCAGCTCATGTTCAGCCACTGCCTGGAGCCTTTGAAACTATACTGAACATTTTAGACCATATTACTTAAGAAACTAAATTACTAAATATATTAACAACACATTTTTAACTTTGCCTTGCCATAGTAACAATGTATATATTTTTTCTGGGCTGATTCTAACACTATACCATGAGTAATATCCATGTAATTATTTTAAAATTACCAGTTTCTATTTCAGCTATGATCATCTTGCCAATAGAAAGATCAGCAGCATATTGAATTTCAAAGTGGAAATTCAGACTGGGTGTCTGTATCAGTATCTTCCAGGAAAAGAAGATGTCCAGAAACTGTATTTTTTGTAGCAGCCAGTGGCTAATTTCACCACTGCATTTGTTCTCTTTATAGTGGTCAGAGTGAAGTATGGAAATGCAGATGGTGAATACTGCAAATTTCCCTTCTGGTTCAATGGCAAGGAATACAACAGCTGCACAGATGCGGGTCGCAGCGATGGATTCCTCTGGTGTTCCACAACCAAGGATTTCGATGCAGATGGGAAATATGGCTTTTGTCCCCATGAGTGTAAGCAGACCTGTGTTTCTACTTTTTTTTTCCTGGCAGATTGTTTCCTTCTTTTTGTTCATCCACTTCTTCTTGTGCTTTTCCCACTTTCTTTCCTTTCAGATACAGGAATGAATGTCTTTCACAAATCATAACAGTGTATCAGTATCTATACAAAATTATTAGAAGTCCGCAAAAATGAAGACTGTACTTAATTTCAACCTTCTTGGAATATGATCAGAACTCTCATTTACAAGAATTTTATCTCATATTTGGAAACATTCATTTGCAGATTAGACTAAGTATATAATGTCCTCGTGTCACCATAACTTTTTAAAATTTTACACAAGACTATCATTATTATCTCTTCATTGTATTTATGACAATATGATTCCTGTTAAAACAACAGGAACACATACTTCTGTGTTTGAAAATCTTGATGAGCCTTTACAGCTTGAGGATATAACATCTCTGACAATTTATTGGTATGAGTGCTAATTTCATCTCCTGTACATCACATGGCAGGAAACCTCTAGAAGCAATAAAGTATAATTGGCTGTAGCCTACTGAAGTAATTTATCAGCAGTAAGGAGAGTAGAGAAGGTGAGATGCTTTCAGCCACTCGTTCCATCTCCTGTTTGCTAGCTCCTGGCACGTACCTTAACAGCCATTCCCAGTACTGCAGTTTCTCACATTCATTTTTTCCCTTTGTACATAACCAGCTATTAGCTTTGGGGAGTGTTTCACCACTCTTTTTACTTTTCTTATCAAGCCCTGGGTCACTGAAATTCCTACCTACTACTCCTGAGTCATAAAAAAATAATAAGAGAGTTTTGAACGAGACCAAACCAGAAAGCAATGGTGCTTTTTTCACATTCATGTTAATCCTGCTTGGAACAATAGTATTAAACTTACTTATAATATTATGGCTACATGGAGTCAGTGCAAGGAAACAATGCAGGGTGCTGAAAGAAAACTAGTAATGCCTAAGCCTCAAGCTAACAAAACATATTCAGGGATTTGCCAGCCCAAGAGTGCACAAGTAGAGCCCAACATGTCCCAGCACACAGGTACTGTCACACATGTACACATATAAATATGTACATGTCTGAAAAGAAACATATTTTTCAAAAGTTTGCAAGTATGCTACACATAGAAAAAGTTCAAAACGGGATTCCCTGGAATTCTGCTGTAACCAAGCACTAAAAGGATTCCTGCTTGACAAATTTTTGAGCTTTTTCAAGCAAGACCATACATTTTCAAATACAAGATTATATATTCTCTGCATTAGGATGGTGGTGGTTCCCGAAGACCATCTCTTGTAGAACATATCAGTCTCCTAGCCCTAATGTAATAAAAAGTTATTCTTTAATTTCAAAACCCCTAATTACAGATCACGTTTAGAGCTGGGATCTACCCTGGTGACAGCTATTTATACAGCTATAGAGGATGAACAAGCAAGAATATGAATTTTACACAGACTACAATTAATTTTTTTTAAAGTTATTGTTAGTGTTATGACTTTCAGAATATTTAGTTCAGCAGGCTATAAGTGTGCACATGCACATAACCGCACAGTCTTTTTCTTTTTGTGCAACTTTGGTCTCTCTTTTATTTCCCACATTTCCCCAAATCTCCTCTTCCTAGGGTTAATTCTTTCATCCAGAAAAGAGAAAAATTTGACTTATTTCTTTAAAATACAGCAAGCACTCAGATACAGTCAGAAGGAAGCCCATATTATAGGAAGGTGGAGAAATGGAGATTCACATACAGTGACTGATACACCTTTGTAACATCCTAAAGTCATGAAAGGCTGAAAATGTAAGCAGTGAAGGACTGTCAGGGAGAACTGGTTCTGCAAGTGAAGTTCCTGGAAATGCCAGTGTCAAGGTTTCTGAAATGGAACAGGAAGGTTTCAGCCTTTTGTTTCTGATGCAATTGTTTTGCAAGAGCCGTGAACAGTTATGCACAGATGTTTCTTATTAAACGCGAGTGGCATTGTTCACTCATTATTCCAAGGCACCATTTGCTAAACCCCAGCTAATAAATTCAGATAGGGGAGGATTTACATCAGAGAGTCTGTGTTGGGGGCAGCATTCCTGGTTGTTTGCCTTTGTTTCTCTCATGTTTAACTCACTGAAGTTAGTTTCAATTCTTCTCATTATAGAGCCACAGTGCACATATGGAAACATCTTTAATTCTATAGTGCTACACCAGGCTTTTCTAAAGTTAATCCCAGGTCTCTACCCCAGTTTTGTAAACTGATTGAACTGATTTATAGTTTGTCAAAGCAGAAGGTAAAGCAGAAAGTTATCTAACTACTACACAAATCTTACACAGGTGTGCTGAATTTCTCCTTTGCCATGTGGGATAAAGGGATATTAATAGCTCTCATTTCCAAACTCCACAGACACGACAGGCAGTTTAGACTCCTAACTTTGGTCCTCCAATATCTAGCAATCATCTGTTCTCTGCCTATACCTCCCTCACACTCATCACAGTTCCTACAGGCTGCTGCCTGACCACTCTCCCAGGCAGAACCCTCCTGAAGCTGCAGCTGCCTCCACCTTGGACCTGTGCCACAGGGGATTTAGCCTTCCAGCCTAAGGTTTCCTGACATCACAACTGGCTGATTTTTCTAGGAAGAGCTAAAAGTGAAGTTCACCTATTAGTAATGTCCAGTCTGAATCTGCTCCCACTTCAATGTATCTTCACCAGTTTTTAAATTGCTGAGCTTACCATGGTGAAAAACAAGGCCCTTTAAGGTCCCCTTACAACTAAATTGGTCTTTTCTTGGGGAAAACTGCCCCAGTCTCCAACTTTCATTTACATTAAAGCAATTCTATACTAAGGAGGGGAGAATTGAAAACTTAATAAACAATTGTTACCATCACATGATGCAGCCTCAAGCAAAATGAAAAACTGTATTCTGACTGTGACTCAGAAAGGCTGCATGCAAAGCAAGAGACAGGCTTTCCATATGGCTTTTTGCGACTTAGCCACATGTAAACCAATATAAAAAAGGCTATTAAAATGCAGAGTTTGCCAGACCTTGAGCTGGAAGCAGCTCATGGTAAGTGAGTCATCTAAACAACTCAGTTTGACTTTGCTCTCCAATTCTATCATTACTTTGTTTTTAAAATAAAGTCCTTCTCCAATCACAATAGCCACAGTCCTAGTTAATGCTCCTTTCCAATCTTACTACAGCATCTGAGACAAAAAACAACATCTGGAGCTTGCTCTTTTGGGGAGGTACAGTGTGTGTTGCAGACAGGACCTCATCCCCACTCAGGATGCAGAAGGACAGAATCACTCTCGTAGGCAGAGCAGAATTTCAGCAAACTTGTCCTTTCCTTAGTGGGACCGGAACTTCTGTAACTTACTGGTCCATGTCCCTGATGCTGTGGCCAATTACTGGTTTAAGCGTAAAAAGCAAAATGAACCATCTGTGTCACAATACCCCATTGCCAGAACTGTTTCCCAGTCACCCTTAAGCCAGAAGAGGTCTGGAGGGTTTATTTAGTGCTACTCTAAAGAAGCACACACATAAACAAAGCCTCTTCCCACTGATGTATCAGACTAAGCAAATGCAAGCCCCCTCAAATCCTGCACAGACACTGAGGCTGTAATGGCTCTTTAGTCATCAAAAACAGCAGCAAAGTTAAAACTAACCTGACAAGCCTTCCCACATATTGGGTTTTAGCTGCAGCTTTAAACTGGATGAGAGGGAAAAGGTGCCCTTGGACATCTTAAAAAGCTCAAATCGTGCATACTTTACATTGGGAATTCGAACAGACAAGTCATTCTGCAGTGCTGTTCTTAAAACTCCAGGGGAAATAGCAAATGAACGCATGAAGGATTTTTTCATCTGTGTTCAGGGCAAGGCCTAGACCAGTTGGTTGCTTTCACAGTTTCCTCTCAGCAGCACATGGCAGAGCACATTGTCCTACCACAGAGGATTCCCACTGATAGAGCAGCCAGGAGAACCAGCCAGATTCACAAGATATCTGATACGCCAAGCCACCTACATTTTCATGGAATTCAATTTGAGCACATATTTTTTTTAAATATCAGCATGAGAGATTGTATCTGTCTTCCCCTAGGTATTCCAGAAAGTTTAGTAAAATCCTAAAACCAATCCCAGAACTCAAGTCATTTTAATTTGAATCATTTAAAACCCTCATCCATAAGATTTCTGGTTCTCAGGTTTGAGCCATGGGGCCTTGTTTGTGTAAAAGCTCTTCATCCCCTCCTCTTCTCCAGAAGACCAATACAAAGTCTTCAGGAACACTGACCAAGCAAAGGACAGGAGAAGCCTCCAGTGTTCAGCTTTCTTGGACCAGTCATACTTGTCCTCTCCTGCTTCTCTATTGAGTGGCTGAGTAGGGATTCTCAGAAATGAGAAGCAAACATAGAGGAAGAACCAACAGGTTATTATTCAATTTTTACTGTACACCAGCATTTTAGAGAAACTCTGCCCAAAGTCTGCCATTCTAACTAACATCTCTGACAGAAGGTAAATGAATCAGCACAGAGCTAAGGAACATGAGTGACTTCCTGAGAACCCTCTTTCTAAATGCTGTTTTAAGAAGGAATATCAAGTTGGTGTTATGAGTTTGTGTTGAGCTCAATCAGCCAGTCTTTTCTATACAGTTGTGAGACTGTAACAGCCCTGGTCTCTCTTGCCAAGGCATTTCAATGCTGGTGTAAAACAGAGGTTCTGAGTGTGAAGTACATCACACCTGATGGGTGTCCAATGTCTGTCCAGAGCCAGGCACATTCCCACAGGCACACTGTGATTCCTTGTTGATACTGAGCTTTGTGTATTGACATTTTCCTTTCTCTTCTCCTCCAGCACTTTTTACAATGGGTGGCAACGGTGATGGGCAGCCATGCAAATTTCCCTTCAAATTCCAAGGCCAGTCCTATGACCAGTGCACAACAGAAGGCAGGACAGATGGATACCGATGGTGTGGAACCACTGAAGACTACGACAGAGACAAGAAATACGGATTCTGTCCAGAGACTGGTACGAGGAATGTTGCTTGCATAACACAGTATAATTGGCCATTGTTTTAACATTTAGTCTCCTTTGGCACACTTTTCACCAGAGCACACAAAAGTTGATGAGTTAGACACAATCTCAGCAGAGGTGGCCAAGGATGTAACCGGAACAAGAGCAATCTGTTGGTGTGTCACAGCACAGGTTTGTCAGGAATACACAAATGGCATTGAACCTACAAGTGCATGGCTGCCACTACAGGACAATTACAAGCAGATTACAATTTGTTAATTGCCCTGGAAGAGAAGTCTCATGAGACAGAAGAAAGTATGAATAATATCTTAGCTTAATACTTACCATGTACACTTGTAAAAAGAAATCCTGTTTAGTACGTTAAGCTTGTGTTAACAAAGCTTTTCAGCCATTCAAAAGAACTAAGTGAAATGGTTTAGCCACGAAGAGAAATTTCGGCTTTCTTCACACCTTTTTATACTTTCTAACTCGAGTTTTACTACATAAAGGAATAAAAATTAATTTATAGTGTTGAATAGCTAGCAGGTGTTCATTTTTAGGTGTTCATTTTGTGACACTAGAGCCATAAACAAAGAGAGCAAGTGAACGTTGGCAGTTCTAAAATCTCTGGCTTTTAACAGAGCCAGGGGGAAGCTACATTCAAACCTACACACATCCCCCCTTTTTGATTTTTTGGGGTGTCTTGAAAATGGCCTAACCATTTGCAATTCAGCTTTGGTGTACTGGTATTTGGCTTTCTGTTACTTTTGATAACCAGGTGTAACCTTTCCATTTTACACTACAGATGTCAAAAAAATTCTTAAGGATCATTTAATGGACAAAAGAGCCAGTATATCTAGAATCAGTGTATTCAAAGTCCTAGGTAACATAGTCGCTCTCACAGGAACTAAGAAATATGCTTAGTTTAAGCGCCTTTTTTTCAGCATAAAAGGCTATTAATAAATAATAATGAATGAGAAATAAATACTAATAAATAATTAGGGATGCAACCAGCTTTGGCTCTGTATTGCTTACATGTACCTTCCCAGAAGACAGACCATAACTTGAAAGGAACTGTAATTGCCAGGTAGCAGTATAAATTAACTTAAATGTGATTTGTATTCTTTTCATATTCTGCTCATTATACCTATTTTAAACTGTTATTTTAAATGCAGTTACATCCTCTTCCCTCTAGAAATTCTTGTACCAGCACATACAAATATTATTTCTTATATATTACTGCCATATACTACATAGATGAGGACATGGGAAAATTTCTGAAGTTTTTACAAAAATACTGGTTAAAAAAAAAAAAGTTATCCCCATTTAATACATCCTTTTCTTTAGAAAATCACATGATTTTAAATGGCACCCAGCTGTCAGGATATGTAAAGCTTATATTTCAATGGGACACCCACCAGCCAGGTGGATATTCAAGCTTTCTGACACTAACCCTGCCTTCCACCTAAAGACTTTAAAATAACACCAGGAATGAGCATTAAAAGATACCTGCTGCACAGTCACCTTCCACAAAACACATTAAACACCTGCTTTTCCAGAGCTGTGAACATGAGTCCAGGGCTCATTCTCACCCCACCAAAACTATTGGCAAGTTTATTGCAATGGCAACGTGTAGACGTTTTCCTTTTTAATTCTGTCAGACAACTTTCAAATATTTCTTTTAATCTTACTCTTCATATTCTTAGAAGGATTGAAGTGTTTCTGCCTCCTGTCTGCTTTTAGTGTCATAAAGAAGAGGCGAAAGGGATCCCGCTCTCACTGTGTTTTCCTGTCGTTTTCCACAGCCATGTCAACTGTTGGTGGAAATTCCGAGGGAGCTCCCTGTGTGTTCCCCTTCATCTTCCTTGGGAACAAATACGAGTCGTGCACGAGTGCAGGGCGCAACGACGGCAAGCTCTGGTGCGCCTGCACCAGCAGCTACGACGACGACCGCAAGTGGGGCTTTTGTCCAGACCAAGGTAACCCCTCTTGTCAGGGCAGTACAGGGGGGACTGGGCAGTGCTCACACCCATGGCATCCCCTGTGCAATGACTGCACGCTCGTACTTGTCACTCCTGTTGGTTACAGCACTTCTCCCCAGTCTGAAACCTGAGCAAAATCCCTATTCTGTAGTGTGAGACTACAGCTAGAGAGTCACACCCAGAGCTCGTTTGAAATATTCAGATTTTCTAAAGCTATAGTAATGTAGGGTCCTTCCAAAATAAAAACAACGAAATAAATTAATAAAATAAATAGGTGTTTTTCTCCCCACTGGTTTTTCCTTCCAAGGTTAAAAGCCACAAGTAGTATAGTATTTCACTAGAATGCAATAAATGATACACTCATACAACCTAGGAACAAACACTAAATGTAAAAAATTAATACCTTTGTGGCAGATATTGTGAAGGAGGAAAACCATGTTTAAAAAGTGAGGGAGACAGTATAAAGTTTATGCGGTGTATATCACTATATAAAATTACTTTGGTTAATATTTGCCATATTTTAGGAAGGGCAAAAAGCTTTTTACATATTTACAAATAAATGCTAGATTTGGGGGAGTTTTTTCTAGGAAGAAAGAAGCCTGCCAAATTTAAGAGACTGTTTGGGCATAATTGATAAAATGTCATCCTATAATAAAAGGTTATTTCTAACCCAACAATATTTGGAACACTGGTTCTCATTCAGAGTCTGTTCTCAGAGACACATATTTACTGACCTGTTTATCACTTACAAGCCTTTACAAGGAAGATATGGTATCTAGATTGCAAGTTCAATTCTTCTATACCTAAAAGGGATGTCCAATGTTATTTGCTACACTTCCTTTTCTCACACAAGTATTAAGACTGTGCTCTGAGTCACTTGCATGGGAGGCAGCAGCAAAGATCACCTACAAAGGAACACTTTAGAATCTCTCCAGTGAAATGTCGTTATTGGCAATAGGTGTGATGCTCACCATGGGAGGTGCAAATATCAATCATTACTATTTATTGTGACTAACCTGTGTGGTACAATTTTGTTTAAATGCAATCAGCTAACACTGTCCTACTGTTCTTCAGGGTACAGTCTCTTCTTGGTTGCTGCCCATGAATTTGGCCATGCTATGGGACTAGAGCACTCTGAGGACCCGGGGCTCTCATGGCCCCTATCTACACCTACACCAAGAACTTCCGACTTTCTCAGGACGACATTAAAGGGATCCAGGAGCTATATGGTAAAGTCCTCCTCCAACAGCAGAACTCATCAGAAAATCAGGCAGCACAGGTTGAAATCTGGGACTCAGAATTTGCAGTAAATCACAAATGGCACAATCCCACCAGTGCCAGAAACACCCTCTGCTCCTTTCCCCCTGCTTCATACTACCAGGCCTCCTACTTCAATCAAAAATGTCAGCTTAAGGATGACAGGTCACTAAATTTACTTTTATGGAAAGTATGAATGAAAAGGAGCACCTAAACACCCCATAAACAAAATTTTAGGTGAAAATTTCTAGTGCCTTTGCTGGGACAATGGAATGCCATGTTTGTGTCTAGCTTGAAATACCTGATGTGGGTAAGTTTGGATGTTATTTTCTGCAACACTCTGAGCTTCCCAAATTGTGACCCTCTGCAAGAGGGGAAGGACATTGTTTCCTGTGGCCCAGCTTAGAAACAGTTCACATTGCCTTCCCACAATTCAAGCTGTACCATTGTGGTAACATTTGCAGAAAGTGTGTGAGAGCTGAAACTTCAACATAAATGTATTAGGCAGTCTCCTAGAGAAAAAGGGGTTTAAGTATTTTTATGTAGCTACATCTTTAACATTTGTTATTTTCTTCACAGTCTTAGTAAAATGCGTAAGTAGTATCATGATTAAGATTCCTTTCATGTATACATTTTCTACCTTGCAGAGGCACCAGTATACTACAGTCAATTAAGCAGTCATTCCCATATTCCATTTCTTTCTGTGCTTTTCACTTTTCTACTGAAACATCTTTTTAACTGTGACTATATTCTACAGTATTCCACACCTCAGAAATTTTAATAAGAATATGCCAAAAATATTATCACATGAGACAAAAATCTGATTTGAATCTTTGTTATTCCTTGTTCCTAGCTGCTTTAATTAAGAATGGGAATTGAGACATGATCAAGATTAAGTGAGTTTTCTGAGCCCATACTGTGTATCTTTGATAAGTATTCAGAACTTAACCCAGTTGTCCTAAAGCATGCTTCAAGATCCAAGATGAAACTATCTTTCTTCCTTTTTTTCAACCGATATAACCCTTTACAAATTTCTTTCTATGTAAAACAAGTATTCAAAAAACCTTCTTTTCTTGCTTTATTATTATCATAAATCCACTACACCTCTTTTTTTTTCTCAAACAGTAAATTAACCTAATGTCTGAGAAAAAGAGACAAATGCCTCAAGACAAGCTGCAGCCAAATAATAATACCAGATAAAATAAACCAGATGGCAAACTGAACATTCTGAAAAACACATTTTGATTCTAGGTAAGGGCAGAAAGATCATACAAATGGCTCAATGCATCTTTGTAACTTGCCAAATATTGGCACTTCATTAAAAAAGAAAAATCCAGTTTGACATCTTTCTCAGTGGAGCTGCCCATAATTCTGAGCCCAAGGACTTTGAAATCTTTACCTTCTTTTTAGAAGCCATCAAAATAAAATTGTAATGTTCACTTCTGAACGCAGTATAGTCACTTTTCACTCTCTCTCAGGTTAAATAGGCAGCTCAGTCCAGACAACAGGCACCATGTCTTGAATGAGGCACACAGAGGATTAAGGCAGGAGTGGAAGTCAAGGCTTCCTCAGCTGTACTCAACCACCCTTCTTCTGAAGAGATTTTATTATCACTTTTTCATCCTTCAAGAACCCACTCCAAATGATTACCCTTTCAGAAACCATGTCTTGTTCTCCATGTAACCTGTGCAGCCCTTCCTTTCAGTGTAACAGAACATCTCTGTTCACCATCACAGAGGTGTCACCTGATGTTGGACCAGGGCCAGGGCCAGGACCTGGCCCACAGCCGACCCTTGGACCTGTCACTCCAGAGCTCTGCAAGCATGACATTGTATTTGATGGAGTCGCACAAATCAGAGGAGAAACGTTTTTCTTCAAAGATAGGTAAGTGAGATAAATTGCTTACCAAGAGAGCTTCAAGTGAAGGAATCTGTGAGACCTATTCACCAAAATACAGAAATTTATTGTCAGGCACAACATCCACCCTTTGTTTTGTGTGTTCAGAGATGGGAAAGCGTCCTAATCAACTCCTAAGGGAAATGGAAATGGTTTCATTCAGGTCGAGTCCAAAGTCCTTAAATAACAGCATTTTGTGACTCATGGCTGCTGTAATAACACAACAATAATCACACTGGTGATTGGGATAGGCTACATGCATGCAAAGCCTCCAAGACAGAAGGTACCAAAGGTATTTTTGATACAAAAGCACAGACATTCCCCATAAAATGAGGTGGCTGCTCAGCTGTGGCTCCCATTGCCTTTGCCAGGGCCTGTATTACCCAGCTGCTCAGCAATGAAGAGCATCTCCTAAGAGTATGGGGCTTGGCAGCATCACTGTGAGAGACACTAAAGCTCCTTTCTTCCCTGTCATAAATCAATGCCAAATTTGGAATCATTTATCCTCAGCTACCCTGACCATTCTTCCGGTATCACTGAAGATCTGGGTCCACACACATTCAATGAGTGTGCCTAAATCTCCTATCATATAAAAATATATACAAATATCTCAAGCTGAGGGAAGTATTGCAACCCACCTGTTCATTACTCCTTGCCAGTTGTCAGCTGAAAATTCAAAGGGAAACAAGAATTAACAAACAAGTTCCCCTCACAAAAAAGCAATTTTAAAATTATTTGTGATACATCTCCTGGTGATACATCTGAGTCCAGCCATCTACTCCAGATTCAAATTTTCAGTTAGAAACATGAAGCAGCTGTTACTATGCTGCATGGTTTAACTCTACTCACCAGCTTTTAGGAACAAAAAAACATGGTTAGTCAGTTGATTTTAAGGGTAAATGCAATGAATCCATGTATTTCCTTCTAGAACCAATCTAGAAGGAAATACACAATTACCCAGAATACTGGTGCTTTAGGTTTGAAGTTGGACTTAATCATTATCACTGCCTGTTTTAGCAGTGCAGAAAGAATTTAAACCTTCTGCTAGTAAAAAGCTTCTATCTGGTCTGTGGGGCTCACCCTGATACCTTTTGAATTCTCTTGGCCCTGTCAGCAGCAGGCTGAGATCTGTGATCCCTGCTGCCCAGGAATTTCCTTTCCTTGGCCCCATAGGACCGACAGACCAGCCTCACACAGGACTCACAGGGTTGGCCCCATGACCCCTTACCAAGCTTGCCAAAAACAAGGCCTACTTTCGCTAATTTAGTTATCAGAGTGCTGAAGTATTCACCTGAGCTCAGCACCTTCAAAGGAAAACCGTTCTCACAGCAGTAAAACCCCTACCAAGCACCACACCGTTGCCAGCTACTGCTTCCCCCTGCTCACATGTGGCCCTTGGTTTCCAGCCAGACCTCCACCTTGCTTCTGTTCTTGCAGTAGTCACACAAAGGAACAATGCAAAATCTACTCCTAAACCAGCAGAGTGATCCAATATTCTGTATAATCCCAACAAAATAGAAGTATTTTGCATTTAGATACAGTTGGTCTAAGAACTATGCAAATACCAAAACAATCTGCTCAGACTGGCGCAGCCTTTATCCAGCATGCAGCAAAAGCAGACAACTGTTGAATTGTTTTGCTCTGGAATGGCTTTGCCTGTCAGTCTTACAGCTTTCCAAGTATCAGGCAAACAGCATTGTGACTCACTTTTGGAATTCAAGAAACAACTGTCTATCACGCGCCGTGTGACTCTTATGATTCATGAAAATTAACATAGAATCCAACTGTCATATGGCAAAGAAAGTAAATAGCAAAAAGGAGGTCAGATATGATTAATTCTTTAAAAAAAAAAAAAAAAAAAAAAAGTATTTTCCCTCCCCACCTCAAATCAAGGAAAGGAAATTCCCAGGAAAGGGGAATTACAGAAGATGCTGTTAGCCATAGAGAATAGTGGAGCTTTTCTATTTGACACAGAATGCCCAAGAACAGCATTTCCATAGATGGTTTTATTCTGAGAGTGAACAAAAGTTCACACTTTGAAATTTATCAGGACACTAAAAACCACCCATTTTCAATAACTGCATATAAAAATAATAATAATCGTCATCATTGCAAATACAGATTATGTTAAAATATGGTGTAAAATACCTACTGTGACTAAATTATTATATCTGTCCATAAATGTAATATTAAGATTTAATATAGATAAGTTAAAATGTTTTATTGTGTTCAAAGTGAAATGAGAAAGCCAAATAGTTAATTTCACCATTTCCTTAGTAAGATGTGTAAAAATAGAATTACTTTCTACCCAATTCAAAAACAAAATAAAATTCAGCTTTGACAAAATTTCCCTTTCCAGAAGAAAACCTCATCAATTTAACAAGTCCCTTGAAATGTGTGGTTTATTAAAAACCTGGTGTTAAGTCTCCGTTGGCCCTGGAAAGTTTGAAATTCATGCAGATAGCAATTACTGGAGCTGATTCAGCCATAAATCAGGTCCAAACGTGACTGAGAATTCTGGAACTTGGATTTTTAAAGGAACTACTTTTATGAATGTGGTGTTATAAAGATTTTCTATATGAATTTCTGTTCCATATCATATTGGATCTGCTTTTCTGTCTAAAAAGAGATGCATGAAATGAACAGCATTAGTTATTACAGCATGTCATATATGTTTTAGCACTTTCAAGAGGAGTAATTAGCCAGATGGCTTATTCTTTTCCTCCTTTTTATAAATGAAAATTATGAGTCAGAAATATTTTTGTACATGTTAAAAATAAATCTATGTATGCAAAACAAGGCTAGGATAACATGCTGCTATCTTCATAATTGATAAAAAATACAGAAATTTGTTAAATTAATTTAGGACTGCTCCTCCAAATTTTAGGAAAAAAAAAAAAAAAAAAAAAAAAAAAAAAAAAAAAAAACACCAGTTTAAGATCCTGGGCTTCTCAAAGGTATTCTAGGCAGGAATGGGTAATGACAATTTATACTCTGCAAAAAATAAAATGCCACTAGTACCTTGAGCTTCAGAAACACGTTAATGGTAAAAGTAGTTAAAGTAGTTTGACCTCAGAATTTAACGACTATAGCTTGGTGCAAGAGCCATTCCACAAGCCTGCTGGTTTTTCATTTTATGACCATGTCAAAACTTTTGTTCTGTTCGGGAAAAAAGTTCTTTGTTCCATGGAGGATGAAATAGCAGTGCCATTTTTAATACCAAAAGCCATCAGCACAAAGCTCTGCCATTTAAAGATAATTAGAGCTTTTTAAAGCTTAAATCAAATTATCATCCTACTTATACATAAAATAGCCAATAAATTACCCTTTGCATTTCTCTAATGAACGTTTTTAGTGCTAGCAGTTTCTTTTACTGCCAAACTCACTTCCAAGCACTATGATATACTGCTATTAAATTTGAACTTTTAGTCACTACAATAGTAATTGCAAGAGCAGTTCATGGAATACAAAACTCTGCTTTTGTCAAATGCTCATCCATCTTCTCCATACACAGCAGCAGGAGTGCTCTAACAGTTTAAATGCTGTGTAAATGAGTTTATTTGTACGCTCACAGCATTTCCTTTCTATACTCAATGCATAGGATAAATTTTGCCCTGTGCAAAGAAGCAGCAGGAAACAATAAACACAGCAATTTCACCTGCAGTCCAGCATGCAGCTTATGGTGCAGCTCCTGTAGCAACATTCCTCCAAATAAAGGAGTTTGCTTTCCAGTGTGTGAAGGGAAGAGTTACGAGTGGGTGCTGCTGCTAATGGGTGTGTGTGTGCATGTGTGTGTGTGCATGCTCACGTGGCCCAGGCCAGAAGTGATGAGAAACAGATGTGCTGCTGAATTAGTTCATTGTAAATCTTGTACAATTTTCTGTTCTGCTCAGATTCATGTGGAGGACTATAAACCCCCGAGGAAAACCCACAGGTCCTCTTCTCGTTGCTACATTCTGGCCTGATCTGCCAGAGAAAATTGATGCTGTCTATGAGGCCCCTCAAGATGAGAAGGCTGTATTTTTCTCAGGTATTGGTTTTAAAGGCTATATTTTTTTACAGGTATGGGTTTTTAAGTTTCAAAATGTAAGGCAGCCATTTGCATAATGTTGATTCAAGCTCATTTCCGTGGGGCAGGGAAGAGCCTGCCTAAGAGCCAGCAGAGCTGACAGGTAGGGTGGCAGATCTCCCTATTCCCACACTGAGGATTTTAGGACAAAGGCTGGATCTGAAATACTCAAAAAACATTCAGCCTCCAGTACAATAACATGAGAACTATAAGCACTGAGAGAGAGACATTCAACAATATGCAAAACCAAATAATCATTATTTAAAAGGCAAAGCAATGACTATGGGAGCTCTCTTTCCTCAGTCACTGCTTTGTTTTACTTGTTTCCTTCCATTTTAAGCTATATCTCAGGACATGTTGCTTGAGAAGACAACATTTTTTTTTTCTCCTCATGCCTCTCCTTGTCTCCTTCACTTTTGCCAAAGACTGACTTCCACTTTGGCCCCAAGCATCTTCCTTGGTGGCTCATCAGGCAGAGGATGCAGGCGGCTCCATGGGAGAGGAGGTGGACGGGAAGCTCTGCTCTGTCTGTCACACATGGCTCAGCTCTAGTGGCCAAACGAGCAGAGCTGTGAGACTGTTTCCAACGCGAAGAACTGAGCCAGCAAAACCTAGGCTCCAGTATCTTCTAAAAATACGACTAAACATCTCCACTCATGTAAAAACCATATGGCAAAAACTGCTGTACATTTTCTGTACAGGAGAGAAAAATAATGATAATCTATTCCATATGGCTCCAAGGCCATTTGCTTT
The DNA here is from genome assembly GCA_032173965.1 of Sitta carolinensis. Taxonomy (NCBI): domain Eukaryota; kingdom Metazoa; phylum Chordata; class Aves; order Passeriformes; family Sittidae; genus Sitta; species Sitta carolinensis. The sequence continues at coordinate 19,069,279 of CM063292.1, forward strand.
AGTTTACATGGATGGGAAAAAAAAAAAATCGAAAGAAGTCAGGCAAACCAAAACACTTGAAATATTACAATGTTATATATAATGCTATCACATCTAAACCTCTACTTTATAAATTCTGGGAAAACTTGCTAACCTGCTTTAAAAAAAAATAAATAAGAACTATCAAAACAAAAAGATTGGTTTGAAAATAACACAGTTGTCTTAAAATACTTACTACGAACTACTTAGTCCCACCCTTTGCACCTGAATAATGAATCAATAACTTCCAAGCATCTCAAATGCTGTACTTTATACTTTTTTCACATTAATACTTTACGTATTTACTTTGCCACTAGCACAGAAACAAAGAAATGTCCTTTCATGAATAAATCTTTCCATGGCTTTCAGAGAACCCAGTGAGTCTGTTTACTAAGCAAATTATAATTCCATGTAAAGAACACAGAACACTACTACATAGCCACTGGTACGCATCTGGAGAGACATTAGATAATGTTGTGTGACAAAGGACAACAGGAACTCTGAGAAAAAACTTCCTATTAATCACTCAATAAAATTGGTTAACAAAACAAATAAAGAGTTTGAGCTGCTGCATTTGAACGTAAGGTGCCCCTGCCTGGTTTCAGACAATTTTCATCACACAAAAATTTCCTGTATAAACTACTTGTTTTAGCATATAAACCCAATGTACCAAGGCAGTGTCTGCCTCCAAGGTGCATCAGCTAATAAGGGAGGAAGCAAGAGAAAAGAGGGGATGTCTTTTTCTGACGCAAGGAGCACTTCAGCAGCAAAAGCAGTGGTAGTCACAGTCCCACTCAGATTGTAATCACAGATGGTAAAATATCAGAAAGACTAGTGGTACAGCTAGTGCAATAAAAAGTCACATGGCAAAGCAAAAAAGAAGAAATACCCTTTTGTTAGTGATTAATAAATAGTTTTTGTTCGCTTTTTTTTCTCCCTTGCTTAGGAAACGAGTACTGGGTTTATTCAGCCAGCAACTTGGACAGGGGCTATCCAAAGAAACTCAGCAGCCTGGGACTGCCCCCTGATGTGCAGCGTGTCGATGCAGCTTTTAACTGGGGCAGAAACAAGAGGACATACATTTTTGCTGGAGACAGATACTGGAAGTAAGATGCATTGAGTGATGGTGGGATGCTGTTAGCCAAGCTGTCTCTAGGGCTGAATTCACCCTGAGCTTCAGGGGACAGGGACCAAACACAGGACACATCCTCTGTGAATACAAAACAAGGGCTGCCAGGACAGTGCTGACAGCAGGAAAGGGCTTCAGAACAGCAACGGGAAACTGGCACATATTTGAGAAAAAAAACCAGCCTCCAAAATGGAAGCAATGGAAGAGGGTGTCTGGGAGTGTCTGTCAGGCTGCCCACCACTAGCAACTCCTCCCCATGCCCCAACATACCAGCAACTGCCCCACCTCAGTCCCTGGCTCTTAAGAGAGGCAAGTTGTCCTTAATGTCAGCTCACAAAGGCTGGGAGAAAGCTCTGCAAGGAATTCCTTAAAAATACACTGAGCTCAAATCACTTGAATCCAAAGACTGACCAGATTGCCTAAGAAATTCTTTTACTAAGCTGTCAGGTTCAGAGGCACTGGATATAATGGAAACAGCAGTGTAACTACCAAAACATGCTGGGGATGACTAGAAATCCTTTCAGTACTGATCTACCATCACTTACACCTTTTCTCTACTAACATGTTTGGCACTGAAGAAATCTGAACAAACCGCAAGTGTATCTGTACTTTGAGAAAAATCTAGCTTCAATTCGTTCTGACAGTCTCTCAATCCTTTTCATGTTCCCAGTGAAACTCAGGTGACCTACTATTGTGTTCTTATCATCCTAGATTAAGAAAGAATGTCCTTAAAATGTCTCAAGGCTATTACTGTGGTAGAAATAAATATTCTACACTACACCTGAATAGTCTACTAATTGTATAATTGTATTTAATAGAATTTCATTACCATAATTGCCAGGAAGATCTGGTACAAAAGACCACCTTAAAAAGCAGAGGAGGAACTTTGTGACTTACCTCTGTGCTATCAAAATGGCATCAGAGCAAAAAGAGAGGCCCTGACTCCTGCAGTCACTGTCACAGGCCTGTTCCAGGAACAGGACTTTACTGCAGGAATGCAGACATTACTCACTGGGCTGAAAGTGGACCCATTCATTAAATGACAATTTAGGGGAAAGTTAAACATCAGAAATAACCACCAGAAATCTAAAAGATTCTCCAACCTTTAGGAGTTCATTCTGAGAGATGTTCTATAAAAGATATCAAAGGAGGTCTCAGTATAATTGAGTCCATTTTATGTGAACAATAATTTCATGTTATGATTAAACTGAATTACTTTCTTTATTTTATCCTAATGGCTGTGGATTCCTGTAAGTAAATAAAATACTCTTTCCATACAATTTCCACTTGATCATAATTTTTAATTACTTTAAGGACAGTAATCTTCTCCATTATTGAAAGGAAAAAAAAAACTAAAAACTTAAAGAATGTTATTCATTTTTTAATGTCATATTGTCGAGACCACTTTAACACTTACAAGTAGTTCTAATACAGCCATTTGCAACACTTCAGACTCCTACTAAAACCTACAGTCTATGACTTAAGAAGCTGCTGGTCTCCTCTGTACCAGCTATTGTTTTGATTAACTGTACTGCAGGGCCTCCAAGTAATTCATCACTCCAATCACAGCATTTCTATCAAAGTACCTTATCAAGTGCAGTCACTGCAAAATGCATAATTTATTGTTAAGGAAAGAAAATAGGATTAAGTGATTTTCTATCTGTGTAAAGAAGAAATCAAGCAGTAGAAAAATATTTCAGAAAAAAAAATGTATTTCTGTTGAACAGACTCTATAACCCTTAAGTATGTGGCTGCTACATTTCATACAAGGACTCTGTCAATGGAATCAAAATAGTTACATACCATTGTCCTTCCTGTGTCATTATCACACTTACTTTAAATGGATTTTTTGGAAGCCTTCTCTCTCCTTCATTCCAGCTACAAGCTATTTTAGTGTTATTATAACAAGACTGTTGAGCATAGCAAAGTTTTGTGAGGGAGGGGAAAAGGAGCTGGCTCAGATTCCACCGCTGAAGTTTTAAAGCTACTTTTAAAGTAAGATATTAGATTTTCTTTAAATAGCCTGGAAAAAAATAGTAAAGAATTTAAATGAATCATTGAAATTCATTTTGACCAACCTACTGCTCATTAGAACTGGTGTAACTGGATATAACCCAAGTAGTCCCATAGAGCAATGAGGGAAAAGTAACCTGAGATGCCTTCAGACATGGACAAATAGAAATTTGGAACATAAATGGTTTTCTTCCTCCAGTATTGTCAAAGACAACCTCTCGGAAGCCTCCTGCTCCTGAAGAGGTGCTTGAGCACCCCAAGGGTCATTGAGGCCCCACATGCTGTACTTGAAGGCTGGTTCAATCTATATTGCACATCACCGTGCTCAGGACACCTCTGCACCTCCTGCTCAGCACCGATTCCCATCCAAACTACATTTTTGGAAAGAACTTTCCTTAGAAAGTGTATGTTCAATTCAGCATTACATTTGTGAAGGAAAGATGTAATATTTCCCAGGATTTTAAAGAAATCATCAGTAATTATAATGAAATAGAAACCATGTTAAAATCTCAGTTATTATATTTCTGTTTGTTTTATATAATCACATTTGCTGAGGACACCCTGAAAAACTATATTACAATTTAACATTAAATGCAGATTTGTAATGTAGAGATATAATTTCCTTCAGGTACAATGAAGAAAAGAAGAAAATGGAGCTTGCATCCCCTAAATTCATTGCTGACTCTTGGAATGGTGTTCCGATAACCTCGATGCTGTCTTGGGCCTTGGGGACAGTGGTAAGCTGTAATTCTGATTTAAGTCACTAACAAACTTGCTTATTTGTTTGCTGCAAAACTTATTAGGGACTTTAATTTCTTGTGGTCCATGAGTAGGAGCCAAATGGAGCCACCCAATGCCTGATGCACAGGATGTCCTAACACCGGGGTGCATGACCAAGCCAGTCCTTGTGGCTTGGACATTTCCCAGCTCCTGATACTCCCCAGGTCCCTCCACAGCAGCACACATTCCCAGCACCATTTCAGCACCATCCTGCCCTCACACAACCAGGACTCAAGTATGACAATCGCCCTGATCACAGGCATGAATGGGTTTTATGTTGTAATTTTTCATAATTTCCTATGCACTCCAGCTGAGATCCTGGCCCGTAGTTTTAAGGGGCCTTAAATTTTGCACAGATATGCACTAAAGTCTGAAAGCAACACTGATGTCACATGAGTCTTGACTCAGTCACATTTTCAACATCTATTTTGCCAGCAAACATATCATCCCAAAAAATTCTGGCTCACAAAGTAGTAATCTTATTAAGGCTCCATTTAACAAGAGTTCTCTTCTACAGGATGGGACTTTTAATGTGGTTTAAAAATACATCTTTTCTATAATACAAATATATATATATATGAATATTTTTGGAAATAAGTCATTCAGTTCATTAAGCTTCATGAAATCACAAAGAAAAAAAATCTTTGATCAAGAATTAAGTGCTCCATAATCTGAGCATGTTTATTTATTTTAACAGGATATACCTACTTTTTCAAAGATCAGTACTATCTACAAATGGAAGACAAGAGTTTGAAGATTGTTAAAATTGGCAAGATAAGCTCTGACTGGTTGGGCTGCTGAACCATATGAGATATCAATAACCAAATATTTACTTTTTTGTTATATGCCTTATCTGTAATTAGAAATAGATCTGAATGCTAATTACTGGACCAGTCTGGTACTGGCACCAAAACACTAAGTACCAGTACTGTACACATCAGATAATTTAAGAGCCTTTGCCTCCTCAGTATACAAAAGATGTTTACGTATATATTCTGGTACAATTTGTCCATTGTCACACTAGTTATAGTAGTGCTATGAACAGAACTGCCATCATTCTTTATTCCCTTGGTGCTTAAACAAAGCCATGGAACCTTTGGAGACTGGATCATGCCCCTCTGTTATTCACATACCAGATAGGCTCAAATGAGATGTACCAGCAGTGCACTTTGATTTTTATTTTTTTTTTAAATACAACTCTGTTATAAATGGATGGTTTGTCTTGATGTTTTTCACCGTCTTAGGAGTTTGATCATTACTTCCATTTATTTACATAATAATACAGAAAGACTGTCAAAGGCACAGGTTGCCTCAGGATCTGCTTTGTGTTGATGCATGATAGAATCATGGCCAAAAACTGTGTTAAAGTATTGTTTTAAAGTACTTTTTATTTTAATACCTTAGTTAAATTTAGCAATTTGCTTCATGCACTTTGTTACTACTATATAACTTGTTTATATGGATGGAAACGACTCAGATTTTTGAAGACAATGCGTTATACATAAAAGACAAGTATTGTTTAACGTGTTTTATTTTTCTGTTCTTTATAATATTGGGGGGGTTGTTCAATTAAGCTTTTTGCTTTTGCATTGAGCAACAGAAAATGTTCTTTTCACAATCTGAAGAATGTTTCTCATTAAAAAATAAACCAGAAAAGAATGTCCCACACATGAAGTGCCAACAATACCAATAAAATCAAATTACACTGTCAACACTACTCATGGCCAGGCTCCCTTGTATCACTTGAAGCTATAAATTCAGTAGCATGTTTCAGTGCATTAACTGTCAAAGGCAAAAACATTACCCCAGTATGTAAGCACATAGGGGTTTTTTTAAGAAACCCAGGTTATTTTCTCTGTTGGTTCCAAGGTGCAACTGCAGAAATTTTATTAAAGAGATGATGTGGCCCCATGTCTGTGCAAAGCCCACTACTCTCCCTGAAAAGTTTCTGCTCCTGTCTGTCATCCACACTATCACAGGCTGCCTCTCCACAGCCCAGGCAGGAAGAGAGGGTGTATGCATCTATAGGGATGTAAGCCTGAGAAACAGAAATGTAAACTCTTATCCTGCCCATGAGATCAGACACCATCTGGCCAAGGATCTTATCCAGCTCCATGCACATGAAACACTTCAAAATCCTCTATGGACTGCATCAGTTAAGGAGTCGACCTAGGTACTTCTAAAAACACCTCTCACTTTAAGTCCATGATTCACAGAACTGATCAGTAATTAATACCTGAGCCCACAAGCCAGTGGTTTCTTCTCATGTCCTCTACAACTTCATGTTTGTTTACACTCAGTGCTTTCCTGTTCTAAGCAGAGTTTTTTTACCATGATATTCTGAAAATATACTTCTTCTAAAATGGCTGCATTTGCCAAATCATCTTTTAATTGCACCCATCCAGATATAACTCCTCTTTAAGAAGCTCTCAATTACTATAGACAAGCCTCACTCAGATGAGCCAGCACTATTTTTACTTATGCCAAAAGAAAAGATGCCTTATCTCCTCCTCAGAATACTCATTCTTGGTAGAAATCATTAATCACTTTCACAATTAGTCTTGCACCAGAGCCAACAAAAATAAAGCACAAAAAAAAGTGGCTCTAATTGCAAAATGTTAGTGTTGCAGTTTTTCCAAACACCTGGCAACCCTCTCATGATAGCAGGATCTATTTCAGGGATGTATGATCTGTCCTGATCATAAACATCTTCCTGCATTAGTGCTGAAAATATTCTCTAGCTTTAATAACTGCCAGGCATTCCCTTTGAGCGCTGGAATAATTTAAGCTCTGTTTTAAGAATCGTCAATAACCATCCCCTAAAGATTTTTACTTTCTTATGTCAATACTGCCCCAACGTGCCTACTCTAGCATCTGTATTTAATATGGAAGGGGGTTCAAACACAGCTATAGTACAATACTTGCAATGGCCTTCCAGCTCTGAACTTGCTAAATCACATTTCTACTGATTACTGAAACAGTTTCCTCTTCGTCTACAACTTATGAAAGTTTTGCAACATTGGCAAATCTACCATCATACGTTCTGCAGTAATAGCACCATAATCCCACAAAACTGCACATCTGGTGGGTGTAAGGAGTTCTGCTCAGCTTCTCCTTTTGTTCTTGCCTATGTAAACCCATTCTCCAATGACTAAATCACTGGCAGAAAACCAGAAATAAATTTTCTATCCTTAACCCAATGCACACTTCTTTGGGTTCAGTTTCAGGTGGCGACTTTAAGATTAACACAGGTCATTTATAAACACATCTGTTTCTGTTCATCAGCTGCAACATTTGCCAGGTTATCACTTACACATGTCAGACAAGCTGGGGGAGTATACTGACCTTCTCATTAGCCTTTCACATCTGACCTGGGAAACACTCAGTCACAAAATGTGTCCTGAAAAAGTCTTTGGGTCTAATTCCACTTATTGAGAGTCCCTTCTAAAAATTCCCTCTTCTTTCCTGTTTGTAATGAGATGGGAAGTCCTTACCTGAGAGGCACTGCAGCTCAGCCTGTACCCAACCATGTCCCATCCAAATCCATCCCACCCAATGGCTTCCCTGTTTAACTCTAGGTCTGTCCCAACACTATGGACTTTTTTGATGATCCCTGGACCCTTGGCTGAACCAGATTACCCTTCCCAAGCCTCTTTTTCCTCCTCTGTTGTGCACTTTGAGACTGTGCCCGTGTCAAAGAGGACACCGCCCTTGCCTTTCCTGCCCTCAACAAATTTCTCCCAAGACATTTTAAGAACAGAACCAAAAGGTTTTACCTGCCTTCTTTAGAGAAGAAGAAACAGAGGGGTAAAGCATCAGTGTTTACCTCAAAGCCATACAAAATCCAGCACAAACATTTACCAAACTTGTTCTACTTCTAGAGTTTTATTAAATTGAAGTCAGGTTCACTTAGGACTTTTTGGTGTCAGGGTAGAGTTTCACACATTTCACTGAAGCTTGTTGCAACATGGGGAGAGTTCAGACACTCTTGCTCCTTGAGCAGAAGGAAATCTTCTACCAGTAATGACAGGATGGGCTGCAGGCCCCCAGCAGGGCAGCTCCAGTCCAGCAGGGCAAAGGGCAGTGGTTTAGCAACTGCTCCATCACAATACACAAAAAGCAGCCAAGGCTATAACGAAATTCCACAGCTTAAATACTCAACATGCAGAGCAGCCTGAACTGTGAACCGTGCTTAACAGTTTGTGTCTCACTAACTCGTTGTATTTGCTAAAAATACATTTTCTTCCTGCTATGTCTTGATTTTATAAAGCAGCAGTTACCCTTAAATTTTTGCAATTGACTGTAACAGTGCTGTTCTTAAAATCAGGAGAAAATAGGCCCTTTGGGTCCATTTTGGACAAATTATTTCTATTTACAAACTTTTTTATGAACATACTTCTGCTTTTGGGAGAGCTGAAATCAGCAAACAAGCAGGCATTGAGCTCGGTGGAATCACAGAGATTGATACCTGCAAGGGGAAACTCTTGTTCCAGACTGGTTATGTAAAACAATCAGAAGTATTATGGTGTTTCCAGGTAGGAAACTGTAATAAGAACGAAAACAAAATCAGAAAAAAAGCCTCAAAACAACCAAGCCAACAACTATGTCGTCAGATCAAGATTCTTTGCCTTTTCAGAGAATATCCTTCCTTCATCAGACATATAATTTCTGGTGTTTTCTGGGAAAACAAATTCCTGGCCCAGACCAAGGAGGGAATGGATTAAGTGAACCAATAGTCTCTTCTAGTCTTGAACTGCCTTAGGCTATGAAATTAATTCATAAAATGTAAGAAGTATATATAATAGGTTTTTCTAAATTACATATTAAATATATGCCTGCATGCATACATGCATATACACACACAAAGAAATAGCTCGTGGCTATTTAGAATATTTTTTGTAATACAGATGTCAGAATAGAATATTTGGTTTGAAGACAATCATCTAGTCCAACTGTCTGAAGGCTAATTGACCTAAACCTGCTTAGCACATAACACCAGTTCTTCCCTTCTCCAGAAAATACATCACAGTCTGAGCAAAGAACAATACAGCAAGTTAAAGTACAAATGTTCAGCCATGGGTGTTCTTCCCTGGTAGCACTACTGGAGATAAAATCCAATAAATCCAAAATAATCAGTAGTTCATTTGTTTTATTGCTCAAACACTTTCTCCATAGCTGCAATAGCTGCAGAAGAGGCCACACCAGAACTTGCAGGTTGGTCAGCCTAACCAGCACTGGGAAGACTGTATCCACACTGCCTGCTTATGTCATCACTGGATCATTCTTTCACCTCATTTTGTAAATCCCCAAACTCCCAGGAGCCTTCTGAAGTTCAGCTTCAGCCAGATTCACCATACTCAGAATCTTCCAGACAACCACCGAGGGAGGCTGGAAGAGGGATACAAGAATAAAAGGCTTCATGATACTACAGGTCTGCAAACCCTGCCACATATGTTTTGCACAATGAGCCAGAGGGTGACAAAATAGAATCTGATGAACTTTCAACTGTCTTTCATTGCCCAGTCCTTTCCTCTGGGACTTCTCAGAATAACTCCCAAATGACTGACATGCTTTGCTGTTAGGAATTTGTTAGCATTGCCAAAATAAACTAAAATTGTAAGAGGATAATTGTTTTAATTTAGATTAGCCTGAAGTTTGGCAGTCTGTCTCTGGAATTACATGGAGGTGGTCTCCACTTTCTAAAAGACAGGAATTTACTGTATTAAGTTATCCAAGTGGGCTTATTTTCCATGTCTCTTAACACTGCTTCAACCTCGGACTGCTTCATAGCTGTATTCTGCCTTGCCTATGTATTGTGCCTTACAGCACAATACTGCAACCAAAAGGGCTGAAGCCTGAAAGCAGTTTCATACTCTGCAGTTGGGTGCCAGGCAATGAAACAGACCCAGTACCTCCACTGCACAAAGTTTCTAATCACCACTAGCCAAGGAACTGGGAAACTCAACCACAGGTCTCCCATCCAGTGTCACATCATTCAGTTACTTCAGCCATGGGGACATTATTTCTACTGTGGTTGCATCTAAACAATTCTGACCACAGCCACTCTCCACTGCTCTCCTTTCCAGCTCCCTAAATGTGACTCAGTGGAACCTCACACAGCAGAGTTCATTGCCTCAGAACAGCAGCAGAGAAGAGAGTAAGGCAAACCAAGACAAAGGACTTTAGCAAAGAGGCAAGTCCTGCATGTAAAAGGAAGACAAGGAGTCTGCTTCCTCTGTGTGGTCAATGCATCGAGTGTTGAACCCAGGCCTCAAAAGACAGAATCATTTCGCACTAGCTGAAGACAGGACAAGGTTCATTAAATTTTAGCATTTTCATGCTTTTCTTTTCCATTAAGTAAATGTACTTTTCTAGGCCACTCGCAATTCTATTTGTCAGCCGCTCAAGAAAATGAAGCAGGAGAACCTACCCTGAAAATCCTTTTTCTGTTATTTCTAATGTTGTCAAAGAGGGTTCTAAGCCCCTCATTTGTGGGACTCTCATCCATTCTCACATTTAGATGCCTTTCTGTGTAGCACTGCACAGCATGGTATTTCCATATAAGATTGTTTGTCAATGCTAAAATTCTTAGGAATTATATTTAAATAAGAGAGTACGATTCGAATAACTGTGACATGAGCTAGGCTGCTGTAGACACGATATGGCACACGTGAAAAGCAAAAGGATGCTCTGAAAAAATTGTGGTGGAAATAATACAACTATTACTTTCTCCTAAGTTTGGATCCTAAGTTTGCATCCTCACTAGCCCTACATACAATCCCAAAGTAGGCTAATTCAGAAGGATGTTTATGAAACGTGGATGTAAACTGGAACCATTCTGGAATTCAAGGGGATAAAAGCCTCAGCAGAGCCAAGAAGGAGTTTTACAATAATTGACGGCTTTAAAGCAAACGGAGGGAAGAGTACTGCAGTTGACACAGCATTGCTTCCAGTTTGATTTTCCTTCCCAAGTCAGCAGACGAGTTGTCACAAACAAATATTTAGGAAGGGGAGTTAGTTTGAGGTTCCTCGCGGTGGGTGCGTTCCTTGCTGCCCGGGCTCGGAGCGGCCCCTGCGGCAGCGGCGCAGCCCCGCCAGCACCACTGCCAAATTCACACCAGCAACCACTCCCACCCACCGCACCACTCAATCACCCGCACCCACTGCCAAATTCACACCGCACCCACTGCCAAATTCACACCGCACCCACGCCACACTCACACGCACCCATCCAATCACACCGCACCCGCACCCACTCACACTGCACCGCAAAATTCACACCGCACCCACAGCCACACTCACACTGCAACCGCATCCACACCATCACATCACACCCGCACCCACAGCCACACTCACACTGCACCGCATCCACACTCACACCGCACCCACAGCCACACTCACACTGCACCGCATCCACACTCACACCGCACCCACAGGCCACACTCACACTGCACCGCATCCACACTCACACCGCACCCGCACGGCACCCGCGGAGCGCCGGCACGGGGCCAAGGCTTGCCCGGAGCCCGCAGACGCTCGCTCCCGGCACGGCCCCCCAGCATCCCCCTGCCCCGCAGGTAGTGCAGAACGCAGCGTTGTCCCTCGGAGTCCTCGCTGCACTGTAACACTGACAAGCGGCAGGCTTGAAGGATTTTGCTCTCTTTGGCACAATTATTTTGGCGTAGTCCCAAGCTATTTAAAAAGATAAAGAGTGTTTAAGCATCAGAAGGAAAGCACATTTTGTTGGGAATAAATGTGAATTTTTTTTTTACAGAAGCAATTCCTTAAAGAGAGGGAGAACTATTGCATCATGTTCCACAGCTCCCATATACATTCTGCCATATGTACACTCCATACTCATTTAGGGGAAGCCTTTTCCCTGAGTTTGTCTGCCTTTCCTTCCTCATGTCCCTCAGGCTCTTCATTTTATTCACCATCCCTTCAAGTTAAATAAGAAAAGTCATCCAAGGCTGCACAGCCTTCAGCCAGGACAGGCTGGGAAATGACTGAGCCAGGTTCAAGGAATTTCCTCACTGTAGGAGGAAAGTCCCCCACAGCAATTCCTGAGAGTCTGAAGAACAAATATTGTCTTTATAGCAGCACAGTGTGCTGCCAGGAGACTTCTGGTCATGTCTCAGCATTATCTCCACTACACAATATGAGTATTCCAACCTATTATCTATATTTTTTCCAGACTTGTTAAAGTCTTTGTTCTTTAAGCTGATACCACCTGAATGTAACTTTAAAAGGTCACCTTGGTGCAACTCCCCAGTATAATCCAACACATGAAACTGTTTATTTAACTCTAAAATTTTCTTTAAAAGGTAATTATTTTTAGATTTTGGCATGACTAGTATGTCAACTTCCTCTCTCAAAGAATGGGAAATTATGCAGGCCTTGCCTCTATGGATAAAACGTATGGCACAACTATGGCATCAAAGTGAAAATATAGCTTGAAATATTTTGGTGTGTTGAGAACACAGGAGACAGAGTGAGAAACCTTGCTAATTAGGAGTGATGACTGCCGCACACTCACACCCCTAAACACACAACTTTGGGAAAGAAACCAAGGAGGAGGGGACGTGCCACCCAGTCTCACATTAACAGTGCAAATACAGAGCTACCAGCCAGTAAGGCCACAGGACAACCCAAAATGTGAGAATGGCCACAGCAAAAGAGCAAGGGAAGTGGTAAATGAGCAGCTTAGCAGCCACGTGGTTCATCTTCACAGAGATTATGGCTCTGTTTCACCCTTGGGAAGCCAGCACTGGCCTCACCTCCCCTGAGCCATCCCACCTGCACATCACTCAGCACTCCCTGCTGGAGGGGCAGCAACACAAAGCTACACTTTGAATCCAAAAATTATTCTTCTTGACCAGACGCTTTTACAGCTGCTACTGCTCTTAGGCAGATACCAAAACTTCAGGCATCATGGAAATATTGGCAAAGTATTGACAGTATAAAATAAATATTCAAGCAGCTCAAAACTCTGAGATGGATTAACTTGTCATTAGAGGGACAAAGCAGAGGTCTTCCTTCTGCTATTATTTACAGGGGGAAGGGGAGGGATCACCAGAAGAGGAATAATCATAAACAAGGTAACAGATAAATTTTTACTAGAGACAGAACTACTGAATTTCATTCCAGCACCTGGGCATGTTTCACACAACTATGGAGAGTTATCAAGATATAAAATCAATTCAATACATACACCATGCTCCTCTGGCAGGCTCTTTACTGCAGCAGATGTCTGTCAATGAACAGAAATTTAACTGTGCCTTGATGGCATTTCCTTATCTGGAGCTGAAGAATACTGCTAAATACTTCACATTTATATAGAGTAATCTATTCTCACTTACTGTCCAATATCCATCACAATCTAATCTATGTTGGCAAGACCCCTCCATTTCCCTGATGGGGTGGGTGTGTACCATTAACATGAACAGGTTTTATCTGTATCACAGGACTGGTGGCTATTCATAAAAACACTTTCAGTTTATCAAAATGCAAGATGATTATATTGTTACCATTATTTAACAAAAAACCCACAAACATTGACCTGAAATTAAACACAAGAGCATTGCATGTTGGATAAAGGAGGAATGTTCCTTTCTTCCTATTTGCAAAGCACTTTAAAACAGCTCACATTCAGGCAGAGTTTGGGGAAGGGAGGTTCAAGTGAAGGTCCCTCCTCTCCCCTCAGAGTGCTTTAGAACTCATTTCAACATAAATGTGGTACATAAAATTCTGATTGCACATATGCTCAGTAGTGCTTTTGTAGCTTTTACTTTTGAAGGAACATTGTGATAATTTAATCTGATCTCCTTAAATGTGCCCTCAAATTCAACCACTGATTACTACATTGATCAGTCATTTTATCCTTGATTTAAGGCTATAAACAACAGAAAATTTACCACATTCAATGACTGTCTTCTTAAGTAGTTCAATTTCCACAATGCCATGAATGACAGCTTATTTTTCATCCAACATGAAGGATATGAGGAAACCACAGGACATGACTGGGTTCCAAATCATGCTGTTTATGAACTATGTGCTAACATACAAACCCTGCTAGCTGAGCATCTCTCCAACGCCCTGTGTCAGACCTCCAGAGCTTGGGAATGGTGCTGTTTATCCATGCGCACAGGAATTTCATATCCAGCATAGAATATGCTTTCAATTAATTTTTCCATTCAAAATTATTGACTTCAGTGTTTTCGAAAACATGCTTCAGGTTAGTTCATTGATGGAAACTTTGTTTTATAATATTCACTAACTCACTATTTTTATTATTCACTCACTGTTTTAATATTCACCAGGCTAACCCTGGTGCCCTAAGCAGAAGCCAGAATTACTTGGTCTTCCTAGAAACAAAGTATTTAAGAAGGTTAAATTCACATTTTCAGAAGTTAAATTAGAATAAATTAAATAACACAACTATTTTTTTAAGTGTTTCCATGATATTGCTGTGTCAATCTTTTCAGACATACATGTGGTCTGGACTTGTTAAGCTCCAGTAAGACTCAGAGCCAATGAAATGATTCTTCATTAGAGGAAGAAGGAAAAAGCTCTTATTTTCACCAACTTGCAGTATTGCATGTGATCAACAGACAGTGAAACGCAGAACTTTAAAACAGACAATCAATTACTCCATAGTAACAGAGGTTCATTTCACCAGTTACATCATTTGCCCACAGCAAAAACTACATCTAACCTGTCCAAGGCCTCTGACACAAAGCAACACAATGAATGAGAAATAATACATACAAGGTCATTTATATTTCCTTTTTTCTTAGTATTATTTGTGAAGGCAGCAGTGTTTTCTTTCCAAAGTTTTGATACCATATTTACTCTAAAAACCAACAAAACCCATTTTCATTAAGTGCATCATAGCCAAGCAACAGAGACAGACAAGGAATTTCCTGGAGAGCTGAGCAAAAATACAAATACAGCATATTGGCATGGGTTTTCTCAGTCTAAATATTTTCAATCAAAGCAGCGCTGTATGCAATTAAAAATAAAATCAGAATAAATCTAATTATTTCAATGTCAGGCAACTTCTGTTCTAATTTTTTTTTAAACTATTTAAAAAGTATATGTTCTTAAAAGTCAACTGAATGGTAACAGGAAACCATGAAGAAAATGTCATTGAAATTCAGACATTGGGATTATTATTCTCAAGATACATCGTTTTTGTAATTAAAAGCCCTCTATCTCTTCACAAAGAGGATGTTCAAGAGCTTTAAATAACAATATCAACACTTTCTACATCACGACACATTATAAACATGAACTCATGAACCCATGGGACACTCCTGTGAGCTGAGGAGTTTGTTGTGAAGCTGGGGAGTTAGAGCTGGCACCAGATCCAGAACATCAGCTTCTCTGAAGAACTGCAGAGCAAACACAGACATCTGCTAATCCCTCCCCCTTGCAAGATTTGTAGGGCAAATAACAGGCAAGGCAGAGTAGAAGAAAGCATGACTGTACTCATAATTATGGAGCTTCCTAATTTTGGAGTAATTATGGACTGCTAGTGGTTCACTCCTAGTGCCAGTCCAAAAGCCAGCAGCACCAAAATACCTCTCTGGGGTCCTGACTGCCTTTGTAGGAGGTGTAGGAACAACAGAACAGAGCCTCCCTTTCAGAAAGACAAAACCAGAGTATTCAGCATATAACATTATTGATAGAAATTACACAATTATTTATTGGGCTTCTGTCCAGAAAACACAAAAGGAACTTGTGCACCTGCGGCTGTGTGTTCTACCCTATTACATAAGACATTCCCAAATGGATAAGTCAATCAACCCAGCGTGCAACTGTGGGGCCCAAAGCAATTAGATTTTCCTTTATTCCAGTAACACTTCAGCTCTTGCTGCACCAAGGCTCTGCCAGTGGCGTTGGATTAAACCACCATGGCACAGGACATCCTTTACATTGCTTTAATGAAGCACAACAAGCTCCATGCACAACTGTGCATGTTAAAACCCCTGGCCTTTTATCTCAAAGTTCCTTAAACATGTTTATTCTTCCCTCAGGTAATCTTAAACTCAGCCACAAACTTTGTGCTCAACCATGCTATGACATAGCCTGTTTTAAGCTATCCAAGGATATTCAGAGGTCTTAACATCCAATTCAGCTTACTCGTGTAAAGACAGAACATTTACTTTGGGACAGAGAACAAGGAGATGAAATCTCAAAAAAAACCCAAAGAACTCTCCCATGTTTCCATTATTCCATCATTAAACTACTTCTCTCATGGGAGATGTGCCCTGTGTTAAAGCAAGCAATTTCGTGTTCATGGACAAGCACTGTAAATGCCAGTTAGAGCAAGAGAAACAGATCTAAACCAGATTGAGAACAAATCCAACCTCACCAAACAAACCATGAGCAGATTTAAGAATGCTGCAACTCCAGCCTTCTGCTAGTCCATGCAAAGCTAAACAATCACCACATCACTTAATGTAATAGAGGTAGCACTACTGTTAGTGTACAGTCCCTTACAGTGATCTTCTTCAGAAAATAGGAGGAGAGAAAGAGAAAGCTCTGCTTCACAGGTAACAGTTGTCTTGCCTGAAAAACTATGGGAAATGATATGTGGAAAAGAGCATAAGCATAATATGAAAAAAACAAAAAGCATAAGCATAATACAAAATTGGAGAAACTGCCTTTCATTCTGAAAATATTCAAGTGATATTTCTGTATAGGATGGAGTCACAGACTGGTCCTGTTACAGTTTACCCTTCTCACTTGCTTGCTGCTTGGTTGATAAGTTTGCCCTGAAGAGATGCAAAGGAAACTCGCTGAAATGACTGCTCAGGAGAATCAGTTATGTTTGCAGACATTTGTAAAAACTGTTACAGATACATCTTCAAACTTTAAGCCTAGTCTCTTGGGAGATTAAAAATGGTGACTGGGACAGTTACTAGAGTTACTGAGGAAGACCAGAAGGAAGGAAGCGTTGGCCTGGCCCTTAGGAAAGGAAGTCCTTTGACACAAGAAGCACAACTGCCAGCAAAGCACTAACACCTCCAGCAGCCGACTTTACTGCACGAATGGTTCGACTAACCCTGCCAACCTCTGAGCAGCGTTCTAAGCGGTACCTCAGGGTAGAGTAAGTGGATAAAAATGCTATCAAGGAAGATATGAATAGAAAGCATTCTTATGGAAAAATGTAAATGCTTTCTACTAAGGAGTGATAAGCGCTCAGAAATAAATCCTGTGCCTTACCATCTCTGTCGAGAGTGAAGCTATAAAATCTGGGCAAGGCATAAAACAACAAAGAGGCAAAATGAGCATATTAGCACCCTTTCATGGGTTTTGGCTTCCTCCCTTCTCTCTTATTTTCAAAATTTGAACATACATAAAAACACTGAAAATCAGGTGTCTAAGGCATTCTTGCCCTATGGCTGCAATATGGCAACCCAACAAGCACAGAGAGAGGTTTCAGAGATTTTATTCCATATCTGATGGCCTAAACTGTGTTTTAGTTTGCTTATAGGATTTACTACAGCAGTGGAATACAGTTTTTAAAGAAAAGGCAAAACACAGCTATTTATACATAAAACACATCTCTCTGCCTACTGAAGCACAAGCTCTTAAGAAAAGAGTTGACTGAAATTTATAATAAAAGCAGTGGTTCAGTAGATTTCAGATATTCATGGCAGTACATTTTCTTTCAGAGGTTCTTGGTTTTGCTTTATAATTTCTGACATTTCATATAGCATGTTATAATTTTTTGCAGGGGAACAGCACTTTTACTATAGCAGCAAATTGCACAGGTGGGAGAGGTTGATGCTAAACATTATTAAAAGATCATCCTTTCCAAAACAAGAAATGAATGCAAAAGCATAAAATCATCCGGGAGCACAAATTCTTTAGAAAAACATGAGAAATAAATAAGGGATATTCTGGTTTTTAATAAGAAAGTCACCTGTGCATCTGTCTGTTAACTCTGTTAACAGTACACATAGTTTAGAAAACTTTCCAGATTTCTGTCATTTATATGTCAAAAGACTCTAGCTGACATGGCTACAGCACAATTTTCCAAGACCATTTCCAAGGACTTCTAAGGCCCCATAATAAAATCAAAATCAGATTTTATTTAAAATACAGACATTAATATTCACTTTTGTAACAACACTGAGATTACCACTACTTAAAAATTCTGAAAATGGCAGTTTCTGGAAATGATTTGTTGCTCTGCCTCTCCAGCACATTTGGTGACTGCTTTGATATATAAATTGTTTGCAGATCTATACTGAAATTCTTCAGAGAAATATTCATTCTTCTTGTTTAAATTCATAACTGTCAGAGGCATCTCCCAAATATCAATACATTTTCAACTTGATTTACGTTGGGGTAAATCTCCACAACGTCCTTTTAGTTAGTATTTGTGGAGATTTTTCTATTTCTTTTTCTGTTGGTTTCTCACCATCTTTGTCACTTTTCAGTTTCCACAACAGTGGATGTACTGTGTTAATTTCTAATTTCTTTCATGGATTGTATGATCCATTTTAATGGCACACATCCTTTTAAATTACTGTCCTCTGTTCAATCAACACAATTTATGTTCACTTTCTGCCAAAATGCCTAGGGTATAGGAACCTTCTTCACTCTGCATGTTTTGTTTGCAGACAGCAATGAAGCTAGCAGTTTCCTTAAAATTTCAAGTTAATAAATCCCTGAGTAATTAGTTGACTTAAAGTGTCACTATAACACCATACCATTGGACTACCAAGGCAAGGACTGGCACTGCACAATTTAGCCTTCTAAAATCCCAGATCCTTAGTCTAGGAAAGACTTGTGTTTACCTAAGGCCTCTGGATAAGGCAGCCTGATCCTCTTCCTGCTGAAATTAGCGATGGAATTGCCAGTGACCTCAATAAGAACAAGGTTCCAACACCACTACCCCAAGGCTTTATTATTTCAAATTGTCTCGGTACACATCACAGGCATTAAGAAATGTGTCTCCACCTTAAAAGTAAATCCTTTGGGTGTGCAGCAGTAGATAAAACCACTTTGCACTGAGATAGCACTTTCTGTTTCAATACATTTTACCACTGATTATGCCTTTCAAGGCCTCCAGTAAGATAACCACTTCATACTACAGACTGGAAAACCAGCACAGAGTTACTGTCATTTGCCCAGCGAAGCATGGGTGAAATTCCAACACCCAGCCCCTTTGGGTCCATGCCGCTCTGCTGCTGGGAAGGAAGCTCACAAGTCTCTGTAACTAATCACCATTTCTCTTTATGTGCACTGAGCTACAGCTTCATAATCCTTGGTTAACATCCACATCTGTGATCTGATTCCACAGAAGAAAAAGAGGTTATTTTACTGTTCAAGGCCCAATCTCAATTTGTGGAACCTGCCTCACATATCAGTGTCCAAAAGCTTCTCCAAGCCAGCTGGGTAGAGTTTAGGCAGTGTTTCTAATCCCACAGCACATTTCCAGACTCAAACATTCTTTGAAATATAGAATGAAAAGCTTGGGCAAAGCACCTGTAATCAGCATCTGAAATGTCCCTGTTACACACATACACTTCCTCAGAGCTTCCCCTGCCTTTTTGCTGGCCACAAACTTTGGCTTCAGTCAGCAGAAAAGCAGAATGTTTATTCTTCAGGCACAACTAGCATCACATCTCTGAAAACTGCCAAGTTATAGCAAGCCTGTTTCCTAGCACTCACTCCTTTTTTTTTTGCAAAACTCATTGTTTACACCCTTTCTGCCCTTTTCCTCTGGAAAAATATTTCTTTTAACCTGTATTCCAAAGCTTATAATAGATCTCTGCTTTGGCTTCACAGCAAATTTCTGTTGGTCTCTGTGTCAGATCAACCTTACTATGAGTACCTGTGTAGAAGAGACACTGCTGTGGTCTTCAAAGATCCTGACTGCTAAACAGCAGGAATACTTGGTCTTCCTTTAAATTACCCAGTATTCTCACCTTCAGTATTTGAAAATGCAGTGTGACTCAGGGAAGATTATATTAGCATTAACTGGGCTCACACACCTGAATTTTGCTGCACACCTTACAACCTTGCAGCCTCACCTGTCACATTAATAGCATTAGAATGGCTTCAGTGTTAGTGCTTAAAAAAGCAGAAACTGGTTTGAGCAAAGAATGTACCTGTTAACACTACAGAAGGAATAGGCAGGAGAAATCTTCCTCCAGTTGCTAAATAAAAAAGAATTACTGCATGCCTTCCACTCACCCCTTAATTCTAGTTGCCTCCATCAGACAGCTGAGTCACAGTTAGTGGGTCGGTTGGAAATGCCTTATTTACTCTTGCTTGTTCACTCTCAACTCCTCTTTGTTTCTTGAAATGATATAAAAAGAATTGACCCATCTGCATACTTACTCTCCTACTATTGTGGTGTATTTAAAACTCTAAATAATATGACAAAAAAAACCCACTTAAGTATCTTTCTGACATACGGATGAAGTTCTGGAGGGTGCATTTTTGTGGTAAGAAGAGTTTGTTTTCCTTAGCTGGAAACACACGAGTTATACATTACTGTGAGGCAGTACAACTGAAAGTGTCTATCAAGATTTTCATACCCCCAGACACACAGCAGAGCCAGGGCTGCATCTGCCAAGGCAGTCAGGAGACATTAATGAAGCACACACTCGGCTGCTGCCCAGAGGAAAGCTGATAGTAAACCAACAGACACAGTCACATGGGTTTGTTATATAATTTTGGTCTTTACTAAAATAGCCAAAATGCCTGGCCATACTGAGAATCTCTGTGAAAGAGCTTGTGTTTACAGAGGCACTCCCAACCTGGGAACTACTGACTGTAAGCCACCCATTAAAACACCAGTTTTTGAGTGGACAAAAAAACAGTGAAGAGGCCATAGACCTCATCTGGTGATCAGGAAAGGCACGGGCAGACTCTAATTTCCCTTAAACAGGGTAAATTTTTCTCCCCAAAGCTCCAATGCACACCTCTCCCCAGCTGTGCCTGTTGCCCAGCCCTGCTCCTGTTTGCATCACAGCCAGCACTGCACACAGGGACAGCTCTGCCCTTGCACTGGTGCAGCCCCTACAGGAGGGGTGGAGGTGAATTGTGAAGGTTGTTACAGGTAAGATAATATCAAAATAAAGGAGATATCGGTAGCCCTGATTTCTAACAGCTCCCTCATACTGCAGGCAGTATGATTATTACTGAGGTAATCAACAACTGGGCAAGGAGCCAGGCAAGACTGAGTCTCTGCAACCAAACACAGCTGAAGTTGTTGAAAGACAATATGAGGGTGTTTTTGTCAGCTATCTGAGACAGCCCCAGAACTCCACTGAGACTTCAGAAGGAACCTCAAGAGTCAAGGACTTGTCTTATTATCTAAAGCAGTCACATCAGCCGAGGCCGTTAAACTCAGTTGGACACTGTACTAACATATTGAGCAAATGCCTCAGTGCATTGCTAGAGACTTTCAGCATTTATTTATTTTTCATATTAAGATACAAAGTGAAAACATTCTTCAGAGACCATACTACACTGTAAGTTATTAAGAATTTGTTCTAATACTGACAGCTTAAATGACTGCATGGGCTGGGTCATGGAGCTTTAAGGCTGGAAGAAATCCAGTTCCTTCAAACACAGGAGCTGGAATGAACTCAGGTAACATCAAGAGAGACATAAAATTTAGTACACTGAACCAGTTGTTCTTTTTTCTTTTCCTTATTCCATGTAAGACTCCTGAAATCATTCTTATTATACAATGTGAAACAGAAACTATTTAAAAGACATAGTGAATGTCAATAAATATAAATACTGGAAATATAATAGCATGTTAATAAATTACAAAAATGTCAACAAAAATAGAGAAATTGCAGTTCTTATGGCAGTTGTCCATATTGATATTATCACCATAAACAGTCTTGGTTTTAGATGAAATAACATTGCATTTAAAGGGAAGGTTCAAAACAAAAAATACTTTAATTCAAGAAAAAAGATTATCATTAAGAAATGGAAAGTTCTGATTACCAAAGAATGTTTTACTATGATTAAGAAATAAGCATATACACCATGTTTAGGCCATGGAAAATTCTTCTGAATGCTGTTCTCAAAATCACTTTTTTATTATGTCCTTTGACATTCATCTGAATTTAACACCTGTATGTGTACCACGAAGAAATCATTTGCCACATGTGGTGGGGGGGGTATTATAAATAACATCTCTACATCTAGTTTCTACTCATAGTAGGATCTGCAGTGGGATAAAATAAACAGAGAAAGCTTAAACTCCCCATAAACCAAAACAAAAGGCATCACAATATTTCATACAGATCATATGACAGCAAGCTGATCTTTATGACAGTTTGCAGAGAAGTACTGAACACTTACTAGCGTCTGCATAAAGATGACTGAGGATTTATCGCCCTCTTGTGAACAGGGGAAAAGTTACAATCTTTCTGAAAGTAAACGTGCAGTCGATGCTGCTACTAAAGAATCCTGTAGTAAAAATACATCTGTACAATTAATAAACAGAAATTCAGATTACTAAAAAGGTAGGTCTGCTGGTTACTGTAATAATCTATAATAATTTTATCAGAAAAGGATAAATTTTAAAATTAAAAATAATTTTAATTCAAATCAAAACAAGCAAAATATTTTTCTAGGCAAGCAGGTAAACAGTAATATAAATTCCACAAAATCATTGCCCAAAGCACTGATTTCAAATGCACAGACTAGCTCAAAGGCGTGTTAACCCACCCTGACTGCAGCCCCAAAACATCCTTCAATTTCAAACAGAGCAGGAGGATGAAAACACCTTTTTCTGCCATGCAGAAGACGTGGCCTTTTAACTGCAAAGAATAATCTTGGCAGAATAAGAATAGTTGTGGATGCAGATGCCAGTGAAGTTTGAAGACAGGAGCATGTGTGTCCTGGTCCAGCACTGCACAGCAACTCCAGAGGAAACAGGCTAACTCAACACTGAGAACCATCACGTTTCTACTGAGTCATTTTTACAGAACTTCCTCTTTGTGGTCCTTTCTTCCCAGCTGCTCTGCACTTACTCAGGGTGTCACTGCTCCTTTCCTTCTCCATCTCTGTCTACTGTCCCTCTCCTTTACCAAGAGACCACTGAAATCAAGACAAAAGCCATAAAATGTTCAGGCAAAGTCACCCTCCCTCATCTGACAGAACTCCAAGGAGCTGTTGGACACCAGAGTTTCCATTTCACACTGCGCCCCAAGAATGAACGCTACATCATCTCTTCCTTCTACCTTTCCCTTCTCCATGCACCCTCACTAGCTAAATGCTCCAAAGGGAACCCTTCTGATCTAAACAACTCTGCAACCGCCCATCCCACCCACTTCCCTGCGTCCCTCCTCAGACACTTCTGAGTGCCACCATGCCCCGCAGTCTCCTCTCAGCGTAGGATGTCCCCACACAGCCACAGGCTTTCCTGGGCAGGCAGGGGCCCCTCCTGGGTGTGTGCACAGCACACCCTGGGTGCTAACACGAATTCCTTCTGCTCTTCTGTCACCACACCTAGTAACAAGATGGTGCTCTCCTGTACATCTGCAACAAAGAAATCTTACCAAAACTCTCTCCTGAGATTATTGTCAAGGTATGATATCAAGAAGCCAAGTGTCATTTGATCACGAGTAACAGAGGACCCTCATCCTGAGAAGCAATAATAACACTGCCTTAGAGGAATCCGAGAGCTTCTGTTTGTTTGTGCTGCCTTCCCTAATTTAAAATAAATAAAGCATAAATCCTATCCAAATGAAGGCATCACCGAGCCCTACTAGCACAACATAATAACCATTTCCCTGAAAAACTATGTATTAATACCACTTAGCATAAATGAATATTTAAAAATATACTGGAGTAAAGAATATAAATTCACCTGTCTTTCCTCTTCTTAGTAGTGACTTTTAATAAACAGCTTTATAGCTACTATATTTAAATGCAATTAGTTCCATACATTTCCAGCTTAATAAGAAATAATACATATTCATTTCTGCTCATCAACAGTCAGTATATAACTCTTAGCTAATGAACATTCAATTATGTTCTCTGAATACATTGTGGGATAAATTCTCTTTTTGTTGCTCATATCAGTTCTCTTCAATTCAGTTGCTGCTAATTAAAATTCTTTTGCCTCATGTAGACAAACCTGGGTTTTTTGGAGTGCCTGGGGACTTTTTTAAGAGTTCTGTTTTATCTTTATGTACAGTCAGCTCCCTAATTAATGCTTTAAATAGGGTAAACTTTACTGAGGCTCCTGGGTTCAGTTCAAAGGAAAAAAAAAAACCCAACTGGTAATTTTATATCTCATTCTCACACAAATCACTGGAGTCGCTCTTTTTCTTGTAAATCTACTTTTTTCCTTTTGTTTTCAGGTGAATTCAATAATCAGGGAAGGTGCCAGTTTGAGAGCACTGGGAGTTGGAGATGCCTCATCATCAGTTGAGAGAGCTTTTCTTACCCAGAGGAACAGAAGAGAAATTCTCTTCAAGTTGTCTTCTGCAGCCAGCTCAGTTGAGGAATGAGGAATCTCCAAGGGGACATACCCAATGGACTCCCTGAGATAATACCACCTCTATTTTCACTCAGCATCAGCAAGAATCAATGCTATTTTTTCCTAAATTGATATCAGAGCTGGCTAAACAATCTGACTGTCTAGGACCAAAATCCAGCCAAATCCTACCTACTCCACTGAGACTAACACCATGCAAGCTAAGCATTTACTGAAGTGTCTCCCTTTGCAGAGGTCGTTATCAGGTATGACTTGCTAAATGAAGTGATTAGGTTCTTGCCTCTGATTTACTTGCCTTATGTCTATTAAGCATTGCAAAGAAAAGGAATTCAGCAGAAGAAGCTTCAGGGAACTTTCAGCATAAAATTTTCGTCTTTGGTACAGCATGCTAAGAATTTTTTTACCTGCACTCATGGCCTGGAATTGATAACACACTGGGGACAGCAACATCTCTCTGACAAAAACATCTAGAAAAAACTCTCAAATTGAAAAAAAAGGATTTGAAAAGTTACCAAACAAACACTGTGAACCTTATATGCATCAATATTAGGAATAAAATACAGAAGGTCTAACATTTAGGGAAGAAGGGACAGAAGCAGAGAAACAAATGTCTGTAAGAGAAAACATATAGGAATACCCAAGAGAAATATTAGCTTTAGGGGCATTTCAATTCTATTTAACATTAAATGAAAACTCCAAATACATCTATCTCAGCATCCATCTTAGAAGAAAAGAAAAGATATATCTGGGTTTGTGTATATATGTGTGCCTGCTTGGTGTGCGTGCAAGTCAGCACCTCCTCCAGTCCCCAAGTATCTGAGCACTGTGAAATGAACAATCCAGAGCTGCTTTCCTTGCTTGAAGTCTCGCTAAAACAGTGAATTCTACTGAAGTACCTGCAGCTCTGGATTCCCAGAGACTGAAATTGTCTGAGAGAACCCCAAGGACTCCCCCACCCTGTGTTATCCAGCCTGCCCCAGTGCCATTTACATGGCAGTGGAGTGAGGCTGTACAGTGCCTGGTCAGCGCAGCTTACCAGGATAATGTTGAAAGACTGTCCCAGGTGGAGACAGACAAACTCCACGTGTATTGTATTACACTTTCTGGCTGCCCTGCTCCCCGGAGAGAACATGCTGTCAGCTGGGCCCAGATGGGCACTTAGAAGACATTAGCAGGCATTCTCCCTGGAGGGAGGCACAGACTGAACCAGCGTCAGGGGACCATGGCCTAGGCAGCAAGCAAGAGAGAAAGAAAACCAGAAAGCCAGAAAACAAGAAAGAAAGCAAGAAAGCAAGCAAGCAAGAAAGAAGTTATTGAATTGACAACAGAAACACATGGCCATCTACTGCTGTCCTCATACACATTTCTCACAAGTAGTTCACATTTAGTACCACAGAAAGAAACTGGAAAATCGGAACGGCACCTCT
Organism: Sitta carolinensis; assembly: GCA_032173965.1. Lineage (NCBI taxonomy): Eukaryota > Metazoa > Chordata > Aves > Passeriformes > Sittidae > Sitta > Sitta carolinensis. The sequence continues at coordinate 19,095,140 of CM063292.1, forward strand.
GCATGAAGAAGTATTTTAGCTAGTCCTTGAGAGGAGTTGTTTTTCTTCCAAGCAGTGAACAGATGCTCCCCAACTGCTGTGTGCAGCAGTGTTACACAGCTGGGCCAGGAGATGGCAGATTTTTGTCAGACAACATCAGGGAGCAGGTCAAACACGAGCCGGTTTTCAATTTCTGTATCAAATGTCTTTGTACCCATGTTTTTATAAAGGTAAAACAACAGTTTTCAAATATTTTATATTCTGCAGTATATGCTTTTGCCTATCACACATTTTATGATGAGAAGATAAGTTAGAGTGTATTTTTACAAAAATGAGGAAGAGAGTAAACTGTCCCAAAGGCAGCTACAATAAGGCAGATATCTTAGTCCATTTTTTAGACCACATATATACAATTTATAGTAAACACTATAAAGCTGCATACACTTAAAAGCTGTGTCTGTTTATGAGAGAGAAAAATTCCTGTCTTACACTAGGGAAATGTGTACTGGGTTTTCATGTATCACTAATATCATTCATTGGGATTGTATACAGAAGCTGCACGTGCTTCACAGCCACTTTTCTACAGTTTCTAGGCAGAATCAAGGTATAGGGTCAGCTCCTCAGGAAAAACGTACAGTGTCCTAGTGACCTGAAGAACTAAAGCTATAGTTTCAACCAAGATAAATAATGAGTAGCAAGCTAATGCTACTTATTCCCCTTATGTCCCTTTTTAGCACCATGTAAAGCTTTTGGTGAAAGATTCCAGATATCAGCTTTGCAAAACTTGGTGGTGTTTTATGTTAGCAGTCCATTGATCAAGATTCAGTTTATCACAGATCCACAGACAAAAAAAGGAATTATTATTCAAAAGAGATGTCGGCCCTAATTTAGCCAAAGAATTAAATATGATCACACTGTCCCACATGTTCTGAACATTAAAGGGTTATTTGCACTGTGCTGTGTGTGTATTTTGGTACTTGTGATGTTAAGCCTTTCAAATGGTGCTATAACTAATCAGCCTTAGAAGAAGAGAAAGTTTATAATCAATATTATTGCTTTTAATAAATGTACAAGTCACCAGAAACATTAATCTAAATATGAAAAGCGTCATGTCTGCAAAGCCACAGTGTGAGTCACAGGATCAGGCTAGTGGGGAAAAAAAATAAAAAGTAAACACTATTATATAGTGATATAATAATATAATTTGTCAGACACAAATTAATCCTTCCTGCCCACTCGGTTGCACTGGTCAGGCCTCCTGGCAGTAGTATTTCCCGTTTAGCTACCTCAAGAAAATATGGACTCATTGGACAAAAGCCAGAGGAAAGCTTTAAGAATGCTCAGATATATAGAAACTATCACCTGGGAGGCAAAATCTGAAAACATAAGTCAGATGAAAGCATAGGAGAATCAATACACTACACAAGCATGCAAAAACTAGCTGCAGAGAGGAAAGGGACCAGTTCTTGCATCCACTGAGGATGGGTATCATTTGCAATGAGAGAGATTCTTCTCAGATACAGAAAAAAAAATCATTTCAAGACATTACCAAGTGCTGGAACGGATCAGCTAGGGAAGCCATGGGCTTTTAAAAAGAGCTTGTAAAATCATCTGCCAAGAGTGATGGAGGTAGAATTGATCTTTCTCCTGTGGAGTTCCCCCCAGCCTTAGTTTCTGTGACAATTGTGTTGATCCAGTTCGTTCTCAGCTCTCAGCTTTTTCAGAGGACAATGCTGGTTTCAAGGACTGGGAATCACAGGGAAATCCTGGAAACCAGCCAAGGGAAATCCTACACTCATCAAGCTTCCATTATAGGCAGGCTTCAGTTAGCCCAAATATATCATTATGACTACTCCTTAAGCACCTGCAGTTGCAAAACACAAATAATAATAATCTTATAATAATTAAGTTTTGTGAATGTTGATGGTATCTTTATGGAAGCAAAGACGTCAAAGTGGGAACTGAACTATGAGATGTTCATAATTAGTTTCATTATAGCCACACGAACAGTCTAGCAACACAGAGACAACTGTTGTGCCAGGAAGTACCAATATCTTCGCGTGAAGGAGAAATTGGAAAAGCACCATAGCAAAACGAAGCGTTTGAACCAATGTCACCCGAGCGGCCAGCGGCCCGGGCAGCGCTGGCTGCACGGACAGACTGGCGGCTCAGCCCAGCCCCGGAGCGGATCCCTGTGAGAGCCCGACAGCCTGCCTGCCGAATGCGGTCAGCGCGGGGCTCCCTCTCGGGCTGAAAGCAGCAGCAGCAGCCGGGCGGGCCGGCAGCAGGGGCCGCGGGACGGGCTTTGAGCGGCCCGCAGAGCCCGCAGAGCCGCGGGCACCAGCGAACACAGGCTGCAGCGGATCTGTGCGCCTGACGTGCCCAACAGCCAGAATCACTGCCAGCCTTGTGCAGCGGTGAAAATGCACCATTCTCCTAGAAACGACCTCTGCCATGACCGCGCTTGCCCCTCTCCTCTCAGATAACAGCCCGCGTTGCTCCCAGTGCTTGTGAACATTGCCCTGCGATCGCACCCGGGGAACGCGGCTCAGTCCTGTCCCTGCAGCTGCAGGGGCAGGGCACGGGCAGGGCTGCGGGGACACGGACCCAGCATGGGCAGGGCTGCGGGGACACGGAGCCCGGCACGGGCAGGGCACGGGCAGGGCTGCGGGACACGACCCTAGCGCTGCCGCGGTCCCGCAGCACTCCGCGCCGGGTCCAGCGCGGTCCCGCCCGCCCTCACCTGCCCGAGGCGGGGCTCCCGCGGTGGGCAGGGCCGGCCGGAGCCGCTGGCCCCAGGCTCCGCCGCCGGCTCATGCGCAGCCGCCGGGGCTGGCAGCGGCGATGGCGGCGCGGGTGCTGCCGCTGCCCAGGCAGCACTCCTTCAGCCCGCCCACCATCCTCAACCCCTTCGTGCACCCGGGCCGCCTCAGCGCCGGGGACAAGCTGCGGGTAAGGCGGGGGGGCGAGCGGGAGAGGCCGGCGGGGCCGTGCCGCGCTGCCCCGGGCTGGGATGCGCACGGGAGGGCGGCGGCGGGGCGGGGCGCGGCACCTCGGCGCGGCTCTGACCCGGCGCGGCTCTGACCCGGCCCGGGCTCCGCGGGGCTGTCAGCGGGGCGGGCTGGCGGGCACCGGTCGCTTTCGAGCCCCCTTGGCAGGGCTGAGCGCGTGCGAGCGATGGAGGTTTGAAAGTGCCGCCGGCAGCCGGGGCAGCGCGGCCCGGCCTGCCCTGCCCACGCCGCCCGTGCCCCGCGGCGGAGCGCAGCAGCCGCGGCTCTGGTTCCCATCTACAGCTCCTGGTATTGCCGGGAACGAGCTGTAGTGAGAACATTTCCTTCCCCTCTACGGCATAGCGTGCTTCCTGGTCTAGTCTTGAGAGCAGGCACACGAAGAAGTTATGTAAACGGTCAAAGATGGAAAGGGTGATCAGCATAAAAAGTCACTGTTTTTGAAATTAAGTTCTTCAACCTTTCGGAGGCCACAAGCTGCATGCTTGCTCAATACATACACAGAGGCTTACCGACTTCAAACTTAAAACTTTTAACGCAAGATTTAAAACAAGCTTTTGGAAATATTTGTACAACCGTTGCTGATAACACATCACTTGTAGAAAAAACAGGGTTCCTGTTTCAATTAAATACTACCCATCAGTCAGTCATGTCAGGTGCTTCAGCTCTAAAATTGAGGTGTCAACTTCTCTCTGATATCAAAAGCTAAAACAGAAGATAATTTTTTCAGTCATGCTGTTTCAAATGCTTAACTGGCTTTAGACTGATTTTAAGGTTGGGGTGGGGAGGGAGGAGTGAATCTCTTGGCTCTGTGTTGCAGGGTGCACAACAAAAAATGGTACCCTGTATTCCACTGGGCCACTGACTGGTGTCACTGGGTGAATTGAATCAGGCCTCTGAGCTGAGTTCTCTCCCAGTATGACTTGTGTACAAGCACACACAAGGATACTCATACAACCAAAAAAGCTCTGACTCTTAAAAACATTCTTTTAAAGTTAACTGATGTACTAAACAGAAATATGATGATTGAGGACATCAGTGTGTAGGTAAAATTACAGCATATTCTGCTGATGGTTATAAATATCTGTTGCTGACGTACAACTAAATATTTTATGTTTCATATAGATCTTTGTCAAGTTATAATCAATGTTTGCCCTGAAGGTAGCTGGGTAGAGGAAATGTGAGAAACCTGGAACACAATTTCAAGTCCTTTTATCCCTATGTTTTACTAGCAGCCTGGAACACATTTCAAGTGCATCTGAATCAGTAGCTTAAGGCATGAACCCTGAAGAAACCAGTTTCTTAATGAGGTTCCAGAAACTGACAGCTTTCTGTGCTGGCCGTCCTTTCTGGAGGATACACAAACTATTTTTAAAAGCTTGCATTTTTAAGTTACTCCATAATGCACCTGGAAGGAAAAGCACCCATCTGGGTTAGGGCGTAATGCTAGTGAGCTGAGGAGCAAAATAGTCACGAAATTGTAAAGCAGAAAAGCACACAAGAGAGAACTCTTTTTGTATTGTGGCTTCCTCCCGTCTGTTCTTTTCCCCCTATGGTCATAAGGACTGGGATACTTCCTACTTGATTGCTCTGTCCTGTAAACTTCTGCTCCTCTCTTGCTCAGCACTGCCAGTCAGACCTGCTGGGACTCGAAGCCTTACCAGACAGTGTTACTATAAACTTCAGAAAAGGGAAGTCTCCCTTCTCTTTCCATTCACGTCCAGTGAAGTGTTTCTCCAGTCTTGCATGTTAAGGAGAGTCTTGTTATAACTCCCCATCTGTACTATTCCTTTAATATACACCAATACAAACATACAATTTCCAAACCCTCTTTCTTTGGGAGTCCACAGCAGGATTTCCATATGTTGGTGACCTTGAATGTAAAGGCTGCTGTGTGCCTGGAATGGAGCTTGCAAGTGAAACAGGGTAGCTTCTTACATTTCATTCAGCTTAACAGCCAGACTGAAAAGTGGAGTGAGATTTTACATTTTCTTTCCAGTCCTTGTTAATAGTTTACAAGCCATCCTTTATTTGTCATTTTTATTTGTCATTCTTTAGAACATGCAAAGCAAGGATTAGTTGGGCTGTGCTAAACATTTGCATGTGTCAAATTATTTTAAAACAATTGTCAAACACTTCTCGTTTCTGTCCTCCAACTGAAGTTGGCTGCAATTTATTGTTGAGATTTTTCCTGGGTTTTAGTTTTAGTTCTTTTGTTCCTGATTGCTCGTTTGCTGTCCTGACTTCTGAACTGCAAATGGAAGGCAAAAATTCTAGTTAAGGCATTACTGGATTCCAATTTCTTCAGAAGAGATTCTCAGTGGTCTTCTGCAATGGTGAACTATGTAATGCCACAACCAGCATGCTAAAAGCAGTATTTTTGGAAGCAAGCAGCTGGCCTGCCTGGCAGAGCTGTGACATCCTCTGGATGCTCATGGAACACCATCTTGCCCTGTGTGTGCTGCTGTGAGGGACAATCCATCTGATCGCAACTTCAGATGTCAAAGTGTTTCAGTGGGAGCTGGGCTTCATTCTGGTCCCCAGCCTGCTCAGCTTCTGCTTCCTAGATAACATGACAGCAGCTAAAGTTGAACAAAATTTCACATGGAATCCTGTGGCTTTCTAATTCCACTTTCTATTTTTCCACTTCCCAGGTTCCTGCGGTCAGTGGAGGTATAATGCCATGTATTGATCAGGGATCAGTCAGCTGTGGGAGTGGGAGCTGGGCTGCCAGGACTGCTGCAGTGACAGGATAAGCAGTTATTGCAGACACAGTAAATAGAAAGTACATGGGTGATTCAGTATGTGGGAGAAGGTTCTTTGGATGACTCAGAATAATTCTTGTCTTGGTGATTACTGCACAGAAGCTGGAATGGCTCTGATCCTACTGAGTAGTAACTAAACTTTATATTTTTCTCTGTATGTTTTTCTCCTATGCTTTCTCTTTTCTAGTCTACCTTGACCTTTCTCTTTTTTGTCCTTTTCTTACCCTAATCTGCAGCTGATGGGGCAGAAACCAACTCTGCCTCATTACACAGTGGCCTAGAAAGCCATTAGCTTGCATCAGCAAATCAGTACCACCTGTGCATCTGCCTAAAATAGATTAATGAATTTATTAACGTTTTGAAGGAGGGATTGTTTTGCTTTTGCTATTGCATCCTCTTTTTTTTTTCATTTTAGGTCAGTACATATACTTTTTTTCATGAAGAAAAACATTATTTTAAGTCAAACCACACTGATTTATGCTTACGCTGCCCATTTTGAATAACTGAATGCAGCAGAAATGTTGACCTGGACTATAGATCATTGTAAAAGAGGATGCATATAGAGGAAAAAAAACAAATCTAATTTTGGGACACAAGCAAGGAGTCTTTATTGATTTATCTTCCTACCTGACTTTTTCAGATTTGCCACAACTGCCACCAGAGTGAGTGGGAGCAATACATCTCTAGGGTCAAACCTGTTATGCTTATTTCTGTGATCCAGAAGTCCTTTACCTGTTGTCCATAAAATTATGGTTAAAATTCCATAGCTAGTTACACAGAACTCTTAATTAAAGAAAGGAATAATCAGACCTAAGTGTTCTCTCCTGGAAACACATTGTATAGCAGTGCTTGCAGAACATAAACATCAGCAGAGTGGACCTGCTTATTGTGCTTATCTTAATTTACTCTGTGTATCCATCCACTGTCATGTTTGGTCTCCTGTCACTGTGCCTGTGGTAACACAGAAGGGAGTCCTGAAGGCCTCAAATTCATCTTAATCCTCATCAGTGTCAGAGGGTTTAGAGCCAGATGGCAGAGCCTCTCCTGAATATTGACAAGAGGAGGGTAAGAGGACATTACATGAAGGTGGAAGGGATTTGGTGGGAGGAAAAGGACTGTGTTGGTGAGAGGAAAATTAGAAGCAACTGACTGTATCAAAAAAAAATTGGATAAAGTATACAATAAGGTGCTTATTTTCAAATACACTACACCTGATCCTTTCTTAAAAAAGAGGTAAATTAAAATCCACTGTGCTGTTAATAATCGCAGCTCTAGGAGGTTGCAAACTATTTTGTGAAACCACTTACAAAAAGCCTTGCTTTTTCTGTACAGTAAGAGGCTATTGTTAAAGATCTGACTAGAAAAGTTGATTTTGAGCTGTTCCTGTAGATTTTCTTAAAAGCTAATAAAGCATAAAACATAGTAAGCTCACAAGAATAAATTAAACTCTCTTAACTCTCCTTCAGTAACTTCTCCCATACGCATGAACTGGTGGAGCTGTCAGTCTGTGGCACTCTCAGATAAGTTTTGAGGGACTTGAAGAAACAGCCCAAATAAATTTTTAAAGATCACTATTACAGTTCTTTTAGGGTGTGTTTTGTTTTGTGCATAGGTTTGCACACAAATTGGCCCTCATTAGTGAGTGGCAGCTGAGCTGGATTAGTGCCAAAGGGCATTTAACCCTTTACTGGTTTCCCAGGAATGCTGGGCTCTGACCTGCTCACACAGCTCACCTGCCTCCCAGCCCCAGCCTTGCTCCATCTGCACAGTGCTTGTTGCACCATGCAGGTCAACCTTCAGGATATAGTTTCTAACCTAATGTGCTGGGATAAAACAATTAAGAATTTCTTCCTGCCCTGCTCTGTACCAGAGCTGCCTTTCTACAACGTGGTGCCAATACACCTGTTTTCTGAGCTATGCATGAAAATACACAAGCTAAAGTTTCCTCTGGGAGAGCTGGGGATGGTGTTTGACGATTATTTGCAGTCAGGGCAACCAAACCCTTGGTTTTACTGAAGTCCCAACGCAGGGAAATGACATTGTGTTGTGTGTGCACAGCTCCCTGGAGCAGTAGTGAGGATCACTTGCAGCAATATTGTGACTTAACACAAGATTTGCCATTTAAAAGGGCAAGAGTACAGTTAGTCATCTTAAGGATCTCACTACTGATGGAAAGCTCTGTAGTGGAGATATGTGTCAGCTGGGCAGACTCATCTGGTTGTGTGCTGCAGACCAGGACCAAATGCAAACTGGAGCCAGCAAACTTAATTTACCTTCTGTGTCTAGCTACATCCAAGTCAAAAAGGTAGATACTTGGATATTCCAGTTCTTCCCGAAATGGGAACTCAGAAGGGAAAATGAAATGCCATTAATTACTTCCCATAAGAGCATTGGAATCATTGAAGATTTCCTTACTAAGTCACAAAGCAATAATGGTAGTACTTTAAAATCCTTGTGAAGTAACTACACAGATAGCAGAGTCATTTCTGTTGATACCATTTCTTAATATTTTTCACCTCTTTTTTCCAGACTCTTCTCCAGGGATTATTTTGCTTCCCCTCCGTGCCATATGCATCACATTCATTTTACTGCTAGCTTGGCTGTCTGCATCAATTGCAACTTTCTGTCAGCCTAGAAGAGGATTTCTGCCACTGAAAGGATGGAGAAGGTGAAAAACTGACCAATATTTGTGAAAACTAAGCTTTTTTTTTTTTTTGTAATAACACTAAACCAGCATCTACAGCTTTTTTTTTTCTTTTCACTCCTCCTTTTGATTTAAGAGGATTCCTCAGTTTTACCCATTTAAATGAAGCAAATTTTTTAATGAGTGTATTTTACAACAATAGTGGACTTTTTTAAGCAAGTAGATTTTCAGTTGTCTTGAGGCTAAAAAAAAATGTATAAAAACATTTATAGACTATCTGTAAGCCAGGATTTACTTCAGTAGTAATCCTAAAAGGAATACCTGAGAAAAGAAATTCATTAAGCATGTATTTTGTAACATGACATAGGCTGAGCTCCTGTGTAGCCTTTGTCATTTCTGCTATGCTATTATTCTATGACAGAATAAGCTTTGACAGCTCCTCTCAGCTGCATTGCCCTTGAAGTGGTATTTCACAGCTGCTTCTGTGGGTTCTGGTTTCAGTCACTCACTTCTGACCTCAAAGTGTACTGAAGTTCCCTTCTAGCCATGATGCACTGCAGCTGCAGGGGGAGGAGGGGACACAGGAGGTGAATTCTAACAAGACCAAAATTAGGGAGAGTCCCATGAAAGGAGCGTGTCCTCTACGTGGGAACGTGTTCCAGTAAGGAAACGTCATTTAATCTTTCTTGTTTAAAACTCATAGTAAAAAAACAGTATCAGTTACATAAATTCTTATAGAAAGGACACTAAATCTCCTAATTACTCCCCCTCACAACAGTGTTATGGTACAATGCCATAAAATATGCCATGAGAAATAGTGTCCCTGGGAAGAGGGATTCACAAGGTGCTGGACATTGCCTTATGTTCCACCAGGAATAGTGATGGCCCCTCCCCTTCTTCCCCTTAGCCCTACATTCTGGTGAGCAGCATTGCTCCCCTCTCTGGGGCCCATTGCTGGTTAGAACTAGGAAATCTGTTGGGGCTTTTCCTCTGAAGTACAAAATAATCACTGACTGTGAACTGGAGGATGTCTGTGTTTCTGTTCACAGGAGGATGATCCAGACCACCCTGTCTGGCCTGACTCGTACAGCGTACTTCGTGATGGGATTCCAGGTTAAAGTGAAAGGGAAAGTAGCCAGTCTGGCAGAAGCCCCAATCTTTGTTGCAGCCCCTCATTCAAGCTTTTTTGATGCCATTATTTGTGCACTAACTGGAATGCCATCAATAGTGTCTAGAGCAGAGAATTTGTCAACTCCAGTATTTGGCAGTAAGTATTTATGAAAAAAAATTTAAAAGTTACAAGTCAACGACTCAACATTGGGCCAAAAGTTATATCTCCTGAAGTGATTTAAGGGCAGACTGTCAAGCTCTTTAGCTTCCAAAGATACTGGCAAATCATATCCAGTGAAATTCTTATGACACGTTATCTTTTTGAATCGGAAAAAATGCCTAGAAATTATGCTGTTTCTTTTCAGGTATGAAATACAATATCATTTTGAACTTGCTTTATAGTGAAAGTATGTTTTGCAGCTGCTCAGGTTGGAAACTTTCTCTTTAGTTTTCCCAGTAGTAGCTCAAAAACTCTGTTCCACTGCTGTCTTTTAACAGTGTGGCCACAAATGTGAGTGAAGGTTATTTCAAAACAGGCCCAAACTACAGTAGTCTGGAAAATACCCCATTTATAAGATTAAACTTGCAGGCACTGTTATGGATTTTTTTAATGGGAGCAAGACCAGGAAGGAATAAAAGAGGAGTTACTCAAAAAGGAAATGCAGGGAATGGAAAAGATCAGATGAGTCATGCTTCTATTATTTTCTCCTCCTTCTGGCACAAAAAGAATCCCTGTTTGCATTATTGCTAGAATCAGCTGTAGACTTTTTGCTGTCTATACAGTAGCCCAGATCTAAACACAGCAGGCAACATAGCAAAGTGTTTCTGTAGAAAAGAAATGAACAGAGAATATATTGATTTTAGCTTAAAAGCACAAGACGCAGAGAAGATAATTCTTTGCCAGGTTTCTCATCACAAAGGTCTACACATTCTGATGTAGGCTTCTGATTAAATGAGGGTTTTTTCCCTATAATTTGCATTGAAGCTGTGCATGCTTTGTAGTGGAAAGGGAAAGGCTAAAGCTACATTTTGGGTGCAGTCTGCATAAATTAGGCCTGAGTGTGGCCCGTGAGCAGACCCACTCAGGTCACACTCTTAGAATTGTGTGGAAATGCTTAGTGAAAAATAATTATTAGAATGTGTTTGGGTGAATTTTGCATGTTTTTATCTACTGTAAAGCTCCTCAGCTGGCAGGCTGGGTATGTCTTCTGTGTCTTACTTCCCATTTTGCAGAAAGAGAATAATAGCGCGCTAATTAATTAAGTCTGAAAGTTCTTTGTGTGGAGTCTGTCTCCTAGTATATGAATAACAAATTTTTGCTATAAGGATGCCTTGAACCCATGTTTTCTAAGCACTAGTATAAGGCTTTTTTTTTTTTTTTTTTTAATCCATTTCACAGCAATTTTAAGTTCCCTTCAGCCTGTAGCAGTTTCTCGTCAGGACCCTGATTCTCGGAAGAACACGGTTGCTGAGATAACTAGGCGGGCATTATCAAGAGGCCAGTGGCCACAGGTAATAAATACACTGCTAACTTCTATCATGTATTCCTATTCCCTGTTCATTGTGCATCACAATAGCACAAGTGATCAGCTGGATAGGATTCTTAAGTGTACAGAAATGAAGTCAGCTCTCAGGTATATGACTGGGTTAAGAAGGGAAAAGTCTGGTGTCCAGAAGGAGTTTTGTTGTGACAAATGGATCAGTTAAATCCAGCCAATACCAATTGCTGTTGCAGTTGCAGATGCTCTTGATTGTCTCTTTTCCCTTTTCAAGTCTTAACATGCTGCCTTCAGTGTAGCAGATGAATTGCACTGGTGTGTGTGGATCAGTATTCTGAAGCTAGACCATACGGCTGTGCTCACACCAGGCAGAGGATGAGCAGTTGGTGAGATGGGTAGCCCAGACTGTCCAGGTCAGTACAGACAGTACTTTAGCTCAAAACTTCAGTTTCTCACATAGAGTAGAGATGAGGTGGAGCTCCGTTCACTCTTCAGGTTAACAGTGCATTAAACCCAGGATTTTTAGATTGATCTGAACTGTGGAAACATTTTGACATGGAAGTAATAGTTACTGCTTCTGCAGTGTTTGCCGTGGTCATTCCTCAGCAGCAAGCTGCTGTTTTGCTTCCAGGTCCTGGATGGCTTTCCATCTGGAAGAGCTAATAGGGCAGGGGCTGGTCAGGAGGGAGGAAGGTGTTGAGGCAGCAGCTCTGCTGCTTATGTGAAAAGCAGAGGCCTGAGATGGGAATCCACATCCTTTGGAAGAAGACTGGGAGTAGCTGTTTATCTATTGACATTTCATTTGGGATATGCCTTTCTGCTTTCTTCTGCATTGACTCTGGTGTCACATTGTGTTCAGATCCTACGGATACGATGTCATTGCCATGCTGCTGGACAGATCCAGTCAGTGACGATATACAACCTTTCTCCAAACATCTCCTGTGCAGATTTGTGTATAAATCCATGCTTTGTGTTTTGAATTACCTCTTGGCTTTTTTCTTGGGGGTTAATTTACTTAAAAACAGAAGGTGACTGGTTCAGCCACTGTGAAGTCACAAGGTCTCTTTAGTCATAGTTGGATACTCCATAAATGATTAAGAAAAATTAACTTTTTCTTCACTTTTGTTCCACTGGGTGGCTTTTGAGGAAAATAAAGAGGCAAGGTAATATACTTCAGTTGGAAATATCTGCAATGGCTAGACCTGCTGTTTACTGCTCTACTTTCTGAACAGCCTCTAGAAACAGAGACCATTCAAGTAGGGAAGACCAACACTTGCCACTTTTTTTGTAATGGCATTATTTACACATTTAATACATTTTTACTTCATAAATACCTTCCTAAAAGCTTTGTTTACATTCAGGACGCTTTGACTCATAAATGTTTTTTTCCTAAGCTGCTCTAAATTATTTTAGAGCCTCCATTCTTTTTTTTAATTTGTCAGTTAAACATGCACATGCCGTTTTTATTACTTTTTTAGTACTGGGCTTACAGACTAAACTGATGCTTATGATTTGCTAAACTGTTATGGCTGAATGGCCTGGTAGACCTGATCTCTGCTGAAAGCAGCATGGGGAGGAAAGGGAAATGGGCCCCTGCACCAGTGCTGCACGTGGGATGAAACCTAGATATGTATTGTGGCATAAATAGATTATGAGTCAAGTAATCTGGGAATCTCCAAGACTGAGTCAGTAAGAGTATCACTGGCTGAGTCCTAGTCCTGTGCCCTGGCCACACTTTGATTACAGGATGTGTTGTGGAGGACTGGCTGTAACTTGCTGTGTGCAGTTGCCCCTGTCATACCCTTGAATAGTGTGTCCCTTGGGTGTGACCTGCTGAGCTGGCCTTGACCTGTTCATTCAGGCTGAAGTGGGAGCACACCTCGAACACTTGATCCAGACCATTTTGTACTGGAGTGTTTTTAGAATGCTGCTTATGATCCTGTAGTGTTAGGAGAAATAGAAAGCTTGTGTTCCATAGGGGGGCTGGATGCAGAGTGTCACATTGCAATTCACAGTGCACTTAATGTCCTTTCTCAGACACTAATTCAGAAACCTCCTGGGTGCTGGTGTGTCTGAGTCACTGGGGTTCAGAGGCTGCTGTGGTGTGTAATGCCTTCAGAGCTCTGCCTCACAGCACATGCCTTTGCTGCCTTTTGCTCTGCTGCTCAAGCTCTGATCTCATCACAGCTGGCATCTCACTGATAGCATCTCTGCCTGTAAATGCCCAAGTACCAACCACTTCCTTTCAGCCCAGACTCGTATATTTATACACCCAGCATCTCAATAAGGAACTGCAGTCAGAGGAACAATTCTATTATTACCAACACTAAAATTACAAGTGAAACACTTAAAGCCTTTTGTACCATGTTTCTGAACCGATAAAGGCCTTTCCCCAGAACTCCTTTCTTAGAAAGCATTTGTTTCCAAATTAAGATGAACCAGGTTAACGATATTGTTGAGCATCCTTCATTAATACCTTTATTTCCTTTGGAAATAGTAATGGTATTCTTGTAATACAGTACAACAGGTCACAGAGCTTGCATAATGTCAGCTTGTGCATAACAGATACTAAAGTATAATCCTTTTATGAAATATATGTGTGTGTATATATTTTTCTCTCTCTTTAAATCCAAGATACTGATTTTCCCAGAAGGCACCTGCACAAACCGATCCTGCCTCATCACATTTAAACAAGGTGAGAGATTTTATCCCGTTGTTGGAAAAAGTATGTGATATTAATTTGATAGTTGTAGCAAGGACTGAACTTGTGAAGTACATCAACTACAACAGCACTGTAGTAATCCCTTACATTATTAAAGTTTCAGTGGCACTAAATCCAGTCTGTTATATAGTCAGCTTATTTCTCTATTTGTGCTGTTGTGTAGTGCCATATATGATTAGTTAGTTGAGGGATTTTTCTGGGTACAGTTTTCATCTAATTTATTTATTCAGAAACTCAACTGTGATTGTTGTGAGATGAATGTATGAACTTACTTGTGTGATGTTCTGTTATTTCAGCAAACAGTTGGCTGTCCTAGATTCCTGTAAATTTTGCCATGCAAGGCTTAGCAACCAAGTTACAAAATGTCTTTGCGTAGAGCTTAGCAAGCCAGGACAACAACTCATTTTTAACACAGAAACATACTTCATTGCAACTGATTGCTGTGCTGTCCTTCAGTTAAGAAAGGAGAGCAACCTGACTTTAACTGGTTTTACAGTGTCTTGGGTAGAAGTGTTACAAAACCACTACTAAGTGCCCAGATCCATATTACTTGCATGATCAGAACACAGAGTGATTCAGGAAATGCTCAAAACCTTGTGAGCATCTCATTCTTTGAAATTAATGCCCATCAGTGGGGGAGATAATGCACAGAAAATGAGTTTGAATAGTCCAGGGATCTTAGGCAGCTCTCTCCTTGAGATGGAGCCGAGCCCTTTTCTGTCCTGATACCTTGCTGGTTGTGCTGCGGATTTAAAAACAAATAAAAATCAAAAAACCCAACCTACAATCTCCGTAAAACCCAAATCAAACAACAAACAAAAAACTGAAGTAGAGCACTTTTCATTCTCCTTGCATTTTTAAAAATGTCTCCTTCCAGGTACTGTTGTCTGAAATAAATCACTTAAAGCTCCCAGTTGCTGTATTAAGCTTAGTTGTAACAGTTACTTCTAATCTGTGGCTGCAGGTGCCTTTGTTCCACGAGTCCCTGTCCAACCTGTGTTACTCCGATACCCCAACAAGCTGGTGAGCAGAACATTCTTCTGTTACTAACTAATAATACAGAAGGCAAAGCCTGACTTAAGTGATACCTACAATAAATACTTTGCATTGTCACTGAAGAATATGTTGTCCTGAGCTTTAGCACTGAAGAGCTCCTGGAAGCAGCCAGGTTTCCCAAGTGTCACCATGGTGTAGTTGCTATTCTGACCGTGAAAAATTACTGCTGGGCTTCTTAGCTAAAGAGGGGAGACAGGAAAGTGTTGGGGCGGAAGCTGAAAACTTCCTGCAGGGCCACAGGGCCTGTACTTTGAAGTCAAAAATGGACACAACTTCCCTGTTAGTCATCACTTTTTGGTTAACCTCAAGATAGCCTTACTGCAAAGGGGCTTGCAGAGTTTCTGAACAGAAGCAAAGCTGAGCCATGCAGTGCATCCAGCACCCCTCCTCAGGAGTGCAGCTTTGCAGATGTTCTTTTCATGCAGAATTCCTTGTGCATCTCCCCTTTACTCCACCTGTAAGGCTGGGACCTTTTCAACTTTTTTTAAATTACTGGTAATCCAACAAATCCAGAAAAGGCCAAAGTTTCACTGCCTAATATTTCATTACAATTAAAAACATTGGTATTGTTATTTGCAAAGACTCCTTTGTGTAATCCTTTTGCAAATGAATGTCAAAAGTGAACCACTCAAGGGGATTGGTATTGCATTTCTTTTCACTGGTAAGATTTAAGGATCTGCCAGTACACACTGTAAAAATAATTATAAGAAGTAATAAACACAGAGAGAAAAAAACAAAGCAAAAGCATGATAAATTATGCAGAAATGTCCTTAAAAACTAAATGAGACATATTTATGAGAATGCCTCTCTAAAGGGACTAGTAAGGCCCACTGGCCCACTGACAGTCTTACTAAATTTTCTTTTCCCTATTTCTGTTGTTTAGATCAGAGTGAATGATTTACAATACCTAAGTAGCTATAAATATTATTCCCAATTGTTTATAAAAGTGCCATGCTTATTTCCAAATTTTTAAGGCAAGGAATCCTATTTGCCTTAACACCTTTATTTTATTTTCACTACAGGCCTATAAAAATATCATCTACATTTACTAAACTTGTGCCTGTTTTAAATTGTAACTTATCTGCTCACTAACTTTCATCTGGTTTTGTCATACATTTCTGTGTTTTATTTTTTCCTTAGGATACTGTGACCTGGACATGGCAGGGCTATTCATTGTAAGTTTCTTAATCCTACTGAAAATTACATACAGAAATTTTTGCCTTGTTGCTAAACAGTCTGCCAAACAGCTTCCACTAAGCCAAGACACATGTTCTTCTAGATCTGTTCTTATCAGGGGGAAATACCTGTGGATAATGCTGTCATGCAGTAGATTTCATATCTGAATGGCTAGAGAAAGGGTTTGCAAAGGAAAGTATTATTTCCAGTTCCACCACTCTTTTTAAAATTTTCTCCTGATTTGCACATTACACTAGAACAAAGGAAAGAAAAGTATGAATGAACCTTCACAACTGCACTGACAATATGTCTGGAAAATACTTTCTGCTTTACAAACATTCATTAAAAGGTGCATTTTCAGAATCCACATACCACATTTTCATGTGGAATATATAGTGTATCTAGGTACAGTAGTCCTGATTTCTTAACTGTCATTTGTAAGGCAGCTAATATTTAAACACATCTGGACTAGTGGAGCAGATCACAAGCACCTTTTAACTATCTTTATAAATATATACACTTCTGTTATGTATATAATCCTAACATCAGCACACTTAAACAGTGGACACGATGAAAACGTCCATTTCAGTTTCCCAGGATTTTTGCTGTTACTACTATTGCTGATAGATTTATCAACACACTGAGACTAATGAACATTGCAAATTCAGTACATACTACAGATTTCCTCTATGGATTTAGGCTGAGAGATTAAATAGAGCTTATCTTCACTTATGGATGGAGTAGGAACAGGCAGAGAAAGAAATGAAATCAGAGGTATTCCCATGGGAGGGAGAGGCTGCCCATTCACTCAGAGTGGAGAAATACTCTAAGCCTCGTTGGCTGGATGGTGAAAGCTCAAATCAAAACCCAAGAGCAGATGAAAGGAACTGCTTAGCAAAATCATGAGGAAAAGAGGAATGGATGGAGAAGAACCCAGAGATTCCTAACTAACTGGAAGCAGGAGAAGAATATTCCCTGCACAAAGATGCAGATCACAAAATGCAGAACTGTCTCACTCTTTGTAAAACTTCCTGGACATTGTGGCCAGGATGGGACAGTACCAGTCTCCTTCTCAGTAGCCTCCTGACAGTTCCTGCTTTCACTTACTACTTCTCTCTTACTTCTTTGCCTTGCTGGGAGGAATACCTCATAATGATACTATGCATTAGAAAAGCAAGCATTAAGAGTGGGCTCATGCATGATCCCATAGATTGTCCTGCCTTTTCCCTTTTCTTTTTTATTTTGTCCAAAACAAGAACAGAGAAGACTGCTTGCAAGTTTTCTATTATAATATACCTGCTGTAAAGATCAAATGTGCATTTCTGCTTAAAAATCACAGTGAAAAGAGCAAGTCAGAAGTAGAAGTGACTGTGCTTATCCTCTTTAGCAGTTTCTTCCTCCCTCTGGCTTGTCTCTTGATCCTAAAATGTGTGACTTTTTAAAAAAGCACTGATGGTCCTGACCCTACAGGCACTTCATTAACACATCTTTGTAAATATTACTGTAATTTTCAAAATGACTGGCAAATACTTACAAATCCAGTTCTGCATAAGGAAGTTACTGGTCCTATTTTGCAGCTGAGAGAATAAAAGATAAAGTAAATCTACTTCTCAGAATCAAAGCTCTTAAAATCCAGTATCCATGGACCTCTTTAATGACATTTTGCTGGCCAAAGAGCTGTGCAGAATTGTTAATGTGCATGAGAGCAGACAAGTTGCCTGCCCTGTGAGCAAGCAGCAGCTATATGCAGAAGCCCTGTTAGAAAGAATGTGAAAAGTAACTGTTTGGGGAACTTCACTGCAAGGTACTTAAAAACCTTGCCTAATGTTGGCTTTGGTTTTTTGTGCTTTAAAAAGTTTAATCTACTGATATCAAAATACTTGTCTTATATAAGTAAAATTTTTCTTCCTCTTTGCCTGCAGTAAAGAGCTGTGCATAATGACACTGTGTCAGATCTTCACAAGATTAGAAGTTGAGGTAAGAATTGGAAATAGTCTTTTATTAAGATTTATCATCCAGGGAATTTCTGCTTTACTATAAATGCATTATTCACATTATTAGTTATTTTAGTCAACAATAAGCAAATGTCTCTGAAACAAGAACAAGCACCACAGTAAGGTATTGATTTAAGTTGTTGTCCATATGACTGTATTATTCTGATGAGTTTCTAAGACAGCTGCCAGAAATGTCTTTATTTTTAGAGCATTATAAAATTACTGTTAATTATCACCACATGAAATCTACAGATGTTAAAACTGAGAATTAGCATACGTTCTGTCAAAGGTAACAGCTTCTTTTTCCCACCTCCCCATTTCTTTGATCCCTTAAAAGTTACCTTCTCTTCCTCACCATCTCATAGATTTCTACAGCTAAGAGCTCATTCCAGTACTTGTGCTGAGCCTCATATAGGGAACTAGATCCCTTGATCATTAAAATCCACTGCACAGCCCAGAGACAGATGAACGACACTGAAACAACATCCACGCTTCTTGATGTGAGCACCCACACACTCTAGCTGCTCCCTGACAAAGAGGCAACTTTCAGAACACATTCATTACCAGACCACAAAGGACTGTCAGTGTGGACTAAGTTGGTTTAGGAACCTGAGGAAGGGGAGAAAACAATGTTTTGCTGTTTATTTGCAAAACACAGAGTTTAGCAGAGTTCAAAGCTTTGTGACTACAAGCAGTGTTATAACTGCTAACAATTGGCAATGTAGTCTGTGATGTGGAACAATGAAATTCATTTTAAGGGAGCATCTTGTTACTGTATAGTGCATGCATTAGACACGTATTTGTAGAAGGTGTAATCGAGATAATTCTAATAATTTTATTCAGTAGGGCATAGCTATGTGATTTATATACATGAGAGCAAGCAACTCCCATGTGTGTCATGTAGCCCTTCCAATACAAGGAAGAGCTTCATTTTCCCCTAGTTCAGAACAGAACTCAAACTTGTTTGTTAGAAAATAAATTCCATGTTCCAAGAGATGAAACTGAAGTATGAAAAAATTTGAAGCTTTCACAGCAGCATGTGTCCCCAAAATGAAACTAACTTCTTAGCGTCAGTGCAAAAACCTTTCAGTGTCTAAAAAGAGAAGGGCCACATTTTCCTGTGGAAGGGGGGAATCCAGCTACTCCTTTTAGGAGTGGACATTTCTGTTGCTGTCCCATCCTGTGGACAAGTAGCCTCCCCACTCCCCCCAGTCTTGCACTGCCTCTACCTGCTGTGCAGGAGCAGTGATGGCTCCAGGGCTCTGTGTCCCTGTCCAGTCCAGCTCTAACATGCTGGGATTTTCAGCATGAAACTGAGCCTGACAGTGAGTTTTAGGGCTGCAAAAAATACTGCATTTGGCAAATTCTTTAAGAAGAGAGACTACGTCACAAGCAGATCAGAGAAATATTTTGCTGCTGAAAGAGGTGTGAAGAACTTTTCTTACAGGACTGAGTTTGACTGGGAAGATGTACTTGCCACTCTCCAGCAGATAAGCACTGAGGGTGTAAGATCATGCAGCCACTGCAGGAGGTCAAGAAACCAAATTCTTGTTCCTCAGCTGTTGTTTCTGGCAAACAGGTTTTATGAATAATTGTAGGGAGGTTTTTTGAAGGGAATGAGGGTGGTGTTTAAGCTGCCAGGAATTTATGTTGCCTTGTGAGCAAGACTTCAGCCTCAAGTGCAGTAATGACCACTTTCAAAACTATGACCATGTTTGCATAGATAAACCTGGAGTTACATCTTAAGCTCAGGAAGGGACATCAGAGTTTTCTGTGTTGTGTGCCTGTGCTTTATCAGTTGGAGTTATGTGACTTCTGAAGGGGACTTGTAATAACCAGGGATCTTTTTCAGACCTTAAACAAAGCTGGCAAGTGCTTACAGAAGAAACGAAATCTCAAATATTCCAGTGAACAGCTGGACCTCTCCTCTCCTTACAAGGGAGATAACTTCTAATGATAAACAGAAAATTGTTATTGTTATTTGGCAGTTAACCAGTTCCATAAACTCACTGGTTTTAGTCTTAAAGAGAAAGCATTCCTTAAAAACAAACTTTAAAAGGCTGTTCAGGACAAACTGTGTTTAAATGGGACAGTTAGCACTATAATAATGCATCACCAGCAACTTCAGTGTAACTAAAGCAACATACTGGCACATAATTAGCAACTTTCTTCCAATGAACCATGAGCAACACCTTATTTTGGAATTGTTGTATTCTGGGAATTAAGGGTAGGGTGCAGAGCAGCAGAACTCAGATAAATGATAACCATAGCTGGGAAAAGGCACAGTAGACAGGGCTGTGAGCAAACACTGTAGACTGAAGTAGAAAGAGCAAAGCACTCCTCCACACACACAACTTTGCAAACAGGTGCTGGTTCATGCCACAATAGATAACAGTTCATGTATAGGATATTCTAGTGAAAAGGTACTTCCAGCTTCTTACATATTAATACTGAATAGTAGTAGTAGTTTACTCAGTAGTAAACATGTTGCCATTTAGTGAACTGGGGTGTTTCCTAAGTGTGGGAGGGGAGGGGGTTGTTGGGATTCTTTTCTTTCTGCTTGGAGTTCCAAAATTGTACACTATTGTATCCAGTTAGTGTGCTGCTTACAACTTAGAACTATGATTCCTTAATGTTTTATTCATGGCGGAAAAATGTACAGGAAACTTATCAGTCATGTGCTGCCAGATACAATTAACAGGTACGAGGTGGGACTGCAGTGTGTATTTAAAAACATTAAAACTCTCACATAATACCAGTGCAATATATAACATCACTTAAAAAGACTCTTTGAAGTGTGCAGTATCTCAAACTCACATTCTTACCAGTTCAGCATTTAATCTTCTAACTAAGTAAGTATTGTTATACTTTCCTTCTTTGGGTGGTTTATTTTTCATATTAAAGAAGCTTCTGCCAATCCTTAAGAGGTAGTTTTGCACTAAACCTCCTTTGTGCGGGAGGGCAGAAGAGCCTGAGCAGTTTCTAAGGCGGCTGAGACCTCTAGTGCCCAGTCCTTTCATTGCATGGCTGATGTTTTTATCCTGTCTCCCCCACTCAAACAAAAATAAGAAATCGCTCATGTCCCTAATGAAGTGGTAACTATAGAATTGCTTGCATAACTCATCCCTTTCAGTTTCTGCCTGTTCATGTTCCTACTGAGGAAGAAAAGAACGATCCAATTCTTTTTGCCAACAGAGTCCGACAAACCATGGCAAAGTAAGTAATCGATCATCAATAAAACCTTTGAGAACTGTTCTTTTATATCCTACAATTCCACATATAGCCGAACTATAAAGTGCAATTTAGCCGAGTCTCAGGTACTATATATAGGAATTGCTCTAGATTTTCACTAAGAGGTGTCAAAATCCTATACTACCTTACCCTGCTTGTTTTTACATGGAGCATAAAGAAGGTTGTCTTACATTGGAGCATAGTTTGTTCAATTCATAGATAACTGGAAGGAAATGATCACTTCTTGTTTGGCAGGGATAAGTGGGTGTTGGTTTGTTCTCCAGCATTACTGGGCATCATTTACAAGATTGTAAATCTTAAAACTTCATGTTGCTGCCAAAAATAGTTTCTCAGTGTGGTTTCACAGTTTCATGATATGGTGTGTATTTCATTGTCCTACTTGCAGCAGTGCAAGAAAGAATTAGCATTTGTTCCACATGTCAGAGAGGGGAAACTGTCAACAAAAAGTTATTTTCATATAAGAAATTGATTTTGCTTTTTCCTTAATTTTATTTCAGTGCTTTGAATGTGCCAATCACTGATCACACTTTTGAAGATTGCAGACTGATGATTTCAGCAGGGCAGTTGACTTTACCCATGGAAGCTGGGCTGGTGGAGTTCACCAAAATTAGCAAGAAACTCAAGTAAGGGAAGTTTTCTCTCTTGGTAGCGTAATTACTAAAGTGCTGCAGGTGGAGAAGGCTGTCTGCCAAAGGTTAAATAACCAGACAACAGGCCATGTATAATATAATGCATTTATGCATACAATTTACATAAATTACAAGGAAAGCAGAGATGAGGAAAATCGCAGTAAGGACTAATCCCAAGTAGTTTTGTCACCGGTGTTGCAGGAGAAAAGATTGTTCTCACCAAAGGGTGAGAATATTAGAGCAGTACCTATTTTAGGCACTCAGTGGTAATCTTGGTGCAAATTTAAATCACTTTAGTGGCGAGGCACTGGCAGCTTGTGGCAGGAAGTAAAAAGCCTTCTTTCCAGCCTGAAACTTCAGCTTACTGGTCCTGGTTTTACTATGCGGCCATGAGTCACTAGTGATGTCAATTTTTTCAGTCTGGATACAGTGGAATTTGAGGACTGAGCCATGTAACATACTCCATCAAATAACCTGGCATGGCTGTGCTGAAATCTGAATGTGTCCAGTAAATCTTGAATTATTATTGTGGGCTGTTTATCCATTTATAGAGCTCCATGTGGAATAGTTACAAGGCAATCCTGATTATTCTTACCGAAGTGCAGTTGTATATTTCTGCAGAGATCTGACTCTTCTGAGGCTCTAGCAATACTGGTGTTTGGGTAGAGAGTTTGCTAGTAGAACTGAGACCTGCTCCCTCTGTCAAGGAAATACTTACCCTAGAGCATGATGCAGCAAAATATTGCTGCACCTGAATTTATGGTAATGAAAAGCTCTCTGCTGGAGCAGTCTAGTAACTGGACAGACAGTTCTAGGTTTGGGAAGTTATTCTATGGAAGTCTGACATACGCAGGCATAGAACTGCTTGCTTTTAATATTAATAACCAAAGGGGAGCAGTCCTTAATTACTGATTTAAAGTAAAATATCTGCTCTGGAGTACAGCATTAGAAATGCTGTACACACATGCCCTGTTTGGCAATTTTTCCTTTCTGAACACTGTAATAACTCCTACTGAAATTCCATCTGTCCGAGAACTGCTGTATAGAAATATCTCCTCTCCCTCATGTTTGCATAGCCTAAAATGGAATCATGTCAGAGAGCAGTTGGATACTTTTGCTGCTATTGCAAGTGCTTCCAAAGGGGGAAGAATTGGAATTGAGGAGTTTGCTGAGTACTTGAAGCTGCCTATTTCAGATGTCCTCAAAGAGATGTTTCTACTTTTTGACAGGGTGAGTAATTGGTTAACTGACTTGTTGACAATATTTTGCTAGAAATCATGTACCAAAAATATTTATTATAATTCATTATGTCCAGCTTAGTAAATGCTTCTTGGTTAACAGTTTCTGGAAGCAAGGTAGGTGACTCTTACAGTTTGTTCATTAGTTTCGGTGAAGCAAACATCAGTTTCTGCCTTGTGAAACTAATCAGCCATCCCTTTGAGTAAGTTGCTGCACCAGTATCAGACAATAGTCTTCATGCTGGTAATAGCTGAATATTTTCTTTTGCTGACTGCAGATTTTGATCTTATGTACATTTTGATAGCTTAGTTGGCTCTTGTAATTAATTAGATAAATTAAGGCAGAGTGACACTAACTGGAGTGTTAACTGGAACACTGGGGTGTTGCTGCTGTGCTTGTTAAGGGTGCTCTTAGACTTTACTCTTGCTTCTCTCCTGCCATAGAGGGGGCTGTGTGTTAATATTATCATTTTGGCTTTACCCCTAGTCAGTGCTAATCTCTCCATTTTTCACCTTTTCTCTGAGGATAACAAAAAAGGCTGCATTTCTCTCTGTATCAGAAGCATCAGTGGCCAGAGCAGAGTTAGAATTAATCTTACTTCTAGGCCTCCACATGTGCTGAAGTGCACACAGCCTGTTCTGCAAGTGCCTGTGCACTGGAGGTTTGCTCTTACCATAAGAGCCTTCCCAACTCACCATCACTCTTCCTGATCAGTTAGCTTTAGCAGAACACCTGGCCATGAAGGACATATGCTGATTAAAACTGTTCCAGGATTTTTCGACATGAAAAGTTCTTACAAGCTCTAAAATAGGAAAGAGTCAAACATGTTTCCTGAACTGCTGAATGCCTTGAAGCTCTAGCAGAGCTAGGTACTCATCCTTTTGTCATTCCTGCCTCCCCATCTTGGACCCTTGGCTCCTGAGGCATGTAGCCTGAGTCCTGAAGCACAGTACCTACAGCAGAAATGCACTGTGACAACCAGAGTAATTAAGGGCAGTCATACTCCTTTCTCTATATGGTGCAACATCAATGACTAGAACTAGCAAAGTAAGGCTCAATTCTTTAAAAACTTGAAGGAATAAAAGAATGTGAAAACAAACAAGTGCAAGGCTGAATTCACATTTAAGGAGATCAGTCCAACTGAGGAACAATCACGCTCACCTACCAGGGCTGTTTTCAAATTACTTCAGGTATGAGCACAGGCATTCTGAGACTTCTGCTTTGTGGGTTTCAACCTCATTTTTTTCTCTAAAATGTTTCCTCAAATCACGTAAACAGTGCGAAGAAGAAAAGAAACAGAGGCGTATCAACACCTGACAGAAACTAGTGAGATGTAACAGGCAGCCAGAGACATGCACAGACATGATGGAGTGTAAGCATGCAGATAGGCTGTGTTTTGCCCACACCCAAGTCAGACACAAAACAGCTTCAGAGAGCTGCAGAACACTGGATCTTCAGGTAACTCGCTTCAAAAAATCTTCAGGATGTTCCTTGCTAAAGCTTTGCTGAGTGGAGGCAGCAGTAGTAGTCGTGGAGGAAGCCTTGCACGTGGCCTTGGAGGGCTCCTAACAGGACACGGAGGTGGAGGGAATATTGGAGGACTTGTTGGAGGTCTCGTCAACCTTATAAGTGAAGCAGCAGCTCAATATAATCCAGAGCCACCTCCACCGCCTCGCAATCATTTTACAAATGTGGAAGCTCAGGAGAGTGATGAGATCAGACAGTTTCGCCGTCTGTTTGCCCAGCTGGCCGGAGATGATATGGAAGTGTGCGCCACAGAGCTCAGGGACATCCTGAACAAAGTCCTTTCCAGACACCAAGACTTGAAGACGGATGGCTTCAGCTTGGACACCTGCCGCAGCATGGTCGCTGTCATGGACAGCGATGCGAGCGGCAAACTGGGCTTTGAGGAGTTCAAGTATCTGTGGAACAACATCAAGAAGTGGCAGCGTGTGTACAAGCAGCACGACACCGCCCAGTCAGGCTCCATCGGGAGAGCCCAGCTGCCGAGCGCCCTGCGCGCCGCGGGGTTCCAGCTGCCCGAGCAGCTGGTGCTGCCGCTGGTGCGCAGGTACGCCGCCGAGGACGGCAGCGTGGACTTCAACAGCTTCCTCGGCTGCCTGGTGCGGCTGGACGGCATGTTCCGTGCCTTCAGGGCCCTGGACACGCAGGGCACTGGGCACGTCAGAGTGACCATCGGAGACTGGCTGCAGCTGACCATGTACTCGTGAGGGTGTGGCAAAGGAGCAGCTGCTTCTGGAAGATACACGTGGAGGACTGCGATCCTCTGCTGTACACCTGCGGACTTTGCCTTTAGTCTTTCTAAGGCAGATGTAGCTAGGGCTACGTGGCACAGCTTCAAGTGTAGTGATTCCTCCTGTGCATGCACTAGTCTGCTTTTCTGAGGGGTTTGTGTAGGTTGTTGACTGGTCAGTTGCGTAAGTCTATCTTCAGAAAATTCTGGACTCTGAGGTGAGGGAATATATTGGAAAGATCAAAGCTTAGTTACTTTTTCATGTAAAGTGGCTTGTATAGGAGTATATTATATAAAAAAGCTCCTAAGTTTGGTGTTGATGTTGCTGTTCTGATTTGTCAGCAGTCACTAAGCTGGAATAAAGGCTGTTTGCCTGAAGGCACTCACTGGTAGACTCTTGTGCTGTTATTTCTAACAAGGGGAAAAACATTAGACTTGCAGTAACTGTAATGATTAGTGAACTTACATAATCATTCAATTTCCTTTCTACTTCTGCTTTTTCATGCTTGGCTGCTGAAGCAAAACCTCAGTGTTACTGTCAGTTCTAGCTGGTGGCCAGGGCAAAACTGAAGACTTACATGAGGCTACTTTTGCAATGATCTTCTCCTTCCTGCGGTTCTATGAACTAGTCTTTTCTCTTTCCTTCAAGCCTAAACATAGTTATAAAGCAAACAACTTAAAATACTACATTTATATTTAGAGAAACTTTAAATAATGATGCAGTAACGTAGCAGCCAGCCAGCCAAAGTCAACCTCTGGCTGTCTAAGTGAAATTTCATCAGAGTGCAGCATCCCACTCAAGGTAGTTATGCAGTTCTGGCTAAGATGTCGACTTCTGAGTAAAAGAATAAAAGGAATAACATGAACTGCCAGAGGTACATTTCTTTGAATTAAGGATTACATTGCGGATCAAAACAGCCCTTGCACAGGGCAGATTTCTTGGCAAGGCTCTGCTGCTTTAAAAGTAAATTGTCTTGGGTGTGTTCGAGCTGGCTGGAATGTGAAAAGCAGAGTTAAATAGCAGCCTGGCACTAGAGGCAGTCTCCAGATGTGAGAGTCCTCATGCCCCTCTCTTCCTCAGGGACACAGCAATGACTCATTGAGAAATGCCACACAATACCTGCAGGCCATTTGCATATTAATGTGCAGTGCTGTGGTTTGGTAAATTTCCATAGCTTTGATTTCTAAATCTTGCACTTACACTTGGCAAATAGTATTTTTCAAATTGATGAGATATCCTCCCTGGTATACTTGCAGAAACCTTTTACTTGAAACTAACTTACAATTTGTGCTCAGACTTTTTCCTCCTGCACTTTGTTTAATAGCAAACAGAACAATATTCATATTGTCCCAGAGAAAAGAGGCCAGTTCCTTCCTGATGGCATTCAGCCTCCTCCCAGTTCTTCATTGGAAAAGCACTGTTATCCGTTCTGCCATGTAGTGCCATTTGGGCTCAGAGTAAAAGAAAAGTGAGCAGAAGGTAAAGTGTGATACCTCCTCAAAAGTATTGATGCAGTAGTACTTTGTAGTGCATCTGGCTTGCATTCCCTGTGTAAACGGAGAATGCTTATACTTGCTTGTTTTCAAAGTCTAAGATTTACGGTATTATATAAAAAATAAAACAAGAAAATCCCAGTTACCATAGCATGATATAGGGAAAATAGTAGTAGAAAGCTGGCTTCCTTAAAGAAAACAAGAGTTGTTAAAATTGCATTATGTTTTGATTGTTTTGTGTAGCATAACTACAAATACCCAAATTCTGATGTTCTACTTTGCCATTTTGAGAACTGGAGGTTAGCTCCCATGTTGCTTCCTTAACATATTCTTGGGCACATATGCTGCACAGTTGGATATGCCTAGAAAGACAATTGCAACTGCTTTTTGCTGTGGTGTGGCACAAGCACTGAAGGTTTTCCTGTATTTTCAGTTTAACTTCCATTTCTTTTTCCAGGCAGCAACTCCATCATTTCTCCTTAACCAGAAGGCCAGAGCATTTGGAAGTTAGCCAGCAGCCTAGAGTTTAGTAGAACTAGTCACAACATGATCTTGCAAACATAGTAACTTTATTTCCTACTAAAATGGCTGGAGTTCTCTCTGTCAGACTGTATTCAGTTTTGGTTACTGAGTTTTCGCACTTTAATGAAAGGAATATTTTTTCATTTTTGTCACTTTATTTTGTCTTTTTTCATGTCATATTTCCATATCCAGCCACAGCTGTGTTAACTTCTTTCAGAAGTTTTTAGTTAAATTATTTTAAAGTTTACTTTCCAATTCTTTTACTGTGATACGTATTCTTAATTTTGAAAATATATTTTAAAAATATTCTAATCACATCAAACAATCCTTTGCTAAGAATACAGTCTACAAAACTGTCCAAAAATAATATTCCGTGGAACTATGAACTCTTGCTTCAGTTGTTTTAAGCCTTTATGTTGGTAATGTTACACTCCAAAGTTAGATCTGTTATCTCTGAGAACTACAGTGCAGACAAAATACTGAAAGTCAAACTCTACACCACAAAGAGAGCAGAGATTTGTAAATAAAATGACGTGTATGGGACAACATTGTCCTTTTCTAACAATTAAAAACTGTCAAAAGTTATAACCCTTAGACACCCATGAAAGTAAATATAAAAGTTTTTATCTTATTCGTATCTTTGCTCAAAAGTTTCCCTGAAATTCACAGGTTTCTGAAGTACAAGATGTTCAAAGTCAATCAAAAGATCAATCAAAAAGATTGGTTTGACCACCAATATAAAGAAAATAGCCGTTGTCTATGCAAGAGAGTCCTGCATTGGATTTGAAGGCTAAATAAAAATATATCTTATAAGTTTTAAATCCTGTGAAATGTTTAGCTTGATGATGACAGGTTAGTAATACTGATTTCATTATATTATTACACATAATTTGTTAATCCAGAACTATCTCAAAATCTAAATTCAGTTACGAAAATCCCTGTTTCATAGCACCCAACATTTTCAAAGCACTCTACACAGCAGCCTTAGTGTTCTCCCCTGGCATATTGCACTGTTCAGCAGCAGAAAACCAAGAGCAGAAAGGTTAAGGTTGGTATGCCTGAGTGGACATTAGAAGTTGGTAGGAGAGCCAGAGATAGAATCCTGGTCTGGCTCTTTCCTGCAGACCATCCTTCTCTCACTTGGCTGAAAATGTTTTGTGCTGTTCTCATATGTAGGGACTCCACTTTTTAAGAAATCTTTTTTCTTTTTGAAATGAAGAACGCTTTATCCACAAAGGGTACTCTGCTTTACACTTCAGTTTGCTTTTAAAACATTTTTGATGAATGCCCTTATTGTGAATATTTGAAACAATGAACTTCTTGTCCTCTCTATTATGCTGTCATTACCTGCTCTGTGTCCCACCGTCTGAGATTTGCAGATGGCTTTTGCCCAGACAGATGTTTCCCAAAACACTCAAGAAAATTCCAGCGTGGTGACAGAAACACTATTGACATAAGCATAGATTTCATCAGGCATCTGCCATTCTCCCTATCTGCAAATATAACGCAGCTTACACAGAATTAATCACAAATGCCATCAAAGCAAGCTTCAAATGTTTTGTTGATGTAGCTTTGTAGTTAACACATTGAAATGTTTGTTCAAATCAAAACTGGAATTATTACAGAGGCTGTTTCCATGAATTCCTTGCCCCTCTGGCTTGAAAGGTAGGGCAGTGCATAGGCTTCAAAGGAGAGCTTAAGCTAAACCAGGTAGATTTGCTTGTCCTTTTAGTGACATATATTTTATTGCTGAAGGTTCAGACTCAAAGCAGCAGCCCCACTCTTGGCCTCTTGGTTCTGGATTGTGTTGCATTGTTCTCTGAACTTCAGCAAGTGCCAGCGCTGCATGGACTGCTACAGTTACCTCAAACATGTGGATTCCAATTATTCTTAGAGCCTTCCTGAAGGCCATGTACTAAAGAAAAACTTTACGTTGCTTTAAATCTTTTTTGCTTGTATTTTGTTTGTTCATAAAATAGAAATCTATACCCAGTTTGTAGCTACAGAAAACATGTATATTGCTACTCCAGCCTTACTGTTACGGACTTAGTGAGCTCTTAGGTTTTTTCCCAGGAAGAACAAAAACCTCTAGTGTCGTAAACTGTCTTAGTGCGTGTGTTGTGTTTGATTTACAGAAGAGCTTTTAAAGTGATTTGCAGTATTAGCTATAACTACTGCCATGCATGTTTGGGTTACAGAATGGAGATGGCACCATCGACTTCCGCGAGTATGTAATTGGTTTGTCTATTCTCTGTAACCCAGCCAACACAGAGGAGACTATTCGCATGGCATTTAAGGTAAGTTCAATTCAGTGTAAATCTACAAACCTGACAAATCAAGACTGACTGTAAGTCTGTTAGCTTTCAAATCATAAGTTTATAGCTTCAATCTGTTATGCAAATGTGAGTAATTCTCTTAAACCAATTGACATTTAGAGTGTGAAAGGGAGGGGAAGAATTGCAGGCATCATAGAGAAGGGTTTCAAAAGCCATCTGAAGGCACTAATGAATATGTAACTTGGCAGGCTGACTCCAAAAATGATTCAGCAGTACTTGTAGTTTTTTTGCCTGAGGTTTTTTTCTGCTGTGATTCTTCAGTGTCACAATAGATGGAGTAATATCCTCTTGTGGATCAAGCCTCACTAGAGTCATTGTTCTTAACAAAGAGGAGGGGAAAAAAAATTAAGGACTGTTCAGGACTGGCACATTCAAAACTGGGCTTAATCTAAGAACGGCTGGTTTGTCCTGTGGTGCCCTGGTAGTGTAGGCAGTCAAGAAGCAGGTACTTGCAGACAATACATGACCAGGGATGCCCATGTCATGAATCCTTGACTCTTTTTTAGTAGCTCTTTGACACAGATCCAGTTGTTTTTGACACAGACCCATTAATCTGGTCTTATGAACTCTATTGAACAACATATTGAGATACCTCTCTTGTTGATTGTCAGCTGGGTGCTTCCTACTGATGCATACTTGGGAGGTACCAGAGGTTTTGTGGCAATCCATTATATCCACTGGCTTCTTTTCAGATAAGCACTAGAGCTGTTCAAGGTGATTTGTTCATTTTTAGGGATGTTTCATCCATACAAATTCCTACAAATAAGCAAGCCTAGCAACTACTGCTGCTGTTCCATTGTGTTGTTTCCTAGACTATACTCTTCAGTATCTTAACAAGTGTGCTGATTATAAAATCAGTAATTTGTTTTAATTTCCAGTTTGAGCACAAAACAACTGGTTCAGCTGGTAAAAGCCTATTTCAGTCTAAAATGGAACTATGAGTTCCTTTTGCTACTTGTTTTCTGTACCACTAAATGTCTTTCCCTTCACAATGGCAAAGTTTGCCTGTAGCAAGTATTTAAGAATTACAGCCATCCATCCCTCATATTTCTCCAGGGGTGATTCATAGCAGATGGTTACTGTAACTGCACTGGGAAGGATGGGACGATCAGTGTACATCAACTGCCTGCATTCCAGGAACCAAAATTCCTGGTTAATCACAATTAATTCCTTAGTGAGTAATCAGTCACATGCACTAAAATTTAGGTACGTCAGAGCATAAACCCTGATAGCAAGGTTAATCTGATAGCAGATGTGCTAAAACCTAATGAAAATGGAAACTAAAACCTAAGATGTTCCAGTATAGACTCTTGGCATAGCTCATGGTGACAATAAACATCCATCTTTGGGTTTGGTTTTTTTTTCAGTTTTGTACTATTTTTATCAGTGAACCAATGCTGTGAGGTTTGTTTGTTCTGTCAGAATGTTCTATTCCCAGCTATAGCATGGATGTTGCTCTTCAAAGTGTCTGCTTAATTTTATTCCAGGCTCTTCAAATCCCAGGCATTGTTCACAGAGCTCCTGAATGCTAGAAAGCCACAATGAGTGGCTAATATGCACAGAGGGTTCATAGGCAAAGTAATGCCAAAGTATTCCTACATGTTCTGTCTCTTTCAGCTCTTTGACATGGATGAGGATGGCACTATAACAGAAAATGAGTTTGCTTCCATCATTCAGTCAGCACTGAGGCTACCTGAGCTTGATGTTTCTTTGCTCTTTAAAGAAATAGATGCAGATGAAACTGGGAAGCTCTCCTATGGTAAGTTACAGAAAAATACTCTGAAAGTCATATTGATAAGGAGTTTCCATTTTTAATTCCTTCAAATGCCCTGATGGTTCTCATACCTGTTTCTGAGGAGAACTGTTGAAGCACAGACTTAGATACTTTGTGTGATACTCCTGGGTTTTTTAAGAGGGAACTAACTGGAGATCAGCTTCAGGGAAAGAAGTGGCACTGTAATTTTCTTAGATTCTGTTGCTGCACTGTAGCATCTCTGGGTTTTCATGTTTTTCAGAGGAGTTCAAGAACTTCGCACTCAAGCATCCAGAATATGCCACGTTGTTTACTACATACCTAGATCTACAGAGACACCAGTTAGGTATGTTTGAGGAGCATGACAATGAGCCACCCAAAGGCAAACACAGCCCAGTTAGGAGCACAGCCCCAGTCTCAGAAACAACACCACTTGCAAGAAATAAAGTCTGTCCTGAAGGCAATGAAGAAGATAGCTCAAGTACCTCTGACAAAAAGGATGACTGAGAAGAATTAAATAATTCAGCTCTTGAATTCTACAGGATTTTCCCCCAGCTGTTCATAAGCACAAGTGATATGAAGTAGAGATGGAAATTACTATTTTATAAAAGTTGGTGGGGTTTTTTGTTGTGGGTTTTTTTGGTTTGTTTTTTTTTTTTTTCTATCAGGAGATGTTATTCCTGTTTGATTGTAAGGGAAAAACCACTGTTCAATCCTTAATGTCAGTATCACAGTACTGCAAATGTTGTTTAGTGTCTTCCAAGTTCATGCTTCTACAAAAGTAACAGGTGTGCTAAGAGGGGTACGAGGCTCCAGCACTTCCATGATCACTTAGAATGGTGACTGAGGAATCCACTTGTCTAAAAATAAGTGGATTTTTTGGTGCTGCTCAATTCCTCTACATCCCCAACATGACTTAAGGGGGAAAATTATGCTAGATTGTTTCAATTTACAATATCACTTAACCGTTCTCAAGTTTCTGAGACACACAAATGAGTTTCAGGAAGCTGGGAGTTGAAGATGATGGTTTTTGGCTGTCCTTAGATTGCCCTTAACTATTTATGAACCAGTAAGCCTAACCTTCTGAACAAGTGCTGGTTCACTGATGTTAACAGAAATCAACTTTAGGCCTAAAGACTGGTGACAAATGGAAATGGCTGCACTTCTAACAACAAAAAACTAATAGGAATTCCAAGATAGCAGCTTACAGTCTAGAAGAAAATGCAGACAGTAAAACCTAAGAATTAATGGACTATTTAAAAATAAATACCATGTTGTTTACAGTAACAACTGTTTGGGATCACATTGGGAGGAGCATTTCAAACTTCAGCATGTTTTTTATTCTCGTAATTATCAACAGAGGAATGTGACCTTGCTCTGCAAGGCTTGAAAGGCAAATATGCTGTCAAACCATAGTTCTAGTACTTAGTATGTACTCTAAAACTGTCTCCTAGAAACCATGTTTGCATTACTGTGCCATTACTCAGTGTTCTTGAGGTTTGGTTGAAAACCAAGCTCTTTCTAGTCAATGATTTGAATATGTTTTGCCTCTGTCCACTCCAGTGCACTGGAAATTGGGCCTTTACCTTTTTCCAAATCCTTCATCTGAATGCACTTTATGCAGTATTTAAAATGTATAGCTATTTAGGCAAGTACTTCTCAATAAAAACTTGGAAGGGTTGAAATGGGAAGATAT
Source organism: Sitta carolinensis (assembly GCA_032173965.1). Classification (NCBI taxonomy): domain Eukaryota; kingdom Metazoa; phylum Chordata; class Aves; order Passeriformes; family Sittidae; genus Sitta; species Sitta carolinensis. Next base: position 19,128,268 of record CM063292.1, read on the forward strand.
TTTCAAATTAAGATTGAGATGAGCAAAGCCTAGATTGTCTAATACCAATAATAATCAACTTTCAGCAGGTTTTCATATGTGAAATGGTAACCTCTGCCTCTAAGTTATTGCTTGCAGTCTGGCTACAAGACTTGCCATGTTTTACTTACTCTGTTTATAATTGTGCCTCTCCTAATATTTCATGTGCTTAAAATAAATCTATATTTTTAAAAAGACTTCACTTGAACAGCTGAGTCTTTTTATTTTTAGTACAAGTGGGAAGGGTACTTTGTCTACCTTAGGGGGCTGGGGGAGTTTTCAAGAAGTCATGCTGAAGATGTCTTACCTTGGTAAACTAGTGCAGCCTTAAGTTGGCGTTTTCAGTTCTTTGTATGATGGCACTTTGCTTTATGGTAGGGCTGGAAGAGTAGGACAGGATCAATGCTCTTCCAAAGAGTTACTTCTGGTGACTGCCTTGATAAGAGGGATTGTGATACAAAGGTCTGCAAATCCATGGAGAGACCTCCATTTTTTGATGAAAAATAAGGCATTACCATTTTCATGTAAATTGAGTGCCCTCAACCACAGCTGAGATGTAACAATCATGGCTTGAAGTATTGTGAACATTAGGAGAGTATTTTCTCCCAATTAGAGAAACATGAATACAGTTAACTGGAATACATGTTAATTCTTAGCAATGATGCTTTTACCTAGCATGTTAACGGAAGTCTCAGCTTTTCAAGCAGCAATAGATGACTTCAAAGATGCCTTCTATTCCAACCAGCAAGAAAAAGATGGGTGGGCAAAGATGACTAAGGAAAGCACTTCAAGATGCAAAGGCTGCCTTACACACACTCCTGCTGAATGCAGCCACATCCAGCTGTGCTGGTGCTGTCCGATGCCATGGCATGTTTAGTGATTCTGTAAAAATCTGCAAGTCACACAAGCCCTTTGCAGTTAAAGCTAAAAATACTATGTATATAAAATCTACCTCTCCCTGTAGTTAGAGGAAAGGCCACAAATGGGTTTGGTATGTACCAGTGCTCTGAAGAGAAATTAGCTAAACACTAGAGACACTAACCCAATATACACACATCTGCTGGATGTGCAGGACGGGAATACATTAATTTCTAGGCATCATCGTGCCTCAGGGAGCTTTTAAAAGGACCAAACTAAAAGCTGTCTGCAATAAACAGGCATTACATTAAGTGGCAGAGCAGGAACTAAACAGAAGGAGAAGGTTAAAAATACTAAACAGAAAATGGCTCTCAATAAGGCACTGAGGGATGACACCTTTCTGCCTCAGACTTCCTGAGGTGTAAGTTCTTAAGTCTACAGGCTGCTTTAGGATCATTGTGAGTCCTGCATAGCAGAAAGGTATAATTGGCCCCATAGCACCCTAGAAAACATACTTTATTTAATCAGAACTTATCTGTATTTCTCTGACATGGATTTGATGATAAATCCTTCATGGATACAAAAATAAGACACTTTATGGAGAAACTGCAGCAATCTTATCATAGGTAAGAATCAGACAAGGACAAGTTATTACAAAAGGGAAACACAAGTTATTCACAAGAACACAGGCTCATGGGATGCTGTTATTCATGAGGTTTGATAACTATACACACTATGAATAAATCTCATTTACATTTTTTAAATCCAGGCTCCTGTTTCTGAAAACATGAAAGGCAATGCTGAGTCATGTAGAAAAGTGAACCTCCTTTGTTCACCCTGGAACAACAAAGACACAAATACTATAAGTTTAAGGAAGGTGACTGCAGTCTCCACTGGCCACACCAGAGGTTGATTTCTGAGACAAAGATCTTTCAATCCAAGAGAATGAAAACTATTTGTACTTTCTTTGCTGCATCACTGTTACTGCCTAAATAAGTGTAATCAGAGATGACACATCCAGGTTTCATGTCAGGTTATACCTCTATAAGATCTGGTACTAGAGTGCCAAAATCACATAATTCCTAGCTGTTTGCTGGCCATCAGAACTATGAGGAGCAGTAGCACTGCAATGGAAAGCATCTGAAAATGGCTCTCCTCACAGTCAACAGCTGGGCAGCACCAAGCAGAGGCTAAACCAAACCATCAGTGGGTGCTGCTTCTGAACTCTTGTGCTCATCTGCATCAGAACAAGTGAGGTGCCAAATCATATTCCCACAATATTTCTGTGAGTGTTACATCTGCTTCCTCATCAGCTTGTTCCATGGCATGGGGGATGCAGGGGAGGCAAAGTTCAGTGATTTACTAAATGGTTTACAGGGGAAATTCTGCCTGACAGTTGTGTGCTCTGCCCATTCATCCCTTCCCAAGACCCCAGCAGGACTAAGAGCCCCAGGAGTGCAGCCAAGGGCTGGGTTGTGTGACAGCTCTAGCGACCATTCATAGCAGAGCTGCACAGGGTAAGGGCTGCTTGGCTGTATTTGCCATCTCCCTTGCAATTCCCATTTAAAACAAAGTATTCCCTGGGTATCCAAAGTCTGAGAAACATTTGTAGAGACCTTTCCTCTATGGTGGTCAGCCCACCAGGGCCCTATTCCTGGGTAATTCCTCAGGCACCATGCCAGTGCAAATAAATACCCCATTCTGCCTGAGCAGGCTCCTGGTGATGTTTGCATAAGTGTCAAGAGCTACTCAGAGCCCATGGATGTGGAAAATCAGGGCCTGAGGGTTAGAAACTAAATGTAAAAAATGTCCCTACATACATAAACACACCCACACTGGACAGTGCTGTGAACTGTTTGACCACAGCCTTCAACAAGGGATGCAGCCTGAGATTTCATGCTGAGAATTACACAGCTCTCACTTAGAGAACGCCACAGGAGAAATTCTAAAGGAAGGCTTGGGAGGTTAGTAGCTACACTCTGTATGATTTGCTGGAAGATTGGACTCTGGTCAGTGCCCTTTGGCTTACCTTTTCCCCTTCTATTTTGCATCTCTTGAAACAACTTACCTTTCTCTCAAATTTCTCCCTCCACATTTTCACCTAAAACATAGCTACTACCATTAAAAGTTACATTCCACAACAATTAAATTTAAATTTTAAGATTAAAACATAAAAATTAGCAAATCTGGTGGGATTCAGGGGCACATGCAGTATTCAGGGAAGTACTTTTACTGGCCTGCAGTAAGAGCAAACTTGTCAAAGGTTGCAAGGGATTTTAATGACATTGAATTAATTAATTTTAAATCTTTACTCAATGAAATAACATTTATGAGACTGACTAGCAGTAGGGAGACGTTTGTCAGCTGTGCTTAAGTTGGCAGACTCTCTGTTACTATACATAGCCAGAGAGGCAGAAAGTAAACATCTTATAGGATTAGCAGCTATGTTCATAGCTGAGATGAAATTTGAACATTTCATTAGTATAAGATTAATTCTGACATTTCATAAAGCCAAAATGCAAACAATAAAATGTGTCTGATATAAATACAGTATGCAGCACTTACTCAGATAAAGTTCAAGAAGCGCAGCAGGTTTAGTGCCATGACAAAGGAAATACAGGAGGGTCATTTAAGGACCCAACTTCTGCTAAGCACTTCAGTGTATGCTTAATCCTGTAGGTATCAACTGGATGCTTTGTACTTATTAAAAGCAGAAAACAATACTAATAATCAGGAAACATGAAAATTTTCCATGGCTAGTTATCTAAGGATGCTGAGAACTACACCACCATCATCAAGGAACCCAATACCAAAAGTGATTAAATTTTATTTATTATGCTGTCTTCTTAGTTTGTGATATTCTGTAGCAACTACAGCTTGACTGGTGAGACTTCAGGGACATGACAATGTTATAATAGAAAATGCTTCATTACCTTGGCTAAGCACTACTTTTTAAGCCCCTTCCTGCTGCAATAGAGTGAAAGTAAATATATTCCCCTTCTCTATTCTCATATCATGATTATTCCTGGTTTTCATGTTTTACATGCTTTGCTGTGCTGATAGTAAATCGATACTAACTTTTTTTCATCTGTTAACTTTTATTACAAGTTTTATACCAGGAAACAGTCAAAACAGTTAAAAATCTTCCTTTCAAGATTGAAAAGATGTTAAAAAGAGGTTCAAGCAAGGCCCATCTCTAAAGCTGCAGCTGCATGTGCATTGCTTTATTCTATACTGGGCAAAGGTAAAAGCATTCATTCAAAGAAGTGAGCATTCACTAGATTAAACCTGCCATTAAAGGCCTCCACAAAGGAACACTGCACAGCCTTGCCCAACTAATCCATTGCTCAATAATTTCTGCTAGTAGAAAAAATTTTCTTCTGGTCTAGCCTGAATATTTTTGCAGCTGAAGTGTTGTGTTCACCTTGCTCAAGGAGAATTGATTAATTTCTATTTCTCTGCTGGGTAGCTATTTATAACTCACATAGCTATATCCAGATCTTATCATCATGCCTGTTTCACTCTTGCCTCTCCCAGACTGCCTTTCTTAAGTCAGAACACAAAATATCTTTCTTTGTTTCTTCACAGGTTGCACTTTCTAGACTACTGATTATTTTCATTTAGGTTCTCCAGAGAGGAAAGCTCTCAGCTTCAGCTCCAGCCCTGCCATTCCTCAGCAGACTTTCTGTAGTTTGTAGTCAATGCTCCTGTTCATACAGACCCAGTGTAAGAACAGCACAGCAGTGCCCACAGTAGAGCTCGCACGATCCAATGAACTGCTCCCCCCTTCTCTCTTCCTACAGCTGCTCATTCCTGCCTACTGCAGCATCTTAGCTTTATTCCCACAGAATTTAAAAGACCAGTTTATCAATAACATTTTGATCAGCTTAAATTATTGTTAAAAAGTGGTTTCTTATTAAAAAAAAAAACTTTATTTCCCTTTGTTAAGGACATTATCTTCCTAAAACTTCACTAAGCATCTGAGAGTGCACTAGAAGCAAAGCTTACACAGATTACAGAGACATGATGAAAGCTTAGAGGCTATAATTGTTCAAAAAGAATAATTTCCTTTTCAAAGGTAAACATAGCCTTGCAGACAAAGATAAGGCCAAGATGAACAATTAGATACGCAAGTCTGTGTTTCTGCTCATATCTCCTGATATCAAAGATTGCAGGAAAATTCAAAGTGTTTTCTTAAAATGTAAAAAAGAAATGAACAGGAAAAAGAGTAGGAGACTAGAAGGAGTCATACCAGAACTGCCAGCAGCTTTTAGAAAAGCTGTTTTCCTCAATGCCGGAAGTCTTTGAAACAGGAGATAACCAGCCATGAACTACAGCAGCCATTCAAAGCAGAAATAATTTTAAATGTTTACATTGTGTCCACTGGCCTTTCAAATGAAAGCATGCCAAATTCCATAATGTTATTTAATCACATCATTAACAGCCCATCTCTTGTAGGTAGAAAAGTATATTGTCAATATACACAGTGGGGATAGGAACAGTGTCATTGTCACCTATATGGTTTAAGTTCAGGTTTGAACTATTATTAACTCAAAGCTGCACTAAACCTAAAACAGCCTTTGAAATAAACACAGGCAGGAGCCATTCTTTCTCCTTTGGCATTACCAAATTTAAGGCAAAAGTCTATGCTTTATATAGTGCAAACTTCTCTTTTAGTAGAAAAGATACTTAGTGGACCAAAGAGAACCAGCCCTTTGGGCAAGAGGTACCAGGAGACACCTTTGACAATAATCTCCATTGTTATTCATTTTATTAAAATGGACTTTGCGGCTTAAGCAGAAGAAACAGCCATTGAAGTACTGTATAAATCACATAAGAACACTTTCTACCTTTCCTGGCTATTTAATAGCTTATAAATAGACAAAGCAAAAAGAAAGCAACTACCCTGTCAAAAGTTGCACAGGAGGGCTTTGGTGTAGCAGACATAGAAATACAAGAGTTCTGACTCCTGAATTACCTAAGGTTGCTCCTGTGGTTTCCAAACCCTGCAGTAAAATTTGACATTCTTTGCTTTAACACTCCCACTAATTATTTTTTTCAGATGCAAGAAGGTGAACTCAGCATCAGACAATGAAAAGTACACATTAAAGAGACCTGCTAGCTATGGCAATATGATGGACTTAGACTCTTCTAGCATTTTTTCCCCTATCAAAATACTTCTGCCACAGACCTACAGCTATCTCTGACTTGCTCGCTGTCACCAGACATTTTTGTGATACCAAGCTTGATTCTTTCCACCATGACTCAGGATATGACAGGGTGCAAGAGAAAGAGATTTCAGTTCTCTCTACAGTTAACAGAGGTACATCAGCAAACTCTGACCCAGCAGACAGGTCAGTGTCTGACCTTCTGGTGGAGTCAGTCAGTCTCCATTTACTCTTCTTCCAGCCTAATGTGAACAATTTCACAGCAGAAAAAAAAATACTCCCCTCCACCTAATCTCTTTTTATTTTCCCTAGTGGAGTCCATCTAGCTTACATCAAAGAGTTGGTCTCGTTAAACCATTGTTTTATAAATCTGCTAATATCTTTCCTATCCGTAATACAGAAGACACTGCTGATAGAAATATGTCAACAGGAAGACAAACAGGCAGCATTTGACATGCTATTAGTCTAGGTCTGGGTGGATAAATAAATCATAGATCACATATTCACAAGGGGGAAAACATTGTTTATTTCCACTGGATTTATTACGCACACATCTCCCATACAGCACGGTGACAAAACACACCCCACACAAAAGGATGTCACAATGTCCCCGAGAAAGGACTGTTGATGCAACCAGGACAAAGTATTGTCTCCTTAGAAAGGGCTTCAGTCTCTTGGGAATATATCACACTGGTCACACCAAATGAAGCCAGCTGGAAGTGTCCTTTAGCTATATCACTGTATATGGCAGGGTAATTCATTAAGACTGAATCATTCCTAAACACTGCATGTTTCTCTGGAAGTAATTTGCTCTATAAGTGCAACAAATAGTAAGTAATTCAACCCTTTCTTTAAAATATTGCAAATTTCCACACTATCCTTAGATGAAAAATACATGCTAATCCTAGTCTGATTCTGAATCAGGCCTACCCATCAATGAATCCCACCATCTCCTAACTGACAAAATATAAAATAACTTAATGATAGTTGTTAGCCATCTACCTACGTTTCAGCTCACCATGCTCTCCATAATAAATGATACTGATACTGCAAAACTGAACTCAATTTATTTTGGTGACACTTCCTAATTAAGAACAGCAAAAAAGAAACTACCTTGGCAATTGTCTCAGATGCAACCTTAACTGTAAAAAAAGCCGGGATTATAAAGTCAGCATCTCTTCTCTCTTAAAAGGGGTGATTTGCAATCAGGTCACCCAAAATCTAAGGAATAAAACACATACAGATGTGGAGTCTTCAGTTAAAAGAACTTCATAGCTAGAGTCTTTACTGGTGTAATAGACCATCAAAAAAAAATATTTACTTTGGGTTAGAAGTTTGTCATTACACAGGTCCCTGTAACCCACCAGTGCCATTCACTTTCAGACAGAGGGGAATGATTAAAAAATATCAAGAGCTCTTCTTTATCTTTCCAGAAGCAGTTACTTCAGAGGAAGTGTCTCAGATAGGTAAAAAATTTACCTTGATCTCTAGATAAATGCTGTGTGGAAGTATTCAGAGACAGAAGGTCATTTTGTTTAAAGGGCAAAGGTGCCTCTATGCCTAATGTACCATGTTCCAAAATCTACCTACAGCTCAGAGGACCAAGTATCAATAAAATACATTTTCAGTCTGTTTCTTCAGAAAACACAGCCCAGGGCAAAATGATGGTGTAATAGAAGAGAAGAAAATCCCTATTAAATCCATTTTAATTGTGAAAATAAGCTCTCTGGAGGATCAAAACACAGGACTGGTAAGAAAGCACAAATGTCTCTTCCTCCACTTCTTTCTTAGGGCAAACAAAGACTGATGAGAAGCCAGGCATCCTTCACAGTCCTGGTGGAAGAACAACTTTCATCTTGGTAATTAGGCAGCTGCAGGCAGAGGCACAGCAGAGCAGCACGACACAGACTGGCTGGCTCACAGGAGTCAGCCAGGTAATCTGCAGCCAGCCCTGCAGTGGGTAATGGAAGGGGCTTGCCACCGAGTGCAGGGAACCCCGGGCACTGTCTGTGCTGAGAGCCCCACAAGCTGCAGGCAGCCCTTCTCCTTTGTCTGAAACAGTCCCACACTGAGCTGGGCTTTGCTGCTGAGGGTCGGGGCTGGCTCACAAGGCAGCTCTCCGTGTGTTGGCTCTTCTCCAGCAATGGCAATTTCTGTTTAACTCTTTCTTTATTAGGGCTGGGTGAGGGAGCAGTGCCACAGTGCCACACTATTTTGGTGTGACCTCCTCCTGCTCACAGGCTCCTACTGTAACTAGCCAATGTTCATCACCATACTCATCTTTGGGGTCTCATTAATTGATAAATGGTTCAAAAGCCAGGGCTGCTGATCTCTGAACCCACTCATCATGAGAGAACATCTAATGAATAACTTTAATGGAACGCATTCAGCACTAGGTTACACCACAGACTGTCTTCCACAGCTTGAGCCTCACTTACCAGACTTGCTACATAGCTGCAATCACATATTGTTTCCCCTACTCTTTGACTGAATAAAAATATTTTTAAAGATACCACACCATGTCCTCCCCTCCCCCCCCAGAAAAAAAAAGAGGAAATACAAATCACTAACTTAAACCACAGCCTTCCAGGAAATATTAATGCTAAAATCATGGTAACTTTAGTTCCATAATTATTTCACTCAATGTCTGACCATTAGCCATCTGAAGCTTTCTCAGAAGGAGAAAGCTCACTGCAGGATCTGCTCACTGCAGGAAAAAGTATCCCTCATTTTTTTGTCTTAGCTATCATTAAACAACCCCAAAACTCAACTGCATCCCTCTAGGGAAAAATTAAAGGTGATTTTAAAATACATATTACAGGTAAAAGTTCACCTTTACAAACAAACGTGTGGATTTTTCCTAAGAAACTCTAAATAGAATCATACATTAATTATGTTATCAGGATTGATCCCTTACTGCAATTCAATAAAGATAACATAGCAAATTTTAACAAATTCAGCAAACTTCAAGGAAGATTCAAAGAACAGCTGCTTCATTCCTGCAATAGGAACCAATTAAAAACCTAGCACTAAAAAGAATTTTGAATGTATTGCTCTTGAATGAAACAATGTTTGAAGAAGGAAATGAATTTGTTTATGAGGCACATTGTTGGCTTTGCTGAGTTTTACTACCACAGTTTTCCTCCAAGAGGAAATATGTTATTAAACAAGAAAGAAGAAAGCGTATCTCAATCCCAGAAAAGCAGCCTAGTGTTAATGTCAGCAATGACATGGCAAGGCTTCTACCAGAGTTTTATTTGGTATTCTTAATTATGAATTCTCCAGAGCTTCCAAGACCAAATTTACATCCAAATTCCTTCCAAAATTTTGGGATTTTGATGTGAACTTATTACATATATCTGATTATTTTTTTTTTAACTTTAATTCTTTAGGGTTTGGACTGACATTTATTTGGGGCATTTTACAGAGCCTATAACAACACGGGCCAAACCCCACCAAAATACAAATAATAATTAATTCAGCATAGAAACCTGACCTTTTCATGTATGTTTTTGGAAGCTGCATTATCAGGTAGATCTGCCAAGAAACAGAACCACTGAAAATAGGTCTTACAAACTGTATACTAGAATCAGAAAATTATATTGTATGACCATGAACTACACAGTTAAGGAAGCATCAGTACTGCCTTAGTGGTTCCTAAAAGTAAAAAACTGAATTAGTGTGCCATCAGAGCTGTGCTATTATACCACAGAAGCACAGCACAAGGCTTCCAGCATTTCTCTGTTCCTGGCCTCAGACTCGTTCCAGTAAGACTGTGCCCTGCTGCTGCTGCTGCCTCTGCAGCTCTGACCCATTTTCTCCTTCTCCCTGTAGGGTCTGGAACAAAATTTTGCTGAGATCAATGCAGAAGAGGGAAGAAGGAATGAGGATAAGAGAAAATAAGGAAAAGTATAAGATATATAATATAAGAGTCATCGGTGGTCAATGTTAATTATTAATTGATTGAGAAAGAGAATACGGAAGTGCTGTCACTGCATTAAACCCTGATTATGCCTCCTTACAAACACACAGATCAAGAGCTGCAGGGATGAAACCCATAGGAAAGGGAGATGTTGAAGACAACTGCAGAAATTCTTTTTTGCAACTCCAAAAAAAAAAAGCAAACAACTTAGTCACTGACCTAGATGCTGGAAAGTATGGATAGTTTTGCTTTCAGTAGTCCTCTCTCTGATGAAGTTATTGACCATATCAACTTCACTTGGTTCTATCTTATTTGTTCTCTTCTAGTCTTGCTAAATCAGCATATACTGGCATAACTACGTAAACAATATTCCTTCAGTGTAGAGTTTGCCTTCCAATTTTGACCTAGGGTCTCCTAGAGCACAGCTCTGATGAAGAAAAGAAAAAGATGCAGGAAGAAGCTTCCCACTCTCAAACGACTCATGCTCCCATCCTCAAGCTCTGTCATGGTTTCCTCCCTACTTGTTAATTTATCTGAAGGGCTCCTGTGCTAACTGGAGATCAGAGCCCAGCAAATACACTCACCTATTCCTTCTTCCAGCCTAAATAAACCAGCCAGCTCTTAGCTGCCAGCACACAGAGTTCTAACAAAGCGGTACCTACCCCTATCTTCTTTTTTCTATTTTTTAACTCTCTGATAAAGAAAAACAAGACAAGAAAACGGAGAAGCCATGTTGCTCAACTCCCTCTGAAAGTTTCGAGCGCAGCTCCACTCACATCAGAGTGCCTCAGCTCAGAGCCCTGACTGGAAGGACTCAGACCCCAGGCTGGAGCTGGACTGGGGCAAACCACACTGCCGTGGGGCCCAGCTGCAGCAGTGAGTTCCACACCCCTTCCCCAGAAGACCCACAAACTGCTGGAGAGGTGCAGAAGGTGGGAATGAAACAGGCCCATTGACTTCCTGCTGCAGTGCGTATGGAAGCTGAAGGCTGATCCTCACCCAAAATAATATTGAACGATAGCCTGCCGGTGAGATTGCAGCAGCATAAAAGTCTGAAAGCGTGAGATATTTTTATATCTTGAGGATACATTTGAAGGTTCCATTTTTCCTTCAGAATATAACGTCTCACAAAGACTGGCTCATGGTGAATAATCCAGTATTGCTATTATTTTAGTACATAAACAAAAACTTCATGTTTAGCTGGCCAAAGTAACACCATATATTTAATTACATAATTTTATGTTTAGACACTTCTATGGTTATGTTTGCTGAAATGCAAGAAAAATAATTTGATTAAGAGCAGCTTGAAAACTAAATAATCACAGCAAGGAAGAATAACTGCATGTTTACCTGCTGATTGCATCTCAGCTCATATATTTGAAATGAAGTAAGAAACAACTGATTCTTCTAATCTATGTCTAGCTTCAAAATCAGAATTTTCAGTCCCCTTTCTTTTGCATCAAAGATTCCTTCCTGCTAAGGACAAAACACAACCAGACAAAATTTCTATTAGCTTCAGCAGATCTGCATGGAATTAGTAGGTCACAAAAGTTCCAGTTCCTGGAAGTGACAGAGGATGTCTGGCGTGCTTAGCGGGTGGCTGTCAGGGGAATGTCACAGGCAGAGCCATGTTCTAATATCAGTTCTTTTATTCATTTGCACCACAGCAAAATCTCAACTAAAACATTATCTTAACAACGTTTCCTAAAACTTTGATTGCTTGACTTTGCATCCAGAACTGACCTTTAGCATTGCTATTCACAGTATATATTCTCAAGTACATGCTTTAAATCAGCATATTTGCTGCACCATGTAGTAAGTTTGGCTCTTCCTCATTTTCAAAGGAGGAATCTCTAATTTCTGTGGGCAGCTACTGAGCTGTAGTCTTTTTGGAGGTCTGCAGTGTTTGACTGGAACAAGAGCCCAGCCCCAAGGTGAGACGCGGCCCCGGTGCCGGGAGGCTCTGCAGAGCAGCCGGAGCAGCAGCCGGAGCAGCAGCAGCAGCAGCCGGAGCAGCAGCCGGAGCAGCAGCCGGCAGCAGCGAGCAGCAGCAGCGCGAGCAGCAGCCGGAGCAGCAGCAGCAGCAGCAGCAGCCGGAGCAGCAGCCGGAGCAGCAGCAGCAGCAGCAGCAGCAGCAGCAGCGGAGCAGCAGCCGGAGCAGCAGCCGGAGCAGCAGCCGGAGCAGCAGCCGGAGCAGCAGTGCCGGGCGCTGCCGCTGCCTGCCGAGGCCGGGGAGCACTTCCAGCAGGTGGAGCTTCAGGGCAGCCCAAAAGGCCTCTCGGCTTTCCTGCCGCGGATTCCCGGAGTGCTGCTCCCACCGCATCCCCCGGCCAGCCGGGCAAGGCTTCCCGCCGCAAGCGCAGAGCGCTCGGAGCCGAGCACCGGCACGATTTTCCCTGCAAGCAGCAAACGAAGCCACTCTGGGCGAACACGAGCCCTCCCCGGGGCACCTGGTGCTCCCGCCCGGCGGGACACAGGGAACGCGCCCGGCTCCAGCCGCCTCTGCCCTTCCTCGGGAGCCCTGGAGCACATGGCCAGTTTGATGTATGCACACCCAAAGCGCACGAGTCATGCAAGTCTGAGTTCGCTTCGCTAGAGGTGCACCTAAAGCAATAATTCAAGTCTTTTTTAATATATCTCTTCATTCTTTGCAAAGTAAGGTTAATTCCTAATAAAACTATTTGTGCTGAGTTCGGAAATGGAATTAGGAGTTAAGTGAGTAACAACAGGGAAACCCTGTCTTCTACTACCCTGCAGTATTTCCAGCTATATTAAATACATACAAAAGTTTATTTGAAGGTGCTCTCACCTTGCAAAGTTTTCCTCTGACTTTTGAAAAAACACTTTTAACTAGAAAAGTATATTGTTCTTCATTTTACAGCCTCCTCCTCCTCCAGTACCACTGCATTCGTTAATGTTCAGGCACTGGGTGTCTCCAGAAGGACTTTATTGTCTCCTACATTACTGGTCAACATTTTGGGCTAGCCTGTTTCTTTTAACACACATGCACATGCACACTGCACTCCAAAAAACTCAGCTGCTTGGTCTAATGTGGTTGTTAGGGTGAAGCCTTCCCTTTGAATCCTTGAGCTGACCAGCAGAGGTAGATACAGGTCCTGTGAGTGAGCCCTGTAGGTCACCTGTGGGTTTCAGTGATGAATGACTGTAGATGCACAAATTAACACAGTGGCTAAACGTAATTTTCTGTTTCTCACATAGAAAATGCAACCCCTCCTTCACGTCCCCCAACACTCCCCAGGGTTCTGTTGATTTGGAAATTCATTGCCACTGTACTCAGAGAGATCGAGCGTCCATAGTCCCTACCGTATTTAGGACATAAAAGTTAACTTGTTTTACTTAGAGTCGCTTTTTTCCAAGTCCACCTTCCTTCAATTCAGCTTCTTGCTTCTAACCTTTCAGCTTATCAGCATTGATTTATTTAATATAAAGTAGTGAGGTTACCTTAGATCAATTATACCTCTTTTTCTGTGCAATTTCCAATGCTTAATACATCTGTTACTGCTCAGCCGCAGGGACAACTTGTCCAGCTGGATCCTAAATTATTTCAATCCTTAATTCAATTGTATTTTTGCCACAGCCCAGCCAATGAGCATAATTCTTTTATGGCTAAGAAGCCTCTTTAGAAATAATCCAATAGCCCATATTAAAATATAGGTCATTGTGAAAACTGCCAAGTGCCTGACTTGTCATAACTTTGAGGACAGGCTCTGAGTCTCCTTTGGCATTGCTGATTCTTTCAGTGCTTGGAGGCTTAATTTTAAAACAATCAGCTCAACAAAAACAATTTACTTAGAACTGTCCAAACTACTCAATGTTAGCTGGGAAGCTAAATTGCTACTTGGTGCTGCACTTGGATAAATGCTACAACTAAGGGGAGCTGGAGGTTTCCAAGTACTAAATCAGTTCACAACTTGATGTGCCTGTTGCTATAGAACTGCAAGGGTTTTAGACAGTAAAAGCAAGTAAAACCCACTCAAACCTATACATACGGTGAAGACACCTGTAAGATGAATGTAAAAACTTCCAGAAGACAAAACATACAAAAAGTTCTTAAGCTTTGTGGAGAAAGTATTTTTCACTCTTCAATACCTATTACGAGACTTGAATCCTCTCAAAGGTTTATATTTTTAAAGATCCACTTTCTCCTTAAGAGAAATTAATAATTGGTCCTTCTCAGTGTTTTTGAGAAGACTATTTTTAATTAGCTACTGGATTTTTGTCTTTTTGTCTCAAAGACATGGAATAACAGTATCAAAACCTTAAGGAAATAAGTTTCCTTAGGACCACTAACAGCCACAATGGTCCTTTCTCTCAAATAAGAGTGATGGAAAGCTCATTGCTTCTAGGTAGATAAGATAATCTTTTTTCTGTCCTTATGGATGTCCAGCACCTAGCACAACAGAATTTTGATTTAGATATAACCACAGTATAAACATTGGGCAACTGTAGTGTGAACCTCTGCTTGCACACCTTCTCTTAGTGAAAAAAACAACTTTATTTAGCATAATTTGATTGTTTCTGAGTACTCTTAGAAAATGAGAATTCTCAAAAATGAGGAAAATATATGTGAGGCTTTCATTTCCACATCTCCTTTCCACATATCATTCTCACTGGCCACAGATAGTTCTGTTTCTGTACCAAAGGAAGAAATTTGATCATAAATATTAGGCCCAGTAGAAAGCACCAACCATTAATAATTTAAATGTTTTCACTCTTTGTTTGGACTTTATTGTAATCAGTGAAATCAGCTGGTTTTGCACATGGAAAAAGAATTCATCCTATTCTGACTTCAGATACAGGTGTATAATCCCTCTTAAACTAAAGGAGGCTACATAAAGATTGGCTTTGAATGTTCAATGATCAGTAGAGTACACAGTAAACACAAGATCAGTAGCCTGTATTAAGGTACTTATTTTTAGTTAAGCAAGATATCAAGCTCATTCTCAGTCTTTTTTTGCGGCCTGCACAATTGGACATATTTTATTTCCTGTACAAGCAACAATATCAGCAAGAGACTGGCAGCAAAAGAAAGGACAGGTCCTCCCAGCAAGTAAGAACAGATTGCTTCTGGCTTTTTGTTTAGTATTTTCAACAGGAGGAAAATAATACCCAGCACCTTGCCATCAGCAGTGCAGTGAAAAAATCATCTTAGGATCCTATGAAAGTCAGCAAATGTTTATATCACTAGATATTTTGAGTCATCTCTTAGTCTAGCTTTGGACATCAAGCAAGGTGTCTTGTTCAAGGTCTGCAGATGACAGAAATGATGAAGAAGTTTACAAAAACCTTGATTTAGGCAGATGCAAATAATGCCATGACCACATGGAGTTCCCAAGTTAAAATACTTTTCACGACTTCTACCCACAGGTGTATAAGCACAGAAAACTCCTACATGCGAAACCAGCTTCCCAAAGGAAGACACATCAATCTGGTACCTTTTTTCTCATAACTGCCTTTTATAAAAGCAAGGAAAATGGGGTAGATATTAATCTATCACGACTTTACAAAAGTAGCTGTTACAATGACATTTGTAATTGTTAGTCTGAGTAGAAGATATGGAGATAAATAGAATTATTAAGACAGGAAAGGAACTGACTAAAGAGGATATAATACTATGTTGTGCTATAAGGGTAATTATAGGCTTGGAGTGAGATTACGCATCTTGAAAGATCTGTTAGTGGAAACGATCTTATTAAATATTTGCATTAATAATATGCACCCAAAGTTTATGTTTGCTAATGAAATTTGGAAATGATGAAGTTGGCAGGCAACATTTAATCAGTGAAGAATGGGACTCACACAGGGAAAAAAAGGAAACCTAGCATAACAGAGATAGGATGGAAGCAAACAGAATAAAATGGTAAACCTTTAGTAGAGATGTGAAAAAGGCAGGCGAGATCCCCTTCTCATTAAAGTCTTGGCTGATAGACCTGGGAATTATTACTATTTTGCTAAATGTTGGTAAGAGTTCACGGAAAATCTAGGCAATTTTTGCTCAAGAAAATTTTATTCCAAGCAGAAAAGAGAAAGATTACACAGAAATATAACCTGGTGAACCCAGAGGAAGAACTACAGCAGAGCCAACTGTACTGCTTCTCCTAGAGTTCAAAGAAGAGACAAGGTCAGTGTGTGCCCTTGATCCCTTTTGGACCCTGCACCCACCTCTCTCTTGCACAAGCCAAGATAAGGGAAGAGGATGGAGTGCACCTCATGCACAGACTGGAACTGGGAGTGCTCCCAGATCCACCCCACTTATGCAGCTTTGCAAATTGCTCATACAAGTATCTCCGAGACAGAATAAACCTGGTGCTAAAGCAGCAACAGGAGCAAACGATCCAAAACAGGTAGCAAGAAAGAATAAAGTGAAGCTGAAATTTAACTGCTGTGTGAAATGTTCCAAAGGAGATTTAAACCTCTAAAATACACTCAAAGTGCTAAAAAACTGGAAAGAGGTCAAAGGGAGGTGAAAAAGTTATGCCTGTAGAGAAGGGACAGTGGTGTAATTATAAGGGGTAAAACTCACGGACTTCAACGTCATGCTCTCCACACACACACGCATTCTATACATTATAAAATTATAAAGATACCATAGAATAGCCTGCTTGGGTGACACTGATGGTCTCATGAAGGTTATCTGATGCCAGAGGTATAGATAATTCCAGGTAAAAAGAGCTTTGAAAGTGTATACTTGTGACAACCTCAAGCAATTTGATAAGGAAGTCACAGAAGCTTCTATCATGAGAAATGGGGAGAAGCCTTGTCTTCCCCTAGAACTTGGCATTCTTACATGAACAGAATACCAAAATACTGTGAAGTGTTTCTGTAATATTTATGTTCAGTCTGAAGACAGCTTGTAACATGACAGACACCGTCAAAATGCAGGGTCAGACCAACCCAAGCCCTTCTCAGTGTAAGAGATGCATTTCTTTAGCCCTAGGGAAGACACACTATGGCAGCAGCCTGCTAACAATAAAACACAGAAGTTTTGAATACTAAATAAACATTACATTTGGAATGGCATTGTGATTTTAGAGACACTGTGAAGCAAACCGCCCAACCCACTCTTAAAAGTCCAAGAAGCTGGGGCCGATATACCCACTGTCATTAAAAGATGCCCAGTACAGTCTATGGCATGGCATCCTTTATCTGCTAACCTAGAAAGATGGGCACCCCTGCCAATGCCATGTTCCTATCACTGTGAAATCCTTTTAACATTGATTTAGTCAGAAGGCTTTGTTCCCAGTTCCTGCAGCAATTGGCTATTCCTCAAGTTTCTTCTATTACAGAAAAACCAAACTTAACTTCATTCAACTTATGCACTTTGTTTGAAAAATGTTTAGTCTTTCAGTGCTGGTGAGCCTCAAGGCCAGAATGAGTTTCTCTGGATATACTAGGACATGAAAGTAAATACTTGGTGTATTTATCCATTGCCCCTTTTACTCCTTTCATTGTATCTTGGATTATAGTAAGAAACTGGTGTCCCAAGTTTTCAAGTCCAAAACAACTTTGTCATACAAATCTACTCATAAAAAAATCCCAAACTCCAAGTCTTTAGTTCCCATTGCATTCACTGCTTTGATAGTTAGAACTCTTTTCATTTCCCCACCAAATTTATTTATTCTTTTGGTTTAAATAGTGGTGGTTTGTTTTTGTTTTTTTTTTCAGTGACATTTACCTCAATTTAAACAATTATATCCTCTCTTAGTTACTGTTTTCTTTGGCTCAACTGCCAAGCTCTTGCACAAAGGCTATGAGACACTTCATGAAGCAAGACTCATAGATTCACCAGCTGTAAAGTGCAATTTCCAGTGAACACTGTTTGATATCACCCTTCTCAGAAGATATTCCCAGGTTCATAGGAAGGACTGTAGGCAACTCCTGTAGTTCTGTAGTCAGTGGCAGAGGTTTTTGCTGCCAGCACTGGAGAATTCAAACCCTGCTGCCAACAAGCAAGTGAGCCTTCACATCACCAGCAAATGGAGCTCTGAAAGCACACAATTGTGTGTGAAATAAACAATTGTTGTTCATTGGGTTTTTTTCTTCCTAGACACTAATGCGTAAGTGACAGCCTCAGTTTACTGTTACAGCACATAGTATATTCTTCCACACATTGCAAGGAATGACAGAGAAGAATTTGAATAACTGACTAACCTAGCAATACCTGACTGTTTTCTGAAGTAAATTACAACCTATTTCCCAGCCAACAGTGGCATACCACTAACACCCTGCCATCTTGCCTGGCCCCATTGAGGCTTCTAAATACAATATTCTCTTCTCTGACTTCAACTCTACCCACTGTCAGGCTACATTAGGCATAACAAGATCCAGACAGATTCAAGATTAAGCAACTTTTTCATAAAATCCAATTGAGGACTTTCTTACCTTGAGGGTGTAGCGGATATTACATTAGCCAGATTGTGAACACTTTCCATGCAAGAACTAAAGGCATATATATATTATATATATATATGCAGAGTGACTTAATTCTCTTAAGAAATACGCGGGGGCTTTCTAGATTCCTCCCACCATAGACATCATGAATAAACTCAGCTAACTGAGACTTTGTGGGAAAAAGGGTGTTCCTTAGCAAGGCCTTATTTTTCCAGAACCAATACGGGAGTGCTGCTGTCTAGCGTAGGAAGTCTGTGCAGATCATTAAGGCAGTAATAGTCACGTGGAGAGAGAGGAACCAGGTTTAAAAAGCTCTTTACTGGCTAGGCTGCATCCTCAGCTCCCAGAGAGACTGCAGTCCTTGAGTGGTGGAACCAAGAAGGAGCAATCCCCCTTCAGTCATCTTCCCCCTCCCCATAGCTACCAGGGAATGGGACAGAGACACCCCCAGTGCTGTCTGGTGAGTTTGAGAACAAAATGCCTTCAGGGTTGTGCAGCTGAGAGCAGATGCTGCCTTAATGTCCGAAACAGAGCACGTCCTTAATTTGCTGTGGGAGAATGGGGGTGCAGACTCACTTAAACTCAGGCGAGCTGGGCATATTTGGGGGCAGTGCATGGACCATGGTTTGTATCTGGTGTATTTGGTGCACATACTGCAGTGACTGATGGGTGGTAAGAGGAGGAGGAGGCAGCAGCTCAGCTGTGCACAATCCTGATCCTGTGGGCTGCAGTGCACAGGAAAACAGCAACTGCCCATAGGGCATTATGGGATAGTCATACAGACTTACAGCATGTATAGCATGGAGTGTCAAAAAGAAGAGAAAAAGGTCTTGTGTGGTGTATGGAAAGAGATGAGGACAGGAAATCACAGAGTAACCAGAAGAGAACGCATGAGCTGCATAGTCTAAGCACCTAAGTGCTCTGGAACAGTATATCTATTACTCAAATACTTCACCCAAATAAAAGCTTTAGGATTCAACTTAGAGCTTGGATGTTGGAGCTTGAACCAAGCGTTCTTCATGAAGGCATAAAATCTGTATATTGTCACTAGCTGTCTTGCTAGCATCTTTTTAGTCTGTGGCCTAAAGAGAGATGGGGAGGATGCCAATATGTGAGCTTTAACTCTGAGGTGATATTCTTTTTCACATTCCAAGTTTGCAGAAAAATCTGGTATTCTTTATGAACTCTGACTAGTGCCTCTTTATGTATTACAATATATGTAGTAATGTTTTATCAGCCCTAGCAGAGTAAATAAGTACGGTAGGCTGTAACACCTTCAAGAATCCTCTGTGACTTGACCAGCTCTCACTGATGCCAGGCAGAAGGGAAACTATTTAATACTGGGGAGGGAGAGCTGGTTTCTGTCTTTCGTGGACGAATTTTATTCCCTTAACTGACACGGAAGGTAGAGTTACTATTCACAGCTGTAACAAGAAGAGTCCCTGAAAACCTCTTTCTGCAGCCGTATTTAGCCAACTTCTTGCACCAATCACTGTTCTGCCAGATAATTCTCTGCCCATTTTACATGTAAAACACTCGGGTTCCTTTTGGAATAGCAGCAAATAGCTAATGTCCCACTAATGCCTCAACCTGACAACTGAATTCTACCAGCCTCACGCTTGCCGTGAAAGAGAAAGCTGGGCATCCATCAGCCCTGGCATAGGAGCGTTAGCAGTGTCCAGCTCTGCCATGCAGCCTGCATCCCACTGGGTTCTGATGTCAAAAGTCAAAAAATTCCGCTGTTTAACTAAAGCCACACTAGCGGATAGGGGAGATCAGCCGAGAAAGAAGGGAAGCGGGCAATCCAAGCAGGCTCTACCTGTTGCCTGCTAACGGCAATTTCAGCTGGCTCGACTAGGGATGCGCGGTGTGCCTGGCGAGAAACAGCCGCTCCGAGCGCGCCGTGGACTGCGGCAGGACGGAGCCGACCTGAGTAACTCGCCGGGGAGCCAGGGGCAGCGCGGGCTCCCGGGGCTGCAGGGCTCCGGGCCGCGGGGGGCTCGGCTCTGCGGGCCGCGGGTCGGAGCTGGCGGGGCCGGGCGGCGGCCCCAGGTGCGGCCGCTCCCCGCGGCAGAAGGCGCGGGCAGCCCCGCTCCCCGGGGGCGCCCCGGTCCCCCCTCTCCCGCCTCATTTGCATGGCTCTTATTACGGCCGTGCCTCGCGCCCGCCGCGCTGACACCGCCGGGCTGAGCGCGGAGTCGCCTCCAGCGGGAAGCGCACTTCCGTTATCTGCGCTCCCGCGCCCCCTCCTCAGCTCGCTGTCTCTGGATGTTTAAGGCGAGGATGAACAAACAGGTCCAGCCCGAGCGCAAAGTGTCGGTGGTGGCCCCCTTGCCGGACCGCGCGGGGCCGCCGCCGCCGCCGAAGAAGGACGTGGAGCTGATCCTGGTGAAGGAGCACAACGGGGTGCAGTACACCAGCAGCAGCCTCCTGCCCGCCGCCCCCGCGCCGCGCTACGGCACCCAGGACAGGGAGACCTGGGGCAAGAAGATCGACTTCCTCCTCTCCGTCATCGGCTTCGCCGTGGACCTGGCCAACGTCTGGCGATTTCCATACCTCTGCTACAAAAATGGAGGGGGTAAGAGAACCGCTTGCGAGGTGTTTTTCCCCGGTCCCGCAGCCCCGAGCCGCCCCGCCGCGAGGGCGGCATCCCGCTCGTCCTGGCGGAGTTTCTGGCGCAAAGCCGGGAGCCGGGGCTCACCCCGCGGGGCCGGGCGCCGTGCCGGATGGCCAAGGCAGGAGCGGCGGCCCCGCCGCGCTGCCCGGCGCTGGCCGCTCCTCCCGGGCAGCGGGGACCCGCCGCGGCCCCGCTCAGCCCCTGCCCGGGAACCATCGCTCGCACGCTCCTCGAAGTTTAACTTAGTTTTTGAGTACAGGCGTGTTTGCCTTCTGCTGCCACTCCAGGCTGCTTAACACTCTTTTTTCGTTCGCAAAAAATAGCACCAAGAAGGTGGGGGGGGGGGGGGGGGGGGGGGGGGAGAGGCCAAACCAAAAACACAAAAGCAGAAAAACAGAATCTAGAAGAGCAAGCGCCAGACCACTGAAAGGTTTACTAGGGGCAGTTTTAATGTAGGACCGTGATTTCTGCCCTCTCTTCTGCACTATGGGGGTTCTCCCCTCCTCCAAAGTAGGTAGGACACTTGTTACAAACAAAATCTCACCTCCTGCACAGTTTGGCAATGACAACAACAAAAAATTACACACAGTAACTATAGTTGGCTCGGATTGTCTGGCATGTCTTCAGTAAGACCTTAACTCCATCATCCTCTTTCATCTCCCTGAAGTACACTGTGCTGTCAGTGATGACTCCAGACTGTTTTGGAGTAACACCATCTGCAAGCCGGGCAGGTGCCTGGGGTGCTTTCAAATCACACACTGAAAGAACAGACCCTGCCTGGCAGATGGAGAACTGTGTGTGAACGGTGAGCCATGCAGATAGAACCGACAGAGAGAAAGCACTTTCTGAAAGATAGTTATGTGTCTATAGAGTGATGGTGTGGTTGCCTGGTGATAAAGGCTAATAGTTCACACTTGTAGCATAAAATAATTGCTTTCTGTGAAAATAGGAATGCAGGATGAATGGGAAAATGCCTATCAAATAACATGGAATTGTACCTGTCCTTAGAACTTATAGGATACTGGTGCTAATGAAACACTCGGTCGAGCTTGGTACCTCCAAAACTTCTGAGAGGAGTCAGAAAACCTCTCTGATCACCACCCAGACAGACTGAAGAAAGTAGTTAGTACTGAAAAATAATCTCCATCCTTATTTCGTTGCATCCAAAAATGCTCCTAGCCATTCACACTAGAGCAGCACAATGCATCAGAACTCAGCAGGCTCCTGCCGTGTCAGGTGCAGGTGTGGCAGCAGCATCACTCATAGCACTCAGGACAGATGCACCATTGCCACATCTCCATGTCATCTAGCAATTTTCAGGAAAAGAGATATATTCTCCTAGCTCACATTGCACAAGGTGACACCCAGAGTGCCTGAACTCTTTTCTATTGTAATTTGGGTCACTTAATTTCCTATCCTGCTTCCTTCATAATTTACTGCCAGCTCAGGCACAGAAGGTAACAGTCTGCAACTTTTGTGTTTTATTTAGCCACCATGTATTATATTATGTCAGTTCACAGCTAGAAAAAACTGGGTCTTCATTAGCATCTTCTGATTCAAATACTTCCAAATGGCAGTGAAGAACAAGCCAACAGCTACAAGAGGCACGTTTCAATAAAAAGTTTCCAGTAATTCTTCCATATCATCAAAGTAAAATCAGACCTTTAACAACAAAGGTAGAGAGGCCCTTTGCTACCAAAGTCTACAGAATGGCCAAGAACTGTTTACTGATACAGAGACCAAACACTCTGATATCTTAAATTTTTTCTGTCTATTGCCTCTTATGTTGGACATAAATACCAGTTTTAGTCAGCAGAAACTCCTGCAAGAGTTTCAGCTCTAAAAGTACTTTACTGAATTTCAAGCCAACTCAGTCCCTACTTTCTTTCCAACTGTGTTTGGGAGCTTGTTTGCTTTATGCATAAATTTTCCTACAAGAGCAGAAAACATAAGACAACAGGCAGAGCTGTAGGATATTGCTGGATTTTGTTGAGATCTTTCCAGTCATAAATCGTGGATATTCTTAAATATCAGCCCCCACACTCCCAATGAGGGAACCTTTCTAGCACTGATTTAATTTTTGCTGCCTCAAAAGGATAACACAATGGGTTTCATATAATTGTTATGAATCCCCATGCAGAAGTTGGTATGTGGGTATAGACATGGGGAAAACTTAATTTCACTATCTTAGAAGTTTTTCTGGACTGCTGAGCAAACTAAAGGGATGAAATCAGAAGTCATTTTATACTTGCCTAGCATGTTCAGACTTAACCTATTAAAAAATTTACAGGAAGCTCACACTAGGATTACAGTTTGCCTTTTGATATTTATATGGAACTGCTAGGTAAAGAAGAAACCAACAGAACAGATTAAACTTGAATTGGATGGTATGTATAAAGTAAAGAAGTGGAAGGCAAAAGGTTTCCTTACCTCTTCCTCCTGCAGTTTCTCAGTAAGCCTCAGTAATGATTCAGCCTCAGTTAATTAATAGAGCTGCCTTTGGACAGAGGTGTGGGTTATGAACATATTATCAACTGATTGATACAAAATACTCAACGGAAGCACCTTATAATGCCCTAAGTCCTGGGTCAGCATAGCTTGTGCCACCTAACAAAAAGGCATTCTGCTATCCTACCAAAAGCTACACCCACAAAGGTTCTACTAATGTTCATAGAAGTTGAACTACAACATCAAGGACCTAGAAGTGGTAGAAAATGGCATCTTCCTCTAAATTTAAAAAATATTAAAGTTAGGTAGTTGGCATATGGACTATGTCCTTAAGCTAACTATGATTAATTCAAGATGCCTGAAGACACAGTAAGGCCCTTTCCATGCTTGTGAAAATAGGTGGCTCTCAAGAAAGCATGGAAACTTACAAGAACTGAGAAGGAAAATATAAACATACACTGTATTCCCCCATTCAAAGTCGAATTTTACAAGGACATGGATGTATATACACCCCCTTTTTTTTTTACTAACCAAGTCCTGCAGTTTCTTTCTTTGATAAACTCCAGGGAAATTTTCTAGGGAAAAAATACAGACATGGAGGCTTTTGGGTTAGATCTGGAAGTTCCACTTATACGAAACTCTTACAGTTTACTTTAGTGAGTTTTACTTACACAAGGCATACACCACCCAGTGGCAGCTATACAAACTTTTTGTTAGGTAACTTTGGAGACAGCATTGGTGGTGGCAACAAAAAGAAACATCTGTATTTTAACAAGCTCCCAGTAACAAAAAAGCTAGAGAGTAAGAAGCATCCAGCAGAACTAAAACACTGAATGAATATCCAGAAACATCTGTGTTTTGGGAGTAGCCTGCTGAGAGACCCCAATGGGACTTCTGCACAAAGATAGATGGCAGAATGTAACCCTTCTGTAAACAACTGTAATTTTTGGAATCATTCTCCTGCTATTAAAAAAAATTCCCAGTCTTTAGTAAGATCTAAAAATCTAGAGCATTTATTTTTCTATATCAGTTACCTACTTTCATAGGACTTGCCTGCCTTACAAGGGCAGGGACAGTTGCAGTGGCTGTATTGTAATATGAAACGTGCCACAGAAAGCTTACAGGACAGTTTAGTATGGACAGACTGGAGGAGTTCTTGCCCTCACTGACTTCTTGGAAGCAGGATATGTCCACTGTGTGCTCTAAAGTATTTATCAGGTGATAGGGTAGGCTCTGAACAGGTGGGGAAAATCTTCAAGCTCCCACTAAGTAGATAGGGCAACACTCCAAAAGGGAGAATTCTCAAACATCACCTTGTCAGTCCAGCTGATCAAAAAAGACCACAATTTACATGTATGTGACTGCTGCTCACAGCACAGTGGAAAAAGCACTGTTTACAGCAGATGGAATACTTTTTGTGCAGTGCATTTGTGAGAACTGCAAAGAGCAGGGCTTGTCACTGGAGAAATCTTCAACTATGGTCATTTCTACTGGCTAATCTTATAAGAGCCATATCCTTATTATAAGCTTTCCAGCAAGAGCACTTTTTAAAAACTATTTTTAAGAAAAAGATTCCCGAGCTGCATAATCCTCTCTGTAAGTGGTCAACATCAATGTAGTCCAAAGAATTCAAATAACAAAACCAACAGTTTAATTGCTCCTCAGCTCTACAAGAGGCTGTGGCAAATTAAAGAAGAAGACTACTGTTAAAATTATACTCCCATCAAACTGGGCAAAGATTTACCCTGATATTCGGATTATATCTGAAATTTTACTGATGCCAAATGAAGTTGAGTAATGCCTACTATGATTAACTGATGTGCTCACAGTGGGGGAGGATGATGCTCAGTCTTAGTTAACAAGCTATTGTAGTTTTTGTACAAGACACTTTCAGTATTAATGTTCATTTTTGTTTCCTGTTCCTGCATAGTCATAGGCAGAATTAATATTTCCCCCTGAAATTTGGGGAAAATTAATTTACCAACATAAAGTACTTCTTTTGTGAGCCAAAGTGTTTATTTGCAAGGTCAGTCATGTTCAGACTACTCATTAGGAAGCATGTAATTGTCAGATTAGTCACTGGAGACTTACTGTGTCATAAGAATCAGATTAAGTTTTTAATGAATTTAAGAATAGTGGAAGATAAATATTTTAACATGACTCTAGCTGTCATAATACACACTTTAAATCTCCCCTGCAGCATTATTTTAAAGTGTTGTTAGACCACAGTATTTCCAGAAGAAATTGTTTGCTTCAACAAAGTTTGCCAGCAATCAACACACTTCAGCAGTATCTTACAATTTATCCTAATGCTCCCTGCCCTAGTCATAGTTCCATCAGCTGTAATGCAGGACTGAGCAATCCACGGCACCAAAGACAGCATAAACCAGACCCAAATATCCCTGAAGAGGCCCAGCACAAAGTCAGGAGCCCAGAGCTGCCGGGCACCGAGAAGGGTGCGATGGAGCTGTCACCTCCAGGGAGCTGGGAGCTTGGCCACCGCCCCAGCTCACCGAGAGCAAACCCTGCTGCTGGCAGCACCTCCCTGTCTTCTACAACACTCTGCCTCCTCAGTTTTGCTAAGTGTCTGCCACCAAATTTAATCACTATTTTGGGGAAGAATATAACCTGACACTTTACAGTTCAAAGGTGGATGACCTTTGCCTTACAATATCAGAGTTTATATTTCAAAATAGCATTGATGACGATAATAATAAATCAACTTTGAAGTAATCTCACTGCAAAGCCTACGCCAAGAGTTTGACTCATCAGTCAATCAAAGCTCAGATGCAAATCTAGTGATTTTGGTTTCCTAAAAAGGGGTTTTCAGTTCCCATTAGCACATCAAACCACTGACCTCAGATAGGTTAAACTGTTATGCTGATCTCTTCGCTACGGCCATGAGCTCCGGGTTCTCAGCCATAGCGTGACATTAGGGACAATGCTCAGCTGTGTGGTGTGGTAGCACCTCCTTCCCCAGATCCAGAGTCAGTGTCCAGCTCATAGATGCTCTCCTCCTTTCCCCACACCACCTATTCTCTTTCCTTTCCTTGATCAGCCACTAATCACCTGGTGCATGCAGGACATGAATTCACCCAAGCTCTTCATCGCCAGAGCTTCTCTTAAAATTCCCTGTTCTGTTCTACATGTCCTGTTGGCTCCACAAAATAAATCTCCAGAACAGGAATTTCTGCAGGGTTATAAGCTACTGTATCATTTAACTACTACATATGAGGTATTAAGAATAGCTGAGAGGGAAGAGCTGAATCTCTCACCCAAATATTTCATCAGTTGTAAAGTTCCAGTTCCTGACTCTGAGGTATGATACCATGAAATAGTGTGTAAGTGGCACACTATATAGACTCTCAGCTAAATACCTGTGCAGAGATTTTATTTGTCCCTGAACAATTCTAGCAACTCTTAGCTTGAAAAATTTACAAAGGTATAGAGATACACCAGCATAGAAAGGTTCTAGATGAGATCCATAATATTTAGCTTGATGTTACACTGTAAGAAGACCATCCTGTGGCTAATTCAGGGCAAGTATTGAGATCTAAAGGGTGTTCCAATCAATTACAAAAACTGATTTTCCAGCTTTACTGACAATAAAAGAGCTGTCGTGGATTAGCTAACAAAAGCAAAGATACATCTTTCCAAGTACAGTGGATGCACATTTTGATTACCACTTGAAGTACTTTATTCTAAGCTAAGAGGCAGAAAAGACTTCAATAACTAAATTTATCCTGTTTCTGAAAATCTAAAATCTCTGCTTAAGGTCTTCCCATCCCCTGCCTCCCCCCCAAGCCCTCTTCATTCCTGTGCACCCTTCTCAATTCTGCCAAGAAACGGAAGTACTGAAATATCCTGAGTAAACCATTCCTGCCCAAGTAAATTGTGCAAGTCACATTAGGGAGCCTTCAAAGCTCACATTAACTCCTACTGAAACAAATACAGGACTTTCTTACAGTTTGACATGGGGTCCTGGGTTTGGATACTCCTTCAAGCTGAAATAGCAGGCACATGAGCCTCGTGTGTCTGCTTTCCCACTCAGATCGCCTTAAACTCGGGGAGTAATGGAAAACAGAAAGGTCAGGTTAGGAGTGCAGCAGCCAGCAACCCTTCTTTAGTGAAGAAACCAAAATATCTCTAAAGAGAATGAGACATGGTCTACATGGTTTGGGGGCAGAATTTCACTTTCATTTTTAGGCAAAATACCACAAACCTGTCTGTCAGTTCAGTGAATATGTGACTACAGCTCCAGCAGTCTAAAGATATTATTTCCAGACAGATACTTCTCCCCCATGCTTAGACCAATATGAAACAGAATGTTAATAAAACTATTTACACATAAGATGAGGAGGGACATACAGCTTTAGTGAGAGTTTAGATATGCTGTGAGGGGAATGATGGATTAAAATCAATCCATAAATTACTGAACCTCTTGCTGTGTATTAAAATCGAAATGAATGGCTTAAAGAATTTTGAGCACTTCTGAGAAGCAACATCAAATAGCCCACGTCTTCACTTTTGCTATGTCTAATAGTAAGCACATCAGCAACTCCTAATTGTAAAGCCTTTGTCTCAGTTTAACCAATTGATTAAATATTTAAGAAATGTAGTATGGTTCTCTGATATCAGTCTGCACTGTAAACTCCATAGCATTTACATACATTGCAGTTATTACATGTAGTTATTAGACACTCTTGTATCTAACTGCTCTCAACATTATTACAAAATAGTAAGCCATAACCAAAGAATTCTACACTTGAAGATACAGTTATACTAAAGCATTGTCATGTAGAAGACACAATTTTAAATGATGTGTCTTTGTAAAACCGTTCTGGGTCTTTCACTGATACCTCACTCTTAGTATTTTTTATTTTCTCTGTACATATAGAATCATAGAAATATTTGGGTTGGAAGAGACCTTAAGGATTGTCCAACCACCCTGGAATCTTGCAGCTGACTCTCAACTTCTGTTGAAATGTGACAACAAGAAAAAAATCATTATTGTTGTTGTTCCTCATATTATCATCATTATTCAAGTTGAAATAAACTGTATCAAGGACAAATCCAGTGTTCCTATCCATTTTCAATGAAGAGGCTGTAAGGAGTCCGGGCATATCACAGTGGTTATAAACCTCGAGTTTTCCTTCCTCAAGGCTTTTGGAGAAAAAGGATTCATGTTAGCAGCCCATTACCCATGTCTTGACAACCTGTAATTGCCTCCTCCAACTACAGCTCCTTAATCATCTTCTTTCCTCTCCCTACCTTCATATGAAGTCTTGAACTTTTGATGGAAAGGTCTCACCTAATTGTGCAGATCTTATATACTGGTGCCAAGTCAGAATAGTTTAAGTGCAGGGCTTTATTTGCATTCAAAATTCGATTTCCTAAAGATGGATATTTGAGTCCTTCCGGAAATCAGCACCAAAAGTGCCTAGATCCCCAGTACTGTTGAATAATTCCTGTTCTCATGGAAATTCTCAGTAACTGTAGTATAATTCAGCATCTTCTGTATAGATTCAAGATACTTAATTTTAGCCACAGACTTTTTGAAACCTTTGATTCATAAAGAAGGGAAAAGGAGGTGAGAGGCACAGAAAGAAAACAGTTAATTTCCTTGTCTTGTGATATATTCTTCAAGAAAACCATGGGAAAGAACCTCTAAACTACTTATCAAAACTATTCTTTGTTTTATTTTCCCTCTTCCTTCTCCTTTCCCCTATTCTCTATTCAAACAAGTTTTGCAATCTTTCCTGAAGCATGACAAAGGTGACAGCACAGAACAGAACTTTGGGAACCAGGTCTACCATTCAGCAGCAGAAACTGTCACCAGGGAGGTCTGGCTGCGTAAGTCACATCCTTCTCTACACTCATATTCATCTAAAGCACACTATCACCTTCTCAGTGAACAGAATTCTGTGATAACATATTACTAAGCAAAATTCAGGCAGGATTGGGCAGGCAGTTGTCTGTTGCCACTCCATAAATGTTTTTTTATGACAAGCATTCTGACTGCTGGTATGTAGTAAGACAAGCTGCCCTTATTATACAATAAGTCTTTTTATAGAAGATGGTAATTTTTCCAGTGCTCCTACTCCTTAAGGCTTCAGGAACACAACCACTCACTTCCAAAAGCAGAAGTGATTGCAGAAGCTGTGTTCTTAATGTAGGTATTAACTGATTGCTACAGTTTGGCTATTATAATTGTCTAAGAATATATGCTAGGTGTCCAAAATAGGATCCAACCCTCCCAGACTGGTGGTGTTAAACCACACAGACCAAGTTTTTCTTGGAATGCTTTGTTATAAACTGCTTCCCTAGAACAAAGCCAGCATCAGATGAGCAGTACTGGTTTGATCCTGCCCCACTGAAGTACGGAGGAATTGTGATTTCAACAGCAAAAGAATATTACTCCTTTGCAGGCTTTATTTCAGAGCTGGAGAAAGTCATTGCATGATTTCCAAGCACTGTGTGTCCTGTCTTGTGTCTACAGCAATATTGCTAGTCTGAGAAAACAGCTTTTGTGGCATTGATGTAGGGGAGGGATTGTGGCTGGGCAATTGCACAGCATTCATCTTTACTGGAGACTGCAGGACTGTGGGAATAAGCTGATTTTCTGGCCCAACAGCAGCATGGAAGAATGAACCCTCTGCAATTGCCTCACTGACCATCCAAATCACTGTTTCCTTGGGCCTAGTGTATGTAGTGAAAAAAACAACTGGGTATTATGCATCTTGGGTTTTGCCAGCTATTTTTAATTTATTCTGCACCTCCTGAACTATGTGGGTATGCATGTACAGCACTCTTCACTGATATTTTCATTTCTATTTTTCTCTTCTGTAATGAAAGACTTCTTGCAATGTCTATCCTGAAGCATGCCAAAGGTGACAGCACGTTACTTGCCCTTTAGATCCATATCTTGAGGGAAAGTATGATACTGACTCCAGTCAAATTCCAGTTAAATAAAAAAAGGGGAAGAGGCTGGACTTTTTCTGGCACAACACTGTGCACAGCAGAATGGGAAGTGTTTTTCAGACCACAAGGTGGAGCAGTAGATCGTCACGGGTCTTGGGAGATCCCAACCTGGTAATTAATGTCATATTTATAGGAAAAAAGAATTTCAGGGTGGCTCATTTCTTTCAAATACAGAGCTGCCCAGTAATAACAAAGATCAGTCCCAAGCAGACCATTCTTGGATTTCCCACTTTATTTATTTGGATATTATAGGAGTGGCAGCTTTTAACAGTGCCCAATTCACATGTTGGACCTCAATTGTCAGCATGGCCATAAGGACAGCAAGGACATAATCCATTGATAACAAGAGGTTAGCCCTGAAAACACCTTTTTTTTTAAAGAGAGTGCAACAATAAAATGGAGATTCAGCCTCTTCCCCCCAAAGATTGCTACAGAAGGAAACAATTTCTCAAATCCTAAATTTAGAAGGTGCTCCAAATACCCTCAAAAGATTTGCCTTTGGAAAAAGAAATAAGCTCCACACAGACTTTTATGGGTACATTCTGCAATTGGAAGATTCCTTTTTTCTTCTTCAATGCTAATGTAACCCACATTTCAGGAGGTCTCAACATCTTTCCTTCTTGGCAGAAGAATCATTACTTCACAACACAGTAGTTTCACAATTAAGTATGTTGGACATACTATGATACAAGAAAGTTCAAGACCAAATGTTACCAAAACATTCAGTTCACAGCTTAGAAGCCACTCTCAGAAGTATGTCTGCTACATGACTCTTCATCAGCATGCAGGGCTGTATCTGCCCACTGATGAGCAGGGAGACTGATGCTTGAAGAAAGCTGCCAAGCTCATGCCCCAAATTGAGGGGAGATTGGAGCTGTACATAGCTTAGTTCGAGAATTTATCACAAAATAAGGAATAGTTTGTGCTGTTTTTTCTCCTTTCAGAAGAGAAATTCAGATATGTAAATGAGATTATGAGACAGGTGTTGGTGAGATCAAAGACAGTCCAGGACTTTCTTTTGGGGACGGATTTGATCATTTGCTTCTTTTCTGCAGTTTGTTTCTCATGCATGTATGGCTCTACAGCCTTAGTTAAAATCAATAGATTTGAAAACCACATGGGAGAAATCCTGACCCAGCTGAAGTCAATGGGTGATTTTTTTCCATTGACGTCACCAGAGCCAGGATTTAAACCCAAATAACAGACGTCTCTCTCTTAAGGACTCCTAAGTAGACAGAATTTCCAGACTAAGAATTGTATGAGAAGAAAAACAGAGTAAAATAACAAGAAACTATTCAGATTAAATGGATACAGAAGACTTCCACTGAGTAGTAACTGATCTTCACTCAGTACAATAGCTCAGTACTTTAAGTAAAAAGCAAACTGTCAGGATTACATAGATGATGGTGATTATTACACAAAATAGATTTACTCTGTGAGAGTTAGACTATGACCTCAGCATTCTCCTATGTCAGGCTCAAGAAACAAGAAGTACTATTTTAAGAAGTGCCTTTTACTCTCACAGTTTCATAGGGACAAATGATTAGGCAAGCATCTCTTTCTAGCTTTCAAAGTTGAAAAGAAAAGCTGGGAAAGTACAAAGTATATTCAAAACTAAAAGCAAGGCAAATAAAAGGATTGTATTAAAAGATCATACATTTTAAAGTATTCTAGGGTCTACTTCATGGTTTTTGAACTTCTGAAATTGGTGGCTATAAGAACACAGTTACTCTCTGGTATCAGTTTTTCTCTTGACTCTACCCTAAAAGAAAAAGATAGTAAGAAGTCACCAGGCTCTTTCTAAGCAGCCAGTTAATCTTCCATCAACTCATACAGAAGCTGATGACAAAATCACTGTGTTTGACCCTAAATTAAGAGCTTTTGAGATCTTCAAGATCATCTATATTTTTCTTCCTAAATACCATTTTACAATCGTGAAGTATTATGTGTTTAAAGCTGTTCAGAAATACAATAAAAAAAAAAAAAAAAAAAAAAAAAAAAAAAACAACCACTGTGACAAGATGAAAACACCAGACTCAACCATGTTGATTTATTATAAGGTTTGAGTAATCAGTGAACAAAACTGCCCTGCAATCTGCCCAAGCAAAAGTTTGCACTGTGATGAAACAAGAAGGATTTTGCTTCAAACTGTTAATAAGCCTCTGCTTCATCTTGGCAGGCAGCTATGATGGGCCCTGGGATAATTTTCACATTCTTCCATGGCATTTCAAGCTAGGAGGCCCTGTGCAGAATGGCAGTGACAAAGCATGTACTGGACAGCTTGGACTGAGGGGAAAATTACATTGCTTGAAGCCTATTAGGAAAAAACAGTCCACTAAGAATAAACATAAGGCTCAAGTTGCAAACTTAAAGAAAAACTTTTGTCTTATTAATTCCCACAGAAGAAGCTGAGTAGTTGGAGGATGGAAAATGAAAGAAGGGTGTTGCTAGCCAGTACAGGTAGGTTTGTGCAGCATTGTTGTGATTTCATACTGGTCTAAATGAGACTCAGTTTACCCTTTCAAGCTGATATCAAGAGAAGCAGTTCTTACAGTCCTCCTGCTGCAGGATGGATGATACTGAGAAGTTTCACTTTGTGCTCACAGTACACAAATTCTGAGAGACCCCACCTAATGGCTGGCACACAGAATATTACCAGCACTACCCTGTGACAAATACAGATTTTTCTCAAAAGGAAAAGTTTTCTGTGAAAATGCTGTGACAGTTTTTGTGAAATTTCTGTGCTAACAGAAAGGCACAAAGAAGCCACACCCACTTGGAAATTCCCATTGCCCAAACCTTCCAAAATATAAGCACAATCCAATTGTAACTATAATCTTTGATAAGACCACATAATTCTCAATTTTTGTATGCAATTATGCAAATTGCAGCCCTGACTGTAATGATAAATTTGATGATATCATTGTTAATAGCACCACACACAACCATTAAAGTCTACAAATAAATTAAAATTATGCAGCATTTGTCTTCTATAAGAAAATATCCTTTATGGCTAGATAACATACTATTCATTTCAAGTATGTCTAATGTCTGTACATTGTAATTTAGAAAGCATGTCTAAGAAATACCGGAAAACTGCTCATTTTAAGAAAACATGGAGAACTGCTCTATAGGGTATGTAACTTTTTGCCTTCTGCTTTAAAGCCCTGTTTAAGCCTACATTATATGTAATTTACAGTACAGTTACTTTGCTTCCTTTAGTGGCATCAGAAAGAACATTCATCCTGAAGACTTCGTTTCTAATGACTGAGAGTAAAGGTTAGATTTACCAGAATTCTTATTGATAGGAACATTGACTGTCTTACATAATATAAATAACCCTTTACTGAGAGAAATAATTTAGGGGACTCGGTTAGGCAAGACTTTGTAAAGATTAAGGTAGTACAGAAAATATTGAACTAATAAAAATAAATCTCTAATAAAGACTGAAAGGAAAAGGAAAGTTTTGCTTTAGTCTTTGAATCCAAAGATTGAAGTTACAACTTAGAATTGGATTAATCACTAAACAGTGTAAGGCAAGTTTTTAAGAGTACCACAGATTGTTATGCTTGATTTTTTTTAGCAGAATTTCAAGGCATTTACCTCCTATTGGTTTGTACATTAATCCTCTTGAAAGCTGCTTGGCACTTGTCTGGAGCTGATTTAAGATGTCTTGGGCACTTTGTTTCACCCTGGCACAGTTATGAATCTCATGCTGCCTATAATGGGTACTGCATCCTCCCCAGAGGGTGCTTAACTTGGAGGCTGCAGGCTGGTTTTGATTTTGACAACGTGCAAAAGAAAAGCAGTCTTTAAGAGCAACACCCTCCACCCCAGATTGCTGAGAAGCAGGAATTCCCTGCTACATGCACAGCACAAAGCACGTTTCACACACCTTGCCTTGCTGTGTAGCTCCTGCTGGGGCTCTGATCAGCTCTGCCAGGGCAGTCCTGCCCCCAGCACAGGGGCTTGGCTGGGAGGGGAATCTCCCGTGTACAGTGGTGCAATGTACAAGGACAGTGAGCAGCTCCCACAGGGGCAATCCTGACAATGTTAGAGACAGTAAAAAGCAAGGATCAGTACTGCCCAAATGAGGGGCTCAACTCCAGAAGATTCATCGTGGAAAAACATTTCAGGGAAATAAACTTGGCTTTCCTGATGCATTAAAAGCACAGCTCAGAAAGCTGGTATCATAACTTAATGTAGGTACCAAAAATGTCTGCACAGCTCTTCAACCTGCCTGAACACACTACACCAACAAATACCTGTAGGGTGGAAATTTCAGCCAGAAAAGCAGGTACCACTATTACAGTGATATTAATTAATTTAGTTCACTCAGTCTCTATAGATTATAAAAAGAAGGCTTAAACACTTGGTTCAAAAACAAAACACAAACAAAACAACACCAAAAAAAACCCCTCCAAAATAAAACAACCAAATAGCAAAGAATCTGTCTAGTATCTTCCAATCAGGTTTTTCTGTCTGAAACTCTGGGCTATGTTAGACAGCAGGCTAGATCAAAGTATCTCACAAGCCATTCTGGCATCTAAATCAGACTGATCCATGCATTTTGAAAACATTCATTTTAGTTTACAGCTGACTGAGGAAAAGAAAACCCAACACAAATGAAACATACAAGTTCTCTGAGAAGATGAGAAAACTATGACTAAGAGTCCATATCTGAACCAAAGTAGAACTGTAGTTGACAAAATCTCCCTGGCGCCAACTCTCCCCACGTTTAAGAGACAGCTATGCTGATGAAGTAGTATTTCCTCTCATGTATATGTTCCGTATATCACAGAAAACATCTCTTCAGTACTTCACAGTTCAAGAAAACTTATCAGATGAGGTTATGCTGTTATGGATCTAGTGCTGAAATCCAGGAAAACCTGCTTGATCCACAGCTCACAGAAAGCACCTTCTGACATCTTCCAAAAGTTTTTTTAACCATGGATGTTCTGCCGCCAATAGACCAGGGTACCTTTTGACAGGCACCTTGCTCTTGCACATCTGAAGTACAGCCTACACCTTACCTGGGTGGTTTTGTTGATATGCAATTGCAGGTGAATGTATCCTCGTGTCACCCCTAATAATTGCAAGGCTGGAGAAAAAACACCAATAGAGCATTCCAATTAAGTGCTAGAATAGTATTTTCCCCTCTTAATTTAACATCTCTTAAGCTTCCAGTCATGTCTGTTGTGAAGGAGCAGGGTTCTCCAGGGAGGCATCTGCATGCTGACCCAGTAGCCCAGTACTACTCATCTCCCCTTGCCAGGATCTTCTGAAGAGTTTGTGAATTATAAAGTTTGCTGCTTTGTTCCCAACAGTGTTATCTGTCGGGAAAGGATACCACGACTCTTACAACCCTGTCCTGCTGAACATTAGCAATAGGGATGGCAGAAATAACAGAACAATCTACAAGCTGGCTCCACAGTCCAGCTCACTTACTCTCTTATTTCTTATTAAAACCAGACAAGCAGTTAAAAAAGAAAAAGGCACAAAATCAAGACAGTGGATTTGGACAGGAATGTTAGTAGCTTGACTTTTGTATTGTTACAAACTCCAAGTATTCACTTACCAAACTACAGATAAAACTCATCTTATTGTATTGATCTAGAAACAAAAGATCCAACTCCAATAGTCCCTCTGCTATAGAAGCACAATATTAAAAGCTATCACTGCAACCTGTATCTTTGGACTTTCTAAGGCCACGCTCATGGCAAATGATGGGAACTGTTCTTTTCCTGAGCCAGCCACAGTGAGTGTTGTGAAGGTCAGCAGCAGGAAGCCCCTGCAAATCTCCAGAGCTCCCACTGCCACACTGTCCATCTTGGATCAACCTGAT
Organism: Sitta carolinensis; assembly: GCA_032173965.1. NCBI lineage: Eukaryota > Metazoa > Chordata > Aves > Passeriformes > Sittidae > Sitta > Sitta carolinensis. Next base: position 19,164,537 of record CM063292.1, read on the forward strand.
TTATATTCTCTCATACCCACCAGGTCTCTTCATTTATTCTTTAATTTCCTACTTAACAACATGGCCCAGAGTTCTGTCTTGTATGTGCATGCAATTATCTTTAAACTACACATTGTTGTAAGTGTGATTGTTTCATTAATTTATGTAAATAGGACCTTGGCCAATGACTTGGCTGTTATTTATGAATGAATCATGCTTCTCTGAGTGGCTGGATATATTTAACTCTCATTAATTTGTTCGAAATAGCTACTAATGGGTTTCTTTCGCTCATGACTCTTGTAACAAAAGGCAAAATGATGATTGGATTTGCATGGGGAGGGCCTAGGTAACCCTTTCTGCTACTAATCAGTGACCATCTTCTAAATACACTGCACTTCAAGTTATTTCAAGTGATTTCAGGGCAGTAGCAGGTTAACAGCTCAAGACAAAAAATGCAGGCTTCAGTTGGCCTCAGCCAACAGCACTGAACCATTTCTGGAAACTATTTGTTTTCACTTTCTTTTGAGTGAAAGGAATGCTGTTAAAACTGCAATTCTGAAAAAACTGAAGGCTCTGATCCCAAATTGAGAGTAGTAATATAAATAAGTTCAACTCTAGCAACGGTTTGTTAGTTGGGAGTAGCTAAATGTAAAGTCTTCAAGAGAAATATGCCACTCAGCATGGTATAGATCCACTGGGTTTATGATTCAGAAACACTTTCCACTAAAAAAGATTGCATACTTGGGAGATTTTATTGTATACTTGGAGAATTGTACATGTGTAAAGTGCTGCTGAAGTTTTTATAGTATGCCATGTGATCTGTTTTGCAGAAAAATGTTATTTTTTTACAACTAGAATCTCTTGCTAGCTGCTGTCCAACATCATCATACAGCTGCTGTTATCATCACCATCTTGTCTTTGACCTGAGGTTCCATCATGCTTCTTCGTAGCTCTGACTTCTCTTTGCTGTACCACACCCATTGCTTTTAATCTCAGGTCAGTAAGGTCTTAGCGTTTCACCCCTTCTTCCCAGCTGTCAGCAGCAAGCTCCAGCTCCCCTCCTTCAGAGGTGCCCTTCGAGGCTGTGCAAGCTTGGTGGGCTGTCTGCTGAAGAGCCAGGTAGCATCCATCTACTAGAAACACCTGCCTTTCCAGTTACCTCCTTTTCTACCCGTGGTGATCTTATACAACCTACATTTCAAAAACACTGCATCGGTGACTTTGCTTTTCATTCACAAAAGTCTGAATAGATCAGAGTTCCCACCCATTTTCCTTGTTGTCCAAGCAAATGTACTACGTTCTATCAGCTGTTTGTTGATATTGTTTGGAGTATTATCTATTCTGAATGAAAAAAACCAGTGTTGATCAATGTTATTATTAGAGAGATATTAGCTTGTATTTCAGTTCACCAACTGGGAGAGCTCTGCTTTTAGACTTTTCCTGCACGATACTGGAAACGCTACTATTTGCTCAAAGTTTGTTGTTTTAGCAGCCACCCCTGCCAGTATAACATTTTGACTAGAAATAACCATGGTAACAAATGCAGAAGGCTAACAAGCACAAAGAGTTCAAAATTGCTTCTACTACCCCTGTCCTGGCCTACTTCTTGTATGTGCATCATATTATTTTAGGATAACCACAGCTGTTTAAATTATCTTTTTTCAACCATTAATTAGTAAATTAATACTTCTTTCATTCTGGGATTGAAAAGTGGTAGGATTCTGGTAGGACTGAAAATAATATTTAGAGCTTTTGCTTCCCACCTCTTAGGATACTAGGAATGTTGCTGAAGAGAAGAAACACTCCATGTGGATTCTGGTATACCAAAATTAAGAAGTTGTTTTGGCACTGAACACAGAAATGCAAAGTCTACCTTGTAGTTTGTCCTTCAGTAATTAAATGCAATAGTTTTTTTAAAAAAAATCTGTCCAAGTTTCCACTTGAAGTTTCACATAGATGGTTCTTGTGGAAGCTGAGAGTTTGACCTAATCTAGTTTTGCATAAGACATAAGGCTGTCTTACCCCATCTTTGCACTGGTACCTCAAAGGGACATGTATGGATCTTGTGAAATCTGTCAGGAGAAAGATGTAGCAATTCACAACAGTCTGAGGCCAACTTGTGGCTTCTGAGCTGCATGTGACTCAATAGAGAGACAAGTATGGCTCTTGTGCCAGAGCTGTGTTACAGATGTTAATGACTTTTTAGCTGCAGAGGGAAATTAGGAACCATTAGGGACTTCTGAAAGTAGTGTTGCCTTGTGGGATGCAGCTGTGTGCTCACACCGAGGGGGAGTGGAATCCCCTGGAGAGCTCTCAGGGTGTTACTGCCAAAGCAGATCGCACAGATTGTGTTCCCTCAGCTCGCTGAGGTAGGTAGGCTTGGCAAGCTCGTCTGAAGTGTTAGCCAAGCTGTGCTTCCTAGGAGTTCAGCTGTCTGGACTATCCAAATATGACACTGGATTCATGCAATTAAAGCACTGCAGTTTCTGTGGACAGTGGCATGGGCAGGAGTGAGACATGGTGCCACTCTTCGTAACACTGACTTCCTAGGCAGGGCAGGCATTAAGCACAATGCCTGCAGAGAAGTCTGGACTGATGCTTCAACTCTCACCAGTGGATTTAAAGCAAGAAGCCCACCAGGACTGCTTTGCCTCTTCCCTGGCCCACAGGTTGTTCACACATACAGGACTGTAAGAAATCTTCCAAACAACACCTCTTGTTCATAGGACACTGCTCCTAAACAGCCCTAAGACGGAGCCCCTGAGCAACCCAGAGTGACACTGGTCAGCTCTCATACCCAGGCTGTTTACAAGCATTTGCAGACCATTTTATTCTCTATTTCATGTGGAAATTTGAATGATATTTCGACCATCATCTAATTTCCCAAAAGAGCCTTGATCCAAAAAGGGTCGAGCAAACACCATGAAAATTGTTTCTAGATATTGATGAGGAAAACAAGTGCAAATATGAAGATGCTTACAAAAGTACCTAACTTTTTGTTATTTTTTACCTAACCAGAAGCTGCTAAACAAGAAGTTTCCAGAAGACTCCAAAACATTAAGTCAAACTAATATGACTAAGCACCCTTACTTTGGTATTTATCTCAATTTCAAAATACTTCAATCACTTAGCACCTGAAAAGTAACCCAGCTACGAAACCCTGCCATACTGTGTAACTGCTCTTTGATGAAAATTACACCACACCTTATTAATCCCTTGCGGGGGCAGGGCGGGGGAAGAAAAAAAGAAAGAAACCTCCTTTAACTAAAGCCTGGAATGACTCGAAGCCAAACAGATGACACTTAAGCAAGTATGCCTAAGTACAGTACACTTCACAGTTCATCTTAGTATTAGTCATACTTAAAAACTGCGTATTTAAACTAGCATTTAATACGTATGTCCACTACACATCTGCAGGATTAATCTTCTCAAATACAAATTTCCCTGAATAGGCATCATGTTTTCCACAGCTCATGACATTAATCAAACATCACTCCCTGCAAACTCCATACCTCCCAAATACAAGCCAGGTTTGTGAGTCAGCTCCACACACAGTAATACGATCAAAGCAAGACAAGTATGGCACTTCAAAAGCTCACTTGCAGGAAATCTGACAGTAAAACCAACTAAAATAATTTTTCCAGATACTAGATATAGTGAAAGCAATATGTAGTATCCCAGATTGATTTTGCTGAGTACATTTCAACATCGAACAGGGCTCAGAACTACAGGGTATTAAGTAATTGCTGAATACATTTTTTTTTCTGTACAGTATTCAAAAATACAATAGTTCAACATGGCAATCATAGAAAATAGATTATAAACAACACTAAAATATTACCAAAACATGTATCACTGATACTGTAGTATCTTATGCAAATGCAAGTTGCGTTTACATTATACTCCATCATGAAGAAGGTTCTTGCCACCAAAGTGATACAACCAATATATTTCAATTTTTAATATGCATTCTCAAAGGTTCGAGCTATTTTTTCTTTCTGTTGATATACCTTGTCTCTGTTTCATTGCATGGATTCAACTTTCAAATGACTAAACTTATGACTGAATGCTGAATACATTGTCCTTACCATTATGCTACAGCACGTTACTTTTAGAAGTAGATTAGCGGTATGACTAAGAGAGCAGAGTTTGTTTTTCCATTCTATTCTCCAGTATATAGTCAAAATTCTCTATCTGAGCAGTCATGCAAGGCAGCTTACACCAGTAATATCTGAAAAGCAAGCTCAAAAGGTAAAGCAACAACTATTCTGACTTTTAAAAGCATAACAATAGTTTCAAACATACTTTTAAAACATGTAATTCATTCCGCTTACTGACAAGTTTTCAAAAGCTAGTCATACTTTCAGCTTTTTGCCTCCCATAAGTGTATAAATTTAGTAGCAATGCAAACTTACTTCCTTTTACGAAGGAAGTTTTCAAATTACTAAACCAGCACAACAGATTTTACAGGTTTGCAAAAGTTTGTACTACTTGGTATTAGGAGAAATAGTCAAGCTACTGTTGTTTTTCCTTTTGCTGAAAAATTGAACCATGATAGTCACAATCTAGTTTCCTTTTCATAGGTAACTTCTAAGGACATTATTCAGTTATTCAGTGTATGTAATTACTCTGTCAGCTCTCTAGTTATTAAAGCAATCCAATAATGTTTTTAATACAGGCAGGTTTAATATTAATTGAACTCTTCTTGACCAAGCAAGCTGTGCAATATAATAAAAGCTACCCTTTGCATGTACCACAAGGCAGAGAACTGTCAGAGCCCACAGTTATTAAACGTGACACCAGCTATAATTGCTTTATAGTATCACATGTAGCAATGCACTGAGGTAATCTCTCTGTGCCTGGACCATATAAAATGGCTAAGAAATTTTCAGGTAGTTTCTGCATTAGGGGATCGTTTTGTATTTCAGCTGGCAATACTTTTTATGCCATAGTAGCTGACACAACAGGACTTGTCCAAAGGTGACAGTTTCTCAGTGACAGCACAAACTCACAGGAGAATGCTCAGCTTTATGAAGTGTCCCAGGAAGGTGCCAGCAGCCCCAGCACTGTCCTGCTGCAATATCAAGATGCTGTAGGGGCCTAGCAGAAACCTCCACATCCTCCACAATAACAGCCATGAACATCACTAGGTTGGAAAGGGGTGTGTAGTCTAACCCATTTCATAAGAATAAGGGAATTTATTATAGCAAAATCCAAAATATGTCATGGAAGTGCAAATTCTATATAATGAATCAATAGCAATTAATTTTCAAGCCAGAGGTTCCTGCAGACACTTCACACAGTGGCTTAAGCTGCACTTACAGGATTTGACATTTTTCTCTTCTGTTGCTGCTCCTTTCTGAAAATACTACACCAAAAAAAAAAAAAAAAAACAAACAAACAAACAAAAAAAAAAAAAAAAAACCTAAACAAAATTTCAGCTATGCAAGTGTGTTCAGCATTTTTTTCTTCTTCAGTTAGGGATTAATTTTCAGGGACTTTTTTTTTTTTTTAAAGCCAAAAAGCAGAGGGGAAGCATCAAGGGGAAATAGCAGTTATGGCCTATAGGTTTTTTCAGGGATTCTGTCTCTGAGAACTTTAAAATATACAGAAAAGTGATGAAAATACATGGGTTCTTCCTACCTGATATTTTCTTTCTATTTCCCAAAAGCAACGTTTTGTCTTTAGCCGGTAAAAGTGAGCAACAGAGAAAGAAAAATGCAACCAGTACAAAGACTACAATGTCTCTTTACTGTCTTTTCAGGTGCTTTTCTTATTCCCTACATCCTCTTCTTAATCATTGCTGGAATGCCCCTGTTCTATATGGAATTAGCACTGGGACAATATAACCGAGAAGGAGCTGCCACTGTCTGGAAAATCTGTCCAGTTTTCAAAGGTAAGTGTTCCTCTGCTCCCTTGAACAGCACCTGAGGGTGCCACACAGGTGTGATCACAAACAACATAAAGATCTCTCCTCTTTCATGGGCAACGTGGTATTTGGTGACGTTTCCCAACCCTTGAAGTCAGAAATCTTTGTGTTATCGAAGTACAAAATTGGAAAAGGCACAGAAATCATCTTCAGGGCGCTTGCTGGCTGAGTGTAACAGAGGGCAATGAGCAGGAGCAGCTCAGCCCAGCCCTCCCAGTGGGAGGAACTGGGTATCTCCCGGTGGAGGGAGGGGTTTACCAATCCAAACATTGGAAATACCAAGTCCCATCCAGGTTAGTTCAGCCCTGTCTTCCCCACTGACTAAGGTAACCACTACTCCATTGAGGGCATGGAGCTTTCTCAGCAGAAGCCAACATACCACAGTGGCTACAACACTAAAGTGGAGGAGTTGTGAAGACTCTAGGTTCAGCCACTAGACTTGTAACATCACAGGAGTTTTCTATGGTATCTCTGTACCTCAGTTTTCCTGCCTGTGAAGTGGGAGCAATGATTCTGATAGTCTTTGTAAAGTGTCTTTCAGATTTAGCAATGAAAAACACTTATTAAAATCTGAACATTATTACTGTTGAGTGTTTTCCACTAGGATTGACTCTCCAACATCGCTGAATAAAAGGCTGTGGAGTGTTGTTTGTGCACTGCATCATTCTGAAAGGAAAAATAGGTTAGGTGCTTCAGTGTGTTTGGCTTTGATCAGGAAATGATCAATGCATGAAAGAAGCCATATGTGTTCTGTACATGAAACAAGTATTTGTTAAGGAACCTCGAGAATTTTTTTAAGCATTGCTTGCCAACAAAAAATGTAAGTTTCTTTGTATATATATACCAGACTGTACCTAAAATCTTACACAAAAGCCTTTTCAACACAGAGGTATCTGAAATTAAACCAGGCAAGCTCAGCTGACCTCAGAACCTTAAAATTCAGATCATGTTCATCCTGGGACTGACAAAAGCTGAGGAGCTTAACAATAGCAATCCAAACCTGACGGATCCGCTGCTTGGATATAGGTTACACTGAGTAAATGTTAGTCTTCTTTCTCAAAATACAGCTTTCCTCTTCAAGCAATCTAGGGCCACACAATAAGAAAAGTGAAGGGTGTTTTTCTTACCTGTCAAATCCAAAACTCACAGCAAAATCAGCGATATAACAAAAAATAAGTAAGTGAGCTAATAAAATAATGTGCCTCAAAATTTTAAAACTAATTCACACATTTACCTAGCCCTTCTATAATCCCGTTATGGGAGACAAAATTCATCCCAACACCCAAGAACCTGAATACCCTTGCTCAATAAAACGTCCTGTGGGTATTATTTATATACCCTTGGATGACAATGAGGATTTTGAAAACCTAAATGCAAAAATTAGACCTTCAGGATCTAAAACCATTTGAGCCAAATACCACTGTGCTCAGAGGTATTCTGTGTTGACTTCAGGATTGAAAAGATTATGAGAAAGGAAAATAGACTTTATTTCATGTATATTCTTGTTGACATTCCAGCTGTGTTTTAAAGCTGACATTTTCAAGATGGACTAAACATACATTACTGTTGATTTTTAAGGTTTCTTATTACAAGAATATAGAATAGCATAAATTTTTTGATTCTCAAAAAGTAATAAGCATTGAGACATATTTGCACCTTGGTATAAAAGCAGTACTTTTAAAGTTTTGACTAAAACCTCTGATAACATGCAAACACATTTTACTGCTAATGCTTTGGAGTTGTTTCTGGGACAACTCAAATCTCTCACTCAAAGGAAAAGTACACAGTCTACACAAATTTATAACAGCTTCTCTAAATGAACAGCACTATAGTTCTAATTTTAGCTATGAATATTATTGCTATGAACTCTAAGCACTCTAATTCTAATGAGATGCTATCATAACACATGCAATTACAAATATACCCTGTAACCTTTGTAACATAGTCTGTTTTCATCTCTGCATTTTTTTCCAGGGTCTATTTTAGACTGTGGGTGGTGCAGCATTACTTTTAAGAAAACCTAGAAACATAAGAGCAAATTCATTCCTGAACATTCTTAAGATCACAGAGAAGAGCTATTTAAAACACATTTGATCCAGTATTTTTTAACCATGATACTAAACATCTCTCATTGTCCTCCTAGATTGGAGGAATTTCAGAAATACTGTTTTAAACAACAATCATCTAATTTTAGTATTTCGTATATTTTCCATACTTAGTGTTTTAGCATTCAATTTAATACTTAAGAATTAGTATTTTGGGAGATTCCTCCCTCCCTCCTCTCCATTCTATTGATCATGGTGTACCACCAGAGTTTGACTGTTCAAGTACTAGATTCATCTAAGCACAGAGGATTTGAAAATACTGTTTCATCTTTACTTGCATAATTATTTCCCATTGTTAGGGATGAGGAAACTGGTTTATGGATTAAAAGCCTCCCGCAGAGCAAAGAGTAACTTTTGTACACACAACAGTCTTTGAACTGCCAACTCCTTCAGGGTCAGCATCTGTTCCTTATGCAAATTTTAAACCAGAATTGATATTCACTGTTTGCTACTTCCTTTCTTTATAAAGAAATAAGAAAGCCAAATAATCTAGCCTAATGCTAGGCCTCCAATGCAAAAAATTAAATTGAAGCAGACTAGAAGTAGAGGTTTACACTTAGTTGCAGTGACAGTACCCACTTGGACAGTGATTGCATTCATAAAATAACTGTAGTCCCTCCAGCCACGCTTCATGATATACAAAAATACAAAGGAAATATTCAAAGTTACAAGAGAATGCTTACATTCTGAATTCTGTACTCCTGGAGAGATAGTAAAAAGGGCTGATGGTCGCACACAGTTTAGCCCCAACCTGATATTCACCAAGTTTTACTGGCATGCCCAAAAACCACCTGGAGCCCTCAGTGGAACAGCACAGACTGTTTCATGCATGATTTGGAGCCACTTACATGCTGATGATAACCAATCTAGAAAGCAGCAATGGTAAAGAAACAAGAGAGGGATCAGTGTCTGTCCCAAACGAGTTCAGGGTGGGAACGTGAGGCATAGAGAAACTTCATTTAAGTGTCAAGCTTTACTTTTCCAAGAGAAGTTGCCAAGGTGCCTGACGTCATGAAGATTAAGTGAGTTTCGTTCCTAACATGGGCTTGCAATCTTCTACATTGGAAGCAAATCAGCAACGGAATTGTACAAGGGCGAATTTTGACATTGCACTGCTTAATTTCTTTTTCTGACAAACAACTGGATTTGATAAAAGCCAGTCATTTTCCAGAACCATTTTTGTAATTTTTTGTTTAGAGGTCAGGTACATTGTGTCCATGTACGTGTATGCAAATGTCAAAAATTCCTTTTTATTGGTGTGAAGATCTAAAATGAATTTGCAATCATGTATGGTTGAGTTTAACACCAGTGTTTGTGTATACCGCTGCATGTCAAATGCAATGTATAATCTAGTTTTCCTTTGTCTTTAGGTGTAGGCTATGCAGTGATACTCATAGCTCTTTATGTGGGTTTCTACTACAACGTTATCATAGCTTGGTCTCTGTATTACCTATTTTCATCATTCACATTTGAGCTCCCCTGGACAAACTGCCACAACAGCTGGAACAGCCCAAACTGTACAGATCCCAAACTCTTCAATGCATCAGTGCTTGGCAATGGTACTAAATACTCAAAGTACAAGCTCACTCCTGCAGCTGAATTTTATGAGTAAGTGTTGACGGACTTTGCTATTTATTCAAAATTTTATGGCTAAGGGAGTTTCCTCTTGAAGGTAAAATAATTTGTATCCAGCCTATAGAATGAGCATCAGAAGACTAAGGTTAAAATGGAGCTGTAATGTTGGTCTGTATTCCTGGGTGTCTAAGACTTTTGTCTCTGTGATCTTTGGTTTTTCCTATACTAATACAGTGCTTGCTACTGAGCAAAATGGAATCCAACAAGCCACAAATCTTCTCTATGTGCCACTTTTGCTTGCACCAGCTTTGCTAGGGCAAGGAAACACAGCAACATTCTGACAGAGGTGACTGCGTACCAAACTAAGCTGAGTTTAAGGCTTTTAAATAACCATTTGCTCACAGATTTGGACTATTTCTCTACTCACAAAATATTTCAGAGCAACCACAGACCTCTGTTTGTTCCACTGCTTCAACAGTTCAATGAAGTGAGATGAAAACACTGAGCAGAAGGAAAGAGTCTGGGTGTAGAAAGACAGGCTTTTACCAATGCCTAAGCAAAAGAGTGTTCTACAACACAGGCTGAGACAGGCAAAGGCACACTAAAATCAAACAGCTGGAATCAAACCCCTAAAGGTACATAAATTAACAATTGAACTATAAAACAAAGATACCAATCTCTGTATAAATATTTTCATTATGGACTTACAGGAGAAAATGGGATTTGATTAGGAGGAAGAAAGGGGATGAGCATCAAGCTGTTGAATCATCTATTGAATTAATCTGAATAATGAATTAATTAATATTTCTGTGTTGGGAATAGAAGGATATCAGGGCACAGACCTGCTAAGCGGTTAGTCCAACCCTGCAGAAAAAAAGGGAAAACACTGTTACCATAAATACCCAGTAGGGATCTTGGGGTCTCTGTTTATAGCTCTTTAACATTTGTGACCGCTGTTTCTTCTCTGAAGACAGCACAGTGAAAGATCAGCAGTGATACACAAACTGCTGGCAGGGGTTTGGGTAAACGAAACTCAGTGCTTTGAAAACAAGATGGGAGCTTGAGTTCAAAGGAGCTCACTAGAATGGCAAACAATGACAGCTGTGAAATCTGCTGCCCTTACAATAAAAGGCTTAAATCTTAGTAAAGTAAAATGCAATCCCTACATTGTTGCTTCGCCTTTTTATTATTTAAAATGATTCTGTGCAACTTCTGCTATCACATCATGCTTGGGTAATGATTTTGACTTTGTAGAGGGTAAGGTTGTGATAGAATCAATTCATGATGTTTTGATAGAGTTCCACTGATCTGGGGAACAGCTCAATTAATGATTGTCTGTACAGTGAAACTTGAAATATTGTTTCTTTCTTCATGAAGTAGATTTATGGTGCAGTGTTCAGAAGGTAAGAACAAAAATGGAATTTGACATTTCATTATGCATTGATCCCTGAATTTTGGGGCTATAATTAGGTCACTAGCCCCTGTACTTATTAGCAACTAAATTGCATTGCAAAAATGAGAAGGGTAACCACTTAACTAAAACACTCTATAACATCTGTTTTCCCAGCTGTAAAAACAGGGAATCACAAGGGGCATTATATTCACTTATCCAGTCTTTGGATGAGCTCATCAGGTCCAGCTGTACACCTCAGGTGTCGACCCAAATTTGTTCAAAATTTTAGTGTGTTCAGATCCAACCCAGTAAATGAAATCAGAACACAGTTTCTTTCATATATCAAATAACCCAATTCATTCTCATGGTCTTCTTACAACAAGGACCGTTGAATCTTTTGATTATAAAATTTCATATTTTGTGCCAGAGTCACAAAAGGAAATGGGAAGTGATACAGCTTAAACTTGGTTCTCTAGGTTGTGTAGTGACATCAGAACACACACACAAACTTTTGGCCTCTGGTGGGCAGGCTGAGGGGGAAGCAGGGAGACCAGAAATACCAAACATTTATTGTGCAGTTGGAGAGTGACTGAAAAGAGGTACTTCCAAGACAGGTCTCAAGCAGGGAGTTGATATGATTATTCTGGAAAGACAAAGGCACCACTTTTTGGGACATAATTCCCTCACACTAAGCTGGCCTGACCATGAATTTTGAGTTGATTATTTCCTAAAGCCCTGTAGCTGCCAGAGCTGACTGCCTCTACCTCCACCAGCACAGGAATAAACTGTAGGAGGAAGTGGGAGTACTCTGATGTGACATTTCATCAAATTCTACAAGAAAGGTACCTCAAATTCAGCAGAAATATGCTGGTTATCACTCCTTATAAGGAGTGAGAAAAGGGAAAACTTGTAATCTAGGCCAAATCTATCAGCTGTCCAGTATCTGGCCAGGAGGAAAAGCAGAGAGAAACCTCTAAGCCTCAGACTTGGAAGAAATAATTTCAAGTTGCAAATTCCGTGCCAAGGCAATGACAGGAGAACCTTGAAGAACATATTTGGCTTTTGTTTTCAAGCCTCAAGAGCTGGGCAGAACTTAGGGCTGAAGTGCTTCTACACTAAGGCCTTGGAAAGAGTTTCATTTTACTAAGTCTGGTTTCAGTTGTAGAGGCCTAATTCAGGCTGAGGCACCACTGAAGTCATGGGGACAGCTGCTCACAACAGAAAGGAACAGGACCTCTACAATACCTCATCAGAGAGGCTTAAAATCAACTATAAAGTATTTGTACACTGTAAACTTGGCAAACCAAGCTAAAATCTAATAACAACTGGTGCCTTTCTGCTAAGTAACAGCCAGACATAAAAGAAATCCAGTTAGGAATAAAACGTCAACTCCACATTTCTTTAGGGACACACATTACTTTAATTCCTTCCCTCTTCAGTGGTTTGGAATTAAACATAGGAAAATGAAAAGAGCCTTCTATGCTTTCCACACATGTTAAAATAATTCAATATAAACTTTTTTTTTTTTTTTTGGAAGAACAGAAGTTTATCATAAATAAAGTTCCCCTATCTACTCCATTTTGCTCCTATTTAAATATTTCATCTGAACACAGGCATACTTTATATTTGTCCTCTCCATTCTTGTGTCTGGGAAAAGTCTGTTACCATCTTGCTTTCATTTATGCTGACAATTAAAAATACCAGTTTGGAGGAACAAAAGCACTATTCTTCTCACAAGGTACTGTGCCTGCAAAAAATCACAATCTGTTGTAGAAACAAATCTTGGCAATTTTTTTAGAAAACACAGTGAAAATGTCAACAAACATTAGGCTACAGCTATTTCCCTCTGACAGTACTTTTTCTCAGGGCTGTAATCCATTCTTTCTGCATGAGAAATTTTACAAGGAAATTTTCATGCCAGATTCAGTAAAGGAAATTCACAGAATTCACATCTGCCCAGCTGTGAGCAATTTCAAAAACCTACCTAAGAACAAAGAATAAAACCAAAATTAAGTCACAGCAGTCTGCATTTGTCATATTTATGAACATCATGTTTATGAAATTTAAGAGAAGTGCGTGAACCAAGAACATCCTGGGAAAAAACCCTCATCCTATAGAAAAAAGGTTATTTTTATAGACCAATAGGTTTGTGCTTTAGGGTATAACTCTCCACTGGAAATACCAGCCCAGGCAAAGGGTCCACAGAGCTCAGTATCACAGCAAATGCAGTGATCAACGCTGTGGACTCCAAAGATGCAGGAACCCATTCCCATTAAACAGTTGTGAAACAACTTCTCCCAGAAGAGAAAACACCACTCCAAAAGTCAGCATAAGCAATTCTTCCTATAAATGCTTATAAAAACTGAATGAGGTAACAAGAACTAATGAGAGTGGACAGCCCTATATTCTGTTAATCACAGCTGGTCTTTCCATTCAGCTCTTCTGAAACAGTACATTTTGGAGAGTCATGAATGTGCTGAAGTGGGGCACGATAGCAAAGAACGTCAGAATTGCAAAGTTAGTGGGAGAATAAAGTTTTCAGTGCATTGAGATAAACCTTCTCTGTATTATTGTGATTCAAAAAGACATTTCACCTGCAATGGGGCCACCCTGGATGTACAGACAGACAGGGAATGAGATGCTGGAAGGCAGTGCCATGGAAAGGGACCTGAGGGTCCTGGTTGATGGCAAGTTGAACATGAGTCAGCAGACCTTGGCCAGGAAAGCCAACCTGTCCTGAGGTCATGAGGCCATCACAGGGCCAGCTGGGCACGGAAGGGTCTGCTCTGCACTGGGGTGGCCTCATCTTGAGTGCTGGGGGCAGTTTTGGGCACCACAATATAAAAAAGATATTAAGATGCAATAGCACATCTAAAGGAAGGTTATGAAGATGGTGAAGAGCTTTGAGAGGAAGCTCTGTGAGGAACAGCTGAGGCCACTTGGTCTGTTCAGCCTGGAGAAGAGGAGACTGAGGCAAGAGCTCACTGCAGCTACAATTTCCTGTGAGGGGCACAGGAGGGGCAGGTACTGATCTCTCCTCTCTGGTGACAGTGACAGGACCTGAGGGAGTGGCCTGAAGTTGTGTCAGGGGAGGTTTATGTCAGATATCAGGAAAGGGTTCTTCACCCAGAGGGTAGCTGGCACTGGAACAGGCTCTCCAAGGAACTGGTCACAGCCCCAAGCCTGACAGAGTTCAAGAAATGTTTGTGTAATGCTCTCAGGCATGGGAGATGTGGACATTTCTTAGAGTTGTCCTATGCAGATGTAACGGTTGTACTCAACAATCCTTGAGGATCCCTTCCAACTCAGTATATTCTGTGATTAAGTACAAATAATAATTTATATGCCAGCCAGGGTACCACTGGTAAATGATGCAATACCCAAAATCTAGCTTGCAGTCCATTACACAGCTCCATTCTCCAACACAAGAGGGAGCTGAAATATCTAGAGAAAAACCCAGATGCTGCTGCAACCCCTGGCACCCCTCTGTATCGTACCCATTACTCCAGGGTGGGGGTGAGGCACGCAGGACACAAGCACTGCACCTCAGATGGCCCAGCTGCTCTCCTGTGCTCTGGGCTGTAGGACAGCACTGTCCCAGAGCCAGGATACCTTCAGCACTGCAGCTGGGGCTACTCAGAGCTCTTTACAAAGCATCCAGAGACACCCTGAGCTCAGGCAGCAGCCCTGGGTAGGGCAGAGCTGGGCCCGAGCTATCCCTGTGGCACTTCATGTGGAGCCACTCTGCTCTTCAGCACTGTGCCCCCAGCCCAGGGTCAGTGAGGATTCCCTGGGGTCCAGCCTGCCTGGGGCAGCTCAGGCCCACGGGTCTGGGGCCACGAGCTCTGCCTCACACTGCTGTGTGGACAAAGGGCTGTGAAAGCTAGAGCTGAATGTAAGCTGAATATAAGTAGTGCTGTTTGTGAAATAAAAATTCCTGGAGCCTGGGAAACTCTGCAAAAAGGGCTCTATCCACATCAGCTTGATGTAAATAGCCTAACCTTCCACAGTAAAGGAAAACCACATCTCATGCTCTGAAGGAAACTGGCAGCAATGATGACTGAACCACGGTTACCCAAATATATAACACAGAAGATGTATGTAGAAGAGCCTTCTAATTGAGCACAATTATCATGCTTCAAATTGCCTTCTAAATTGAGTACGCAATGTAATTTCTATAGATTGCACATTGTATACACTGGCAGTTCTTTTAGCATCTTCAATCTACAATTTGCATTAAGTTTTAAATCATAAAAACATAGTCTAACCACCAGAATAGGGAATATAGCTTGGGACACCAGGACTGTGTCTATTTATACATTATCCATTTTGCTGATTCTTAGTTTATGCAAGCCATTTGAGTTTGATCTCATAAATATGACTACTAATTTTCAGAATTACTTAGATGTTCCTAGAAGTACTTAATACATTAACTAACAGTAACATTTGCTAGTTAAGACACTAATTTACTGACAAATGATGACATTTTTTAATTCTAAATCACTCTGATGCAAGACATCTAAAATTTAGATAAATGACACCCTTGTATTGAGCACATCAAATTTAGGCAAGTAACTTTTGCCTCTAATAAAAAGAGAGAGAATCAGCCTATAAAGCTGTGTAAACATATTTGGACCAAAAATGAAAATTATGAATGATTTTGGATTGAAAAGATGAGGCCTGCTCCAAGACCTTAAACTTGATCTATTTACGCAACATTTTCTAAATTTCTAACAGACAATTGCATAAATCTGTTCAGGGATGAATAATACACAAAGCTCCCTAGAAAGGACCAGTCTAACAAAAACATCCCAGAGAATTCTATACCTAAAACTCCTAAACCTCTTAAATCCTGTTTTCTGGCTATATATTAAATGTGTTGGAGTGAAAATGATACAGAGCATTTTTCAGATCACAACACTTGGCATTTCTTTTTTCCTGGTTTGGTCCCCTGTTTGTGTGCAAATATTCACCACTTCCCTAGCAAATATGTCCTGAATTGCTCAGAGTAGAGAAAAGCACACATTTATAGTAATCCTTATTTTACAGATGGGAAAACCAAGACACAAAGAAGAATTTTTCGGTTTCAACATTTCCTGTTATTCAAACTATGACTGGGTCCTTCATTTATTGAGTCCTACTGATCAGCTGCCCCACTACCTCCTCAATAATTTGGTTTTTAATAGGGCTTATGCGTGAGTACCAAGCAGCTGAGCTGCCTGTTGGCAGTTCAGGGTCTGATGCCAAATTAAGGGGACCCAAGTGCTGCACAAAGACTAAACAGAGCCATTGGTACTAACAAACAAATCACTCTTTGCAGATTTCAATGGAGATGAACCATTTCCATATAGCTGAACGCAGTGTGGAAGTAAGGCAGGAACTGGTGCAAGAGTTTTGGGTGACTAGAGAATCTTCCCAACAGAGAGCACAGGGAACGAGAGAACAAGAAATTTCCCTTGAGAGGAACCAGTCTGAATGCAACTTCACATTCTTTCCCCTCCTGTATATAGGACAGACTCTTGGAACCTGGTCGTACAATCTCAGTCATTACAAATGTAACTTACACACCCTTACATGGAATGCAGTCTTAGTGTAAAACAAGCTCCTTTACACAAATCCCTGATTTCTTGTGCATGTAATTTGATTTTTGGTGCTGTTTTAATTAAATATTTCTAGAGCTCTGACTAGAATATCAGAAAGCTTAAAAAATTTATTTGTTTCTCTTGCATTTTGTCCAGCATAATAAAATAGATCCCTGTTCTACTGTCAGCTCCATCTGTTAATGTTTACTCTCAGTCTCTCTCCCCATAACATTCTCTTCTCATTTTTGCATGTATTTCTCATCTACTTTCAATCATTTCTCAATAGCAACAATCTGCAAGCAAAACACTAATTCTTGTCTTGTTACCCTGTTTTATCCTTTCTTTTTGACTCATGTGAATTCTGAGAGTTTATTTTATTAGCAGAACTGGACAAACATCTTTCTACTTATGAAGCAAGAATTGCTTTCAGAAACTTTTACTTATGACATGCTTAAGACATGCTCTGGACATAATTTGAAGGAGTTGACAGAGAACAGGGGCTTCACAAGGCACCTTCACTGACAGCCAGTGATGCCAGTAGGGCTTCTACTGCTGCAGTGGAGCACCCATTCCTGCTGCCCACAGCATGAGAAGCGCAGGAGCTTTTTCCCCCAGTGACTTGGCTTTGTTTCTGTATATCTGGTATGTAGGCGCGGAGTTCTGCACCTGCACGAAAGCCGTGGAATCCATGACCTTGGCTTGCCTCGCTGGCAACTTTCCCTCTGCCTCTTGGTGGTGGTAATCATTCTTTTCTTTAGTCTCTGGAAAGGCGTGAAGACTTCAGGAAAGGTAGAGCTAATATTGTCTTTCTATTTTGACTACATTCTTTGTCTTCTTAAAGAAGTGTCCTAATTTTACAAAGCAAGAAAATAAATCACTAATTTTGAGGCATCCTTGGGGACCAAACTATCACATTTCTTGTGTGATATTCCAACAGAAAATTTTATTAATGTATTATTTTCAATTCAACATTGGTGGTTTCACCCAGAAAATATCTTTAGATACTCAAAATTGTCTTAAGTGTGCATCTTCTTAGCCTAGTTCAATGGTATAAGAGACTTTGGTTTTACTATATAAAATGCCACATCAAGAGAAATATCCAATGAAAGCCATTGGAAATCACTCTTTGACATCCCTCAGAAAATAACTCAACAGAAATTCTAGAGTTAGATACATCTGAGAGCTTTTTGTACATTTTCATGAAAGTATCACTCAACATCAGGCAATGACTGCACTTTTTAGTAAACAACATAGAGATGAGGCGTAATCAGCAGTCTAACACACACTGACACTCTCTTCTGTTTGTCAAAACTGTCTCCTACTGGTATCTGTAAACTTATATATGAAAAGATTCATGACACGTAACAGCATTTTTCCTCATGTCCTAAAAAGAGCTGCTCCATCGAACTGAGTGGACTAAACCAAGAAAATTAGAGATTCTTAAATCTTCCGTAACAGCTGATTAACCTTTGGGATCTCTGTTGTCTACAGGTTGTTTGGATAACAGCCACTTTGCCTTATGTTGTATTATTTGTTTTATTAATCCATGGAATAACCCTGCCTGGTGCATACAATGGAATAAATGCATACCTGCATATAGATTTCAGAAGATTAAAAGAAGCCACAGTAAGTGTACTCTTCTGCTCTCATTCCCTAATTATTAAACCTGTTGCCCTTGTTATTGAAAATATTATTGCTAACTTCTGAAATTAAATAGCCACATTTCTTCTTCTGCCTAAGCACTGGTCCCCGTTCTCTGACAGTTTAACTCTCCAAAACAGGACTATCTCACACTGAACCCAAACAATTCAGATCACAAGACACCTGTATGAAGGCATTTACAGGTGTAGCAGACCCCTAAAAAAGTCCATGCTTTGACTGTGCACCCAGTAAACTGCAATACCCTTTATACAGGAAATTGGAGTCATGCAAAAATTTAGTTCTCAATAGGCTAAGAATTCCCTCAAGAAGAAAATCCTGCTCTCTGAATCGCTATCTTAAATACTGACCTAGAAAACAAAAATAATTACCTATAAATACTGGCCTTGCTAAACATTAAAGTCAGGATTAACTCACCTAATCAAACCATGGTTCTTCATACAAATAAGACTTTCAAAAGTATGATGTCCTTATCTTGGTATTGAAAGTAATGTGCATTCCAAACCAACCCAATTTGTGGAGTAACTTGGAACTAAGACTTATTTCATACATTGTAAAGCAAAATCTACAAGTATAGTCATTAACACATGAAATTAGCAGCATTTCAGACCTATAAAGAACAAAGACTACAGAGCTATTTTACCCCTTTACTATCCTAAAAATAGGATAAATCATTTATAAGACAGTAGTATCTCTATGGATGGGTCACAGGGCCATTCAAATGGTTATAAATCTAAAAAGAGACAACATCATTTTACTAGAAGGAAATGCATCATCTAAAAAATTACAGTGTTCAGAAACGTCTGCAGTCTGTCCATAGTTGCACTATACCTTTCCTATGAATCCTTTTTTTATTTTTCCTGAATTATTACAGAAGACCTCAAGTGTTACAATATGGACATATTTTTTATATTCTTAGCCAAAAAATACATTCCTGGCTTTTTAATGCTAAATTTGAAAACAGACATTTCTTCAAAAACAGACCCAGACCCCATGTCTATTTTTGGAATAATCCAACCAAACTTCAAGCATGGAATTTTCATCCACCTTTGACACAAGGCAGTATCCACCCCAGTAATTCATATTTATGCATACACGTAAATACAAATATGGAAAGAACAAAGCAGGTGCTTATATTTATCTTATATATTTTAAGTGCTGTTTGGAGATAAATGCCACAATTTCGACTAATGTCCATGGAGCTGTAGTAGCTGTACCAGGCCTCCATAATCATATCGTCCTTCTGCTTCTGGAAGGACATTCTGTGTGCTGCTCTTTCTTGGCTTAGTATTTCTGCAGCTGCTATTTAGATGATCCTAAAGCTATTTGTTTCTAAGACTAAATTTTTCAGACAACAACAAAAACTTGCACTAGAATAATAAAAGACTAAAGATCACTTATGCTGAGAAGTGCCACTAACTGCTTTGTCATGTCAGCCCTTCCCCTCTTGGAAACTGGGATCCCTGCTGCAGCAATGGCCCTGTGTGTTCAGTCTTTGTCCTTATGCTCCAAAGCATAGAATCCCACTTCATTTCTATGTCAATGCATCCCTGGATGTGATAGATGAATTTTTTTAGTTCTTCCAAATGAAGAATCTAACAGAGACATCCTAAGTCACAAACAGTAATGACCCACAGAGGGCTCTGCCAATGCTCTTCTAAAAGCCCTTAGAGCACCCTGACCACTGTCAAGATGTGCCCATTTTGTGGAGCCACAAACTGCACTGCACTGAATATGCACAAAAGTTATAACAGCATAAAGACTGAAGACTGCCTACTACTGCAAAATGTTTCTATTTCTTTATATTTAATACTTATAAAAACAATATTCTATCATAAAATATATTAGATATTTCAATTAGAAGCCATGAAATTGAGAAACATGGGCATGAACGCAGAACTGAGCCCTGCTATTTTACATCCTGCTTGGTTAGAACACAGAGAATGTTCTGCATTCAATCTTAATTGTAAAGGAATTTCTGGTTTCTGGTCTTCTTTCCCTTCACCTTGATCTTGTCAATTTGTTTGCTAATCAGCTACTATGAGCCAAGACACTTACTCAACAGATACTTCAGCACGTGCTTAAATCCTTTGGGAGGCAGCAGGTGCTAACCTCTTACATTAGTCAACAGGAATTAGCAGATGCTTAAGGGTGCTTGGATAGTGAGAAAGAATGAGCACAACTGCACCAGCAAGATACAAAAGAGACACAGGACATCTAAAAGCAAGGGTCTTATGGTGGCAGTATGCAGATCTGGTTAGAGTTTAACAAAATTGATGTTAAAAAATGTCAGGAATTTTGTTAACAACAAAAGTTATCTAAATTTTTCAAAAAACAAGAACAAACATAGGAGACTGCATCCTCTTTCTGCATTCTTATCCACAGAGAATATAACCCTATATGATCTCAACCTTTGTGTGAAAATAGAATATTAAGATGTAACTGGTATTTAAAAAGAATGAGTAAGGAATTAAGATTACAGGATTGTTTTGTTATTCATTGAAGGAAATCCATGATACCTAAAAACACTGTATGAACTACAATTTGAGAAAATCATATCCTCCCATCTACTGTCTAGCAATAAACACTCCATAGACTGCTCTTCATGTTATCTTTCAAATAATCAATTCTCCACAGTTCATAAAGTTAAGTTTTTTTACAAACCCAGAATACCATAAGTGGTTCACAGTGTCCAGCAGGCAGCAGTTAAAAGCATCTATCATCTATGTTGAGAAAAAAGAGTTCACCAGCCTAAGTGCTTTCATATATCATGTCATCATGGGATAAGGCATTCTCTTCCTTTCCACTAGGCCAAATATAAAAGTGTAACACTAAAATACCAATGCAGATGGAGCTCATAAGTTGCTTAGATCTATTACAAAGTCATTGCTGAATAGATATATTAGATCTGATTTTGTAGAGATGGATGAATGATGAAATCCAGTGCTTTTCATAGTTCTTTCTGAGTTCTTGGCATATTTAATCAAACATCGCAGATCTCATTCTGAGAAATGTTGAATATTATTCACACCACTGAATTCACTACTTTTGTTGAAGATGCTTTTTTAAAAATCTCTGTGTAACCACAGAAAAGGGGGGAACCCTCATTAACCATGGCTATTTTCAGGTTTCTGATTCAGGGAACCAGGACTGTGGCATTGTTCCTGACTGAATGAATGGATATTGGTAGGAGGGACACTTTAGAACATACAGCTTTTTAAATTATTTCCCTGGTGAACAATCCTTAAAATGATCAAGCTGCATCTAAACTGAAATTTAATGACTATCACAGAAATAACTCTTTCTCCAATTAAGCGAGAAAGCTGAGAGAGAAATCTGCCTGGTTCTGTTCACAGCACATCAGTCATGCTTCAGCTCCTGAAGCTTCAGCTACATGAAGAAAGTTCATGTAGAGTGGACTAACAGCCATACAAAGGAAGCTCTAGTATGGGAAAGAAAATGTCCTATAACTCTTGACCCATTAACTATTTTTAGTTTTCTGGTTGTACATTCCAAACTAACTTGGAACGAGAACTGTTCTAAATGTATTCCTGTCACCCGGGAGAAAAACCCTGCAATCCTTTCAGTGCTGGGTAAAATCTCAGAAGTGCCTGTCCCACGGCCCAGCCCACCAGGGCAGCAGTGTGAGTGTGCTCCGAGGACTACTCCAGCCTCACCACCTCAGGCTGGGCCACTCCAGACCAGGGCCATGCTCCGTGTGACACACTCCCGTTAGCAGGAATGACAATTGTTTTCCAAAAGCTGGTCATCTTGTTTTTCTCCTGCTGTATCCTTGTGGACTGAACTGATGCTGGCAATGTTGGTGTCATTATGCAGGTATGGATTGATGCAGCTACTCAGATATTTTACTCCTTAGGAGCTGGGTTTGGCGTTTTAATTGCATTTGCCAGTTACAATAAGTTTGACAACAATTGCTACAGGTAAGAGCCTATTCTACCATTACTGCTGCAAAATTATACTATTTGACTGCAGCTGAAATAAGTTTTAAGCTATCTTTTTCTCTTCAGTCATATATTAATGATGGTGAGTTTTGTGTAGACATAGTAACCAACCCAATCTTGAAACACTGTCTTTCTTACTGAATTTTTAGTAACAGGAACCTGCCAAGATATCTGCTGCTCTCCAAAGCAGAATGGGATTAGGTTTGGACTTTAGACAGCTGTGTAAACTGTGCTGGTGTTTGCCTTTCAATAGTACCATTAAGCGCAACAGTGAATGCAGGATGAAATCTTATTGGTGCAGGAACTAAAAGCAGAAAGATTCCAGCTTCCAGAAGGGTTACTGTGCTTTGGGATTATATTTCTGATATTTTACATTGCACTCCAGTTTAGGAACGCACTTTATATCAAGCCAGTTTGTAAGTGTTTTGCTGAATCACCATCATGGAAAGTCAACCAGAATCACTCTGCACCTTCTGAGAAATTCCAACATTTAGATTTTTTTTAACATTCCATTTTGGAATTAAAACAAGCATCACTTTTCCAATTAAATATAAATTCAGAAAGTACATGTATTAAAAATGCATTGTGAACTGAAGGATGGGGGAAAAATGTTAAGGAAAATCCCCATCTAGTTCTTAAAAGTTTTTTCTCACTGGGCTGTTCTCTCCATGTTTAGGGATGCTTTGTTGACTAGCACCATTAACTGTGTCACAAGCTTCATCTCAGGATTTGCAATTTTCTCCATATTGGGCTACATGGCTCATGAGCACAAAGTTAAAATTGAGGACGTAGCTACTGAAGGTAGGAAGTTTATTCTATATTATTTTTTAACCCTTTTTCCTCACCTTTTCTTTGCAAATGTTTTTATATTTGCTTCCAAGAAGTGTGTGAAAATCTCATGGAAGTGAACTGAATTAACTTACTTGGAACTAGAACTCTGTGTTTAAATCCCTTGTTGAAATGTGAACTCTAAATGCTATTGATTCACCTCACCTCTACTAATTTGAGGTTCCCCAGCATCTTGCACCCACAGGTTTTGCCCGTTCAACAAAGGGGTATTAACGACTGAAGAATATCTTACAAAAGTGTTGCTGTTCATTGCCACAGGTGACTTGTTCTGATGGTTCTGCTAAGCTCAGGTCTATTGTCCTTCCATTGGGAACAGATCACCCGTGGTCTCAGCTCCTGCACCTCTCATCACATCCTAGAGTTCTTTTGCCAAACAGAGGAGCTAACATCCACATAATTCCTTCTCCACTACATAGCTGAAAAATAACTAGTAAGGTTACAAATCCCATAAAATATTATTCAAAGTGGAAAACAGTGGGATAAGGTTTTTAATACCAAACCATCATGAGTAAATAAATAAAGCATTTTAGATATATTTTGGTATAATAGAAATTTTGTTTTAAAAGTACTCAAAGTGTGACAAGGACTGAAATGAAAGTCAACTTAGTCATGATTTATCTTATTAAAATGGACACTTTTGTGAAGATAAGAAACATCATGTAGTGACACCTTTTTTTCCCCCTTTTCTATTCCAGGAGCTGGTTTAGTTTTCATCTTGTACCCAGAGGCAATTTCAACTCTTTCAGGATCTACATTTTGGGCTGTGGTGTTCTTCATCATGCTCCTTACTCTTGGCATCGACAGTTCTGTGAGTATTTTTTCCTTCTAGCCTTGACATTGTTCTTTTCCTGTCATATTCTGTAACTAAAGAGGCATCCACCTTAAGCGGGGGGTTACATTTCTAGTAAACATTCTGTACATTTCCTAGATCTGTTTTCACAGTCTTAGACAACATACTCACTGTATATAAAGACTCTCCATCATTAAGAGGTTTAGGAAAATATTAAATCTTTGACAAGCCAATAAATATTTAGTCCCTGCTAACTTTTTTATGACTTTACAGAGGGGCTGTTGGCTGACCCAACAACACTACTATGAACTATTACTACTATGAACCTGCAAAAAGGTTTTGGAGTCCTGCTTACAAAACACAAGTAGGACACTGAG
Organism: Sitta carolinensis; assembly: GCA_032173965.1. Lineage (NCBI taxonomy): Eukaryota > Metazoa > Chordata > Aves > Passeriformes > Sittidae > Sitta > Sitta carolinensis. Next base: position 19,188,737 of record CM063292.1, read on the forward strand.
TGCAGAGGTTTCTAGAAGGGATAATTATATGTGCTGAAATCCACTAATCTGCTCAAGACAGACAATGTCTGAAGGTACTCCCATTGTTTTTCTACAAGCCATGATACAGACTTTCCTGTAAATTTAATCACAATTTAAAAATCATCCCAGAATATTTCCATTGTGGTTGCATTTTCCTATAATCTTACTATATAATGTCTAGTCTAACAAATGTATTTGCTCTTTAATGTGATAAGTTTTACAACACCATGATATTCAGGATCACAGAAACTTCATCCCAGAAAATATTCCCAATCCCCAAACAACTTTTTTACTGCTTTGTTCTACCAAAGAGGCCTCAAAACATCCTGTTATATTTAGCTTAAAGGTTGATGAATTTCTGGAAAACCAAATAGGGTCTTTAAGGAACAGTGAACCATGGAAAAACTTTTATCCTCTTTAGTAGGGTAGCAGTTTCTTACTATTCTGAAGCATAGAAGTCCCTTTTAAAGTTCAGAATGCACAAAGTTAATCCAGGAATTTCTTGCTGGAAATGGTAAAACACAGTGTTTCCATTGCTTACAACTTCAAGAAAATTCATTCCTTTTCAAGGACAAGAAAGGTAAAGAATTAATTGAATTGACATGGAAAAGAGCAAAACTTAAAAAAAAAAAAAAAGGGGTTGCAGCAGGAAGCTTTGATAGTCATTGGCAAATAGCTGAATGACATCTTGTGGAGTGAGGGCTGAGCTGTAAAGGTCAGATACAGATCTAAATATTTACAAAGTGTTTAGATTTTTGGATTCCACTTGAGGTCCAATGAAGTTTGTCTATACAGACTAAGATCTGGATCCTTAGACAAAAGTTTGAGGGAAGATTATATCTGGGATTGTAGCTTGGCCATTTTTCAACTGTAAGCAAGTACGAAGGATTGAAATGAAGGGTTTAACACAGTGAAAGGACATGAATGACCAGTAGGAAAAAGACAGAATGAAGAAGAAAATTCCTGCTCAGAAGGGTCTAGATCCAAACCAGTTAATTTGCAACAGCAATAAAAGTAGGGCAATGTGAAGTGACAAAGACACAAAGGTTCAGATTGCAGAGCACAATTTTACTACAAATGAAGAAAAGTCTTTCTTCTGGAGCTGATAAAAATACAGTGAATTGGCAAACTGTGGATAAGCTTAGTTCTTTCCTTCTAAAAGGGGAAGGATTTACTGGTTCAAGATTTGTCATAATTCTCCAAAGAAAACTCAGGTCCTGCAGTACTTTTTATGGTGATAATTCTCTGTTACTGATTTCAAACAGGAATATTTTAATCAAAGGCTAATAGGAAGGGGAAAGACTATGTCAGCACCTGCTAACCAACTATTGCATTGCACCAAGCACTTCAGGTCTTGCCGTGGTCTTTTAGCATCACAAAAAGCATAGAATTAAACCTCTCCAAAATATTAAATAAATTTTTTTACTATGATAAAAAATTGAAATTAATTTTCATAGCTTTTTGTGGAGTGGAGGCGGAATGTTTTCATTAATAGGAAGAAATTCAAACTCATAACCACCTATATATTCCAACAATTTAAAAGAAAATTTGGAAAGTACCTTTTCTGTATTTCAAAACAATAGCTAATGTTCCTCATTAACTTTCAGAAAGCAAAATTCTTTCATGTTGTCAACAAAAAAAAATTACATCAAGCTTCCTTTGTAGTAATTCTTCCAAGACTGCAAAGATTTTTGTCAAACATTATTTCATTAATGAATGGCTAAAGCGCATCTTTGTTTAGTATATTTTCTTTAGGTGCTTGCCATGCCTGTCTTCATTCAAGAAACATCTTAAGGAGCTTAGTTATTTAAGCTAGCAGCTTTTTCTCCAGAGTATATTAAAATGTATATTATTTTCCCCAAAGTACTGCCTACTTATTGTTCTGTTGAGTCAGCAAAGTCCTTGGAGGATGCAGCTATGGAGGCTACAACCACTCCCTTGATGTCCAGTTTCCTGACCCAGTCCTTTACCAGAAGAAAACAAAGTCTCATACCACCAGTGGCTTAAAGCTGAAATGTCAGAAATCACAGAGTGGTTGGGTATTAATTACACAAACTGCTTTGCATCCTTCAGCCTGTATTTCCAACAGTCAGTATTGTATAACCAGAGTTTTTGCCTTCCCTTCCTCAGATGGGTGGGATGGAGGCTGTCATCACTGGCTTGGCAGATGATTTCCACCTTCTGAAACAGCACAGAAAGCTCTTCACCTTTGGTGTTTCTTTTGGCACTTTCCTACTTGCCCTTTTTTGCATTACCAATGTAAGTACAAGAGAAACTTCAATCAAAATGTTACCTTAAAAATGCCATTAACCTTGTCAGGTGAAATATAGATCGGCTCAGATGACTATTTTTATTATAAATTTTAGTTCTTGAAAAACTTCTGTTCAGAACATTACTTTTAATCTTACATATATGAAGTTTCTCTGGTTTTGGCACAAGATCATTTGCTGTCAAGCAAGCTTCTTTGTCCCAAAGAACTGTCTGTGCTACTGCTGGCTTATTTGGTTCTGTGTGCTTTCTTTTGTTTTGTTTGGGGTCTCTTTTTGTTTGGTTTTGGATTTTTCAGTCACATTACATGGAACTGTGTAGAGTGCTTATTCCTCTGTGAGGAACTAAGAATTTCAAGTGACCAGACCATCTGGCAATTCTCTTGCAGAAAGTAAGAGACCCTCACTTCTTATGGAAGGAGCAGAGAATAATGATCCCCTCTCCCCACCTTGTTTCTTAATGTTCCTTCATGCACCTAGATCTTGACATCTTTTACTCTTAACACCATATAAAGGACACAGAAGACTTATCCTGAACATTTAGAAAACTGTTTATCTTTTATATTTTTTATTTATCACTACCTTGAGACAATGTTTTGCCTCATCTGGCTTTTGACAACAAATTAAAGAATGAGAATGATAGCACTCTAGGCAGAAGAGAATTTTCTTTTTTTTTTTTTTTTTTTTTGACCATATAAAAAGCCTGTTAACAAAGGTGCCAAAACTTCAGAAAACAACTGAAACTTGAGGAAGCCACCCTGTAAGTAGATGTGCTGAACCTCTCTCCATCTCCATAAATGGTTTCCACATCTATTATTAAGATTACTGAAACGGCGTAAGTTTATAAACAACTAAGTCTTGTTACATTAAAATACCCCAATATTTTCTCCCCAGTTTCCCCAAACTGAGAAATATTTGAGACTCTAAAAATAGATATCATTTAAAATGCCTATCCTTTTAATACCATATTATTTCTATTGATACTTAAAAACTGAACACTTTATTCAAAGTTTCAACTGAAATAAAACCTCCTGAAGTACAATATCAGAAGAAATTCAGTGTTAAGAACCTGAATAGGTGCCAGTGGGTGCAATTCCACTGCCTCCAAGTGAGCAAAAGCTATTCAAGAAAAGGACCCGACTAGCTTTTAAATAATGTCACCTGTTTAGACTTAAGTTCACCCCTCCAGCTGGAATTCACAGACTGTCTAGAATAGTCCAAATGTATTGCTCACATAATTAAAGAACAACATTTCTGATGTATAAAAAAAAGGGAAACCCTTGTGAGAACATCACACGAAATTGTTTGATTGATTTTTGCCCCCCGAATTTTTAAGGCTATTCAGCTGTTTCTGAAACAAATGTATTTCTTACAAAATCACATTAGCAATTCATTTTGCTAAGTTTGATTGCAAAGGCATTCATTTGGAGCAGGTGTAGAGCAAAAACAAGAGGTCAAACTCAAATGTCATTCAGTTTTCTAACACAACAACTAAAGTTCATTCCATTTCCGGACAAGTCCCCACAGAATTAAAAACCTACATGAGGCCTAACTACTGGTCTCCCTATTTTTGTAAATATGCACAGCTGTTTCAGAAAAAAAATATTTCTTTTTTTAAAAAAGGCAACTGATTACAGAGACTAAAACCACCTACTGATTTAAACAATACACGTGCTATTTTTTTTTCCATTGGTGGTAAAAACACAGAAAATAATTCCTTTGTTCTTCCCCTTCTGAACAGGCATCATCGGACTAAGTTTGGTTGTAAAAAGATATTTTAACAAAAACCTACTGCAACTGCAATAATTTCAGTTGTTTATGTGTGATAAAGAGTTTCCTGACACATTTCATCCGGGTTCATTTTGAAACAAACCTGGATCTAGTGGTTTTCCATTCCTCTTTAGCCAAAACTCAGTAAAATGGGCAGTAATTTACACAGATACATACCACATTTTAAAACACAGCAAAAATAATCAAATTGCAGCTAGAAAAAAAAATCAGTGAAACAAGACTTCAGTAAATGTATTTCCAGTTCTCAGTCATGAGCCACTGAAGCTCAAAATGTGCTGTGGTGAAGGAAGACAAGGTTTGCTGTCTCCACTGAGCAAAGGTTTGCAACCACCACAGCCCAGAGACTGAACAGGGCACAGCAGCTTCTTGCTGTGCTGGTGGCAGAATTAACATCATCTTCTGCCTTAGGAGGAGCAGTGGGCAAGAGAGATGCAGGCAGTCTGGGAAAAGGGCAGTCAGACCAGCAGTGCAGAGTCACTGGCCTGCAGAGCAAGTGGCCTGAGGAACAAACTAACTGATAATAGCCTGTGGAAACTCCTAGAGTGCTCCATTCCTGCCATTAATTTAGGAATGTCTTCATTAACTGCTGCAGACAGACCCTGCCCTACAAGCTGCTCTCCTTTCCCCAGACTTCCACTGAACAGGAGGTGCTAAGAGAAGTCATTAATCTAAGCTGAGGTTTCCCAGTGAAGTGAGGACATGGGTGGAAAGAAGCCTCTATAGAAGAGCTGCAAGTTCGATTCCATTATTTGGCGTGCAAATATGAATCTGTGTCTGCAGCATCACATCCATATTAAAATACTTGTGTTAAGATAATGCTTCAAGTAAAGCAGGTTTCTGCTAAGTGGATACTAAACTACTGAGCTGATTCTATTTGTGACTTCACTTTCTTGCAACTTTTAACTCCCTATTCCAGGGTGGAATTTATGTGCTCACACTCCTGGACACATTTGCAGCTGGGACTTCGATATTGTTTGCTGTTCTAATGGAGGCAATTGGAGTTTCCTGGTTTTATGGTAAGCACTTCCTCTTGCAAGTGCAAAAGCTTTTCTGAAATTCCAAATGCTCATGACAGGCTTACACATCATTTTAAAGAAAACAGCATAGCCTTGTATACATGAAACCATGACAAGTCAGGTTTCACAGAGTGATCTTCCCCTGATTTATGAGCAGTGATAGAAATGCAAACATTCAGTGGGCCAAGCTTTGAAACCCTGCACAAAGCCAAGGCAAACAGCCTTGTGAAAGGGACTATGATGAGATGGAAAAGTTGCTACTTTTGCCAGTATTCTACAACTCTTAGTATTGCTGATGACTTGCAGTAGCAGGTTTAGACTTGGTACTTTTAAAGCAAGTAGATTAACCTAAATACAGACTCAACTGTTCCCACTTTTCATTATTCCCCCAGGGCCAGTCTCGAGCACTTCCCACACAATACAAATAAAGGTAGTGCTGAAAGACTTGTAATAGTTCCTACATTAATCCTTTTTATTTGAGACAATATTCTACTTCATTGTAAAACACTAGTGATTTATTTATTTTACTTCATAGAATGGTATAAAAAAGACAACATACAATACCCAATTCTGTTTCTAATATTTGATACTAATTTACGCCACAAAAAGGGAGTAGATTTACTTTATCACAAATATGACAAGCTTCAGGAGTATTTAGTTGACCTCTGGCACTAGACCGTAATCACTCTACTCCAATCAGAGTGCAGTGATGTGCTGTACCCACCTAAAAAGAAATGACCTCTTCTTTTGCTTCCCAATCTCCTCTGTATTGCCATGCTTTAGTTCCTGGCTGATCACATCTCTTCACTCTTACCAGGTTTCAGTGTCATGGCAGTCTGCAACTCCTCTTCCCTTAAAGACTGTATTGAATTAGTTGCCCTGATTGGGCAACTAGTCCTGAACTAGGATTGTTCTTCCCCTGAAAACCATCTTCATTTTTATTCAGACCTAGTGTTTATAGCTAATGTATGATTCAGAGGGTTCTTAGACATTATGATTCTTATTGCTTTTAACCTCACTCAGTCATTTATCCATCCATTCTGCCTTACCATGTTCTTCTAATCAAACAAACCTCATCTTGCAGTTAAAAAACTGTTGAGGAGTGAGCGAAGTGAAAGAATGGCATTCATGCATAAAGTTGTCCAGTCTACTAAAAGAATAGTTTCTAGCTTTAATGCACTAATTCTGCCACCCAACATCAGCATGGGGCAAGCAGCACACGTAGGCTGTTGTCTCTCAAAATAATGGAGGCAGGTTATTTCACAGACAATTGTCTTTAATCCCTGTAAAAAAGCTGAATGTGGATGAGTGATCACAGTTTAGCTTGGAAGCAGAGGCTTCTTCGGTTTCTAAGGACAAGTTACTTTCTGCTACTATTAAAACTCAATTTACTGCACTTCACAGTAGATGAGTATGTGGTTCACAAACCAGGCCAAAGTTAGTCAAATTTTATTTTACATCCTCTTTTACCATTTTTCCTTTCTTCCTGCAGCCTCCCCATAACTGGGAAAATATCTTTTCATTTTTTTTGAGCAGCTGACAGATGTTTCTACTGACACAGCATGACCTGCTGCTTTATAAAGAACTTATTACAGCCCCAGGTGCTATTTAATCTTATTAAATCTGGCATGATCTTGTCTGCCTCTTTTTTCTGATAGACCCCTCTTGCCTTAATGACCTAGCTGAATATTAAGCCAGCCTAAAGGCAAGCATTGACATTTTGGCACAGACTAAAAGCACGGAAATTTAGTTCAAATTACACCTATGACCATTTACTGTGAAGTTTCTTCTTGCAAAGGCCAACTGTGTATGTTAAAGAAAGGAGAGCTTGTTTGCTTTACTGTGCTGATGAACCTTAGTTATGACTGCTAAGTTGTTACCAATTTTTCTCCTATGCAACCCTGATATCATCTTCTGATGAATATTCTATTTTTGGGTGTTTAACCAGGTCCTCATAATCAATTTTAAGTAACTCTGAAACCAAGCCCTACAGGTACCATCATGTGTAGCTATAGTTGTATTCTGCTTAAAGGATGATTCTTAGAACAATTATTTGAAGACAAGCCATGCTGAAAAAGCACATTGTGGAAAAGTGCAGTCTGAGAGCATGGTCTACTCATCCCCCACTTTCAGCAGAAATTGAGCGCCAAGCACTGTCTGAGCTCCAAATATGTTTCTGTCTGGAAACATATGAATAAAATTCTGATATACATAGACCTTGTCTTTGACCTTCTACCAATGATAAATTTCAGTCAGTGTTCATAGCAGTTAAAATTCGTCCCTTTAAAGTTCACAGAAAGCACTGCAAATAAAATCAGATTAAATTTAAAGAGCACTTGCAGATCCTTCTTGGCTATTTCTCTTCACCCGGACATAATATCAGGGGCTTGAAATTTTTTTCGAGACATTTACACTCAAATGTCCACATCTGAAAATATTTTACATCCTACAATGGATTAACTCAAGCCGTCCCAATCATTTACATTAAATAAATTGTACTGAACTGATCCACATAAAGAGAAATAATCTTTATGGAAAACTATACATTCTCTCCAATAAACAAATATTCATGGTAAAAAGCTGCATTTCTGCTGTTTACCTAATAGGTTCATGATTAAAAGTAAACTTCCTGAACACATCGAGCAAAAAAATTATAAACAAATAGCCCGACATGACAGAAGGCACAGAGCCAATGTCTCTAAGGTGTAAGTCAGAGATTGTTTTCTTTTTACAGAAAAGAGAGAATACTTTTCTCCCCCTTTTATATCAGTGTTAATCATCCCATTCTAAAGTAACAGTTTTGTACATATTTACAATAAACAGAAGAATAATTGCCCGAGTTTTCTGGAAAAATCATAAACATGAAACTATATTTGTAATAGAGATAAAGAACCTTCTGTGGTGTTGAATGAAACACTGAAAGGTAAATATGCCTTCAAGTGGAACAAAGAAATCTCCTTGGATAAATTAAGAATCATATGAATCTTCTTCATTATCAGTTTCTTTAAGGGTTTACTTTTTCCTGCAGTGTACTCATAATAACACAGAGAAATTAGGTTACAATAATCCATAACTATTTTAAAATTGTGTCCTATTTACAAACTAAATTGTAGTTATTTGTGAAATGCCTCTTTTCAGTGGTAATGCTGCTGTCTCCAACAGGCCTTAAGTACTCACAGACATTTAAGTCAGATGCAGTGATTTCAAAGACACATCTAGACATTGAATGGAGATTAATGTTTTTATTCCTTATGTCTTCTGATTTCAAAGTCATTCATGTCTAGTTTCTGAAAAAGATATTTTGGGTATGCCAGCATCTCATCAGTTTAGACTGAAGTCAGTCTCATTCTCACATCCATTCTAGGTGTGGACAGGTTCAGTGAAGACATCCAACAAATGATGGGCTTCAAACCAGGCCTCTACTGGAGACTGTGCTGGAAATTTGTTAGTCCTGCTTTTTTATTGGTAAGCGTTGATAATTATTCCGTCATGGAAAGAATACTAGTGCATTGCTTCACAGAATATGCAATAGATACCAGTAGCAAGATACCTATTGCTGTGCCAGATATTGTTGGAATGGATTGAGGACACTCCAATTTAATTCTTTTTTCTCCTTGAAATTATATGTGGGTTATATTTTGCATAATATATTTCAGTTGTGAAAGAGAAGCTAATGGAGGTTGTGGTCTTCTTCTGTTCCTTCATTTTAGCATGATTTTAAGAAGCAGCTTTTCTTAGGGAACACTTAGGCAGTGTCCTCCATGTCCCTGCACCTCTGCATATTAAGCACAAACCATTCCTTTGGGAAAAAGCTAGCCAGGGATAAGAGATTGAGTTAGCAAGAATGAATTTTTGATTGGAAGATACCAAGATTACCAAATTGTGGAATGACACCTTAGAAAAATTAATATACAACTACATCTGGTGGAACACTGAAGAATCATATAAAATATACTTTGTAAGCTGCCTGTTAGAAAAAAAAAAAAGAGTTCCATTGCATTAGGGAAAAAAAATCCCAAAGTGTGAATTTGGTTGCTTTGTGTAAAGGTTAGATTCTATAATACTAATCTAAAGTTTTATATTGGAATCTCTTCCTATGCATATTTTTAAATCAAAATGTCATAATAATAATACAGAAATGTGACCTTACTATGATTTTAGGAGACAATTACTTGCATTAAGGCTTTGCAATCTTAAAGCAGTACTGGTATTGCAAATATACACCGGGTAGGCTTCTAGGACAGGTCCACATTTTCTTAAATGTAAAAGCTATGACCCCGATTCATCCACAAGTACCTCCAAGCCTGTATTAATTACCCTTTTAAACACAGTTCTATAAAGGAACCTGTATGGAACTACATCCTGCAGCACTTCAAGAAGGCTGACTCAAGCAGAATGGGAAAATGCTGGAGCAAGCATCCTTAGGTTTTGCACAAAAAGAGACAGTTGAAAATTTACATTTTATCATGAGTTTTGTAACAATCTAGCTAAAGGTGGAGAGCCCATCAGTTCAACTTCAGGTAGTTTATGTCCTGGTGAAAGAGCCTCAATACCTTCCTAGAAAAGCCAGAAAACATAAGGGTCAGAGTAAATCTGTAGATAATGCATCTCTCAGCCATCACAATGCACGTTTCTTTTTTTCCATGTGGAAATTCTTGAAGCTCTTTCTCCATAATGTCTGCAGCTATGTATATAATCCCAAGAAAAATCACAAAATAGAATTAGTATTTTTCTAACTAGATTCCACACTATCATCTTCCTTTAACTCACACTATTCTGGTGTAGTCTTTGAAACCGTATGCTCAAAATATTTTAATTGGAAATTGAAATATGGAGCAGAACATATAGCCCCAAAGAACCAAATCAAGGATATCTGCATTTTATACAACCCCTATGGATTTAACAGGACAAGTAGGGTGGTACCCCACTCTTCCCTTCTTGCACTGGACAGGGAAGCACAAGAAGAAAATCTTTGTTTTCTAGGCCATAAGGCTGCTCTACCTTTCCTCAGTACATGTATCACGCTGGAGTTCACATTATGCCTCTCAGTGAAAAATGGATACAAACCTAAAGGAAATCTAATATTCCTGAAAAACAAAGAAAGAAAAACAATAGATCCTGCAGGGGTTTTTTCTTGATTATAGAATCCCTTTTCTACATCTGAAACACTAGTTTAAATGAGGAAGTAGTGGATAATCATGTGATCTTCCCATCAAAATTTCAAATAATCTTTGCCTACAGTAGCTAGAATTAACTGTTAATACTAATAAACACATCAAGAACTTCAACAGCTTAAGCAGAAAGGGGCACAAAGTAAAGGGGCTGAAGGTAAATTGTGGTTTGAAATACGCTTTAGGGTGGCTGCCTAATAGAACACCTGGAATCAGTTTTCCAGTAAGGTTCTTCAACTTAAGACTGGGGTTCATTTTATACTTTCTTCTCTAGTTTGTCGTGATAGTCAGCATAATAAATTTCAAGCCTCTGACCTATGATGACTACACCTTCCCTCTGTGGGCAAACCGCATTGGCTGGGGAATAGCATTATCCTCCATGATCCTTGTGCCTGCCTACATCATCTACAAATTTATGAATGTGCGTGGGACCTTTAAAGAAGTAAGTGGAACACTAATCAAATGTCATGAAATGTTGCTGTGAAATGAAATGGCTGGGTCTAAATTGGCTGTTTATTTCTCTCCCAAAACTTATTACTTATGAGTGACCTTTTGAATCCGTCTGTCAGGTGGATCAGTGGTTTGAGGTAGGATTACTGCATTCTGTTTGAATTCTAGACAGAAATTACCTTTCCAGACAGCACCATAATAATTGTGAAAAATGATTTTTTTATACACGTAGTTGATCCAATTGATGAGATTAGATTTTTGTTATCAACAAAGAATATACAAATTATGGTATCTTCATATTCAGCTATAAGGCATGGTCTTCAAACTGTTCTGAACTTTTCTTTGTTTATCAGTTCAAAATGGCACATGATTAAGGTTCACTATATAATTTTTACCAGGATATTAACTTTACCTTCACTGTCTATATACCCTCATATTATCTATAGTCTTAATACCTCTAATGGTGCTCAGAAGCCTCCTCACCATTATACAGCACTGATTTTTCTCCCATCACGTCACAATTTTATAACCTTAGCTAGACCCACTGACTTACACCTAGTTCTACTGCTCTCTTTTCCTACACCTACACTTACACAATGATGTAGTAAGATTTTGATGCTCTTAGGCAAATCACTGAACCAACATCACACACAGAATGAAGCAGAAAATAAGATCTCAGCCTTTACATAGATAGGTCACATCCCCATGACATTGACCCAGCGGAACAAAGTTCTTCTAAATGTTCCTAAAACACTACAGTCATCTCATGTAATGTGCACCTCAGAAAGGAACCCCAAGGTGGGAACTCCTCAACTGCCCTGTTTTCATCAGCTCCCACATCTCAACATTGCACACAAATTTAGATCTTATTTCCAGCAATTCAATAACCCTTTTGTTTTTTATTCCATCCTGGGTGGGTTACAAACCCATTTTCTACAAGCATCTAAGTCTCAATGAGTAATTTGCACTGGCCCATCAGGCTCTTACCCTTTTTCTCAAGTTTACTGATATGGGGATGCAGAAGCCTTTGGCCAAAACCACATTCTCTCATTCATCTATATTGTTAGCAAGTTCTGAGTTGCTGTTACTGCTCCTGCAAAGAGCAACTCCCCAGTTTCCCCACGAGCATTATAGCAAAATATTTACATATGACATCCAAGTAACTGGCTCAAGATATGATCCCACAAATTGAGGCTCTTAAAAGGATGGGGAGAGCTATGAAGCTATCTAATGGGAACTCCTTAAACTGGTTGAAAGTTCCTAATAAAGCAAAATCTACATATGATCTCAAAGGGTACAGCATGGGGTAGACAAGGGAGATGAGCTGGGAAATACCAGTACTCCTCCCTCTTCCACTCCGGACTGGCCATCCTTCTTACAGTACTAAGAGAAAAGCATGAATTTACGGGATCTAAGGCCTGTGATACCAACTTGTTCCTGATGTTCTTTTCTATATGCACTTACTAAATATTTGGACTTAGCATTTGCATAAACTTTCTACTGTTGCTTCTTATACTAAAGGCTAGCACCCAAGGGCTTATAATAGGCTTATTCTCTCAGTGACTGAGTAAAGGCACATGATGCTGTGATATTCAAGATTTAAGTTACCATTTTAAATAAAGTTCATGCTACATCCCCTCTATAGATTGGGGATTACATACATAATCCCACCTCATATGGCTGACTTTTTCCTCTTCTTCCTCTCTGGTTTAGAGACTAGCTTACTGCATCACACCTGAAAATGAGCACCAACTCGTGGCCCAAGGAAATGTCAGGCAGTTTAAGGTTTGTACACCTTTCAGATGCTTCTCCTGATACCAACCCTTTCCTGTCTTTAGCAGCTACAGGCTTGTACCAATCTCCTCATGGTGAATGCCTTTGCAGGTCTGTAGTTCTTTATTTCTGCCAGCATGACAAGACTTAGGAGGCTCAGTACCACATGCATCAACCCTTTTGGAATCTTCCTTCTTTGACTAAGGCAGATTTTCTCAATTTTCTCAGTTTTACAGATCACCTGAGTCTCGTATTTTAGGTTGTGTTTGAATAAAGTGAGATGTCACCAAGAAACCAAGGTATTTCCAAACTCTCATGTGCATTTGAAGAGGTCATGGCCTCTCACTCAGTTACTGCACAGCAATCTGAAGTCATGTTTCCAAAACTACAATTATGTCCCATAACACATGGTAAACTGCAAAAAAATATCCAGTGTCAGAGCTTACCTATGTAATGAAATGTTGTACCAGTTTACATGGAATTGGCTTTCCCCACAGGACTAGAGTAGATTGAAAACACTGCTGAAGACTTCATAAGCCATGAAATTATGCTATAGGTTTCCAAACACTGCTTTCCTTTTAGCAAACAAAATGAGCTTATTGAAATAAACTCCTTTATGGAGAAGATAAAAAGGATGCAAATGTGAGGCTTATTACATTTATCAGCATTCATTCTGGACCACTTTCTGTCTTCAAAGTTGAAAGCAACTAGAATTATGCACACCTCCACAAAACGTGACCCAGATTTTATAGTGGTGATCTGAAAAAATAAATCTGGCTTTTGCTTATTCTGAAAGATATTGTTTGAAGTAAATTTTGGCTTTTAAAAGAAATAATCTGTGTAGATTTATGGGATGCAGAATGAAAGCACAAATAGACTTCCTGTTTCATGACCACAATTTATTTGATGTGGCCATGAAATAAGACAGCACCTCTTCCTGCCTTCTCTTTCTTCTGTTTCTATCCTCAGTTGTCAGGTGATTTACTGTTTCTACTGTAACTCAGTGTTTGCAGGGGCAGATGTTCCTGTGTGAAAGGGCTATAATCAGCCATTCCACAGTGCTGATTTTCTACACACAAATCTATGACAAAAAGGTAGAAAATTAATTTCACATAAATTTAAAAAAGGCTGTCCTTAGAAGCTAACTACTAAAGTTACCTCAAACGATGCCAAACATGAGAGCATTTTAATTTGCTGCCATCTTCAAAGAACAGCTAGAAATGGCTTTGTTAGTGCTAAAGCATATTTAGTGTTTTGTTCACGGTGTTTAGGATTGCAAAAAAAACACTGTCTACTGTAACCAAACAAATACAAATATTTTATTCCAATATAAGTCTGGCATATATGGGAATGAATATAAGAGTTCTGAATTTTAAAGCTGAATTGAGATCTAAGTGGTCTTTACATTCAGTGCATTTCACACTGCAAACTAGACTGCACAAATTTAGTCACAGAGTGGATAATCTATCCCTTATTTTGAAACTTCTTTGTAACTCTAGATTTGTCCAAAAATTTCTGTCACATCATCATTTGAATCAGTGATGTAATTTAACAACAACTTCTGTTTCCTTACAGCTCCAACACTGGCTAACAATATGACAACCAGCAGATCAAGGAAAAAGCCCACGTTCAGCTAAACTGAGAATACAGAAAAGTTCAAAGCTCCCTCACTGATGCTTGGACCATGCTGGCCCAGAGCTCATCTACTGACTCTTTGAGGGAAGACATCTGCTCTCTGTTGTCAATGCCTCCCTTCTATTACTTGGCTTCAAATGATCTTTAAAGACTCCATTTAATTTTTCTTGCATCCTTCGGTGCCATGAGATCCCTACATGACCAAAACTTGTGAGTTTTGCTATAGGCAGAAGTGGAGGAGGAAGGAGCAGAGGAAAAGAGCAATCAGCATAAGTTAAGTGCTTTTTATTGTGAAAAAGTGAATTACATTTTTCTGACAGAAATTACTTCTTCAGATATTCATGCCACAACCAGTTTTAATCCAACAACACCTGAGTGCTCTTAGAACTAAGGAAAGAGTACCTCTCAGTTATGACAAAAAGAGCAATTTTAACTATGTACTCATGTCATTAGTTTTCTTGCCAAGCTATCCTTTGGGATGTGAGTTTTCATCCTTCTGAAGTGAACTCTCAGTTCTTCACTTTCAGTGGTTTGTTATTAGTTCCTTCTCTTGGTGAGGAACATTGTCTTTGCTGTACATGTCCATGTCATTTTTCTGCCCAGTTTCATTACACCAAAGCTGAAGAGCAGTAGGAACAGAATTCCTGTTATAGTTACTAGTGCAGAACACAGCTTAATATCACAGTGTACTTCATGTAAGAGATACTCCCTTGTATCAGCAATTGAAATGGCTTTATCATATGATCCACTCTCTGCACATTTTTCCAGCTAAGCATGAAGGTTACATCTAAATAGACAGAGTCATCTTTTTGTTGTATTTTGTTCCAAATACAGAATGTAAAATACATAAGAGACAATTTTTAGATATATAATTACCAAGTGGCACAAAAAATCAAACTGGCTTTATTCCTCTGCTGTGAACTATTATTATAATTTAACCAGGATTCGCCTACCAAAACGTAGTAAGATTTTGTTGAATAATTTAAAAGTATATTTTAGGCACAGTCAGCTCTCTAAACCTATTCCAGCTCTGTTCTCTAGTAGTATTATGCAACGTAGAAGATACAGAACAAACTCTGCATTTGGGTGCTGTTCTTATTCTGTGGTCACTTGTCATTGTAGTACCTTTCAAGTGATCACTACATTCAGTAGCTTTGAGTTAGTTCTTGTAAATATTTATCACTAGGTCTACAGTAATTTTCAGAGGCAGTAGCTTCTCAGCTGGATCCAACCCAGAGTTTACCTCTGGACATTACCTCTGATGTTTTTTGTCTCTATACATTCAATTGAGCTTGTCTTTTAAATTTATGTAGTGCTTCCTCTTTTTCTTAAAAAAAGACCTTTTAAATGGATGGGCCTTTTTTATTTATAAAACAATTCTTGTTGAGTTGTTTTCTTTTTTAAAATAGCCAAATTTTAAAGCGCCAAGTGCTTTTGGGCTTTTTCTATTTAACACTGATTTCTGTTCAAAATAATGAAAGGGAAATTTCTCTCCTTATTCACTCTTTTCCTCCAACATATTCAATACTTTAGAACGAATCAAGTGTTGACCTACTCTTGAAGAGTCTCTATGACAAACAGTAGTTTTATTTGAACAGGGATTTAAACCCAAAGAATACTTTCTTCTAATTATAAAGGAAGTCTTATTTTCTGGCCCAGATGATGGCCAACAGCTGCTTAAGCCTGTTATTAAATGTATTTCAATAATAAAGGAATTCCAAATGTTGCAGTTCTAATGCTGTAATTGCACAAGAGGCGAAATAGTGAAAATATGTTGAAGGCTTCAAAAAAGTCATCCCACCAACTTCCCAGTTAATCTCCTTTTTATTGTTTGCCAAACTACATGAGAATCTTTCCATTGTTTTAAAGCCTACTTTTCAACAATACAGCTGCTTCAGTCACTGTCTTGGCATGGCTCAAAAGCTTCTTAGCATAGATGTAATTACCAAGTTTTGAAACTTCTAGGGGCTGTTTAATAGGGAGCTTTAATAGGTTGTCACTTTATACATTGTTTGGTTGGCTCATAATTGGAAATTCTAAAAACCTCCACCACTGTTCACTTGTGGCAAAGTCCATCAGCGCCATCCCTACAGCACAACCCACACAGGAAAAGTTCCATTTCCTCACCATTCTGCTCTTACACAGGAGCAAAGCCACCCTACATGGGAGTGAAATCAGCTTTAGCCAGTGTGTTCAGGTTTGACTGCATTTTTGATACCGACTCCCAAGGCAATTACCTACTGCGTTATTTTTATTTCTGTTACTGTATAACTTCTTGGTTTTAGTGTAGTATTTTAGCTCAGGACTACATTGCACTATTGCCACCTTGTTCTGAGGTTTTCTAGGTAAAGAGCTTGCAATCTATATAGAAGACAAAAGTCTTATCAAAGAAAGTAGGAATCTTATTACCAGAATTAGTCTGAATGAAAAAGACAATACACAGTGCATGACTGCATAGATAGACTTTAAATTCAAGATGTTGCCCAAAGAAAGTCTCCCCCCAAATAATGACTTCTGTCCTAGAGACAATTGTCTTCAATTCTCCACAGAATAAGATGATGAACTACCTCATGCCTCTTGGATGATGAATGATGCCATTGGACACAAAGTAGCATCTACACAAATGACAAATACTTCTGTGAAGGCCAGGTTATGCTCATTTCCTCCACTCAGTGATATGGTACAGACAGTCCAGTAAGAAGCCATAGCATGAGCACCTCCTCTTATGCACCTGCTTTGGGCTCCCAAATACATTTTCAATATGGGAAACATCAAATACCACAAAGATACTCATCTCCCTTCAGTTAGAACCCTTGTAGTCAAAAAACAAAAGACTGAAGCCTCCAATAAGGTTTTCATCACCCATGTCACTTAACTGCAAGTCTTCCCCTAACTCCATCTTGACTTTTCAGCCCAGCAGCTCACCCTTTCCTTCAGCTGCACCTATTTCAAGAACAGACCCTCTCTGGGGAATGCCACTCTCCCAGTTATCCCCCATAGAATTGTATGTATATGTTGACTAAGTAAGCAGCCCACTTTTTAAAAAAGAAAATTTTTGTTACAAGCTGCAGATTGGTCTGCTTGCTAAGCATATTGTATGTTTGGGTAACACGGTCACAGGAAGAATTCAGTGAAGCAATTAAAGAGCTCATTCTAGAAAATATTTCCTCAAAAACCTTTTCTTAATCTGATAAAGCAATCAATTGTCATATCAGTATCTCTCTTCTGACCTTTCTTTTGACCAGTGAAAGAGACCTGCCTGTGATCCATGATGTTTCATCAATCCAGAGAAAGCTAGTTAGCACCAGGCAAAGAGAGCCTCCATTCTCTCTTTGTACCCTTCCCCGCCATCATTCAGCCAGATAATTCTTCACCTCCTTGGAACTATTCTAAAGCTACATTATTAAAATTTCACAGATTTAAATTTCTGTAAGAAGCAGTGGGCCTTTCAAGACAATAGTCCAAAAAAGCACTAGTGCTATTTATTATTGGGCCCCTGTTTAACCCATATCTTTTTTATCAGTCCTTCTTGTGTTCAGTCATGTCCTGAGACATATACCCTGGCAACACTTGAAAGACATCTTACCATAGTGAGGGATTCTGCAGGATATCCAGGATCAAACATGATATTTTAAATTTAGAATGTAGGAGAATTACTTGGCTGTTACTACTGTGCATGTTCCCTAACAGCAAGTGCAATGTGTGTTGTATGTACTTTTCCCAGAAGAGATTTCCTGTACTTGGTCATTTCTTCTCAGTGAAATACCATTTAAGTGTTGTTATTTAAAAGGGTCAAGCCCAATCATTTTGTATATACATTTACTTCTTATGCTATTGTTTTGATGTGAATTAAGTTTATTTTTTATTGTTTGCTTGTAAGAGGCCACACCAAAGGTTTTGCTGTTAATGTCTCTTTTGCAGTTCTTCCCATTCATACAGCATTAATTAGCAGATACTTGCTTTTACGGGAGTATATAGCTTTCATTCATATCCTGGACTGCTTCACTAAATTTCATGAGGAATTGGCAAATGTTTAAGAATTTCTTTCCTAAGAACCAAATTAAAACCGTAGTTCAATTTCAGAAGAGGTGCGACAAAAATATTTTATTTCCAATGCCATGTTAAAGCGTTTTTAAAATGAGCCTGAAGGACTCAGACATTAGAAAGATACTACAGTTCAACAAATGACAATATATAGCCCTACCTGCAGAAATTGTGTGAACTCAACCTCTTGGAGCAGTAAACTATGACTTCTGTCCTCTAACACATTTTATTTTCTCAGTACTAGGAAGAGTTGTGGTCCACAGATCACCTCATGTAAGAACGCAATTTTCTTAATGTAGAGGCTAACACAATATTTCAGATTAGACCTCTGAACAACTTGGGAGACCTTCTCAGCTACCTTCCTCTGACTCATATCCACGTTCCACCTGTTGGTGACTGTGGGCTTACCTAGCTAATCAGTGGAAATGATTAATTTGTACAGTGGTACTGGTCAGATTTATATCAAATTTCAGTGCATCTAAATTCATCAGACTGCTACAGAGAGCTACATGGGCAATAAAAACATTCAATCAGTAAAAGAACATAACAGGGTAATACAGTCACTTTTCAGTACAGCATTTGATTGGTTTTCCTTCACCATTACAAATAGAATGTCTTTAGACAGAGAGCAGGTTCTGTGTGAGGACAAGGAACTGCAGCCACCAGAAGAAAACACAACACAGATATGACTGTGCTCAGTGAAATTGTGCTCTTAGAAGGACATGGAGGTCTCTAGGTCTGCGTGGCTGGGAAGAGCAGGGGATAAATAGAGAGGTTTAAGTCTCAGTCCAGCGGTGCAACCCTTGTGCACATTAACCATGACTGCATTAATTTCCACAAGAAAAGGGAGCCTTTCCTGCCCAAGCACTGACAGCAAGATTGAGTCACCCACGTGCTTTGCTTTCCTCCTTTCTTAAAGTGTTTCTTTAGCTGCTGTACTAAACATGAGTTGCCTAATTTCATTATAAGGAAACAGAACAAATTCAGTGAATTAAGAGAATTACTAAGCCTTAAGGTGGCTTTCTTTAGAAGGTGTCAGGTTGTTTCTTGGTCACTGCCAAGAGGCATTAAGCATCAAGGTGACCTGCATTTGTAATTTAACTTGCACTCTCTGTGAACCTTTCTGCAAGACTTAGCTCTCCTTTGCTATGGGCAATATCAGTTACAAAGGAAGAACCTCCATACAGTACATTTTGAAAATAAATCCTAATAGGTCTGATGAAGATTTGCCTTACAAATAAAAGCTTTACAGATAGCATTTACTTGGTTTATACCAGTATTTTACTTAATTTTTAATGCCTTTTTATAGCAGTGACTAGAATTTAACTTAGGTAAGGGTACCTCTGTATAGGAAATATTTTAATATTTTTACCAGTTTTTTTAATTTTCATAGAATATATGTATATTGTAAGGCGAGAAAATTGACTTTGATGTAACAAGGTTATCACACAAGACCTATCTCTCCATTACAAGATTTTGTAGTCAGCCAGTCTAGTTCAATAATATGTTGGCCTTTGATTATAAATGTAAAAACGTGATACAGGAGAATAGAACATTACCTACAGCTAATGCACATTGTAGCACAATATTCTCCATTGCTGCCTTAATCTCATAGAATGAAGTCGTGTGTTTTTAATTTATACTCTAAAAAAAAAAAAAAAAAAAAAAATCCAGAGGATCCTTTGGCTGCAATTTTGTGTTGTTAGATGACTTAACATTAAGCCAAATGTGTTAGTGTCCAGTCGATCTACTTCCAAAGCAAGAGAACATATCGCAGTTTTCAGGAATAAGTCTTCACAGGAGCTCAAAACTTGCCACTAGTAAAAACACTCTCCAAAGTGCCCCAGTGACCAAAAGTGTCCAAACAGCCACCACGTTTCCATGCCTGATTCCATTAACTGTGCAATCTGCAGGTCAATTTTGCCTTTTTTTTTCTTTTTTTAAAGTCTTTGGTTAATCTGGGGGAAATGGCATTTCAAATTTTTTTCATCAAGTTTTGTTTTTTTCAAAGGGAGACACCTATGCCCATGTGTGTAATTAAAAACAACTACATTTCTTATAAATATGGATATGGATGTGTGTGATGTGTGCTGGTTAACTATACTTAAAATGCTGATAAAGATGGTGAATGTAAAGTATTTGTCCTCATACCTCTGTCTTTCTGTGATCAGTGTAAATAAGAACTGGTTTAAGCTGTGCATTAATGTAACAGATTATCCCAATATTGTGTATAAAATTATTTAAATAAAATCTGACAAATATGCACATAAAAAGTATAAAGGAAAGGATTATGTACCAAGAATTTACTTCTGTCAATTAAAAGCTGAAATGATATTTTTTGGTTTTGTTAGTACTATTAGAGTTAAAGCTTTGCAGGGGCAGCTGGTCCTCTGCTCGGCAGACAGCTCAAAACAAAATCCCAAAAGTTGGAAACCTCCATAGCTCTAAACCTTCAGGAGATTGTTCACATCCTTTCATTGTCCAGTGGATACAGTGGGCAGATTAATTTCTATATTTGAACTCCTTTCAGCAAAATAATTACAATAATGCAACAAAGCTTTCACAACCACACATTGGAAAGAAAATCAAGACCTTCTAGGAACATGAATCAAGATGCATAGCACAGATACCCTAATTCTCCAAGGCTACACTGTTCTCCTTTTTACTAGGAATTCCTTTTGCCATAAGTAGTAATAGCCATAAGCACATTAATCTTAATTTACAGATAGGCTAGGAAAAGGTTAACCCAACATAAATGAAGAACAGGTAACAACAATTTTATTTAACTTTTTTTACTATAACTAAAACCATTTTCTTACATTGCCGAATCAATTTCTTACATTTTCACATCAGTAATGAAAAGCATTCTTCCCAAAGGTACATTTTGTTAGACTCTCTCACTTGGCTCCATACAAATTTTATACTTGGAACATACAGAACCTAATGGCCATCCTTGGTGCTTTTTTTTTAAAGGAGATTTCAATATTATTGAAGTGCAGCCTTCAATTGTTTATATTTCTTTACTGTCTTCAAGTAAGAAATACATGGTTTAAATTTTTTTAATACAACTGAAAGACTGAATAACAAAATTTTCGTATGCCAGTTTTAAATCATGTCAAACACCCAAACCCACAAATTAGTATTAAAACAATTAAAAGTAATAATTTCAAGATACTTCAGAACAAATTTCTGAGAAACACTAACTCTATTCTACTGTTCAACAACAGCTGTTTACAAAATTTTCATTTTACCACTACTCTTCATTCTCCCATCAACTGCTTTAACCAAGCTTCAGTCAATTGGCAAGTCTTTAAGACTCAGCATTAACAGGTTATTGTGAAAGTAAAACTAGACGGGGGTTACTTAAAATAACAGAATCATTCTGTCCTCCTGGAAAGAGGATTCTTTGGCATGTCAGAATCGTACAAATACACATGAAATTTCAATTTGCTTTCTTACCTAAGATAGTAATTATAACCTAAGATAACTTGAAATTCAGAAGCACAACAAAAATTATCTTTGAAAAGAAAATTGAAGGCTTGGAAAAGTCAGAAAATACCTGGTTCTTTTTTCATTTTAAGACAAATCAACTATGCTGCCAAAAAGTTGAAATATTACATTCTTGTACAAGCAAAGAGAACAAAGAGAAAATTGATATGACATGTTTAAAATTAGTAACTAAAGTAACAAGGACTTTTTTTTTTTTAAGACTTCCACAAGAAACCAGTTTTAATAATTATGAGTGAACTGCTAGAATTGAAAGAGGACCAGAAATGTCTACTTGAATAATCCACCAATGTATAAGTCCAGCAATAAATCCAAAGCAATTTCTAGAGAACAGAAAGGCCCTCTCCTTACCCAGCTGTAAACCCAGTGATAACACGGCTATTCTTCATGAATTTTTTTTTTTAAGTATTTGGGACAGATCAGAGCAATGACATTACACGAACCAGATATTAGAACCATTCCCTCCTATAATTATTAAAGCTCTTTAAAGCGCATACTAAAACAGCTTCTCCCCTTCCTGTGGTTTGCAAAAAAGAACTAAAATAAGTCGGTAATTTTCTTCCTAGATGTCTATAAACTGTGTGTGGAAACACACATTTTAAGGAAAGCTGTTCCACATTATATAAATCCACATTGAACCAAACTGGAAAGCTCAACTTATTCTTAATTTCTCCTTATGCACACAAGCAGGCTCAAAGTTCAGCCTCCCATTAATTATTTTTATGCAGGGTCATTTTAAAACCAAATTATGAAATTTACTGTCATTTCAAGCAAAAGCGTATGATCAAACCATTGATTTCTCTTTCAGCAAAGATTTAGTTCTCAACTTACATAGATCGAAATCAACTTCAACCAGAATATATGACACTGCATACATTTTCAGAAGGCACCTGTGTTGTGGGTTCATTACTTTTAGTCACTGAGACTCAGGAAAAAAACAGCCTAATTTAAGATACTTAGGTAACACTGAAACATTTTTAAATGAAAATCCATTTTTTAATTTCCTTTCTCTCTGCCAAAGCCAGAAAACAATCAAGCAAGGAATACTGTTGGTCAATACTGTTTTCCTAAATACCTGATCACAAATTTTCCAAAGACAGGCTTGGGAAACATTTGAAGTTCAAGTTGTCTTAACTAATTGACACACAGTATGATTTCTGATAAATTCAAGAGATTCAGGTTCAGAATTGCGTGTTCAGTTTCATCAAAAAAAAGCACTTGCTTCCCACAAATATCAACATGAACATTACTGCTTCTAGATAAATTTCTGCAAGCAGCACTTAGCAATATTAACCAATATGAGCATGACAGTTCACAAATAAAGAACAAATTGCCAAGTGGTTTCGTTCATTACCTTTAGCAAAACCTTCACAAACTGCTACAGCAAAAATAAAGCACATGTAGGGAGCAAAAAAAACAAGTTGTAATTTCTGGCAGAGAAAGAGCTCTTTCACTTTCACCTTTCAAAGAAGAGATGCTTGATGTTTCATTCAGTGGTGCTCTTGAAAGCAAATCTTTCAAGAAATTGGATATTTTGACACTGAATATGACCAAAAATTTTGTTATAGCAATTCAATTGCAAAATTGAAAGCATCATAATCAATATTCCATATTTTTACCCATTTCTTTAATTCATAAAAGTGAAAAAAAATCATAGACAGGAAACATTCTGCTGACTCAGGATGACTCCAGTGGAAAGGGACCACAGTTGGTCATCCAGTCATGTTCAGGCGGAATTTCCTGTCCCTCACTTTCTGCCCATTTCTTCTTGGCCTCTTGCTTGGCCCCACAGAGCAGAGGCTGCTGCATCCTCTGACACCTCCTGCAGATACTGACAGATGTTGAGGAGATCCCCCTCAGTCACCTTCTAATGTTAATTCCTCCCTCCCCCAGAAGGGAAGATCATCCTAAGTCACACTTTAAGGTAAATATGGGTGATTTTGCTTGCAACCAAATGCACACTTATCTAAACTCTTTCCTGACTTCTTTCCAGAACACACATTAAAGGAACCAGAGACCAGAATTTTGAGCCTGAGGTGAAACAGACACTAACTGCCAGATAATGGATCTTGTCCTGGTTTTAGTTCCTAGAACTGATTTACTTTTCTGTCACCTACTGTCTCCATTTGATCTCTGGCCCTGAGCTGAACAACATTCAGTCTTGCATGTTCTGCTGAGGTCACTGACAGTTCCCCTTAAGCTTCTGCTTTCAAACTTCCAAGTTCATTAAGCCTGATTGTAAAGAGTATATAAATTGAACTTTACAGCAAATTTGGCATTCTTCCACCATGTGGTTTTCACCATCAGCAATGGCAAGGGGACAAAGGCATTGTAGGGCTGCATGGTGAAAGGCAGAGACCACCAGGAGTTTCACAAAGTAAAAGAAAAGGCCTCTAAAGGAGCACTCAGACTAATGCAGTAAGGCCATGGCACACATGGACTGGCATCTGCCTTGCCAGGTGACTTCTAAGACTGTCCCCAAGCTGCTCCACTTCCCAGGTTCCTGCCTTGCCTCAGGTTTGCCACCTGTGCAAGGGTTTCCTGGTCCCCTTAACTCACAACAATTCCAGTCAGCTATGGCATTGAAACCATCTGCTGCTCATTTCGTGTGGCCCAAGTAACAGAAATACAGCCGTTGTACAAGAAACAGGAAACCTGCAGTCCTTTAAAAGAATGAAGCAGTAAGTTTTCCATAAAACACTTTATAATCTAAGAATACATAGATAATGTGTCTTCTTGCTGAAGACTGGGAAATTTTAATATTAGAAAGAAATGATTTTAAATTATTTATTTTTAAAACACTACAATTTGTTTCCTGTTTTGCTGGGCTTCAATGACCTCACTCCTACTGGAATAGTAAATAAGGCTGAGAATTAACTGTGCAAGAACTTTGATTTCCTACTTTTAGAAAACAACAAACTGGCTTTCAATCTATAGTTTTCTCATCCAAAACAATGGCAAGAAAAGCCTGGGTGTTGATTGAGTGCCAGTGAAACCACCTAGAAAGGACAGAAGCACATATCAACCTTGCTCTGGTTTGAAATACTTAGGCAGCCTAGGAATTTCAAAGTCTATTTTAAAATTACTATTTTGCTCTTTTGATATTCCTTAAGCATGTTGCATTTACCTACTGAACTGACCCTGAAACCCATAAACTACTTTGTTCTTTGTTTTTAAATCTGTTTTATTTAAGAATTAAACCTGAAATATTAATCTCCCTCCTAGGCATATAGAATACTCTTTGTTATTCAAAACCAAAACGACCTGTTTTCTACTCTTCTGATTTGATGGTTTCGTCCTTGTAATATGCCAGTTCAGTAGTTCACATTTTCCATTGACTTTTCAATGCTTTCTGAAGCCAAAATGACATTACCCTTTAAGTACATGAGGCTGCTGTCATCAAGAAAGAGGTAGCACAGAAAAGTCACTAATACAAAGCTAAGATGCAATTAAGCAACTAAAAATCAGAAAAACAATAATGATCCACCATTTCTGCTCCCATTCACCCTGTCCATGCAGAGCCCACTTGGAGATACATCAGCTCTGCCATTCCTCACAATACAAATGAAGGCAGCAGACAAGTTCAGGTCAGGAAGAGTTCAGTTCAGGCTTCACGCTGTGGGTTGTTCTTTTTTAGGGGTTTATTTGAGGGGGGCAGATTCAGACACAAGAGTCACATGCATGACAAAACTTCAAAGACAAGACACCTCACCACCTCCTATAGATGCTTAGATCTAAGTTAAGTCCTTGAAAGACCTTTTTAGGAACTATGCAGGACCTGACCTAAAGAATTCTGAGACATTTCAGTTTCCTGTATTCAAGAGACATAGTCCATTTTTCCCCTGAATTATGTTCTAGTTCATGACAAACTAGTGATCACTCTGATTTTTCATTTGCCATAATTAGCACCTGTCATCAATACCAGCCTAGTTTCCAGGAATATCTTCAACCCCCTACACACACTATGGCTACACCAGAATAGACTTTTTTGATTTTGTTAGCAATCTCAGTCTCTTTAAGATTAATACTAGAATTGACCAACTGAGGATCTCAATCTAACAGAAAGCTTATGAGATGAACATTTTGTAAAACAGACTGTATCTTTAATCAAGATGTTAAAACAACTGTCAAAAAACCTAAGCTAACTCTTTCAATATTTTTTTCAAAAAAAATTATTTTTACAAAGCAGGGGAGATATTATTTACTGCTTTGCTCTTCATAATACTCTGCTACAATTTCAGAAAAAATAATCCTTTCATGCCTATTGAATAGTTAACTTCTGCTTTTGCTAAGACCAAAATATGTTTTACAGAATAAATACAGATGATAGAGGAAGTTAGACAATTTTGACTGGATCCTGAGTTTCTTTAGCTCATGCCATATTCCCCTTTCCGGGCCAAATACAAAATTTTGGCCCTTAAGGATGTTTATTAGATTGCACATACAAAACACTGTTCCATGCACAACATCAGTCAAAAGGTATTCCTATTACCTACGTTGATTTTTCTGCTACTTGTATTGGGCTTGAAACAACTCTGTGACCACAATGTAGCCTTGCATAATGCTCATTTAAATCTCTACCTGCTATACTTCCATTTTGAGACAAAATCCTAGATAAGAATGCCACAGAGATGGCCAGATATTGCCAGGGATTTTCTTTCCTTTATTTCTGATATTTAAATTTTTTTTGTATGCAAGCAGGATAGACCATTATTACCTGGCTAGAACAAATGCATCAGGTTGGTAACAAATACCATCCAATATATCTTAATTTCCAAGACTTCATTTCCAAGACAGAAATTAAAAAAAAAACTGATGTGAACTAAGCACTAAAAATTAGAAAAAAAACCCTTAGAATTATTCGAGAGGTTTCCAATATCTTCTGGAGTTTTAGTATAATCCATTCTCAAAAATGATCATATACTTGAGCAAATCTGACTTTTCAACAGTTCTTTAGCCAGCTGTTTTCCTTCCAAACAGCACCCTGCTGCTATCTGATGTGAAAAAAAAAGTCAAACTTACAAAATTCCTTAAAATTTATTTCAACAATGAAAGTCAGTAAACTTCCCATAAACCACAGCATAATCGCTGTGACTATGACAGTTTAATCTAATTCAAGAGGGAAAAAACCCACCTTGGTTAGATGTCTGGTAACAAAGTCCTTCAGACAATTTGGAGTCTAATCTAATTCACAAAACATTAATCTGTCTGGTTCCTGACCTAAAAGCTACCATTCTCAAAAACTTCCATCTGCTCTTGTTTGAATGTTTTCAAGATATATAAAAACATGTCAAACATCTTCGGGCAGGAAAAAGTATAATAATTCACACTATGTTGATCCTTGTACAAGCCCTTTCCATGGTTTATTAATATTAAACATTAAGTACCACACCAAACTTAAAGCAGTTAAGAAATATTGAAGCAAGGAAAGTAATTCTTGATAGTGAAGTTCCTACTGTGTTTTTCCTACATATAATTATTAATAGAGCTTGTAGATATGCACATATCATACCAAAAAAAAAAAAAAAAAACAAAACAAGAATAGCCTGATGTCAAGCATTGTAATGCACTGATTTACAGGAAATTTATTTTTTTATGGAAGTCCTCTGATAAACAACTTTGTGAATAGCTCTCAGCTGCTATCTCCAGCTTGGAAGACACTATTCCAATTCTATCTCTATTGTGATTCAAGTGTGTAAAGTAATGCATGCCTCTTAGTATTTACTTTCTGTGCCCAACCAGTGCCAACTGGATTGATACATGTTTCTGCCAAGAGAAAACCCTTGTGTTAAGCCTGGCTACAATAAACTATAAACTCAAATCCATCGATCATAGTTTGTATAATCCATAGAGAGGGCACTTTGATCATTTCCAACAGTTCCACAGCAGCAATAATTTCATTCCCTATCAGCCCAGGAACATGCCCAGATTCAACTGTGTTGAGTATGCAGTTGAGCATACTGGATTTGTCTAATGAAGGAATTCAGAGGATCTGCAGAAAATTTTCAGTTTGGCCATTCCCCAAACAGCCAATCTCCACTGAAGTGGTCACAAAGACAAATAAAATGAGGGCAGAGGAAATGCAAGGAAACACCTTGCATGAATATCCATTAGAATTCAACATGAGTTTTGGACTTACAAACCTCTGCAAACATGAAAGGCGGGAGTTTTTGGCTCAAAGACTGGAAAAAGGCCCTGAGGGGAGAAGTTTCCTTTCTACCAATGTTCCAATTCTACAGACTAATTTAGGACCACCAAAGAAAAAGTACATATAAACTCCCAGAAAATATCTCCTCATCTATACAAGCACCAGGTTATTGATATATAATTGCAGCAACAAACAGATGAAAGTCCTTCATTAGTTTTTGCCAGAGTTAATTTTTGTGGGGCTTTTTTCATTTAAGTTGGAATAGCCCTATTAGAATTCTAAAAGGAAGATTTCCTTTCCCCATCTTAGTAATATTAGACTGCATTCTCTAAGAAAAAAGCCTCAACCATTTCTAAATAAGGCTTATGATGGACAATGCAATATATTTCCTATAAATTGTGCTCATCTTGTCAAATGTGTATCAAAATTTATTACCAAAACATTATTAATTGTTCCCAAGTCAAGAGATGGAAGTGTTTAAAGGGTTTAGAAACACAAAAAGAAAATGTACTTCTGCTGTACATGGGCAAAGAATTTCAAGCCTCTGACCTGGCAAGCAAATCCGAAGCACAAGAACAACTAAAACCTGTAAAAGTGACCAATTTCTTCTGGACAAATAAAACTTGCGTGCAGACATGACTGAACTACTGAGGGCTGCACTGAGCTGCAGGATGGTTTTACTGCCCCAAAAAGGAGCACTGGCAGTAACCCTGTCTTTGAAATCAGATGCTGTCACAAGCTCTTGTGGGGCACAGCTGGCATGGCAAGAAGGAGGAAAAGCAGTAATTTAGGGCTGCTACAGAAACCAGTCTCACACCACCTCGATCACTTTATGTTGATGTGCAAGGGACACAAACACCGTGGCGTCTGCCTCCTAAGACACAGCATCACAGCTGCAAGAAACATAGCCACAAGGCAAAAAACCCACCAGAGACAGCTTTACTTGAACTCACGCATCTTTTTCTCCGTGTTTTGCCAACTACACATAAGCCAGGCCACGCATTATTTCTTACACAGCAAAATATTTTTAAAAGTTGCAGCTGCACCACAGAGTAGGACTCCCAAAAGAAAAATCATTGCTGGAAAGTTGGTGTTTACGCTAGGGGCAAGCTGTTAGGCACATGCTTTTGGTGTATAACATGACAATCAACAAAGCCTGCTCTATATATCTTCTAGCTCACAGATAAATACTGTGCAATTCAATGTCAAATTAACTTGTGCAGCAACTGCTAATAGTTTTCACATATTTGGAAAGTAGAGGACTGGTTGTCTGTTACAAATTATTTAAGGCTGACTCATTTTCAAGATTCATAAGCACCATAGGGCTCCACAACTTTTTGTGACACTGACTGTCTTTCATGAAAATAACACCAAAGAAATTTTAAGAGTAATGATAATAAACAAGCCTGACATGACCCACTGGGGCTTTTTATTACAAAAACTACTTAGACAACAATATCTAGAGGCAAGGAGTTCTTAAGCAATAAAAAGTACTTTTCCCCTCAGGAAGCACTCACTCCTATCTAACATATCCCAGACATACCAAAATTTGGTGGTAAATAAAACTCAAATATCTAACAGTAAAAGGATTTTTAATTTTTTTTTTTTTTTAACATGGTGTAAGTGTTATGAAATTTTTAGTCCCTGTTACTAGAAGGAACATTCAGGCTCATGGTATAGCTTTAGGTAATCCTGCCAAGTCTTATTCTTCATCTATAAAACAAATGCTGCAATATTTAATTCCCTAACAGAAATCAGCATATTCCTAGAAGTTCTAAGAGAACTCCAAAGAAGGAAACAATTAATTTAATAAACTTCTTAGCTTTTCTGATTAATATGCTGTACACAGCTGCTATTCTTGATTCATTTCAGTTGCACACTTCTATACCTGGGTAACACTGCTCTTCTCTCACATACAACTGAAGGTGATAAACTGAATATTTTCCTTACATTTGTTAATATATTAACATATAATAAGTCTGTTAAGCTCATTTAAATTCCAAAGACTAAAAAGGAAAAGGATGTGCACACTTGATGTCTCCAAACTTCGAGGTGTTTAGTAAAGAATCAGTGTATATCACCCCACCCAGATCTAATACTCCTACAGCACAGCTTCCTCTTGTGTGCACAAGCCTCAAATGCTTGGTGTCATCCCCTGGTGGGCCTGAAACAGGGGAAAGTTTAATTTATTAACACGATATAACTACGAATAATTTTTCCACGTGATTCAACATCCCACTTAAGGTATAAATGAGATATAAAAAGCATATGTGTGTACACAAATAATTCTTTTTTTGAAAGCTGCCATAGAGACACATTGCTTACTGCTGACCAGAATGACAGCTCCTGTTGAAGTAAACAGAGCTGAGAAGACAAGATCATAGACCATTTGATTTAAAAATGAAAGTCACATTAATCTACCTCTTCAACTACACAGAAATTAATTTTGCGCTGAATGTTCCTGTGGGCTGCTCTAAACTCATTGACTTCAATTAAATCACCTCATATATACTGAGATTCTCAATCCCTGATAAAGTTTATCTGTCAGAGTGGAGCTGAACAGGAGGACTGGGTCAATAAGGAGCTATCTCCCAGCTTCAACTACAGTAACAACTCTCCTGGCCATAGCAGGGCCTCAGAACACCCCCACAAACCCATTGTCAGAGCTGCTAAAAATAAGTGGGGGTCAGAGCTCCCATGAGTTCTGCCATTTTAAATGTCCCCTGCAATTCAGTAGATAATTTTGTGTTCAAACATTCAAAGTTTTTTTACAAGCTCCTACCTTCTTGTTCTTCACTATGCCTTTCCTGCCAACCCTGAAGGTCACCTATGTATCAGTTTACACAAGATTATTCTCATATCTGACCAGAGACTTTCTCTTGGTGAGTTATTCAAAAATCTTCCTCTACCCAGCATTGCTGACATCCTTAATAGCCTGGGAACAGTGCATCTTCAGGAAAAGAGGAATAGACTAGGATCATTCTATTCAAGGTTAAACTTGACACCTCTAATAACGCAAAATGTAAAAGCCCAAAGCACCAGGAAGTCGTTTTACCATCATCTCAAAAGTTTAATATGTTTGGGTTTAGACCAGTTAAGTTCCTCATATTTCAGGAACAGATGCTCTGACATCCAAGACAAGAGCTCAGTTATGTAGGAAAGCTTCCAGTTCAGTATATTTTAAAACTATTAGAGCAAAAGGTACATCTTGTAAAAGAAAAACCCACAGGTATTCCTGCAGGCTTCAGGTGAAATGACTCCTCAAACAAATGTGACTTCAAACCCAAGTTGTACTAGTTACCAAACAGATCACAGCTCTGCTCCTCTTCACTCACCTACATGCCCACTACCAGGGCAAGCAGTGTTGAGACAAACACCAGACACTCAGCAGTGCAGTCACCAGAAGGCAGCTGTGAGAGGACATCAGCAAGCAGGGAAATCTTTTCTATTTCTGAGATCTTGCTACAGGAATTTCCTCCCATCTCTCGAGATTTTGAAGTCTTAACAACTAAATATGTATTTTATATAGCAGAGTAGTTCTCATTTGTTGCAGTTAGGAAGAAAATAAGACACAGCACCAGTCACAAAATACAATATTTAGTTCTGGAAAGATCTTTAACACTATCTCCATAAAGGTAGATAAAACCTAATCAAGTGATACAAGATTTGCAGACACATGATGTTTTTAAATGGAAACAGTCTGTATCCTTCAAATATTTTGTAATTTTTTTTTAATTAAGAATTTTAAAACAAATAAGGCTAATTTTAATGTGGAGATAAGCACTTTTGCACCAAAAAAATAAGATCGCCATAAAAATGCACATAAAACTAAGCAAAAACCTTCTTACTTCAGACTGATTGTATTCAAACTAAAATGAAAAAAGCTTAATAATTCAAAAGGATATGGCTTTAAAGACGACAGAAGCATGTTGAAAATGAAAACACCTTTTCAATATTCAGTCCTGTCATACCAAAATCTCCTGAGTTCTATGAATCGTTATAAGCAATTCTTTGCTTCTAGAGGGTTTGGTCTGATTCATGCTTTTTGAAAATGTACGAGTCCATTACAGCAGCTGTATTCACTTTCTGGCTGGAGTATTAGGCTGCCTCTCCCTTTTCCCTGTCATCAGTAGGTCATGCAGGTGTTAATGCCACCAAGAACTTTTCTTCAAGAAGGTCTTTTTGCTCTACTTCTAGATTTTATAACCAAAGACAAAAAGGAGCCTTGCCTGTGTGATCCACTGTAGCAGTAGCAATAATCTTCCAACTCTTAAGTCCCTTCTGAAAAGGGCCTCACATTGAAGCCATTGCCATAAAAGGACACCATTTTAGCCCCTCTGCATTGCTGAGAAGTCACTGCACTATTTGCAGAATCCTGCAGGAAGATAATTGCTCATTAAAAACAAGAAAGCTGGAGAGCAAACTTATCTCCCAATTCCAAAAGTCATCATGGGGCACATGAGGCCATCTTACACCCTTATGTCACGAGTCTCACAGCATTAATCTTTCCATGACACAAACCAAAGCTGCTGGGAAAACCTGCAGGCACCACAGTGTCTCCAGCAGCATTTCAAGGCCACTGACACAGCACAATTAATCACTGTGTGCAAAAGCACGTTTCATAGAAGTTATTCAACTCCATCTGTATCTGTTCCCTTTATGACCATGTACTCACACCTACAGAGCAGCACAAGTGCACTGGCTTCCCAGCGGTTTGGAAAGGTGAGGGATAGGACCATCAAGGGAGGAACAGAATGAATACGTTGTTACAGCTTTTTCCCTGGAGGGGGTTGTGAATGACCTTCTCCTCCTGGTGCTATACACACTGAGACAACCCCTTGCTCACCCCTGAGTGTCTCTGCCAGCTCCTCTTCCCCCTGGGTTGTGTGCAGGGGCCATGCCAAAAGCTCCTATTTTCCTTTAAGAAAGAGGCAGACTAATTGAGTTTGCCAGAAAGACACAACAGTTACACAGCTTTCACTTCAGGGATCTTATAGCCAGTTACATACCATTTCAAACAGAGCCAGAATTATGACATGGCATGAGAACGTATCTATAGATATTAAAATTATTTTAGAGCCAGAGGCCACAGAGTTTATACTTGCATGGAAGTATAAACTTGCTTCCCTTCTCTTCTGGAAAAATTAAAGGATGGATGTCAAGATTCGTTTCTGATGCCTTACACTGATTTTACTTGGAGAGGTGAATCCCCTTCAGTGTATTCTACGCTGCACATCCAGCTGGCCAAATCGGTCACTGCCACTCTCATCTAACACTCACACTGATGTTCCCAGTAGTCTCCTCTGAAGACAGGACACTGGTGCCCCACTTCAGTTCTCACCTCACTTTCCTCAGCCCTTTCAAGATTCATGTATAAGTACCAGCTATTTGCCTACTGCTATACTAATTTTGTTTTCCCATTCAGATAGCTCCATTACGTTTTTCTTCTCATCTACCATATTTTGCCACACAGAAACCCTTCTGTTTTGCCAATCACTTTCAGCACACTTGTGATGCAAAGTCCTGAAACATTCAACTTCCATAAATGCATCTTCATTCTATTACCTCTGCCTCTAGAGAGCAATCCAGGCAACAGAGTACTTCTCCAATGAGACCATTTAGCAGGACCTATAGGAAATACCTGGCTTTGATCCCAGTTAGTAAATGGCAAGCTTCTCTAAACATTTGGGGATTTTGATCACCAAAGGAAGACATTTCATACTGAACTATTTATATCAGAGGCTCATAAATTTTTTTATATAATTAGTACTGGGACTAATTACATGCCCATTTGTAATAGTACTTCCTATCCAAACAACAGCAAAGAAATTATGCCAAGTCAAAGGATTTTTAACTCTTATCTTGTAACTTACCAGACAAAACCAAGAAGTCTTCAAAACACAGATATTCATCTGTGCATCAAAGTTTGGTAAATGCTGCTTTAAAGACATCATCACAGCTGAGTCATAGATAACAGCCTTTCATGTGGTATCATAACTCACAAGAGATTATTTGAAGAACTATGCCCATAAATGTGCACATATATCTTATTAATGCCAACCAAAATTGTACTTGTGGGATACAGTTCTTTGAATCTTTAATCTTGAATCAACATTACAAATCATATAATTTATAAGATGATTTTTTAAAAAAGGTATTATTGCATTTAATTTGGCAGAACAGGAAAGATAGAAATAAAACCCCAAACTGGGTTTTGGTAAGATCTTTCATTGTATGTAACAGCTCTCTACATCAGGATAAGACCACAGTAAAGTAAGCCAAACTCTTTCTTGCCCTCTTCATACACAATCCTCACATACTACAGCTGGTATTTTGTAGCAGCAAAATCATCAGTAATTATTAATTCTATTAACATTCTGCCATAGCCAATGCATTTGGGTTCAGTAGAATGTTTGGCCCTGATGATAGAAATGAAATAAAGATCTCAAAACAAAGGGGTGATGTTGCTCAGATTAGCGCAGTTCTTCAGAAGTACATTGCTTCCATTTTCCTTAGCAGCTCCCCTGTGTGCAAGTGGCAGAGGAGAGGAGAATGACCTCTGGAGACCAGAGAGTCACTGAATGGAATCAAGGAATGGCTTTGACATTTTGGGTTACAAGAGCTTCTCTTGAGTCTGAGTAGGAAAACAGACACAGCTCCTGCCCTTCAGTGTTTCCTCCCATTTCCAGCAGCATTCAAGTAGGGAAATTGAACCATCATGTTTATTTCATCATTGACACAATTTTAATTCACTTAATCCGTGCAATGTTTAAGATACACAGTGAACTGATATGCCAGAGAATAGAAACCAGAATAAATTCTTTCCATGGAAATAGAGACAGATTTGGCACAGGCCTCTTATTGAATACTTTCTACCTCACAGTGAAAAAAGCATCATCTTAAATTTCATGAGGCATTTCCTTCCGAAGACTGAAATACTGCAAGATCCAATATAAACCTATTCATTGAGCACAGCTAAAAAACCTTACTCATCTCTGCAGGTACAGCGCCAGAAAATCCCCATCACATATTCCACTTAAGTGAAGTAAATGAGTTTGTTTGGCAGTGTCCCAGTAAGGACTCCAAATGTCTTATCAAGCTCTGAATAAAACTCAAAATTATAACAAAAGAAATGAAATCTCCAGAAAAGGCTTTATTTTTTAAAAAAAAATCATATTTCATAAAAACTCAAATGTTTAAATTTAAATTTAGCATTTTGGAAGTTATGAGAGGAATCTTATTGATTGTTTTATACTAGTTTTACATCAATGAACTTTAACGGGCATTTTTAAATTAAAGAAAGATTTGCCACTATCAGCTTTTGTCCTGCTGCAATGACAAATTTTTGGATTAAAATCTCTTCAACACTATGGCATAGGGTCACAAAGTACTTTTATAAATAGCAGTAATAGCCTATGTTGTTTCTTTTATGAAGAAAGCCAAGAATAGCAACAACCAAAATATACTGTGCATTCACAGAAATTCCTCATTCTACAGAAAAAGCTGCAAGCCAGTAGAATTTCATGGAGAATAAGTATACTTTGGCAAGCCATGCTACACAGATTACTTCAGCCAAAAGGCATTCAAATGTACTTTGTTTCACTTCATCCTATGACACTAGGGATGGGGATTCCTTTTACTGTGCATATGGTATAGATATGAAACTTGTGGAATGGATCCTCACATCAGACATTTTACTTAATTGAGCTAAAACAAGCACACAGGAGATACTGCAGAAACTGTATTAGACGTATGTGCAAAATCAGCATATGCATTGGAAGTGAGAATGGCATCAAATTATTTTAGTGTCTCCCTAACAGAAGTATTAGCTCAAAGTCATATATATTAAGATTATAATACAGAAAAACTTTCAATATGAGCCCTTCATTAGTGATAGTAAAACACTGAATAACTGAATACAGATTAAGTTCCCGGTAGGGAAACCACAGCTGTCATCTTTTTTAAAAGAGTTTAAGACTCTACAGTCTCAATAAATGTCACTAGTTTCTCCCTAACACCAATGTCAAGATGCATTTTAAAGGTCATTTAGGATCATTAAAGAAAGGTTTTAATCCCCATCACATTTTCAGGGAAGAAAAAATAAAAGCGAAAAAAATTACTTCTTGCTCAGTTTTCCTACCTGCCCAGAGCAAAATGCAAATGCAAGCAGTAGGAAATGTGGGAAATAAGGTCTTTGGCTGACTTTATTTCACTGAGTATAACCAAAATTTAAGAGCTCTCTTTCCCCAATAGCTCTAGTCCTAAAAGAGGATGCCACTTTTCAGAGACAACCAGATTACCAGTAATTTGCTAAAAGAACTCAAGTGAGCTATTTTCAACAGCTAAAAGCCTAAATGGTCACTATTAAAATGTCAGAACTTCTTTGGTAAACACCAAAGCTATTGACATTTTAAATGTCAAGTATTTTGTATTTTCAACCTTATAAGTAAAGCCCTTTATCATTTAAAAGGCACTATCCATTTTTCCAAACTTATTTGTGGAATTTCTTTTTCATTTTCATCAATTCGTTCAGGACAACATTATGTCCTATTTCATTGAAGCATGTATGTCCCAAACATAGATTATTTCATTTCACCTTTTATGGTAGCCAGAAAAAAAAGCAACCAAAGCCTTTTTGCTATCTTTCCCTACACGGTCATCACTTGCCTTCCCTTCTACATAGAAGACGCCGTTGCTAGTGTGCAGAATTCCAACTGTGCATGACTAATTCCAAGCTGCTAATAATCTCACCAATCTTGGTGCAGTGATATTTCCAAAGGGTTAATTCCAAACTCAGCCTCTGTTTTCCTTCAGATTGTTCTAATGGGAGACACAGGACAATACTGACTATGCTTGAATGGAATGAACAGGGCCAGTAAAGCATCTTGTTATCTCTGCATACTTGCTTAGTCTTAAATGTCCACATTGTTAAATACCTTAAAATACCCTAAAAAGTGTGTCAGTGATTATAGTTGGTCACTACTAAAAGAACAGTTTTTTCTATTGGCTGTGTTGCCTTTGATTTTAGCTGTCACTTCTGACACCTTCCAAGTGTGGAACTTAACTACCAAAATTATGTACACAGCTAAAAGGTTGGATGTGTTAAGAACTTTACTTCTGCAACAGGAAAAACTTTGTAGTGGCTTTGTTACAGTTGAATCAATGTTTCTGTTAACAGCCTCTCTTCATAGAAAATGCTTTATCAGAAGATAAACATTTCCATGGAGCTAAACACGAAGTGCTCAATTTCTGTACACCACCTTGTTTTTACCCACAGTAGGACAGCTGACTGCTTGAAACTTGTCAAACTCAAAATGCTGACTAGCAGCAGGAAACTGAGAAGTTATCAGTTTATTGATATTTCCCAGAAGTAAAACTCCAATCCCACCCTTGATTTTAAGGCCCAGTGAGCAGAGTCCACATTTACACACTGTGACTGAGTCCCAAACAGATCAGTATGTATTGCTGATGATGAATGAAAGCCTCTGATTTTAGCAATCCACCATACACCTCATGTGCATTTTCACATATACAGCCTGTGAATCCTGTTCTTTTCTGAAGCCTACGCTCATTTCCAGTCTTTTCTAAGTAGTGCTACATTGTATTCAAGGTGTGTAAGGCCATGAGTTATGCTTCAAATGTTTCACCTCTCAGAGCTGAGGTATCTCCAGCTGGAAGAAGGAAAATGTGCCTTTTTGTGGTGACCAGAAATAAACCTGCTGTGTTTCAGCAGACTGAAATCAAAAGAACACGGAATCATAGAATGCTTTGGGCTGGAAGGGACCTTTGAAGCTCATCTAGTTCCAAGCCCCCCACCATGAGCAGAAATTCTTCAAATAGATCAGGTTGCTCAGAGCCTCATCCAACCTGACTGAATTTTCCCAACTAAAGCCTCTCTCAACAATCCATAAAGACCCCTTGGTGCAAGTCAGCAGACATTCACATCTCTCTCCTGTGAGAAGCAGCAATGGTTAATTCCCAAAGAGTCTTGCCTAGGAAGGCAGCAGAAGTGCAGATTTTGCATCTTCTGAAAAATCTCCAAGTAATTATTGTTGAATCTCTTAGGGGCTAACTGGTTCCCATTACAGAGAAACGTAGAGAGAGATGCAGGATTGTGTAACTATTTCACATGTTCCTTCAGACAAAACTTGACTTTTACTTAACTAGCAGAACCTCATTAATGACTTCTGGTATAAGTCAAGCAAGGGAACAGTATGCACACCTTCATTATTTGCAACAGAATCAGCCATCCCAGTCACCACCACCTCTGATTATCATGCAATTCTGGAGTTTCAAATTAAATACAACACAAATGTCAAACGGACATCAAACATGCACAGCCTGACCACATTTGGAACTGGATCTAACAAGGTCTGAAGTGAGTGAAGGGGTAAATTCTCAAGCTCCCAGTGCTGGACTGGCACCAAAGTCAGGAAACACTTCCAGATCTCACCATCACTATCCCCTTCTGACCTTCAAATGATGATAAAAGGAGAGCTTTCCAGTAGGCCAGTTTCCATATAGAAGCTCCCATTGTTAGAGGACAGATTTTCAAGAGATGATAAACATGATGAGATGCTGGCTCAAAATATCTGGTAGTGGATCTGCATGCATAAAATTAAATATCATCTCCCTGTTAAAATACCATCTTCCTGCCAGGTCTGGTTTGTCAGAATGCTCCATGCTGTAAACTTCAGGCGTTCTCATTACGCATTTGTAGCTTTGCATTGCACAGTGGAACTATGATTTATTAGGGCTTCTGGCCATAATACACAGAAAGATTCCAAATAAACTCCCTTTCCCTCTTCAAGTGGCTCTTTTACTTCACTCACTGACAATACAACCGCAGGAGAGAGGTAACAAACAAAGGAGAACAAACACAAAAATATTTGCCTTACTCTTTCAAAGCAGTAACCAGTGTCCCACTGTTTTCATAATCTTTGCTATGTCAAAGGCCACTTATGTTTAACTAATTAAAAAGAAAGCCAAGAAAGAGCAAACCAGCAGGGTAAAAGAAAATGAGAAAAATAAAATAGATTTGGGAAGTACAAATAAAATGTACTAAATGCGAAAAAGAAAGGGCTAACATGACTCAACAGTAGAACTCCCAGATGGTCTAAAAAGACATTTTTGGATATAAACGTATGAATGAAATCACATTAAACAAATATTACCCTTGACATTTTTCACTCATCATTTTACACCTTTTCCTGGAATTTTCCATAGCAGCTACAATTCAGTCAGCAGCCAAAGCATACCAGCAATTTGAAAAAGTTTAAAATTTTTAAAAGTAAAATATATTCCTGGTAAGAGTAACTAATTGCCCAACTGACTGTTTTTAGTAATGTTATTTCTAAGTAAACATTATTTCTACATGTCCAAATATGAACTTGAAACAAGCATGTAAAACAAAACTTCAGAAAATTCATAAAAGTTTGAGAGATATTTAAAGAACCAACTTCTTGGCTGGATCATGATGAGTATTAGAAAATCTATTACTGCCAACAAAAACTATGGATACCACTTGAGAGAGAGCAGAGAATGCAAGAGATTCATTTATTCCAGTAGACAAACTGCTTTCCAGATGAAATGTTGACAGGGTAGTCAACACAGTAAGTAGTGTCATAGACCAATGCATAGTAGCCTGCAATGGGAATATACAAAAAGAGACCTAACACTACTTGAAAAAACACTCTGCAGCAGAAGACACTCCTCCTAAATCAAGATATCCCAGTCTGACCCATGGCAAAAGCTGCCACAGACAGCTCACAGGCAGTCAGGGGATTTGTTTCTTCCCACTAACCTCTGTCATCCATTATTACTTTTTTGCTGTAAGAGGATCTCTGTTTTCTTGTAGCCAACTAATTCACATGTCCCTGAGCACCCTGCAATTCAGAGGAGGGCTTTCCTCTAAATCAGACTTCTGCACCTTTCTGTATTGAGTTCCACAGACCAGAAAGACTTTAACCCCACTTCCACAGGGAATTAGACGCTTGTTTGGATTGAGAGCACAAGTGACACCCTTCGGAGGCTTTGCTGTGCCTTCTTGCTATAGCTGCAGCCATAACAAGGATAACCTTATTCAGCGCCTTAGAACAAATGAAAGGACCGCCCCGGGAGCATTTCCGTCAGTGCCCGGCGGGGAACCCCGGCCACATTCCAGCGTTTGTTATTTCTGCAGAGGCAGCTCGGGTCATTGTCTCACGCATCCTCCACAGAATGCAGCACTACAACAATTTCGGGGTGGTTTTAACTCTGATGACTTTAGTGATCTGGCTTCAAGGGTGTTTCCAGAAAAACAGCCTCAATGGAAAACTACAGCAGTAGGGACATGCAGGGTGGGAAACTGCAGCCCATCAGCGGGGCGGGACTGTGGCAGCATTTCACCGTCTACTGCTCTGAATTATTGAGGTTACCACATCAACACAACAGGAATTCGGGAAAAATTAATCCAAGCTGCTAAAAGAAGCTTCTGCAACACTTCTGATTAATCTAGTCACTCCAGAAATCACTTGAAAGCACCAATGATAGCACACCATAATACAGACAAACTATCTAATACAAGTTTTTCACAGCACAGTTTGCGTTTGAAGCCACATAACTTAATATTTGAAATGAGCTTATCTGGAATTCTTGTGCCATAACAAATGATAGATGAAGGTTGGTTTAGAGCTTGATTATTCAAATATGGTAAAACTTCCAAACACTAAATAAAGGCCTGCAGAAGCTGCAAGCCCATGCATCCTCAGCACACAGAGCACATGGGGGCACCCATGTTCAACATGACACAAAATGCTCTCCCTCAAAGGAGCTTCTTTGGTAGCAGCTCTTGAGCCTCTCCATCTCCCTTCCAAAGAAAAACATAATTGCTTTGTTCCATTTTATGACTTTATCCCCTCTTTGAAAGCTTTATAGTTAAGCAAAGCCACTACAAGGAGTTTTTCTATAAACCATAATATTGTCACAACGCCAGACTTAAAAGGTTTTTAGATCCAGATTTAAAAGCAACTGAAACAAAGAAAATAAGAGCTGAGACTGACAAGAGCAACACCTTTAAAATTTCCTTAGAGCCATAAATTAAACAGGTCAAAACAAAGTCAAAAAGTTTAATTAGAGAGTAACTTCTTATACAAGCAGCTAGAATCAGCAGAACTATTTATATGCCAGACATGCTCACAAAGAATGGTTTTAGAAAAGCTGCCATACCACAATAAGTAAAACACCTAATAATTTCATGTTATTATACCAGTAAAATCAATCAGACCATCAGAACTGGGTGTGTAGTTGCATGCAGCAAATATTAAAAAGAAAAGAAGGCACTAAATCCATGCCACCTTTAAGACTTGTTTCTATAGTATCAGCTGTAGGTGTTTTATTTGAGTTTGAGGCTTACCTTGATGACACGATTGTTGTAGGAACTTCCAGTTCTGTAAGCTCATAGGCTGCTCCTTGAAAAGCCTGAAAATTTTCTTTGGGCTGTTTCACCCAGGTCTCAGGAGTAAAACTAAAAAAAAACAAACAAACAAAAAAAAAAAAAAAACAACCACAAAAACAAAAAACAAAAGCAGTTTAGAAGTCTTATTTTTAGGGATAAACAGGCAATGTAAAAAGACAACTGTATCAAATACAATATCTCCTAATGAATCATAAGTGTAAAAATAATTACACATAACCTATAACTTTTAACTTTAATTATTTAGAAGGTTGATTCATATTCTCACACATGATTTCATATACAAGGGGGGATTTTTTCCCAACCCACTAGGAGTACTGGACAGCAAATATCCTCTTCTTCATAGTTTTTAGAATTTGCTCACCCAAATCCTAATCACAATTTCTCATCTATTAAAGGTAATCTAAACTTCACATGATTTGCTAACTAGAAAGATCTAAAGGGCTTTTTAGAAGTAGACATGGGATAAGAAAAAAAGAAATTGAGTTCCTCTCAAAAAAAAAAAAAAAAAGCTCTTCTTGGCTCATTGCAACAAAAAATAACTGAAGCACTCACAAGATTCGAAAGTTTTATACAGCCACAGATTTTTCCAACCAAAGTCTACAGGCTAGTTTATGACCAAGTACACTAGCAGCTCCTTGCCTAGAGCCTGGCTCTCAGTGAAACAGCATCTCTTTCACACGGCTCCCCAGAGTAAGCTAGCCCCTAGATTTGGAGTTATTATTTACTTCATGTGTTTGTCTTCTGTTCCCCAGCTCTCAGAAATGCCACCACATGCACAAAACTGCTCTTTGTTAATAACAGAATAATAAAAGAAAAATCTCCTATTAGAGCACCTAAACTTTGTGCTTGCCATCGTTTGAAACTAACCTCTCACAGTGCCTGTTGGAAAGCAGGTGATCTATTTGATTTATTTACCATATTTTGAATTTCAGAGTATTTGTTTCAGTCTCTGTCCAGGTGAGCTCTCTTGTATGGAGTGTGCAGTGCAGATTCTCTTCCACAGTGCCCAGGGATGAGGCACTTCCAGGCATGTGACACCACCCTCCCCAGCACAAACAGCAACCTGAGCCTCCAAACCCTTGGTCACCCGAGATTTGTCCTGTGGTGGGGACAGCCTCAGCAAGGAAACCGAGCTTGCAGAAGCTACATGCTTATCTAAATCTAAATCTGTTGATTTACAAGCAGTCACCTTGCAGAGAGCTCTATCACTGGTGTAAATGGCACTGTGCTCAAAGCCACGCCCGGGTGCCTCACTCAGTAACAGCTACCAGCAGTGGTAGTTCGAAGCCTGTGACCTGCCATTGCTTTCCCATCAATCTTCTGTACTTGCCATAGTAGAATCCTTGAAGGGCCCCAAAAATGTCCTGATTAAAAAAATCAAGTCCTTAAACTCTGGTTTTTTTTGTGAATCTCCATATAGACTACATCTGGTTCTTCCCCTCCAACCAGCTATAAAAAGAAACAGGCAGTGTACAAAGTAGAAAAGAGGACAAAAGCATTAAGAGATCCAGGTCCCAGCAGTCAGTGTTGTTTTCCTAAATGTTCCTGTCTAACCAGCTGCCTGAAATAACGAGAGGTCAATGTCTACGATCTATTTAAATATCTGGAACTAGATTCACAGGTAACATGCCTATAGCAAATGGCATTTGTCAGTGCAAGAAAACAAAAGACAGGAGCAATTGTCTCCACCTTCTCTTCTAATGCCTCAGGCCTGCTTGAGTATCAGCTGTAGCATTTAAGGCAGAGGGAAGTTATAGCACATTCATCAGTAACAGCAGCACAACTGTCTGAACCTACCCCTTATGTCCATGTGAACAGCTAGAACTAACACAACCTCTGCATTTGCTGAGGGCTTTTGTGTTTAGTCTCAAAACATATTTTGTGATAAAATACAACAAGTATTCTCAAAGAATAAATACCGCCAGAAATTTTGAGGTTGTATTTATTCCTACACAGATGCCTTCTAATCTGGTGGTTCTTTGAACAAGGTTTTTAAGTCTGCAGCCAGCGGAACCACAGCCACATACAAGCTGTCAAAGTGATAAAAGCTCAGTGCTCCAAGAGCACCATTTAACACCTACACATGGATAATCCTTTTTACAGTGTCACAAGGATATTTGCACTGACTTGCTCCAGCAAGCTACAGCCAAACTCAAACATTGCTTCCTGACATTCTGACAACTTATTGCTCTCTTCAGAAAATATGGCAGTTTTTC
The DNA here is from genome assembly GCA_032173965.1 of Sitta carolinensis. NCBI lineage: Eukaryota > Metazoa > Chordata > Aves > Passeriformes > Sittidae > Sitta > Sitta carolinensis. The sequence continues at coordinate 19,232,232 of CM063292.1, forward strand.
TTCCACGTATGACAGAAGGAAATACTTTGTCTGTCCAATAAGCACAAGGTGAGTACTTGGCTTGGCCTGTGGACATGCACCACATTCAAGAGTCCATAGCTTACCACTTTTATTAATCTTGAGATTAGCTTTCTAAAGGCTGAAAAATTTCATAGAGGAAGTGTAGTTTTGTTGGGTTCTTCTAGAACTTACATTCAATTCATGAGATCTACTCCATAGCAGTGTTTAGAATAGAAGTTAAAGTCCCTTAAGTTCACCATGAAGACCGACTATGACCTTGTAAGAGGAAGTAATACCAAATTATAACCAAAATATACTGCAGTTTCCCCTTTTCTTGCAGGCTGTGCAGCATATTGAAAAGCTTGAGTCTTCTACTTCTGAAGCACATCTTCCCTGTGGTTTTCATCTGCTCTGCTCCAGCTGAGGGAATTGAGCTCCATTTTTTTTAAATCACATGCACAAAGGACAAACAAGACTGTTTATACATTTTACTCACTATTGGAAAAGCAATTGAAGCTTGTTTGTTGTTGTAGTGTTTTTAAGACAAACTAGAACTTGAGTATTTCACCAGAAGTTGCCGCCTTTTATTTCCTTAGTGTTTCACATGGTCTGACAAGGGAACAGATTATGCAATAGCTGTTTGGAAGGGAGTCAAGCAAAGGACTGCTGGTTACTACATTATCAAATGATAGGGCCTGTTGTAAGAATTGAAAGCAGCAATTTCCTGTTTTATATTTGTCTCATTCTAGATTTCCTATGTGAAATAAACCTTTAACTCAGTAGATATTGCTTGTGGTCCTGGCTGCTCAAGAAGTCACAAAAGTGTCAGCTAGATAACTGGGATAGCACATCTCTACACAGCAGCTGTCAGCTGAAGGCACTTTCAGCAGCATCCAAAGGTGTTTTGGTTTGAAAGACAGGTGTCTGCCAAGAAAGGCAGGAACATCCCTTGCAAAAGAAAATGACCCACTTCCCTCTGAATTATTACAGCTTCAAAATTACAGGGCCTTCAGGCAAAGATATGGGAAAAAGAATAACAGGGTTTCACCAATATATATGTGTGTGTATCTATATAGCATATATATACATGTATGTATAACAAGGCAAAACAGCAAGAACAAACAGAACCAAAAGCCCCAGTAACAGCTCTCTCTCAGCCACAGGCACATTCCTCTTTGCTATAGTAATATGAAATATAAAATGGGCTTATAGACTGCTAGTGTCTGTTTTGTTTTCAATTGTAAAACAAAGCAGTATCAAGTAGCAAGGAACATCATGTATTTGTGCTGCCAAGAGAAGCTTCTAGTCATGGTGAGGTGTTTGAACAAGAAAAACTCCAGCATCTTCCTTTGACTTAACAGTGGTTATTAACCTTTACACTGTTAGGGTTTCTTTTTGTTTGTGGTACAAATAACCTATGAAGGGTACCTCAGTTTTCATCCAAGTTCCATTTTAGTCCAGTAACTCAGACTTACAATATTGCGTTTGGAGCAATTTCTGATTTTCAATTGATCATTTTAAAATCCAACCTTTAACTGAAAAATTGGCCCAGACTAGGATGATGACACCTGAGTCTTGTTTCCTGAGGAGTCCAATGATTTCTGTGAACTACCTCCAAGAAGTGTACAGATATCACAGAGCAGGTACCTGAATGCAGTAGGTTGGCAGTTGGAGTCTCTTTATAAGTGTTTGACATGGGTTTCTTTGATGATGCCAGTACACAAAAATGATTTGGTCATCTGGGGTTGAACCATGTCTAGTTCTTTAGCTACAAAGGTGAGATCGATTTCCTGGCTAATTTTAGTACCTTAAAGCAAAAGAAATGTCAGCATCAACAAAAGGTCAACCTTGCTAAAATACATGAACTTTTTCCTTTGTGCCTCTTATCTGTTGGACTATTAACTTCTAAGTTTTTTTTTCTAAGTTGCCTCCTAAGCTTCTTAGAAGACTTACCACCATGTACCAAATTTAAAGACATTATTGAGTTTCCCTCAAAATACTGACAGGCAAGTTGCAGTACCCAGGATCTGATTGTGAGCATATGGTTAGTAATGACATTCTAATTAGATTTTGATACTTCAGCCTGGTGTGAGGAGGGGCAGTCTCTTAATCGCATTAGACTTTGAAGAGATTATGAGTGACTTTCCTCCTTACAGACTGCACTAAAAGCTACCTCTCTTTAACTGGATTGCAACACTAAATGTAACTTGATAAAACATTGGCACATTGTTGTATTAGCTAAAAAGCCATACAGGCACATTTAGTCATTTCATAACCCCACAGCACTGAGTTGCAATATCAAAATACACCCCGCACATAGTCCTGCCGAAGTAAACTCAGCACAATCACAAAAATTCAGTTGAACAACTACCGTGAATTCTAACAAGATCTGTTCTTTCTGCAGACTTCACTGTCAGAGGTGACTAAATACAGTAATAAGACTACCTCTAACCTCAGTCTCCCAACAAGTTCTCTGTAACTTGTTCCTTCTGCATAGGTAAGAAATAATAGTAAAGAGCATCTCCATCACTTCCATTATCATTTTTGTTCTGACTTTGTGCAAAATCAATGATTCAAGAAAACAATTGCCACTCTTAGCATTAGAGGAAAGCTAAAGGAAAAGGGGAAAACACAGATGTTGCAGTAGACCTCTCATCGGGGTAGAAATTAGCCAAGACACAGACATGTAACAATGTGAGAAGTGTCCCAGTCTATTCTTTACAGCTCTGCCATCCTGACTCTGACTACAGCAAGCTCCTGCTATAGGGTCCGACTATAGACTGCTGGTTATTTCCTGCTGGACCATGTCTGCAAGGAACAGTTTGCAAACTCTGACCACAAGGCTTTCACCTAGCTCGACTGTGACTGCAGGCTCCAACAGGAGGCTCTAACTCCATTAGACCCAGACTGACCTTACAGCTGATCTTTCAAAGCAGCAAGTCTTCCTTGTAGCTCTCTGGAGCTTTCCTTCTCCCTCAGGAATCCTCTACCTCCTCAAACTTCTATTCCGCAAGATCCTCCCTGAGCAGCCAGCCCACCCCTTTTTTTTATAACACCTATCTTTATTAGTCACAGCTGCAACCCATTAAGGGCAAAGCTGTTCCTCTTTGGTAATTAGTACACCTGTGACTTATCAGGGGTGAGTTCCCTTCTTCCACATCACATGCAGGAACATAAATGCAATGCTTTACAGTGCACATGGTCTAGAACTTATGACTTGGTATTCCTATATCACATACTTACCCTTCCTCGCCAAAAGTACCCATCTTTTCAGACACATTTCGGGTAACTAGATCAGACACAGTTTTCAATAGCAATAAAATTTATTTATGCACAATTAAAAGCTGACGTGTTTTAGATCACAGTCTGTACTTGGAATTAACCTCCCTGATCTTGCATATAAGTATACACCCATAGGAGTCAAGAGGCCTTCAGAGTGAAAAATCTCTTCACTGTTTCTGAAACAATGAGCTCTTTCCTCCAAAGTCACCATTCTGGCTCCCATTGTACCGAGGTACAACCTGTACAGAAAGTCAGATGGTTTTGTGTATGAGACAGCAGAAGATGCAAACATCAGAACTGGACTTGGCTACTTAAGGCTGTACTGAGTTCCAAGCCAATGCTGTCCACTCTCAGTGTGCTTTCTTAGGATGTATGGCCTGACTGTACAGACACTGAGGTAAAGTACTTCTGTTTTGTCCAATGATATGGGGCTTATGCCAGTTTTCATTAATTACTGACACAATAACTGGCAGAGAGAATAAAGTAGATGAAGGGCGGGTTCTGTCTCCAAACACAAGAAAATCAGGCCTATTTGAACTAGATGATTTTAAAACCTGAGAACAAAAAACTCCAGCATTGTAGAAATGATGAACTACTCTGGTACTAACATACCTGCTAAGCTTTGCTCACAGCAGTCTTAAACAGCTTTAACTTGAGTGTGTTAAAAACTGGGCATGACAGTGAAACTGAATCACCTAAGAGATAGGCTGAAGGAAAGCCAGTCTCTCTCTCTCTCTCTTTTTCTCTCTGCTTTTTATTTTCAGTATGTTCATTTTAATTCACTGGCCTGGCTGACCACTTCAATAAGCTCTTTTGAGGTGAGAAATATCTCCATAAATGCAAGCAATTTGTTGAAAATGGTAACGAGTAGAGCCCAACTAAACACACTGTTATGAAAAACAGAGTTGAAGCCACTCTGACAGGAGTTGTGCTAGTTTTAAGTCCATAAACAATAAGCAGGGTCACGTTTCACTCCTAGTACAGCTGGCCTCTGAGGAGGCTGATTGTACTTGTCCTTGAAAGAGAAAAGAGCAGATAAGCCACAAAGAGTTATGTTGTGGGGACAGCTTGTGTGGACCCTGGTGAAGGACATGAAAGGAGCCAAATAAAAATACATTCAGTCCTGATTGCAGCCAGCTTATTTTGATAGGAACTACTTACATATTCCACATAGATCTATAATGTTCCTGTAGTGATTTTTTTTTTTTTTTTAAGCCTCAGCAGTTGATTCCTTATTAACCAGTTTGGACAGAGGGGGTGCTCATCTAAGAGAAAGCAAATCAAAATTTTAATCTTAACAGTAAATTTAAAAGCAGTATCAAATTAATTGCTACTTGAGCAAATTGTTTCAGACATGTAACAGGAAAATCCTATGTATTTGGCTATGTAGAGGAGGCAAATTTGACAAATACTGCATTTGTATCACTTACTACCTTATTACCTGTAAAAAGTCTTGAATTCAGAATTTATGTCTCTCAATTTAAGTTGTGATTCTTATAATCCTTGTTGATTGCAGATTGAGAGTGGGTGTTCAGTAGAAGTAACTGCCTGACCCAACCAAAACTGAACTCTCATAAACCAATTAAGAGAAACTTTGAAGCATTAAAGGAGTGGTCCATAAGCTTATTGACTTTGGGTTCTTTATTTCTTTCTTTATTCTACAAACTATTTTATATTCACGTGCTCTGCTGGCTACTGATTTTTCCTGTTTACACACAGTCAGAGGACTGAATTGTCAGAGAGGAACTGCACATCTTTAGCACTGACAGCATCATAAGCATGTGTGATATAACTCACAGTCTGTACAATGCAGACACTCTCATATGACAGCACATGGAAATCAGCATTTGTTGAGGGAGCTCACCTCAGCTGTTAAATAATATTTCAGTTTCCTGAAGAGAAGAGCTTTTCAAAGGTACTGCTTTTTGAAACTTGAATGTTCAGTCAGATTCACTGCCTTGACCTCCTGCAGACATACCAAGGAAAAGCCAATCCCATCTTACAAGATACAAAGCTGGTGTTCCCCTTGAATCCTCCCTCTGAGTGTGATCCATCCCTTGCACTATGAGAACTATGGTTCCAAACACTCCAACACTTTGCTGTGTTTGAACCATGGAGAGTTCTTTATGTCTGGAGGTATATGAACAATACTGTCTTCTCCTGGCAATAGTATTTTATTGGCAAGAGAAGCTTCATTAAAAGGACATGCCCCAGCTTGGAGCTGGCATACAAAATATGTGCTGGATTGTCTGCTTTGGTTCTTAAAAGGCATCAGTTTATGAGGACTGACTTTGCCAGACATTTAAGTTCTGTCTCACATCCAGTGTTGCAGCTTAAACAGGCAAAAATTGTCCCTGCTGCCAAGAGATATGGCCTCATCCATTGCTACATGGCTGGACAGCTGCTTGTGCCAGCACAAAATGAGCAGGGGTAGAAGACAAGAGAAGAAGCAGGCAAGGCAGGCAGAACTGCCTCCAGGAGCAGTACCAAGCCATGGCAATTCAAAACTCACAAGAAATTCCCTAGATTTGAGCTGAGAGGAATGCTGAGCAAGAATTAAATGGTTCTCTGTGTATCTGACAGATCATAGGCAGCCTAGGATTTGGTGAAAGGAAACGGGTGAAGAATATCTAACCATTCGATATTTATGCATCAAAATGTCAACTTGATGCTTTCATCTCCCTGTGGAAGCAAACCCAGAACATTCTGTCATTGATCCTGACTGCCTTTACCCAGAAGATATGTGGCGCAACTGGTATTTTCCTCTTTTAGTGATTCTGTAAAACTACTTTCTTTGGCGAGATAAATCAATTTTTGCTTTACTTATTTAATAATGACTGAGAATTACACTGCATACAGTCCCATCCTCTCTCTCTTGTCATAAAATCACTGGCCTATTGTATGATACAGATCTGCCTGAGGTCTCTAATGTGGTTAACACATTATCAATTCCATCACTGTGGCCATGGACATTTCTTGAAACACTTCTGTTTCAGTGCTGATTATTGATACTGCCAGAGAATAGCAGAAATCACGGCAAGCTGGAGAGCCTTAGACCTTGCAGTGTCGACTATTGATGGTTCTCTTGAGATGGAGCTCTCCCTCTCCATGAGATGGAGCAGAGAAGGGAAGGAGCAGCTCAGACCAAGCCCTGTGCAGAGGGCAGCTGGGGACAGCTCCTGCTGCCACTCAGCCCTACCCAGGGATGCCTTTACTTTAGAGACTGTTCCCTGTGTCAGGCTTTCACCCAAGCCTCAGCTGAGCTGCAGCCCATCACACAGTGGCTGCACTGCTGGCATGTCTTGAAGCACTCGGGAGCCGAGAGAGGAAAGAACAGCCGGCCCGCCGGGAGTAAGCAGTGTCAGCCCAGCTGGCAGGCATCCTCCCTGGCTAGAGGAAATGTGCCCTCAGTGATGCTGCCCCCAACAGCAGGAGCCCCACCTGCATCAGTTCAAGAGTGGAGAGAGCATTTTGGACAGACTTTGCCAACCGCAGACTCCATTTTAGTCAACTGTTCGCTAGCAGGTCGTATTCTGTTCAGAGAGCTTGGAATACAGACTGTGAATCCGATGAGGAATTTTCTCCCCAAACCCAAGGGAAATCCAGAGCAATGGGGACCCAGACCCCGCGAAAAGCAGCACTTTGCACTGGCAGCAGCTGCCCGTAGATGCCCTATTTGACCCGGGCCAGTGGCCGTGCAGGCGGATAGCCCCTCCAGAACGGCATGAGAACTTACAGCACGAGGCAGCTGCTCGCTTCCCGGGGGAAGTGCTGAGGAAGCGCACGGCGAGGCCCGGGAGAAAGGAGGCAGGCCGGGCGGGAGCGAGCGGGCCCGCCTCAGCGCGCGGGGCCGGCGCCCCCTGGCGGGGCCGGCGGGCACTGCGGCCCGCGCCCGGGCGGTCTCGCGGGAACTCGCCCCCGGCTCCCGCCCTGCGCCCACGCGGGAACGGGGGAAGGCGGCTCTGCCACGCCGTAGTTGAGCTGCTATGTTCTTATCTCATTACCAAAGCAAGGTCCTAGCATAGGAACAGCAACGGAAGATGACCATTCAGGTACCCTCACAGAAGATGACTCAGATAGAAATTACGGGGTTTTTCAGTGATCTTTTCTTACACAATCTCTTTCGTGCTACTTTGTTTTCACTGCTGTGAACAAAGTCTCAGAGGAACTTATTAAGACCCTTCTTGAGGATGTAATGAGGGCTCACCTAATTGGAACCCATAAAATCCTTAGGGTCCCCACAATGCTGAATTAGTCTGGAGGTTTTTAGTCCCCACGGTCTACAATCACCTCTGAGAACCCAAACTACTGTACTTGTAAAGAGATTCAGGTGGTTGCTTTGATGTTAAAACACGAGTTTACTCGTTAAAACACAGTTTACTTGGGTCAGGTAATAAATGACGCTGAAATCCTTTTGTGAGGTGGAATACATCATCCAATTGCATAAAATTTCATAAGGAGAAGGTGTATGTATTTCTCAGAGTGCTTGAGTGAGATCACATTTGGTGAAAGTCTGAGGAACAAAAGATTTCACAGCATTAGTCCTATAAAAGAATGCTTGCAAATAGGCATTAACTATCAAAATTGCTGTACACTTGTACTCCATTACTCAAGTGCTCTGAAGATGTAAAAATAATCTGTACAAATAGCACAGTATTTGCAAATAAAAAGGCTTTATTCTTTCCATTGGTTTGAAAGTGTGACATTAATTTTGGCTTTCAAAATCAAAAAAGCAAAGACTTGTTAAATTAAAAAAACACCCAATAGAGAGCACGCCCCAGACGTTATTTCCTGGCTGTTGTCTCAAAGGGATCTTGGCACAGATTAATACCATCCTGTTCCCATCAGGTATGTCCTTTACACAGAGAACAAAGAGGCTTTAACTATAAAACTCCTATGAACAGCATTTTTATTAAGTTATTCAAGATAAAAGCCTGGATAGTTTCTCAGATTTGCATCTCTCAAATTGGTCATGCTGTGATCAGGTACCCAGGAGTACTACCACAGCATTATTAGCACAGCACCTAGCAAGAGCCCACGGGACAGAAATGTGTCAATCCCTTCCTTTCCTCCAGTTCCCTGAGACGTTAGTTCACACCTGTCCCTGGCCTGGGATCACCTCTCCCCAGCAGAGAGAAATGTTCAGGGGTACCAGCTTGTGTGTGCTCAGTAGTCTAAAGGTGCAGTTCTGTGTGGCTGTGTGTTCTGGCAGGGCCCCAGAGGCTGTACCCTCAGACACACACCCAGCTGCTCGGAGTCTAAGCTGGACTTGTTCCATCTGGGTGATGGCACACAGCCCCAGCCCCCTGGCCCTGGTGGGTCCAGCAGTGCCAATGTCAGGGCAGGGCAGAGGCTCCTCCTGCACAATCCACCCTCACACACAGAACAGAGAGCAGGTTCAAAGTGAATGCAACGTTTTATTGAAAAAATACGAATGTTCTGTACATAAAGTACAACTTAACGGGCTTGATAAAATCTCCAGAGACTTATTGGTTAATATAGGTCTTCTTTTCCCTCTAAGGGCATAAAGCATACAATGAAGCAGCAGCTCCCCTGTACCTGTGCAAGTGCAATCCCATCGCTGTGCGTGCAGCATAGCACCTGGCTCTACGCGGGACTCCAACACGCTCAATGTATTTTTGATGGGTGGTCTGCTAGAAATTTAAAGCATGGAAGAACTGCACAGGACTGGTCCTTCAACCCACTGGTATTCTGAATTTATTGTGAGATCTCTGTTCTCCTAAACAGTCTGCACCTGCATATCCAATATTTCTGACAAATAAATACAAAAATAAATAGGGATCTGGCCTCACAGAACCTGAAGTCTCAGAAGCAACAACACTTATAGCAAGCTACATACATAACTTCAACTATATCAACATAATTTATTTAAATCTCTATCAATAAACGTATTAAAAGTATAAATTCTTACCCAATACTGAGAGTTTAGTTCTGGAAATAAACCCAGAAAAGGAAAGCTTTTTCAGTCCTCTCTTACAATTTAGTGTGCTCTTAGAAAATGTTTTATAGCTGAACTTCAGCAGAAACTAGCTGCTATATAATGCACTTCTATCCCCCAAACCTAATATAAAAAGCTTTTTAAATCTTTTTACAGTAACTGGCTTTCATGTCCTAACTTTACATACAGTTACTAAAAATACTGCATGTAGCAGTGCTGACTAAAAATAGGTTTAGTGTTAAAACTACATGCACAAATGCTGGGGTACCAAAGCAGGAACTGAATAATATGGCAGCTTCACAACTTATGTTGCTAATTGGATGGTGTAACAAATACTGCAATCCCAAAAGATATGTATGTTGCAAATGGAAAAACAATGAACAGGACTGGATGAGGAGAAAGTCAGGCAAAAAAACATTTTTTCTTCTCCTCCATTTAAAACTGGAATGTCCGTAATGGCCAAGAACGCAAATGTAGACCAGGGTTAGAAGCTTCTAAATCAGGAGTAAATGGTGATGACTTCTCGGCCGCCACCTCTAACAAGTAGTACCCTCTCCAGACCCTCAGTCAAGACTTCCAGAAACTCCATGTCTGTTTCAGTAAAGTCAAGGACAAAAAGCAAAAGACACATGGATTAGACCAGTGACAGGTCACAGCCCTCAGCTCTTGTGCAAGTACTAAAATACTTTGAGTAATTTGGTACTCTAAGTACCAAAATACTGTGAGCTTGGGGCACTTTTTCCCTTGAGCAATTACTACCTTACAGCCACAAGCCAGTACCCTCCACTCAGGGGACACTTCATCACATAATACGGCTCAACAGCACTGGTGGCCAAAAAAATTCAAGAGAACAGATTAAAGAAAAACCTTGTGTGGCCCAGGCCTCGCGTGAAAGGATACAGTTTTCATCTCCATCAGTATTCTTTGGAGGACCAGGCATGTTGAGGAGCACAAGTCTGGCATCATGGGATCTATTTACAATGACTTCATTTAGCTTCACTGCTGTGTGCATCCTTCGGACATTAGACTGGTTCCTGTAGAAGAAGCACATTCAGACTTACTGTTAGAAACACACCTCTGAACAGTGAATTATTAAAAAGGTCCTTTAAAAGCACACTCAAATCTCCTAAATACCCATTAAATGTCAACTCAACTCGGTGATTTTCTTCAAACTTTATGATGAAGATACAAAAGACATTTCCCAGACTTACTCAGGTATAGCTAGTCTGCTGGTTTTAAGATCTCTGGAGTCAAGTCTCCAGTTTAGAAAGTTACGCTGCTCTTCAAGAAACATACTCGATAAAGATGGTTTAGTGTTGCATAAGAAATTAAAACACAGTTACACGAGGGATGTGCTCTCCAACCAGGCACAGTCGTGACTGGGACCCCTGCTGCCCACAGCAGCACAGGCCAGGCACCTCTCAGACTCAGCAGCACCAAACTGACGGTGGCCTGGGCACAAGCAGAGCCTGGCACCATCGTGCCCAGCCCACACTTCCAGGAGCACACTTCTCTCTTGGTGCTGAACAGCAGCTGGCATCTCCAGAGAAAGGCTGGGCTGCTACAGACTGCACCCACAGAATGGGGAAAGAAATACGGGATGGCAGCCTGGAACAGGCTGGATGTAAGGGGCTTTCCTGGAGTGCTATAAGGATGTTTAGCTCTCATTTAGGACACTAATCAACCTCTCTGCCTGGCTGCTTACAAGAAACACTTTTACCCAGGTGTCTTTAAAATCTCAATCACACTTTCAAAACTTGAGTAGCCACTCGGTTTAAAAGTTAGGGGAGAAAAGGGAAATAGGTGCAGCATAATCTCATACGCTGCTATCCAAGAATCCAAGCTAAGAGAGGTAAAAGCGTTAATTATTTGGACTATATTAACACAAAATAACATCAATTCATGCAGGAGCAAAACTCCAAAGTAACCTTTGGGGATTTCAAGCCAGGGAATGTTTCAACCATTATTTTGGTAACATGAAAGGAAATATAATACAGAAATAAACATCAAAAGAAGAATATATTAATACTTTTGACCCTTTTCCTGAGTTTTTGTCTTAGTTTTTATACAGTAAAAATAAATATTAGTAGTAACAAATGAAATATGAATCTCTGGTTTCATTGATTCAGCTTTGCATAAGTGAAACTCTTTAGTAACCTTGCTGCTCTTCTGAACATTCGAATTTGCAAAGATATAATTTATATACACAGGAAGAAGATGCAGTGGGAAGAACCATGTTTATTATGCTAACAGAATAATTCATCCACTGTGAATTACCGCTCTGTTACCTCATTTTCTTATTTAATTTGGCGCAAGGACATTCTCTGTTTTCACCACATTAGCTTCAGAAAGCCAGGGACAACACTGAGGCCAGATTATGTTATTTCCTCACAGATGCTTATTTCCTCACAGGAAGTAAGGAAAAAACAGCAGCAGGAACATAACAGTTGTTAGCTATGTATAGGGTTGGAAAGTGAGTTGAAAACTAAAGGTTTGGTTTTCTCTAAGGTGATATTTAAAACTGGCATCTCCCCAGTGATTTGAAGGTGTAGGCTACAAGAATGGGCTTATTTAGTGCCCAGGAACTGCCAGAAATAACATCTGAGCAGTGTTGGGGAATGAGAGCTTCTCGAAATGAGTAATGTTTCCTCCTGCTTGTGTCATACTCTGCCTAGGAAAATAGGTTCAGACTGGAATTGTTTTCCGTCCTTGGTTCTCATCGGGACAACTCTTGTAGTTTGTTACATCCTATTTATAATGATACTTAGCTTAAGTAGCTAATTCTGCTCCCTTTAAAACATTGCCAAGACTGCTCAACTGTAGTGCCTTTTCTTCCATCAGTATACATAATTTTCCTGCTTTTAGCTGAGAAAATGAAGTCTTTCCTCTCAACCATTTTAATGTACTTCTAATTTAAATAACAAACTTACAAGTTTTCCCACCCTCTGAAAGCATGGAAGAGGAAAAAGTACAGGTAGTTAACACCAAATTCAGCAGATTCTACAGTATGATTCAGCCTAAAACAAATTTGAATTCTGATTTATGAGGAAGAAAAATCTGGAACTTTGCCGAGTATGCAAAACTGGCTCAGCTCTTCATGTGAGATGCAGGACATCAAAGAAGTCACAGGAGATTCACACAGTTTTACACAAAGCCAAAACAGACCTCTACTTCTCACTCCTCAGGGGCACACATGGTAGTACCACAGCTGCTGTTACGTGTCAGTGCTCCTGCAGCAGCCAGTCTCAGAGGATTTGTCACACACAGATGCTATTCCAAGTCATTCATCACCATCTCCACTGCTTCTTCCTTCATGCGTTAAACATACACACTACACACTAAAACATGAAATTATCATTTTTTCTTTTAAATTCTGATTTGATCAGTGAAATTACCAGTGTGTTTTATTGAGGTACTTGGAAGACACGAGGGAAGTTATTACAGGATTTAACAGTTCCAATTTAGAATTTGGCTATACCAAGTGAAATATTGAGGGATGTGAGCACATTTGATTGGTTAGAGATTTCTGGGAGGCTAACTGCTGTCTTTTCATAGCCAGGTCTCAATGTTTACAGCACACGTCCAAACCAAGGACTGGGAAAAAAAAGATAAAGCACAGCACATGTAGAGTTCCAAGAGATGCAAAGTGTAGACTTAGACAAGACTCACGGCTTAATGCTGATGAGATCTCTAAAGCTTCCCACAGCACTGCCTCGGTTCCGCTTCTCAGCATCACATTTCTCTTTTGTCCAGGTCATCTGGATATTCTCAGGAACAGGGTCTCCCTCATCTTCTTCATCTGAGTAGAGGCTCTCCAGACGTGCTATTGAATGTCTGTCCTTTACAAGCTGAGCCTGGAGGGCACATGAGTGACAAGGTGAACTCAGACTTTATTTTATGCTCTCTGGTGCTCTTTAAATAGTTATAGACCTTTTGTTCCATTGTATCTTTTATTTTGCTCACTCAATTTAGCCTTCAGGAGAGTTCTGATACCAGGCATCTTACATGCCACACTAACTTTAACAGTTTTGATGTGTGTAAGCCAAGCAGATTTTGGACTGACAGAAGCCTGTATCTATACAAGAAAAATGTCAGTCTAGCTCACATCATGACATGGTCAGAAACAACAAACCAGACCAGCCCAAAATTGACAACTAAAAAAAATAGCTTGACAAACACATACAGAAAAGCTAGATCATCTTTCATAGCTACATGTCATAGACATCATAGTCACATGTCCTATAATTCCAAACTGGAAAGATATCTTCAGTAGGAAAACAGGACATGCTATAAATTGAGACAAACACCGGAAATCCCATATAAAAAAAAAAAACAAGAACTACATGCAATTTTGGGAAACAAGAAAAGCTACTAAAAAATACTAAAAGTATTTCCTTACATCTTTAGAGCACAGGAGTTAAATTTAAGCAGCAGCTACGTAACACACTACTAGGAAGGCACTTGGTGTCATCCCCCTCAGCAGCCCATAGAGAACAACCACAAATGACATACCTCCCTTTCCCTCTCAGTTTTTGTCAGCCTCATTTGCCTCAGCATCTGAGATCTCTGCTCCATCATAAGAGTTCTCTCGTAAGTATATGCTGAGATATCACTATTGTGCTGCAGAAATAAGGACAAATAATGTGCTTGTAATCAAGTCCTAACCAAACATCACCACGTGCATAATAAAGTGAGAGATGGGCTCAGTTTTCTTACCATTTCTACCACTTCTACCTCTGCCTCTATTCGGAGTTGATAGAGGAAAGTAGCCAAATCCTTCTTCATTTGGATGCTGTTATCATCCATCTGAGCAACAGTAAAAATTCTCATTTTGCATTTTCTCCAAACCTGGTGAAAATTATTTGAACCAAAGTTATTTGAACCAATAATACTTTCCTCTACAAAACAGAAACTTAGCAACATATCCAGTCTCATTTATCAACACAGGCTCTACAAGTGTTTCTTTAAACTAAAGAATGTAGAAATAGGTGGGGGACATTCTCTGTGTAGCTGCTTACTTTGTGCTGTTTGAGAAGAAAAGGAAGCAGCATCAGCATGCCTCCATCATGCACAATCCACCACACATCAATGTTGCCTTCGTTGTAACGCTCGTGGTTGCTGGGGTAGAAAGACACATTTTTGGGAACCAGCAGAGCCAGATGAGCTGCAGTTGTGCAGCGAACAGTACCTGCCCAGGAGGGAAGAACACAGTTACTTCTAATTCTGCAAGAGTCATTTACGGTTAGAAAAATGCTACTCACTGAGCAAGTGTCAGCAAATCATAAAAGTCATCACTTAAATAAAGAGAAGTATGTCAGAAAACTTGCACAGACAGGTCAGTCCAAGTGACAAAGCCAGGATAAAGCAGATTTGCAGGAACAAAATCCTTATTTCACACTCCAAAGAAAAGCAGCAACCTTCAAAGCTAAGAATGAGGAGACAACATCTGCTCTGTTCTAATTTGATTAAGTAACTGGACCAGAGTAGGAGAAAGATAGAGGCAAGGAGAGTGTTATCCACTAGTGAAGGACAGCTTAGAACCAGCGACAAAACTGAGATTATCTAGGAAACAAATTATAGTTGGCCACAAAACCAGCATGTCTCAAGCCTGTAATTTTTTAAGCATTCATTGGACACATGAGTGTTAGCTGCTAGATGAATCTTTGAAGATATTTCTGAAGTCTTTTACCTACAGGAACTGGTATTTCAAACAGAGCAGTTTTGTGAGAAAATACCTGCTTATCAATACTAGAAAAAAAAAGACAAACTCACAACCAATCTCACAAGGCTTCTGTTAAAATCCTCTGTGTGTACCACATGTGTAGTAAATATCTCTGTTCACAATGACCACAACGAACCTTTAAAGCTCACCTATAAATGTCTTCCAAGACCTTGGATCTTCACTCTGCCTCCAGCCATAGGGCCATCCCAAAACCACAGTGTTGTGCTTCATGCCACCGAGTCCACAGGACTGGATCAAGTGAGCAATTCCTTCTCGGACTTTATTGGCTACAACTACTTGACAAAATCCTTTAACCTTCTCGATTTCCATCATGTTCTTAATAGTCTGCAAGACAGACAAGGAAAAAAAAAAATCTCAGTTCTCCTTTCCAAAAAGAACTCATAATATTTCTCTGCCATGAGATTATAATGTAAATTCCTGGTTCACATGTCCATAGGTAAAGCATATTACAATGTGAAGTTTTGCTCATCAGATTTCCTTAATAAAACAAAAGAGAAAACACCCACTTGTTTAAAACACAGTTTCTTTCCAAACATAATAATTTCAACAGATTAAAGTAAGAATTTTTTGGTTTGTGCTATCATCTCTTATTCACAGCAGTATATAGTGATATCTGTGTTATTATTTTACTTTCCATCTTCTAATCCTGTAACACTCACCTTTTTAAACCCAAGGCAAATTGACTTCATTTGGATTTCCAGTTTCAGATTCCCACGTAACATGCTGTGTTATATTAAATTTATAAATATAAGCACCAAATCCCACACAGCAGCAAGTATACATTTTATTTGTTTAAAAACTAAATAAACTCAATCAACACATAGCCCATGAATTAGTTTTCCTTTAGTAACAATCTTCCTAGAGAAAAAGCCTCTGGGGAGGAAAACAAATATGCTGATGCTATACAGATGTTATTTTTACACAAATAAGTCATTTATTAAAAAATTTTCAGGACCATCCTTCAGTGTCTTTTGTAATAAATTTATCAACACACTGAAAAAGAATACATTTGCTAAGTTAAACAGTTACTGAATTTACAGACTCACAATGGTGGAAGAGACCTTTAAGACCGAGTCCAACCCATGCCCTAACACTACCTCAACTAAACCATGGCACTGAGGGCCCCATCCAGTCTTTTCTTAAACACATCCATGATGGTGACTCCACCACCTCCCTGGACAGACCATTCCAGTGTTTTATCACTCTTTCAGTAAAAGACTTTTTACATGGAATATTCAGAAAACTAAATAGTCCTCTTCCCTCCATTAAGCAGCATGCAGAAACTTCTACAGTAATTATTTCCTATAAATGAAGGCAGTTTTATGCAGTAAGGCTGTTTACAAACATTGTGAGCATTGATTTTGCATTCCCAAAGGCACAACTGAAATGTGCATGCAAGTCCTTTACTGAACAGCTGTAGTACTGCTGAACTTGTTCTGTGTTTCATGGAAGCCTTATTAAGATGCTTTTTTCCTAATGTATGATTAGGAAACAAAATTTTGCATTTCCTGCCCACTCACCCCTTTCTACTTCAGGATTTAGGACACCGACCTGCTCAGCAGCCTGGGCTTCTCCGTAAGTTTCCAGGAAATTCCCTTGGATGACTGATCCTATGATAGTCAAACCTTTACCAGCTTTCAGCTGCGATGCAAATGTTAACAGTCTAGGGTATTTTACATGCAAATCTTCATCAAGTTTCAGAAGCACCAGCAACTGAGGCCTGGAGAAAATAAAAAACACAACGTATTTTTTAACTAAAACTTGAGCAATAACACGTGTAAAAAACTGCCTCTCGTCATTTATATTGTGCTTGAATATTAACTCTGAAACATTCTTTCTGTATCTCATATATTCAAGGGGTTTTACTTAATATTTTGTTTCTCTTGGTTAAAAGCAGAAGTGAAACTGTGGATATTCTGCTGCTGCATTGTGCTGACAGTAAAAAAACCTGCTGATATACTCAGCTTGAGAGGTTTGCATTCATGTTTTAGTTACAGGCCATGTTTTTCAAGGCTCTTAAGTACTATTTGAGCACATATGTAGTTCATACTGTTCCAGATCTATCCAGATACTTGTGCTAAGAAAATACCTGTATTCTGTATCCAGAAACCTGGCACATGGAAAACACAAATATTTTTATCTAAACACAGATCCCACCTGCCTTCTGTTCCTTAAGGTATTGCTACGCAATCAATCGAGTTGCTTTCCATCTGGCTGGGCAAGTATAAAAAGATTTATAAAACTCTGATACATTCCTTTTTCTCTTGCTCAGAGGCCAAGGGTTCTGCAATACTTAACCAAGAGGAGGGTTCTCGCCCACTTAATCTGTTTTCAACACCAAGAAGGGATGACATCAGAAAGAATAATGTTGGCCACTGTTCATTTCCTGGCCTCAACACCTCTGCACTTACAGACCGCAGTTTCCCCAGGTTCCACTTCTGAATTCACCAATTTGGAGTCCAGTTAAAGACCCGAAGGGCACTAAAGCTCTGCCCATACAGAGTCCACACAGCAAGGCAGTGACAGGACAGCTTACTGCAAACTCAACAGTTTTTTTTAATATTCTGGGAATTTAAATTCATCCACACATCTTGTTTGGAGTGCAGTTTAATTCCTTTAGGGTAAGCAGATAACCATGACAGCCAAGGGGAGTACCTCCAGTTTTTGGTGTGTGGAGGGCCCTCCTCCAGTCTGAGCAAGGCGTATCTCGCTGCGCTGAGCGACAGGCCCCGGATGCCATCACCCCACTCCTTCTCTGCACTGCAAAGAGCAAACAGCTCATCAAGCCATGGCTCCACAAGCACTTACCTGGACACTTACAGTCAGGCTATGGAGATCTGAGCATCTTACAGTGAGTTTAACAAGGCCACACACAGCACATACAGCATCTACACTTATAATTTGTACATGAACGTCTGCGATATCACATGAGAAAGGTGAAAATGGTTCAGTAGAATACAGATGATGAGCCACCATTCTGGGCTTAATTTGTAATCAACACTACAGAGATGGCTTCCCAAGCATATATAAACATCTGGCATATCAACACTCAACTTAGTTATTAGATCAAATTAAGTTATAAGGCCACAGTACACCCTGACTCCATCCAACACTGATCTCCAGCAACCCAAGCAGCAGATTCAGATTTTCAAGGACTGTTCTAGACAGACCATTGAACCAGATAAATTGGAATATAATGGTTGGTATCAGCCAGTATATATGTTCTGAGCTTAAAGTAATCATGTGCAGTACACAGCAGATCGATCCCAAGCAGTTTTCTACTTCCTGTAATTCATGTTTCACCTAACACCTTTAGAGACTTAACAATGAAGTACCTCAGGGGCTTTTGCTTAGCAGTGACACAGTAGAATAATGAAAACAAAAATTAATGAATAAGGAAAGCCCTCCAAGTCATCTCTGGACAGTTCCTTTTCCAAATGTGAAGGCTAGAGATAATTCATCAAAGAAATCCAGTCTCCTTCTTACCCTTTCTTATCCAGTTAGTACTTACCCTTGGTATTCAATGTACTTGTAAATCATGCCTGCAATCAGCATAGCTACCAAAGCATAATACCAAGATGAAATGAACATCAGTGCCAGGCAAATACTCATGCCTAAAAATGAGAGGGCCCTAAAACAAAAAGCAAAGGTATTAATAAGTACTGAAGCAGAAAAACTTTAAAAAACAAGTCAATTACTTTCTTGCTCTTTTTTCTTTAAACTATGCTGAGAAAGTAAAGCCCTCAGTGTATCTCCTCAGTCCCACCAGCTTTAGTATCCTGTTGTTAAAATGAAACTGTTGTGCCATGACATATCTGAGTCTGGCTCTTGTGTACCACCGATACCCAGAGAAATAAAAGATGCCCCTGCCCTCCTGGAGAAGGTTCTCAAGTCAGCTTGCAGGCCCAGGGAGTGCCAGCCCTTCACTCACCAGTGGTAGTATTTAAAGCGCGGCCGCCAGTTCGGGGTTCGCAGCAGTGTCTGGACTGCACATGCAAGATTCACAAAGAGGTAACACATCAAGAAAAACCTGCAGAACAAAAGTGCAAAACCTTTTAGCATGCACATTTACAGATCCTGGTATATATTATAATTACATGATTGATTTCAAGCCAAAATCCTGCTGCTCTGTCACATGCCCTGTCCCCCTACCCCTCTGATTTTTATTAGCCTGAACTATCAGCATAAAGTAGCTAGAACAATTTTTAAATTAGATCAAGTTAGACCTGTTCACAACATAATGCTGTCTCTGTTCTGTGATTAAAATGTTTTTCCAAACCAAATAAAAATGTAATAAAAACTTGCTTATTCACTGAATAATCCAGAGTAGAAACAAATAGATTGATACGTAGAGCCTAAAGTCAGAGGATTCATAGAAATGACAGAAGTGGAACTCGGGCTGTGGGAATTTGCTTTACTGGTTTAAGATACAGTCCTGAAAGACAATCAAACTAACAAAATTCAAGAGTATTTCTATTCCAACCCCTTGAGACATGAACCAGGCCATTTCTTACATTGAGAGAATTGGAGCCACCATGTCAAGTGAAGCAATAAGGATTCCTAGCTCAGCAATTAACGCTGTTAACAGCAGAGCCCACGTTGGTTCACCATTCGCTTTTCCATGACCAAAGATCTGAAGAAACAGACACATTAAGCAAATCTTCCAGGTATTTCATAAGGTTGTAATGGGACAAAAAGCAAAATACATTTTTTTAAATCAGCAGTAATTCTCCTACATAATTCCTTCTCTAGAGCAAGGAGCCAAGTTATACTAATGGTTTGCCATGCTTCACAGAATTAGTCGTTCGACTTGTTGATAAAATTACCCCGTAAGTCCAGTTACAAATCCTTAAAAGCATTCTTTGTTTTCAACAAAAGAACGAAACCCATCAAAATAAAAAATATTGCCCCTCACTTCAGCTCGGGGGCAAACTGGGGAGAATAAATCTGATTTTGAGAGCACCAAGTCAGAGAGCTGGTGAGGCAGCAGGAGCAGAAAGCCTCTTTAGGCGCACGAACCCAGAGGAAGGGGATGATGTTGTCCTTGGCGATGGCCTGCAGCAGGCGGGGTGCGCCGGTGAGGCTCTGCAGCCCGGCGCCGCAGGTGGAGAAGAAGGAGCCGATGACGATGACCCAGGGCGAGGGCCACGACAGCGTGCCCACCACCAGGTTCCTGTCGACCGCGTCGCCGAACCTGCAGGCAGAACACGCGCGGCGCTCGCAGCCTCAGCACCGTTCGGAGACTCGTGCTGGGGTTTGCGGGTCAGGTTTAACACGTCATTTAAAGGCTATTATTAATAAGGCCATATTTTTAATATGCTATACTACATGATTAATAATATTGTATTCTTTTAACTAGAAAACACAGAGTAGCAAATAATCTGAGTTACCTCTGATATATAGATTGGAAGTGTCTGCAGCTTGATTTCAGCATTTCTTTTCATTATGCGTATTTTAAAATTCTAGTATTATTATCACAACTTTGTTTTGTTACTATCACCAAAAAAATGCAAGAACTAAGAAACAGATAGAAAATTTGAGGGTGGCATCCAGAAAATACAAAATGGAATACAAGAAGATTCCAAAAATGGTGTTTACAATTTATATACAAATATGGCTTAACAGTCGCCCAGAAGTAAAAATTAATTAAATAAATAAATTTTTAAAGACAATTAAAAAACCTAAGGAAAGGAGTGGGGCATGCAGACAAAACAGCAAGAACACATCTACACTGCAAAAAAAATTTAAAATGAAGGAGAGCATTAAAGCAGTAACACTTACTTATCTCTCAGGACAACACCTTCTATGCAGGCTCCAAATAATAACACACAACTGAAATCTGGAGGACAGTGTGTGCTAAGGAAGAATTTACTTAGACATGGCAGATGAAAGTATTGTGGAAAGGACAGTACGTGCCTCCCTCCCGTGAGCACTTGCATTCCAGCTTCTCCACAAGTACGTGGTAAAGCTGGCAAGGAAATCAGCGTCCCACTGCTCACAAACACCTCCTAAAGCTACAGAGAAAGGTTCTTCTAAGTTTCAGTTTTAAAAAGGGCAGGTTTAAATATTGTGATAAAGAACAAAAAAAAAAAAAACCAAAATTAAGCATTTTTATACTAAAATTTCAATTTAATCTTCTGCTAGTACAGAAGCTAATATTAAAATCTTTCTTTTCTCTCTCCTTGTCCTGTGTCTGAAGATATTTTGAACATATAGCAAATCATTACCTTGCACATTCTTTTTTTGTATCTCTGCTGGCATCCATATCACCAGTAAGTCTTTGGCTATCAGCTTTATTATTAAATGTACTGCTTCTGCATTGGGGAGTACAAAATATCTCAGTTTTTTGGATCTGGCATTCCAGTAAAATTTTTCACCTTGTGAATTAAGTTCACACAAATGGTTAAATCTTGAATTCTACCCCTGAAATGCAACTGTAAGTCACAAACTGCAATTAAAGGAGAAACATTGCTCCTGCAAGTGGCAGTGTCAGCCTCCCCAGGGTGGCACATGAGCACGGACACATCCAGTCACTGGGGAGGCCTGAGCTGCCAGCAGAGCTGGGGGCTAAGGCTGTGACCTGGCTTAATATTCACTGGGGCCACAGGAAATGCTGAACTACAGGTCAGTTCCCAAAGTGACAGCAGGGAAAGGCTGCACTCCTAAAGAGCTGGGACAAGCAAGCCAGATCCCGATTTACAGCTTGACAAGTTTTGGCAAAAAAAAAGAATGAAACAACAGAATTTCTAGGAGAGTCACCATCTTGGCCAGCTGCCCTTTGGGTGAGACTGATTCAGAAAGCTCTTTTGACCTTTTTTTTTTTTTTTTTTTTAATTTTCTATGTTAATAAATTGTCTTCTAGGACACCAAGAGCTAGAAAAAGCTGAAAGATCTTGGCTCATTACATCTTTAGCAGGAAAGTAGAGGCGAAGAGAGTCTTTCCTAAGCAAAGCTGCTGTTGTCCTAAGCCCTGAAGAGTAGAAAAATACTCATGGGAACATTTAGTCTAATTTCTGACTCCAGTTTATCTTGTTCTAAAATGTTCAAGAAAACCTATACTCTTTGAAGTCACTCCAAAGAAAAGGCTTTTTTTAAAGAAAAACTGAACTGAAATTTGTGAGCTCTCCCATTAAAGCCTCCCTTGCAACCTAAAAAAAAATCTCCAAGTACACCACTAGCCTGAAAAGCTATAGATCACTGTGTAGCAAAGAACAGTGATGGCAATGCAAAACCAAAGAACCCACCACAAAAAGGGGATGGAAAGTAACAGGATAATAATTACAATTCTTTCAGCTCAAGGATTAATGGTCTGTTGCTGTTTTGGGGGTTTTTTCCCACTGGCCAATCATACTTGCACTGACAATTTGGTGAGCTGAAAGCAGTTCCAGAAATCACATACAATGCACCAGCATTTAATGTTAATACACTTAATTAATTTAATTAATTAAAGAAATCACATACAATGCACCAGTAACTTTAAAAGGATACAGACTAGTGATGTGGTGACAATGGCAAGAATTGTTCCAACAGGGATGGATTTCTGTGCATCTTTGAGGTCCCCTGATCTGTTTGACCCAGCCATGATACCTGAAAGTACATTTTGGTAAGACCACGGGGTGGAGGCAGCTGGGAGCCCCAGGGAGCCCCCCATGCCAGCATTCTCACCAGTCACTGAAGGGAAGAAGATGCCAACCAGCACCATGAACGACGTGGTGATATCTGAAAGCACGTACAGGTGCAGGTTGTTCTTCTGGCCTGCTACATCCACGGAGGGCTGATGTGCCCTCTCCAGTATCTCTCCTTTCTCCAAATAATTGCTCCATAAGTTGTCTTCAAGGTTATTACCACACCACAGAAAAGAAAAGCATGTTTCAGTTCAAACCTGTTCTCATTATAATGGGTTTACAACTGAGGATTACAAATGCAATTCAGTGATCAACGCAGGAAAACCACAAATATGTATCAATAGTCTACAGAAGTCTAAGCAACAAACTTTATAATCACTAAATGTAACATTCTTTTAACCTCATACCTATCTCAATTCATGGAAATACACTGAATATTCTTACAAGCCACCATACAGCACAGTAGCTCAGAGAATGCAAAGCAGCAATATCAACCAGTTTTTAAGACAGAAATGGGTTAGATCTTCAGTCAGTGGAAGAACTACAGAATTATATGCTTGGCATTTTAAATTTCACTAACAAATGCTCAGTATTCTTGTTATCTTAGAAACTAGACTGCTGGTTTCTGTGAAAATGGGAACCTTCAACACTCAGCACCTGCATAAAGCAGCTGCTCTCCAGTGTTCATTCCAATAATGAACACTTTTCAATTATACTTTATTCAGGAGTGGATAATGGAGACGCATTATTTCTATACAAGCACTCTCATCTTTCAGAGCATGATCTTAACCTGTCTAAAGCAGAGAGCTGTCACTACAGAGTTCTGAAAAATTTTAATAACTTATTCATCTAGTATAACTTAAATGTACAGCTGACTTCATGCTGAAATTATGAGATGAACAAGGGGAATTTAATCAATTTGACAGGAGACAAGTACTGTATCAGGACAAAAGTTTCATCTCCTCTTTTTAAAGGTTAAGACTGGACTTTCTTTGTTGAAGATAATTTTCTTCACTCTAATTACATTTTTTCATTCTTTTTTCTTAACCAGCAGGGAAGAGTTTGACCCATTTCAGCTGCTCAGCATGCCTCCTCTTTAAATGAAAAAAAAAAAAAAAAAATCGTTCTACCCTACCTATTAAAATGCCACTAGCAGCTCCTGGAATTCCTGCTATCTCCGAGACGTTGTTCATTAGGAAATATTCATCACAGTGCTCGGTGGTTAAGTTTGTGCTGTGGCAGAAGAGCTCCCAAAGCTTAGAGGCCACAGTTATGTTATCCTTAACTACAGTTTTGGCACAAACATCAAAGTGATCTCTTGACAGAGTCCTGTTGCCCAACATGCAAATCCTGGAAGGGAAGCATGAACACAAGAGTTATTGGATGTTACTGGGAAAATGAAATCCGCGCTTGCCCATATTTATTCTTTTATATCATCTGGAAACTTCAAGTGTCTCTACTGTGCTACATCATTTCTCACCTTCAAAAGGATGGTTGTAGCACAACAGAGTCTATATCTGTTCCCTTTAAGGGCCAGAAGTAGCTTTATACTTTTTTCATTTATAGAATTTGATTGATTTATCTTAAACAATCACAGGGAATAATTAGGACAATTTTGGTGTTTTTTGGTGTTTAGGGTGGGCGGTTTTTTTCTATTAAACAGAACTACTAGAGTGGAAGAAATGTGAAAAGTACTAGAATTCAAATTACTAGATATTTATAATATCTAAAGATATTTGGAATCTCATTAACACGGTTTCTATATTGTAACACTTGAATTGAAATATAGACATTTTAGATTCAGAATTAGGAGTATATATTAAAATCACAATAAGCAAAGGTTTTTCTTGTCAGAAGATCCTGTGTTTAACTGCTGAAATCCTCCACTGCCTGTTGCATTTCATCTAACCACATCATTTATTTCAGCACTGGAAAATTTTTAATCCACTTGTCCAAAGACAATTCCACAAAACAGTGATGTAATGTAACAGCTTCCTGCTACTAAAAGTTCATTCAGCTTTTTTTCCCACTGTCAGAAATCAGCCACAGGAAAATAAAGTCTTTCATTTTAATTTTAATTAATTTTAATTCCATTTTAATTGCTTCACAGGTCTCATTTGTCACTGAAGACAGGAAAATGAATGGAAAACACAGAGCTGTTTTTGCACAGTTTGCAAGCCTGTGAACTGTAACTTCCAAGAAGCCTTCCCCTACAAAATTAAAAATAAATACACTATCTTGTTACTTCAGAAACAAAAAAAAAGAGGAATACAGTCCAAGAAGAAAGATAGGGGAATGTAGAGATATTGTTTTACTTTTTACCACTGTAAACTTTCACTGTTGTAAAATACTATAATAACTGGGCCTTAAATATCCAAAAGGAACACTTGAGGGCTGCAAGGACTTAGTTATGGTCAAAACATTTCAAGATGCAAATAATTATGCAGACCCAACTCCTCTATTTCCATTCCATTCATCTCTTGTCAGCAGTATCAGAAAACAGTGTGCGCATTCCTGGTAAAACACATACGTGCACATTTCTGCTGCTCCAGCTCCTAGGTCAAGCAGCTGATCCCAGGTTCAGCTGCCAGCAGGCCCAGGAGCTCGTGCTGGCTCCAGGGCAGGCTCCTCACAGCACAGGGAAAGTTCTCCTGGAGCCCCACGTGACGCTGCCAAGAGCCTCTCAGCAAGGAGTCGACCACAGCACGGATTTCAACCACGAAGGCAGCGTGTGGTGTACGCCTGGCCTGGGCCCAAGGGACCCTTCAAACTGCTCCCTGAGCACTGCACAAATCACCCAGCAACAGCATCACTCCAGCCCCAGCAGCTGCACACCGAGACCAGGCTGGCTTTGCAGGAGCAGGGTCAGCCTCCACCAGCCTCACCATGAGTCTCCATTCCACCAAAACAGCTTAAAAAATGTAATATGTTCATTTTAGCCTAAGAAATTTCAGTTCCATAGAGCTCTGCCACTATACACAGCTAAAAATATTGGAAGCAATTCACAAGAAAAGGAAGCTTGAAGTGTGTCAGGCACAACCTTTAAGTAACCTACTTTAAAAAAAAAAAGCCCAACTGAAAGCCCAACTTCCAGACCCTCATCCAGAAACACTACTCACGGAAATTCAGGTGGATCAAAGATGGACTTGATAGCTCCAGCATAAATGGACAGGATGGATATTACTACGCAGGCCAAGAAGAGGGAAGCAAATTTGTTCACATACTTCACCCCCACGAACACCACCACTGCCATCAGGATGAGGAACACAGTGCCATACACCCTCATGTTGTTCAGCATGGCACTGGACGCATCGTGGGCACCAGACGGGTGAAAAATTGCTGCTTGTGGCACTATGTATGTCTGAAACAAGAGAAAGCAGAAGTGAGCTGGAGGGACAGCAGCACAGAACTCTGTCTGGGATCGTATACCTGTACCAGAACTGTAAATCACTTTGCATTCTGTATATGCTTTTCACTGGGATTCTTTTACAGGACAAGTCAGGAGATAACAGCCCTTTCTATACCAGCAGTACAACTGAGCCTTTGTCAAAGATGAGCAAGAGTCTTGGATTAAGTCACACTTTTATCTGTGCTCTTTCATCAGAAGAACTCCCAGGCTGCATACTCAGGGTGTGCAGCTTCCAAAGGGAAGCACCAGAGCTAAAGAACTGGACACCAAGAACTGGAGACCTTCCAGTCTCTTCCTGTAAATGTGTATGCAAATATGGGACAAGAATACTGGGGCACTTTCTGTATGTTATTTGTCTTTAAAGCAGGCTTACTCTGGTACTACTCACCAATAAAATCTCAATGGCACCAAGGATGTACATGGCTCCTGCAAATGTTGTTCCCAAATAAAAACACAGCCCTACAGCTCCACCAAACTCTGGGCCCAATGACCTAGATATCATGAAATAGGAGCCACCAGCTGTGAAACAAAAAAAGTGAGAGAAAATTCTAATTCATTGCTATAAATGTTTAAACAGTCACAAAAAGGATATGACAGAATTATATACTGTCATATATATACTGTATCTGCTATTTTGAGGTTCAACTGAAGTATCTTTTTTGCTAGCACACAGGTAAAAATCAAATATATTGATCTTGAGCCTGACTGAGGAAAAAAAAGAAATACTGGATATGAATTCAGTCTTTGTATTCCAGATTAAGCAAATTTCTCTAGAATAAAACCATGTTAACAGCTTACAGCAACTTAGGTTTTGGTGTTTTTTTACCTTTTTAATACAACTGAGACATTTGCTAACTATACTTACCTGGAACAACACCGTTCGTGGCAATTGCACTCATTGATATGGTTGTCAACATAGTCTGGGGAAAACAAGGAAAAGGAAGCAATTGTGTCAACAACATTTTTTAAAACATAACTTATTTCTTGATAAAATAAAGCTGCCACTGCATATTTGATACAGCATTTCTGTTTATTTTGCCTGTCATTATCTAAAAGAAAACAAGGGCAGCAGGAATTCAATCACTGAGCTGTTTAGACTTCTGTTTGAGAGATGGCCCCTGCTTTATCAGGTCAAA
Organism: Sitta carolinensis; assembly: GCA_032173965.1. Classification (NCBI taxonomy): domain Eukaryota; kingdom Metazoa; phylum Chordata; class Aves; order Passeriformes; family Sittidae; genus Sitta; species Sitta carolinensis. Next base: position 19,259,386 of record CM063292.1, read on the forward strand.
CAGTGGGTGAGTGCACACAAAGCAAGATAAGAGAGCACAGGTGCTCCTCCATCTGCAGAGCTGTCATTCCAACCAAGGCTGGTCCAGCAAAGCAGGCAGCCCTCACCTGGGACAGGCATGGAAACCAGCTATTTGCTGACCCAACGCTATTTATAAGACTGTACTTAACGCTACAGTTTGCCAGTTTAGAAGTAACAGTAAAAAAAAAAAAAAAATTTAAAAATCCTGCAGCTACAAACATGGCAAAGATGCCTGGCTTAAATCTGACTTTTCTTTACAAAAGCACCTACAATGCTGCCTCCCTAAACTTATCAGTAGTTTCACAGAGATTATGTCACATGCATTATTGTACCTAAGTACTTACACAACAGCAGCAAAGCAATACAATCAGGAAGGACTGAAGAACTCCAGCCATTCCCACCATCCAAGTCAGCCGAAGGAAGAGAATAACCCCGAAGATATTCTGCATGCATGGCAAATACACCCCCATCAGGGTGCCCATGCTGGGTGACTGGGAAGAAAAAGTTGATATTCGTTAACTGAAATTATTCAAACAGAGATAACCAAAAAGGCCTTGAAGTTCAGCTTTCTAAAGGGTAGAAAACTGGGAAACCTAAGGTAGACACACTCAAAAATTGTTGTGCTGGACTTCCACAAAACACAACATAAACTCCACAAATCGTGAATTTCTGAAGACAATGTTGACCCTGTCACATACTGAAGTAATTATCCTCTGTACTTAACACTGACTAGTAACAATAGGAGATATATTTATTTGGTTTTTTGTACATGCATAGAATTTTTAGAGTGAAACATGTCGAGTGCTGCAGAGCCCAAGCAAAACAGATCCTTCCCCTATCGCCCAGAGTTCATACATTAGTTTCAAGGGAAACATACTTTTGTCATATTACAACTAGAAAAGATTGGAAGTAATCTGGAGACATGGATAATGTACTTTTTCCATTCTATATACTCCATGTAAAACTAATGGTTCTACCCCTCAAGTTCAATGCCGGCATCGGATTCCAAATTACTTTTGACAGCGACTGAGAAAATACAGGTTATGTGACTTCACAGGAACTGCACATGACTCGCTTTCAACATAGCATCCTGCAGAATAATAATCCAAAATAATGGCATCAAAGTGCCACTGGTAAGGGCTTTATTCCAAGAAATATAAAACTGTTTGTTGCATTGGTACATCTAGCACCAGCAGCATTTCAGTCCCAAATCTCTGTGGTTTCCACCAAGACATTTCATTGCTTCTGCTTTTTAATGTTCCCTTTTGCATTTGACGTTAGACTGAATTCTAAAACACAGGAGGAATAGAGAGTGTCACTTCTGAAAGGCTCATCCCTTTTCATATTCCCTTCTATATATAAACATGAATTCCAAAACACATTAGATAGACAGCATTTAAAGAAGCCCTTGAACAATCATTCAAATGAGAAGGATATTAAAGGGAGATGACAAAACTTGTTCAAATCTGACTTCACACAGCATTAACCAGATGCAAAAATAAATAGCACACTTATAGACAAATGAAGTCATGAACCCAAAGCAACAGTATGTAAGACAAGCAATAAAATGTGTGCCAAAAACTTTACATAAGGTAATTCAAGAGTATATTTCACTACACAAAGCAAAATCCTTAAAGAACGCCATGCTTATAAGATCACCAGGTCAAAAGCAACCAAGGAATTTAGTGCTTCAACTTGCAATTACATGTTATAATCCATAATTTCCTCATCTGCACTAGAAACCTGCCCTGCCAGTCATGAAACAAAACTGTGCCCAAGAACATGATCTGAACTGCTCTTCCGTAGAAGTGCCAGGAGTTGCCAACTGAATTTTCTGAAGTCAGCTTTGAATTCCTTGTGTGACTAAAGCTGAAACAGATCAACCAGACTTTTCTCATGTGCTGAGGGTTTGCAGTGGAGTTACCCTATGAAACCTGCAAGCATGGGGCCAGAGCTGTTCCAGTGCCACAGTAGCAAAAAAAAATTAATTCCCTAAACCATCACCTGACATTTTATAAAAATTACCATCCTAAATATCTAACCTGATCAGCTTTGCCAGGATTACGTATGAGGACAAAATGAATTGTTGTCTAATAGTAACAGAAAGGACACTTGTTACGTAAGTGCCTAATCAGGGCAAGGTAAGGATTTTTTTACTGAGTTATTCCAGTGCTATAATTGAGGAGGATCTTCATGGAGTATTATTTATAGTGTATTTGTTTCCTCGAGGAAGGGAAGGTGTAGATAGTTTTGATTCCAACATTTTCTTCTGACTCACACTGTGTCTTTAGCACTATAATCAAACTCAGAAAGGTCTAAATAATGTTGCCAGGCACTGGGCAGATATTGCCCAGCACAGGGCCTTCCCACTGTCACATTAATGCATACTTGGCCTCTCAAGGACACATTCCACATAATTTTATCATCATCTATCTGACCATTCCTCCATCAGTTCCTCCCTCACAGTATCTCTGAACCCATCAAGTGAATTTATCAGACATGTGGGTATCTCAGGAAAAAGGAGTTAAAGAGTTTGTCAAAACTGGCATCTGGGAAAAGGAAAGAAGCCCATTCTGCTGCTCCTACACAGGAGAAGTAAATGGACCATGGTTATTGTGTTTTCTACGTGACAGACCTCCACATGCTATGAAAGCAGGTGAGATTTCAGCCTGCCCTTTACACACTTCCCAACACCTGCTTCCTTTGCATAAGAATGCACTTTAGCTCAGCTCTTCCCTACCTTCTGCCCTATGTGGTCCCTGCAGCTTTGCTCCACTGTTCCATCTTCCCCCCCCCCCACCTCCTAAATGGCCTCTTAAGCATATCAAGTTGCAAGCTCATTTTGACCACAGAGGAAGGGAAATTGTGCATTAGTTGTACACTTGTGAGAACACTGCAGAGCAGAGCAGCCTAGGAAATGCCCAAGTGTCTGTCCAAGCAAGTATTCTTAAGTGTATCAGGCATAAGAGTACGGACTATTTTACCCCGTGGAAAAAAAGACTCATAAAGAACAATTTACAAATATTACTTGAACCAGCTTGTTTACAGAAATATTTAACACCAGTAATCTGCAGTAACTTGATCCTTTTTTATAGCATCTAATCATCACTAAAGTGATACTAAACCATTGCTGAAGTTTCAACAGAATGTGACCTGAAACAAGGGTATTATTATGTTCAGCCTCAACACCAACCACGTGAAAAAATGTAACACCCCATGCTGCATAAAGGAAATAAAAGAGAGACATTTTGAAGAACTCTGTTTTAGAACAACCAAGAAGGGACAGAAAAATCTCAAAAACAGTCTCAGTTTCAGTGATGCAGATCATGTTTCTGTTCACTCTCATCAGCTGCAGACACATAATTTATGTAAATATTGATCTGAGTCTGAAGGACACTATTTCCATTGTGCCAGTGTGATGGGTTATTAAAGCACTTGGCTGCAGGGCTGAGGGACACTGATCAGCAATGACAGCTCTCAGGGTTGCTCTATAGCATGAGGACTGACAGCAGCACAGAAATGAACTGCCTTGTCAAAGATACATCACCTAAAACATTTTATCTAATTTTTTCCATCACGAGAAGGGAATATTTCAATAGCATTGTGACTGTTAAGTGCTTTATTGTATTTAGGAAAGAAAAAGCAGCCCAATTTTCCCCTTATTACATTGAAGTTGTGTCCATTTTACCTGATGTGTACCTAACAGAGAATGCTACTAACAAAAGTATTTAGTGGGGTTGCTGAAAGAAGATATGTTCATATTAAGATTTCCTGCACTGAAATGAAATGAATTTGAAAGGATATGATTTGACAAGCAGGGCTGTGCTAGGTCCCAAAAGGTCCTCACTGAGAGACCTGTCTTACCTGCTCAGAGAATTACAGTCACTTCTTGAAAGGATTGGTTTCCTCAGCTCGTTTTTAAATATCAGACCTGGAGCCTGCTCATCTGCCTTGCTCCAGCTCTTGTCTATGAGATGCCAACTCCAGCAAGTGACAGGCAGGTCACTCTGTGACACCAGCTGAGCACACCCAGTGCAGCACTCACCAACGGGTGGGTTAGCAGTGGGTTTTCCACTTCAAACAGACCTGCTGGTGCTGGAATGGACTGTCAGACTTCTGTTCTCATGCTCAAATGGGAAAGATAAGGTAACAGCAGCACAGTGATTTATACTTCAAAGATGATTAAAAAGAAGTATGTAGAAGAATCCCGTTTGCACTGTTTCTGAATACCTTCAATCCATATCCCCACCCAGTTACTGCTTTTAAATTTCCTGGGTTTAATGGTTATAATTATTGGCCAAGGTTTTCAGTCGTCTTATATTCTGCATGATGTTTAAAATTTTATATTGCTCATGGCAAGAGAGAGAGAAGAAATTCAACCTGCAGTTATGATATTGCAGCTGATGTAATTTATCCCAGAGACAGACATGCAGACAAAGGTTTGCCTGAGGAAACTGCAGTGTTTACACAGAAAACACTGAGATATTAATACAGCAGGGTACTGTCACTTTTGGAAAGGTCACCAAACCCATTCTACAAAAAACATCTGAGAAGTCTGTGAACACACATTTTTGGGACATGGGAAAGCATAATTCAGGAAAACACAGTTATTAAACCTGAACTCCATTCTGCCATAGAAGCAAAGCTTCAATAAAGATAATAGTCCTTTTTAATGGCTGTAAACAGCTTGAAAATATGCAAGCATGAATCATACCTAAATGTAGAGATATTAACACCACACCATGCATGGTACTCTACCAGAGATCGAAAATCAGTTCTTGGTTTTCTGGTATTTGCCTCATTTTTACCTTGTGAAGTTTTATATACATTTGCTTTAACCAATTGTATACTACAGTCCCATTGCCAAATTCTCCCAGTTCTTTTTCCATCAGGGAAGCAAGGGACTAACTTCCAGATTGCTCTGCATCTTACCCTGGTATTCTGGTCAGGCAATTAATAAGAAAATAAAGAGCAAAAGTGATCAGAACTTCCTCAAAATCACAAGAACTTATCTATTGTATTCTCCACCATTATACTTTAGTCAGGGAAATAATTTATCTGCTTCTCATAGCAAGAGGATGAAAATTATTTCAGATTATGCAATAATACCATAGTAGCAGCTGATGCCTGACATTATTCCCACCAAAAGTAAGCTAAAACAGAGATGCAGCTGACATTCTTTATTAGTAATGTGAAGATAAAAGCTTTGGACAAGACTCAGCCATCAGCAAAATAGCAAGTACTACACAAAGGAAAATCATCATTAAAATGTTTAAATTACTTTTTTAATGTCAGCTTATAGGACCAGAATGCAGCTACTTCACCTCAATGACCTTAGCTCAGTCCAGTGATGATGTCACATTAACCACAATATTGCAGCACTTTTAGTGCATGTGGTCTCAAATAAAATTGAATTTTAAGCTTCATATTGACAAAACAACTTTGTTATCAGTGTAAAACTGAAGAGTGAGGAACTGGAGTGTAAGGGCATTCAGCATGGGGTAACATGTATGCTCCTGGAGAGCACTAATGGTTTGCAACATTATCACTGCCATCTCTTTCTGAAATGGCTCAAACTTTGTAGGGCAGTGCTACAAAACCTGCAGAACTTAAGAGCTATCTCAGCATTTTTGGAAACCTTTCTTTTGACAGAACATGCAAACAAACTGACAGGCCTATGAGCCATAAAATGCAACCACACCACCTGCAGGTGCAGCAGTAAGCAAAGCACCTGCAGCTCTGCCAGAGGAGAGAGGAGCAGTTAAACACTGCCCTCCTGATAGAAATCAACTACCAATAATCAAACCTCACCTGTTACAGACATTCCAACCCAACGGGCCAACCATCCAAATGCAGATGCTTTGGGGCAGAATTCAGTTGCCTAAGTGCCTGACACCAGAGTGACTCCTGAGCTGCCCCAGGGTGTCCAACCTGACCTCCCCACCCACCACTCTAGATGGGAATTATCTCTTGCAAACCCTGTGTCATTACCCACCAGGCTTGTATCAGATACCACTGGGCAGCTACAACACCTCTAGGAAAAACCTGGGGGTGGTTCAGTGTTTATTTGTACCCCACTAAAGCCTATCCCCTTCTTATCTAAATCCACACCAAGCACAAGGAATTGCTCTGCAGTGCACAGTTTTAGCCACCACACCTGCCCCAGTTCTCTGTAACAGCTGCTTCCCTACAGGTTCTATGGCATTTCCTTGCAGCATTGTCATGGCTCCTGAGAGAGGTTAATAAAAAGCAGAAGGGAGCCCAGCTCCCCAAAAATCACACAGGCAATCATCCCATCAGTTTTGGCCATGGAGAGAATCTTTACTTACTTTAGATACTTTCTTCTTCGATCCATCAGTGCTTTCTGCTTCTTCATGTTCCTTGACACCTTGAGTAAGATTTGTGTAGTTGACCAACTTGCCAAGCAGAGAGGACACTTTTGGTCGTATATCAAGTTCTTCCTGTGGAAGACAAGTCAACTTCTGCAGTTCACAGCATTTCTGAAGAGTGGCTGGGATCACACCCTCCTGGGCATGCCTGAGGCTACCAGGGAACACACCAGGAAAATCATCCAGGGAATGACAGTACTTCACTGTGCCTGAACCACTGAAGACAAGTTTTAATTTTCTCGAAGGAGGGCAACTCTGATAGGAAAAGGCCATGCCAAAATGTCTGCACCATGTGAATCATTCTTTGTAGGTGCTGAAAAGCGTAATTACAGCCATGAAGAATTCTGAGCCTTGGAACTGAGAAAATGAATGTGTACCTTGCATGTATCTCTAATGCCAACTTACATCAACAGACACACTTTTTAAAAGGCCAAGCTGCCAAACAAATCAGAGATTTAGTGATCAAACTCTGATCACTGTAGACATGCATGATGGTTTTATTACATTTTCCAAACTATGTTATCTAATTAATGTGGATGTAGACAAAATTCCCAAAATCCACATGTATGGAGGGCCTCCCACCTTTATACTCATCCCATCCAATTTCTGTTTCTGGTTTGGGGGCAGGGGATGAAGAAAGCCCCAGAACAAAATCATTCTCCTTCCCTTTCCCTTTGAAATTAAAATCTTGCACGTCTGATAGCACAATAAGGAATGCATGGAAAAGAGAAACAACTTTCCACACAGGAAATAAAAACCAATTTAGAAAGACTTCACTGTCTGCAGCTTTATCACATCTTTAGGTACCACCCTGACCAGTTTCTGGAGGGACAAGTAGCATTATGTGCTTTGTACATTAGGCAGAAAGTGACCCCAAATGGGGTCATCCCTAAAGGGATGGCATAAGCCAAGCACCCCTTTTCTTATTCCTTCCTGTGATCTGACCTGCAGTTCACATGCCTAAAAACCTGATTACAATCCCTTCCTGAATGGGGTTGAGACAACACGCACCTCCATTCAGCAGAGCAGCATGGCCTTTGGGATCCTAATGGATCCTCCCTCTACTGAGTCCCACAGAGGAGCCTGCACACCTCGTGTGGTGCTTCCTGTGCTCATGGAAAACGCCTCCAGCAGGAGAGTCTGCCCCTTCTTACTTCCAGATGGACACAGTTATACAGAGTTATAACTCTGCCTCACTGACCTGAGTTCTGTCACCACACAGCATCTCTCTGCCTACTGGTACCACTGACAAGAGAGGGACACTCACAAAAAGGCATGCAGGGGAGAAAGATGTGTTCAGTCCCTGTCATTGTGGAAGATCACAAATCACATTAGAAGTACAAAGAACAGCTAGAAATTACCTCAAACAAGGCCAGATTTCTGTCATAGTAATCACCTCCCTTGCCAGCTTCTGAACTGTTCAGGAAAGGACTGTTTTCTTTATGGTTGCCATGACCTGTGAAGAAAAAAGAAGCAGGTTTTGATAAGCAGAGAACGAGACTGTAATCTTGAGGAATCCATAGGGAAGACTCATTCAGTTAACTGAATATGTTTCCTTTTATTATCTCAATGTTAGCAACATCAAAGGTGTTACTCTCAAGGTGGAGTTATTTCTATTTCTACTCCTCTGTTTCATTAAAATAGAATAAAAAGTCACCTTAAAGTAAAATTTATGAGTAGGGTCAGCTACAATGTTGTAGGTGCCTTTACTCTCTGGTGCTCGCTTCTGTAACTTTTCTTATACAGAACAGTGACAAGATTAGGACAGCTCCTGTGCATTTAGAAATCACAACTAATGATAACACCAACCTTTAAGCTGTATGTCCTACCCAGTTAGATACATTTAGTAAGACTGAACCTTCAAAGATTAGATTCTGTAATGACAATACAGGTAAACAGCCCCCAAAGCACCTTTTTAGTTCTAAAATGCTGATTGTTACTCGCTATGCCACTAGTCCCAGACATTCACACCCTCATGCTTTCACCCTTACTGTGTTTTGAATGCTTAAGCTGTGCATTCTTCAGGCTCCTCTTATACTTCTAAATTAAAACCTAATATCAGGTACATTAAAACCAGAGCACAGAGCATTCCCATATGCAATGAACAACGCTTTAAAAAAAAAAAAAAAAAAAAAAAAAAAAAAGCATGGAAGATCAGTAGAGGTTTCTGAAACAAGTAGTAACAAAAAATAAATTAAAAAATATATATAAAAACCACCCCAAGGGCACTACAGTTTAAAACAACGTCTGAGGGGAAAAAAAATTAAACTGATTTACATCTTCAAAAGAAGTTCTTGAACCTATGTCACCCATTACCCTCTCCTCAACAAACAAAAATTCTTTTCTTTTGCCTGTACCTCTTCACTCCCTGCTCTCTCAGCCAATACAAATGAATGATTTCCAAGAGCATCTCCTTAAGAAAGGATTAATCCAAGGAATACGTTTTTCTATTTACAAAAGATGTAACCACTACAGAAATTAAAAATGAAAGAAAAAGACATTATCTCAAATGAAAATACTGCAAGTTAAAAAAATATTGTACACTGAATACACAAAAAGCAAGAGATTAAACAGCTGGATTTTTGGGTGCATCTTTTCAGTGATTATGGTAATCAACAAGGCTAAATATTTTAATGTAATTCAAGTGAAAAATCTCTCTGCATTTTGAAATTTGCAATCAACTTGCAAAATGAATCTAACAGGCAAAAGAAGAGTCCTCCCCTACACACCATGATCAGCACAAATAGCACAGTTAAAGTAATTATTACAGGCCAAAAAATTATGAGAACATTCAGTCCTATTTTTACTGAGGGGAAGGCATGCATGGAAAGCAGCACAATTTTCTGGAAATTGCTGACAGGTGCTTTAACAAAACTGTTGGAAAAAAAAATATTCACAAAGAAGAGAGGGATTTTTAAGCTTCTGTAAATAAATACTCACCTGACCAAAAATATATGAAAAAAGCAGCCTACTGTGTTTATGTGCCTACTGCCTTCCTCACAGCTCTGACAACTAACCCCAAAATATTAATGAGCCTTGAACAAGAGGGCTCAGCTTATTTGCTGACCCCACCTAAGAGACATTCACTTTCCCGTAATTGTACGAATTGTACTAGAAAAACATCAGTAAACTTAACAACTCAGCATCAAAATCAAATGGTTATCAACTTCAGCAAAGGTTAAAATCTGCAAAAACTGCTTGCTTGCTGTATTTGTTATGCCTATACTGGAATATTCCAGATCAATGTTGCTGCAGTGTGTGCTGCAGTCCACCCATCCTGTTGTGGTTGAAGTACATTTACAATTTTTGCTGAGGAAATGGAGTTATCAGCCATATATTTTTTACATATTAAATTGGACACAAATGATGGTGCAAATTATGACATCAACAGAAATACTGTCTTGATTCTTTAAGACTCTGGTCTCTGCAGTATCTTCTCCATTACACAGCAAGGTCATGAGCAACTTTGGTTTGTTTGCTCCATTCCTATATACACTATATAGGAAATCCTATATACTGGCTCTGGTGACTGAATGTTTGAAATATCAGCCTGGTTGTTGGTTTGGTTTGGGGTTTTTTTAACACCATGTGATTTCTAAAGCAATTCTTTGCTGCCTTAGTTTTCCTTCTTCCCTTGAGAACCCTACCTTATCGCTGTCTCAAGCCAATATAATGGGTGTTCTTTTACTTGTAGCACTTAGAGAAGCTCTCAACCATTTTATGTACAAAAATCACAGTTTCCAAGATACATTCATACATTCAATCTCAGTTTTTTAAACAAGATAATTCTTTTGCTCTTTCAAAATGCTCTTGTTTCCATAACCCACATAATCTCTCCTTAGTTAAGAAAGATTTCTTCATACCATCTCACTGAGCCTGAAAAAGACCAGTGACTGAAGATGAGTCTTCAAATTAATTGATATTATTTTTTAGATGCATCTTCATTTTACTACCGATGAATTTTTCATAATTGGTCTGTTCAGAAGACCTCTGTCTCTCTCGACCCTTTGGCATGCTGGCTTTATACACCATCCTGCACACAGGAAGCCCAAACTGAATAGAAAATTCAGTAGAACTAGTGACTGGAAACATAGTATTGATTTTGCAATTGCTAGGGCACATTTTCTTCTCGATGGTTCAGATGATAGAGAAGTACAACTGGCTTTTTACCACATTCACAGAACTAGCTCCATTGTCCTGAAATAACATATATAGGAATTACTGCAAACATAAAAATAAAGTGAACTTCCCTGCTGATCTAATGAAGTGGCACTTCAAAGTCCCTCTCAAACCCTGTAGACTTTAAACAGGAAGTGAAGGAGTCTAAATTCACATGCAAGTTCTTTACAATGACATCCTAGATAAGGATGACATCACCAATAAGCAGAACTGGTGCTGCAGAGATGTGTGCTAATTCAAGACTACTACATTGCTAACCTAAATACAGCTAATTAAACGACAGCCAAAAATCACCTTTACCACAGCTGCATGTTCAATGCCACCTCTTCTTTACAGACATGTTCTAAATGAAAGCATTACTCTCACTTTCTCTCCTCTCATGTTGTGTCTCCATTTCAGGAGCAAAACCTCCAGCAAATGACCATTTCCTCAACAACAATCACAACTGTACTTTGACAAAACAGACCAGTCTGCTGCACAGTACAGAAACCACAGTGCAAGAAAAAAGTTTCCTCCAGCAATTCTCTCTGCCAACGAGCAACAGCAGCAGCTTCAAAGAGACTTACTTGCATGGGAAGAGCGTGTTATCTCCATCAGTTTTGGAAGGGAGCAGATGTGACCTCAGAAAGCTACTCTGGGGAATTCCTGCCCCAGCTTCACCCGAGGACAGTTTACATTCTGAAGCATGAAGTCTCCTGGGCAAGCACCATCCTGTGACATGCGCACAGTTTTCCACATTCTTAGTTATCAAGTCTTTGGTCCTGGCCAGTAGCTACGTGGTGTTAGTTTTCATCATGCAAGATTGATTTGCAAGGAACATTTCTCAAAGAAGCTAAATACTCTGCAACAGAGAATAATTTATTTGCCTTAGTCCCTAATTAATCTCAAATTTTGAGGTATTCCAAGTAGGCTAATGTTTCCTCTTCACTTGTTTCATTGCTTCTCAGTCTTCATTATCTTTTGATAATTAAGTCATTTTATTTCTGAATGCTACCAGTTCTCTCCCAAACCAGATAATTCTATTTGCAGCCGCCACTTCAACTATATAGTTTATCTAAACATCTTCGGCATAGTTCCCTGAACATTCTACTCCCCTACTCAGATATGGGCCCATGTACAGAGAACAAATTCCTCATCCTGTGGATCACCTGAGTTCCTTAAAACATCAGAGATGATCCATGGAACAAAACCCAAAACCCTCAAGTGTCCATGCTCCCACACATGCAAACACACAAGCTCAGGAAATACAACAAAAGCTATAAACGGATGTCCAAACTTCTGTGCCACAGTCAAGAAAAAATACTGTGACTAAACTGTAGCAGATATTCTACTGATTGGTTTTATTTTGTTCTTCTCCAAAAGAAGTGCTGTCTTTACTAAAAAAAAAAAAAAAAAAAAAAAAAGATTAATATATTAATATGGCAGACACTATTCACGTTACTGCTTTCCTTCTGGAAGAGGATTAGGCCAGTCAGACACAGTTTCATTGCCTAAGCATGCTGAATGCAAGTCTTTTGTGCAAGCCATTGTTCTCTTAAGTCTTCTTAAGATGGATGAAAACCAAAATTTAGAAAGAATTACAAACAAAAGACATATATGAAAGTAACTAAAAGACATTAGCAAGGATAAATGAAAGCTGTACACTTAGGTACAGTGAGACTATTGTAAAGAAAAGACCAGGAAGCTTCACATTGATAAGGTCTACTCTGCCAGACTAAAATAATCATTGAGAAAGTGGCAAGAGCAGTTGCATGACTTTACCTGTCAAGGTTTTATTTTTCTCTACTGCTGGTATCTAAACTCCATCGCAAAAAAAAAAAAAAAAAAAAAAAAAAAAAAATCACTACAGATTCTTTCATCAGGACATGACTATCCCAGAGATGCTCACCTACTTCTTATGGAAACTTTATCCACCTGGCAAGTTAAGATGCTGAAGGCACAGATGGACAGAGCCTGACCAGCTTTAGTCTGGCCCACACAGATAACAAAGTGAACAGAGCAATGCCAATTAAACTACAGCAAGGTTAAAACGCTAAAGAAAAAGCAAATTCTGAAGAGGGCTGAACTGTGATAAACTTCTGCCACTTTGCTTCTACAGGCAGACCACAGCTGAGCTAATGCCATGCACGGCCAGCCTCCAAGCCCCTGGGAGCCAGGAGAGCTGGACACAGCTCCAGACACTGCTGGGACCCCTGAGGATGGCAGGCAGGGCTGCCAGAATCCTCCCTGCCTGAAGTACCAAGTACCACGGCTTAAGTGAGGGCCCAAACTTCTTCAAATAATTTCAGTGCAAATCAGAGTCCAAGTCAGAGTTGGAACTGAAATGCTCAGCTTTACCAATAAACACGGTTTATTTACCCCTCTGGAGCTAACAAACAGCAAGTTGCTGTGGGTTTCCCTCAATATGAGCAATGTACACAGCAGGCTGCTACAGCCAACTAATCACACAGGCTCACTTCTCACTCAGAAAGAGATGGCTCAATTAGCTGACCCCTGGAGGGCCTCCCCTGTGCACACACCTTGACACGCTGCAAATTACCTCTAAAGAGAGCCTAACCTAAATAAAACTGTAACTTAGAGACGTTTTAAGGTAGGCAAAATTTAACCGACTTTGGAAATCAAGTTAATTCTGTTCTGATCTATTTGTGCTTTCTCAGATTTTCATGTGTCAGTATGTTCTGCAAATTCTTACACAAGTGGTAATTAAGACATAATTTACTTTGATTTTTGACTAGAAAATCGAAATAGGTTTGCTACACTTAACTGTTCTCACAAGACCTAGAAGCAAATGAATACATTCAAGGTAGATAGTCTACTGGAAAAAAAAAGAAAAAAAAAAAAAAAAAAAAAAAAAGAAAAACAATGGGATTGCTCCTAACAGAAATTATTGCATCAGGTTTTATTAGTCAGATTATTTTGAGGGCATTTGTTCACAGCCTTATGGATAACGTTTTAATATAAAAAGCTGTCCATGTCCATTTTTATCACACTTTGGGGGTTTGGTTGTTTTTAAGAGTTCTTGAGACACCGTTTCCCAGATGTCAATAAGGATAATGCTCATACTGTTCCTCCCAGAGCTTGTGTGATGTCCAGTGCTCTGCTCAACACTCACAGGCCGTCAAGACCTGCAGGACTGAGTATTGCTGAGAAAGAGAAAAACCTCAACAATCCTCCTGCATTTGCCCAAGAACCCTGGTAACTCCACATTTCAGCAGCCAAGCACTCAAGAGTACCATTCAAGTAAATCAAGAGACTGTCATTTTAGGATAACCTAAGAAACATGGAGACAACAACTTGATTTCAAATATATTCCAAGTCTACTTCTATTCATGTGGTGCCTCACATGTGGCTGGACTAAACAAAACTCTTATTCATTCTCAGAACTGTTATGGAACATTTTTATTGCTTCATTCATGAGACTATATCAAATAATTCAATGCACAACCATGCCTTTGGAACTATCACTACCTTGACATTTCATTAACAGAAACCAGACACTGCTACTTTCCTTAAATTACTTTCTTTCAACAATTTAGAAAAATCCTAATCCAACATTAGCAGTAGTCCAAAATAAAGATAACTTTAAGCAATAATAAAAAAATATAGCCTATTAGATATACTTATTTCTCTATTGACAAGACACAACTAGGCAGAAACGCAAAGAATTTCTACAACAAAAATTCTGGTTACAAACTCATTTATGGCAGCAGAACAGGCATGATTTAACTTTCATATTTTTCAAAACTGAAAACAAGACTTTATTCATTTTGCAGTAGGAAGAAGATGGAAGTAGCAAAGTGACATTCCAAGCTCAGAAAAATACATTTCTCAAAATGTTTTGAAAACTCCACTAAGTTCTTGTTTTGAGGCTGCACTGGTTTAGGTGTGGGGATTGTTTTAACAGAGTTACTGTATTTACACCAGCAATAGGAGAAACAGGAAATAACCAGTATTGCATCTAGTTAGATAAAACTCATTCACTACAAACTATGCATTGTTAATGAAATAACAAACTGAAATCTGTAAATACCAGTTCACACAAGACCTTGGGCTACCAGGTCTTTTTCACTGAAGGTGGCAGAATGCACAAGCTGTAAAATCCCGGCTGTCCCAATATTTTATGAAAATAAAGGCCAAAGTCACACTAGCTAAGAACCCATGCTACAATAAGGCTTATGAGAGGAAAGCCCAGCAGAATGAAAGAACAGATCTTTCCCTGGATAGCTTTGAGATCCTCTGTACTTGAAAGCCAGGCTCAAACAATCAGTTTCACAGGCTCACATGCCTGCCGCTCCAGACAGACATTTCCATCAGAAACTGCAGCTTAAACACCAAACCATTGACATTCAGGTTCATTTTAACAATATATGTTGTTCATTCACTATTATAACATTATTATGCTACGTAATAACATTTACTTCACTGTTAATTGGCACTGTCAATATAGTTTTGAGTTTACTGGATTTTACCTAACTAGTAAAGCTGTGATTCCTAAGACTTATAACATACTACACTGCAGTACACATTTATCATCATTATCAGCAGCAAAGTGACACAAACAGAGCATAACTTTACACAAAAGATAAAACAAAAAGCTGCATTAGTGATAATATATTCATTCCTCTGATTCAGTTTAGAGTTCAAAAAATGGCACTTGCTTGAGCTCTGCTTGAAAGAAACAGACAAAACCTTCCCAGACAACACCCTATGCAACAGATAGGCTAGAGAAGAGTACAAAATTAAGTATACAATTAAGCTCAGATCTTGGATTTATCCCTAGATAAACATGTGGGAAGGCATCTACTGTACTTTGCAAAACTAGATTAGAGAACGGCCTTACCCATCAAGTTGTCTGACCCTACACAACTCAAAGGATTTAACAACACTAATCCTGTGTTTCAGAAAGCACTATGACTTTATTTTTCTCTTAACTATACACTGATAGTTTCAGAACACTACAATTCTTTGTAGGTGCTAATACCAACATAAAGTACTTACCCTTTAGCAATAGCTCCTTGACATTTTCAGTAACTTGGTTTATCATTATTCTTCCAGCTCTCAGCACATGCTTTAGTAAATGCTTCCTCTGTGAAGTCCTGAGGATTGGACACTTTAACAATATTGTATTTCCAAAAGAACTTTTTCTACCTGCTCGGACAAAATGCTGGCTGCAGTGCTGAATTGAACTGATCTCTTCCAGGAAGCAGGAGATCCTTACAGAAAGCTAAGATGACACTGATATAATCCTGGCATTATAATCCCTTCAACACTGAGAAAATATACAAATATTAGGATCTTGCAGAAAAAACTACTTGCCAAATCCAAGCCCAGCCACATTTAAGAGAGAAATTGCAGTTGTTTGCACACTTACTCAGAGAAGTGTGTCACAAATCTGCTGCTTGCTGAGTGTGGAATCAGACAGAGTTTTAATGCCCTGACAAGTGTAGCTCTGTGACGTGAGCCCTGCAGGCATTTCAGCTTTCAAGTGAAAATAGCGATCTGTTTCTTTCCATCTTCAATACATTAGAATATAATGACCCATTAATGGATGAACCACACGCAATATCACACACACACAAAAAAAAAACAAAAAAAAAAAAAAAAAAAAAAAAAACCACAACAAAAACAAACTAGCAACAGGAGGATGAAATGGAAGGTTTATATAAGATACACAAGAAATACTAACTTAATGATTCTAAGCTCTTCATAAGTACCAGAGCCCCACCATTCTGCCCACTCACAAGGAGGTCCTCTGGATACCAGCACACATCTCACTAAGACTTATCCAGATAAGGAGGTAGGTGCAGTCACTTGGAATATCTGTGTAATTAAAGATGCCAAGTCACTTTTGAGAATTGGATTTAGGAACTCACATCACTTAGGAGCTTTCATAATATAACCTGTCCCTGCCAGATGATAAAAAAATAACACTATAAAAACAACTTTTATTTCATTGTAATCCACTTCAGAGGTTCTTTCATGTGGAACAACTCCAAAACCATTTCTCATGATTATCCTCCCTGAAACTCCATCCCTTCACATGCATGAGGACACCGCAGATACAGCACACCTTCTATCAAAATACAGGGAGCACCATTCTGGTATTTTCCCTGCCTCAGGAAAAGCCTCTTATCTTGCTATAAAATGTTCTCACTTTCTCTAAAGACTGCAATGTACTTCCATGAGACCAGCATGCAGATTCCATGCAATATTCAATTCAAATTCATCTTTCTTCCTGATTACCAAATACAGAAAATTCTTTCCAACCCTCTACACATTCAACTGACCATGGCTTCACAGTACAAAAGAGGGAACAACAAAAAAAAAAAAAAGTCCAAAAATCACACACCACAATCTTGGACATACCTTTTCCCTCCTCCAGATCAACACAGGCCAAAGAAACAATTGTACAGGCACAAACCTTGGAGTGAGAGAAAGCAGATGGGAACAGCGACCACTAAAAGCCAGTATTGCCACCAGCTCAAAAAACTTCCGACAGGGAACAAGTGGGAAAAACTCAGGTACGAACCAGGATGCTAAATATGCTCCAGACATGCAGAAAATAACAGAAGAAAGGAGATTTAATTACTTTGAACATTTCAATGTATGCACACTCTGTGCATTGCATACTCCACAATGCACATTTGCAGTAATCTATCTACCATCCATTCCTGGAAGACAGCAGAAAGGCATTGGTCACCACTCACAAGCTGATTGTGAAACCCTGAATGCCATTAGTTTTCAGTCAGTTAACTCATACAGAAAGTGCTGAACTTCAGATATTTCTTACATTTGAGAAGTACTGTGTTCCATGTGAAAACAATGTTCATGAGAGATTTCCTTTTTAAACCAAGGAAAAAGGGAAGGGGGAGGGCATTTTAAGGAAGAGGAAAAAAAAAAAAAAAGTTAAGCCTATGTATAGTCCAAGGTTGAAATCCAAGGATGACTTTTCAATGTGAAGTGCTACAAACAGCCAAAACTCACTCTAACTCTGATCATAATACTTACAGAAAGTACAAGTCAGCATGAGACTTCTCCAAGCGAAGGGAAGTCCTCCTTCCCACTGAACATTTTAGAGGGTGGAGAGAGCTCTGACATTGCACATGATAAAGAACAAACAAATGTTCTTCTAAACTACAAATATTTTGACACACATTTATGAAGAACCCACAAGTCTCCCAAAACAGCACAACACACTTCACACAGGGCAACACAGCATAGACCAACACAAAGTCATGTATCTGGAGAAGCCACAGTGGCTTTTACCATCATTTCACAGAAAGTTCATCTGTTTTGCAAGAGCATCAGAGCAAAGCTTAGAGAAACTCTTCAAAGAGTAATTGGCAACATTAGATCACTTTTCTGCTTCACCAGCCAGGAATTAGGCAGCTGGAACACAATCTAAGTCAGAAAACACTCCAGGATGTATAATAGCGAGTTTGCTCCTGCTAAATATATTGTTCTACTACAAAGTCTACAATACAGTGTCTTAAAAGTGCAAAGGCAAAATACTGTAATCAAATAATTCTCTCTGTATTGCCCTGAGTTACAGCTTTAAAGCTTCTTGCATGTGTACTAAAAGGCATCTTAAGACAGGGCACAAAATCATCCCACTGTCTGGTTACACAGAATTGGGATTTACCAAACATGGCTTAACTGTACCTGCTTTCATTATTGTCACAGAAATTAACCCCTGACATTGCCACCACATTGCCTGGAACACAGGAACACACCAAGTTTGTGTTGGCCTAGACAAAGAAGTTAAGATAAAAGTTCCATGCAGGAGCTGAAGCAAGGGTTGGCTTGTGAAGCTCTCAAAACAGCCCTGCCCCAGTACAGGGTGCAGAACACAAACAGGAACCAAGGGAAAGGAAGGGATGCTGTTGAGGGGATGGGAAGTGGTCAAGTGGTACCACTGCCAAACACTTCACACTATGAAATCAGTCTGGACAGTTAAAACCTTAGCAGAACAAAGCAAAAATACACAGGAGCAGTAGGTTCTAAAATCAGACCTTCAAGACTATTAATGAACTTCCACCTTTGTATCAGCTCTGGACACATAAATACAAACTACACCAAGTAGTAGAAAAAGTAAGATCAATTGTACTATTTAGAAGAGGATCAGCAAGACAAAGCTCCTGAATGCAAAGGTAGAAGGCAGAGGAGAAACAGTAATGTGCTGTTCTCCATCAGAGACAGCAGCAGCTATGCCATGCTCTTGAATTACTCCTAGTCCTGACTCAGGTCTGACCTCCTACATGGAAATCCAAAGGTGGACTTTGCACACAGTAACTAAGCTCAGGGCTACTCAGCTTGCAAGCAGAGACAGGGTAATAAAACAAAGTAGCATTGCTATAGATAATTTTATGGAAAACAATTATACTCCAGGGCATAAAAACTATTTTACTGCAGCAATCAGCAACTCAAAGTATGCAAGAGCAAGCCTCAACAAGTTTGCCCGTCTTAACTCAGCAAATGAGCAGCTTCTAATGGCAGGCCATAAAAATCTTTTTCCCTTTGACAAGGAAGTGAAAGTCAGAAGGCGTATGATCTGCTTCATGATAAGAGGGTAAATGCAGTGACTGAATGCTGTTCTAAATCCCTCAGACAAACAGAAGAAATTGCTGGCTACTGGGAGCAGATGAAACTGAAGGGTGGTAATTAGACTGCAGGGAAAAAAACCCGTGTAGTTTTGTTGAGGCATAATTACTCGAACCTATCCATAGCACAGCGTGCCTGTGCCCTACACACAGCCCTGCATCCTGGCTCCTCTGCCAGGAGCTGTTATACAACCCTGCCACAGATCCCTGCAAGCCAGCCTCCAACAGCAGCCTCCGCTGGGATCCTCAGTAATCGATGGTTGCAGCCTCGTGACAGGACAGACCATGTGCCAATCAATGAGAGAGCTGGGCTTCTAGGACAATGCAGGTCACTTGGGTGGAGAGAAAGGGGCAAATTAAGCATTCTGCATTCAAGAGGATGGACCTGTGGGCCAAAAACCCAGAAGGCATTAGGCAAACCCAAAATGTGAGCACCTGTGGAAATGCTGGCATGCCATGCCTTAAACAAAGGCGCTTCCTGGAGCAGCACTGTGAGCATCAATACAGAGGTGGGATGATGAGCACCCCTTGACCAGTACCAGCCACCTCCTCCCCCACCCCTTGCCCAGCCCTGGCAGTGGCCTCTCATCTTCTGCTCAGCAAAATGCCATTTCATTTACATTTCCAACAAGTCTAAAGCTGCCTCCAGTCAGCAAAGCATAATTGCCAAGTTATCAAACTTCCCCATTCATCTATAAGCTAATTGAGTCAAAGCTTTTTTGGGGCAATTAGCACTTTATTCTGCATGTCAAATTCCATCTCTCTGTCCTACTGAGCACAAAGAAGATCAAAAGATGATTAAGAAAGAACTCCACCAGGTACCTCTAACAGCAACAGAAATTTGAAAAAATGTATTCCCAGAACTGTTCTGACCTGTACCTCTGCTGCTCAGATGTGATTTAAGACTGCTGGAAAGCAAACAACCTTCTTTTCCACCACAAAATCTAAAGCCCTGTTAAAAGTCTGTTAGGAAAAAAATGCTACTCCATTCCCTCCGGGAACTTCTTTTTATGGTTCAGAAGTGACAATTTGAAACTTGTGCATCAGTGTTTAAAATGAAAGCTACAAGGGTCAAATAGGCAGTAAGCTGTTATCCCTGAAAATCAGCCTTCTGACTTGTTTTAGTATAGTAGAGTCAGTTCTCATGAATTGTTAAGATAAACAAGAATCATGTTTGCATTCCTTAGTAAAAGATATCACCTGATGGACTTCTCAAGTGACCAGTGAAGATGGAGAGGTGGAACCTCTCTGTCCAATCTCTGATCACTGTCCAGAAACTTACAGCTACGAAGTCAACAATAAACTAAAATCTTCTTCCTTTCTTCTTCTCTGCCTAAACACCTGTTGTGTGTGTTGCTGTGTGTTTCTATCTGCATCACAGTAAGCAGGCTACAAAATAAGCTCTAGACACAGTTACATACATACATTTATGCAGTTAGAGTATACGAAATCTTGTCATAGTCAAATTCCAGAGGTTTGCCCTACATGTATTGTAAGGGCTGTATTTTTGTGCAGACCTTTCAAATTTAAAGACAGACATATTAACTGTCACGTATTCAAGTCTGTGAAAAGACTAATATTTTTTTGTGTATGTATTTTGTTATTTTTCTTAAGACAAAGATAATTTTTGCTTGGCAATCGCTACAGCAGCCACTGTGAAAGATGCTCAGTCCTCCATGCATGACAAAATCCAAGCATGCTGAAAGAAATCATCCAAAGCAGCTCAACTGAAAGAACGAGAACAGCACTACTCATTCCTAAGGGATCACTTGGCAGCATTTAAACAGTTGCCTATTGAAAACTAATAATTAAGAGAGTTTACTAGATTAAAAAAGAAAAAAAGTGAAACTTTATTATCTGAGACTGAAAATCAGCTTATACAATTAAGAGATGCAAAATTCCCGATTCAGAGGTTACTGAAGACAACGGAAACAGCCCTAAAATGTAATCAAATAGGTTTAAAACCATGTCTTAAAATAGTGTTGGGGTTTTTTTTTCTGTAATTCAGGTCACAGAACAAAGTATTTAAAGAGGAACCTTGAACCAACAAGCTGAAGACATGGACCCTTTGATCAGAGAAATCTTGCTCTATGTATTGGTGCTAACACAATTTTTCTGTAATTTAAAGCAGCCTGCACATTACTTGTTGCATCAACAACAGACACAATTCCTTAACTTGGTCTTGGAAGGGGAAACTCATCAAATGCAGCTTTCCTCTCCCTGTGGCACTGGATATCCCCCATCCTGTTACATGCACTTCAAAGCAAGGCAGTGATCACTAACTCTGATCTTTCTCAAGGTGTTTGTTGCCAGCCTCAGCCAAGAGCATTTATGATGTTTGGCTACATTTCCAATCAACGAGACTGCAAACTACTTTAGTCTTCATTCTACACAGAACTTTAGAGCAAAAATCGAAATTAAATTTTACATTGAAAAGCATGCAAAAACTTTAATTTTGTTGCAGCAGGGAAAAGAAAGCAGATGTCACTATTTTCTTGAGGAAGTGAAACACTGAAGAAATGTGTAAGGAGAAATTGAATAACACACAGAGATCAATCTTATACATGAGAGAGAGATGTAATACAACCAAGACACCCAAAAAATGTATTTAAAATTCTTTAGAAAAGTTCAGAGATTGCATAGAAGATAAAATTTCAGTATTATTAAAGTATTCCCAAACTTAATGGCTACTTAGCAAGCACAGGAAGAGAGAATTAGGTACAAAATCCATGTCTTTTCACGTACCACTGCTTAGCCTTCTAATGCAGGTGTTCTCCAAAACACAAAAAAACTGCAGCTGCAGAAGACCAACAGAGGCTTGTTTGGTTTTTTTTAACAATCTTCTCTTAGTTTTTTGCCTCATGCACACCCACCACGTGGTGTGGGTAAGGGAGCTGCTTTCACATCACTTAGACATATCACAAAGATTCTTCCCAGAGCTTTTTCAAATAACTGAAATACCAGAGAACCCACAAAAAGGCCCATGTTTTCCTATATTTAGATACGTCTCCTGTCCACCAGCAGCTGGCACCACGATCCCCTTGGTACTAGACAGCTGCAGCCTCTCCAGCTTAGTCCTAAACACTGCACAAATTAGAAGTATGAGACATGCTTAGCAAAAGTAGCAGTTTATGCAATAACAAGAACTTTTTTGTTTTCCTAGACAAGCATTTTAACAAATTAAACCTTTCTAGACTACAAGCCGATAAAAGAAACTAGAGGTATTGACCACAGGCTCCAGGAAAATGAGCTCCTCAGAAAACTTCCTTTGATTACAGAGTATAAAAAAGTATATACCACCTCCTTCACCCACCCAGCTATTATAAACAGCTAATTATGTCACGAAGTACTTTTCCACTCTCATTTTTCACACGCTGAACTCTTATCCTTCCTTATCTGAAGCAAGAGTCCACTTCTCTATGCACCTGAATTGCTGAAAAAAGCATTCTGGAATTTAGCACCACAATCAGTGCTGTGCTAATTGCAGATTGCTCAAACAGAAAGAAAAAAAAATTAAAAAAGAAAAAAGGAAAGAAAAGTAAAAAAGCCCTAACAACAAAAAACCTCCCAGGACTTCTAAAGTATGACCCAGCTGCTAAGACCACTTTGAGGATCTGCACTGAAAACCTAAATATTGCTGTGGATCCCACAAGCACCCTTTCTGGAAAGAAGTAAGTATTTAGCACTGACAGGACACTTAATATCTCCAAATTTACCCATCATACTTTTCAGAGAGAGGAAACCAGATGCCAGCAGAACAGAAAAAAAAAAACCTTCCTCATCAAAATGCAACTACATTGAAGAAGATGAGGTCTCCATCCCATTTTCAGTAAGAGAATAGTTAACAAATCACCAGAAAAGGCAGTTCACTGACATCAGTATTGCTATTCTCAGGTTACTTTCTTTTCTCTGAAACAATTCAGAGGTTCTGCCTCAACTCCACCCCAGGCTGTCTCCTCTATGACTTCTTTCTGCAGCTTTTAGGCAACACAAAAAATGCTGAAGACACTCGTGCTACAGAGGTTATGCAAAAGTATTCCACTATGACCCCCATAACAGTGCCATTTAGCCAATGCTGCTGCCAGCCGTTCTTAAGATAACTTAAATGCTATTTGGACATGTTTCTGTCAGTCCTATTTAGCCCTAGTATCTAATTTATTACATGACTAATTTTATCTTATCTCTGGACTTCGCCAGAACACCTACATGCAAGAATTAGACACTTTGAAAAAGAATTTTTGAATGATTTATGTGGCCCCATTAAAAGTATCTTCAGACACATTTCAAGTGAGCTTAGTTTCAAGTCTTGCAAAAGACTGAAAATCTTTAGTAAGTTACCACACATTAAAGCAGTGAACCAGGAAGTTTAAAGTAAAAGCACATTGCTATCACACCAGAACTTTACCCACATTTTCCAAAACAGCTCACTGCAAATGAGCAGCCCAATCTGCTGCTGCACAAGAACACTGAACACGCTGACACAGAACACAAGCTCAAGGTAAAGGTCTCAAGTCTAGTTAGAGTTCAGGGCTTGGAGGAAGCCATGTGATAACTGGCATGTAAGCAGAGCAATTCCTTGGCAAAAACCAAGGGTGGCAGTCGACCAAAGCCAGTTAGTGACACCAAGCTGATTAGTATCTCATTTCCACAGGAAAGTCAAGGGAAGATAAATAACTTCCCACAGGACACATGACATTGCCACACTTTGGTTAACTGGGAGCACAATAACTGTGGAGCTGAGATTTCCATTACAGCAAAGTGTATTTGGATTTTAAAACACTATTCAGACCCCACTATCCCTCTTCTTGCCCTGTGTATCCAACCTAATATGCTGGCTTTATTTCAAAGACAGAGGGGATGCCAAATTCACATTTCTCATCCCTGACGATCCATAAAGAAGGACTCACGTGTTTATCATAGGATCACAGGATAATTCTTTGTTCTTCTTTTTCTAAATGAAAGATGTCAAAGTCTATTACAAGCTGTGGCAGTCAGTAGAACCTACTTAGAAATGAAAGGCTGATTTTATTCATAAGTAAGCACTGGAACTATCTGACAAGGCTAAATTATTGCACACTGACTAATGTCTTCTTATGGAAACGGTTGACAAGAAATTCTGTTGCAGAAGTTTCACATCTGTAGAGTTTAGATGACACCCTATCACTTGATGTCCTAAAAAACACAGAATTCAGGAAAAAAAAAACCAAAAACCCACAGATATGACAAATAAAGGCAGTGGTAAAAAGATCAAACCAAAAAAATATTCCATTAAAATCATAAGCAACAGCCTAAAATACTGTGCAGGGAGTACTGGCCAACACAGACACTGCTTTGCAGTCTGCTACAGAGCAGCTACAGTTACAGGGCCATGGCCACACTCTGGAAGGGCCCCATCCTTACTGAGTCACCTCAACTGAGCCAATCAAACCCAGCAATCCAAACAAGTCTTGAAATAGGGTTCTGAACAGCAAGCTGACAAAATAAAACCTTCCCAACAAAAGGTTCACCAGAACAACTGCAACTGTCTCTCACACTGCCACTACCTGATGGCACAGAAAGCCTGGACCATGGGCACTGCTTCGGCAGCTCTGTGTGCATCCATGGATCAGTCTCAACTGTGTGCACCTCGGTAAGGCCACAGCCTAAAACTTGAACTCTGCACTCAAGCCAAACAGTTTATTTTATCTCAAATCAGGAGCATCATCAACACCGACAAATCCCTCCAAGAGCCCTGTAATCAGCTGCCACAGAAGGCTCTGCAGGGTCACCCTCTTGCCTCCAGTCTGCAGGCTCCAGCCAGTGCTAAACAGCTCTGAGCTATTCTGCCATCAACGGGAGCTTCCACCTCTGCTGTGTCACATCATCAACCCCCTGCGTGAGAGGCACAGGCAACTGCACAGGATGTAGAAACCAGCACCAAAACTGAAAAGAATAACACAAGATGGAGTCTAGATTCCCTTCTACAGAGCTACAAACTCAAGAAACCTAGGAAAAGACAGAAAAAGGCTAGTGGGGAAGAACACGCTTGTCAGTACAGGTAGGCAAGACACATATCTTTATATGCGCACCCCGAGGACATGAAACAATACTTAATTACTGTGAAAGTAAATTTAAAAATGGAAGGCAGTTAGAGCTCAAACAGAAACAGAACTAGCTACCATATATTAGTACAGTACTAGATATTTATCAGCTTTAAAATACAGAGACTCATCTAACTTCCAGCAGCATGATTGTGCACTGCAGCTGGGGCAGCAGCACGTTAGAGGACGCAGCTTGCCAGTGACTGATGGTCTGTGACAGGAACCCAGTGGGTATCCTGAAGGGTTTTGGTTGCACACATCCTACAAGCAGCCTCATACCCAAATGAGAGGTGGTTTGAGTCGACCTTCCTTTATCTACCATGGCAGCAGCTCCCTCAAGCCTCACCTACCAACCCACGGCCAAAGCTACTGGAAAAAGCATTCCATGAGGTGTCCACCTCAACCTGCCCATTCCATGAGGTGTCCACCTCAACCTGCCGAGACGGGTAAAAAACACCTGTTACTTTCATACACACCGGGACTATATGGTAAGCAGCCTGAGAGTAAAGCAGTCCTATTTTACAAAACAAATTAAAGACTATGCACAGCCTTTAGGGCTAGTGCCTCAAATTGTCTGTGGTAATACACAGCTTGGGAAGAGCGCCTCCCTTTCCTCATCCTAAAACACCCACACCAGGCATGGAAAAAGCGGGCATTAGGGCTATGTAGGGTACTTGGTATTTGAAATCTAAAATGTCCTGGAAAATGATGGAAAGGAAGAAAGGAAAGGAAGAAAGGAAAGGAAGAAAGGAAAGAAAGAAAGAAAGGAAAGGAAAGGAAAGGAAAGGAAAGGAAGGAAAGGAAAGGAAGAAAAACTCCCAAATCCACATGTATTGGAGATTGAAATGCATACTCTCAGAGAAATGAGCAAATTAACAAGGCAGGAAACTGAACTTTGTTCTTATGACAGTTGAGTGTCACTCAGCAAAATAACCCTGTTGCCTTCCTTAAGCACAGGCCTGTACTGTACAGGCTCCCTTCAGGGATTACTGTACATTCAATAACAGTTGCAGTCTGAAAAGTTTGACTGCACAGGCAAGGAAGAACAGGTCAGATGTTTACTGCTTCTTCTTTTGTTGCCTAGAGTCACACATGATTCACAGAGGGCAAGTCACATTCACCAAAGGAGTCCATGGGAAGATCCTCTTCCTAAAGGTTACAGAGAGCTAAACATAACCAAGGCAGAAAAAAAAAGAACAGATTGCACAAAGAGCTAAAACAACCTTGTACCAGAACTACACTACTGCCCAAATCTAAGTGTCCTTCACATTCCCACTAGAAACACGTGCTGTATTTAAAGTGATTTATATCTAAAAGTCACAGCAAAACACCAAGACAGGCTGAGCACTGATATCAGCTGCCTAGTTAAAGAATGTATTCTCACCACCCAAAAACCCCTCCTACTTACGTGATCTTCTGGAATTGGAATAAATTAACCCATAAGAAAAAGCAGCTCTGCCTGGCAGGAGCAGTTGTGAGAGCCACACAAGCACAAAGCACTTGCTGTAGTATTCGAGGGCTCGATTTGCGGGAGAACGACCTTGCTGGGCAGCCGCGTATTTTAAGATGATATAAACAAGTAAAGCAGACACCGTTAAATCAGGCGAATTTAACGGAATTCTCTGTTACCCGTTTATTTTGGCAGTGGAGCACTGAAAACATCTGAGCCTATCTCCACGTACTCTTATCACCTCCGCAGACGCAGCTTGTGGGAGCACCGATAAGAGCGATACCCGGGGCCAGCCCCGCTCCCCGCTGCATCCCGGGCTATCACCAAGCGGCTGGGGGGGCGGAGGGAACCCCGGGCTGGCCCCGTGCGCTCCGGGGAACCCCGCGGCCAGGGCATGCCCGGGAGCTGCGGGCGGGCTGCGCTGCCCCCGCTCGGCCGGCCCGGCCCGGCCGCCGGCCCGGCGCCCGGCGGGCGGACAGCGGCGGCAGCGCAGCCCGGCGCTCCCGCGTCCCGGCACGGCGGAGCCGCCGCCCGCCCGGCGCGCCCGGGGCGCTCCTCCCCCGGGCGCCGCGCCCCGAGCAGCCCGGCAGCTGCCGCCGGCGCCCCCGCCTTTGTCTCTGCCGCAGCCGGCGGCAGCGGGGCGGGGAGCCGGGCTCGCCCGAGCCCTCAGAGCGTGGACACCGCCGCCCCCCGCCCCGGCTGTGCCCGCTCACCGTCGGAGCTGACGGTATCGTAGGAGTCGCCGGGGGCGGGCGCCGCGGCCGGCTCCCGGTAGTCCACCCAGCTGAGCCCTTCTACGCTGTCGTACTCGGCGCGGGGCTTGTCCTCCACCGGCACCACGGTGAAGTGCGGCATGGCTGGCGGGGCGGAGAGGGCTCCCCGCGGCACCGCGGCGAGGCAGGCGGGACGCGGCGCGGAGCCGGCGGCGCATTCCTGCCCCGTGCGGTCACTTCCTCTCAGGAAACCGCGCTCCTCAACTCCACCCATTCCAGTGCGAGCGCCGGGGCGGTGCGGATCCCGCCGCCCCCGGGGCCGCGGGCCGAGCACCGGGCGCGGGGGCGGGGGTCGCTCCGCCGGGCGGCCGCGCTCAGCAGCGGGGGCGCGGAGGAGGGGCCGGAGGCGGCGAGGCCGGCGAGGGGAAGGGGGAGTCTTCCTCCCGCATTCATCGTGACAGGAGCCGGGCCCGGGGGCGGTGGGAGCGGGGCGGGGCGGGGCGGGGCGGGTGCCCTCCGCCCGCCGCCCTGCCTTGCGGGCGCTGCCGGGCCGCCCCGGGCAGGAAATTTCCCCTCCGCCGTGGCCCGGGCTCCCTCCCCCGCCGCCGCCGCCATTTGCTGGGCAGCAGCGATGCGCCGATAGCGGTGGCCGGGATGGGGGGCGCGCCCGGGGATGCGGCCGGGTGGTCCCGGAACGCCCGGAAGGACGGGGTGGTGCGGGCAAGCATCAGCAAGTGAGCCGCGGGCAGGGGACCCGAGAGCCCCGCGGAGCGAGAGTCCTAGTTAGGGGTACCACGGCTCCCAGCAGCCGGTTACAGCCCCGCGTGGGGCTGGCGGAGCAGGCGGGGGCCGGCTGTGTGCCGGGGCCGGGCGATGTGCGGCTGTCCCCGCTTCCTGCCGCGGCAGCGCCGTGCTTTCCCTCCTGCTCGCTCTCGGCTCCGGCGGCGCGGAACCCTCGGCGGGGACGTGGCAAGTGGAGCAAGCCCTCGGGAAACGGGGAACATGGCAGCGCTGCAGGCGCGGGGGGAGCGCGGGCACGGCGCTGCCTGCGATGCTTTGCATGCGGGCCGGGCCCGAGCGGGTGTAGCTGTGAGCAGAGCAGCGGTTGCTAAGGCAGCAGACGGATGGACGGTGGCCCTGCCGCTCGGACGGGGACACCATTGTTCGGGCCCGCTCTGGAGGCAGAGCGGTGACATCCCCTCCGGAAAGCATCGGGGCTCGCCAGCCACCCACCCGCTTCCCCCCGACTGAGCAAAATTAGATTTTGCCTTCGCATTTGCGGAAGCTGGCGCCAGCAGTGGGTATCTTGACCTTCATTTCGCACATGGTAGCCTTCACATGGAGTTCAAACGTGAATTAGTAGTAGATAATGCCATTTATTGTCTGCTTTTGAAAGCTGGCCTTGACAGTAGAAGGATCTCTTTTTAATGTATTGTGTAATCATCAGAAGAAAACTCGAGAAAGCAGTTTGGGTGTTTTGCTGTGGACTGTCAATTCAAACTAGTTCTGTAGATTTCTGTAAACTAAAATATTCCCTAATCAAGAAATGGGTGTACAGTGACAAGACATTCCAGCACAGATGTAAGATTTGTCTTCGGATCACACAGGAGTCTACAGAAGGAGACAAAGCTTAGAGCGGAGGAAGAGCCTGAGGCTGGACCTGTCCTGTGCTCAAACCACCTGAGCCCCAGCTTTCTGAGTATGTCCTGCCTTTTTGACAAAGCACCCCCCAGGTCACGGAGGGGAAGAAAAATTTGTAATGAGGAGATAGGCAAACATGAGGGAGAGTGCTTTGTTCACGGGAACTGACTAATAAGTCTACTTTTGATTAGTGTTTGAAATAAACATGAAGGATCCATGCTGTGGAGCGGCTTCTGCCAAGGGGGTACAGGTCTCTCAGTTCACTTAACACGAGGTTGCTGGTGGACCACCTCTGGGGCAAGTCAGAGTAATTACACCTCTTGGTATTGATCAGACAGGTGGAAAGACTTCTAAGACTCCTATGCTTTCATATAACCTACATTTTACTTTTGACACTTTGCTCCATTGGAGGGAAAAACAAAGACCTTCATGTGGTCTTGTGTATGTCGGAAACAGCCTTATCAGTTTTGGAGGAGATTGAAAAATAAGAACAGAATTTCCTCTATTGAAAATTCCTAATTTCTTGAAGCCCTAGGGTGAGATTTCTTTTTTTTCTAGTAACCCTAAATGTTTGTAAATGTGGTCCCCTGAAATCTATAGTGTTTTACTTGCAATTTCTCTGGGCAAGTAGTAATTTTTTCCCCCAGAGGAAAGTAGAATAACAGTCCAAAAAGCAGCATTTTTGTGTTTACCCTCTGAATTACATTTCATTAGTGTTCATTAAAGGTTTAAGCTAACAAGCTAATCCCCACCAAGAAAACAGGAAAATTAATTGATAGGGGACAAATAGTTTTATATAGAAAAAGGGCAAGATGTCGATTCACTTAAGCACGTTTGTTCATGTTCATGTTTCCTCTTTTCCACTTTATAAAGCTTTTGAATTAAAGTGTCTGGTCTAAGTAATCTGGACTAGAAAAAGAAGACAGGGGCTGTAAGAAATAAGTCTCCAAAGCTAATGTTTTTGGAGTTGTGCTTATTCAAGAAGAAGTATTAAACTGAGCGCTTCCCTCTCATGGCACTTTTGAAAGCAGATGTGACAAGGAAACCCCACTCTTTAAGCACCAAAACTGCATCTCTGCCATCACAAACCATCTTAGTATCATACAATCAGTAGTACTGAAATTGTAACCCATGAGGAGAAAAAGTTTTTTAAAAATTAGGCTCATGCACAAAGACCAGCAACTCCCTTCTCTGGAATGGAAACTATATACAAATGTCTTAGGAGAGAATTGAGCCCTAGGAAACCATTCAAGTCTATTGAAGCAAAAATATTTCTTTTGTCTAAGGACAAGAGTTCTTTACTGACTTGCACTGTGTTTCGAGCTGAGAAGTTATCTACCCATATCAACTTTGTTTAGCATCTGGTTTGTAGGAGAACACAATTTCAACCTGGATGATTAACCTTTTTTTTTGAGGATAATAAGTGACTGTTAGTCTGAATGGTATAGGTGGCCATCATAAGCTCAAAAGTTTTTTGATATGAATATGATGCTGGAATGAAACTGAATGATCTACAATACTATAGTATTTACCTGAAACAACATTGCTATCTTCTCATTAAATAAATGGGATGAAAATTACCTGTTTCTTACAAAGCTAAATAGAATTTGGGATTATGGTTTCATGTAGGTACAGACTGGTCAATGAAAACAAAAAGCAGAGACAATAATTTTAATTTCCTCTTTTTTTTTTTTTTTCATCTTTCTACACACCCCACTCTAGTATCAACAGAGAAAAAACGCACTTCTAAGAAAAAGGCCTGGTGGTTTCACAGCAAAAAACAATGAGTTCAGCTCTGCAGAATTGTATTAGATTACTAGAAGGCTTATTAGAAAAGGTGTGTATTTTCAGTACTCTAGTGTACATTTAGAGCATCAGTGAAATCAGCAGCCTAAAGATCAGCAAATCCATGGTCCCCCCTCAGATACGCAGCCAGGAACAGCTTTTAAATTGGTACTAACTAGAAATCATGCAATCAAAGACACAGTTCAGTTCTTCATTAGTAAGCCCCTGGATATTTGTAAAAGGGTAAAACTTGCAGCTGAAAGGTCAGCACCCTTGCACATTCGACAGCCGTGCTGTTCAACTCAAGGGCTGCATGAGAAGCTGTGAGTCTTGCAGAAGGCTGGTAGACTGCTGTGGAGGCCGAGATAAACCCTCAGGGCAGGCAACTGAGGTCGAGTTTGTCTTGAACACTTTTTGCTGCAGGTGTGCTCCTCTGAAGCATGAGCAGAGGAGCTTGGCTGTGGCAGCCCAGCGTGAGCCCGTGCTCAGCCGGCAGGCAGGCTTGGCCCCGAGCGCATCCCTCCTGGGCAGGCTTCCCTGGGGGCTCCCACAGCCATCCTAGGAGACAGTGAGCCGGAATTGCCAGCCGATTAGTTTCCACTTACAAGGGTTCAGCCCTCACCAGGGGTTGGTGCACACGTTAGAAGGCCCTGGTCACAAGCTCTGCAGTGTTGTTAACTTCCAAACTTGCAACATGTGGTGTTAACCTCAATCAGACAACCAAGAGCATCAGCATTTAAATTCCTTCTCAAAGCAAGTGATTTCCCATTTGTTTAAAGGAGAGACACAGCATCTGAAACTGTGTTTGAGGACAGCTTCTATCGTACTTTCTTCCTGAATTTCATGGGGAGATATCTGATTTTAAATAGTTTAGGTTTTATCTAACTAGGAGAATCAAGGCCAAGTGAAAAGTATAATTGGTAGAAATAAGTCATGGCATTGCAGTTCAGATAACTTTTTAAAATTCATCTCTGAAATTATGTTGCCCCTAAAACAGCAGGGAATCTGTAACTTTTGTTTATTGTTTTGAAAGATTTTTCCCACTAGAGTGGAACCTGGGTGACAAATTGCCAAGATCTGACCATCAGAAGTAAAATAACAAAACAAATTCACCACAGCCAAGGTACAGTTTCCCAGGCCATCAGGCTTGGCAGGAATTCTGCCAGTTTGTGGCCAGCATGTCACCATAGTGAACTTTGGTTTTCAGCACATTCCTGCTTCTCCACATGTGAGGATCACACCAGCCTTGTGGACAAAGCAGGCTGGAACTGGCAACCTGGCTGTAAATGTTTCTCACTTACAAAGGCCAGGATTGTTCCCATGACGAGGACAGGCAGTGGCTGGAAGAGATCCTTTGGAGAGGACCACAACCTGAACATCCATGGAATAAATGCTTGCAGGAGATGCAATGTGCAATCCTCCACAGGCCATTTCCAGGAGAAAAGTAAGGTGAGGAAAGGTCACACTGTAGTAAGACAGAAGCTCTTCTGCTAAAGACAATTGAAAATTTTGCTGTTCTGCTAGAAAATATATCAGCTTAAACATTAAAAGACCACAAGAGGACACTATGGTGCCACTTACGCTCAAAGTTTATTTCCTTTAAGGAACTTCTGCTTCACTTGTAAAATTACTTATAACTGTATTTGATACACAGAATAATAATTTCTACAAAGAAACTTCATTCTCAGCTTTAGAAACTAAAAAGTTACTTAGTCTTTGAGATGCCATTTCTTTCCTACTCACCCAGGTTCTGCACAATTAAATAAGAACAACTGTATCAAGGTTTTCTACAACAAACTTGTTAAACATGCCAATAATTTTTAGTGTAGAATTAAGATGCTGGGAAAAAGTGATCTACTCTGTGGATCAATTTTCAGATCAGTTGTATTTTTAGCATGGGTAGATTTGTCATGGTCTATTTAATTTTTAATAAAGGGCTCAGAGAAGAAACTGAGCACAGGCCTAGACAAGATTCTTGAGAGTTTACCTATAGGAGGAAACTCAGGAAGATTAATCCAAATCCGAAGCTGTATTATACTTTTTTTCAAATGTTTGTGTTCCAGACTAAAGGGACCTTCTTTTGAATCATGTGATGAAACTTGTATTAGCTTCAGTTTTAGTCTCACTTAGCTTGATCTTTATTTTGTTTCTCAGCAACAACCCTCAGGGGAACTTGAATTCTTGTTTCCTGGTCTTTATGTTTTCTTTAATTGCAGAATCAACAAAAGCAATGTTTTATGAAAACAGATAGACCAGGTGCTGAGAAAGGGCTTTGGAGGAAAATACCCGTTATACAGAGGAAAGATTTTTAATGGAGTTTAAAAGACTATCTGTGGAGAAGCAACAGCAAAAGAGCAAAGTGCCGTCTCCTTTGAGTTCTGATTGTTATGGCCAGAGCCTTAATTAGAAGCAGCAACATTTTTCTGTTGTAAGATAAATACTGAACTTTATTTACTTAGCTTGTTTTTTTTCCTCATCCACTATTTGTTGTCTCATGACAAAAGCAACTAAACCAAGTCCAGTACCTCTCTGAGGTCACAGTTTTTGGAAAGAGGGGTTTGTTTGTGCTTCTGCTTTGCAAAAAAAAAAAAAAAAAATCATAACGAAGTTATAAATAAACAAAAAGGTTAGTGAGGAACTTTTTTCATTTTTCTGGGGTCAGAAGATTAAAACAAAGATAATTATAATAGCAGCAAATAAACATTCCCGTGTCAAGTCGTTCTATGTAGATGTAAGGCTTTCAAGTAAGATAGCAAGACAAAAAATCAAGACCAGATTAAAAAAAAAAAGGGAAGAAAAAAAAAAAAGAAAAAGGAGAAGGTAATTCTTGAACCACTGAATCAAGTCTTCCAGAGCAGTCCAAGTAAGGTTATCAGTCTGTCCTGAAAGCAGATCAACTAAAATACTGCTCCGGGTCTGCAAATTAAATCAAACAAATCTTAAGAGCAAATGAAAGCCACTATTAGTGGGAGAAATCTTCTGGTTATTTAATTCCTTTTTAGTTTAAACATGTTACATTTCAGAATTTAATTCTGAAAGCAATTTAATC
Source organism: Sitta carolinensis (assembly GCA_032173965.1). Lineage (NCBI taxonomy): Eukaryota > Metazoa > Chordata > Aves > Passeriformes > Sittidae > Sitta > Sitta carolinensis. The sequence continues at coordinate 19,293,292 of CM063292.1, forward strand.
ATTTCCATATGTACAAATCCAGAGAAGAGCAAACAGAACTGCTGCTTTCAATAGAAAATGGAAGAAATCCAAGTTGCTGCAGTCTCACTCTGCTTTTTCACTCCTCCCCTCCCCTAACAATGAGCATTGTTAACCCAGTCACTAGACACGACCAGCAGGGAACTCATCCCTTGAAGGAGGAAAAGTTTTCTGCAAGACCAGCTTGCCGAACCAGCTAATACAAACAGCAGTGCTGTCTCAAGGGATGGGAGAGAACCTGCAACCAAGGACAGAGCAGTGCAGCAGCCACAGCTGACTCTGGCACGAACTGCTGGCTCCTCACTCCAGAACGGGAGGGGGATGCAACACCTGGCTTTGCAGAGTTGATCCTGTAGTGCAGATGCCCACTGAACCTTAGGTGTAAAATCAAACAAAGATAATGAACTCATATTCATATAGGTGGTTAGACTTAATGCACAATATTTGCTGACCTTGAAACAGAAATATGCTGGCATGTTGCTTGAGCAACTCAATGGCATACAAGGAATGTAGATGTAGCTGTTCAGCTGTTGTATCTGATGTAAAACATGCAGGAGTTCTTCCATGGCCCAGACAAGTCACCTGCTGGGTGGAAGTTTGATACAGGAACTGAACTGCTCAGATTTTAGGTGACTGAACTGTCACGTGTACCAGACCAGCAGCAGACTTTAGAGGTTTGGTTTCTAGCAACCCCCTCTTGCCCAAATGAGACAACTCAGAACAGAAGTTATTTATTTCTGTGGATGCTACAGTCCATTAGTCAGGAAGAGAATAGTACTGGCACCAGCCTTTTAGAACCAAATCAATAGTCTGCATCAATATTATACCTGTAGTCCTTGGCTGTTCATATCACATATGTAAAGGCATGAGCCTTTGACTGTTTAAGATGCCTTCAACTTTGGGGCTTTTGAAAGTCAACCTAAGATGCTTCATACTACATAGATTTTGAGATTTACAGAAATAGTAATAAATATTTTCAGAATTCATGTTAGCACAACTCATTATTTAGAAGGGTAAGTCATGACTTGCATGCTGACATTTGGATGAACAACAAGCCAACGAAGCTTATTACAAAGTTTCTATCTCAATTATATCTGGTACTTCACTGATACCAGGAGCTGTAATAGAATCTGTCAGCTGAACTTGAATGCATTCGAGTTACCAATGCAAATGGCTGTTATTAATTGGGGCAGGGCAAAGGCATTCAATTGCAACATGAATCATCCTCCCATTGGGAGGCAGAAAACAGTACAATCATTATATGCTTGAGTTGTTGCAATTGCAGAGTTGTGAATGCTGCAAGTTGCTGTCAGGGCTGGAGACACTAGCCCCAGAGTGAAGGGTCGCTAGTTTTTCTGAGAGCAGTCACAGCTGTATCTTACATGATTTTACTTCTGAAATTAATTTCTAATAAGATGCCTTTCTCCCATGCTTCAAGTTGTGTGGTTTTGATCATTTAAGAAAAATAAAGTAGCTGCATCTGTTAAATAATCTAGATGACATGGATAATCAGTGCACAAGACTTCATCTGTTGATTTCACATTCTGATTTTGTTTCACCCAAGCAGCTTTTTGTAGAATTCCAAATTAACGTTGTGACTGGTAATGGAAAAGGGACTTCTCAATCAGGACACATCTGTGGGAAGTGCTGTGAGGCAGAGGTTATCCTATCCCTGCTGCATGCAGCCTGCCTGGCTCCCCCTGTGCCTTGTTCTCCATGCCTCGACAGCCTGGGCAGGGATTTGCTGCAGGTGACACTGCCCTCATGGACTCACTGCAGTGACTGATCCCTTCCCATGGACACTTGCTTGGATGGCTTTAGCAGTATCTGAATTTAGAAGAGGCCAAATGCCTACATCCAGGATTAAACCTACCTGAATTTCTCCTGCCTACTGTGGAAGGGGCAACCCTTCCCTCTGCTTTTGACCCAGAGCCCTCGTGATGCTCTGGCCTTCGTTCTGCCACAGGGGTGCATGGTTCTTTCTGGCTCTCTGAACATCTACACTGCTTTGTGAGATTACACCAGTATCCTTACACAATTTTAAACAATATTTTATTTATATTTCATGTCTGTGTTTTGCCACAAATTTGCAAATTACTCATTGCACAAACAGTCAACAAATAGCTGCAATACATTTTAGATAAGACAAGTCATATAAAAGTGTTTTATGTACCTTGAAGAAAAGGAATATATATTTTTAGTCCATGCTGTAGTATGGAAAAGTTAAAAAGGAAAACTTAGCAGGCAGTAAAGTGACAACACTTTACAGTATGGTAAAGTACAACAGTATAAGGAAAACAGCTGAAAGGAATAAAGAAACATCTTACATTTTGTGTAATGAAACAAATATCAGAGTACTAGTTCTGAGAAAAGAGACCATGGATGGAAGTTCTCCGATGGCTTTTGAACCTATTAGAAGAAGTACTGATGGGAATTCAACATTTGCCCTATTGAATTTTACCAGTAAAACATGATCTGATAACAGTCAAGCAATATCAGAGATGCCAGACTTCTGAATCAGTAATTCCCTTTTCTACATGCACATCCAGGATCAGTATTTATTGAAAAACTCTTCTTTAAAAGTTGGCTTATGTGCAAGCTAGATTGTTTGACATGATTTGTAAAGAATTTGATAATGTACAGGAGAATAATTAGAATATATTTATCAAGGAGACTGTCTTATCAAAAGAATTAGTGAAGCTTAATTTTGAAGCCATAAAAGAACAGGGTCCTTCCAGAAACCCTACTTGTTCACAGAGTGCAGAAATGGATGGAAGGAACAGTCTCAAATTCCTCTAGAAAAAAACTAATGTGCTGGTTTTTCATCCTGGTCGTGCTCAGCCTTCTCATTCAGTTGTTAAATACTTTGTGTGTTTAAAAATGCTTTCTTTAGATCAATTAGATGGCTTTTATTTTACTTTAAAGCTAAATTCTGTAGAAGTCCTATCAGTAAATAAAAATTGGTGTCATAAAATCTCAATTAACAGCAAGTATTATGGGAAAGCATTTACCAGCAAACACTGGGAACTGACCATACAATGATGTGGTGCTGCCATCTTATAATATCATAATGAATCTCAGTATATTTGACTGAAATGTCAGTTTTGAGCCTATGAAGAACAGGCTTGTCTCAATATGTGCTCTTCCCTGCAACAGGAGCTTCTAACCTCACATACCTTGTGTATTTCAAAATGTATTCCAAAAGCCTAAACAGCAGATTATAATAAAAAGATCTCTGTCTAATCTCATGTCTGTGACTCCACTGGCCATGGTCTGATTTTATCCAGCCAGAATAGAAATGAAATAATAAAACATGTTACTGATAAGGATAATTGTTTAAATGTCAAAAATATTTCCACAACCCTCTTACTAGTCAGAATTCATCCTTTATCCTGACTTGTCTTTCTCACATCATCATGAAAATGCTGCAAACAGCTGTTATTTATATGGATTAAATTATAAGAAAGTATCTACAACGTTGCCTGCACCTGAATGTAAGAGATCTACCTCCACCCTTCAGTAATTGTCCTGGTCAGGGTTCAAAAGTAAGAGTTTAGTACTGCAGGATGGGTCTCTAAAGCTAGTTGTAGGCATGCAGTTCAAACTGGAATAGGCTTGTCACTCATCTTGCCATCTTAAAAAGCAAAGCAAAACCAAAAATGCACTCTTCTCCGTATGGCAGGGGATGCTCTTCTCTGAGTAAGCCATCAACTAGTGATGGAAGTCATAAGATTTAACAAGAAGTAATATTTGAAAACTTCTTGGCGCAGATGTCTTAATCATAATCTCTAGTTTCTGTGTGGAACTGCTGGTTCTGGACTCCAGTATTTATTCCACAATATGGGTACCAAAACCATACATCAACTATTACAGAATTTATTCTTCAAATGTCAATATTATGTATTAACAATCTTGTTCCTGGTCTAGCCAAGATGATAAAGAATTTATCACTTCAAATTCTAAATGCTTTTGCTACATCATTTATAATTTACGTGATTTTTCAAGTATGCAGATGAGTTTATAGAAATTGAGTTTAAAATTTATTATAGTTTTCCATTAACAAATCACAGAAGATAAGTAGCTGCATTGCAGAGTTCTCCATAAATCTCTGTCTAGATTCCATAGACCTTATGATACGTAATACAGCATTAAACAGGTGACAAGTGTCAGACTATACAATTGTGCCACAGGAGGAAATCCAGAGGACCTGGATGGCTGCAGCTGAGGCTTACGTAGGTCCAGGCGACAGGAATTTTGTACTTCTTGCAGAATTTCACTCTCACCTACGTCCATTGCTGCAAAACTGTTCCGCACCTACGAAAGTCCAAAAGGTTGTCCCTGAAAGCCAGACTGGCACAACAGCAAAAAGCTTCATGCAGCTGGCAAATTCAATGCTATTTCAAGTTACCCAACTCAGACTATATAGCAAAACCACATCTGAATGTGAGGAAATCAACATCATTATTCAGCTGTCTGCATTCCTATGAAACACTTCCCAGAATTCAGCACAGATACATTACAAGCAAGTCACAGGACTGGCTGTTCTTTGTCTTGGCTCTCTCCACATACGGAGCAAAAAAACTCATGAACTTTCTTCCCTGAAGCAAGCTCACACTCTCAAGACAAACCTTCAACATCTCTAATCTGGAAGGGAATAAACATTACTAAATCCCACAGATTGGTTAGGTGTGATGAATTTGAGCCTCTTCATAATGTCAGTCTGACACATCATGAAGTCAGCATTATGTAGATGTTCTGGCAGGTTAATTGGAATAGTACAAACTTCCCTGATTTCTGTTCATCCAACATGCCTGAAAAAGGCAGGTCAAACAAAGGTCACTGTGAAATATCTGTTGTCTATAAGGCTCTGTGTGTAATATCTACTTACCTATCCCTGTAAATAAAAGCAGTAGGAGGCAAACAGTCTGGAAGTTTCAGCAGAGGCATTTGTAAAATTACCATTGAGGGGGCCCTAGTCTTATCCAGTCTCTTTCCCTCTTCTCCCTCATCCCTCGGGATTAACTTCTATCGTTTATACTTAAAGCTTGGTGTGATCTAGTTGTTATGTTTATGGCTTGTTAGTGATCTAAAGGCAGAAGCCTTTTGAACAGCAGCCCAATCCCATGACAAGAATTAAACTGATCTGCAGGAGTCAACATTCCTTCCTGCCCCAGCGAGCACAGCCAGACTGTGATGCTGCTGTGATGCCGTTTCTCCAAACCATGAAGTGATTCCATTTAGAAGTCACTGATGTGTGCTTATCAGATTACTGCAGAGAGAAAAACTTCCAAAGAGCTTTGTCTGCTCTCTCTCATTGTCCATTATGCTGCTAACGCTCTCTTGCCATCTTGGTTTCTTTCCCAGCATTTGGATTTACTGAATTAGATGCTTACATTCCCTCATATCTCTCTCTCACTCAACAAAAAAACCCCTCCAGAACAAAACATATAAAATGGAAAAAAAAAAAAAAAAAAGAAAAAAAAAAAAACAAAAAAACTACCAACAGTTACTTTTTCCCTCTTAGTAAGAATCAAGATATAGTTTGGATTTTAATCTTACATTTTCTACTTCCCTGAAGACACGGAGAAAGTTCTCCCTTAAGACTCCTTTCAGTTCAGTTTCATTCCACCCTCTTCTAAGAAGTTCCTCTATCAAAGAAGGGTATTTAGAGACATCTTCCAGCCCCTCGGGAAAGCTGTTGGCAAGAGTCACACAACAACATTCAACACACATCACTGACAAATTGGAGAAAAAGGGGTTTAATTAGTGTTTTGCACATATTGGCTTTTGAAGTGAGCTCACATTGGACCCAATTCTTCATCTGAGAATTCAGATGACAAACAGAAACAGGACAGGGACACACCAAAAGGCTTTTTCTTCACATAGGACCCAATAAACAGAAGACAACTGGAATGAAGATGCCCTTCTATAGAGGCAAAACAACACCTTGGGAGGATATTAGAACAAAAGGGAGGGAAATAACCAGAAATTCATGTATACATTAATCTACACCATCTTCCATCTGGCCTTTAGAGTAGGAGGAAACACCTGCATCACAGATGAAGTTGGGGCAATCCACTGGTATAACTGAGAACAAAAGGAAACTTAAAAACACATGATGAGCTCTGGAGTTGCAGGCAATTTTGTGAACTCCGTTGGTTACAAAATATTTTTTAAAAACAACAAAACCAATTAAATAATATTGGTTTGAATTAAGCCAATTGTTTAGGCACTGGAAAGAAACCAATTCAGAGCCCTCTACTGAAGATATTAAAAAAGCAAAACTGATCTATACCTTGTGCTAATTCTTGTCAGAATAAAAAGAATTTAGAAATAAAAAGCTGCAAAACCTGCATTAAACAGCTGTTTTAAATTGTATTTCCATGAGACTTTGACGTTATTTTGAGATAACTAATATTTTTGTTATTTTTCTCTTCCATGAAGGTATGGTGATAAGGTGATTTCAAAAGATCTGTGACATTACTAGCAGAAATTAAGACCTCCACCACCAATTTAACTGATGATCTTTGAGAAAAAGCATGTGACAAAATATGTCCTTTTGTTGCAAACTGTGTTTTTATTTTGAACATTATAGTTTCAGATCTGTGATATCATGGGAGCTGACACATTGGGTTTTTGTTTGTGCTTTGCAGATGGGAGCCTGACTCTGGCTTTCATCCCCAAGCAGGTCTGACTCCAGGAGAAAAAGAAAAGAAGAAAAAGGAGATAATGATTTAACAGAAAGATAAAGAGCAAAAACAAAGTTTAGGGTTGCAGCAGCAAATGCCACCCAATCTGCATTTATTTCCTGTGCTGTAACTGCAGTAGCCCAAGAGTGAGGAGAGGTTTTGTGGTTGGCTGTTCACCAGGCTCTGCTGGCTCAAGCATTTCCCAGGCCCCAAAAGCAGGAGTGCTTTCACAGCACCCAAACTCTTTGGGCTTTCCCCAAGGATAGTGGAGGAAAGAATTTTGCAGCACCTCTCTAGACTGAACCATTAACCATATAAAGGTTGAGGCAGCTTTTCTGTCATTCATCTGTGGCTTTTGGAGAAAAACAACTGCTATCACTGGTTTTGTATGCACAAACCACCACCTAGAACACATGGCTTCAGAGTCCACAGGGCATGAGGATCCATATCTGTATTTGTATTACTGCTTCATGCAGTTCCAAAAAGGAATCATTGTGCCCTTCTTTCATAAAACTTGGTTTAGTGCTCATTACAAAATAATCCAATACCAGGTTTTTTTAGTTTGCCTTCTATTTTTCCCTTAAATAAATCAAAAACCCACACAATTTAAGGAGCAGCTGTCAATGTATGTAGAACTGTACTAACCGTTCCACTCCATCATAGTCACCACCAATTCCTATTGATTCTGAGCCTGCAATTTCCTTTATATGGTCAAAATGATCTGAAAGAAAATATCAAGAAAACCACATTTAAGCATCTAACAAAAAAGAAATATTACAGTTCACACGTATTGGCACTAGGTAACTGTAGTTTAGTTTCAAGCCTGATGTTTTAGTTTTCTAATGTTCTTCCCCAGGAAAGTGTGATAAACAGGATAGAATGTTTTTGTAATGGTATCTGTGTTATTCATTCCTTCTGAAAGGAGGAATTTCTTCTTGATGTCCCTCTGGTTTGACCAGTGTGATTGAAGAAGTTTACCTTTGTTTCACCAATCACATTGGTCTGTGTAAAATGGTATATAAGGGAGAGCCATCCCTAATAAAAGGAGTCATTTTAGCCTTCTGAATCATGGAGTCTCTGTCCTGTGTTATCTGAAACAGTGACACGTAACAGCTCTCCTTAATTGTGAGTTCTTGATCAAATCCTTTTCAAAAAATTCAAAAAACACCCCATCAGGCAGCAACCTTCAAAATAACAACTATATTGGAAATGCAAATGAAGAAAGAGATATCGTCATCACAGGGCATTCATTCCTAACAAGTAGCCCAATTATACCAATAGAATTTTCATTATCCATTACATACCTATGTTTCCTACTCTTAATTATATAGGCTTAAGGTATTTTCCAGAAAGTAACAACTACTTTGGTTGTTGGCTCTGTTTGAGAGCATCTTGTCCTCCAGCTACACACACTTCTCATACCTCTTGTTATTGTTGAATGAGTATTAGCTTAAAAAGTACCTAGAGCTGGGCTAAGGTGTGGATGGAATAAACAAGCAGTGTAATTTACGTGACCTTGAAAATGATGCATGCACCAGGATATCCATAGAATTTATAAAAATTCATAGAACCCCCAAAAACTACAGTATATTGACATCACACCTGCAAGGGTAGAAATATTAACAACTTTTCTGCCACAGGCCAATACATCTGCATTGAAAGTCACCATGATAATTCCCTTGTTCTTTTTCTGAAAGATATGAAGAGAGAGGTGATGAGTCAACACTCGTGCCCTGCAAACTTCATGGGCATCTTATACCAAATCTTCTACACCCATCCATCAGTGAGAACAGCAACACTAAGTCAAAATTCAGACGGCAACACAAGGCTTTGGCTCCCTATCCTTTTCCCTGGACTGCTGATTCATGTAGACTGAATCAGCAGAAGTGCAGTGACTATGTCAAACAAACTCAACCAGAATTTCAAAATATTTACGAACACCATTTTTGTAATCAAAGGCTAAACACACCCCAAAGAAAATGTATCAGAAGCAATTGTTAAGCTGCTGCTCAAGGATCTGCTTCTAAATCAAATTCAGGGATGAGGAGGTGGAAAGTAAACATCATGATTTGAATGCATTTTTGCTGCAGCCCATGCAAACACTGCCATTAAAATGAAAAATAAACCCCCCAAGAAACAAACCCAACAAATTTCTTCCTCCAAAACCAAACCCAAGAACCATATCACTCACCACTTGCTGGAGGATATCATCAGGAACATTTCTTGAGTGATTACAAAGAGAAAATGCTGATGAGTGGCTGAAAATTACTGGTGCTTTTGAGACACTGAGTGCAGCCTTTACTGTGGAGTATGAGGTATGAGATAAATCTATCAGCATACCCAGGCGATTCATCTCCTTTACCACTTCCTAAAACAGATATACAGGCAACAGAGTCAGTATGAAGTTTCCTGAAAGGAAGCTGTTTAGCTGGTATATGTAAACAGATGGATTAATTCTGCAGCTGTCAGCTAGTCATAAGCATGCTGTGCCTGTAATGGTTTCCGTGTACCTATTAATTCATTAGTGATTTATTCACTCAAAATTAGCCAGCATGCCACCACATGCTCAAAACTGAGAAAACTTAGTCGACCTAAAATAAGTAATTTGAAGTGTTATTCGCATCTTACTGCTTGCACATATGAATTCATACATCTAATCTGTATTAAAACAATTATAATTAAATCTAACACTTCTTTTACCCAAAGAAACATCACAGGGAATTTAGTTTGACTAAATCCTCATCACCTCCTAACTATCAAGAACTTCCAGTAATTACTTTTTAAAGACAATTTGCTTTTGAGAAGATAAGGCCAGAAGTTATTAGTTGCATGACAGACTGCCCAGATTAATGTTTGAAAGAGATCCTTACTTGGCCAAATGCAGTCAGACCAATAACACTGGGATAAAAATTGTGTATTCCTTTAGACGATGATTCAGACCTTAAGAAGGGGAGTGAGGGAGGAGAAACATCATATTATTCTGGAGAATTACAGTATCAGCAGCTGAAAACTCTTAAAATACACACGGAAAAAATTATTACAATGTCACATAGACAAATGCGGGGGGGGGGGAATGAGCTACAGAATAGTTATCTTGTTCAGACAGTGCTTTTTATGTTCATAACTGCTTTCACTCATGTTGATGTTTGTGAAGGAATTTAAGATGAGCAGACTGTCAAGTGTCCAAATTATGATCACAACAAGCACTACAAAATAGATGTAGCCTCCCACTGTAGACATGGCAAATGATTTACCCCCAAAACCTATCCCCTTGACCTGGCTCAAAGTCTTCCACAGGATAAGTTTGTGTTGAATCCACAGTTCTCCTATCATGCAGCTGCCACTCCTTTGCATTAGACAGTCACATAAAGTATGCACATTAGTTACCAGGGAGTGTTGCAGGAGTGTGTTAAAGTCATGTAACGAACACCCAAATCATAGTACATCCTCAGTGTTGCCAAACTGCTGTCAATGGAGTGGCCACCTTCTATTCCAATCAAACATGCAATCCTTCTACTGTCAGAGATGCCTGGAAAACACGAAGAGAGATAATTCTAAAGTAATGCCCTGACAGAGAAGAAGCTGGCACTACCGAGCAGCAATTGTTTGTGTAAATTGCAAGCAATGATACAGACTTTTTTTTTTAAATTGGAGCTTACAGAGTACATGTTTATATGGTAAATTTTCTCATGACTGCAGGGGACCAGGGCTGTGCAGTCAGTGGCTGTGGTTCAGAGGAAATGTTGAAGTTACTCTTTAAAGCAGGATAACTTGTCTGTTTGCATCTCTCTGTATATACCTCCTGCAATCACATTTTTTAAAAATTCTTATACAAGAAGGAGCATCACCTTGGGAAGTCATCACAAGTTCCAGCTCTTTATAGCTGTTGCACATCCTCTTGACAACATCGATTTGCTCTAAGGTCAGGCGCACAGCATCCTTGTTCTGAGCGCTGCAAAGAACATACACTGACCAAAACTGAAAGAGACATTGACAATAAACCAGGTAACTTGTGGTTTGACTTGGAAACTTCTCTTTGCTCATAGCTCAGGAACACAGACCAAAATAATTTCCTGCAGTTTACAAGGGAGTTGACACTATAGCTTTTTCCCCAAAGAAAGAGTTATGATGCAAGGCAAGAGCACCCACTCCAGAGGTGATTAAAGCCTCCTGATGCACTCAGCTACTTCACAGTACATGCAGGAAAGCAAATAGAAGCGTCCTTTAATTTATATACCATAAAACAAATGCTGCTGTTTTGACCAACAGTACCTGAATTATAAAACCCAAACTTTTGAAACACAGCTCTCATGTAAGAGAGTCTGTGTTTTTTCAGTTCCATTATTTTTTCTTTTTCAACATAAAGAACCAAAAGCAGGGCTAGGAGTACTTTTGTGTCTGGGAAAGAAGCAAATGTAGAAATATGGTCTGAGTCTCACCACCACAGCAGTACATACCTGAGCGCCCACATAACCAGCCTGAAGTTTCACAAGGTTTGTGTGGGTCATGTTGAGTTCTCTTAGGTTGACTTTACTGAGTCTATTTTGGTAAAGTATTCTCAGCTGCAGTACAAAGTCATTGTGGCTAGAATGGAAAACATATAGGGCTTGTGATAGAAATAAGTTGCTCCCTTTCTAACCCAAGTGTAATTTATTCCACTCTTTGTAATCCCTTAGACCATTAATTGCCAATAATCCTTGCAGAAATAGATGCCTAAAAGTGTCTCTTCCTTTCTGCCTTTTCTGCTTCTCACCCCATCCCACCAGTGAGCCGGTTGGGGTGCACAGTAAGCTGGGAGCAGACACAGCTGAGACAGCTGAGCCCAGCTGGCCAAAGGGATATTCCAGACCATGGGGGTCATGCCCAGGATATAAAGTTGGGGAGAAGAAGGAGGGCAGGGGACATTAAGAATCATGATGTTTGTCTTTCTAAGAAAACGTTATGTGTGATGGAGCCCTGCTTCCTGGGGATAGCTGAACACCTTTGTCATGGGAAGCAGTGAATTAATTCCTTGTTTTGCTTTGGTCGTGTGTGGCTTTTGCTTTCTTTATTAAGCTGGGTTTGTCTCAACTCACGAATTTTCTTGCTTTTCTGATCCCCCCAGAGGGACAGGGGAACAAGGGCTGTGTGGGGCTCAGTTGCCAGCTGGGGTTAAACCATGACACCTGCCCAGAAAATCACAACAGTGTTTAGAATAACACAATCTTACATTAAATAAACTCTGAACCAAAGATCCTTCCCAATATATCACTGCAACAGCAGCTCAGTGCTATGTGCTTGTAACAGCCCATGTCTGCTGATCTACCTCCAGCATTTCCTCCTCCTCAGGACTCACAAACTGTTTAGTTGAACATATTTTATATACCCATCGATCAAACGTGCATCTTGCATCAGCTCAACAGCTCTTTCTCTCATTGATTTCTCACAGCTGAATGGCACAATATCAGAAAAGAACATCAGCAGCCACAACAACTTTGCTGTATTTCTCTTCATTTCCATTTTCCAGTGGAAAAAGTGCTAGAGCACAGGGATACCACGATTGTTCACTGATGACAGTGAAACAGCAAAATTTCCAGTTTGCAGAGGCTGTAGGCTTAACAGTGCAGGCAGAATGCCCCTCCTTCTGATAAGGCTGGTGTGAATTCTGGTGGAGGAAAGAAAAAAACAAAGAAATATTACTAAATAGAAGGGATGGCAGCATTGGAAACTGAAACTGCTACATTCTTTCCAAAGATTTTAGGGACTCTGGCTATCGTGCTCTTGCCCATATGACATCTCCTTAATCTCTGCTGCTGCCACTAGCTTGGTGCTGAAGAGAACCAACTGCTCAGTCAGAGCTGGCAGGCTGAGCCTGCTACGCCCGGGACTCACACCTCCCAAGAACAGCTTCCAAAAAAGCAGAAGATAGATTTTTCATTACTTTAGCTTGCTTGTTCTCTTTCTGTGGGAAACCACACACTGAAATGAGCACTGAAACTGTTTTCTGAGAATGTTGAGAAGGGAACTGCTTCTGAGTAAACTGTCTTCTTAAAACACACAGAACATCAGATGGGATGAAAGGGACAGTGATTGCTAGGAGCACAACAACCCTCAAAATCCTTCCTCCAATAGCAGTACAGTCTTAGAAAAGCTTTTCTTCCACAAATATGCATCAGAAATATGCATGCACTGTGGGACCCAAAAACTTCAGTGGCACAGTGCTTCTACAAACCCAGAAAGATTAGTGTTTCTTTTCAGCTCTGTGGCAACCATAGAGATTTCCCTCAAACGTCAAAGCACAAATACAGACTTACCCTTTTACCACAAATGCAGACTTTGTTACCACAGGGAAAAAAAAGTTTTGTATCTCTAATCTAGAAAATGTTAAATTTGTTCGTGGCAGCTCAGTGTGCAAAATATTAAAAAGAAAAGGTAAAAAAACTGCCCCAGCAGAAGAATTTTGACAAGTTAGTATCACATAGGCAAATTAGTTTCTATAGGAATGTTTTGGTTGCAAATTCCTCGAGCCAAAATAGAGGACAGATTTGCAGCCTGAATCTGTAGAACTCTGCCACAACCTGACAAAAGGACTCTAAAGGAAAAACTAAGATTTTATAGCTTATTATCTGCTCTGGTCTCATATACATATAAAAGTTTATATAATGTGTCAGTTCAAACTGTTTAATGAGAAATTAGCAAACCCTGTTCACACAGTAAAACTGTTCTGAGGCTATAAAAACTGATATACACTGTAGATTTTGGTCCAAATATTTACAATTTTTTCCTGAATTCAACAGCAATTTTCAGGAAGATTTTTCAGCTAAAACTAGGTCTTCTTCCAGTAGTTTGACCACAAAAATGCAGTTCTTTGTAGCTACAAGAATTTTCTATAAATTTGCTATATCAAGTATCTTCTCAGTTTCATGCATTTATACTTTGACAGCAAGACTCATTTGCCTCTGAAACTGTCTAGGTATAAAAAAAGACTCATAATTAAATCATCATTCAGAGCTCAGTACTTGAAAATTGAGGGAGTATTGCAAGCACTACACAAAATTAAGAACATGGCATATTAGCAGCCCTATTTAAGCAACATTTAAAGTACAAAACCCACACAGCTTTTTCCCATGCTGGCTCAGCAGAGTTGAGAAGTGGAAGCTGAAATAAGATTTACAGTTTTTCTTGTTTATCTAGAGGCTCCTTGGAGCAGTTACCTTCTTCAGATAATACAGCCTGAGTCGAAATCCATTCCGCTGTGTTGGATACAACAGCTAAAGCTTGGCCCTGGATCTGCTTGGCATCACAGCAGCAACCAAGAAACCTCCTCTGCTTCCTCAGCTCGTGTCACAGGCTGCACACACGACAGGCATTTGGAAATTGCCACTTTGCAAGATGTGGGGTCTGTGCACAGACTTCCAGCTCAGCTACACCCACGTGGGAGCCCCACAAGGCTTCTGCTATGCCTTGTTAAAAACCCAGCATTTCCTCCCTCTCGTGGCAGCCTGGCTGTGCAGTCCACAATGCCTCTGTTCACTAGCAGATGAGGTGCTAAAATCACTGCTTGTATTGTACAGAAATAGGTGCCTCTCACCACAGTATAATTTAGGTTGGAAGGGGTTTTTGGTAGGATGTCATCTAGTCCAGCCACCTGGTCCCAGGTATGGTAACTCCAAAGTTAGATCAGGTTGCTCAGGACCTCACCCAGTGGAAGTTTTGATATCTTCAATGCAAAAGATCATACAACCTTTCCAGGCCCCTGTCCCAGTGCTTGCTTATTCACATTGACTACACTTAAGCCAGTAAATATCTACTTGTTACCATACCTCCTGTATTTTATTCAGGACTTATCTGAATAAAATTGTATTATATTTGTAGAGGTCAAAATAGTCACAAGCTGGTGACCTTTCAAAAAATAATTATGTCTCCGAACCCACTGCAGCTTTTCACTTCCTTTCACAGATGAAAGTTCAGAAACAAACTAATATATGCAAAACGCTGATGCTAGAGTTTCACAAGAAATGCTTATCATTTCACAAGGTTTGCTTATCATAATTTTTATTTGTCTTTGTATTTTGTACTGGAAACCAAAAGGGCATCATGGTTTTGTTTATGATTCCATTGTGGAGAAATGATCAAGCCTCATGATCAAATCTCCCACAGACCTGTTGTGCAAGTTGTGTCTTAAGCAGAACACACATTTGTCTTAAATATTCAGAGCTGTGTGCAAATAAGAGATTGAAAGTATAATATTTTTTTTTTTTTTTTTTTTTAACACAAGTGTTAAGAAAAATTCCAAGTTCTTTTGTCTTGGGATGTTTTTGTTAGACCAGAAAATTTATCCACCTAGGATCCATTATTTCTGAGGTGTTTTTCACAACATATTGTGATGCTTAAGAAGAGGTTTCTTTGAGGAATTTGGCTGTAATTTCAATGAGGCATAGATAAAAATTTGCCATGGTTCTATTGGAAAGAGAGCTCCCTTTCAGCAATGAGAGCAAATCACCATGGAGACTTTTTGCTAAGATGTTATTGAAGAGCAGCATGTACACTTACCTCTCTCCTTTTGTAATAGGCAGCATTTTGTGATACAGTCTGGAGTGACTGAGTAAAAGCATTCTTTGCACAGCAAGACACCAGGACTTTCCCAGAACTGCTGCAGGATTTTGTTATGCTGCAGAGCTGGCCAGTTGACTGCACATCTTGTTACACACAGAAACACCTCAAGAGATGAATGGACAAGTGATCTTACCCAAATAGTTTGATAAAGTCAAGTTGGTACACACACAAGAAAAACAGATTTATGAACTGGCCTTAAATCAGTTTATCACCATGAGAAGCTAAATAAATGTTCTCATGTTGTGAGATCTGGTTTTCAAATCAGGACGGTCCATGCTCAAAAACTCCACTGAAGTTGCAGTACCTCCTTTCCTTCCTTCATATAAACACCTGAGCAGGGAAGCAGCACCTCTCCAAGGTGAAATTGTGCTTCTGGCTTTCATAGCACAAGTATGTCTCACACTCTGCACTGGGATCTGATTGTCCTTTGTATATAGATGTATATGTAATATATATGTAGTAAGGCAGACACTTATTTACAAATATATCACATCAGGACCCAGATAAAGACATCTTGCTCTTCTGCATTAAGGCCAAACTGTGAGAGACCACTCACATCACTTTGTCTCCTCTCACTTCACAGAAGAGCTGTGCACAAAACCACAGGAGCACACAGGAAAAGATGCATTGTCTTGAATCTGTTGACATAAGCCAGAATACTTATTCCCTACAGAATACTAAACAAGCAGCAACAAGCATCCTGTTTTGAGGGTATTTTGTGGTTTTGACATATTGCTGTCCTAGTTCTATATATATGTGCTAACACTGTGTGCCAAACAGTCTTCTGGTTTTTTTAACTTTATTCCAACATAATTTCTGTTAGAATCAAAATCATGATTCGTTACTCGGTTGGTTGGTCATAAATGAATAACAAACTTTGTTAAACAATTTTACCTGCCTTATCAAAAATTATACTGCAGAAGAAAGTTAGGAAGCAGTGTGGATATAAAGCTTCTGCCTGTTTAAATGAAGATGTTCTATTTCTATTATAAATTCTAGGTAAGGCAAAAGGAATTTGTAGGATATTTGTAACCAGCTACCTGTTCAGTAAGGATGACACAGAAAAGTCACTCAATGGCCAGAGTGAGATACATAAGTTCAATTCTGATCCTTCACTGAAGAGACTCAAAGGTTATCGCTTACAAAAGATGAAAGATTTATTTATTCTAGCCCTTGGGAGTGTTGTACTTGCTGCAGCACTTCATCATGTCTCCTCCATGAGCAACACTACCCTGTACAGCTCAGCTTGGGGCCTGGTGGACACGTAAGTTCTAGGAGGATGAAGGTTTCAGCTCCTTCAGGAGATATCTAGGTGCAACTCAGGAAAAGGATTATGTGAAGTTGGAAAGGAATCAAATCTGGGCTCTCATTTTTGGGGGCAAATATGCAGAGCAGTCAAGAGGACCTCCTGCCTCTCTTGGGGTCATACTTCAAGAGAAATGGCCACTGCACCTTTTCTTTCCACTCGGGATCACAAGTGGAAAGGGTTGGAGTGAGCCAAGTGCAAAGATTTCTGACCTACCACTGCTTGTTTCCCAGTTGCATCTAGGTAGCTCATTAGTCAGCCTAAAGGGCTTTTCAGCCTCAATCAGCCTTTGAAAAGGCAGCAAGAGCTGCTGAACCTAAAGCCACAAACAGGCTTTTGATCTGGATGTTTGTTTTTCTGTAAATGAACCTGAATCTGAGATGTAACCCACGTTCTCCAGAGAGACAGAAAAGTGTGACAGTAAGATTCTTGCTTGCTGTTATGCTTCAGCGCCCTCCTTCCACTCCAAAGTCAAGAGGCTTTGAGAGCTAGTGCACAGGTATCAAAAAGCTGAACCATGGCTATCGAAACAGTAGGAGTGGCTTACAACATGCCTGATATTCAGTGCAATTAGGAGCTGAAGCACCCATTAGCAATCAGAAAATGGACTAATTCGTTTGTACCTACACAAGTTAAAAATGTTACCATTTAAATACTACTATATTGGTTGGGTTGTTTGTTTTGTTTTGTTTTGTTTTGTTTTGTTTTGTTTTGTTTTTGGGGGGGTTACCACTACCCTTATTCTTAGGGTTGACATTCCCCCAGTCTTCTTGCTCTGGGATGGCAAATTTATTCATAAAGGTCCAGTACTATTCTCTCCCTGTCTGTTTAGTCAGGGAGGAAAATCCAATGCTTTTAGTCCAAATCAATTCAGACAAAAGCAACAGCATCTGGCTTCCAGTTCATTCTTGCTCTTGATCATCAGCGGTGGTTGTCAGACTTCTGCTTTTTTTTTTTCCTCTTACGGAGATTATTCAGTGTCCTTCTGCTACATCCTCCCACTCATGTTTAAATATTTGTTGTCTTCATCTAAGAAGCAACAGAGTTTCTAAAGAACAGCAGAATTTTTACAGCTATTTCATGCACTTGGATTGGGTATTAATTGTTTCTGGTTTCCAGATGAAACAGATTTTTTTTTCCAGATGAAAATGTGAATGTTAAAATACCACACATGGTGTGAGTGTTCCCAGCAAATCAGACATTACAGGTTCACTTGCTATTGATGCTCCTGCACTTATTCAAGTGACTTGGCCTTCTCCTGATAGCTGGACTAATAAACAGGTCTTATGGCAAGTACTTTGTCTTGGCATGGTCTGTTCCCTTCTGACTGTATTTGGATGAGGAATTCTCAGGGACAGGAGATTTCTCACTGTCAAAGCCACATGATTTAAAGCAGTTGAGAAGTGGCACAATGAAAGAAACAGAAGAAGGAATCTACCTTGGTGAAACTTTTCACTGCCATGGTAAACATACTTTTAGGATAAGTTTTCAGCAAAACATGTAAATTAACACTGGAAATTACTTCCTTGTGAGTAAGGCCAGCCAGGAATACTTCCACACCAGCCAAGTCCCATATGAAATCGGATTTGCAGCACCTCAGCTCCCTAATGAAAACAAGCTGAGTTCCTGCACATAGTTTTCTGGATGTCTAATTCAGCAGGTGACTGCCACTTTCTATCCAGAATATTCACTTTTCTTCCCTCTGCCCCAGTTATAACACTTTCACAGAACTGGAATGTTCCTTCTATAAGAATATAGGTAATTGTTGAATTTAATTTTTTTTTTTTACAAATCTAAGCAATCCTATTTTCTGTCCATCCTCACTGCCAAAACTGTGCTATTCCCTGCCCATGGTCTGCTAAGCATGCCATGAGATCTTTGAGATCTGCAAAGCTTTTTGTTCTGCAGGTGACACATACAAGCAATTCTTAAATTCCTACATGCATTCTCTCAAATTCCCTGCAGTCGAAACCACACATGTTGCAGTTTTTATTACTTTTCCCAAACCCACTAAAAGACTAAAATGCATGTTATCATTTGTGGTGAAATTTACAGGTTCTTTTAGATCATTCTTTCTGGTATGACTGTCCACTAAAGAAAAGAGGAAAAAACAAACCCACAAAAACCCTAATCACCAAAAATACAAATACAGCCATTGAAATAATTTTTAATAGCCTTCTCTAAAATGTTACATGTAGTTATATGAAAAACATTACAAGAAGTAAACTTACGGTGGTCACATATTATCACAAAAGGAAAAAGGAAAACCTATTTAAGTTTCATGATTTAAGGGGAGGGGTGGGTGTGTGTCGTTGTGGGTGATAAACAAACGATATGAGACCTCGTTATAAAAAAACTGTATCTGATTCTGCTTTATTTAACCAATTGCCCTCCTTGTATACTTTTTAGAACAGGCCACTCTCATTAGTTAGAAGAGTACTAGAACTCTTCTCATTGACCTAAACAGATGGATAGAGACAAGTCCATCCCACAGAAAAGTATCCAAAACATCACTCTCGTTACAATAACACTTGGGATGTTTATGTCAAGTCTGTGAGAACAAAGTCTTCTCAAACTTAAACACTACAAAGAAACTGAGCTCAGAAACTCAGAAGCCTCAGGCCTAGAGAAGCGGACCAGAGGCGTGCCTGAGGACGGGAGGGAGCCGAGCGGGGGGCGGGCCGGCAGAGGGCGCTCGGGCTGCAGCAGCCGCGCGGCCCGCCCGGCATTGCCCCGAGCGGCGCCCGGGCCGCGCCGGCCAGCTGCGGAGGCCTCGGGGCCGGCGGGCCAGGCTCTGCGGATGGGCCGCCTGCGGGGCCGGGCCGGCTGCGGAGGCCTCGGGGCCGGCCGGCTGCGGAGGCCTCGGGGCCGGCCGGCTGCGGAGCTGGCCCTCGGGGCCGGCCGCGGCTGCGGAGGCCTCGGGGCCGGCCGGCTGCGGAGGCCTCGGGGCCGGCCGGCTGCGGAGGCCTCGGGGCCGGCCGGCTGCGGAGGCTCGGGCGGCCGGCTGCGGAGGCCTCGGCCGGCGCTGCGGAGGCCTCGGGGCCGGCCGGCTGCGGAGGCCTCGGGCCGGCCGGCTGCGGAGGCCTCGGGGCCGGCCGTGCGGAGTCGGGCCGGCCGGCTGCGGAGGCCTCGGGGCCGGCCGGCTGCGGGCGGCTGGCCTCGGGGCCGGCCGGCTGCGGAGGCCTCGGGGCCGGCCGCGCGGAGCAGCTCCTGGCCAGGGAGATCCTTTATTGCAGCTCAGAGAGCCTTCCCTCCCTGGCCTCACCCCTAACCCCCCGAAGCTGTGAGGGAAATAAGGGACTGAGCTCCAGATCAGTTTGAAGCACGGATAAAACCTGAGCAGGCAGCGCTGTCACCTCTCAACAGGAGCTTAGGAAAAAAATCGCAAGGCAGGGCAACTCTCAGTTCCTGAACTTCGTTTCTAAAATTAAGGGGCTTCCCCAGTCGAACCCTCCCATTCACAAGAGCCAGTGGTGCCCCACTCTGGCCAAGTGCCTGGAGCTGTACCCACTGGAAATACAGGTGGGTACTCTGCAGGCAGCTGTGCTGCATCCATAAATCACTGTGTGCAGCTACTGTTAACATTTGCCTAAACTTTGTTCCCTCTTCACGGCCTGCAGAATCCATTAAGAAATGTGAGGAAACAAACCATCAGAACTAACCTACTTACACATATGTCCTGTTCCTATAAGAGAGCACTAAAACCACAGTAACTGAGCCATTAATCTTTAATAAAACTTGTGTTAAAAAGCCCCATATCTCTATTCCCTGTCAGGGAATATTACAGCTGCTCACAGCTACTAAGACTGAATATTTTCTTTTCCAGTGCAGATGCTGTTGGCACTTTGGGCTGAACCCAAAATGTCTTCGAAGCTGGATCAACGAGGTCCATGAATATTCAGGCACTAAGGAATTTGGGCAGATATCCCAGAAGTGGCAAGACCCAGTGCTGAATCTAAAGCTCTCCCAGCTTTTTGTGTTGGAAACACAACTATTCAGATGGCTTTATGCTCTAATGGGAGCATTGAAGACTATGAAACAAATAAACAATTAAAATCATTCTCTGTTGATTGAAATAAGGTATTTTAGCTTTTTTCCTTCTTATGCAGCCAGTAGCAGTGCTGCCCCTCACAGAACCGCACACATTATTGTTCAGTAGATGCTGCTTATCCATCCCTTTGGATGAGAGCTGTTGCTTTGCTCTTCCCCCTCGTGAGCAGAAAAGCTTGGGGACAAAGCTGGCCAGGGTTTGTTTTCTGAAGGGCTCAGCTCACAGGCAGCATTTGTTCTCTCTGCCACAGCTCAGCGTGGAGCTGGGAAAGCAGGTATGACAGCCACAGACCCAGGGAGTGTGGGAGGGAAGCAGAAGAGGAGGGGCATGTGGAAGCCGAGCTGCTGCTGCTCTGCCGCTGCTCCAAGCTCCCAGGGCAGCCTCATCCTCTGCTCTTCTGGCACGGGCTTTTTCTCTGTCACACCAGCACCAACTGCCAAACCTGGATGTCACCTCTTGGATGACACAAATTCCTCAACGCCTTTTTTGCCGGTCCCTGGAATAATCTGCACCAGAGACAGAGAGAACTCAGAAGAATTATCTGAAGAAAATTACTCTTCAGAGGAAAGACACAGCATTGGAAAAGGCAAAAGTTCACCTCTGGCCACCCCTGACAAACAGAGACATACCTGTCAGCACTCAGGGACACAGTGACTGTTCCCTGCCTGGCCCCATGGAGGAGCAGGAAAACAACTTTGTGCTCTCCTTTGGAGCCAACACCAGCAAGTGCAGCCTTGAGACCAACCCAGCAGAGGCCCCAACATGCTGGGCAGGAGCAACCAGGGGCGGCCCAGAGGTGGTGATTGTACCGGTGCTTTTTGGGTTGATTTTTCTCCTGGGAATGGTGGGAAACACGTTAGTGCTGGTTGTTTTGGGGCGTCTCCGGCCCGGGGGACGCCCATCGCGCAGCGCCACCAACATCTTCATCCTGAACTTAAGCATTGCAGACTTCTCCTTTCTGCTCTTCTGCGTTCCCTTCCAGGCCACCATCTACTCCCTGCCAGAGTGGATCTTCGGTGCCTTCTTTTGCAAGTGGGTTCACTACTTGGCCATGGCAACAATGCTGGTCAGCATCTTCACCCTGGTGGCCATGTCTGTGGACAGATACATCGCTGTGGTGCATGCCAAACGCTCACCCTGCATCCGCAGCAAGCGCAATGCTGCCCTGGGCGTGGCTCTCATCTGGCTGCTGTCTCTCCTCATTGCCATCCCCGTGGCCCAGCACCAGGCCCTCATGAGTGGCCATCAGCAGGCACCCAACAGCTCTTTCTGCTGGGAGCACTGGGCAAACGGTTCCACAGCCAAGCAGATGTACAAGATTACCATCCTGCTGGTGGGATACCTCCTGCCCCTGCTGCTCATCACCTGCTGCTATGCCAAGGTGGGTGCCAGGGATGGGAGTAATATTTGAATGGAGGGAAAGATCCCAGACTCTTGGTGGCTTGTGTGTGTACACAGCTACACAGCCAAATAACTGATCCAACCCTTCCTATGTCCTCTCCTGGTAC
The DNA here is from genome assembly GCA_032173965.1 of Sitta carolinensis. Classification (NCBI taxonomy): domain Eukaryota; kingdom Metazoa; phylum Chordata; class Aves; order Passeriformes; family Sittidae; genus Sitta; species Sitta carolinensis. The sequence goes on from CM063292.1 coordinate 19,315,459, forward strand.
AGAATACCTTTTTGAGGCAGGGGGAGGGAAGGAAAACAGAGAATGAAATTACACCAGCTCACAAAGAGGATTACAACTGCCAAGATGACACCCAGCCTGACACCCAAACCCCCTAAAGACTCATGCTGTTTTCAATATTTTTCATTTTGTTCTAAATAACAAATGTTTGCTACTGGCAAGAGGAAAAACCTATGGAGGGATAAACATTTCCAGGTTATTGGTGTGCTGAAATCAGGTTTCAAAAGCTAGATCTAGATGTTGTTAATTGAGAATTGCTTACAGTGCTCCAACACTCCTTGTGACCCTCCCTCTGGACGGTGACCCACTCCTACCACGGCATTGGTTTGTGCTGCCTTCAGGAGTGGCAGGACAGCCCCACCAGGGTACAGGACTGGCAGCCTGCTCTCTGCCCATGGGTTTCATCAGCCTAGGGAATAAACGAAGACAATCTGAGGCTAATATGAAGTTCAAAGTCCATGTGAAAACTCCTGTGGATTTCAGCATAGTGCCAGCTGAACTCTTAATGTATGCTGAACTCTACTGGAAGCTTAGCAGGTTTAATGTTCTTTCCAAACCTTATTTCTTGAAAGAGAAAGTGGAGAGCTTAGAATTAAAAGCCTGAAATCATCAAATTCATCTTTGAAGTCATGTTAAAACAATTACTTTAAATTTTTGGTGCTTGTATGAGGAGTTCAAGTATTAATCACAAATTTCAATTTCCCATTCAATATATTGCTCCTTTTTTCCCCCCAAGGTTTTATACCATCTCCATACGAAAGTAAAGAACATTTCCAAGAAGTCAGAGAGATCAAAGAAGAAGGTAAATATCTTTGGTTTGATCTGTACATTGTACAATAGATATGCCAGGTTTATAAAGTAATCAGCCCAGTCTGTGCTGATTCCAGTAAATTAGAGCTGTTACAGTTTCTGCCAGTCTTTTTTGCCTATGAATCCTAACCAGATTTAACTGTAGATTATATGTAGTTTCTACTGGTTTATTACATTCACTCAGTTTTGTTTGCAATATATTTATGAGGACCAATTCATAATTGGTCTTGCACTTACACTGTCTGTAAGTCTGTAAGGATAGAACTCAATTGGTATTTGCAATATTTTAACATGGTAACTGTCAAAGTTAAATACACCACAAACAATATTTACTACTCTGGTGTTACTTTCCCCTCAGAGTGTTTTTGAATATGTTTTCTGTATTCATCTAACTCCATGTAGGTTCTGATAAACATTCTTTTAACCACCTTTTCTAAGGCAGCAATTATGCAGCAATGAGCTGCTGTGCATTGCCTGCTGCAGGAACACCACCAAACCTAGATGGAACAGACTACCTTGAAGAACACTGTGTCTTTTTTGCCTACTGACTTTTTGATGAATGCTGCTGCTGCTGCAGATAAACTGTGCATTAAAATGTCAAAACCAAGAGTACAAGTTCTGGATCAATAGTGCAGACTACAAACAGAAAGCAGAGTCAGAGTTTTGTGCATTTAACAGCTATTATGAGAAATGGCAACCAAGATGTGTTGACAATTTTGATAATGTAAAATGCAGTAAATAAAGTGCTAAGAAGCACTGTCATTCACACTGAATCATTTCACAATTTCAAAAGTTTGAGAAGTTGCTTTAGGTCTCAAAATCACCAACAAATCACTAAACTGGTTGATTTAAATTTCCCTCCAGTATTTCCTCGCTTATGTATGAATGGCACACTGCCTATTTTATTGCTAATTTTTAAGAGAATGCTACCAAGAGTTGAAAATCACTACTTTTACCTTCCTGTAAAAAAGTTAAGAATTTCATTTATGACATTTTTCAAATGTATCCACTTGTGTTGTTTTCAGATTTGCTCTGTAGAGTTGGATGAAAAAATAACTCTACAGTTTCCTCAACATTGAGTTTTGTTATTAGATATTGCCAAGACAATCAACTTTTAAAAACACCTTTGATTTGACCTGTTCAAACAAGTTAGTGGTGCAGCATTTCTTCCTCCCTCCCCTTAAGTATTTCCCTGGCCATAATTATGAAACTCCCAATAGTGATTCTTGTTCCGTGTAGCATAGTTAGGCCTAGTTAAATAGGTGATCATTTCAGACAGAAGAAAAATAAAATACATTCTTCTACACACGCACATCATCCTTCACAATGTCTTCTTCCAGCACTGTCTGTGTAGAAATTGTCCATCTAGCCTTCCTGCATGTCAAACATCTTCTTCAGTGTACTTCAAGGGTTTTTTGTTGCAAACACTACTCAACATTTCTTAGGAAGATTTCCTTGGGTTGGTTGCAGACACACTCAACTCCTCTGTGTCCTTTCAAAGCATACTTGAAACACAAGAGTGAGAGTCAGTCTTCTAAAGCACATCTTCTTAAGGACACTTCCCATTGAACCCATGGGAAACTCTTAGATGGCTGTCAGTTCTGTTAATCTAACCCCCTTCCTATGTACTTAGTTGGTCCATTTGTGAAAGTAGTTGTGTTTGGGTTTAATTCATAAACTTCATCAGGGATTAAGTGAACAGCTTTTGTTTATTAAACTGAAAGATATTTGACAAATGAATCTTGATCCACGTTTGGAAGGTTAATTTAGTATATACAGAACATTGAGTTTCTTCTGAAACATGTGTGACTTCAGTGGCTAAACCCCGATTGCCTTGAGCTATGAGAGAAAGTGTAGCACAACAGCCAAGTTTTCCCACAGGAGGTGATAAAATTGTCTGAGTCACCTGTTAATTCACAGTGTGCATCTTCACCAAACTGATATGGAAAACAAGGTGTCATATTCATAAAAAAGAGGATAGTCTCAAACTATGACTATGCAGTTCCTGCTGCATTCCTATAATTTCAAGAAAACAGGAAATTTGAGCTACTATCCTTCTACCTCCAGGAGAATGTGGTTTGGGTTTGCTCTTTTTGGGTTTTCCCCTTTGGGTTTGATTTGGGTTTTTTCCGTTTGGTTTGTGGGCTTGGTGTTTTTTTGGTTTTAAACAGTTAAATAGCAAATTTTGCAAACAGAAAACAAAACAAAACAAAAAAAACTTTGTTCAAATCTCCCAGTGCTTATCTGGGCTCTGTACATGAGTAAAGATCTCAAAAGAATAAAATTGCAGACTCAGAGTCCTTGTTGAACAAGATTTTCCAGTTAAACTGTTGCCAACCACTGCAGTTTGTCCTGTCACTCAGCATTTCAGAAGCTATAAGAACTCTCCTCAAGACTGAACACTTCAAGATAAAACATAAGAAAGAAAGAAAGTTAGTTATGAAAGAAAGCAAATGCCATAAAGCTCAGGGAATGGTCTTGCCGTAAGCAGCATTCCACATGCTGACTGGAGACACATTGCTATTATTCTAAAAAAAATAGTATTACCAGGTAAGATTTTTTTAAATGTCAAAATTTATTTCTGAATCTTTAGCTTCCATCGACCTTGCTGGAGTCTTGGTGCAATACCAGTCCCTCCACCCCCAGATCCTATAACCCTGATAACAGGCAGAAGAGACATCATTCTTACTCACATGGTTTGAGCCACAGAACACAGAAAGGTAGTAAGAAGCATTACTGGGACAAATCCAAGTTAAAGTCACCTGGAAGGTCATAGAGGAGTTGGTATTTTCTCTGCTATTAGTACATCCTGGAAATCTGGAAACAGCATGTGAACCTCAATAAGACAAACATTTACAGAACAAGTGGGACACTGCTGGAACCAGACCTAAGGTGATTTCTAAAGAGATGATGATGGCACAGCCAAATAACAGTCCCAGTGTTGTCCAAGTACATGCATGACTTTCTTAGGTGCATTGCTGTAGCTAAGAAAGCAAAATAATCCTGGATTTAACTGACTCTGAGTATATTGAGCATAGTACTGGAGCCCAGGTACTTGGTACTGTAGCTCAACCTCCCCCTTTAAAGATCATACTGTATCAGTAATTTGTATCTATGCCTTTAAAATGAAAGAAAAAAAAAAAAAAGAAAAAAAAAACAAGAAAAAACAAACAAACAAACAAAAAACCCCAAACCTTTTTCTTAAAAAATAAATCAAATCCATGGATAGAAGAAAAAAAAGTGTAATGCACTACAATATTAGGAATTCATTTTTCCAAGAAGTCTCTTGCTTGATTGTCTACCCCTTTCTGCCTTTTTGTGACACAGCATGGTTCCCAGTGCCTGCTCCCTCCAGCTGTGCTCCCTTCCCTCCCTGGCTCCCAGCAGAGCAGCACCTGCTGCCCAGGGCCCCTCAGAGCTGCAGGAGCAGACAAGTGTGTGGTAACTCTGTCTGTTATCACAGCATGGAAACAAAACCCAGTTGAAAGTTAAACCAACAGTAGGTCTTTGGCTATCCACACAGTTAAGAGGGACTCTGACACACCTAGAGAGTGGCACTGCCACCCCATTTCTTCTCAAGGGGATTTTGTCAAAAATTCTCACTTGTATATGAAGCATCTTCTCTAAATTAAAGTCTCCAATATGAGACTTCATTTCACCAGGATCTGAAGATCTGAAGATCTGAAGCTGTTGTCTCCCAGACCACAGTGCCACAAGATATAGCTGGGCTTTCAGCATGTATTTTATTCCCTGCACAATGTTTGCAAAGTCACTTTTCCCTTCTCTTCCATTACTGGTGATCTTTCTGCTGTCTGTCATTGTCCCATTTGCCACAACACTGTAATCAAAGTCTGTTATTTGAAGATATGTAGGAGCTAAAAGGACAGCCTGAGAGTGTGTTTTTGGGACAAACTACTCATGGGCAACGTTTAGACCCACTATTGTAAAGTCAGTTACAGCCAGTTTTTGTTTGAATGTGTCCAGTTTATGAATAATCCAGAGAGCTCTGACAGCTGTCACCCTCTCCAGGTCAGTGTTCAAATGCCTGCTGAAAAGAACAAGTTTGTCTTTAGCAGAATCCTACAAATGACATACAGGCACATATAAAAAAAAACCCAAAAAACAAACAAACAAAAAAAACCAACACAAAAAAACCAAAAAAAAAAAAAAAAAAAAAAAAAAAAAAAAAAAAAAAAGTTTTGTGCTTGAGTTGTGGTCTGTAAGCTTTTAAGTTACAGGACAATTATGTTCAAACTACAGCAACCTTTTAAATTTCTGCATCCATGAAACTTTGCAAAAATTTCCCTTGCATAAAATTTGCTGCATCCTGACTTGACATTCCATTAGCAAAAGGATTTGACCCTTAATTCAGTTTCCCACTTTGAAATTTTTATATAACTTTGCCATCTACATGTCAAATGTTGGACACGCTCATTTTAAGTGCTTTTCCATTTATATATATCATCTGTGCATTAGAGCAAGGATGTTTAGAACATTTTTGTGTGCCTAGGCTGAAATTCTGCATGATGAGCTAAGACTGAGCCTGCAGAAGAGATATATGACTGGCTGTTTCTCCATTTAGTGCCATACTAGCTGTACAAGTTTCCCAGCCTTGAAAATCAGATGGTGTGATGCTGCAGGATTCTCCTTTGAAGTTTTGGATAATCATTTTTTGAGGCCAGCCAGCAAGACCACATGCTAAGAAATTCTGTGCACCCCTCTATGACAATTAAGAATATTTCAGGTCTGTTACCTCTTTTCTGAACTGTGCAGAGCACAGCAAGTCTGTAATTCGGCTCCAAAGAAAGTTAACGATACCCTGTCTGACAGTGTTGCAAAATGTCTCATAAGAGCCCAGCCCCAGGAACTCTGATCATACATCTGCCTTAAGTAAGATGTTTAATGATGGAAATTAATGCAAACTGAGGTCTAGCATGGCCCTGTGGTGTTTTACTGGCCTCTGGAGCACACCAGGGTTCCTCAGTATTTACTCAGTTCTGTCTTGTGCATCTTTAAAGAACAAATAACAAGCCTTGCAAACTGAACAATCTCAAATGCTTTTCCAAGTTTAAGAATGTGTCTGGGGATGTAAATTGCACAGCTATTTTGCAAGCTCCCTTGAAAGGACAGTAGGAGTTGTTGGACCTTGAAGCCAAAAGCTTCAATTAACAGACCAAATGAGCCACTTAAAGATGACAGATTAGTACAGTGCTTTTCTATCCGTTAGCTACAATAGAAAGCCGTGCTTACCTGGCGGGTAAGCAAATCAGCTGTTCATTGTTTCAGAGCTAAGTAAACACACAGACACACGAATTTATCTGGGACACTCCCTGGAGTGCTGCACTTAGAATGTATGTGAATGTATGTAATGACACTATCATACAAGAGCCTGAGGTATAAGATACAGAACTCCTTCAAGGCAGATGGGGTACTCCTGAACATCTTGGCCAAGAGAGACAGATAAAAGTTGCACTGTAACTGCCTTCCTGTATGCTAAACTATTTGGCTATTATCCAGGCAAATTGAAAGTTTTCATCTAGACAATGAACATGAAGTTCAAGGCCTTGGCATTTGAACAACAGTAAATGAAGCAAGGAAACATGGAAGATCCTGGGATCCATTGAGCTGAAGAATAGAATTCAGAAGTGAGATCCTGCACATTGTTTGGTTAAGAGGAGCCCAGAGCAGCAGGAATTAAGAGTATCATTACCAATTAGGAGATAATAGAAATATCACAATGCTCATACGCATTTATGAATAGAAAGTGAATAAAATTCAAGGGCACCAACAGAGGAGATTAGTGGCATAATTCCAGAATGAGTGATGTGCAGATGAGCAGTTGGAACAGCAGTGCAAGCAAGCTGCTGGGAAATGAAGAGTCCCTCTTAGCATAAAGCAAATAATCAAAATGAACTGATAACATCTGAAAATATATTTACTTCAGTCCCTCCTCTTCATCATATCCAGCTGCTCCAAGAAAGAAGAGAGAAAAATGAAAAAGAATACTTTCAGTGTGGTTTTCAGATCACTGAAGAGTAGAATTAGACTCAAGTGTAATAAAAAAGAAGACCAAAGGGCAATGAGAAGTGCTTCAATAGTAATTAAAATAAGACATATTTGCTAATAATTAATTGTAATATTGCTGATAACAGGAGAAAAGACTTATCAGTAGATCGCATAATCAAATATCAGACATCCTCCTACAAAGCAGTAATAAAGGAAGAGTCAGTTTTAGTTTGATGATAAGACAGTGTGGAAGAATAGGCATAGGCTTCTTTAGGCTTCTTCATTTAAAATTATGGAAGAAAAAAGAGGAAAAATAATCTCACCATATTCAGGAAACAGCAGTGGTCTCACTAATGAAGCGCAGTTTGTCTGCAAGCCATTACTGTTTAATAAAAATCTAATTGAATGTTCTTTCCCATTTCTGTGTGGCTGAGGTACACAGTAGAAATGGATGATCTGATAAGCTCTGAAAAATGATGTGCAGCTAGGCTGTCTCCAACTGGGACTAAATTAAGAAAGTGACAAGCCCTCTAGACTGTTCTGTCCACTCTATACTTTAATCTCAGGAATGATTATTAAATCTAACATTCAGATAGTTCTTGCTAAAATATGTAAATCCATGGAATACTTGAAGCATTTGACTCATTACAGGGCAATCTTAATTTTGCCCTTGACAAGATGCCTGTCAAGTGGAAGCAACTTCATTAGAAGCCTATCAAGGACAACAGCTTTTAAATGTTTACAACACGATTAAATGTTAAAGACTTCATCATCCTCCTGAATGAGGTTATCTCCCCAAAAATGTTTTTTAAAGACATTTTCCAATGCTTTTTGAAGAATGGGGGAAGGCTAAAAGCAAGAAACAGCTTGTCCAGGGCCAGGGGAAAAATAATCAAAGAGCAAAACAGACAAAAAAAGGATGGAAAGCATAAATGAAAGGCAGATGACCTACAAAGATAGCAAAAGAATAAGCAAGTAAATTCAACACAATCTGCACATGACAGAAATAAGGTAGAGGAGAAATAACAGAAGTTTATCAAATTATCTGATAAACAAAAATATCTCCTTGTCTTTGCCACCATGCTATTGACCCACTGTACAGCTTAAACACACTGACTTTGCCTGTACAACAAATGCATTGTAAGATATTTCCTGGAGCTGCTTGAAAGACTTCTAGGAATAGTAAGACTTAAGTGACCAGTACATTAATTGAACATGTCTATTATGGCCCCACCAAAATTTCAAAGTCAAACCAGAAGGTTTGCATGAAGTGGGGACAGCTTGATCAGCAGAAATGCAGAAACTGAGCAAACTGTCACAGCTCATGGAAGCAGCTCAAACAGTACACAAACTATCTGGATCAGTCTTCCACAGCTGGTCACAGTCCCCACTAATAATAGTTAATGCTAGAGCAAAGTTACCACATTGAAAGCCAAACAGTGTTTTGATTCAGTTTCCTCTGTCTTAACTACATGTTTCCCAACTTGAAAAAACAGACACAAGTTCCATTTTCAAAACCTGTTTCTCGAGTCATGAATTATGTACAATAGTGCTCTGGTATTGTCTGTGTTTTCCATTTGCAAAGTCCCAAAAAAGCTGGACCCCAGAAAGAGCTCTGTACTATTACATAGCAACTGCAAACCCCTTGTGTAATACTCAGCCCTATGTTAAATGCATGGTCTCTTATTTCACAATAAAAGGGGGGAAAAGCTAGGTATATAAGCCTTATTCAAAAGAATATTTCAATGCTTGTAGCCCCCTAATTTAAGCAGATGGATGCTATGAAAGGTTGCCTGGGTAACAAGCCTAAGCTACTTAACATTGCTGGAGGGTAAAGAAGTAGCACCATTATTGCTGGTGAAAGCTAATGATGGGACCTGTTTATTAATCATTTCTTTGGTACCCATCATACCACAGTGGGTGAGCCAGGCCCCACAAGACCCTAGGTCTGTGTCTTTCAGTCTCATCAACTTCTAATCATTTCAATCCTTTTTTAAGGACATATCTGGCTGCCAGCATGGTCAGTTTGAGGACGCTTGGCAGAGATGTTCACTCCTAGGGGAGCATCTTTGTTAGCTCAGCTGTCAGACAGCAGTCTGGTAGGTGAAACCAGGCTGAATCACCTGGAGCATGCCAGGTACACAATGAACTTAGAGGTAATTGCCTTTCAAAGTTTACTGAACTTTATTTGAGAGACCTATTTGACAGAAATCAAGGTTTTTTACTTGTATTGTCATCTTGATCTAACACAGTAATATCTTCCTTAGCTTAATGGGTGTAACTAAATGTAGCCATGGTAACCACTGACTAAATGATTTTTTTTTTTTTACTAGAAAATGATCCCTTTTCTAGGAAAGTAATTTTACACTATTCACTTGAAGTCATGCAAGGGAATTATTGACAGAAACATTGACCTAGACTAGTAAGTTTGTAAATCTTGAGCTGAAATGAAACCTAAATGTTAATTTTTCTCCACTGCTTTTCTGCTACTTGTACAACAATTCTCCTTAGGAGAAGGATTCATCTGCATATTTGCAAGTAGTTACTTTCATTAAAATTACAAACTAGAAATGAGAAACACTAAATACCAAACTTATAAAGCAGACATTGTGCAGAGAACCAAGTGGGGCAAGAGGAGGGAAGTCACCGGCTGTGCATCTGGTACAGAACCCCAAAACTGAGGGATTAAATATAGAAAAATCGCTCACCTTGCATTACCATTTGTGTTATTGAAAATTCATTAAGTTAGGTGGAATTAACCCTACAAAGACATCAGGAAAGGATCTTAGTGCCCCCAAGTCAGCAATCTCTGAGCCTTCCTAGGCATCCACTGAGTGTTCTAGAAGTAGAAAGTAAGAGAAAAGCAACGCTACTAGCTTTTCTAAACTTGCAAAGTGTGGTCCTGCTCCCACAGGCCTCAGGCTCTTACGGAAAGAAAGTTGAAGCGAATTACAGCTTAATTTTATTTACTCTCACTGTTAACCTTCATTTTGTATGGAGATTTCAAAGAACTCTATCTTTAGGAAAATTTTACTTCAAATTTTACTTCAAGCTTTGCAACTTATGAATGACAGGCTATGCCAGAGGCTGGCCAGTTAACTGGGGAGCGAGCACTGCAGGGGCACACCTCTAACCCAGGCAGCACAGGCTGGAATCCCACAGGCACAGGGAGCCTCCCTCACATCATCACCCAGCTGAGAATATGTCTAACCAATGAGCACTGTGTATTTTAAAAAAAAAATCCTCTCTGTATTGGTTTTCTGTGTTTCTCCTCTAATAGGGAAGATACTGGAAAAACCTTCCTCCTCAGGACAGCTGTTTTTACTCCTCTCAGAGGCATGCTTAATGGCAAGTTGTTTTCCCCTGCAGTTATATTCAATAGCCTTAATGCTCCTCACCCTCCAAATGTTACGGAATATTATTTCCACTTTTCCTTGTAACAGCACTGTTGCAGCCTTTGAACTGTTTGAAGTTTTACAGGTACTACCTCAATTGTCCATAGTTATTTGACTGAGCCAAAACCAGTCAATACAAGTCTACCAGGGTTTTTAGCTTCCTTTTTCACATTGTCGTAATTTGCCCACCTGGCAGTGGTCAGTGTTGCCTGTGTTATGCTGCTTTCACTACTGACAAAGGAAACTCGCTCATTCCACAGACTCGCTTGACCACTGTGACCATTTAAAACATGATCTCCTCTTTTCCAGACGGTGCAGACAGTGCTTCTTGTGGTTGCTGTGTTCCTGCTCTCCTGGCTGCCACACCACATCATCACCATGTGGGCAGAGTTTGGGCACTTTCCCCTGAATAACATCTCCTTCACCTTCCGCATCATCTCTCACTGCTTGGCCTACGGGAACTCTTGCATCAACCCCATCCTCTACGCTTTCCTCTCGGAGAATTTCCGCAAGGCCTGCCGGCAAGTCTTCACCTGCAGGCTCTTCCTGCAGCCGGCTTCTGCGGAGAGACTGGCCAGAGTGCGCATGGAGAACTTCTCCACCACACGCTCCACCACGAACATGTAAGCTGGGCCCACAAACGTGTTAGGAGGAAGAGCAGGGAAGAGGGTTCTGCCTGGGGAGAACATGCATACAGGTGCGTTCCAGGGAGTGGTGGAGTCTGCAGAAGTGTGGGCTTTGCCAGGTTACTGGAGTGGTAGGAAACATATTTCCTTCTCATTGTGATGATATTTGACAGAGCCTCTCCTGGTGTACTCTGCTAGACACTGGCCTGTGTGCAACAGAATTATCTGAATGCCCATAAGAGCGAGCCCAAAGGGAGGTGTAGTTATGACCATAGGATCTAAAGTAAGATTTACACAGAAGGTAGAACAGACAAGACAGCAGTTAATTATGTCTGTAGATAATCATTGAAATGGGAACAATGAGTGATGTGATATTCAGAGTAGTTTGGGAGAAGTCACACTAAAGTCTTTGGATGTCTTTGTCTCTTCAACAAATTTAACCATGTGTGATCTGCATACACATTGAGCTCACTACCGGTGGTAGGGTCTCTAAATGTCCTTGAAAGCTTTGCTGTAGAATTTACCTATTGGGCAATTACATGTTTCACACGATGTGTCATTGGTGTGGCTGTCTGCATTTGGTGGCTATCACATTATACATCCCAGGGTCCAAGTGTCTGTGTACTCCTGTGTGTAATTACTGCTCCTGTGTTAATCACTGGCTTCAGCAACTGTCTCTTGGTGACCAATGATAGGAAAGTGTATTTCTCAATATATGCTTTAAAAACTGTGATTTTGTTTGAAAGTACTGTTTACAAAAGGTTTTGTTGGTAAATACAGTGTTCTCTTAAGTCTAGATACCCAAGGCTTTTTATTAGCCACTCTAGTATATAAATGCCTGAAATTTGTTGTGAGGGTTTTTTTTTTTTTGAGGGTTTTTTGTTTTTTTTTTTGAATTGTTGTGATCAACAGTGCTCTAGCAACAAACAGATATGGGCATTTGTACAAAGTTCAAAGTTACTACTTGTAACTATATAAAGTGCATATTACTTCAAAAGCAGAAAGTAAATGACTGAAAGAATGCAATTATTTCAGTGTTGTCTAATTTAGTATTTCTGTGTGCTGCAATCTAGACTGACCTGTTCATAGACTGTAAAAACGTGAGTTACAGAAGTTAAACTACAAATTACTTGCTGTCCATGCAATGGATGGGTTTATATCTTCAAATGGATTACTCTTTCACCATATTTCTAAAACTTGGGAGCTATTATATTAAATAATTTTACTGCAGTTTGTAACTTCCTTAAAGAGCCCCTTAACTGTGCAATATGAAGAGAGCACATGTACAATGGGATAAAGTCATTGCCTGATCCTTGGGTGACTATCTGTGCAAGTTTTCTCTTTGTTTAGCTTTTACTCTCAGTATACTAAGAGTAGATCCGGTGAATTATTTCCTTAGGAACTAGACTTAGATCCAGTGCTGTGATCTTCTCATTTACCACAATGTAGAAACCTACTATTTCCACATTCCGTGTGATTGCTCAGCCTAACTTGATAGAGCATGGGAAAAACAGCCACTAAAAGAAAGGGTTGTGTTTGTTGCACCAAAATCACTGCAATAGAAATCAGAGCTAAAATGCTTATTTGTGTGATTATTTACCATGGATACAAACTAGCAGCTAGATCTGAAATAACCTTGGCGTCACTTCAACTCTCTTGGTTTGAAGCAAAACAGGACAAAGGCACAACATTCAAAAGAAATCCTACATTCACTCTGTTACATGAGAGTCACTAGAACCTGAGTCAACACACTTCTTTCATTTAACAGAAGACATTTTTCAGCATGTTGGGATTTTTACAGTCAGTTCAGAAATTGGACATGTCACTACAGTGTGTAGAAAAAAACATAGAGGAAACACTTTAGGGCTTTTTAATTTTTATAAAATATAACATGAAGGAGCAAGATCCCATTTCTCAGTGAAAGGCAACCATAAAATAACAAATTAAAGCCTTGAAAGAGCCTCAAGCATTATCGTACCTCCTCATTCCCACTGTACTTTACAGGTATCCAGAATAGAATTCTCTGAATGAACTGCTACATCACAAGAAAATCAAGTATCCTTTGTCCTTTAGTCCTTTGTGTCTGTATATGGCCAGTTTTTTGCTCCTGTAACAGTTGCAATTTTTAAGTTTTAATAACAAATGTTAGCTGATGGTGGTGGGCAGTAATGAAATGCAATAGAGATGTATATCATAGATACATACTTTCATTTGGATCTGAATTTAAATTATGTCTCAAAATAAGTAAACCAAATCAACTGATGAAGAAATTCTCCAATATTCTCCAAAAGCATTTACTCACTTACTAGTTTCCTTTGGGAAAGCCACATGTTGTGATGGCTGTGCAAATGAATACTGCAGCTTCCAGAACAGTGCACAAAGTTAACCTGATCACCTGGTTCTGAAAACTCTTATTCTTTCAATCTGCCTTACACACAGCAGCTCACTCACTCTGCCTTAACAACCTCAAGGTAAGACCCCACCAGGGAATGCCTGGCAACCTGACTCAATCTCCTTTAGGTGAGGGTTTATTAATAGAGTCCATTCCTGGGAGACCTGTCCTTTTCCGGGCTGCAGTCTCTATTTTCCGTACCAGGTCCACATCCCACCGATGGGTGACAAAACTAACCACAGCTCCAGGTGCCTTGCTCCCGACCCGGCCAACTCTCCCGGCACGGTGCAGGTAGTCCTGCAGGCTGTCTGGGAAGTCATAGTTGACCACTAGCTGCACACTGCTGGTGTCCAGCCCCCGCGAGGCAAGGTCAGTGCAGACAAGGACAGACACGTCACCCTTCTGGAAAGAGGAAAAGATACCAGCTCTAGCAGCGGCTGACATCTGCCCCTGCAGCCTCAGGTGCTTGATTTTGTGGTCGTCCAGGATATAGCCCAGCCAGTTGACAGTGCTGGCACTGTTGCAGAAGATGAGAACAGCCCCACCAGATGATGGGCGCCCCTTGAGCAGCTGCAGCAGTTCGGGCAGCTTGTCCCGGCCTTTGAGGCGGACAAACTTCTGCTGGACGTGAGGCGGCAGGCGGTGCAAGCTCTGGGTGCTGAGGGTGACAAACCGCCCCACGTCAGTGAACTTCGCCAGCGTCTCGCTGAGCCCCGCGGGGAAGGTGGCTCCGACCACCACCACCTGCGTCCTCTCCTCGTCGGGACCGGCTGGCCCGGCAGCACCGGCGGCCAGGGGCGCGTGTGCCAGGATCTCCTCCAGCAGCTCCGTGAAGGACTCGTCCATCAGCGAGTCCGCCTCGTCCAGCACCATCCAGCGCAGCCTCTCGAGGGCCAGGAAGCGCCGCCGCAGCGCCTCCCGCAGCGCGCCGGGGGTGCCCAGCAGCACGGCGGGGCCCGGCGGCGGCGCCCACAGCTGCCTGCGCAGCCCCGCCGCGGGCCCCGCCGCCCGTGAGGCCGCGCACCGCCAGCGCCGCGGGCGCGCACAGCGCCGCCGCCACCGCGCCCACCTGCGCCGCCAGCTCCCGCGACGGCAGCACCACCAGCCCGCGGGGCGCCGCCGGCCCCGCGGCCTCCGCCGGCGCCTCGGCGCGGCCGAGCAGGCGCTCCAGCAGCGGCAGCAGGTACGCCAGCGTCTTCCCGCTGCCCGTCTCGGCGGCGCACAGCGCGCTGCGGCCGCGGCGCAGCGCGGGGATGGCGAGGCGCTGCACGGCCGTGGGCCGGCGGATGGAGAGCCGCTCCAGGCCGGCCAGCAGCGCCGGCTGCAGCCCCAGCTCGGCGAAGGTCGGGCCCTGTCCCGCCTCAGCCGGCGGCGCCTGCAAGGCGGGAGCCGCCTCCTGCAAGGGCTCCAGCTGGAAGTAATCCCCGTACGCCTTCCGGTGCTTCCAGCCCGCCGACACCAGCGGCGGCTGCTCCCAGCGCCCCACCGTCTGCCAGCGGGGCTGGCTCAGCTCCGGCCGCCGGCTCCGCAGCAAGAGCTTCCCGGGACGCGGCGGCGGCGCCGCCTCCCCCGGCCCGCGCCGCCGGCGCTGCGCGCCCAGCTGCAGGCGCTGCCGCAGGGCCCAGGGGATGCGCACCACGGCCCCGGGGGGCTGCGGGCTCCCCGCCGCCGCTGTCCCGCTGCCCGCCGGCCGCCGCGGCAGCAGCAGCGGGCGGGCAAGCGCCGGCCCGACCCGGTCCAGCGCCATCGCGGCCCCCACGTGTGGCGGCGGCGCCGCCCGATGACGCCTGCAAGAGGCGCTGGCCCCGGCCCGCCCCGCCCCGCGGAGCCGCGGCAGAGCCACGCCGGGAGGGTGAGTGCGGCCGGCGGGAATGCTCCCTGCTTTCGCCGTTCCCCACTGCCGGCTGAGAGCCTTCCCCGCGCCGCCACCGCGGGAGCGGCCGCGGCCCTGCGGGGCTCTGGCCGGGACGGCGCGGGGCCCCCGCTCGCTCGGGAGCCCGAGGGGCGGGGAGCATCCCCCGGCCCCTCACGCCGGGTGAGCCCGGTCCCTGCCGCCCGGCGAGCCCTGGCACCCCTGGCGGGGCACCCACCGCCCCTTCCCGGCAAAGGACATGTCTGTGTTTGCCGGTAGGGAATGACACTCCATGGCAGCTCCCCTGGGCTCTCTTTTTCAGGGGTTACAGCAGCAGGAATGACGGTGAACACACCGCTGTGCTTCAGAGGAAGGAAGATCCTGGCTCCAATGGTGCGCGTGGGAACACTGCCAATGCGTCTGCTTGCTCTGGACTATGGTGCCGATATCGTGTACTGTGAGGTAAGGAGAAGGAGCACTAAGAAAAGTGTAAGTGGACTTTTCTCACTATATAAATTGTTCTTTTTACACATAATTTTCCACTAAAAATGAGGAAAGAAGAATCTCTCTTTATTAAAGCATTTCTCTGAGCAGTTCTCAAGCTGTGGCAAATACGTATTTTAAGGCTGTTCAAGTAACTTCAAGTAATTTAGACAAAAAACGATAACCGTTTCCTCAGGTTGTACTTTTATTTGTGTTTTTTGGTGAGGTAGTATTTTTCATTAGAGTCAGAACTTTGAAGACTGACCTCGTGTTTCATCTGGTTAGTTCTGCTGTGCATCCGTACGTTTGTATTCACAGCGCTGCTGTCCTTGTCTCTTAACCACTTTTTTTAAAGCTGGCTGTATTTGAGGTCTGGGTCCTCAGCACAAGAACTATGTGGACCTGTTGGGGTGGATCCAGAGGAGGCCCCAGTGATGATCAGAGTGCTGGAGCACCTCTCTACAAACACAGTCTGGGAGAGTTGGGATTGTTCTCTCTGGAGAAGAAGGGCTCTGAGGAGATCGTGTTGAGCCCTTCCAGTACTTAATGGAGGCTTTTCAAAAATGAGGGAGATTAACTTTTTACAAGGTCAGATAGTGATAGGACAAGGGAGAACAGTTTTAAGCTAAAGAGAGGAGAGTTTCAGATTAGGTAAGAAGTTCTTTAACCAGAGGGTGCTGAGGTACTGGGACAGGTTGCTCAGAGAAGTTGGTCTCTAGATAATTATTTAATAAAATGGGCAACTGTGTAGACTGGCTGGCTGAAACAAATCAACTAGCTGAGGGTTTTTTTATCCTTTCTACTCAGGAGCTGATTGACATAAAGATGCTTCAGTGTAAGAGGGTTATAAATGGTAAGTATGGCATTTCTTTTGATAATACCTGTAAGAAGTCTCTTTTCTAGTTAAGAGAAAGGGTAATTATTTCTTTGAAGCATTTTTCTGGTATTTATAGCGATGTATCAATACATATAATCTCACTGAATTGTGTTTAGGGGCTTACAGCAAGCTTTTGAAGTGCTACCTTAGATCTGTCTGCTGCTCTATAGTTTCAAACTTTCAGTTTGTTTTCCCTATAGAGACAATAGAGACACATTTGTTGTTTTTCACAATAAAGACAATTTCCAGTCATGAGTTTTTTATGTCTTATCTGTTCGTGACATGATAGTATACACACCTTTTAGGCTACTGCAAAAAGGAAGCAACACATACAAGATCTCCTCTTTGTCATTCATTTATTGACTTGAAGTCCATGGGCTTGACTTGATATAACATGATTGTCACTGCAGGTTCTTAAAAAGGTATCTTTGAGACCTGGCCCTGTTTGAGTGGCATAGGAACAGTTGTTTGCAGTGTTCCTGCTGGGAAACAGAAGTTCACTACAAATCTCTCTCCTGCCCCTTCCCAAAAATAGTACTGTTCATTCTGGCTGAGTCATCACTGGGCTTTGAGGCTTTGATACTTTTCAAAGAAGATCAAATGACTTTGATGGCATTTCATTTATATACAAATAACCTGGTCATATGACTTTTTTTAATTTTTACATTTGTATAGAATTTTTGTCTGTTTTATCTGTTTCTCATTTTGTACAGAAGTACTTGAAACAGTGGACTTCGTTGCACCTAATGAAAGAGTTGTTTTCAGAACTTGTGAAAGGGAGAGAGAACGTGTTGTCTTCCAAATGGTAAGAAACCAGATACTCTTTTAGCAACACAGTTAAAGGAGGTAGTGCTGGTGATATGTCGATGTCAGTCTAAAGCAGCTCTCCCTGATGCCGACTGTCAATTTCTTGGTGTTTCAGGGGCAGGTAAAGTTTCACACCAAATGTGTTGCAGAATTTCTGAGCTGTTGGTACAGATCAAGATTCTACATTGTAAGCTGTCCTTACAGCTGTTTTCAGAAGAGGTGATTAAGATAACCTCTGTGCTCTCCAGCAGCTTGTTTTTGTAACAGGTATCTTAGATATATTTCCAAACTTATGGATGCAGAAAATAAATTGTGCTGATGTCTGATCACACGTTGAAGTTTTGCACTGTCCTGTAAACAGTCTCACTAGAAAGACTGAGAGAGATGACATTGTTTAGTGTAGAAAGAGAGGATTAATGTGTGCATTAGCATTGCACAAATGGATTAAAGATTCTCTCTGCTGAAGAGAAAAAGACAATAATTTGCTCTTAGAGACCACTCTGTGTAGGACAAGAGATGATGGGCTGGGAGGAAGGGAGAAATATGAGTGGGCTACATTAGATAGTGGAAAGACCTTTTTCAGTTGTAACATAGCCTTGAAATAGGTTACTTGTAGTGTCTGTAGAATTGTTATTAGTGGAGCTTCTTAAGAACATTAAAATAGGTATCTGTTGCTGAGGGGCTAAGAACGTTTGATATTGCTGTAGGTGAAGAGGGGAGATAGACTTCTTTGGTTCCTTTTTTGTATCACCTTTTATCATCCAGTGGCTGACTCCAGTATGTGCTGTAGGTAAATGTTTTAAGTATCCAGTGTGCTTCTGAGTGGGTCTCTGTCTGTACTAAATGTTCAGAACGAATATAGTTGTACACATGGGCAAGTAAGCACCTTGTTTTTTTCTTATTTTGATGGTATCTAGTAATTATAAATCCTCTTCTTTTACCAACAGGGTTCAGCAGATGCTGAAAGAGCCCTGGCAGTAGCTAAGCTTGTGTGAGTCATGTTCTCTCACCCCCTTCTTACCATGGTCTGGGTTTTTTTTGTACAGAGGAATTATTGTAGAAGACAACTTTTTATGATTGAGAGCATCAAGGCAGCTCTTGATAGAACCAGGAAAAGTTCAGCTGCTTGAGTTCTGTGCTGGGATGGCTTTTTGCTAGTGCAGGTGTGTCCTTGATCTCTCCAGTATGAATTTCCCTGGGTATTGCACAGCTGCAAGTCCAGTATACCTGAAAATGTCCCTTTTACTGTTTGTGGCTTAAAGCTTCCAATAATGTATTGTGTAGAAATGAAAAGTGGCTTTCAAAAAGGTGGTTTTAAGCCTCCATTTAAAGTTTCAGTAGAACTTGCTGTAGTGATTGTGGTGAATTTAATGATGGATTTACTTTATGTAGAACTGAGTATATAGAAGGTATTTAAGATGAGTATTTGCAGCTTCTGCACAGCACTGGTTATTGAAACCTGTGGATAATCTGATCTTCAGACCATCATTAAGATTTATATATTTAACTTAAATAAGTGAAAAGCTAAAAATTCAGAAGTTCAAATAAGCTTTACCTTAAGTTTTCATTTAAACCTTAATGATGGTGGAACAAATTACTGGAAAGATACCTGTTTCTTGATTTTTATTCTAGTATGCTAAAAGATATTTTAGTTTCTCCTTCTCTTTCAGAGAGAGTGATGTGGCTGGTATTGATATCAACATGGGATGCCCAAAGGAATATTCTACCAAGGCAAGTGGATTTTGATTACTCTTAAATGAGGCTTTTCTGTCATGGAGATATGGAGTGTGGAATACATGGTCTGGTTTTCCAATGCAATCAGTAAAAGTTTGATGCAGAGAAAAATTAAATTTAATTTTTTGTAGCAAACAGAACACTAGAGGGTGTCATAGCCCTAATACAGTAAAATAACATAGGCTGTTAGAAAATTAAATTCTTAACGGCTAGATAAAATTTTTTGTTTAGGGATTTTTAATATTTTTCTGAAGTCATTAATTTGAGTGAGTGAAATAAGTTCTGCCTAGCCTTAATAAAAAATTGAAATAGCAATTTGTCATGCAAGCAAACAGATGGCAAAAAATGGTCACAACTTAGTAATGCTGAATTCAATTATTTGTCAGTTTTAAGTGGGAGGAAAATGGATCAGTTAAAACCTAGGGGGTTTTTGTTGAGGTTGGGTTTTTTTGGGTTTTTTGGTTGGTTTGTTGGTTTGGGTTTTTTGCTAATAAATCACATAGAGTTCTAAATTGGTCCTGTATCTGTGACTAGAACAGAGCATTCAAACTGGTTGTTAGGACTGTTAAGTCACTTGATGTAGAGACAAAAGATCAATAAGTTGGACCATGGCACTCCATTTTTATGTCAAGTGCTCCACAGAACCGTAATTAAGAACAAAACACTAAAATATCCATCTTGTACTAGAGTGAAAAATCAGAAGTTCAACTACTGGTGAATGGTTATTCTCCAACAATAGTTCTGTGTCAAAAAAATTTGTACAAAAAAGTTGTTGGTCTTTGCATCTATGTATGCAGATGAAACACGTGGGAAGACCAGCTAAAATATTAAATTGCTCGTAATTATGTTAAATTGTTCATTTTTTCTGTTCAGTAGAGGCACTTAATTTGTCTTGGTCTCTTTTTTTAAATGTAGTGTGTAGACAGAGAGTACTGATTTAAAGACTTCTCAACTGTAGAATGTAATGTTAAAACAATAAATCTGTTCAGTTGTCACTTAATGAGGGGAAAATGGATGATTATATTTGCTGAAAATGGTTTTCTGAAATCCTGCCCGCTCCCTAAAGTGATGACAGCAAGTCAATGCCCTGAATTATTGCTTAATTATTCTGATACAGGTCTAAGAAATGTTGCACCAAGGTGTTCACTGATGCTCCTTTATTTTAAATTTTGCCATTTTTCCCTTAATATAACATTGTGCTTTTGTTGTGGTCTGCTATTAGACAAAACAATTGAGTTGAAAAATGTGTTTGCCTCATGGGTGACAGCTTCTGTCTTTTTTCCCAGGGAGGTATGGGAGCAGCACTTCTGTCTGATCCTGACAAAATAGAGTCTGTAAGTATCACCTGGTGGGCTTGGAGCTGTCTTGGAAAGAATTATGCACTGTGCTCTACTGGCAGCAGGAGTGAGTTGCATAGGCAACAAATCTGTGATCACGCGAGTGGAATACTCAGTTTAGGATACTGGAGTTAAGGTTATAGATATATATTCCTTATTTAGTTCTCCTTGCCATTATCTGGACTATAAAATTGCTGCCTTCTTTTTTTTCAGTTTAAAAACTTTGTGTGGTGAGGTATTTGCGAGTTTTACTTTGCGAGTGTCTGTGTGTAATTCGAAATCATCAGAGTTCACTAGTCATGTCATATTAAAAGCTATGTTGAAGGTCCAGTAGCAGTTAATTGCTCTCTAAAAATCCAGTTGAAATCAGCAAAGAAGTGGAAGTAAAAATGTCTCAGACTGGAAGTAGGCTTGTGTATCTACTGGATAAAATTGTATATTCAGATTGCATATGTCAGTCTAGCATGTAAGGCTCTATACAGAGGAATAGTAAACAGCGTTACATTATTCTAACTTATTTTCAGGAGAGAAAGGAGGAGAGTTATTGTCATGCCACTGTTGTGATCAGGATTTTGTCTTCTCTTTTTTTCAGATATTGACCACCCTTGTTAAAGGAATTTGTAAACCAGTAACCTGCAAAATCCGCATTTTGCCCTCAGTAAGAGCATAAATCCTTGTGCTGAAGTTTCAGTTGTTATTCTTCTGATTTATTATCAGTTACAATATATGTTGTTCTAGTATGTTTCACTCTATGCCTGTTGCTGTGAAATAACACTTAGAATTACAATTTCCATTCAGGATGCTGTCCCAGCCTAAAGGGTTATCTGAGCTGCACGTGCACAGAGCCTGTGATTGTGGGCTTGTCAGATTCTATGATATGCAAGGGCACAGAAACTTTTATGCTCTAAATTTCTCAACTAAGTCATTTTTATGTCTTAGAGGAACAAAAGGGTGTAAAACAGCACCCCTTGAGCAGCCAGTAGATGCTGTTAATTCCTGGTTTTCACGTGGAGTGGACAATAGATGATTGTTTTCTGTTCTTTCAGACTAATTTTTCTTCCATACTGTTTTCCTGTTCTTGCAGTTAGAACAGCCAATGAAGTTACAGGATCATTCTTTTTCAGGATCCTTTTCCAGACTATTTTCACAGCTGATGTCGCTTCCTCACTGCTTTTTTTTTTTTTTTTTTTTTGCAGATGAATTCTCTACATATTTTTAAACCTCCAAGAGATGATGGCCCTTCTCTTTTAAAGACTGATTATTTTGCAATTGGGTGTTTAATTCCCTGCCTAGATACTATGATTGCATATGACCTAAATAGATATTTCAGTACATGGATGAACTGTACCTGAGCCAGCTTTCTTCAGAAATCATTTATTTGTGGGGATAAACAAATGAAGCTTGTGTGAAAAGAATCAGTAACCCAGTCTAAGATCATTTTGGTTCTGAAGTGTTAAATCAGAGAACTGTTACCTTTATTCTAGTGCCTTTTCCTTTTTGTTTCAAGCTGGTTTTGCATAATGTCATCCATCAGAACAGCAGGTGAGCTTCTGTCTCTGCATCCCTGCCAACTGGGACATGTTGCAGTTTTCAGACTGAACCTGATATGTTTGGGATGAGCTACTGATGTTCCTTCAGTTTTTGAAAGGAAAATTTGCCTTACCTTTTTTTCATTCTCCCTTTCTCCAAAGATGCATAAGACAGGCTAATGCAGCAGTGTGACAATTTTATTTCTGCTTTTTAAGAGCATTTTACCTCTTTGAAGATATACTGGACATGTATGAGCATCCTTAGAAATTTTCAGATGCTGATTGACATATTTAAGACACATCTGAGAAGAATATTTATAGTTGTGTGATTTCAGGTCAGGTTGGTTTCAGAAGGCATCCTCTTACTGAAAAGCATTTTAATTACAATTAGTAGTCATTAGAGAGGACTTGCTAATGAAATGTTCCAATCACTTTCAATTGACAGTCTGAAAACCTGTTGGAAAATTGTCAGAGTATTTATTATGTTACCTGGTTTGGGAAAGTTTGTAATCTATAGGTTCAAGGAAGCATTGAAAATGGATTCTTATGTTTTCCATAGCATGCAGTTCTTTACTAAGTATATATTAAATGGTTGTACATGTTGTGTTATTGATGAAAAACAGGAATCACATCCCTCTTGATAAAAGAAAACTTCCAGCATTTGTTCTTACAATGGTCACATGATAGTTTTTCCTTTTGCTTTGAATTAAAATCATGTCAGTCTCTCTTATCCCTCAGGTTGAGGATACTGTGAATCTGGTGAAGAGAATAGAGAAAACTGGCATTGCTGCCATTGCAGTCCATGGAAGGTAAATTGATTTTAGGCAAGAAAGACTTAGATTTTTTTTTTTAGTTTGTTGATGACTGTAGCACAGCATGATATGACTGATATGAGTATACTCTGTACTCTAAATGTAATATGTGGTTCTCATTTCAACTGTTAACTGAATTGTTGTTCTAGGAAATCAAGTCAGTAATTAGGAAATTGAACTGCTTCCTGCTATTTTTCCTAAATATTTTTTTCTTGAAGACCAAATAAAATTAAAATTAGCTTTCATACTTGTTATCTAAAAAATCAAATATATAAAATAAATAAGCTGAAACAAGTATATCCTGATAGTCCTTGTGTCGTGTGGTTTAGAGATTATAGAGACTATAAATTCCACAGGAAATTTTTGGTCTTGTCTTTTGTTTGTTTGTTGGAAAGGAAGAAGGAGGAGAGGCCTCAGCACCCTGTCCATTGTGATGTGATCAAGGCCATATCTGAAGCTGTCTCCATTCCAGTAATAGCAAAGTAAGTTGGACTAATTAGCTTATTATGGTCAAATGCCTGTACTTAAGATTTCCAAGGGCAGGAAAAAGAACCATTATTAATTATATTAGTGTTGCTAATTTTTAGTGGAGGATCTCATGACTTCATCAAAGAATATGCAGACATTGAGACCTTCCAGAAAGCAACAGCTGCCTCATCAGTCATGATTGCTCGTGCTGCCATGTGGAACCCCTCTATCTTCAGAAAAGAGGGGTTTTGCCCCTTGAAGGATGTCATGCAAGATTACATCAAATATGTATGTTTTTTTTAAGATCTTACTTGTAATTCACATTATTTAGAATTGTTTATCCAAATCTTCCTGCAGTATCTTAATTCCTCTTCATTTCAAAGGCTTGGTATTTTAACATAGTGCCTATGACATGAGTCCTGCAATCAACCCCTGCTTCCTCTGTTTGATTTTGTTCAGAAAAAAAAAAATCAGAAAACTGTATTTAGAAAACATGCTTTTTAGCCCTAGTTTCATGGGAACATTTATGAGGCTTACCAGGCTATCTAAAAACGTCAAGAAATTTTAAAGTATGTAGTTCAACTCTCTCAAAGTCACAGTTGTACAAATTGAACAGATAATTATGTTGAATTTACATTTCAGAAAAGCGAAGGGTACTAAATACTCATTTGCTCCTAGATTCACTTTCAGAAATTAATTCCTTTTCACAAATACTGTCAAGAAGTATTACAGTAGGGAAGCAAAAGGAATTACTTGCCAATCAAGTTGTGCTTTATTGTGGTACTGTAGTTCTATTAGCCAAGTCATCTAATATATAAATTTTATCCATTATTCAAAGACAAAATTTTAATGATGTAATAGGAAGTTGGTCAGAAATCTGTAACTTTGACTATGTCATCAATTAAAATTCTTTTTTTTTTTTTTTTGAGCTTGCTATTAAGCAGTTACTAAAATATCAATGCATTGCTAGTCAATGATATAAACAGGTCAACTCTTTCTTCAGAAGTATATGAATCAGTTGAACTTAAGTTCATGAAGTCATGCCACTATAATCAGATAATGGTCACGTTCATGGGTAGTGTTAAATATGTTACTGAAGAAACTGCACTGTGGTTTGCCTTTCAAAAATGATTGTGGCAGTCATCAGGAGACCATGTGCAGTACAGAAGATTAATTTGAATTCTTTGTCTCTTTCCATCAGGCAGTGAGATATGATAATCACTACACCAACACTAAATACTGCTTGTGTCAGATGTTAAGAGAACAGTTGGAAACTGCTCAGGGTAAGAAGCTGCACGCTGCACAGTCCACACAGGAGATCTGGTAAGCTTGGACTTCAGCAAAGAAGTTGTACTCTGTCAAACGTGCACGCCACTTCTCTGTCTAGCACTGCCTGGCATTTCACACTGTCAGGGGAAGTTGCAAAACCCCAAAAAATCCAGATTGGACATGTGAAATAACAGAATAAACTTTTCCAGGTTTCCTCCATGTTCAGAAGTTAAATCTTTAACCCTAACACTCTATATTCAGCACACTAATTTGAGTGACGCTTCACTGAGTGACAGGCATTTATCCAGTGTTTGCATGAAGTGATTAAGAAAAATTTCAGCTTATCTGAAATTTTGTGGAATTTGTCTTCTTCCACGGATATTTATTTGATTTATCTTTTCCTCTTGCATATGGGTTTTTTAATGTTACTGGAATATTTAAAACATGCTTGTATTAAAATGAACACTTGAAAAATCCAAACCATGTATCAGGGTTGTCTGGTACTTAAATGTAATTTTTTGTGCTGCTTTTCATATCTGGAATATCCTAATGAATAATAGCAATCTTTCTGAGTTTTAAAGAATCTTGTCATCCTGCACATCTGAAACAGACTGGATGAAATTTCTCAGTGGGATAGACAGAAATGAAAGAACAGAAATTTGCGAGAAACCATAAAATAGGCAGGTGAATAAAGAATTTGCACAGAATTAGGGTAATTCAGGTTTGGACACATCCCAAATTGAAGAAAATAAAGCTCTGAGCTTGCATGTATCATATCCATGTTGTGTGTTATAGTTATCCTTCTGATAGAAGGGAGGGGAAGAGTCTCCTTGGTTTTTATAAAATGAACAGCCTGAAACTGTTTGATATCTAATGTGTATGAAAATGGATGGAAATGCTGAAAGCTTGAAATACTTTGAAAAACAATTTATTGGTTTCTAGCAAACCCCAATCAGCATTCTGTTCGTGTTCAAAATGAATTGAAATGCCTGCAATCCCTTTGCCATTTTATTGCCATTTACCTGTTTTGCCTTTCTATAAATAATTCTGTCCATGATTATTACATTACAATACAATGAAGGGAATTTGTATTGCATGGAAAGGGAGCTCGACTTCATTATTCTTAAAGGAGCAGGAGAATCCATGAACACCATTTAAGCTTCACAAGTTACTTTTCACTATGGCAACTTAAAGAATTCAAAACGTTTTAGTATGCTAACAGACTATCTATTTTGATTATAGATTTTGAGTTTAGGAGAAAAGTTGTAGTATAGATTGGTGATCAAATCTTTTGCAACTTCAATCAAGTTTTAGCCCAAAGGGTGGTGGTGTTTTCTGCTGTGTGAATAGCAATGCATAGGATGTAAAATAAATACTGTAAAGTAAGTTTTACACTGGTAATTAGAGGTATTCATACACATAAAGACTGGATAGAGATCTAGTGTAAAACTATGGGGTTTATGTACTATGCCTAACAATTCTTTAGGGGCTTCCAAAATCAAACTCAGTTTTGCATTGTGGTGTAATACCAACTTCAATATGGGCTAAAGCAATGTGTGCAGGAGAGGGGGACAGAGAGAGCCAGAGCCATTTGAAAATTTATGAATCTGCTTTCTGCCAGAAAACTTGGTCTTTTAACCCCCGTTCTGAATACCCCCTTTCATGTCCAGATAACTGATGAACATTCAGTTTTTTAAAATGCTCCACTTTATCTTCAGACAAAAATAGTGCATGATTCTGCTGTCTCCTGGTGGTGAGGATGGGTTACAGCCATTTGAGCTTTAACTTCAGTGCTGAATGCAAGATGCCAGCCTGCTGCTCTTCCCACAAAATATTTACATAGTACTATGTAATAAATATTGCCTTTCCTTAGAAGCATAAGTTACTATTGTTCAGCTTCATTGATTTTTTTACTTGGAGCATTGAAGATGGCTTTGAGGGCAGAATTTGTGTTGTCATTGAACAGCCCCATATCAACCAGCATCCTCATAACAGAAAGTAAAAGTTTCTTTTATGCTGTAGGTTTTATTGCCATTATCATCTGCAGAAAATCAGTAGTCTCAGTTTTTCAAAGTAGATCCAGCCTGCCATGAATTTGAAATTTAAAAAGGCTTTGCCTTTGACAAAATCCTGGTTGCCCCTTCTCTTTATTTGGGCTTGTGAATAGTACTTTGAAATCAGAAAATCTGAGATTTTGAGGGGTTTGGATGCTATAGTGTTTATTGCTTATAGTATTTTTAATCACTATAATTAGAAGAAGAATCTTTTTCCTACTTTTTCTTGTGGAGCTGGTACAGCAGCAGTCACTCTGAGATGTTTGTTTGCTGATTCATCCAACTGCAAGTTACTAAATGAGCTAATAGCTTGAACATTGCAGGACCTGTATTTCTGACTGATTCTGCCTGCACTTCCAGGCTGCAAATTGCATGTGTAGTGCTGGAAATCAGAACATTCTTTTTCTACTTGTAGCTCAACAAGGTCTGGTTGAGAAAGAGAAACAATGTAATGTCACCCTGCAGAATACAGCCACACTTCTTCATTCTCTGTACCCTTAACATATACAATTGATTTCTGCATTTTCTTTCTCTGTCATAATGTGATAAAAAATTTATAAACCAATCTCTAATATAAAGGAATTCTGTTTGAATAGTGAAGTCTTTGAAATGGGTGACTTCTATGAAGAAACCACAGCTATTTTTGAAGCAAAGAAAACATCTTTAGAAACCAAGATGCAAGATGAAGATGACCAAATGGAAGATCCAGATGTAATAAAAATGGCTGTTAGATTTGACAAGTGAGCATGCAAATCAAGTTTTACACTCTCTTGCATTTCTGAGTAATAACTGTGAGGTTGACAGTGTCTTAATAAATATTAAGACAGTGTCTTAATAAAAATTTTTGAAAATGATGATTTGGAAAACAGCACTCACTGAGTGAATTCCTATGAAGCAGTAAGTGAACATCATTGCATAATCACCACTCTTCCTGTGCCATTGGGATGTTGCAGGCTGTTCTTTAGTTCCAGGCTTCCTGAGACTGCTTAATTATCTCAGTTAACTTGTTAAAAGTGCTGAGTGCTCTAAAAGAAAAAAAAAATAACATCTCTATGTAGGAAAGTGTATTACAGAGGTGTAGAGTTCAGTTATTTTTAGTGAAACTTGACTAAAATATAATAATTTTCCTATAAGAAGTCCTGAACAAATTTCTTAATACTCTTTTAAGCAGATAACATGCTCATCTGAAGTCTTCTAAATGTGTTCCATTCATAAGCTATTCCTTGAAAAATTAATTCATGGAGTTAAATTCTATTTTATATAGTTTTTTATTATAATCTGTGAAGCCTATAGAATTGCTGTTACTTTCAATGTTCAACTCCTGTTTGCTGTTTTTGCTAATAGGCCTATCAAACAGCTCAAGAAGAGTGTGATATGTAAAACAGTCCAAGAATCCAGTCATAATGCTTTAATATTTAGAGGATATATTATCTGTCTCCTTGAGAACTGAATACAGATTTTTAATGGGTTTTTGTTCTGCCATGTGTAAAGGGGCTGTAAATCTGTGTCAGTAACTGAATTAATTCCTACATTTCCTACCCTTTTTTCATTTGATTACTGCTTTGTAACAGAAGCAGCTTCTGGTTTTTTTCTACTAGCGTTCAATTGGTGCATATAAAAAGCAGTGCCAAACTGTATCTCTCTTCTGTGTTACATATTTACTTAGACTCTCTTTCTGTTAAGTATCTCTTCTCTTGTTGTATTAGTACAGGATGTAAATGTCCAGGAAGAATTAATAGAAGACTTTAGGTTTTATTTTATATGTTTTGTCACACCTATTACTTGACTTATCTGATGAGGAAGAAGCATCTTTCTAATAATTTGAGCTGTAAGATTGAACCTCAAATAACTGGTAGAAGTAATACAATAAGCACTGTCTGTTTTAAAATAGAACTTTGTGCACAGTTATTGACCACAAATTTTTCTGTCTAGGCGAGAATATCCACCACAGATCACTCCAAAAATGTATCTTCTGGAATGGTGTAGGAAAGAAAAGCATCCTCAGCCTGTTTATGAAACTGTGAGTCAATCAAAAAACCTTTCATACCTCTTCTGCCTTGTGTATGAAATTGAGTATTTTAGGACTCAAGGCAGTGAGAAATTCTGCTTCCCAGTCTAGTGTAGCTCTTTCAGAAAGCAGCTGCAGAAATTGTAGTGCACACAGGTATAAAAATAGCATCTTATTTAATCAGGAAATAAAAAAATTGAGTCCTTCAGACCTTCAGTCTGCTTTTGATTCATGTGTGAAAGAAGTTGCTGCAACTTCTGGGTCATTATATAGGAACCCATGACTGACTTTCTTTTACTACTGTGAAGTAAAAAATTAAGTCTTGGAATGTTTTCTGTTATGGCATGCTGTTACAGATAGGAACTATACGGGATGGGATCACCTGTTTGGTTAGATGGGGACATTATGTGATTACTTTTTATTTTTGTAAAGCAAAAATATTTGCAGCTTGGACAATTTCTTTATTTTTAATTGTTGAGTATGTATGGTGAAATTTGTGGTGTGAATTAGAGTAGTTTTAAACTTATGTTACTCGTTATTCTTGTCTTTATACCTGAGAAGGAATGTTGATGATATTGTTTCTTCTGTAAATTACATGGCTAGTTTTTGGCATCCCCTTTCCCTTTTAATTCTTTTTTTCTACAGATTCAGAGACCACTGGATAGATTATTCTGTTCAGTAGTGACAGTGGCTGAGCAAAAATACCGATCAACTCTGTGGTAAGCCATCCTTAAAGGGTTTTTCAGCTGGATTTTTGTTTCTGAAATGTTGCTTAAAAACTTACATTAAAAGGGTGTTCTAGTTTATTCCAGTTGACTTTGATATTGGTCAACTAAAAGCTACCTCTAGGAGGGAGAAAGGATTAAAAACTTCTGAGAATTGAATGTGACAAGAGGAAGTAAACACTGACATAATCAAGTAAACAGTTAGAGATTTTAATTCACTTTGTGTTAGTCCACAAGTTGTATTGGAAGGGGAGCAAATGGGTGACCCAGTTCCATTCTGTATGTGATGAGTTCAGAAAGAAGCCAAGGGAGGCAGAGGGGGATGCTGGAGGAGGTTATGTCTTCAGCCACTGCAGCAGACCCATTCCCAATAAGAAGTCAGGACTAAGTGTCTATATCCAGTGGAGCAGAGGACAGTACACTGAGTTCTTGGAGATCACAGTTAATTAGCAGCTACGGCCAGAACTACTCTAAAGTTTCATAAAGGTATTTATACAATTACCTATTAATACTGGAGTTGACTTGAGGCATTTGCACCTAAGGTGATCTTGATTTAACTGCAAAGCTAAAGCTCAGCATTGAACAGCTCAAACAGGACAAGTGCACACAACTGCTTTGCAGCCTTCCTGTTCAGAGACTTTAGGAAGTTCTGCTCAGCTGATATGAAATTTTGAGAAGAAAATGTTTACAAATACTGACCTCTCAAAAGTGTGATATGCAGTCTTTCTCAGAAATGACAGAATTTTTATTATTATGGAACAGTTCCTGCTTTTGTCAGCATCAATGAACTTGTACATCTGCCAGAGAGAATACTTACACCTGAGCCTCTTTCAAGAAAAGTTATCCTTCATAACTCAGTTTTGTTTAGTGATCAGATTTGTAAAAGTTTCCTTTCTGAGGATTGTGTGGGCCAAAAATACATTGACTGTGTACCTTTGAAATGGAGAGTGAGAGACAAGACCTGATAGAGACAGATTTTCTAGGGATATTGCAAAAGGAGTGATGCATCAACACTTGACACCTAGCAAGATTGAAATAATTTCTGGAAGTGACCTGTTCTGTTCCTCTGCTGTGAGATGGCTACAAATGCTGTTTGTTTCATGATGTTGCATCAGAGACAGGAAATTGTCTTGTGGCAGTGTAGAGACCTCAGCTTCTACTTTTACATGTTCTCTGTGTGCTTGCTCTTCAGGGACAAGTCCAAGAAACTGGCAGAACAGGCTGCAGCTATTGTCTGTCTGCGAACGTTGGGTGTCCCAGAGGGAAAGCTCTGTGAGGGAGAGAATCACCTGATTAACAAACGCAAGAGGGGAGACCAGGAGCACTTGATTAGCAGAGACCATGCAGAGGATCTTGCTGAGCCTTCCCATAAAAAAGCTAATTTTATTGAAGAAACTTCTGACATCAATGTGCTGAAGATGCCACGATAGCATGGAAAGTAGAGGTTTCATGTCTATGCAGCTACAAACGAGCTCCTATTTGTATATCTTGCTGTTCACATTTCATTTGGATTCTCTCAGAGACAGATAAATTCCCAGTTGTGAAAAAGCCCACTGAGATGTTTACTGTTCACCCCTCACTGTCCCTATGGTGCCTTTCAGATGATAACTAAGAACTTGATTTTAAAGAACATGGAGAGTTAATCCCAATAATAAACTTTTTTTAAAATATCAGGTATTTTCGAAGCAATTTTGTAATTGGTTTCATTACTTGTTTTTTATTTTTAATAAATTTACAGTGTGCTGGTAAGAGATATATTAATACATCATCCACAAGCAGAGGAATGGACCTGTGTATTGGAACTGTGTAGTTAATCAGAAAAATCAATGTAGGAAAATAATTAATAGCAAAGTAGGCATCATTTGTCAGCTGAGTTTTATGCATGTTTTGCAAGCTTTGTTTACATCTCTCGTGTTACTGTGATGCAGATAGAAACACACAGCAGAACACAATAGGTGTTCAGGCAGAGAAGAAGAAAAGAACTCTCTCCTTTATTGTTGACCTCGTATATATAAGTTTTTGGACAGAGAAGTTCCCACCTCTCCATCTCCACTGGTCTCTTGAGAAGTCCATCAGGTGGTATTTTTTCACAAAGGAATGCAAACATGATTCTTGTTTATCTTACAATTCATGAGAACTGACTCCATTATACTAAAATAAATCAGAAGGCTGATTTTCAGGGACAACACTCATGTATCAAGAAGAGCTTTTTTACAGAGAGAAGGACTTGAAAATTCTAGGATGAGCATTAACATTCTTCTGTGATAATTTCTACTACATTTTACCCTTCAGAAATATGACAGTAGAACTAACCATCCTTTTCTGGTCTTAGGTGTTAACAATTGTGTCTTTCTAGTAAGGAACTGGAGCCAAGCCTGGTAGCAATGACTTTGTTGAATGAAGGCCCTTTGAGTTTTTGTCTTTTGAACTTGAAAGTCCTCATAAATGTCTATAAGTAGATTACTTGTAGTAATGGCCATCCAAATATGGCCTTGTATGTTCTTGAAACATGACCTTGTTTGTCTCAGTAATCAGCTGTTGGTGATCCAGGGGTCTTGATCAAAGGCCCATGTTCTCTTCTTTGTTGTCCATCATCACAACTTCCTATTAAAGCAAACTGTAAGTAAATGCTGCATGCCAAGAGAGGATACAGACCCTGTCTGATTGATGTCAACTCAGCTGAGCATGTCTAATTTAAATTAGAGTTCTGAGTCCTCAAAAGAATGCCAAAATAATTCAGACATATGTGTTATTAACAGTTTATTGAAACGGTGGCTTAGTTTCCCTCAATAGTGTGAGGGATCTTGAGATTATCAACTCTGGTCTGAAAACAAAATGATGGGGATGTATCATGCTATGATCTCTAAAGTACTTTGTAGAAAGAATGTACAAGATATAATTCATTTGGTTGTAATTCATGAAGAATCTTTCTATTTAAAAATTTGTTTCTTGTCCTCTAGTAATAGTGCCAAATTAGACCATTCTTTTAAAAAAGAACAGTACCTCATCAGATAATATTCAGGGTTGTGAAGTTAAAATGTCTGCTGTTTAAATTATAGTCATTTACAGTAAATATATACAGTCTAGGAAGAAGGAAGTTTTTCTTGTTCAATTTGTACATTGCAGTAAACACACTTTAATGTGTTTACATTTGATATGATTTTAGTGCTACAATTCTATTCTGAAGCACTAAAAAATGTCACAGTATTAATCAGAAATTTCAGAAGAAGCCCTTTTCCTATTGTAAGTCCTATCTGGGTATCTTACTTTTGTCAAAACTATTTGGAGCCATAATAATAAAGAAAAAGTAGTTTTTAGGTCCTGCTACCAGTGTGTTTTGCAAGGTCTAATGTAGTAGAATCATGGAATGCTTGAGTGTGGAAAGGACCTCTGGAGATCGTGTGGTCCAAATCCCGTGCTCAAAGCAGGGTGACCTAGGGCAGGTTTCCCAGGACCATGTCACTGGTCACATCTTCAAGGACTGAGGCTCCACAACCTTTCTTGGCAACCCGTTCCAGTGTTCAAGTGCCCTTAAGGTGAGCAAAAGGGGGTTTTTTTCCTTCTTCTACGTGGAATATTCTGTATTTCAGGTTATGCCCGTTGCCTCTTGTCCTGCCACACAGAAGGATCTGGCTTAGTCTCATAATCATTGTCCATCTAAATGGAAGATTGAATCTTTGGGTAATACAGGTGGTGGGTGCCTAGGTACAGCATGGACTTGTATGGCAGTGCTTACTGTGGATCAGTGGAAGTTAGTGGATTGGGATGAGTTTATAGATAAGTCAGTCATAAGAAGCATGTTATTTCTCTTTTGACTCAGAAAAAAAAATCCAAAAAAAAATTAGTCAGAAGAAAACATGTCACTGCTGACTTAAACTTCTTAATAGAAGTGAAATAGGATCATTCAGTTTAGGAGCCAAGGCCTTCATAACAGTATTTGTACCTTGAGGATTTTTATTTCTGGTATTTTGTCATGTGATGTGAATGTGCATCCTCCTGCCTCCTTAGTGAGGTACAGCCCTGTGCAGGCTTTTCTTATTGCTTCCTTCCAGGCAGTGACTCATGCAATTCAGAGCACAGGTTTGTGGTGAGAGGTGTGTGTTCCAGAGCTCCTTGAGAAGGTGTAAATCTTGGGTTTATTTGAACAGCTGAGCAGATTTCTGCAGGATGCTGTCAAAAACTCACATGTAACTGTAGTTGAAGATAGATACCTTAACACAGGTTGTATGAGTACCAGCCTGGAGATGTTTTACTACTCATCTTATATTACAGAATATGTGCCTTGGGTTGGTTGATGGAGGGAGTTGGATAAAACGTGCTGCACAGTTTGCTACGAGTGAAACAAATTCCCTGTTAACACTAGTCTGCAAAGCATGTGTATTAAATCAAATGGGTACTAAATGCTGGGGGAGGATGTTTCTGTTTTCTAATAACTGCATGTTTTCAAATCCTTCCTGAAATTCTTACATGGTTGCCAATGTTAAACGTAGTCCTCGTAGCTCTCTGTGCTGGTCGGGCACATGAACGGGGTTGTCTGTGCTGTAGTTATGGATCGGCCAAACAGCCTGTGAAAATGAGACTGGGGAGTCGCTGTGTTGGAATGAGCTTTTAATGCTAAATATAGCAGGGCTGTAATTCTGGCAAATGGCTAGAAAGTGTTACATTTGACACCTTTGATCAGTTTCAGGAAGAACCAAAGAAAATTTGCACTTGTATGTGTGTGTATGTGCTTGTCTGAATGTTGTGATTTAATGACTTTGTTGCATACTTTCATTCCTTGTAACTCTGTTACAACTAATGTGTCACAACTCGCCCTACTTTGATCATTCAATTCATCCTAACCAGTTCTACAGGTAGGATAAATGTATTTATCATGTGTGTTACCTTCTCAGCACTACTGGTAAAGTAATTATTTCAGTGACTAGTGCTTTCCTCCTAGAAATTGTTACATTCGCATTGCTTTTAAAGAGCAACTTTGTTACGCTGTGTGAGTTTCTGCCCTGCTTCTCTTCCCTGCTGTACCTTCCAGAAACAGAGGGTGGCAGGTTTTTTTATTGTTTTTAGAAAAATATGCTGACTTCTGCAGTATTTTTCAATCCAGCCATTGCATTGCAGCATTCTTGCATAGGGTGGCAATTGAGACCACAGCTGGATTGGAGGATATTTAGCTTACTTTTCAAAAAAATTTTTTTTTTTTTTTTTCTTAATTTTAACGTAGTGTGAATATGATACTTGGTCAATACTGATGAAAGCTGTGCTCTATTTTAAGTATTTGCTTAGTGAAAATGTTTCACTATTAATCCTATGAAACTCTGCGAAGCAACTGGAGGGTTTTTTGTCCCAGGGGTACCATCAGCCAACAAAAAATCAGTTTGTTTTGGTTTTTTTTTCACTCGATAGTGATGCTGCAGAGAGTATTTGTAATGATACCTGCCAAAATGTGATATATGGGTATGGGGAGAACTGTAAAATGTCCTCCCTGTATTCTGCTTACTAGAAATGTGAATGGGAATGCAGAGATATTTTTACCATCCTTTAGTGTGGATGCACTCACTGTGGGTCTACCTCCAGGGCCTTGCTGGCTGGAATGCTTTTTGGAATGTCCCGGGCTCTGAGCCCAGCCCCGCCCTGGAATGTGAGGTTAAATGTTGGCGGTACAAATACAGAGTTTGAATATCAAAATCCTAGAGTTCCTCAGCACTGCAGTTTCAAAAACTGGCAAGTGAGCCACATGTCAGCTCAGCTGCTCTCCAGTTCAAAGAATCAGCATGCCTCGGGTTGCTGGGGGAGGAGGGGGAGGTTGGGGATGGTTTTTGTTTTGGTTTGGTTTTCCCTCCTTACCCGTTATGACACGCAGAAGAACGTGCTTTTCAGACACATCAACTGGCAAGATTGTGAGAGGTCCCAGACAGGTGTTAGCTGGAAAGAGTCTTCATTCACAAAAGCATTTTACTGCCTTTCTTTAATCAAGCCTAGGAGCTCGACATAATGAGAGCTATTGCCTTTTTAAACAGGAACCTGCTTACATTTGCACTCCGAGTCAAGGAGTGCCGAGATGGCCTGTAAGGCTTCAGTTCCATCTGTGCCACAGTGCAGGAGGCCAGCGCTTGAGGCTTTGAGTCAGAGGTGCTGATGACAGAGCTGATGAAAAACATTAAAAGCTAAACATGGAAAGCAAGCCTTTGCTGAGGAGTGAGTGCATCGTGTATTGTTAAAAAACAGTTGCCTAGGTCAGTTAAGGAGAAGAACTGCTGAGCTCCAGGGGGAGTCTGGTGCAGTCACCCGTATTCCAAGGAGCTCGAACCTCAGTGGGCTTTGTGAGAGGACTCTTAAAATATGCCTCACTTGTGGTGTTCACTTAGTTCCCAAATGAAACTGTGTTGCAGGAGCTAATGTGGATCAGCTGTTAAACATCTAGCAGTTAAACAAATAAGTACTTTTCCTTTGCCCTGGTATGGTGGGAGAATCTGTTTTCTGTTTTTAGAAAATTACTGTCTGCAAGATATCCTCTTGTGAGAGTTTAC
The DNA here is from genome assembly GCA_032173965.1 of Sitta carolinensis. NCBI lineage: Eukaryota > Metazoa > Chordata > Aves > Passeriformes > Sittidae > Sitta > Sitta carolinensis. The sequence continues at coordinate 19,351,185 of CM063292.1, forward strand.
AGAGAGCACTGTAGTACAAATCTGATACTTTACTAATTTTAACTTAATTTTCCTTGATAAACTCCGTACACTTGTTAATGCTTCAGTGTGTTGTGTTTCTGTTCAACTGCCTTTAAAATTTATTACTTGGTGATTGGAACCAATGGATATAATATATGTATAGTTGTGAATGTGCATTTTTTGATTAGTATTCTGTTGCAGGAAGCTTGCACAACTGGATTTGAATATAGATCTTCAACTTTCTTTTTAGTTGGTTTAAAACTGTATAAACACATTCCCTTTTCGAACACTGTTTTTGTTGATTTGCAGCTTTCTCTAAGCTGTGTTATGCTGCCATGCATGCCTGTGCACTTGCCACTGCCTGTGCACAGGTGTTAGCATGGATTGTCAGCAGCTGCTCGTGGGCCTTCATGTTCAACTTCTTTAAAAGAAACTGATAAAGTGGTTTCCCTCATTGTGGTCAAAGAAAAGTGAGCCTTATAAAGATATTTAACTAAAGCTAGTATATCTTTACCTTTTCTAATCTCAAGTGTTAGAAAATATTATCTTTTTGAGTAAAAAACAAAAAATCAGGCTGTAATTGAACTTCATTGGGAAGCTTCTTAGTGAATTACCTGGTTTGGTTCAGTGTATGCTAATTTAGTTAAGAAATAGACTACTGCAGTTTTCTTCAGGTTTTTCAGGCAGCAAAAGTGCTTTTTTTTTTTTTTTTTTTTTTTTTTTTTTGGTGGTAGTTTACTGTTTCTTTAGCTCTCTGAATTGCTGTAAAATTGAAAGCAAACTCTCTGGCCATCTGTGTATCCATCCTAGTTACATACTCATACTAAATCCCAGGCAACAAAAAGTTTAAAAGCTGTAACCATTGTTTTCTTTTGTGCTGAAATAGGGCCAAATCTTGGACAACAGAACACAAGTTAAAGGTGTGGGTAGAGGCACCTCTACGAGCCACAAAACCCATGATATCTGAAGGTGTTAAAAACAATATGGGGCAGTTTCACTTGAGCAGAAGTATGCATTTATTTCCCCTGTATGGCATACAAAAAGGGTGTTTGTAAGGGATTTTTTTTTAGAAGTTAAATTAACATTGTGTATTCATATCTGTAGGTGGAAGGGAATGGAAGGTGGACTGTTCACAAGGGCATCAGAATGATATGATTTCTGAGAGGTGCAATATTGGGACTGCAGGATTCAGGCAGTAAATCACTGTACAATTAGATGCCTACCTGGCATATCAGTGGCAAGGTAATTATGTCATGCTGCCCTGTGACATTCTCTTATTACAGCTAGTAGCAGCTTTCATATTTTGCTGTGCCTGAACATGGAAAACAGTTGTAGTTCTTAGAAAGTTTATAGCCTGTAGGCTATAAAAATACTGCATTATGAACTAATAGGGATTTAATAAATTACTTTCTCTCCTATTAACTTTTATCAGCATGCCAAGTGTTGCAATGTAGACTGTGAAACCAGTGGTAGTTTGCTCACTGGTGTGAGTAACAAGCATGACTATGCAGCATGACCTGAGAGTGCATATCCCATAATGACAGCAATGCTGGCTGAAGGGGTAGAGAGAGGAAAAAAAAAAGTTAGTCCCTGCTGTCTCTCTGTGCAGTAGTAATGGTACAGCACTTACCTGTACATTAAACATTTACCCCTTCTTCTTGTGTTCATTTTTAGTATTTAAACTCATGTCTGTAGTAAGACTCTCCATTCTTTGTTAGAGGCAAAGTGTGTAATGCAGCATTTATTGAAAGTGATGCCTTATGCCACAGAAGCAAACACAGCTCTTAGTAGGATGGAGGGAAGAGTTTCCATTTAACTTTGTAGAGAAACACACTGAAGACAAACAGATTTGATCCACCCACACTTTATTTTCTTCATACCTCTTCATTAAAAAAAAAAAAAATTAGATAAAGAGGAGATTTTACAGAAAAGGTCGATATATTTTCATGAAAGGAAGAGCTAACCTCATCCTGTTAGAAAACATCTTGCATCTTCACCTATCACTGCCTGACTGCTATTGTGTACTGTTTTCCTCTCAGCCAGGCTGTGAATTCACTGGATCACCTGGTCGGAGAGAACATTTCACCCCCACACCTCACTCCTCTCACTTCCCCTCTGCTTTAGAACCCCCCATGTCACTGTACTGACAGTGCAGACTCACAGCAGCAGCTAATTGTATTCCTTCTTGCATTAGGAATTTTTACTGGCTGTTCTTGGACTGTGACTTAAATTGATTTTCACTAAATACAACTCAACCCTTAGAGAAGAAGCCATCTGCAGCTTTTTAACAAATTTTGGGATCTTGACAAAAGCTAAACTTAGCATATTCGTGATACTCTTCACTCAGGACTGTGTGGGTCAGGAAGAGGGTTTTCAAATGCTAATTCAGGATACCTTCTGCTCAGTTGTTTTCTTAGCCTCACTAAGCTAAAGTTAAGTTTTGTAAACACCTTTCTTTTCTTCCACTTCAGTATTTAGAGTAGGCATGTCAAGCTGACCAGTCTTTTTAGCTGAACACAAATAGTCACCTTTTTAATCCTGGAATTTCTATTACAAGCCTTTCTTGCATCCCTGGGTGAACTAAAACGAATTTGGGATGCAGCTGTTGCACCTGAACAGTATTGTGCAGGTGTTGATTTCCATTCAAGATGGTTTTTAGCTGGGTGACAAAAAAAGCACCTCAGTTGTTTTCCAGTCTTTGGGCTGCAGAGATTGTTTCTGTAGTAGAGGTTATTGCACAGCTTCTTCCTTGAGGTTTGTAGGGCACAGTTGGCAGCATCCAACTGTTGCCAGTGTTGGTTTTCCTTGCATTGCTTACTCACACTGCAGCTGGGATCCTCAAGAGCACGTGTTTATGAAGCATCCTGTTGACAACCTCAGGACAAACATCAGTGGCAGAAAAAGTAAAGGGCAATTAAAATACTTCTGAGTCTTTTCAAGTACAGTATCTTCAGATCAGGACCCAGGTCAGTGATAAGGCCACCTGTGGAGTTTGTACAGTTACTGTCTGTAATGTAGCTGATCTCCTAAAAGCATGTAATAATTTTCACTCTTTGGCACTTCTATGCAAATTAGCAGAGAAATTTGTGTCATCAGAAGATACAGACCAACAGAGGCACTTTTCTGTTACACTTCCTTGTGATTGAAGAGATGGAACTGGGAGAAGTCTGGAAAATTTCTATCCTGTATACTTCATAATTATTGACTGCTCAATATTGTGCCAACAAGTTCATAAGCTTCACATGGGTATTAAATTTATTCTGTTCATTTCTATGAATTAATCAATTAATGAACAATGTACAGTATTGAGCTCTGTCAACAACCTGTATCTATATGACAGAAATACATCCCCAGTGCATGGTACACTGCTGTAATTTAGCACAAAACTTACATCAAGAGGATCTTCCTTGATAAGTGAGGAAGTGGCATGATCTGTCATTAGCTTCCTTCTAACGAGAAACAGGTATCTGCAACCACATCTTTAGACTCCCACGCCACTGTGGATATCAAGATGTTAAACTTGGTTTATTTTAAAGGTCATCATGTGAGATCTCATGCACAATTTCTAAGCCATAAACAAAACATAGCTCCATAAAAGGAAAATGCAGATTATCAAAAGTGAGTGAAACTTAACACAGTGTCTAAAAATAGACTCCAACATTACTTTTCTGACTCAAAAACATTAGCAATTATGCACAGGGTTTGGTTTTTTTGGTTGTTGATATGAGGAAAAATTCAGGTCTGTGTGGAATATAGTTTTATCATCTATATAACAGCAAAATCCAAAATAGTTCAAGTATTAAGAGTACATGGAGCATCTGCTGTGAAGAATTTACTATCTAAGAGAACAAAGCTGAACAATAGGGCAGACAGGATATAACTACAAAGGGTGAAAGGTAGGGAGGAGCACAAAGCTGACTGACCCATTTTTCACAAGAGGAGAGAAGAAGCTGGAGTACATATTTTTGCACTTTTTGTGCTCTGTGACAAGGATGGATGTGGTGAAGGAGGAGGAAGCTGAGGGACTCAGAATGGGCTCATGGTATCATCAAAATAGAGGAGAAAGAAAAATGTTACACAAAGCAGCTTAAAGAACATGTTGTGGATGAACTAGTGAGCAGGAAGTTAAAATAGTCAGGGATCTGGAACTGGGGTCACATGAAGCAATATTAATGTCAGGGGGAAACTATTTGCCATATCCATGAGTGCTTTTATTGGTAATTTAGGTATGACTCCAAGATCCTGGATGATGTACTGAATTCAAATCTACCCACTATATACACAAGAAGTATTGATGTACTTTCTTATATATGATTGTTGATAGGAGATTGTTTAAAATGGAAATCAGCATTTTTTTCAAGTTTTCAGTAATTGAGTATAAAGCTTTAGACTGAATTACTTATAAAGGATGAAATGCTGGTTGAATTAGATGGATTACAGTAACATACTTGGGATCTAAGTTCTCACAAAAGTTATTTAGCCAAGGAATTTTGCTCCAAGCTCTTTTCTGTTTTAATTTTTTTAGTTGTGTACTTAAGAAGAAGGAACTGATATGCAGTAATTCATGGGGACTGCACAAGATGTTTTGTGAAATGTACTATATTTAACTGAGATGGGTGAACTGAAGAATGCCAAAAGGGAGTATGGAATGACCATCAATTAAGGAAGTTGCTACCTGTCCTTGGGTCTTGGAAGTGTATTGGAGGTCACTGTGTTTGAAATATTTTGGCATTATATTCTTGGACTAACTATTCTTGAGACAACACATGTTTCTCAGAGACACTCAAAGCTACTAAATAACCTATTGAATTCAAACCCATTAAACTGTTTCTTTCTTGAAAGGAAAAGTGAAAATACAACTAAAGCAAGGGACTATGAAGGCTCACTTGACATCTATTCTGAACTCTTTAATTGACCTTTTCACACTCAGCAGTAATTTCATCCCTTTGCAGTTCCAGATCCTCTGTTAGAATAGACACTCTGTGTTACCAAGGCTCACATAATAGGCTGTGGTTCAAACCAAGGTATCAAGTCCTTGCCTCTGCCTCTTCCTGCAGCCTTTTTTGCTTCTTACCTCCTCCCTTTTGCCAACACAGATGCTTGCTTGTGGTTGCTTTTATTTTTCAGCTGAATCAATTCCCTGATTTGATTCACTCTGGGACCACATAAGTCTTAGTGGTGGCACAACAGCAAGGATGGCACCTTAGTGAGAAGGGGTACATGGGAACGGAGAGTGCCTAAAGAGGGAAAATAGAGACTGTGGGCCAATATTAGTCACCTAGGAAAGGTCAGTACAACCAAAGCCTCATTAGCTTCAGGCCCAGAGAAACACCTCCTGGCAGTTTATGGGCAGCAGTCATTAGTCAAATGAGAGCTGTAAGATTTTTGCATTAAATTATCCCTACAGATGATGAGAGTCATGGAAAAGAGCCCTCCTGAACAAGGATATGATACATTGGGAGACAGTTTGCCCAGGGCCCCACAGTTCACATTAGCAGATGCTTTGGACAATGTCTCAGTCCTAAACGAAAGATGAAAACAGATATCTTTCCAACAGAGGTGGCAGCTGGAAGTATTTAAAGGGTAGATATTGGCAACTACAAACGAGCTGAAATGGAAGCTAAGTGGATTCTTGTATGTCTAACAGACAAATAGCATTCTTGTACAGAATGAGTTGTCTTTCCTGGCAGTAAGGCACTCAGACTTGTTTCTAGACTGGGTAACAGATGCTGTGCCTCTTCTCTATGTATGTAAGATAGCAGCATTTAGTATTGGGAGAGAAGTTAGTCTGCAGCAAAAAAAAGTTGTGCCAATTCAAAGTGTGGACAAGAGAACAAATATATTTCATCTTGCAGCAGTTTTTGAGTTAACTGGTTTTAATTGTAAGAGATTATTTTTAAAGTAGAACTGCCAGAGGCTAAATTTGCAGATCATTAAATATAAATACTTTTTTCCAAATGGCCATCAGTTCCTCTCTTTAAAGAAACTGCTATACAGTTGCCTAGTCCTATGATATTCCTAGGGTTTCCCAGTGCGATTTCACTCTTTTCTTCTAAATCATGATATTCATTGACTTTCTATCAAGGCATTAATAGCCATGGTAACCAACTGTCAGTGAGAACCTTGTCCAGTCCCAGGAGCCAACAAAAAGGAACGCTTTTCTTTCATTCCTTTCCTATGGTTGTCTGTTAATTTGCAACAAAAAGCAGATTATTTTGACAGAACCAGGTTAGGTAGTGGCACCATGTGTAGCCAGACTGGCAGATCTGAGAGGATTGGCAGCTATAGGTGGTGTGAAGGAGCTCATCTCTTAGTACAGACCAGCTGCACAACTCTGACCATGTCCTCAAATTCAGTAATGCTCCTTCTCAGATCAGGGCAGGGGAAACTCTCTTCTCAAAGTCCTTTGTGATACAGAGGCCAAACAAGTGTTTGGCTTGTGGTCTGTTCGATTTCTGAATGATAAACTTGAAGTTCTGATTACTCTAGACAGGCAGATGAGTCTGATCCTTTGCTTTCCTTGACTGTGAATGAAGCCAAGGTTTGCAGAGCAATCCTCTGTACTGAACTGGCCCCAAAGAGAATAAGGGACGGAAAAAGGCAAGGGGAAAGTCTTGCTAGACACACTAACCTTTTTTCATTACTCTTTGATGCTGCTCCTGGGAATTTATTTTCTAAATGAACGAGGTGATGACATCTTGAACAATATGTCTTCCTGAGGAGTCCAGGTACTTCTCACAGCTGCTGGGATAGGTGACAGACAAACTACACAGTTATCTGTGAGCCATATATCTAGGAAAGCATATAAACTTTTGGGACATTATTCACACTTGAAGGCAGATTGGCAAAAGTAATACAGCTGGCTCCAGTCTCCACGTTCCTACCACGTCTATATAAGCCTAGATAAGATAGAAGCTGTTTTAAAAGGATTTATGCATTTGAGTTTTCTTCTGACTTCTGGCTCCAGATTTTTGTCTATAGATTAAAAATACACAGGCATGAAAGATTACCAAGAGTTTTTTCTGAAGGAATAGATTTGGGAGGGGAGAAGCAAAACAAAAATGTGCCTCTGTTCCCTAAAACAAAAGCATATTCTTTGGAATCTCTTTATAGAGGTTCTAAATAGGGAGCATATACCCTGGTCAGTATGTGAAAGGCCCTTCAGAAAATATACCAGGCCCTGGAAGTATCACTGGGGAGGCAGATATGACCTGTAAACTGACTAAGTGTTAGGGATTACCTCCTACCTCATGGAAAAACAAGTACTCTATTATATAGAGTAATAACTCAGCCCTCTATTCATAAAAGTGGGAAAGAGCAGCTGCTTAACAGCTCTTTTTGGTGTATTATAGAACCTTTAAAATTCTGTCTATGAATTTTTACATACAAATACCTATATTGTGTATCTGGTTTAAGGACAGCAAACATACTGAATCTTGGAAGTTTGTTCATTCATGTGGGGTTATAAAATAGTCTGCATATTTTAATTTTTAATTTTCCAATAAACTGCAAAATCAGTAACAACAAGCTTGTTCATACAAAAGCAGTGTGAAATTGCAACCTTATCCAGAGTGGGAGAGAAAAGGAGAGACCGTGGGGGGCTGTGTGTGACCCTTTCCAAGTAGGTGTCTCCTTGGTCCTAATAGTGCAAGTCTGATTTATAGGTGGATCAGGGAGCTTTTGCAGGTTAAAGCCTGCATTCTCCACATCACTGCCAGCCCCTCCAAACAGTTTTTTGATGGCAACAAGGCAGAAGAAACAAGGAGCCTGGAGACAAGGATGGTTTAAGACAGAACTGGTGGCAAAAGCAGCAGTTATCAGACTGTATGCTGTAGATATTAGCTACCTTTGTAGGGGATGTCTGTGGCATTAGAAATATTAAAGGCTTCCCAGCAGAGCTAGTCCAAGGAATTACAAACCAAACCCATTTGTTTCAGGATCAAAAAACCCCTCATCTATCAAAAGGGAGAATTGCCATTATGAAGAGATGTGATTTCTTCAGCTGCCCCTGGTGAGGCAGAGCACTCAAAATTTACATGAACACCATGGCCCTTCCCTGCACATATGTGTATTTGTCACATAAAACTATTGGTAGGAAAATTTCAACAAGCTGAAGTGATTTAAAATTTCTAGTTTCATTTTCATGACTAATATTAAAGGTTATAACCAATGACTTAAATGAAAATATTATAAATTTCTAAGGCATTTTGGAATGAAGTGTAGTTTTTGGAGGTAACTTATTGATGGTAGACTATTTTCTCCATTTGTTGTTAAGACCCAGTCCTACTGCTGTGTATGGTCAAGCTTCATCTCTAGGCACTGTCATAAGAACTTGGTGGATGTCAGAGTTACAATTCAAGTCAACTGAGAGACATTTTTGATTTTGTGCCTAAAAACATAACTAAAAATCAGAACAGAAGTCTTTAAAGTTCTGTTTAAAGTATGGGGGCTCTTTAATCTTGTAAAATGAAAACAATTCACTCTTTAAATGCAAGCAACTTTTCAGTGTTAAGCAAAATTTTACATTAGTATCCTAGTGTCTCTTTTAGTAACAAGTGGCAAAGTGAGTTCATGTAGGATAAAAGTCTCACCATAATCTTCTGTTTTTAGAACTGAACTTTTTCCCCACAACTCCTGAAGACAAAACATCATGTGTGAGTTTGACTACTCTCAAAATATTCCAGCTGAGAACAGAAATTAAAGTGCCAACATCACAAATAAGCCTTTTTCTCACAAGACTTAGAGCACATTTTTTTTTTCTGACAGAAAGCATTCAGATGACTTTCCAAACTCTTATGTGTTTATCTAAACTATACCCACATTTTTTAAACTTTTGTAGCTTTCTTTATATCTGAGACTAAAAAATACATTCATCAGGGCCATGGCTTAGAACAACAATCATCCCTAGTGGATAAATTGTTTGTTTTCAGAGTTACTGCTATGAATTTTGGGGAGGGGAAACATTGATGAGTTGTCGTCTAAGTGTTTTAAAGATTCTCTGTTATTTGAATCTTTAGCCTGTTTCCTGTTTTCCTGATTTACTATTTCATATACATCTTTCTGACAATGATCCTTCAAAGTGATTATCCTTCTCTTTACTGAATGCAAAAGGTCTTTAAAGCAAATATTAACATGAGGAAATTCTATAGCAAACAATACAATAGCCCTGTATTTATCACTTGCAACAAGCCTCATTATTTACTGTTCAGATTCACTTTCTCTGTGTTTCACAACTGATCAGCCTCTTTGCAGCTTTTCTTCTGAAGTCACTGTACAGCCATGTATTCACAGCGTTATCCTCGAGATGCCATCTATTCATCATTCATGTGCTCGCTCACAGGGTTTCCCTGCTCAGGGGTGAGTGGCTGGGCTCAGTGCTGGGGCTCAGAGCTGGGGCTCAGAGCTGGGGCTCAGGCCTGGGGCTCAGAGCTGGGGGCTCAGAGCGCTGGGGCTCAGGCTGGGCTCAGAGCTGGGGCTCAGTGCCGGGCTCAGTGCTGGGGCTCAGAGCTGGGGCTCAGTGCCTGGGCTCAGTGCTGGGGCTCAGTGCTGGGGCTCAGAGCTGGGGCTCAGTGCTGGGGCTCAGTGCTGGGGCTCAGTGCTGGGGCTCAGAGCTGGGGCTCAGTGCTGGGGCTCAGTGCTGGGCTCAGTAGCTGGGGCTCAGTGCTGGGGCTCAGGCTGGGGCTCAGTGCTGGCTCAGTGCTGGGGCTCAGAGCTGGGGCTCAGTGCTGGGGCTCAGTGCTGGGGCTCAGTGCTGGGGCTCAGAGCTGGGGCTCAGTGCTGGGGCTCAGTGCTGGCTCAGTGCTGGGGCTCAGTGCTGGGGCTCAGAGCTGGGGCTCAGTGCTGGGGCTCAGTGCCATGGCTCAGTGCTGGGGCTCAGTGCTGGGGCTCAGTGCATGGCTCAGTGCTGGGGCTCAGTGCTGGCTCAGTGCTGGGGCTCAGTGCTGGGCTCAGTGCATGGCTCGAGCTGGGCTCAGTGCTGGGGCTCAGTGCTGGGGCTCAGTGCTGGGGCTCAGAGCTGGGGCTCAGCGCTGGGGCTCAGTGCCATGGCTCAGTGCCATGGCTCAGAGCTGGGGCTCAGTGCTGGGGCTCAGTGCTGGGGCTCAGAGCTGGGGCTCAGTGCTGGGGCTCAGTGCCATGGCTCAGTGCCATGGCTCAGAGCTGGGGCTCAGTGCTGGGGCTCAGTGCTGGGGCTCAGAGCTGGGGCTCAGTGCCATGGCTCAGTGCCGGGGCTCAGCGCTGGGGCTCAGAGCTGGGGCTCAGAGCTGGGGCTCAGCGCTGGGGTTCAGAGCTGGAGCTCAGTGCTGGGGCTCAGAGCCGGGGCTCAGAGCCGGGGCTGACTGCAGGCATTCCGGGGGCTGCTGACCGCCTCCTGTGGTTTTCTCTCATGTCAGGCAGCCCTTGGCAGCAGTGCTAACTTCAGCCATCCTTGGTCCATGCTTCTGCTGCAGCCGCGGCACCATCCCCGCGGGGCGCTGCTCTTCGTGGGTGCACGCTGTGGATCAGATCGGGGCGAGCTTACCCCACCTGAACAATCCTCCCTCTGCCCCCAAATAAAGCCCGAAGCTGGGTCATTTCTCTTGGTCTGCCTCGCGGCGTGGTCTGGTTCTGCCGAGGCAGCTGAGCAGATGGGATGCTTGCAGGGCACAGAGGGAAGGAGCAAACCATTACACTGACATTGCCTAACACCATATTCTTTTAATCCTCAGAGTACAAACAAATGCAAATATTAAATTTATTTCCTAATACTTGTAGTTATAACTGCAATTTACCTTAATGGCTTGATTGTTGATTTTAAGGGAGGAGGTTTTGAGGCTTAGGTGTTCTAACTTATCATGTAGCCTAAATTAATTTATTTGTTCAAATCGATTAAAACATTGTTAGAGACAAATCTGTAGTTAATACATCCCATTTGGCATTAATGGCAGTCTAAGTAACTGGAACAGATGAAAACATTGCTTCTTTTGCTAATTATTCTTTAACTGCTAGGCTAATATCATCTTTGGTTTGTTATCTGGCAGAGTAAAGATACATGTTTAAAACAGCAACAAAGGTCCTGCAAACGGGGTCATGTCTGGCTCTGTTCCCTGGATTAGAGTGTGCTCTGGCATTCAGTCAAATTGAACCAATTCCAGTGATTTCTGTACTGTACCTGACTTGGGCTGGCTTTTCCTGCAAGTCTTGTAGGTCAGAAACCTGTGATTATGCCTTTGCTGCCTTGCATTCATTCTCCGTATATTGTTCTTTGATCAAACCTTCAGATATCCCATGGTTTAAAAGCTTTTCTTTTTTCTTCTCACACTCTCTGCAGTTTGGCACAAGGCAAGCAATTGACAATTTCTGTTGAAGCAACAAGTTCATCCTTATTAGTACCTTATTTTTGAAACTGGATGTGTTCAGTTGATACAAATTGCTCTTTTTGTTTTAATTTTATGGAGAAGGTGTGGAGAGACAACAAGAGAGGAACAGGAAAAGGTTACATGTAAAGCCCTGTCTTTTAAATGTTTGTTGTGGCCTCATTGCAAAACTGGTGCATAATGAGAGAGCTCTGGTACACACCCATCACATACCTCAGAGAATTGGCTCTGAGGCATAGGCAGGTGGGCTGTTGGTGAAGAAAACTTATGTGATAAAGCTATGACCGAGATACAGGTTCCATCCTGATTTTCACAGGGAAAGAGCTGCAGTTTAAGCTGTGTTGGTAGTGTGGCTTGTTTAAGTTGTGACTGCAAGGGAGTGTCACTGAGTGAGCTGTGGGTGCCTGGGAGAGGTCACCCCTTCCCTGAGCCATCCCACCAGGACAGGCATCCCGAGCCCGAGAGGGAACAGTCACGGGCTGAGCTGAGTTGAGGCGAAAAAACCTGCTTCCAAAAGAAAATTACTCCAATCCCGCCTCGTTGTGCCCCAGGCAGAAAATTAACACAGCAAAAGTGCATGAGACATTTCCATCCAGTTTAGTGAGTTTAGGCAGTTCTCATACAAGGGGGTCATAGGGAAGAAAGTGTGTGGAACCCCCCCTTTCCACACAGGGAAATGTCCAACTGGAGCAGCATCCCACTGCACCTTTACTGCGCTGCTTCTAGCAAACCACTTACAACGAGTCATGCTGGGCCATTTGTGACCTTTCTGCTGAAAGATGTTACTGTTCCCATGTTGGAAGTATCAGGTTTGGTGAAGTTTCATCCGTTTAATTTACTGCCTGCCTAAAGCTGATTCTAGTTGGTGTCGCTCTGTAGCCGGCGGGCCCTGGGGCTCCCCGCAGGGTGGTTCACCGCGGAACGCCGAGGGGCCGGGGCTCCTCCAGGCGCGGCTATCAAACAGCCTGAAGCTGCGCTGGCTCAGCTCCCTCCCTTGTGCCACTCACGCTACCGAATAATGAGCCAGTTCAGGGAACGGAGACAAAAAGCTGCTTTCTTTGGAGCACGAGCCTTTAACTGGCTGAGGGCCCTGAGCTGCCTTGGTGCACAGTGCTCACATCAGCACAAATCATCCCAGCAGCCCAGGGCAGGGTGGAGGGCCAGGCTACGGCAACTATAAATTAGGTTGTCTTAAGGTGTTAGAGAAATATACCCTGAATAGAAGCAGGAAAAGTATAAAAACTTCCCTTCCAAAATACTGTTTTTCTTGAGCAATTGAGCCACTACTGAGAAATGCAAGGATATTAGGTACAAAGGAATTTAAATCCTACATTAAATTCTAATTTAATTTTTAATTTTGAGTCATATTTGGGCCAGTTAAGTCATAAATATTGAAGTAGGTTTCCCAAAAAAGGAATTATTTCCACTCTTTCCCTTTTGTTTAAATACCTGTCATTCTGGTGATATTATGGGTTAATCAGTTTATTTTCTGAAATGTATTTCTGGGATATTTTCCCTTTAACTACTTCAACCCATAACCTCATGTTCTGAGAGTTACTTAACCTTTGGTCTTGTACAATTTACTGGCAACCATTCCTTTCCTTTTAGGATTTCTTATTTGTGACTCCCTTAGCAATATAAACCACATATAGCTACTATTTCCTAACATGAAGCCGCACACAGACAATTGTCGTTACGGTTAATTAACAGAAGAGTTTTAGATATTTCACAAAGTTATTGACACCAGAAATGCTGTATATTAATACCAAATGCTTGACATCATTTACTGTAAGAAGAGATTGGAATCTCAGATTAAAAGTGTATTAAAAAGTAGATCAAATTTATTTTCAACTAAAGGACTACTATAGGAAAGAGTTAACATTGCTTGGATATCCTATGTGTAGTTTTATGCCCTAAAAAGTTTGGAGTTTTTTCAAGTTCTATAATCTTCAAGTTCTGTTTTCTACACTAATTTTAAAGCTTAATTTTAAACTCTTACAATTGATTTTATTACAGCCTCAGTATTATTTGTGAGGGAATCCCCAATGAGAATAAGTCAAAGAAATCCTGTAAGACTATTTTTAATACTCTGAAGTTATAGAAATACCAATGTTGGAACTATTTTTAGTTTGATCTTTTGTCTGATTCACTGGTCTGTACCAATTGTTTTGAATCAAGCACAGTCAGAGCCTGGTAGCCAGTTGAACTGGGTTTACAACTTTGGAAGCTGCTTAGATGAATAACTTTCATGTACTGTCTTGACTGGAAAAGATTCATTTTCAGTTTATGGTCATACTGTAGCAGACACACCCCTCCCTTTGGGAAAATAAATACAAAACTGCATTCTGTGTTATGGATCTTTAGTACATGGACTGTTTTTGGAAGGTGCTACTGTAAAAAAATTTAAATAATAAAATACACTTTTTCTTAACACAGATAAAACTTGCAGCAAGCAGTGTCCCATTTGGTGCCTCTGGTGCTTTAGAAGGCTTTTCCTTTTAATGTTTCTTGAACAACTGTATAAACCCAGAGGATTAGCGTCTGCTGCAGGAGAGCACCAAGAAGGGCAGCTGTTGTTCTCTTCAGCATTTTTTTGCTGAGCCATCAGGACAGCTTAATGCTACTACTTGCTAAAAAAGTCATGCATTATAATAATTGTGGGTACATACAGTCCTGATGAGTCCCTCCCCATCTGAAACCACTCCGTGGCTGATTGATTGTTTCTTCTTTTTTTTTGTTTTGCAAAACTGGAGGATATGTGTATGTTTTAATTCAAATGGAAAGTTTAGTAGCAGATTCCAGAGACCTTTTCTTATCTGAGTATATTTAGTTCAGCAAAAGGGTTTATTAAGTTAAAACAAAAATTGCCATAAAACTACTTACTAGTACCTCCCTGTCTGTATCATCATGGAGGTAACCAGTTTCCATTATCTTATATTCTTTGCCTCCCAAATGTTACTACCTGGATGTAACTACTATTATGATATTTTAGCCAAACAATCACAGAAATCAGGAGTAAATGACAAAATTAGAGAGTAGTCTGAACACTCAGCAATTTCCTAATGATACATTTTGCAATTGTTGTCTGCTTTCTGATTAATCAACAGATTGTGAACTTCAGTGTCAAAAAAAATGCTTAATAAAAAAAGTCAGACTGAATAAAAATAAAACCAAATAGTTAATTGTTTTTCCCAGGCGCCAGTGCAGCCTTGAACACTTTAAATGTTAACTAGCCAACATTTTAAATGATAAAGGCACATGACATTTTGTACAGATAATCATATTTTCAGTCTGTCAAAGTCAAGCAATTATAATGCCTCAAAAAAGACATTGTGCAATGAAATACATGAGAAAATTTTGAGCACACCAATGTGCCATGTTTTAGAGTGGATGTATTCTGTATTTGAACGTGAATCACTCTTAATGTCATGGATTATAGAATTATTTTAGACAAATTCCATCTTTTAATGGGAAGATTATTTAAGTTTGGTACAGACCTCACAGAATTATTTAGCGATCTAATAATATCATAATGTTGAATTTAACAAGTTTAGCCCTTTCTCTTACTAGTTTTCTTAATGGGAAAATATTTGTAGCTTTTTGGTGTTACTTCTTCTTAACATATGGGAGCCTGGTCTCCAAAGGAGTGAGCAGCAGGTCAAACATTTTATTTTGTATATGTAGACAGATGATTTGTGCATATTCAGGCATCTGTGGCCTTTTTGATAATGAAAGCAAAAGGGCTGATCATATGATTATATGACATGAGCCCTTGCAATAAGATTCCTAGTTTGAATACTTGTTAAAAATCCATTTTATGTGAGCATTCATTTAAACTCTGTTGTTTTGTTAAATATAAATTACTAGCCAAACCATTCTTTATATATATATATATCTGACTAAATATATAGGATCTGCAAATACAGCAAAACTAAATTAATTTTAAATGGTGTGAACCTTTACTGAGTAATATTCTTCCAGAACTGACTGGGATCACTTTATTAATTGAATAGCTCATTCTCCAGCTAGAAAAAATACTGAGATAGTATTTAACCAGTTAGTCCTTTCTGTGTTTTGTCTTTTCTACTTTCCATAAATTTTTAATATACAGCAGTACCTTTATCCCAATCCATTCTGCCAATATATAAGGAGCTAGAGGATGCAGCTAAGCCTGTTCTTGGGAAGGGGTTAGGGTAGAAAGATAAGGATCAGGATCAGCAGCGTATCAGATGACTGACTGTAATGAGGATTGATTCTGTGACCAAATCGAACAGTTAAAGCTCCCAGCCCTTGCTCTGTCAAAGAAGAATCAACCCTCTTACATGCTGCAATCTGGACATCAAGCCAGGCGGAAACTCAATCAACTAAAAAATGGAGAGGCTAGAGCAGCTAATGAAAACCACCACCCCTACTCCAATGCAAAGGCAAAAATAAACGTAAACCACCTGGCTGGCCTGTTTGACTTTAGACTGGAATGGATTACAGCAAAAAAGACACATAAGCACCTGCAACAGCTGGGGTACGGCAGTCCTGTTCCACGTTACCTCTCAGCTGAAACCTGTTGTGTCCAAATTAAGATGTTGAGGCAGAAAGCTCATTAGGCACAGACTAAGCAAGGGCTGTGTGCTCTAAGGACTGCACAATGGATCCTCAGAGGAAAGGTGGAAGTCTGAGATCCAAACTGCCAGGGAGCCTTTAACGTTTTCCGCACCACTGGAACCTATTGTTCCCTGTTGGCTTAGCCTGGTCTGAGTCAAGGACACGAGGGTGGTTTGCACAAGGCTACAGTCCTGCTCACTCAACAGCAGGAAACCTGGGAATAGGCATATCAAGAAAAGTTTAGTAATACATTTATTCTAGTTGCTTATTCTGAATTATGGCAAAAAGCTGTAATGAGGGGAAATGCTCTTTTTCTACTCACGAAGATAATTAAAATACTGATGAAGGAACATTAATTTATGGATAAGCAAAGTCTATGTATCATTTATTAAATTACAGTATATAACGAGGGATGACTTAAGAACATGAGATTGTGGTTATACCTAAGCTAATCAAAGGATATCAAAGGTATATGAAAATATGAAGTACAGAAAAACCATTGCACCTTCAACTGCACATGCATTACACTTGAACAAAACAGAACCACTCCACAGAAGGACCATAGTTTTTATAGATTCTTGGATAGAATAGCTAAAGGCTCAGGGACTTGGGTTCCATTTTGCTATAACAGTTGTGTGATGCTTCTCCTTGTCCAGTACAAAGGGAAATACCAGCCCAACTCATCTGGCCAGGCTGCTTAAATGTTCAAATGGAGTATATAAGAAGTATTCCAGACTTGAGAGTCCTTACTGAGATGCTTTTGCAATTGAAGTGAAAAGAGGAACAGAAGTTGTATTACCCTCACCTTAGAGGGAAACTAGGGCAAAGGAACTAATTTACTTGTGCCCCTCTGAAGTCTGAAAATTAGACTGCACGAAAGGGGAAGGTTGGAACAGAGCCCATATTTTCTATATCCCAGTACTGTACAAGAGGACTGTCTGCTGGCTAGTGAACAGTCAAAAATGAAAGTTTAAGTACGGAAAAGTAAGTAAAATGCCATCTTAGTCTTTTTTTCAAGTCTTAGCGCTTTTATGAAAACCCATTTGAGTTTCCATAAAATTTTATCTTATGCAAACATCACTGTGCATTAAAGGAGTTTGTTCTTGTTCTGGTAGCAATCTCGGTTGTCATCTGATTTCACTCACAAACCACTTTAGGCTTTGTAATAAGACTCTAAGGTATCTGTAAAAGCAATCATTTCAGAAGCAAGTACTTGTGCCTGGAGTGTCCATATATACTGGTATCAGTAATAATGCAGCTGATAATCTTACTTTGCTTTCACTTGATGATCCGAGAGCAAAATACTATGAATATAGTCTGTGAGGAGAGCCAAGCAGTTCAGTGCCAGATTTCTAGACCCTCTAGTCTTTTCAACATGTGGGATAGTAACCTCCAAATGGGAGGATTGCAACCTGCTCTGTAGAACTCTAGAAATATAAAGCAGCAGCAAACTTTATGAAGTAATGTCTGCTTTACATGGCGTGTTAAACAAACAATAAAGCAAAGCAATGATTGTTTAATGTAAAAGTATATTGAAGAGAAATATATTAAAAGTGTATTTAATATGACTCCAGTAGGTTTAGGAGAGCGATGAAATTTCTTGGGGAAAACTGTAAAACGGTTAAATGAGACTGTGACCTCATTAAGTTTTTATGTGGGTATGTTTTTGTCAACACACACCTTGTAGACAATCTTTTTTTTTTTTTTTTAACTTTGTAATCTTGCTATTACAAATGCCCCATTGATCAAACACCAAGATCTAGATAGGTATGTTGTAACTAAGTCACAACAGAGGAAAACTTAAAAGCATGACTGTAGATTTTCACTGAAAATTTATCAAAGTTCAGTCAAATTACTGTCTTGTACTCTATTTTTTGCTACTGTGTATTCTAATGCTGGAATTAGCACAATTCCTAATGTTGCTAGAAAACTTTCCAATGCTATGCAATCTACTTTTGTTTTTGTTTTGCTTTTAATTCCCCAATGTCAGAAGTTTCATATTTCACCCAGGCACTGGTAATTAGCCAAGGAAATTATTTAAAATGCCAGATGTCACATATTAAATATAAATAACCTATGACCTTGTGTGCAGAATGCAAGCCTCTTTCCTATATGACTACTGAATTTAACCTTCTTCAACATAGGCTCTATACTGAAATATCTTTCTCCTGCAGAAAACCATTCTGCTTGCTTAAACGATGGATGTGTCTTATTAGCTGTAAGAGACATGAAGGCTGTGATAATTTTGTTTGTATGCCATTTGCAAATGAGTGTAAGAGTAATAAGTATACACATTGATCAAAGAATGTACTCATGCTTTCTTCAATAGCAGCTGTAAAAGGCATAACCATTGCTGCAGACAAGGAACACTATCTGCTCAATCCAGGAGCCTCTCTGTGCTTTCTCATCTGCCCTTTCTATGCCATGCTGGTTGTGTGGCTTTTAAACAGGTCCAGATTCAACCACAAATGGGAATGAGATCAAGCACATGAAATGCAACCTTCTGTGTTATATTCTTAATTCGAGGCTGTTTGGTTGATTGAATCATGCAGAACGAATGCCTGACCATGCGTCTTCCAAAGCCTATTCTGGCTACAATTGCACAGCTGGCTTTGATTTGCTGCCCATAGGAAGGGGGGAGGAATCCCTATTACTCCAACACAAATACAGATCTGGGATGTGGCTGCAGATCCAGAATTCCTAGCTATCCAGCATCGGATGATGTGTGGAAAATAAAACACAGCACAATGTAGCCCTCAGGTTTTTGGAGCCGAAAGTCACAACACGCCTAAAAAATAGCCGCAGTTTGGAAAGGATTCAAATACCACAGGAAGCACGTTCCTTCCTTCTCAAGTCACATGCAATAACTCCAGCTCCTGACCAGATCAAGGTGTATCCCCATCTGGATGCAATAACGCAGCCTAGAAGCAACAAGGACAGAAACCACCTAGGCATATTAAATAAATGAATAAATAAAGGAAATTTCTCCTCACAAAACCACAAGTGAAATAAAGTTGCCCTTGTTACTGCCATCATTTCATTTCTCAGTAGTCAACGAAAGTCAAATCAACCATCTATGCCCTGGACCTCAAGCACAGAGGTTGACATAATTCCCTGGAAATTAAATTACATCACATCAGTTGTTTTACCAGCTCACTCCCAGTCACACCCCAATTACTCTTTAGCTGTATAGAAGAGGTTTGAAGGTGTATTTCTCTTTATGGTTGCAAATGCAGAAAGGATGTGCTTTTTGGTGCAGTACAAGAGAGTCAGCAAAATGAAAGCCATGGTGAAGACAAGATAAAAGGAAACAATGATGTTGGCAATGGAAGTGCTGAACTCAAAGATATACATCTGCTTTTGAAATAAAAAAACTTTATAAAGTTTACTGTATATAACTTACAATACCACCTTACCTTTTACATATTCTGTAAATTCTTATCTTATTAGCTAGGTGGTCATGTCATAACCAATTACTCCGTTTATTTTAGGACATATAGTCCATTTTCTTTTTCAACTGACAGCAATAGGTAGACTAAAAGCAATACGTAATGTTCTGCTTATATCATAGCTTTCTGAATGAATAGTGGAGACAAGAAAAAAGGGGAGACAGGATTTATTTTACAGTTAAGGGAAATTAACAAGTCATTAATATTAAAAAATTTAATTTAGCATATTCATTAGAAATATACTCTGAGCATCTTATCAAAGAACATGGATCAAATATTTGTGTTCAAGTTGCCCCTTATGAAGAGAACAAGTTTGATTGTATTTTTCATCAGGGACATGCATAATGAATAATCTACTGGTATAACAGAACAGGAAACTGCTGTGGTTGCTCCATTTGCTGTAATCTGACACAACAATTATTTAACAATAAGACAAAGTCTAATTCAGCTGCTCTTAAAAGCAAAAGATTACCCAAAAGTTTTTGGACAAAAATTAGCTGTTAAAAGCCATCTTATGTATAGTGTATTTTTCTGACTTGTTCATTGTAGATCTGTTTTCATTCAAGAATGTATGAGGGTTTTTCTTAACCACAGTTAATCCAATTACACATACTTTTCCAGCTTGTCTTGCTATGTGACCTTGGATTTAGAGATAAAAAAGAGGCTGCAGGCCAACTGGGTGTGAGCTTCTTATAAAGGTTTGGTCTTCCTTCAGGAGAGGGAATTATCTACCCTAATAAGAGCAAATCTTTGGTTTAAGTGCTATGAGAACAGTAGCTGTAGTTGCTCATGTATTTTCAGTAAAGAAGTAGCGAGAGGTGTGTGGGAAGTGATAATGGAAAGGACAGTGCTTTACAAAATAAGTAAAAAACATATGGCTGCTTTTGCACTAGAAGCAACTTCCCATTTCGGGCAAACTTGGGCAAACTCCTGCTGTCCCAAGTTCTGCAAAGTATTTTTTAATATTATACATTCTGTTTCCACTAGAATTGCAATGTCACAAAGTAGCTTTTCATTTAGGCTTGCTTTCCTCAGCACAGTTAACTGACCTTCCTCAGAAGTGCACAGAGAGAGAGAATTCACAGAGAATTCACAGCACTCTGTTAAGAGCCTCTGGACTGAGGATTACTCACTGTAGCTAATTCTTCTTCACATGAGTCTTCTTTTCTCATTTTCATTCACAGGCTCTAAAGAGAAAATCCAGGTACTGGATGCATGCCTGGGATTATGACATGCCTGTTTGGATGTGTCTAAACAGCAGCAAACATGGAAAGATACTGTGCATAGAAACAATTAGAATTATTTTAGAATCAAATAATATTAATCTCCAGATGGCCAAAGAGCCACAACACTCTAACTAATTCAGCTGATTTTTCAACTGAGTAATGAAACCTTAGAGATAGCAATATTTCTGGTTAATATGAGTTTCACATTCCATAACAAACTGTGACTATTACATAACTGTCTATAAGCAAACTTGACTATTTGTGAGTAGTAGTTTAAATCCCATCAATGCCCAAGTTTCAGCACAAACCTAAAATCTTCCTAGATAGTATGTACTAAGGATTAATATTTTACTAATTCCATACCACACAGTGATTGTTTCATTAAGTTAGAACCATAGAATAGAATCAAAGAATCATTTAGGTTGGAAAGACCTCCAAGAAGCTTGAGTCCAGCCTTTGACCAATCACCGCCTTGTCAACTGACCAGAGCTCTGACCACCACATCCAGTCATTCCTTGGACACCTCCAGGAGTGGTGACTCCACCATCTCCCTGGGCAGCCCCTTCCAATGCCTGACAGCACTTTCCATGAAGAAATTCTTCCTGATGTCCAACCTGAACTTCTCCTGGCATAGATGAAGACCATGTCCTCTCCTCCTGTTGCTGATTGCCTGTGAGAAGAGGCTGACCCCCACCTGGGTACACCCTCCTTTCTGGGAGTTATAGAAGAGGGATTGTCACCCCTGAGCCTCCTCCTCTCCAGGCTAAACACCCCAGCTCCCTCAGCCACTCCTCACAGGACCTGTGCTCCAGACCCATCACCAGTTCTGTTGCCATTCTCTGGACATGTTCCAGCACCTCAATGTTTTTCTTGAAGTGTGGGATCCAGATCTGGACACAGGACTCAAGTATTAAACTCCCCTCAAGCTGCTCTGTTTCTTAAGAGTGCCAATTCCAGACACATCAGGACAGTTACAGTTTCTATACTGCCATCCCCTGCAGGGAACGGATGCTCATGCTGCAAGAACGACTTCAATTCTACATTTTATTCTGCCTTTCTTTTTTATCTTTCCACCTTAGTGGCAAGGCAAAACTATAGATTATGGTATGTTATCATGCAGGTAGAGCATCCTGAAGCTTCTGCGATCTTCCTGCTCACTGCTGGGCTCTCTCCATTGACGACATACATTGCGAAGGAATATTTTTATTAGTTTCCTTATGGTTAAAAAACTTTTAGATGAAGATCGCACAAAGTGCAAGACTGGGAAGACTATTCCATGCTCTAAAATTTTTTGGGGGATTGGTTTCGGAGGAGAATTCCCCACAGTTCTACAGCTGTGGTGAGCAGCGAGTGAAGCGCATGAAGTGCCACAGTGCAAGCCAGGGTGGCTGGGCACTGGGACAGGCTCCCGGAGGAAGCGGTCACAGCACCGAACCTGCCGGAGTTCAGCGAGTAGTCTGGACAAGGTTCTCAGGCACGTGGTGCGATTCTTGGCGTGTCCTGTGCAAGGCTCAGTAGCAGGGGGATCCTCGTGGGTTCCTTCCAGCTCACTATTCTGTTCTAGGTTTGCTTGATTGCCACTGCTCCCATCGAGCCGGAGGGCAGGTAGCTAACAGCTTTGTTTCCTGGAGCCAGCATCTGCTACCCGAGCGACATTCCCCAGCTTACGCCATCCTACCTAATTACTCCAGTGCCTGGTTGGTGCCAAGAGCGCAGCTATTCGCACGGTGCTTTCGAGAGCAGCGCCCCGCACGCCGCACGGGCACTGCGCCCGGGCGCTGAGGCGCGGCCGCGTGCGCGCCCCGCGGGCTCCCACACGGCCGGGCCCGCGCGCAGCGACACGTGGCACCGCGCGCCGCCCCGCCCGCGCGCGCGCCGCTGGCCGCCTCCCATTGGGCGCCGCCCGCCGACTACAACTCCCGGCAGGCCCCGCGGCGCGGGGGGCGGGGCTAGGCGGCTTCGCTCAGTCCCTCGGCGGCACGGGCGGCGGTCACGGGGTGCTGTCGGTGCCGTGACGTCACCGCGGGCGGAGGGCGGGGGCCGGCGGGAGGGCCCGGCGGGGCGGGCCGGGGCGGGGGGCGCCGCCCGGGGTGCGGCGCGGGGGCGGGTCCAGCCGCAGCCCGGAGTAGGCGCCCGCCCCCCCGAGTGACAGAAGCGCCCGGGCACCGGAGCTTGCGCTGGGGCCGCAGTCGCCGCTCGCGCCGCCGCCCCCCCTCCGGCCCCTCCGCCGCCCGGTGTTATGCGGCGGCCCTGAGGGGCGAGCGCAGCCCGGCCGGACCCGGCGCGGCCCTGAGGGGCGACGGGGTCTCGCTGCGCCTCGCCGGCCAAACCCATGACTACGGCAAACTGCGGCGCCACCGACGAGTTCGACTTCAGGCTGATCTTCGGCGAGGACGGGCAGCCCGGCCCCGGGCCGCCGCTGGGGCCCGCAGGTGCGCCCCGGGGCCGGGGGGAGTCGGTCGGGTTCCTGTTTTTCTCCGAACGGGGCGGGGAGCGGGGGCTGCGCCGGCCCCGCCGCTGCGGGAGGCGGCGGCCCGGGGGGAGCGGCGCCGGCTGTCCGTCCCTCAGGCCGCGGCCGCTTCCCGGCGCCGCTCCCGTTCCTCCCGCGGGACGCGGGGGCTCGGCGGCGATCGGCCGGGCCTCTCCCCGCCGTAACAACTTTCTTTGCGAAGAGAAACCCGAGCGCTCGCATCGTGCGGGAGGAGCCGCCCGGGCGCGGTGACTCCGGCGGGGAAAAGGCCCCGGGTTGGGTCTGGTGTCCCCACGGCCCCGAGCTCGGGGAACGCGATGGGGCCGGTGCGGGACAGGGCAGAGAGCAGCAGAGTGTTAACGGGGTCGGACCGGAGCAGTGTTCGGGCGCTTGCGACGAAAAGTTTCAACCGAAGTGTTCCCCGTATATAGAACATCCCAGTTACTCCAGTGTGTTTTGCAGACTTTGTGTACGTGTGGATGGGCGAACACCGCGTGTCGAGATGTGATGGCTCTTTGGGTCCCTGTGTGCAGATGCACGCATACATCTCAGAGCGCTTCCATTTTACTTTATTTTATAGTATTGGAGCCTGAAAATCCTGTTTTAAAGTACTCCTATTTCTTGAAACTGCAGAAAACAAAGTATTCCCTGTGAATTGTGTGAAGAATCAATAAGGACCAGCTGTGCCTCGTTTAGCTGTACCAGAGTTTGATGGCTGCATGCTTTATTTTCTAACCTACTTGAAATAAGTTTCAATTGGTAATGGGCTGTCTTATGTCTAAGTGTTAGATGATAAGATAGCTCTGAAACACAACTGTATCCAGGCTAAATGATGTAGCCATATTGTTTAGTTCTCTGACTCGGTTGTCTGCCTAAGTTAATTAGAAAAAAATTGTTTGATACAGTCTGTGTGCAAGCACTCAGGATTAACTTCTTAGAAAATCCCTAACTTTTTTGATACTCAGATTTAATTTGCAGTTCATTCAGATAAAGAAATGCTTTCTTTGCCTGTTTTCCATCTCAGTGCAATAGCAGATGGTGTTTTGTGAAGGGAGTCTGAATTCTGGAAGCTTGATAAATGCATTACAATACCATATGAAAACAATGGAAAACATGTGAACAAAGAACAACAGAAATAATTTTGACACCCCCATTTGTATTATTTTGACATAAAACTGGTTGTCTAAACTGTGTTCCTTTGTCGATGATAGATGAGAATGAGAGAGCAAGTTTCTCAGAAAACTGGAAATACTAGTGTGGAATCAACTCACCGTTATGATATTTGTATTTGGGTAGCATTCCTTAACAAGCAGTTCAGATCTTACTCTGAATAAAGAGAATTTTCCATGCTTGATAGGTCAAAACTATTCTTATGTCAAATTTGAAAATGTAATACTTGGATCATGAGCTAGTTTGTTTGCTGTAGCTTTTAGTAAGAAATCCTGCATCTGAAACTCAAGTAATTTTACTGTTTTGTAGAATTCTGGAGATGATCACGCCTGCTGTGCACAGATGTGGCCTTCGGGGGAAAGGGTTAGAGTAGGACCCTGCCTTCGTGTATTTTGTTAAAAGTGTTGCCAGAACTCATCTGTTAATTCTGCCTATGTATTTTACATATGAAGAACTAGAATTCGTATGAGAGGTCCCATATTGGAAATCTATTTTTTCCCTTACCCCTCTTCCAAATATATTAGGTGAACAAAGAAACCAAGCTCTTAGAGCTCCCTAAAGCATCTATTTCATAATCCCGTATCACTTCCTTCAATGGTGGTGGCCGTTGTGCTGCAAAGTAAGCATAAGGGTATTTTTTTTCAAGTGTATGCTAATAATAAAACGTGTAGGCCACAGGGAAAGTTGCTTTATTTGAAATAAATAATACTAAAATTACTAAGTTTTCCATGATCATGGAGAACACCTAAAACCACATTCTGATCCTTCGTGCTTTGTCTCTAGAAGTTTGAGACTGGCATTCTGATGAAAGAAGTGTCTGGTACTAAGTTCTTGTGCAAATAACATGGAAATCTATGTTAATGGTGTCTTTTATACTGAGACTACTCTAGAGTTGTGAGGATTTTATTCTTTTATATAGGTACACACATAAGCATATACAGTTACATCTTTATATTTAACTGTATTTGTAGTCAAAAGCAAGGAAAAGTGAGCTATTCTTCCATTTTCTTGAAATATTTTTGATATCTGGATGACTAAGAAAGTGCTAGTGCCAGGCAGTAGGTTACCCTTTTTATGATATTAAAAGAACAGTAAGAGAAATTAAATCAGCTGGGATCTTTAGGTATTGCATAGAACAATTTCAGCAGGTTACAGGATAGCAGGACTAACATGTGTAGTGCTAAGTGGCAGGACTTGAGACCTCTGTCCTGCATTAGTGCTTATTTGTTTGATCTGAAAGTTGTAGTTCCTGCTGAAGAGGAGAATGCATGAAATATGATGTGAAGATGCTTGCAGTCCCTAGTGTAATGCTGCAATCTTTGTAGCGTACTTGGATTGAAATTGAAGGGGTAGCCCATTTCCAGTAGTTTTTGAGTGGAGGTAGAAATTTGCTCAGGTAATTGCTAAACTAAAGATTCTCAAAAGCTCTTCAGCTGCTTTCAAGTGGATGTTAGAAACTGAGCACCTTCTGCAAACTCTTGCCTTCTGTTTCTGTCGTGGTTCAGTGTCCTTGTCCCAAAGAACAAAGAAATTGCCACTTTGGTTTTGTAGTATTAAGCGCTAGAAGTGTTTGGTAGAGTTCTAGGTACTGATGAGCTTCATCTTTTTATGACCAAGAAATTCAAGCCTCCCATGCCCGAAGGTATTGCTATGGATCACGTTGTAGTGAACCAGATCTTTGGTGTGCTCTTTTTTGCAAAATTTTGGGTAGCTGCAGTAGCATCCAATTGCATCATGCCACCTTACGTCAGTTGCATTTGAAATGTTTAAGTCAGCATGTACATTACAGCATGTTCAGGTCCTCCCCAGTCTGCTAAAAGAGACTGGCATGCAACTGTCAGTGACAGTGTTTGATGTGCCACCTGGTTTGGTCTTTCTGATGAAGAGACCTTTGGGATGTAATATGTGACACTTGAGTAATTGAATTAGCTTGAATGCTTTTGTAATGAAGCCCTGATTCCCTTCATCACCACCAGTTTTGCAATACTAGTCAGTGTAATTTTGGGAAATTTGTCTAGAATTTATTAAGCAATTAAACTGCATCGAGTTTTTCACACTGCTGAGGACACATTATACTTTTTAAATACCAAACTTCTCCAAATGGAAGCAAATACGAGTTGCTATGATATTTTCTGAAGTTTTATTTTAGGGGTTCATCTCTTTTAAAGAATGAGTTTTTACAAGGTAAAAGCTGTTCTTTGAGTATATAATACTAAGCTGAGAATTTGGGATCTTGTAAGGTTCTTTGTCATGCAAAACTATTTCTCGTTGGTATGTGAAATCAGGACCAACTTAAAATTAGAGGCTGCAAACTGTTCAGTATTCAGAAGATGAATTACAGATGAGTTATTGATGCTGCTGCTCTGCATTCTGTCTAAAATGTTCATGTTATTTCTGATTAAGTATTCTATGAGCTAAAGAGGGGCTAATGTTTTGTTACCCAGTGAAACAGAGTAATACATGAATTTCACCCTAATTTCCACCTTTTGCTCTTGGATTTTGAAGTAGAGAAGGAGAAATTAATATTTCCGCGTAAGTAATCTTCCCTGGTTCATTTTGTTTATTTGCCTTCCCACAATATGAGTGTTTTAAAAGAACTGATCAAACCCACCCTCCTGGGACTTCAAGTTCAAAGTATTTATTTTATTTTATTGGAAACCATGAAACAAACTGAAAAGATTCTTCATATTTCCTGTGACTTAACATTTGGTTAAGTAAAACTGTTTAGTAATCGTGTTACAAATGTATCTTATAATATCTCCTACTTTTCTTCTGAAGAGTGTTAAAAAAATCCCAGTTCTGTGATGAGTTTAGTGACAGTTCAAAAGGTCTTTGTGAACTGCAGGCTAGGACACTATGTCTGGATTTGGCTACTTCATAGATTTGCAAACTTCCACTCCTGTTCTCTTCTGAGTTTTTTTTTCCTTTAGCTTAGAGCTGGTAGGTTATTGGTTTGTTACTGGATATCATGAGTGAAGTACACATTTTGCTATAGTGACTGTCAGAGTAATACCTGATCTTTTCTTTTGAAGGTTCTCATGTTGTACCTTTCTCTGTGAGCATCCACGAGCTGCTTGAGCAGCTCGGCAGTTGTCTCCTGCCCACATACCAAGTGCTCTGAAATGATGAAGGCTGCTGGATTTTCCCTCAGCTAGGCAGAGTTCTCTTATAGCGAAAACTGGCACTATGTGTGTGCTATTTCATTTAGGTGTGTCGTAGAAGTCTTACAAACACTGATTTGTACTGAAACACCACCACAGTACTAGTCTTCATAGCTTTGCCTTCATCATTAATATGTAAAGTATACTTTTTTCCTTCCTAAATGTGTATTCATGACTGGTATTGCTGTCAGGGATTGTTGGCAGAGAGTAGAAAGCAGCCAAAGCTGTTGACAGAGTTTGCAGCGTGGTTGAACTTTTTGTTCTTTTCCCCAAGGTCGTGATTAAGGTAAATAATCTTAAGAAAATCAAGTTGTGACTTTCAAATTTGAATTTTCTTTCCTACTCAAGGTAGGAAAGAGAAAGTAGTCTTATAATTAGATTGAGCAGAAATTTAGGGGCTGGATGCTGGCAGTAGCTGTGAACTTGAGGTGTGAGTTGACTGAGGATTGCTCTTGGTGAAATTTGTTTTTGTGTTCAAAGGAGCTGGTCCAGAACTGTTGCAAAGTTTGCTTTCCTTAGCTGAGTAACAGGAGCTTGTGAGACATCTTTCGAAGTCTTTTTACCAGGCTATCTTGCACAACTGCCTGGTTCACTTGAAGTTTTATTATTTTTTAAAATATTTTGATCTGTTTAAATTTGTTTGTCTATAGAAATACGTAGGAGAGAAAGTCTTTGCACAAGATGGTGACTGTGGTTAATATGTATAATTTGAGCCATCCATATAAATATAGTCTGTGCTGGTCTGTTAACATTTGCTATACAAAAGAGTGCTCGTGTGGGTTAAGAATAGGATCAGCTGGTGCAACTCTAACAAAGGAATGAATGGATAAGTTACTTGAATCCATTTTTTTTCTCTCTTAGATATAAACAACACTTCTAACAGAAATATTTGTTTATGTAAAAGATAACTGAGTATTAAATATATTGTGATAAACCAGCACTTCCAGGAAATTGAGCTACTATCATTTTATTTTACAAGCTAGTGGATGCTGGTATCTGCATGTGAAAGATTGACACACAGGGACACAATGCAAATCAGTCATACAGGCTGTGGTTATATAATCTGCTGATGGGGGGAGGAGGGAAAACCAAACAGCTGCATCTGACCGAAAACAGAGGGTCTTGTGACTTCAAGATAGCTTAGAGAAACACTGAGGAAGAACCAAAGGAGAATGAGTACTAAAGTGGTATCAGCAGAGTCAAGAATTGCCTGGTAATTAAGAGATTAAGATGGTAATCCTGGCAAGCTGACATGTTAGAGTATGTTGTGATTTTTCACAGTATTCTGGATAAATGAAATCTTGCCTATTTGAATGAATCTTGACCTGGATAAGACTATTCAGGGAAAATACCACAATCTTCTGTGTGGTGTTGCAAAGCAGTTGTAGTTGCAGCTAATCTAATTTAATAACTTTTGTGTTTTGGCAGTATGGTTCTTTGATCACTACATAGTGCATTGAGAGTCACTATGTATTGCAGGGATTTGAAGAAGGTCCCGGATTTGACAAAATGTCAATTATTTTGTTTGTGAATTCATAGTTGCACGTCACTTTCTGTCCCCTTTCCTCCCAGTTGAATTGTGGGCAGAGTGTAAATGAAAACAAATTCTGAGATTTGGGATGTGGGAGATGGTCAGGGTACAAATGCATTTGGGCTAGTGATTTTTTTCTTACATATTTCTGAAAATTAGAAATAAGCTCACTCTTTCTCAAGTAAAAATTAGCCCTCTGCTTAAAGCATGATTGTCCCATTCCTTTGGTCTGTGTTGTCCAACTGGAAGCAGTTTGTCAGATGCCACCTGAAGTGTAGCCAGCTCAGTCATGTTACTGAGAATGAGAGGGAATAGATTTGAGTAGATGGGGCCTGGGTCAATAGTAAGCAGCAGTTTGGCTGTTCACAGCAATAACGTAAATACGGGAGTTGTTGCCTCAAGCTGCCCTAGTGGGCCAGGGAAGTACGTGGAGCAGACTTGGCAGTGAGCCCAGCCAGTAAAACAACATCCAAGTCCTTGCATTTGTCCAGGCATGCCATGTGGGTTCAAATGACACTGGAATTTAAGATGAGTGAAATGATCAGTAAGGCTAAGTAAAACTGCAAGGCAGGAGCAAACTTATTAAGAAGACAGCATTCTATTCTACATTTAGTACACCCATCTGTGAAATACTGGCAAAAGGTTCTCGTGAAATACTGGCAAAAGGAACATTAAAAAAGCGTAGAACTGTTCAAAGTCATTCAGGGAAGGTGAATTTGAATCTGAAGCACTGCAGGTCCAGTGAAAGGAGAGAAGAATGAACTTTCTGCAGCTCTAACTACAAAGCCATGATCTTTTACCATGAGCAGTAAAGTCATGAAAATAGAATTTGGTGTGTGGTTCGATTTGGTGTCGTGTGGTGATTCTGGTGGGTTTTTTAAAAGCAGAAACAAAAACTTAATTTGAGGTTGCATGAAAGATGTTTGTAGGTAAAAACATGAGCAAGTACTTACAGCTAATTTATTAATACCAGAAATGTAGTTTCATATTATTTATATTAATATTTAGATTAATAGGAATTGCATGCTTAAAAATGGCTTCTCAGGCTGCACTTTAAAGATTAGTCATCACTTCTAAAAATGAGAAATACTTTTAATATAGAAAAAAGTCTTGAATGGAGTTGAATTTTTCTGGTGTTTCTTGGGTTTTTTTAGCAGGTTGGTAGAGAAGGTTGATGAAAATCTTCATGTTGTAGTGGCGGCTAACATTGCTTTTTTGGGAACAAATGCTGTGAAAAATGTTTTGTTAATCCCATGTTTTAATTTTTTTAATGGTTTTAGAAAAAATGGAAGGACGACTTACACATAGTTTCAGAGAAGCAGTATGTGCTCTGTGCTAGAGAGGGAATTAAATTGTGACTGGTTGTAGTTGGGTCGGGGCAGAAACTGTCACCTTTTGACTAAAGTTGTTTTACAGAGTAGCCCTCTGTATCTTCATAGCCAAAATGAAAGTGTGACAGAATGACAAATGCTGCGTTTATTAACTGTTAGTGACGGTGATTCACTGCTTTCATGGCTGCATAATGGCCTGTAGTAATATCTGCAGTGATGTATAGCTACTCATATGTATCTTTAGATGCTTTCTAGAAGTTGTTCCCTAAGTCAAGGACACGGAGGAGATTCAGGAACTGATTACCAAAGGTTTTAACAGTGTCATTTGGGATAACTGTACTCAAAAAACAAGTCCATAAGGAAATACATGGTTTAATCCAAAGAACTACTATCTATCAACATTTTTAGTATTTTGCATAGCTTTTTTAAGTTATGTAAGTTATGTATTTCATCAGTGTAATTTGTAAAGTTTAATCTTTGAGAACAAATGCTGCTGTCCTTCAAATTGCCAAGCTTTTTGTGTTGGGGGCAGGAGGTTAGGTTGATGTACAGTACGTGGTGATACCTCCTCTCCTGCTGGAATAAACACACACTGTTTAGGACTCTGGGAAGAAATGCATTTACATGTGGCAGAGTCATGAGGCATGCTAATAGCGTCATCTCTGTATTTTGGGGTGTCATTCGGAACTTTGCTGAAAAAAATGTTATTTGTGCTCAGCTTCAGCCTCCTCTTTTTCATTTGGCTGATTTGTGTTCCTGCCTTCTACTGTAACAATCTAGCAAAGTGAATTCAAGGTGTTTCTCATTCCAAATTCGTGTGAGCAGATGGGAAAACAAGGCACTTTCAGATTGTCATTCTGGCTCATTACAGTTCTTTGATGTACACAGCCTTTGAGTTTAATGTGCCTGACGTCCACACTTAAGATGCATTATAAAATATTGGTGAAAAGCTGTAATAATTAATGGTTTGAAATACTGAGTTAACTCTATGGTAGGCCTGCCTGCTGTGGATTGGTTTGCCCTCTCATGCAGGCTAGCTGCAGCAGTGCAGTGTAATTTGGCCAAGGTGTGAAGAGTTCCCAAGCGAGTTTGTTTGGATATTATCGATACCAGTTCTCAATCTCTGTGTTGTGCTCTGTTTGCTAATCAGAAAGGGGATGCCCCCGTTTCAGTCTCCCCTGCACTGTGTATCTGCTCCCCACCTGGACATCTTGCCTTGTCTCACTGCTCTCCTTTTCTATTGTGTTTCCCCCTACTCCACCCTGCTACCTTAATTTTTTTCACAAAGACCCTGGCCTGTGTCACTGTAAACTAAAATACACATTTTCTTGCACACACTCCTTTCTGTTTTCTTTGCTATGACACTACACCTTCTCGTCTTGTAATTTTGGCTTCTGCTCAATGCTTGCTTTGGGACTGGACCATTGGATTGGCAGGTTGCTGTGAGCAAGGTCATGTTAGAAGTTGGTGGTAAAGGCATCCATGTAGAAGTTAGGTGAATTAGGTGAGGACTTCAGTTCATTCTGTTTGAATAACTGGAGAGCTTTTTCATGGAGTCTGTTGGTTTTGCCCCCACAAAGAAAGAGTTGTGCGTGGTAGATTGGCCCACAATACCAAGCATCTAGGCAAACCTGGCCTGCTGGCAATTGCTGCACATGATTAATTCCCTTGTTCCCTTCACTCAGTGTTTGCCTAATCTTCTCACTTATCTTTATGCTCAGTCTACTTCCAGTGGATCAGGCACAGCACACCAGTTTGGGAGTGATCAGGCTTCTCTCAGGTCCCATGCCTACACATCTGAAATGCTCTGGGGTTGCAGGGCTACAGTCCTTTTGCAGACTCTAACACCTGATCGTGTAGAATAAGATAGTTCATCTTTAGAACAGCAGTGTCAAAAGGCTCCTCATATACTCTGTGATAATACCTGCTATACCCATGTACTGTGCAGTTCCCAAAAGGCTGTACACTAATATCTCTGTACTACTGCATCGTGTTAAGATGACTTTTGTACTGACAGTGAATGACAAATGAGGCTTCATCAAACTGGAGGGCAGCAGCTTCTGTTTTGTCTACAAGGTTATTATGCAGTGAAATATTGTCTTCTCAAATGATATAGCCATAGATTAAAAAAAGGAACCAAAGCCCAGAGAACTTGGAGGCTTTTAAAGCAAGAAGCAGATTTTTTTTTTTTTTTTAACCCGTTATGAGTATTAATGAATAATCCTGAAAAATACTAAACCCAAGGCTTTATAAAGTTATCATTTAAAGACCGGCTTCATATCATCCAGAAATAACAGGAGAGATGGAGAAGGCAGAGGTATAAACACTGCTTAGCGCTTCCGGTTGTTATTTTCTGTTTTGTAACTGAACTTAGAATGACTAATTCTTGTTGAATCTTACAGTTACAAGTTGAATTCTTCACCTGTCTTGTACATTACTTTTTATCAATGTATCTCCAAGCTGTTCTTTCCCTGTTTGAAATTTAATTTAATTACTTGAGTGTGAAGCTGGATGTACACTAAGACAACAGTTCTTTTTGAATGTGTACCAGGCTATGGCCTAAGGGATAATTTAGTTGCATGTTACATTTTTATTTGATAGTGAACACCTGCAGTTCCTGTCCTGGTTGCTTGTTTTCCCCCATGTCCTAAAGCTTGCCATTCTGTCAGTTGCGTATATACAGGTGTTAGTGCACTGTAAATACGATTACCAAAATCATCTGTGTTAAAAGAACCTCTTCTCATTTCCCCTTCCCCTTTGTGTGTGAAGGTGTGTGGGAGGGTGGTTGCTGCTGAAAAAACCTTAGTGTAGTTACACCCCAAGAGCCAGTATGTTCTTATTTTAGTCAGTGTCAGTTGTAAACATTTGATATACTGGATTATTCCCTTGCTTAAACTAGTGCAGCTTCTTTATTCTTCTATATTTCTACCAAGAATAATGAATTCTTATCCAGACTAGAATTTGAGAAAGACTCATTGATGAGCTCCTACTGTTGATCATTTTTCTTCTACATTTCCAGTATTCTTGCTTAACAAAAGAAAATGAGTGAAATTGTTACTGGCATGACAGAATGGCCTCTGGCATAGATGATTGACAAAAGTAAAATCTATTTTTATCCCTTTTTGCATTATCTGATATGACCATGAAACAGTACAAAACCATCAAAGAGAGTGACCTGCTTAAAATTAGAGTTGTTGTAAATCATCCCTGTCTGAAAACTTAAACTTGCGGTACTGCTTCACATATCGCTAACTTTGGTCTAGAAGGATGTGTCCCCCTTCTCCACCCTGCTACCTTAATTTTTTTCACAATTTATTCTTTTTCAGTACCTCATTTGGCTTCCTAGTCAGTGGTACTCCTTATAAACGAATATATTGCTATGTTTCAGTTTGGGGTTGTGGGGTTTTTTGAGTTGGTGTTTAAGTTTGTAGGAAGTGTTTCTGGAGAACTGATAGCTTATAATGGAAAACTGGAGTTAAATATCCAATTGTAGAGCTTTAGTGCAATAGTGTACCAAGAACTCTGATCAATTGTGGGTTTAAGGGTACAAAAGAAAAACTTGATTGTTGGCTCTTTTGTGTTCCCTATGAAGATTAAAACTCCTCTTTCATTCGAAGAAATATATAAACTTGTGCAAACCTGCAGAATAATGAAATAAAAAACCAGCCACATATGCCTTTTGTCCTGTTTTACAAATATTTTTGTAACCATTGTGTTCAGAAAGAGATAACTGTCATGACAGAAGTGGAAAACAGAAGAGTTGGTCATTCTTTTTTAAAGCTTGTAAGTGAGACAGACTTGCCTGAGAACACACATGGTGTCTGTGTCAATGTTCAGGTCTTTCCTCATGCTATTTAAAGGACTTGATTACTGATCCTGTTTTCAAAAGTAGTACTTTTATAGGACTTAGGTCATGTTGCACTTTCTTCATACCTTATAGCAACTCCTATTGTCTGAAAATGTTTGTTTACGGGCTTGTAAACTTAGAATAATAAAACAGTCTGGGTAATTCTGGCACAGGGCTTGTGTTCAGACATTTGATAGTAATTGACCTTCCTTCTCTGGAGAAATCTGGCCGAGTGCACAGCTGCACATGTGCATGTGCCAGTACATCACTGGGGAGTGAACAACTGGTAGGCAAGCATTGCTAGTCCTAAGTGTGCACTCTGATACAGCAAGTAGCAAGCAAAATATGCTTTAGAAGCAGTTGTTCTGGATATTATTTAATTATATTCCCCAGTCAGACAGCTTATGTTGAAGCGTAGTTAGCAGCTTAGTAAGGGATGAGCCAGCATTGTTTTAATACTGAACAGGAGCTTCTGTACATGAAGCCATTTCCAGACAGTAGCAAATGTACATTCAAAATAAGCAACCTTCTGGTTCTCATTGACAGTGGATGACACAGATGCCTGATGTAAGATTTCAATGAAAGTCTGCAGTTTTATTTAGCTAATACACTGTAAATATAGAGCATCTGCTCGTTTTGGTGAACCCTCAGTAGTGAACCTGATCTCAGCAGGGTGGGGAAGAAGGCTTCAATAGATTTCTAAAGAATCATGGCTTCTGTGCATGGCAGTGTTAAAAGTCTTAGTAAGTAAAAACAATGCCGAGTTTCTTTTTATGACATTTGTCCAGAAGATCTCCTTTGATTGTAAAAGAAAATTTGTTTGACGTGGTTTGTTCTTAGGAAACAGTGTCTTGTTTTGTTTCTTTGTCTCCTTTAAAATGCTTACTGGAACAAATAAACTATTAATACTACTTCTAAAACTGAAGTTGTACTTACTGGTCCATAATCCTTCAGTATTTTTTAACCTTTTGTTTAGTCCAGTTTTCTTTACTCTGTATTGCTGTTCTCTTTATTAGCAGTTTATTCTGTTTTCGTTACTAAAGCAAAAGCATTTAACACCTGCCTTTTCAGTGGCACGAAGGGCTTTTGATGTGAATGGCACTACTTCTCTTGGTTCTGTGTGTTTTGCTGTGTCTGTCTTGTCTAGCTTCTTGCCCCCATGTACTTGTGGTAGTTTTGTGCTCTACCGTCATAGTCTGCCCTAGTTTCTATGCCTTCAGTGCTTTCTTAGATTTTACGGTCAGTGAAGGCCTCATGACTTGGCCAACTTCTTTATTGTCTTTCCTCCCCCAATAGGATTGTTTGAATATAATAGTTCTCCTATTAAGTAACCAGATTTCCATAGCTTCATTTTTTTCCCCTGGGCTTCTCCATAACTCTTTCTTCCTTACACTTGCCTATTGTGAGACATCCCTTCGTTTGTTTACCCTCTGCTTTTTGAAGCCCTGTGTTGGGTTTGTTTTGTGCTATTCTCACTGCTTTCTCTTTTAAGGGTTACCACGTAAGGTTTTTTCATTATTTCTTTTTTCCCCCAAGTTGTATTTGTGCTTGTATGTGTTCCTTAAGATAGGTTAGAGGGCTCTTCCAAATAGGATACTCTGCAGTCTTTATTAGGACAAAAATAATTCCTGGTAAATAATCTAGTAGAATTAATGACACGATTTGTAAAGGTCTTAGTGTTGTCCTTTTTTGTGAGCAGCTAACAGGTTATTTGAACACATGAGCTATAAGTGGGAGGATTTGTGTGTGCAGACTGAAATAAATCTACATGTTTATCAATTGTGTCTGAAAATGATTTGGGTGATTTAGACTTCAAACCGTGTTGTTCTGAACACAACACGATTTGAAGATTTGGGATTGGATATTTATTAGGTTTCTAGCTTCCTGTTTTGTGTGTGTGCAGCTGGGGAGGGGTCACGGAACAGCACAGTGCCAAACTCAGGAGAGGCTGTTTGTCAGGAGAGAGGGACCAAAGAAGCCCAAGTCAGAAAAGTTGTCTCCTGTCTGCTCCGTCTCTTCTCCTATTCTTCCCAGCTGGTGTTGGTAATTCTGTGTGAGTCTGATCACTCCACCTCAGCCTTGTGAAAATTAAATTCTGAATGTACATCTGCTTTTTGTAATTCCCTGTGACACTGAAAGTAGAGAAATTGTCTTAAATATTTTAAGATTTCTTGATTATTTTGGTGCAAGAGGAATAAGGCTCTTTGCAATGGTGAGAGATTTAGTGCAAACAATGTGCTGCTACTGTTTCTAAAACCGTTAATGACAGTGAACAGTTACACACAGGGCTTGAAGATGTCCAACTGCTGTTTTTCTAAAAAAATATTATTATTGTTAAAAAAGTTTTGTAGCTGTAACTGTTTTATTTCTAAGTTTTGATAAGCTGGATAATAGCCTTTATTAGGACTGCCTTTTTCTTCCCTTGATCTATGCTTTTATTAATACTGAGTTAGCAAACAGATATCGATGGTCTTGCACATTAATAGACCAGTAGATGTGAAAAACCTATAATCAACTACTGTCTGCATTTCATGTTTTGTGATGAAAAACAGCAAATAGAAAGACCCTTGATTAATGTTTTAAGAAATGCATGTTACCCTGGTGAAAGGACAGGGAAATGCAGTTGTTAATTGTGTCTGATACATGCAATAGTCCTTCCTGAGAACCCTGATCGTTTCAGTGTGTGCATACTTAGAGATCAACCTATGCTGATTTTCTGTACTCTTAACACATATAGTAGTAGTTCATTATCTATAATACAGATAATTGTATTACATAACCATACTATATATAAAATCAGTGTTTATAATATTACTAGTACTCCTTCAATGCAATGTATGCCTCCTTTATTAGATTTCTTATAGAGTTGCTCCCTGCTTGTGAACCTTCAGCCTTTTCTTTTTTGTTTTTTTACTGAAGTCTGAGCAATGTAGTCCATTCCTTGGTAACAATGTGCTTTCTCTTCATTTGAAAATGCTTCCCTGTCTCTAAGGAGATGATGTTTTGTTTCTGTTTTAGTTAATTTTAAGCTGATTGCTATTAGTGAAACTGGTAATAGATTGACTTCATTAACAAACTAATTTTTTCGTCATGGAAAGGTCTAAAATACATAGCTTCCTGTCTGGATATTTTAACTGATTGTGAGGGAGACTACATTTACTTTAAAGCAAATATTAATAGTCTGTTGGTACTCAGGATAAAAATAATTTTTAAAAAAGAGCTAATGCCTAGAGATGCAATTAATGTCATCTAGCCTGGATTTACAGAAAATTAAAGAGTGAAGACTCTATTTACAAGTGGAAGAAAACAAGAGTGGAATCACAGTGGCTACAAAATATGAAGAAAAGTTGTTTTTTCTACTTTTGTTTCAGACACATCTCATATTGGCGGTTAATTCAATATTGAGAAGTGGGGCAAGAAAACCAGCTTCAGTTCTGTGAGGCAAAGTTGCTGATTTTGTTAACAGGACTTGTACTCCCTCTCAGTTGCTTGTTTTTCTTTGGAATATTTCCTGTGTTTTGGATAAGTTAGTGAGATCTGAGAATATTTTGTTTTGCCTTATTTTGCTGAACAACTTGTGCTCAAACTTCATGCAGTGAAAAATGCTATTTAGCATAGGCACTTGAGAATTTTCTAAGCTACAAAACTATATCTTAGGAATATGATTCTTCATAGTATCTCTAGTAATATTCCTTGTTAGGCCTCCTTTGGTTGAATGTTTTTAGTAATTCATAATGTTCATTCAAGTTTGAGTCACTGTAAGATGCTGTCTATTGTTAAAGTCAGTCAGTATTATGTATGTGATGTTCTGGTGCTTGTAAGTATTGACTGGGCTTGCAGAAAGTACCCTAGTGTAATTTATGTCAAAAAGATGAATTTTTTATGATTTTTTATTTAAAATGTTTAATTATAAGTGGTATACAGTTACGAGAGATGAAGTTTGAATTGAGTGTTCAAGTGTAAATCCTTTCAGAATTTCAACCCGTTTTTCTGTTTGTATTGTATTTTCAGTGATTGAAGATGTGTATAAACTGTGAAATCTGATTGAAAACAGAATTTATGATAGAAAACCTGTAGTCATATTTACTTGTAAAATAGACTGGGGAAAATTTAAAATTAAGAATTAGCTTTATTTTGTGTAACTAGTATAATGGGAAATGTTTAGGATGTTGATAACAGTCCTTATCTGGGAAGGAAGGGATTTTGTTTATGGCATTTATCCAAGTCTTGCATTCTGACTTTTACTACTTTTTTAATCTTTTTCAATTTTGTTTTCAGATCTTGAGTCAGATGACTGTGCATCCATATACATCTTTAATGTAGACCAGCCATCATCCTCTGTCAATCAGCCAATTTGTATTCCTCGCCATGGACTGCAGTCTCACTCCTCTCCTACAAGATTTCAGAGTCACAAGAACTATGAAGGCACTTGTGAGGTACCAGAATCCAAGTACAGTCCACTAGGTGGACCCAAACCCTTCGAGTGCCCCAGCATTCAAATCACATCGATTTCACCCAACTGTCACCAGGGGATTGAGGCCAATGAAGATGAATTACACACAAATGGCACAGAAAATGAGTATATGGAAAGGCCTTCCCGGGACCATCTCTACCTTCCTCTTGAGCCATCGTATAGGGAATCATCCCTTAGTCCGAGCCCTGCCAGTAGCATTTCGTCCAGGAGTTGGTTTTCAGATGCCTCCTCCTGTGAATCCATTTCCCATGTTTATGATGATGTAGACTCAGAGCTAAATGAAGCAGCTGCTCGATTTACCCTTGGCTCTCCTTTGGCATCACCTGGTGGTTCTCCGAGAGGTCCCAATGATGAATCGTGGCAGCAGCCTTATGGATTTGGGAATACCTTGTCACCTAGACAGTCTCCCTGTCATTCTCCCAGAACTAGTATTACAGATGAAAATTGGCTGAGCCCTAGACCAACATCAAGGCCCTCATCAAGACCTACATCCCCCTGTGGGAAACGCCGACACTCCAGTGCTGAGATTTGCTATGCTGGTTCTCTCTCTCCTCACCATTCTCCAACTCCATCCCCTGGCCATTCTCCCAGAGGAAGCATAACAGAAGACACATGGCTAAACACTTCCATTCATAATGTACAAGGCCTTAACTCTGGCCTTTCACCATTTCAGTGTTGTACAGAGACTGATATTCCTCTAAAAACCAGAAAGACCTCAGAGGATCAGACTGCCACTTTATCTGGAAAAATAGATATCTGTCCTGAAGAGCAAGGTAACTTGTCATCATCCCTTGAAACAGCAGTAGATGATTGCTCTGGATCTCAGCACACCTTGAAAAAAGACTTGCCTGGAGACCAATTTCTTTCTGTTCCTTCGCACTTTACTTGGAACAAACCGAAGCCTGGGCACACTCCTATATTCCGGTAAGTGATTAGAAAGTAACTCCTTCCTCGTTTTTCCCCTCCTGTGCATCTTAAATAGACATAGAAATGCCCTTGTATTTCAGTGATGCATTAGGACTTCCTAAAAAAAAACTTGAAGGCAGATACATGTTATAATTAGGAAAAAACAAGTTGAGACACCAAATACCCTTCATCTTTTAAAAATACAGTAGATGCATTGTAAATGGGATTAGTTTTATTTAAGTAAAGTTTGTGTATATGCAAAGAACCCAGTTGAGTTAAACGTCTGTGGATTTTGTACGTGCTTTGCAGTTCCATCTAATCTGAGCACTTGACATTTTAATATAGCTAGGGAAAGCTGACTTACATGATTTTATAAAACTGGGAAATCACAAAAAAGGAAAAGATGTGGGGAGTTTATTTGCTTTTGTGTCTATTTACTTCTTTGGGCTCATATAATTCTAGAAATGGAATAAAGAAAAAAATGTGTATGCCATGCTGAAAATCATCCAGAAAGAATGGATGTCTAGGCTGTAGTTCCAAGGTATTTCCACCATCTATGATAGAATTAAATAGGTCTTTTCCTTTTGCAGTCCTGTCATGTGCTAGCAGGATGATTTGTGGAGGCTCAGAAGACGGAACTGGTTCAATTGAGGGAAAAAGTCCCCTCGTTTCCAGTCTGTTACTTTTAAAATGGATCAGCTCTGTGATCTTTCAAATTATAGAGCTTGTATAGCTAGCTTGTCACCTAGCTTGGTTTGTTAATAGCTTATATATTTAAACAATACTTATTCAGACATTTGGTTATTTTTTGCCTATTTTTATAACCACGGATTTTAATTCCTCTCTACAGAATTGTACTGATTTTAGTAAATAGAAGTGATTTCTTTTTCTTCTCCTTTAATATTCTTCCACATAACTGTGTATGGATGTAAAATTTAACAGTAAGAACAGAAAGCTGCTGGCTGGAAAAATCTGTTCTACCAGGTCTGAAACTACTGTGTTAACAGATAAGTTAACTGTCCTCAAGTCTGGATTTTTTAAAAATTCCATTGCCATCTGTTAGTAATATGTGCTCATCTGTTACTGGAATCTTTTCATTTGAACTAAAACAATAATGACTCTTAACTTAATTGTGTATTTTAGTGTTGTATTATATTTATGTAGGCTACTAAGCAGTCCTAACTTGGCATTTTTGGTAGCTTGTAGGCTAACATTGTTCATAAAAGGTGAGCACTACTGTAGGGTTAGAGGTTGTGAACATACAGGCATGGGGTGTGGATCTATGGTTCTTCTGTGGGCTGAACAAAGTGGTTTAAAACACAGACAGCTCATACCTGTTTCCTCTTCTACTGCAGAGAACTGAGTACAATGGAATAAAAAGAAATTTTTGTGTTTTCATTCAAAAGTAAAAATATTTTTTTTAAAATGTCAGACTTTATTTAGAAGCTGGAAATGAAGAATTTCTGTAAAAATATAAGATGGGCAAATTGACAGAAGACAATGAAGACTGCACCTGTGCACAAGGAAACTACATAAATCTATTAAGTTGGGTACAGTTGCTGCCAAAAATGTCAGGTGACTATTGAATTAGTGGAAATGGCTGTGCTGGCAACTGTATCCTCGGTGAAATGTTGATTTACTTAGCAGTTGTAGCCTGTTCCACAGGGGCTATGGCAATGTGCATCTTCAGGAGGTAAAGCATTCCATTATGTCATATAATATTTTGTAATTTTGAATCTTATAAACCAGGGTAGCTAAGTTGCCCCTTATGTTTTATGAATAAAAATTAAATGCAAGAAGATCCACTGTTTCTAAATAGTTGATGATGGTGACCAAAAGTGAGCATATTAGTTGTCATAAAGAGTTATATAATCACTCTTTATGTATTTATTCCATATTGTATGTACAAGTTTATTAATTGAAGTGTAAATTACAGGATATAGTAAAAATAGTACACTTTTTAATGTCTTGATTGTATTGAGCGCATGAAGTAAACAGGAGTATTGATTCCAAGCAGCTGAGGTGCACACCCAGTTTTGATACCTGACCCCTGGTAGAAGTGGGGGTAATTTGCCTCACGTGTTCCGTGGTGTGAAATGTGTAGGTAGCACCTTCTGCTCTGAATGCTCTCTAAAGTTCTGTAAATCTGTTATTTACTTTATCTGTCAATCCCTGACCATGTTTTCCTTCATTCTTCTGTTTTCAGTAAGTATTCAATGCTTAACAAAATCTAAAAATGCTTTTGAGCATGTTAGTCATATTTCACG
Source organism: Sitta carolinensis (assembly GCA_032173965.1). Lineage (NCBI taxonomy): Eukaryota > Metazoa > Chordata > Aves > Passeriformes > Sittidae > Sitta > Sitta carolinensis. Next base: position 19,392,970 of record CM063292.1, read on the forward strand.
TGCCATCCAAACCATTTTGTTAGATGACAGCTTGTTATTTGGTCACAGAAACCCATAATCTGCCAGTCAGTAGCATATGACAAATGTCTGTGTGTGTGTTACATGCCCTGAGTTCCATTTCTGCTCCCCTCTTGAAGGTAAGTGTAGGCAAGGGCCTGGGCAGGACCACTGCAGGAATTCCTTCCAGGGAAAGAACTGGGCAGCAGCTTCTGTACAGGGAGTAGTGGGGATGTCTCTTGATGATGTCACTCACCAGGTGTGATGGCAGATTCAGTTGGTCATTTTACAGAATATTCAGCAATGAACTTGATAATGTTATTTATTATGTGGTTACTCTTGTTACTGTGTAAGATATCTGTATCTTTTACCCCCAGCCTCCCCACAGGGTGATGGATAAGACATGTTTTTATCTGTTTCTCATGTTTCCCTTCCCCTCCACTTAAAAATCCCTTTCTTTTTGGGGTGTTAATGCTGTGATAGTAGATCCAACTCCTCATTTGCATTTTACCCCAACATTCCACAAATGCACTGATTTTATTACTTTTTTGCACACTTGCTGTTAGAGTTGTAAGAGTCCCAGTGTTGTGGTCTCAATTCGAAAAGTGCAAAAAAATATCAGAAAGTCTGTTTTGCGATACTTCTTTTACTTGAACAAAGGGAATAATAGGAGTCCAGAGATGACCTAGAAATCTCTCCTCAGCAGGTGCTATAATACAATACCTTTGGTGAGCACTTCACTCTACAAGTGCACTTCATAAAAGGTCAGCAGCATTGCTGGTGCTAACCTTGGTTATGCTGTTATGGAGTTAAGGACCAGCACTGGTGCAGGTAACATGGGGCTGTTTTTTAGAAGAGTGGTCACTGGTGATGCGGTTGAAAATCACAGCAGTTGTTATTTTTGCTTTTACACTTGGTTATCTTTTGCTTTAAACTTAAAATTTTAACATGATTGACTGGTGGAACAATAAACTTTAGCTTTGGTAAAGTGGAGCTTGAGAATCTAATTTGTGTCTCATGCAAACAGTCACTTTGCAAGGTAGCAAACTTAATGAGTCATTCACTTTTTCTTTCTTTAGCCTTACAGTATTTGATGGCAGTAAATGGTGCTTTTGTGTCTGGAAGATAACCAGGCAATATTCATTAATGGTCAAAAATCTTGAAATAAAACCCAGTTTCTTTTACTTCCCTCATGGAATTCTTAGAGACTTACACATAGATTTCAAAACTACTACATATATTGGTATTTGTCTCCAGACTGTTGTGTCATGAATTTAATCTGTGACACTGAGAGGTGATGGGACATCAAATAGTTTCTTTGTTCCAGTGGGGATGAACAAACAGGTTTTGACGGATGTATGTACAGCTCAGAAATCTTTTTAATGGTAGATATGTAATGGCAGCTTGAGAAAACTAGTTAATCCTAGCTGAAAACTAGGATGGTTGGCAATGTAATTCATTCGTTCAGAAAAAGAATTAGTTTAAATAAAGTGGTAGATAGGGGAATACTTGGGAAAGTTGTTTCTCTTGTCTGGATCCTTCTCTTGGAAGTCTAAAGAATAGAGAGGAACAGAATTATGTCCCATTTTTGCCGTAACTATATTGGGCCTTCAGTCTTGATTTTAAGAATTCCACTCACATTGAAAGATTTCTACAGACAAAAATATAGTCTGCCAAGTATTTATCACCTTATTCTGATAAATAGAAATAACACCAGCTATTCTACTAGAAAACTTTTAAATGAAAATGTTTGCAAATTACTGACTTTGAAGATAAGGACCCACTTAAGTGAGACAAGCAAAGGAACTTTGAACCTCTTAGGTTTTTAATAAGCATTGCTATCACTGCAATGTTTACACACCATTAATGAATCCAGGGAAATTCAGGTAGTGTTAGTACAGGCCCTTAATGCTGTAGTTGTTATTCATCTCTTTTCTTTGGGGTGATGGAATAGAGATTTCCACATGGCAGTTCACTGTACCAGTACTCTGACAGCATTGTGAGCTGTGGCTCTGCTAGGAGCAGATTGGTGGTATTTTGAATGTAAACAGTATTAATAAAGTCTATTGATAGGCCACTGTGGCTGCTGGAATGGCCCCAAACTTCTTCACTTCAGAATTTTCCCACCAGGGAGAATATGGCTTTGTTCTAGGCAGGGGAGAGTAGCCACAGCAGTATTTTGGCTCTACAAGAGTTCTTGAAAATCATAGTATTAGATCATAGTTATGATTTGAGATTCTCAGGGGTTGCTGTGTTGCAACATTGTCTTGTCACAGGACACACCGTGGGTTCATCTCTGCAAAAACTCGGGATGAGGAAAGAATGTGGAATAGCTATTGTACGGTCAGTGAGCTTTTTCCCTTTTTAAGTGTTGGGAGGAGCTCTTAAGTGGAAAATTATTTTGGCTGCAACTAAAAATGTAAAAAGTATCTCTCTGGAAGATCTGGGAATCTCAACCAATGAAGGAAACAAGAACTTTCAGGACTATCTGGAGATACTGTGAGTTCTTTGAAAGGTTGCTACTAGAATTAGTGGCTACAAAGAGGTAGGAATATTTTCATACGGAAATATACATGCAGTAAAGCTGGCAGCTTCAGACCTACTTTCCCATATTCAGCATCTGGTACAAAATAGCATTGCTTCATATCAAAAAGTATTCAAAACATATGCAAATTTTTTTACTTGTTGCACCTCTAAGGCTGACATAATTTTTCTCATTTGATATTGGATTCTACATAGAATAAAAACCCCCCAAAATACCAAGAGTTTGTAGATTGTGTTCTATTGGGTTTTTAAAGTTATTTAGTGTGCAATCTTGTGGGTTTGTGTGACTTTAAGAAGGTGACAGTGCTGGCTAGGAAGTTCTCACTCTGCTTCCCACCCCTTAGTTTTCTGCTTGAAGGTGTACAGACAACTGGGACTCTGGTAAATTAATAGGATTTAAAAATTTACATTTTAAAATGAACCAGAGTTAGATCATTGATTCAGTTCAATAATTCAATGTGTACCTCTGTAGTATTTGTCTCAGAAATGTGTAAGGAAGATGCGGAAGCAAAAATAGATAAAACTGATACCCCTACAGGGGAGAAAGGTGCATGACAGAGTACTCTAAAACCTTTAAAGAATCCGCTGCTGTTGAGAAGTTCAGGGATAGAGACAGCAAAAAAAATATTCAGAGAGAAGCAAGAGTCTGGATCTCCAACATCAAAAGGGAAGCAGCTGTAACTGTCAGACGAGATACATCTAGAAAATATGTTTGATGCAGTACAGCCTCAAAAGCTGTGTCATTTACTGGGGAATCTGTGTTTTGGAAGCTTTGTGATTTTTTTAACGTTTTAGGAATCTGTACATACACCTTGCTCCCTCATGCTGTTATTTTCTTCTTGTTTTCAAAGAATGACAAAATCTTGAGACTTGGTTATTTTCTTGTCTCCATGTTTGTTCTAGTATGCCAAGTATTTTTTCAAAAGATAATTTGAGTCTGATACAACTTGTGCCACATTATCGTTAGTTAACTGCAGGAGGAGTAAATGTATGTCTGAGCCACTGTATGGAGAGTGGCCATGAGCAGCAAATGCATTTTTCTTGACTGAATTTATCATTCAACTTTCAGTAATATTTCCCAATAATTGGTGTATAGCCTGTGGTGCATTAACAGAGTTCTCTCAGGTACCGTATCTGTTCAGTGTATATCAACTATTTTGACATAGAAATTTGGTTATATGGGGGATAAAAAGATTTTCAGGGAAAAAAAAAATTCTCACATGCAGCATTTCTTTTAACCCCTTTTTAGTATCTTCTAATCCTGATGTTTTCTTTCCTTTTCGACTGAAGACTTGAGTCCTTCTCCCTCAGTAGCTATAATAGTGAATGGCAAGGTGTAGTTGGTAGCCAGTAGTAGCATTTAGGCAGTACATCTTGGCCTGTGGTGAATATCTGGAAGGATTGGGCTTTTACTGCATTCCTGACAGTTCCCTCTTATATTGTTGGCATCACCATCCTCTCCTACCCAGTAAATGCTATTGCTGTGGGAGGAGCACTCATCAGACCTCCTTTTGGGGGGAAAGAAGCCTCTTTGCTGTGCATTGAATGCTTGTGGAGATGATGTATTTCTCACATTTCTGCCTTTCAGTAGGGAAAAAGGGAAATACTTGCATTGTTCTCTCATTGCTCCCAAATCGGTGCTTCAGGAGTGAAGGTTTATGTTGTAATGCCAGCTCTCTCCTGAGGTGCACAGTACAGGTGAAACAGCAGGCCAACAGCTTGGAGGTTGTTCTCCTGAGAGGAGGCCAGCAAGCGCTGCCATTTCTTGTCCCCCTTCCCCATTCTTGATGACAGACATTTCTGTGGTGACAGGTAGAGATCTGTGGTGCTGCAGGCTGAGCCCAAGTCCCTCCAGATACTTCCTAAAGACAGAGATTTCTTTCTTTTTTTCTTCAGTCCAAACATTTATCTTCTTTCTCAACTCTGTATGTTTTTATATGTTTTAGCTAAACTCCCCAAAAGGAATCACTTATCTTTCGTGGACCTGTGACTACTCATGTTTGTGGATATTTGCATTGATCAGTGGTGGGGTTTTACCTAACTTCCTGTTGAAGGGTAAAAAACTGAAATTGAGCTTTTCCAGATGATACAAACCAATATTTGTCCTTCACTTTAAAGCCTCATTTGCTTTCCCTGTTGGTCAGAGAAAGGTAATACAAAACTACTTTAAAAGGTTATTTTTATTACAAATGTTTTTGTTTGATAAACAATGCTATAACATTCACTTTTAAATGTTCATAATTTAATTTGCTCCACCAAGTAATCACTGGCTTGAGTCTGACTGTTCATCTTATTAGAATTTTAAGTCTATAAATCTGTGCAGGTAATAGGGTAGGTATGCAAACACTGGTTTGAGGTTCTTACATGTTATTTCTGTTATGGTATTTTGTTCTTCCCTGGAGTGACTTTGCTACTGTGTGTGAGGGTGTGTCTGTGGACAGGCTGAACCCAACTTCAGGTGTCTTTGTTGCCTGTTGCAGTAAGTCTTTATGCTTAGATAGAACAAGTAGCTTTTTAAAACTTTGTGTGATCACATAGTGTTCATTTTAATGATAGTTAACAAAATGCAGTGCTTGCCAAAGGAAAACAAAAACAGCAAGCTGGAAGATAACACATAGACTGGCAGATTTGCTTTAGATTGTTCCCTTTAAACCACATTTGAATTTGCTGGCTGATATACTTAAGGTTAAAAAATGAATTTAAAGGCATTATAGAGTAGCGCTGGTAGCGTGGGGCTGGGGGTCATAGAGTACTTTTCTTTTGCTCAGGTGTTGGAATGAAGAAATTCTGTTCTAGTTGAAGATTTTAATGTACAGGCAAAACTGTGGAATTTTCACATAACAATTTCAGGGTGATAGTTATTTGGTTATCATTTGTTAGGGGACTGACATCATTGTCTGTATTTTGCAGTGAAGACTGTGCTGTGGCCAGATGGCACAGTTCATGTAACCACAGTGTGCTTATCTTGATTGCAGCACATCTTCATTGCCACCTCTTGACTGGCCTTTACCAAGCCATTATGGGCAGTGTGAACTGAAAATAGAAGTCCAGCCTAAAACTCATCACAGAGCTCACTATGAAACAGAAGGAAGCAGAGGAGCAGTAAAAGCATCTACTGGAGGACACCCTGTAGTAAAGGTAGGAAGTCTGGCTTTCTTGAATAGAAGGTAATTTTTTAACTACGCTTATTGGTATTTACAATGCTGTTAATTGCTACCTTTTATGAAGCTTACAGCCTTTCCTGAGCAAGATTTTCTCCCTTAAATGTAACAATAACTATTTTAAAAACACTGACCAATAAAACGAATTATTGTTGAGCTCAGAATTAGATGTAAGGTCCTGGTAAATTAGACTGGGCTTTGGAATCATACTCTCTTTGAAGAGAAAGATATGTGGGTTTGGTGTTATTGGAATAACTGTATATACAAGATGCTCCTCTCTGGCTTGGAGTGTTCAGGTGTGTACACAAGTGTCTTGCTCTGTGCTGGGAAGACTTCTGGACTGGTCAGGGATAGTCACCAATGTCTCCTTTAATATCCATGGTGTCAGCTGGCTCACACAGCTTGGAAGGGAACCCACTCTCATTCACTGAACATGGGGCAAATGGTGCTGAGAAACTGTGGGGCTTCTTAAGGTGCCTTGATTTATGTTTGCCACATCCTTAGGTGGAAGCAGTGTCTACTCACCTCAATATTGCTTAATGGTCTCTGTCTTTGTTTCAAGCCAGGTTAGGACAAAATTTAATGGCTTATTTATGAGTCAAATCAGACAGCAGTTACAAAATCTTTATAAAACAAAAAAAGGAGAAAAATCTGATTACACCAGGTTTTGTCTTTTCCTCTAAATCTAGGATATTTCTTGTTCTTTTACAATAAAATTACAGTGTTTCAGTCCTAAATCTTTTGCTATAGTCTATACATAAAATGTATTTTATATATTTATCCTCTTCCAGTAGTTGAAAGTAACTCATTACTATTGGAGACCAGATGCAAAGTGCTGATAGGATTGGCATAATCAGGCCCCATTCTTTCTCCTACTCTTACTGTAGTATAAACATGTTATCACTTTTCCTCCTTATAGTTTATTCCTCCTCTTCGGCAAGTGACTTGTGTCACACTCTGTATTTACATCATTACATTTCATCTATATAGATGAAGATATACTGGCAGAATTTAAGTGTCTTGGATTATCTGCTGTTCTTAATTTGTCTAAGCAACCTCTGCTTTCCAGGCTCTTTGTCTGATGAATTTCTTCCATCAACCTGACTCCTAATCATATTCTTTGGGCTATTTGTCAAACTGTTTCTTCTCTGTTAGCTTACCTTGAACATTTTCATTGCACCTTTCTTCCTCTTAAAGAGTTTGTATCATTCCTTTCTCTCCCTCTAAAAAGAGTTGGTTATCTGCATCCCATCTTCTTTCTTGAATGTCTTCCCTTGTTTGTTCCATTTCAATTCTTAAGCTGATTCCTTCATCCTTTCATGTTCTCTGCAAATTTGCTCAGTGTTTTTTCTCACAATACTGTGGCCTAGCCAGCTGCAGCTCTCTCATTTTGTCAGACTTACAGGGTTTATTAGCACAGTAGTGGCAAGGGTCAGGTGCTTCTTAGGGAAGTGTATGCTGCAAACTAGAGAAAATTGAGGATGCCTGGACTAGGCTGGAATTGGAAAGCTGACAAGACACGTTCCTTCATGTGGAGTATTGTGTTGCTTTAGTCATTGGAGGAGAAGTAGACACAACTTCCACATGCCAAGGTGCTTTTGGTGGAATTTAACACATCATTAATGAGGACAGAAACCTGAGAGATTTTAGCTGACAAAATAAATCTTTCCTGAACTGCTGTGAACTGCAGTCAATATTTTTTATTTTTTTTCCCCTGGTGCTTACGTTTTGCACTAATATTTGCATTAAGGGAATTTATGCTGTTATTTGTAAGATTTGACAAATATGTAGGCTTTCTTTTGCTTACAGAACTAGATGCTTCTAAGCTGCAACACTGGATACTTCTAACTGCAGTAATGCAAGTGAGAAGAAACAGATCTGTAGTGGGTGACTTACACCAAAGATTTAAAAAGCTATTTCTTTGCACTGAAATGGTGAAATACCTTGCTACACAAGAACGCTGTCTTAAAAACGAGAATGGCATTTATGTATCTGACAATCTCATGCTTCAAGACATGCATTGTAGTATGCCTCTCTAAATTAACATGAATGCAAATGCAAATTCATATTCAACTTTGCAATTTGGTCTCTTCTAGCTGGATTGGAAATTAATTGTTGTGTTTGATAGGAGATAGGAAGCTGTTATGAGACAAAGCATTGACTTGTATTTACTTTTTACTTACTGCTGGGAAAAACAGCATGGGAAAGGCCAAAGTTTGGAAAAGGTAATACTAAATATCTGTAAGCAGGCAAATACTATTTTACTTTCATACAAACTGAAATGTTTTCCAGTACTTCTGGAAACTTATTCCAGAAATCCACATCACAATATGTTTTACTACTTCTTTCTGACTTTTCTTTTTGGTGCTCTTACCTTTAGAGCAGTCACTTCATGTGTGTGATCATTGCAATAAAGTACTCAGCATTTTCCTGTGTCAAATAACAGTGTGTTTACCAGTGTCAGAGGTGAGAAAGGAGGTGGGTAAATAGAATAGAATCTTTTAATTGGAAAAGACCTACAGCAGTTGTCAAGTCCAACTGCCACATCTTTGGGTGCCTGAAGGCCTCTGTGCTTTTGTTTCTTACACAACCTGTTTTGCTTTTGAACATTTTATAAAAAGCTGGAATATTTAATTTCCAAACTGTGAAGCCTCTGTAGTTCTGCATGTGCACTTGATGTATTATTTAAAATAAAGGTTTTTAAGATAGTACATGGCTTCAAGCCTTTAATGTATTAGTGCATTCATTAATCTATTACTAATACTGTACCACACCTGTTGCTAGGACACTAAGCTTCTGACAAATTTGGCATCATCTGTTGTGAGTACATTTAATCAGCTTATTTCCAAATGGGAGGAAATTAAATAAGTGGAGCATCATGCTTTGCTTTGTATATCTCTTAACTATAAGAAAGCTAATTCTGTAATGATGTTCCCTTGGTTTTAGCTTTTTTTAATGCAAAGCGTTCTAAGTAGCAGATACCTTTCATTTTAAGCTCTGCTTTCTTGGGAGTATGTTCCAACTAATCCTTGTCATCTGGAACATTTTCTTTTACCTTGGTAGAGAATCTAAATGATAATGCTGACGGTTTTCACAGGGAAGGAATAAATAATATAGCAGAATGGTTTGCAAAGAGAAAGGTGGCATGTTGAGCTTTTGTCATCCAAATGATGTGGAAATTTTGCAGTGCATTGCCAGGAGACAGCCTCTGAGCACTCCCTACTTTTACCATTCTAATTCTTAGGTTAGAGTCTGCAATTCACTCATCTGCAAAGCCTCTTAAAAAGTAGCTGTCACATTTTATCCAACTCTAAATGAACAGTCATCATTGCTTGAATTTCCACCCTTCCCATGGGTCCAATTGTACATAAAATAATGTTTGCACTTACAGTTTGTTAGAATGAGCTTTTACTTCTGTCTGGACTGGTAGGGTTCTTCATGAGACCTCCCTTGGATAACACTTATGATCAAAATCAGAAAAGCCTTTTAGGGCAGGTGGGCACCTGATAAGAATCTCTCTGGAATAGTTTGGGTTTTTGTATCTTAGTTTTCTGATCTAAAATGAACTTTTCTTTTCGAAGTAAGCAAAATTGTTTTATATACTGTGTTCTGCTACTCATGTAATTTTCTGCAGTTTTATGGGCTCAAGTATTTTAAATTTAATGACATCTTTTGGGATTAAATTATAAAGGCTGTGTTGTGCACAAGAAGGAGTATTTCCTTTTATCTTTTGTCCTGTTGCTAGGGAAGAAGGTGATGTCCATGCTGGTCATCTTGTGACCAGGCAGAGTGATGTGCTCAGGGACTGTGGGCTCACAGCTACACCTTGGCACCATTCTGTGTGCAAGGAGTGTCTGTCCTGGGGCCATTGGTGTAGGTGTGAGCTGTGATGGGGTAATTGGTTCTACAAGGGATGATGGATATGCAACAGACACTGTATAGAATCCACTTACACCCAGTGTATGCAAGACACATTTGGAGTGCTGGTAGCTGTTAAGAATTTGCCTGGACCAGAAGTGTCTTCTTCCTATACTGCAAAGGGTTTAAGGATAGAATCATTCTGTTCCTCTGCCATAAGCAAAATATTCCTGTAGCAGATTCACAGTAAGAGAGGAGGGGAAGCATCATGTAATCCAGATGGACAACTCAGCATTTCTGCAGCTGAAAAAAAGATGTAAGATCAAAAATGAAAACAATATTAAATAAAAGCCAGTGTATTTAGATGGCTACACACTGCTACTCACTGACAAGCAGAGAGTTGTCTTCTGTATGAGGTTTCATGGAGACTTGTAAAAGGGACTCAGCATCAGCTCTGTTTAAAGTGATTGCAGAACTTGGAAGTCATGACAAGCTCTGCAGTAGAAGAAAAAAGTAAGCTAATTGAGCAAAAGTAAACTCACTTTGAACTGCTTTGAAAGTTCTGAGACAGGAATGTGTTCTAAAAATCTTGTCCAATTCTGCCCGAGTCCTGATGGAAGAATCTGCAACCAACAATCTATCCAGGCAGTGTCAGATGATCTGATAAAAACAAATTTACAAAGGGTTGTCTAAATGAGTTTGTTTCCTGGCCTGTAATTCTGTGGCTGACACCTTTTTCCAGCTGTTCTCTGTGGCCAGTGCGTGTAACTACTTGAATATCAGGTATAATATTGGAATTTTCCCTCTTCTTTATGTCCAATAAACAGCACACTCTTTCTGTTATGCAACCCTTCCTATTCTTCCCGCCTTTCACTCTCTTACTTCATTTTTGCCTTGAATTTTTTCCTGGTTTGTCCATCACCAGAAGACAGGCTGTATCCCAGCTCTAGTTGCCTACTGCTGACTGGAGACATCAACCTGCCAATATATCTAAAAGGCAGAAGGTAAATCTCATCCTGTGTGAACTGTGTAATGAACTGCACTGGCAAAAAACATCGGACTTTGGATGAGATTCTAGAACTATGCATCTTACAAGAACAGTTTGATGATTTAGGCATCTTTTCCTTCAGAATCCCAAAAACAGATAGCAAAAGTGATACATCTACTCACTCTAGAAAATACAGTAATTGAAGAAAACAATTAAAGAGATATCTGCTTTTTGTATCATAGGTTTATGATTTTTTTTTTCTACAGGTTATGTGGGAATAACCTCTTCCTATCCCAGCAATGCTTGTCCAAAAACTCTCCATAGCATAATTAGCATTTGGAGTTGGTATTTCAGGAATAGCACCTTTTTTTTCAAGAGTGTGATAGAGCCAAGTGCAGATGGATGGTTTGATGGCTGGTTGCATGGGACTGGCAATTCTGCTCTGTGTCTTAACCTCATACTCTTTTAGCTATTAAATTATATCCTTTTTTGCATAACGTAAAATGGGACAGGACTAAAACAACTCAAAAAATGCCTGAAGTCAGTATTTAAAACGCTTTCAATCCTGTCTGCAAGCAGTGTGTAAAAGTGTGAAATTTCAGAAACAGCAATCCAAGTTTTTAAACCTTGAAGAATGTTCTGTACATGTGTAAACACATGGTACCATGACCAATAATGAATTATATTTGCCATTACTCTTTTGCTTTAGTCCTTTGCAGGTTCTGTTTTTGTGATTACCTTTAAAATGTTTTTAATTGGACTTGTGCCGCTACCTAATAGTTTATTAAAGCTTGTTTCTTTTATCTGTCACTATTTTTTTCACAATTGCAAAGGTCTGTACTATTTTAAAGTCTTTAAGTCAGTCTACTCTATAAGTTTATTTAACACAAGACAAAGGAAGATGCTTTTCTGACATGTATGCTTTTCCTTCTTTGTTGATGGAAAGGTGCACCGAATAATCAAGTGATAGAAAATGGTACTGCAGTTCAGGAAGGGATTAAAATGGATGTTTTGGTTCAACATATTGAACTTTAAAATCAGACATTTAATTTTTTGTAGCATTATAATCTCTGCAGAATGAAATTATAAAAAAGAAATTCCAGTGTGCTATCAAGACTTTCTGAGCCAGTGGTTGGGATATTGTGTGACAGATTTAATGGAGCTTCTTTCCATCAGTTTCTGCAGTCTCTCTTAAGCAGTCCATTGGAGATTATAGGGCTGCACTCACTGCACCTCTGCAAGGGATGACTATGGTCAGTTTGACTTTCAGTAGTTTCCCTGAACTCTTCTTTCTTCATTTCATGCCCATGGTTGATAAATTCACAATAAATTGTATCACTGGAGTTAGTCATGGTGTCTTTTGTTTTAAATTGCATTCATCTTCATGCCCTTGCATCCTTGTCATCCCTTATTTGTCATCCCAAGTCATGGTTGATAGATGTGCTGTTCAGCTTGGCAGCCCTTCAACTTCTAAACCCAGCAATCCTCACAGTTCTTTAGGAAAGTCGCTGCACACCACTCAGAAGGGAAATTCTTATGGTGAAATCTCTGTAGAAAAAAAGTTCTGTTGATCAAAGCCATGCACTGGTGCCTCTCTGATACCACTGTCCAAAAGATTCCAGGCTTGTGGCTTATGTCTCCCTTTTCTCAGAGGATACAATGTTTAGATGTTTTATTCTCTTTTCCTTTAGGATTGTTTAGGTTTCATAGTGAACTGTACCGTATTTTGCTCAATCTTCCAAAGTAAAAGGAAAAAGCACCTGATTCAAGAGAACAGCTTTCTTTTTACTCTCTGCATGGGGCCTGCATTCTTCTCTTTTGTCCTCCTTACCTTGTCGCTTTGGGGGGTGTTCTAAGGAATACAGAAGTCACTGAAATACATCCAGCTGCTGTGAGTCTATCAAGGGGAAGATAACTATTTACAACCTGCTTTTCATATGAAGGTGTTGGAAAGCCTTGGAAATCTCCTTCTGAATTAAATGCTTAGTAAGTGCTTGTGGGTCTTCACACAGATGAATTTCCTTCCCTGTTCTTCACATTTGAACTGTGGATTTTTGTATAGATATTGGTGCATTTAGTGAAGATGGATTGTTAACTTTAAGGACGTGATTATGGCAAACTTGCCTTGTATTTCAATACTGTGCCCTATTTTTAGGGAGGCCTATTTGCATGTAAAAGCTTTCTTTCTAATCAGCCTACTTCACCAATCCAGTAATGCCATAAGCAGTGAATTAATTGCGCAAAGGCGCACTGGAATCTTCATCTTCAATTAGCAAGCAAAAAAAAAGGCACATAAAAGATAAAACATGAGTATTAAGCCCCAATGAAAGTTTAATTAAGCTTGGCAATTTCCTAATAAATGCTGGAAATTTTTGCAGGAAAAATGTTTTTAAAATGCAATCGAATAGGTTTTGACACCATCTAAATGTTGTTGGTATCGTAGTACTACTTGATAGCTGAGCATAAAACCTAACTGATGAAATTATCTTTCCACTACCACCATCACCTCACACCCCACCCCTCCAGTTCCATGTTTTCTCTTTAATTCTGCGTCTGAAAGTGCTGACATTATTTCTGGATTCAGTGACTCTTTTAGGTATTTTGGGGTTTGGATACTTTGGTTCAAAAACCCAGACTGTTTTCAGGTATACTAATGATGTCTGTAAGTACCTGGTTACTGTGAAGTGTGTATTTCCTGTTCAATATTTTTCCCAAGCTTTGTTGTACATCTTAAGAAATGACATGAATAGAGATTGATAAGACTTGGCCTGCAACAATAAATGGAAAGCATGGACAGAACCTTCTTCATTTATAAACAAGGTGGGATGAGGAGGTAAAAATTTTAAGTATTAGAGACTAAAAAGAGTCTTCTCACAAGCTTCTCAAGTTGCAAGGTTTTCTTTAGATCAGGGCATGGAACCAGTGCTATGTGAGCCAGTTATGGCTCAGATAAAATCTGCATGAAAGCTAGAAAAATGCTAATTTAATTTTTCCAGGTTGATGCCTCTTAATTAATGTGACCTCTTTGTTTTCCTCAGCAAGGAAAAGGTTCTCACCACTGCCACAAAATTCCAAATTTAAATATTGCTGTCTTCAGTGATCAAATTAGTTCATATAGTCCATTAGTCCATGACACATTTTTAAAGGATTTTCCATGTGTGCATTAAGAACATAGGAGTGGTTTTGTTGCATAAAATACAACTTCTTGATGATCCAAAACTCTCTCGTGAAGTGCCTGCCTTTGTAGCTGCTTGGTAAAAGCTGGGTGCCATGCAGGGGTTTCCTGTGTGCAGTGTAGTAATACGGCTGGAGCTGCTTTGGCGTGAAGCCTTTGTGGCTTATCCTGTAGTGACCTTCAGTCTTTAGCCTTCCAGCTTTAGTTTAACTTACGCAGGCACTGACCTTTGCTATGGAAACGATATAGAAACACAAAAACAACTTGGCTGAGTTTCCTCGGCAGAGCAGTGGGTGGTGTGTCAGGATTCTGTTACAGAAGAGGGTTTCTAGAGGTCAGTAGTGACACAGTGCAGTAACTTACTGCTTGTCTGCAGCACACTGTTTGCTGCTCCTGGGAAAGTGCAATCTCTTTTTTTAAAGTAAAATTAGCAATTCTTTTGTTTGTAGTGAGCAGCTCTAATACTGCACATTAAGTGGAATATGTGCTGGAAGGTGTACCTGAAAGCCTTCCTAGGGCTCAACCAGTAGTTCAGGTTACTGTTCCTCTGTAAGTGACCCATGACTGAATCTTGAGCACACTGATACTGTAGTGCCTTACCATAATGCTTCTTCATGGTGCTGATTCTGCAGCACTTGCCAGTAGGTTGTAAAATGCTGTTTATTTAAATACCTGTGGTCTGTAAAAAGATGCTGATCTTATTTGTGTATATTCTTTACTAAGGTGAACTAAAGGTACAGATACCATGGCTTCATTATGTATTTGAACAAAATGTAGTATTTTTTCCGATCAAATTAATTAAGTGTTTATTTTCGTTGAAAAAGCATTAGCAGTTTGGAGGGTTTTAGTGATTTAAATGCTTGGGCTGTTCAACATACAGAATTGTGCATAAAGCAAACAAGGTGGTAAGGAAGTGCCACCCCTGCTGTCAATGAAATTAAGAACAATCTATCTTTTTTTTTTTTTTTTTTTTTTTTTTTTTTTTTTTTTTAATGAGAACCAAACTGTATTTAAAAGGAATGCATTTTAAATGTCTAATAAGTAATTTTTCCTGATTTGAAATTGATTTGGGATAGTAAGTCTCCTTCATTATTCACAAGGTAGGTATTGCATCAATAATGGCAAGTCAGGCTGGAGTTGCCAGCTTGCTTATAACAAGATTGAAGGGAAATGTTCATTTTTCATTTGTTCATTCTCAAGCACACATTTGTATAATAAAAGTTGGGTTTTTCCTATCCACAGTTTCTCCAGCTGCCCAAGTTTCACTAGCACATCAGGCTGTCTCGATACCTTCACAGCCTGTGAGCTTACTGGCTTTGGGCTGGGGCTCTTGGGAGCACAGGGACACTGCAGCCTTTCCACTGCTGGCTTAAGGCTGGGTTGTTTCCTTTCATGAGGCCCCATCGGTGCAGTCAGGCCCTGAACTGCACTCTGTACTGGAGGACATGGGGGTTATTCTTTCTTTCCCACTCCCTGGCTACTTTATTGCCATAGGTATTGCACTCATTGGTTATATTTCTATTTTTACATTATGTGTGTGTGGGGGGGGTTCTCTTTTTCTTAACCTTGAATAAAAGCAATAAATTGATTGCAATACCAAATATATATTTTTAAGTCTCTGCTACCTTGCCAGTGTATATGGCCCTAGAGTCTCCTGGGCAATACCAATGTAACTGCTGGCATGGGGGATGTTTTACTTCCCTAAACTGAGCTCCTGCTCTGTGTAGGCTTCTGTAGGAGATGGTCTTCATGCACTGTAGACAGACCAGCTTAGTTTTACAAGTATCTCCCACCCTTCCTTATCTCTGGTATCACCAGTATCTCTAGAACTGCTGTGTACATGTCCATTGTTCAGCATGGGGAAGATTAGCCTTAATTGGAAATTAGCTTTGTCACAGTGACCGCATTTGGAAGTCAGTCAAATTTTTGAATAGGTCTGGCTTGTAATTTTTATAATTCCCAGTACTAGAGTGAACACATTTAACTAACGTCACATTTAGGCTGGATTCCATTGTGTTAAGATTTAATTTTAACTCTGAGGAAAATGGATGGTGGAGTCAGAGTGTTGAGAACTTGTGACAAGATGGCTGCTGTAATGCTAAATGAATATGTATCCTAATTTTCTTTAAGCTCATTTGGTATTTAACAAAAAAGGAACTTTTGGAAAGACATTAGAGTCCTGCACCAAGCATAAAAAGCAGCTTATGCACGTGTATATATTTAATTGATGTAACAGTCTCTATGCTCCACTGTGACTGCAACCACAAGAGGAAAGAAAGTTTCTTGTGGTCTTGATGTTCCTGTAGTTTATAGTTGACTTCTGACAGTGAAGGGAGAGAGACACTGACTGTCACAAGAGGTTCTTTACTGTAACCTTTCTAAATGCTTGTTCATCACGTTTATTTACATGGGAAGCAACTCTGACAATTTAGACTGTCTCCACTCAGTGGCTGAAGGGATAGTTTGGTTTGGGTGCTTTTTTCACTGGATTTAGCTCTTCCTGTACTGAGAACTCCAGGAAGAACATATTTGACAAAACAAAGATTTTTCAGACTTCTGTTGGACCCTAAATTTCTGTTCTTGATTGAGAAAGCTCTAATAAAAGTGACAGGCCTGGTAGGTGCTGCCACTTGAATATAGAAACCAAGCTGTAACTTGGATATAGAAACCAGGCATTCGCTTGGTCCATAAAACTCCCTGCCCGGAGTGATGCACCAGCATTGGGCCTTCTGGCTCCTGGGTGTGGGTGTGCTTTAGGCTTTGGTGCTGCTGACTACTGGCTTAAATTACTTTTCTAAGTAGGTTAAATTGACATGTTTTGTTTGGTTTTTAAGTGTTGGTTCTGTAAAGAGCTTGGATAATATTGTTGTGTGACCAAATAACTCTCCCTAGAGACAAAAATATTGATGTGACAAAACCACGTTTAAAGAATGACTGTCTGGCCCTCCCTCCCGTTTGAACATAAGTTGATGTCAAAGTCAATGAAATGTAAATCTGCTCCAATGCAGTTGAGCAATTACATAACTTGCGGCCTGCATCGATCTGCCAATTGCAGGAAGGTGAAGGAAAATGGATTTGCAAGAAATACTATGTAGGCTTCAGATTTATAAAAGCAGGGGTTAAAGGCAACTAGTGTTACTGTTATTTACATTTGTTTCCTTAAAAAATTACCCATGCACTGTCATAAAATGGGCTTTTTCTTCTAGATTCAGTTTACTATTTTTTTCTGCTGTTTTAGTGTTGTGCCAGAATTGCTGCAGTTAGCTCAAGCAACAGGTGGCTTTATGGCAACTGAGTGCATTGGTGATTAGATGTGTATTTGATAAACGGAAAGTTGTGTAAATTAACATTTGCAAAATGTGGGGTGTTAAAGTATTTTCTTTGTAAAAAATAAACCACACTTGATTTTCTAGATATGGAATGAATCTTTTCATCCTAAGTTGATACATTTGCATTTACAAAGCATTTTAAGTTTAATACAAGTTGCTATTCCATTTCATAGTAGAAAAGCTAAAGTATTTTAGTATTTCTAGAATCTAGGTGCATCTTAGTAAAACTGTTAATTGGTAATTAAAAACAGTACCAGAAGCAGACCTACAGCACAGCATAGCTTTCATGTAGAAATTCTGTAGATAGGAAAATTCTCTTTGAGAGATTCAAAAATAATAATGATATTTCAATATCATTTGTTCCAGTAATTGTTGCCAGTCCTTTTGTTTGGCGACAGATACCTGTACTCAGTTTTCTGCTTGCTGAAGAGTTTGAAGAAGTTTGTGATGAAATACTACTGACTCTTAAGTCTTTGTGCTCGTTGTGTGTTTGGAGTGTGCACACAGGTGCAGGGGGAGTCAGCTAACTTGTTGCTATTCCGTGTGTCCTCCCCCAGCTGCTGGGCTACAGCGAGAAGCCGGTGAACCTGCAGATGTTCATTGGCACGGCCGACGATCGCTACCTGCGGCCCCACGCCTTCTACCAGGTGCACCGCATCACCGGCAAGACCGTGGCCACCGCCAGCCAGGAGATCATCATTGCCAGCACCAAAGTGTTGGAAATTCCCCTTCTTCCCGAAAATAATATGTCAGCCAGGTACATCATAGCATGGGTTAGCATTTGGTTGCTGTGTATAGTTTTTATTTGTTTGTTCAAGGGTAAAAGAAAAATCTTCTTAAATCAGTGTATTTTCCACAAATCTGGGTCGTGATGAAGAGACACATCTCTTCAAGCAAGCCAGCGTGAGAACAGCCAGAAGTAAAGGAGCAGAGAGGCAGGGAAGCCCTCATACAAATGTGTTATATGATTGAGGTTGTGTGTCTCATACGAATAATTGACCACTGTGTGGAATAGCAGCTGGGATTTCGTGGGTACACTTTGTCATTCTCTAGTCCTTCCTAAGCCAAAACTAAATATTGGTGTCTTGCTCCTTGTAAATGACGTTTACTATGTTAAATAACTCACTTTGGAGGTTAAACAATGTGCAATAACAAATAATATTTTAAAGGTTCAAAAAAGCAGCAGCTGGACATTTACAAGACAAAATGTTTCACCAGTACTTGCTGCTGTTTCCACGCTAAGCATTCTTTTAATCACAGACATTTAAAATAACCCTTAAAATATCATAATGTCGGGGAAAATATAACAGCTTCATTCTTTAACAGAATTAAGGCTTACAGAGTGAACTTTGGCAGTAGTTTGATTGATTTTCTTCCATTTCTTTTGTGATCCATCTGTCCATCCTCTCCTATCTCCAGTATTGATTGTGCTGGTATTTTGAAACTGCGCAATTCAGACATAGAGCTCCGAAAGGAGAGACAGATATTGGAAGAAAGAACACAGAGTGCGCTTGTTTCCGTGTCACATCCACAGCCCAGTGAAAAGTCTTATCTCTGCAGACTGCTTCCATACCTGTTGAATGCTGTAAGATTGTTTAACTACATCTTTTATACTCGTTTTCTGCATGTGTCAGTAGTAGTGTAATTCTGACAATATTTATTGCCAGAATTATATATAACAATCGTGTAAAAGCATTGTGTGTAAAGAGCTCAGTTACCAGAAAGTTAAATATCTTTACTTAAAGATGGTACTGCCAAGTAGCAGCCTGAGGTTTAGAGAAAAAAAGGGTTGGCTTTAACTCATGCGTCACACAGCACTCAGTAGTGCCTGCGTATGAGCAAGCAGCTGATACATCTCAGAAAAATACTTACTGCAGAGCTGATACATTGCGTTGACAAGAGTCTGTACCATGACTTTTCCTATTCAGTATCATCTAGTGAACAGCTGAACTTCTAGGGAATGATTTTTAATACTGGCACTAAGGAATCAAGGCATGACCTTAATCTGAGTTTCCTAAAATTCATTTTGTCTAGAAACGCTAATAGTAATTTTATCCAGTACTCCTAAACTAAAAATGAATTTTCTGAACAGTAGAAACTGTTGGCATTCATATCTCTGCTGTTTCTTTTCTGTAATTATGTAATTTCAAAATAATTTTAAAAGCAAAGATAAATCATAGACAAAAATGATTTTAGTATATAAGCAGAATGGGTCTATTTTAGTTTTATCCCTGATTCTTCAAAAGTTTAGAATCATAAAATAATGTCATTATGATTAAAATTGTGAATCATTATTATTCCCATAATATTCCTAAAGCTCAGCGATCTGCGCAAGAACTTCCTCAGATTGAGAAGTACAGCATCAACAGCTGCTCAGTAAATGGAGGCCATGAAATGGTGGTGACAGGATCCAATTTTCTTCCAGAATCCAAAATTATATTTTTTGAAAAAGGACAAGGTAAATACTCTCACTGGGAGTCTCACTGGGTTTTTTTTCAAACCAAGCTCAGTGCCTGAGCTTGATTTTTAGAAAGAAGTCCTGAGTAGTAATTGGAAAGTTCATTTGGGCATGGATCTGTGTTCTGGTTGGAAATTATTAATGAAGTAGTACTTCTGATTCAAGAAGACAGTTAGAGGGTAACTAACTTGGAATGTGTGCATTTGAAAGGTGCTGTTCACAGATCATACCGTGTATTTGCTCCCTCTTATTACAAAACAATGAAAAAGTGAAAATGGGGTCTAGTTGAAATGTACTATTTGGCATTGTTGCCATGTTACGTCTGATTTAATCAATGCATAGAAACCGACTCCTTAGCTAATGAAATAAACAAGTTAGAAAACAATAAAACATAAAATCTGAACAGCTTAAATAATTATTTTTGTGACTTAAGTGTCTAATTTGAACTTTCATGAAAACAGTAGCAAAAGAAATTATTAAAAGTAAAAAAATTACAAACAGAGTTCAATTCTTCTACATTTTATTATTTCCTTACATATGTAAATAAGAGTGGTGTTATTTGTATTAGCAAATACAATATGTTATGTATCATGTGTTTTGCTACACAAGCTGAACACCTTTGGAAGCAGCTGAGCTGCTGCTGTTGTTCCCGGGTTACCCGCCCCGAGTGCCGGGTCAGAGCTCAGGGAGGCTGCCCAGGTGATTGCCCCTGGCACAGGCACCTTGTCCAGGTGCCCCCGCGGGGTCTGTGCCTTCGGGGCACGGAGGGGTGGCCTGGCTTATCTCTCCTGCTGACTCAGCCTCGCAGCCATCAGCAGTTTGTTTGAATTAGCACAAGTGGCAGCAGCAGTTGAAGCACCCTTCAGAATCCTGTGCCCTGCCAGTACCGAGAGGCTCCTCTGCAGCTCAGTGTGCCTGTGCGGGATGAGCACGCTGGGGCCCAGGGCAGAGCCCTGCACAACAGCAACCGCAGTGGCTGGAGTGCTGAAACTCCTAAAGCATCTCCATTTACAGTGTGTCTGTCACTTTAACAGCCTCCCTATGACTGAAAATAAATCCAGTTTTAGATAAGTACTTAAATATTTCTAAGATTAATTATTTAAAGGTTAAGAAAATGCTTTTTGATTGAATTATTTGTAAATTTCTCTCAACAGATGGACGACCTCAGTGGGAGGTAGAAGGGAAAATAATTAGGGAAAAGTGTCAAGGGGTGAGAAACACTTTTTTTTTTTTTTACTTTAGAAAGCTTTTTTTTTTTTTTTAATGTGAAAATAGATATTTTCATTGTTGTTCTGAAATTTGGACTTCATTTATTAAACTAAGTAGATCACTGGATAATTCAGACAGACAATTGGAGACTTCTAAATTGTCTTAACACTATAATGTAGCCATTAAGAGGATGCTTTGAAGGAACTGGAAATAGCATGCTTGTTGTGAAACCAATGAAAAAAGAGCTTGAAAATTAAAAAGCGGAAACTTAAGATAATTTTGTTAATGTGATTAATTAATTCCAGTGCATTAACTGTTTTTAAAAAGCTTAATGATTCAAAATGCAGTTCTTTAACTGCTAGAAGGATTTTTTTTGTGATCTGACAGATAAGCAAAGCATCCTTTACATGATATATCTACTTAATTAAATGATATCTTTGGAGCACTTCTGTTTAAAAGAAGCTGAAATTTTCCAAATAAAAGCTTGCTTATATTACTGTTTTACTATGTAATGTGCATAAAGTTGAAGTTTGCCAATTTCAAAATATTAGGATGCTTTAGTTTTACCATAAGTGTTTCAGTTTTTCTGGAATTAATAGTTTCATTTGCATTTAATGTATAAAACTTTTTTATTTCAACTTTCCTATAGGCAAACATCATACTTGAAGTTCCTCCATACCATAACAAAACCATCACAGCTGCAGTTCAGGTGCAGTTTTATCTCTGCAATGGGAAGAGGAAAAAAAGCCAATCTCAACGTTTTACTTACACACCAGGTATCAAATGAAAAATTCAAAACTGGCATTTTATTTAATTTTTTAGAGCGGACATACAAAAATACTCTGCACAGTTTTATCCTTTGATGAGGTACATAGTGATTGGCTTTGAGCTGTTTGTAAAATGGTTACTAAAGCTTGCCTAATTAAAAAGCTGAACTCTAGAGTAATAAACTCCAGTACTGTGTCTGCAGCCAGTTATTTCTTCATTACACCTCTACACAGTAATTTTTGCATTCTACTTTTCTTTGTGAATGATGATAAATCGCAGAAGATGCTCTTTAAATAACCCTGGTGAGGACATGGTGGATAGTGAGATCATAGAAGAACAGATTTATGCTTTTTTTTCCATTCTCAAATGTCATAAAAGGAAAAAAAAAACAGGTTTAGATACAAGGGAGGTAAAATTATTTTTTCTCCCACTTACTTGCAACTTACTAACACAAATCAGCTTGTAACTTAGCCAGAAGTAAAACCAGGACATTTTAACTGCAGATATAGTAAAACAGCCTATTCCCTCCCACTTGGCGTGAGGAAGAGCTTACACCAGATGTGCAGTGCCTGCTCCTTTCCTGCCCCTTGCTTTACTTCAGAGCTGCAAGCCCATCTGGAGCAGTGAGAATTCCCAAGGTAGCAGGGATGGTGGGGACACTTTGGTGCTGCTTGGAGCACTTGAAGTCAAATATCTGAAGGAGTCTTTTAAAGTCGGATACGGATATTAATATAAACTTCTTAAAACTTCTGTATATGCTGACAAAGCCAACTTCCATTAGTTAACACAATTTAAAATAAGCTGTGCTCACTTGTTGTGCTCTAAAATTACCTACTTTTTAAATTTAGGCAGTGTTACCGAGGCGTCTGGTATGCCAAGTACACATTAACCGTGTTATCAGATTTCTGTGGTATTTGTCAACTGTTTTTCAAAAATATCAGCTCCTAAGATAGTTACATGTCTATATTTTTGTTTGAAATAGCTCTTTTTAAATTATTTAAATGGTGGAATGAAATAGTGACAGTTAGTACTTAAATAAGAAGCAAGCTGAAATTGTAACTGCAGCTGTTATTACAAAAGCACTTAAAACACAATATATGTATAACAGTTCATTTGACTGTAATATTTAGTAAGTGTTAGCATTTTTCTGCTAGTACTTAAGATCAATATCTTGTTGTGAGCCTACCAGTAGTAAAAAAAAATAAAACTGAAAAATAAATCTGTAACCGAAAGTATGTCAGTTTATAGCTCTTGTAAGAACAGTTGTTGCCATCACTGAAATTGGGGGATGTGCTTAAAGAGCTGCTATTATAATCAAACTAGCATGTGTGTTGCCAAAGTTCAGCTGTCCTTGTGATCAGAGGCTAAAGGAAAGCCTGAAGCCTGCTGAAAATTTCCCTCTTCATTTCCTCGTGTGTGATACTGAGCTCACATCTGCCTATTTTCAGTGGAGCCCAGCAGTACCTCCCCCTCTGGTGACAAGAACATCCTTTAGATG
The DNA here is from genome assembly GCA_032173965.1 of Sitta carolinensis. Taxonomy (NCBI): domain Eukaryota; kingdom Metazoa; phylum Chordata; class Aves; order Passeriformes; family Sittidae; genus Sitta; species Sitta carolinensis. The sequence continues at coordinate 19,415,955 of CM063292.1, forward strand.
AACTGGACTTTATCTGGCTGGGTTGCAAATGTCTTTTAAAACATACATTACATAGGAAGGTGTGCTGGAAGGGGAGATACTTGCCCTTGAACACCTGCTGGGAGAGTTGTTCTGGTTTTGCAGGGTTGATGTAGCTTGAATAGAAACAAAGGCAAAAGCAGAGCCAAAGAAGGGAAGCAACGACGCTAACAGTGCTATTGTGGTTGTTAAACAGCAGTTGGTGTGTATTTGGCACAGGGTACAGATGGGCTGGAATTGTAAAACTGTTCTACTTTTTCTAGTTATAATGAAGCAAGAGCACAGAGATGAGGTGGATTTGTCTGCTGTTCCGTCCTTGGCCCTGCCTCACACGGGCAGCGTCCAGGGCCTGCACTCGATGCGAACCCAGCTGCCTTCACCAGAGCAAGGGCACCCCCACGACACTTTGCTGTCTACATCACCCAGGAGCCTCGTGTGTCCTGTTCAGCCACCCTACACAGCCATGGTGACCTCGGCAGTGCCACCACACCTGCCACATATGCAGGGTCGAAACCTCAGTCCAAGTGAAGAGTGTCACGTTTTGTCCCCTGCTGTGGTTCAGTCTTTTCAGGTAGCGTCAGCACCTCCTGTGAGGCCTTCTTACCAGCCTATGCAGTCTAACGATGTGTACAATGGACAGCCTGGTCTTCCCATGAACTCTGCCTCCAGCCAAGGATTTGATGTGATTTCATTTCCGCAAGACACGGCCGTACCTCATTTGATAAATCTCAGCTGCCAAGCTCTACCACCAGTGCAGTTCCATTCTTCGAATCCCGGTTCTGTGTCAGCATCAAGTCCAGCAGGACACCCACTGGCACATGCAGCTCATTCAGGACAGTCGTCCGCTCACCTGCCATCGATGGGATTCCACTGCCCGGGTGCCGGGCAGGGCTCCATCCCCTCTGCAATGAGCCGCTCCCTCGGCCAGGCTTCTCCCCAGCTGCAGCAGGTCCCGTTCCACTCTCCGAACGCAGCGGCCGCTTCTTCCCCGTCCCCGACAGCTTCCCACCCGCTGGGCCACTCGCCGCTGTCCGGCCCCTCTTCCCCCCAGCTCCAGCCTCTGCCTTACCAATCTCCGAGCTCAGGACCCGCCCCGTCGCCGCCGCCCGGGAGCCGCTCGGGCCAGCACTCGCCGCAGGCCGCCAGCCCCGCGCTGGGAGCCCTGGGCACGGTGTCACCCCTGGGGTCCCACCCCGTGTGTGAATCATCTCCCTTTGCACCCGAGGGGGCAGCTGTTCACATCAAACCAGAGCCTGAAGATCGGGAATTGAATTTTCAAACCATAGGACTACAAGACATCACACTAGATGATGGTAAGTAGATATAATATTGCAATACTGGGGTTAAAATGGGCATTAAACTACAGAGTGGGTGTGGGAGGGTTGTTTTGTTTAGAACACACTGCTTTTCACAGAAGGAAATTTTTATCATCAGAATGGAGTCATGTTTTTGTGTCCAAATCAACAACTTGTTTAAAAGTAATTATATCAGCTGTTAATTTGTAGTTATGCAGTTCAAGCATTTTAGTCTGATTTGCCCACAGATTTCGGTTTTGTCCTAAAACAAGGTTTGAGGATCAACTCCTGCACGTTGACACCTTGTATTCAAGAAAGTCATTTGAAGTCTTTTCTAATTCTCTCATTGAGATATTTCAGTGAAAATCATAATATGATATCTAAGTTGCCTAAATGTAGTTTGGAGTCTTGTTTCTTGGAGTTGTCCCAGTTCTGAAGGGCAGGCTGGTGGTTTGATAATCTGTCATGCATTTTGGCACTGTCTTGGTCTCCTCACAGACATTCTGTAAATACGTGTCATCATTCAGCACCTCTGCTCACAGTGGCTGTTTGCTTTCTCCACTCTGGCTACCTTTTTGAGAAGTTCACTTGTTTAATGTAAACAGAACCAATGACATTATAATGCTAAACGTCAGACTATAAAGGACTGTATTGTAAATATTTGAACAAATTTTTTATTTAGTTATTAATTAGTTATTTATAATATTTTCCAACCAAGTGAAAAAGAAAAATATCAGATCCTAAGCATCACATTATTTGAGGTGTAGATGCAAAGCAATTTAAAGAACATGTCATGCTAATAAAGACTGGAAGAACAGAAGATCTGGCCTTAAAAGTTGTGTAAAATATGTTTGGTTTTGATGAAGGAAATCATGCCAGTGTCTCTTTTCTAAAGTAGCCTTAAATGTTGTGGTTTGGGATTTTTTTAACCATCCCTGGTAATTACTTCATTGCATCAGCAGTAGAATAAAGACTTAAGTGTAGGCCAGGAGCTTTGCTATTGTTACCTCCAGACAGTAATAATAAAATTTAATAAGAAATGCCTTTAAAGTCATGGCACAGTAGGAAGAAAATGAGAGAAACCAATCTAGTTGAGCTTTCAGTTCAATGGCCGCCTTGATTAAACAAAGCTCTCTTTTTAGAAACACTGTTTATCAATCAACTTAAGTTTATTTAGAAAGGAAGGAAGAGACTGATTCTGTCAAGGACTTGCTGAGGGGAAAAAAGCAGGGCTTTATGAAACAGCATGCAGCAAAAAAATAGCATTCTATACTTCTATATAGAGGAGCGAGAAAGAAATATAATGTTTCGGGAAGTGTCAGGTTAGAACCTACCTTCTTCTCATCCTTCTTCTCTCCACACCCACAAAAAAAAATGTAGAAACAAATCAGATATAACTAAATACTGTAGTTCGACTGTTCACAAAGTAAGCAGAAGTGTTTAGCACTTGTGAGGATCTTGGAAGTTTGTTTATAATTGTTCAGAAATTAAAATGAATGCACATTAAAAGGAAAGGGTTTTTTTCTCTACGTCGCAAATACTTGTTGCTTTTCAATACTCTTTCCCTTGCTTGGCATTGGAAGTACTGCCTTGTTCCTGTGCTGACAAAGCCATGGAATCACAGGAGAAGCTGGCAGAGCCTGACTGAAAGTGTGGCCACTTGCTGATGGTTTAGAGTACAATGAACATGGGAATCAAATAACCACAGCTTAATTAACTTCTTTAATTTTCTACAATGATCATTTAAAAAAAAGAAGTTCTGGCAACTGCCGATTAAACGTACTTCATATATGGAAAATTGAACCTGGCTTTAAATGCTGAACTTGCCCTTGGCAGCAGCACTGGGTTTGTGAGCAGATTCCTGCCTTTCCGTTCCATGTTGCTGCCGTGAGATGATTTCCTGGGGCTGGGTTTGGGGCTTGTTTGCATTTCCAATCTGCAAATACAAGTCAGATGTCGAGCATGAAACCTGCTGTTCCAAAAGTCTGTAAGGGCACAGTGACAAGAAGCAAAGCTGCTCAGTTTTCTCAATGTGAGTGAATACTTCCTCTGCTTAATCAGCTTTAAGGAAAAAAAAATATGTTTAGACAAGAACAGTTTTTTCAATAATTTATCTAGCATACTACTCTGGTTTAAAAAATAATTCTAAAATTTCTTTTTCATGCATAATTGAATTTCAGTTTCTGTACAAATAGAGCCAGGCACAAATAGCAAATATGTTATTCTGCAATAATATTATAACAATTAAAGAAAAAATTCCAAACATAATTACATACATAAAATGAGTGTTGATACAGTATGTTCTCCCAACTAATACATCAAACCTGAAAGCTCTACTTAGTTGGAAAATAGGGTTTTGAAGGTTATCAATTAAGGCAAATAAGCCTCTCAAAATAAAATATTAAGGCAAAGCCAGTTGAAAATTCTTTAAATCATGTCTGGATTACCGGCCTTAAATATTTAAATCAGTAGTCTTAAAATAAACAAAAATCTCTGAGAGCATGAATTATCTTCTTTCTTTTAAGTAATGTACACTGTTTCAAAATTAAAATAGTATCTATTTCTTTGCCAAGAAAACAAAATATTTCAAGAAATATTTTACAAAATTTCAGTGTAATATGGAAGTGCTACCCCATGATAAAGTTAAGCCCAGAATTACTGTGTAGCCTGACAGAATTTTACTTAAAATTCTTAAAAACAAATCCCAACAAAAAACCTCACAAAACTGGAAAACCCCCACCTCCAGATGTGGCAGTGTGGATAATAGTTACATACATTCATTTAAGTATGACCCCTAGAAGTGACTCTTACTGCCTCTCAGCCAGCATTCAGGTATTTTCTTAAAAATACACCAAACCCCCTTCCAAACCACTGCATAATACAGAACTACAAAGCTGCTTCATCCATCAGTGCTCAAGCCAAAAGCATCTGGATTACTCCTGATCCAGCATCTCATGGAAAGTGTAACACATTTGCAGCTTCCCTGCCAAGTCCAAGGTGTTTGCCAGTGGCCAGATGGAGAATCTTTTTAAATGTTGTTGTATTCCTTTGCCCTTTACCTGGGCTCTGTTCAGACTGATTGAACAGAGGCTACACAATGGAAAGGCAGATCCTGCCCATGTGTCTGCACAAAGGACCCCTCTTTCCTTTTTTCACCCCATACTGAACTTTGTATGACTCTTCATTGTCCTGTGTTTCTGGAGGACCTTGTTGATATCCTTAGGCTTTTCTAATCTCCATCTTGAATTTGCTTTTATGTTTTGTTTTCCCTCTTCCCATCCTTGCATCCTACAGGGAACACCTTCTAATTTACTTATAACAAGGGTTCAAAATGCATGAGGTCACGTAGATACAAAATTCAAATTACATTATAAAAATATTTGAAGCAGAACAGAATTTTAAAATAGTATTGTATGCTGCTACTTCAAAGCTATGCTGAAAAAGTTCTCTTTTTCTGCTTAGGTTTTTGCAGTAGTCAGGCTGCACAAGCTCAGAAACTTTCAGGCTACAGCTAAGTAAAAGCAGCTTCGTGCACTTTTGTTTGTCCCCTCTACTTTTTCTATTCCCCGGTGTGTTGGACCTTTTTTCCGGTAGCATCTTTCAGCAGCTCAGCCCTCTGGCCAGCATCTCAGGTTAACATTTGCCTGGATAGACAGTGGAATGTTTGGGGCTGCAAATAGATGTAAACAAGGCAGCTGAGATGACAGGAAACAGGCAGCTGGTCATTTCTGGCCTTTCCCGTATCCATCACCCATACTGGGCTCTCAGTTAGATTCAGTCTGGTTATATGATGAGGCCTAGTTAATTTTCACCCCCTCTGTTTTTAAAAAGTGCTCCTAATGTAGTGGTTTACTGACTCCCACTGTCAAGTTTTAGGTTTAAAACTGTTCCAGTATTGTTGATCTCAAATTTAATCTTCTGTGGTTTGCAGTTTAGGAGGGAGTTCACCTTGGATTTCATGGCTTTCTACAGTGATGAGATTTCTGGCATGTACATCTGTATTTAACCATTTTTAAGGTATTGTTTGGCTGTATTCAGCAAATCAGGATGACCTTCTACTAATCCTCTTACATTTTGTTACTCACTGCATCTCCATTACATAAAGCTGGAGATTAGAAAATCCAGTATGTGCATTTACTATAAATCATAACTAGAAATCCCCTAAGCACTTTGTGTATATAAAGCAATAAGGCTGCTTTGTCAGACGCATTCCATGTAGAACTCTAAGCCATTAGCATTCATTCATTTTAATAGTTCTGTGATATCACCCTCTAGCTGATAAATTCTCTTGCTGAGAAGCTCAGATTATTCTGATCTTGGCTAGAAGACTTGTACATCTTTGCAGGCAGCTTTTTTTACTGTAGCTTCAGCTCAGTTTCTGGAGAATCAAAGTGGTGAGTAATAGGAAAGTATTGGAGAAGGACTATACTTTGTACTTCTGTCTATATTTAAAACTTACTCATTAACAGATCAGTGTTAATTAAAGCAGGGTCCTGCCATTGGAGGTTGCAGAAACACAGAAAGTTTCTGGATGCTGGAGTCTGGTGGTGTGTGGAGGAGAGCAGCTCAAACTTGAGATGGACATCTCAAATCCAAGGTGTTTTTTTGTCTCCTGAGTACAGAACGAAATGTTGCACCTTGCAGTGGGCCCAGCAAGGCCAAGGACTCTAACCTACACTGTGCCTGGAACTCTCAGAACCATCCTGCACTAAAAGGCATTCTGAAAACTATACCAGTGTAAACTGATTAGTAAAGCTGTGTTCAAACTCCTCCTTTCTTAGCATTCTGATTGTTAAGTCTGTATTGTCAAGCAGTATGAGACAGCGGCAAAAAGCAATCCTGCAGCAAGATGTTGAGGTGATAAGGCAGAACCTGAAATGTATTGAAAGAGAATGGAAATCTTCTTTGAGAAATGTGTGTTATGAACAAAATAAAGATCCAGACTGAGCAGTAGTTTAAAAGGTGAAGGGTGTAGCAGTGAGCAAAGGTGGAATGTTTTGCACCAGGTGTTGTCAGCAGTTAAAGGGTACCTTGACCATATCTTCTAAAGGATTCACTCACTGTGTCCATAAAATCTGTGTCAGCGAAGCATCCATTGAGAAGACCAGTTACAGATTTCTGATGTGTAAAAATGACAGCTAAATCCTCAGGTGTCTAGGGCCAGCTCTCCCCGTGAGAGCCATAGAACAGCGTGTAACTAATGCAAAGTAAACTCAGCTGGTTCACCACTTCAGAAAGATTCCCTTTCAAGAATTAGAAGATTTTAGAGACTTCTTCCATCAGTGCAGGTGGCACTTGTGCATCCAGGTGTGGCTGCTGACAATCACAGCAGAACTGCTAGGAGCTCAGTACACCTTGTGACCCTGTAAACCATCCACACAGACCCTCCAGCACCACTTTCCACTGCACAGCCCATGTGTCCTCTAGAGCCAAGGCTTGTGCTGAATTCTGTCAGACTCAGCTCTCTCCTTGTGTGAGAGGAAAGGTAGACATGACTTCACTGAGTTGGTTTCAGCAGGATACAGAAACGCAGTGTGGCGGCATAGCCAAGCCCTGAGCAGGGTATTTGTGACTGTAGCAGATAATTGCAGAGCTGGTGCTGTTCTTCTGCAGGCACACTTAGATTTTCTGTACAGCTATAAACATAAGTGCATAGGAAAACTATACTCCCACCATTCCGTACAGTTAATTTTTTAAAAATAGTACTGCTTCATGAAGTTGGCATTAAACCTGAAATTACTAAAAGCAAGCCTGGCCTGTGGCTTGGAATAGTGGCTTGCAAGGCCCGTGTCTGTGGTAGTTTGCCACAGCAGCCATGGCCTGACGTGTGACTGGTTTGGTCTCAGAGCAGCACAGTCTGCTGGCTGCTCCAGCACAGATGACTGTGGGTTAATTAGAGCCTGGCAGCTTCTTCTTTTTTGTTAGGGAAAGTTGATACTTGCTGGTCATGTGGAGTCAAAACCAGGCTAAATATAATGCTGTAAGCAATGTGACGTAGTTGCAGGGATTCTTCACATAAATTCAGCTGGTAGAGTTCTCTCTGAAGCTGACAGAAGAAGGTGTATGTCCCAGGAAATGTGTGCTGCAGTCTGTCCGTAATTTTCCTTGAAGTTTGTTGATGATTGTTACCTCAGTCAGGAGAGCAGTTCACTCACCTGTCCTCTAAAAACACACATATTTGTATCAAACTTCTTTTTGCAAAGCATGTTAAAAAACTCCACTCTGTGCTCTCACTGAAGCAGCACTGCAAACAATCATGCATTCTAGAATATTTTGGGACATTTACTTTTCTAAAACCAGTACATCGGGTTATGTCCCACAGCCCACACATCCTGCTTCAGTTCAGCAGCAGTAAAGGATACACAGGCTAAACTTTTAATCAGATAGTGCTACAAAAACAGGAAGTTAATTGACTCCTGTAGGAAGAAATCTTGAAAACCAAATGGGATGACTCCATGAGCTCTTTGGTCTGCCTGTATTTGTAATAGAACTCTAATTTTAAAGTTGACTTCCTACTTTGACCCAAACCAGGTGCTGATAATTGAGGGTTTGAAGTTTTTCTTGACCTTTCTTTACTGGAAGACTGAGTCAAGACAATGAGGTTGTTCAAAAAAGTATGAATTTTTGATCAGTTAAACAGATCTACCGAGTGTCATTTTTCTTGATTGTTTCAGCTTCCTAGTTTTCATTTTGGCTTTATATTCTTTGGTTACAGAATGCATTTTATTAGTGCTTGAGGTAATAAAAAGCTTTCTCAAATGTTTGGCATATTACAAAGTGTAAAATTATTTTTAATGTTTACTTTTCTGGTAGCTCAAGTTCTGTCTAATGCGTGTGTGTAGAACAAAGTCTTTATGCTGTATCTCACAGTTGAAAAGGCTGTTGCTCTATGTCCCACGTTCCTCAAACAAGAAGCAGTGTGTGCTCGAGGGCAGTGCATGCTCTGTTCCAGAAGGTGCTGGCTGGAGATGCTGTGTGTGCTGTGCATGATACAATTTGTCAGAGACTGATAAAAGCAAACACGCACCACTGTCAGCAGCTTTGGTAGTGCACGCAAGAACTTCAGGATCTTGCTAAGTATGAAGCTAATTAGAAAAATTGCTCAGAAACATATTTTTCTGCCAGAGTGACATGTAATCCGTACTGTATAAGCTGTGCTGTCTTTATGGTGCACAGGCTGTTGCTTTATGAGCTAATGAACTCCACTGTTCTCTCTGGAGGCTTTTTGTCAGTGTTTGTTGTCTGCTCTTTTGAAAGCTTCACCTTTCTAAAGAGGCTTGTTGGTACAGTTAATATGTTTCATCATGAGGCAGTTTCCTGTCCATCTCCCTGGATTCATTAGATCTTTATTTAAATATCACTTTCTTGCCGTTTCTCCCATAATTGATGGAGGAATATGATCTTTTCTTATCTCCTATTATTTGACAAGAATTTGTCCTTAATTTACTCCTTTCTTTCACAATGGCAGCGGACGTTTTCATTGAAACCCAGATAATGCTTTCCACTTCCCATTTAAATACATGTAACTTTATACTTTGAACAATTAAGCATAAGAAGTCACCCAAAGAGGTAATTTGAGCTGCTTGAATTTCAGAAGGAAGTAAGAGTAGATTCCTTTGTTCTCCCAGGAGTCGTTCCTAAGCAGGGCTTAGAAACCATGCTGGCAAAACAAGGTGTGCCCCTATCCAGAAGGCACAAATTAGCCAGGGTCCAGAGTAATGTTGTTAATTGTGTTAAAGCCTAGTTGACTAAACTTTCACCCTGTCTTGGGCACGAGAAAAAAACAAATCCAGCCCTGTCATAAGCTCTGCATAGCCACTAATCACAACTGAATAAACACAGACTTGTTGGTTAAAATAATGAATATGCTATTTGACATTGAATTTTCCTCTAGGAAAAGCAGTTCCATGAAATGTAGCTCTGCACTACCTGCAGGGTTTCTCACGTGGGCCAGGACTGAGGGAGCCACCTGTGCCAAGCTAGCACTTGGTGTTCTGCCCCTGAAGCTGCCGTGCCTTGGGCGTGCAGTGGCACAGCCAAGGGCAGCTCCCTGTGCCTGGGGAGAGGCAGAATGGCACCAAAGGCTTTGTTTACTAGGGCTCCTTTGCCTACCCTGGAGTTGCTGTCAAGGGCCACAAGTACTTCTAATTTGACCACAGTAAGTAAAGCAAATTGAAGAAACTGAAGGAGGAATGTTCTAAACACAAATACTAAAATCAAATTTAAGTAGTAAATTCATGATGATACAACTAGGCAGACAACCAAAAAATTAACCATTATATTTATGGCTCTGGCTGCTAAATGAAAAGTAACTATACAAGTAAATATCTAAGTGATGCTGGTTCTAACAGGCACTCTGATTACTTATAAATAGTTACTTATGTCACATACGCAGTGTTTGTAAATGAAATGGGGTATTTAAATTTAGTACTATTAAAAGAAAAATTAAAATCACTTCCTGGTTGAGTGAACTGTAACTTCTTGGTTTAGTCCAGTCAGTAGTTATGTCTGTCTTCTTCTCTGACACAGACAGTTTTATCTCTGACCTGGAATACCAGCCATCAGGTTCAACAGAGAAATGGACTCAACATTCAGCACTCATGTCCAACTCCTATGTGGAAAATCTAGAGGGTGAGTCTGCTTACTGAAATGCTTCAATGTTTGAAATTGGAGCACAAAGGAAAGGGGAAAGTGTTATAAGAGTTTTAAGAGCTGCAAGTGAAAAGCACTGTGTAATACTGAAGTATTGCTATAACTGGACACCTGTGTATTCTGAAATAGTTGGAAATTTAGCATTTGTGAACCAGGTGTACACTCATTCAGAAAAAATCTCCACTCAGAGAATCCAGAGCTGCCACAGAACTTCTTGAGTGCTGTAGGATGTAGAAAAACAGCAGAAGAGGATATGAAAATCTTAAGCCAAATATGGGCAAGGTAGAAGAGTAGCCAGATCAGTTAACTGCAAAGTTTGGAATGTTTCTCTTTTTCAAAAAGATGAAGCAATGTCAATTCAAATAGATGGAATACAGTGGCATGCACCACCAGACAGAGAATTAGGAATACAGGTTCATGACTAGATTTAGAGTTGAATGTTCACTATAATTGGGTAAGAATATCTGGATTTATTAGTTCAGCTTCTTTATTTCACATATAAGCAAGATAATTATGCATTATGAGTCTTCTAAATACTAACAATATTAGAAATTGTTGCATGGTATATTGGTCTTGTTTGTATTTAGACTTCAGTGGTTTTCACTTTATTACAAACTTGCCTAAAATGCTGAAGAACTATAATGTCCTTTTTTTTTTAATACATGTACATATACAAATACATTATAAACACTTATAACACATTCTACTTTCTCCATAGATTTTTAAAGGTTAATAACTGTAAATGTACAGTAGATTTGGTAACAGTAAAATAACCAAGCTCTTCATAAAACTTTAACACAAGTACTGCATAGACCGATCCTAATTTTGCTTGTGAAACTGAAATAAACCACACTGGTCTTTTGCCAGCTTTCAAGAAAGTTAATTCTGCTTGCCTTACCTATCAAAATATCATTAGTAAGGTAAGTAGCTCCTATTTGGAATGGCAAAGCCAGGGAAAGGACTGTACACCAAGCTGACATTCCTATGTCTCGAAACAGCAAATCAATTAGTAAAATACAAGTTATAACTTAGATTATTTCAGTGTTCTACACTATATCCTATGCAATTCAGAATCTGGTAGGTTCAGAATAATTGTTGAAGAGCAGGAGTTCTTGCAAAATGGAAATTCAGGCTAATAATAAAATAACCCTCAAATACCAGAATCCCCAACTGAAAAATAACACATAGGGTGGCAAACAAATTTAGGCCTCTGGAATGCTGTGAATGCTGACAGGTCCCTTTTAAAAAGGGCACACAAACAGAAACCCACACCCAGAGACATACACATTTACACACAAGTGCTAGCATTTGGTAAATGGAATTGAAAAACATGGCATTTTTAAAAATTAAAAATGGGTAATTTTATGTATTTGGCATAATGTAGTGTGGTATTAATACAAGAGATGGAATTACAGAGGAAAGTATAATGGTTTTGTACCTTGATGAATGCTCAGTATCAAATCAGACAAGTTAAGTGTATCCACTGCTAGTACAGAATTCTTACAGAGCCAACTTTCAGGCTGAAATTAGGAAGAGCACAGCTACTAAATTATACTGCTGAAGAGGAGAGCAACTGTGACTGCAGTGTGCTGCAGGAGATCAGAGCATCTACAAAGGCAGGAAATAACTAATGGAATACTTGAGTCATCCTTTATAGTGGGGGTAAGTGAGATGACTGCTTCAGGGAGTACCAAAACATGAGGAGAATCCACATGAGGAAATATCTCTTTATTTGGTTGAAAGGAGTGTACAAAAACTTCTTGAAAAAGTTAAATCTTCTTTTGTAGCAGTTTCAGCATCACAGGCTGTGCCAAACTTGGAAAGACGAACTGTAGAAAATAATCAAGCTTATGAAGATAATAGGTGCAAAAGGGTCAAATACTAGCAAGCAGTCTGCATATTATTTATGAAGGTTCATGTTAAGTGTGCAATTACTCTGCTGTGAGACTACAGGCTGCTTCCACATGCAGAAATCAGAAAAGAATATAAAAGTTACAAAGTTAAGTGGGCAATGTGACCAACAGATGACAAATCAGTTATTCAGTTAAAATTAGATAAGTGATCTTAGAAAGTTTTGTGTATTGATGTTGACAGTTCAGGAACTAGAGATTCTTGTGCCCAGAGTCCTTTGAAAAACAGACGTTGCAGAACCCGTCTCAAGGTAAGGTGTCAGTAAAAAGGTTTGAGAGCAGTGACAGTGACAATTGTTCTCAAGTAGCTGACATGCCAGACAGCAGCTCCGGATGTTAGTAAGCAAGAGGTAACTATAAACTGTAATGAAGACCCTGATGTAACACCTGGGTAAATGTGACACTGCTGCTTCTCAGCTGTTCAGAAGGGCGAAAACCAAAAACTGTTTAGAAACCTCTACAGGAAGATCTCGTGATTAAAGAAAGACAGGTAGGTAGAGAAGAAGTGGAGATTAGAGTAAAGGAAAGAATAAAACCTGCACTCATCAATACAGTGGTAACTATTCTCATTTAAATCTGTCTTGGATTCAAAATGGACAGTTCTATGAAAACTTGCTCAGTAGTGTTAAAAGTAGTCTTGAAAGGGTGAATAAATGCTAGGAATGTCTAGGGAACAGCAGAGAATAAGAAAATACTACTCCTTAGTTCTATTTTGTGGCCACATTTTGTCCCCGATACCACAAAGGAATTAGATGAATGCCTGTTCTTGGATCTGCTAGAATTCTGTAGCCAGAAAAAGGAATGAGGAGAAAATGCCAAATATAATAAAATGAGTGGGGGGCACAGAAAAGGTAATGGAAGATAATTCCTGGGAAAGAAACCAGTAAGTGACCACCAAATAATCCTGGGGCAAGTTCAGCACATCTAAAAAGCATTGCTACTGCTATAGGGAGTTAAGCTTTGGAATCTGCTGTCACAGAATGCTGCAGTTGACAGAATTTTGCACAGACCTTAAAAGACTCCAGGGAGAAAAATGCAAATGGGACCATTTGGTGCAAAAGGTTCTGTCTCTAACTCAGGAGTTCCCTGGGAAAAACACATTTTGGAGGCTGGTGGAACACCCTGGGGAAGCACTGTAGTATTTTACACATCTCTACCTTTGCCCATTGCAGCCCTAGTGGTCTGTAATCTGAACTAGTTTGCCTGAAGTTCTCCATGGAGGCTTTCAGGCAGTATTTTTGACTTAGAAAAACCTAAAATCCTTGGTAACTGCCAATAAAGAGATTTGCTTGTCCTGTAGAAAGTAGATTAGAGGCTTCCTGCAAGGAAAAAGAGCTTACTTGCATTATTCTGTGAAAGGCCAGTAGGTTCAGGAATTTCCTTTTCTTATATTCTTATATATATTATATAAGAATATAAGAAAAGGAAATTCTTGAACAGATTACTCTGTTTACCTTTGTGATGCAGTACAAAATATTTGTCTTTTAGCACAAGAAGAGGGGAAATTGGATACAGAGCAATTCAGAAGCATGTTAGTTTTTGCTTGGCATTTGATTAATAAAGATAATGCCTTTACTTTTGATATTAGAACTTCAAATACCTAAAAAACACCCTAAGAGAACTTGTTATTCTAAATTCATAGTTTGGGGTGGGGGAGGTAATTTATCCAAAACATTCAGGAATTTATTATTAGAAGCACCAGCTTTAATGATGATACCATGCTTCATAACACAAGAGCTTTGTTCTGTTCAAATCAGTGATCATGGCTCACTTTCTGTAGGTGGGAATTTCTCCGGGGTTGGTCAGTGCTGGAACAGCTGGTAAGGTCAGCACCCATCGCCCTGTGTGTCACTGCACAAATGGCTGAGCAGTTCAACCTAACTTTAGGTCTTAAAACTCTGGATTGCAAGTTGGAAAGTTTGAAGAGCTCATCCTGAGCAGCCTGGCTGTCAGGCTGTGGCTTTGTCAGCTGTCCAGTGCAAGGCTTCAGTGAGCAGAGGCAAAGCCTCGGCCTTGGGCAGGGGAGGCCTTGGTGCTCCAGCTGCTTCCACTCGTGCAGCGAGCAGGGACTGGAAACAGGCAAACAGAGCATAATGGGAAATGAAAGCCATGGCAAGAACCCAGAGTAAGCAGTTGTTCTTATTTTGCAGCTAATTTTACTATAGATTCAAAAGTCAGAGCTAGTTCTACTCTGTTTTACCCGTATTGATGTTAGGATGCTGCTTCATATTTTGCAGTTCTTAGTTTTGTAGGCTGGAGCCTCTATTTGACATTTGGTACTTTCTCAAGGCAGAGTGTTGCTCCTCTTTCAATGCAGCACAAAGAAGGAAAAGCTTTGCAATGCAATATTGCAGTATCACCAGTATTGACCAGGCCAGTTTAATCTGGCTGTTGCAGATTTTCTCCACACCAACTTAAATTGTGTTCTGTGCAATCTATTTTTAACTTTTAGTACAAATTTGCCAGCCAGCCTACATTCTAGATAAATACTAAGGAAGGAAAAGGTGAAACTATTGCAAATAAAGTAACAGCTGAAATTCCGAAATCTGGGAAAACTGCCAAAAAGGTCAATTACATAGACAGAGAGAAGTTGTTAAAATCATTTCCATTTCACAGCCTGATACTTAAAAAAAAAAAGGAGAAAAAACCATTAAAAAATCCCGTTGTATCACATTTTGATCTGTGCCATATCTGACAAGTTTTCAATGTGCCATTATCACTGTTTTATGGAGGAATATGCCACATGTGTACACTGTGTAGTGTGTGCACCCCTCTCTCTTTTCGTCTGCTCCAGTCATTATTTTAGGATGAGTGACCTGGACTGTTAGCACAGAAAACACTTTGTAACATTTTTGTTTGCATCCACTCAGTTGACACTGGTCATCCAGAATGATTTTATGTATCAGTAAGTACCACGATTACTTAATATTAGCAAGACCTCTGTAATGATTTAGTGTGTGTAAGACATTTCTGGTTCCTCCTGACTTGAGGAGTGAGTAGAGGTCCAGGCTGTGGGATCAGCAGTCAACACGTAGCACCACAGGTACCAAACAGGCAGGGATTTAACTGGAGGGGCAGTGGACTGAAAAGTCAAGGTCCTGCTTGCACAGCTGTTCATCTAAAGTCTAATGAAATTGGTTCTCTCCAAAGAGGTAGCAAAAGTATGAACTATAAAACACACATGAACCTGACAGAGCACAGAGAACATGAAAACCGTCCTGGAGACCTCTAGTGCTGAATCCCAAACAAGCTCTGCAGCCTTCCCCTGCAAACTTGTGCTGAAGAAGGGAAATGGTATCAAGACAAGGAGGCTTAATGAAGCCATGCATGCTGCTTTCCTGGTGTCTAGCTGCTAATGGGATGTCTCTTAAGGTTAAGCAAAAGGGAGTATGAAATCTTTCTAGCTATATTTTTAGGACAGAGAAGCCTCTGCAGCCCATAGTTAAAACTAGGAGAGGTAGGATAAAGTGTTTTTTTAAAAGTAAATAAATTTTCTTTTGTTTGTAGAGCATCAGCAGTAGAGCCTGAGCTTGTCCTTTCTCAGAATTATTGAAATTTGTTCCTCTCCCAGTTTGTCACCTGAAGAACTTGAATTTGCTAGACAATATTGTAGAAAACCCATATTTATGTGCGTGAGTTAAGTTTTCAGTTTTAGTCACAGACTACTACATGTTGTGTGCTTGTGACTCATTGGAAGGTGACATGTTATGCATTCAAATACTGCACTTTGGATTTCTCTTTTAGTCTTTCATACAAAAAGGAAAATGCTGTATGGTGTCATCTTCAGCCTAGTTCATTTTTATGCAGGATTTTATCTCTTCATACTGACTACATTATTTACATTTTAAACTGCTTTAATTTATACCATTCCCCATCAGGAAGACAAGTTCTGATAATGCAGGCATTATATGAATGTTATATGTGTCATGAAAGATTAGAGACTGATCTGAGCTGCTGCCTTCTGCAAGTTGTGCTTTCTTTGAAGCCTTTATTTTTGCCCTCATCTGTACCTCATCTAAAGAATGGAGAGTCTTCTGGAGTCTGCAGGCTCCCCCCAGTTCATTTTTTGGGTACAGAGTTCCAGACAGCTGAAATGGACATTCCTGGAAAGTATAAAATAGGAACATGTGTTAGTTGGGAGGTCAAGGTCTGTGAAAAAGCACCTTGGCCAGACAGAGCAGGACAAGTATTTTGGCCTTTTCTTGAGCCCTACAAGGTGCTCTGGCAGAACACTGATTTACATACTTATTTTGAAAAAAACACACTTGAATACTCGTTGGTTTTATAAATTAGCAATTCTTACCAAGTTAGTGGGACAAATTAGATTTCTCTGCTAGAATTCTCTATTGGAATGAAGACATGGTCCTGCATTTGCCTAAGAAATGGTAGCTGTTTCTAATGGAAATCCATGTAACCCAGATAACTGTATTCACCACATGCTCAAAGTATTGCAAAAAAACGACTGAGCTACAAAACAGCTTCTTATAAACAAATCAGTGATTATTTAGAACAAAGCAACACAAACTAACCTGTAGCTTTAATATTCTACATAATGACTTCTGCAGAAGTTTGGCAAATAAAACCCCATGTGACCAGCTATTGTCTTCAGTGTAAATTGTTCTAAGGAGAGCGCAGTGCCAATGGCTACGTGCTGTTCAGTTAAACACCTCTGTCTGTGGGAACTACAAAACAGTGCAGGACAGACCAGTTGGTGCCGATGGTGCTAGTACAGGTTCAGATCAGCCATCAAAACTTAAGGGAAGTAACTAACAATTTCAAAATACTGAACTTCAAAACATTATTTTTCATGTTTTTATTGTAGCTCTCATGAAAGTTTGAGCAGTACTGAACAGCTGGGACACTCAATTTGCACGAAGCTATCCTTCAGTAGATAAGAGCTGCCGAAGGTCCTTAGAGCAAGTTAATGAATGCCCTGACAAGCTGGTGGAGCACAGTTCTTATGAATGATCATCTACAGTTTGTTTAAAAAATAAAAAGTCATCGGAGTTTTTTTAGCAGATGTTTAGT
Source organism: Sitta carolinensis (assembly GCA_032173965.1). Lineage (NCBI taxonomy): Eukaryota > Metazoa > Chordata > Aves > Passeriformes > Sittidae > Sitta > Sitta carolinensis. The sequence continues at coordinate 19,432,858 of CM063292.1, forward strand.
TTTGCATTGTGTTGGCCTAATAAAAATACTTGGGAAAGTGCCCTACCTGTAGTCACACAGTTGCCAGTTTTGTAGTGCAGTTAAGTTCATTGAAAGACAGGTTTTTTTGAAGGCAGATAAATTGCAAATCTTGTAGTGCTTGTGGGAGTTGGCTTTTCCATAGTGTGTGTGACCTGTCAGAACCTTTGGGTTCAATACAATGTGTGTAACAAGGTGTCCTTGCACTCCTGAGGAGAAAACCATTGCAGTGATCAACTCCTGAATTACAAACACCTCGTCCATTACACAGGGGGCTGTGACAGGAGGTGGTTTTAACATTTTCCAAGCGACTTCAAAGACTATAGACACAACTTTTTTTCAGAGTTGGATTTTCTGTGTTACATGGACTTCAGCATATTCACAATATTTACACATTTTCTTTCAGAACCGCTTATGATCCTGCTGCCACAAAGGGCAATGCTCAGGCTGTTCAGTGCTATAAGCACAAAGAGCAATTTACACCACCTGTAGATTGATTTTGTCATGCTTCTACCAGACAGGAATGGTTGGTAGGAAACTAAATGCTGCTATGGTAAATTAAGGAAGCATTAAGAAAGGTGGTGAAGTGCATCAACACAGTTCTATAGAGTTATCCAATGGAGAACAAAGTAGCAAAAGCCTGGGTTCCAAATCTGTTAAGATGTTCAATAGAAGAAGCATATTAGAAGAACAAAACATTCTAAATGTAATAATGATCCTTAGTCAACAAAGGATCCATTAAATACCTGTTTATAGAAGGTGCAAGCAAAGTCATACCGATGATTAAGGAAAAGCCTCTGTAATTCAGCCTAATAAAAGTCTTGCTGAGAAAGAGATTATAACCCACTCAGTAATGGCAATCAACAGGACTCATTGCCTCTAACAGTGAAATAATCATTTAGATCGTGGTTATAGCCCAATATTTTTCTAAAATTTGTCATTATTATTTAATGTGATATTTTTCATGTCCATGTTGAATGTTACTCAGTTTTCTTTAATAACATTACCGCAGTCCACTTTTGTAAAATAGACATTTCTTCTACACTTAGCCTTTAAAATTAATATTTTTATCATCTTCCAACCTCAATTGCCCTGCAATCAATTACATAGGATTTAGACTCCAAGATTGTAATTTCTTAATAACCTAGATTAACTTTGTCACATTTATGGAGGTGTGACTTTTAAAAGTATTCACTTTTAAATAGTACCTGTTGATTAAACTTCGCTGAAGTTGATACACATGGATACACAAACTGGCCTACATATTAGTCCATCCTAAATCATCACTGTAGAGAAATTGATTAATAAAATTTAGTTACAGTGGTTTCAGAAATGCAAGTATTCAGAAAACTGGCCCAAATTAATAGGTGTTCAGTGTTTAAAAAGAATATATTATTAACCCGAATCCAAGTTATGAGGAAGTTCTGTAAGTAGCCTCAAAGAGCCTGTTGTTAGAGATATTTGTTGCACTCTTGCACAGAAGGAGTTCTGTGGGGAAATCTTGATAAACCTGACCTGTGCTGTGCCTTTCAGTTACCTGTGTGTCATGAATACTCATGTGCTTATTTTCTTCAAGGGGCTTAGGGAGTCTCCAGCATGGATTATGGCAGGACGTGTTTCCCCCCTTGCTTAACTGCTGTTGCAGCCAGGCTCCTCATTCATGTCCTGTTACATAACAGCATCAAGGCTTAGCACTGAGTGTGTTTCTTTTTAAAAGGGTTATACTGATGAATTCTGCCTTCTGGAAAGCGTAGAAACTGTCACTTTTTAATATTTCTTGGTTTTTTTTGTAGTGAATGAGATCATAGGAAGAGATATGTCACAGATCTCAGTGTCGCATGGAGCAACAGCAGCCAGCCAGCCCACACGTACATGTCCGGGATCTCTGGAGACAAGAATATCTGATGGAATCCAGTAAGGGATAAGCTAACGACTCAACATCCGTGAAAACTTCACAGTTTCTCTGAATATTTCTTCATCCTCTTCCTATTTAGACTTACTGTGCTTCCAACTCTGTGGCCTTTATGAACTGGAACAGTGGATCCTTGCAAAGCCCTTTTAGTGGGTTACGTTTTTGACGTAGAGACAGAGCATTTTAATTATAGTTCCTCAGATGCTGTAAAGAGACTTCTTAAATGGACACACAGAATCTACACCAGATATTTTAACTGTTTCAAAGTTACAAACGAGCTTTGCTTTTTGCATTTAAATAGAATACTTTTATATTTTAAGTGCTTCAGACGTGTGGAGATGTTAGTTTGCTCTTATAATATTCACAGTCCTGAACGTGGAAGAAGATTTAATGCACATCTTCAGTGTGCTGCTTGCCCTTAGAGGTAGTATAGTTTGTAACTGATGATTTGTAACACCTTTTGGTCATTTTGGAAAGCCTTTAAAGCTTCTGTTGTTTTAATTTTTTTCTTAATAAGATCTTCCAGTGGCAAATCATACCTGTCATCTGAATCCAATGCCACGGAAGCCATTGTGTATATGAATACTCTAGTGTTTTCTTTCTTAGATTCATAGGAAGCAAAGCCAAATGTAGATCTGCACTTGTTTATAAACTGAAGATGTTACTTGATAGGCTGCAAAAAGACCATTCCATCATGAAAGTGTTGGGATAGAAATTACATTCCAAAATTTAACTTTTATAACTTTGTGGATAATCTTCCTGATCTTTATTAGCACAGGCTCCTTCTTGAAATAGCTTTTTTCTTAGAAAGTTACATTTGTAATCAAATTTGAGCAGTAGGATTTTAGATTAAACAACAGCAACATCAAAGCCATGTTAGATACAGGAGAAAATTTAATGTTTGCTGAGGATCTAAATGTTCCCATTATCCCTGCAGAATATGGTTTTGAAATCACCAATTCAGTGGCATTCAAGCTTTCAATGCAATAAATCATTTGACATTTGTATCTTTGATATGCTGTATGCCCAACCATGCCACTTGGAAGTCCTAAGGAGATGACAGTTTCAGTTCCTTAAATTCAGGCTGTTTGTAAATGTCAGTTTGCTAAAACATAATTTACTGTGAATTAGTGGTAGGCAGTATGATGTGTCCATGTTTAATTTTAAAGGTGTGAAGCAGGAGCTACCAAAGAAATACACAAGATTCATCCCAGCAGCAGTAAACTCTGTACTGTGCTCTGAGGATGCATCTCCCTTATCCCCATAATCTGATGAATTTGAAACAATCTGTTTACATCATTACTTAAAAATCTCTGGCCTTTCCAATTTGACGCTGTGGAGAGGATCTGACACTGCCTGTGGAGGCCACACACATTTCCCTTCCCCAGGAATCACTCGTTTACAGAGCTTTCCTCCACGGAACACACAGGGTACACCAGTCATGGCAAAGGAAGGTCAGCAGTACATGGAACCTCAGAACATCCAAGGTGTTCCTTTTAGTTGCTCATTTGGATGAGCCATGACAATCTAACAAAAATTAAGAGTGAATTAACACAAAGAATTAGAAAATTGGAAAGTATATTTGCATTGGATCCAGTTCAGACAAGTGTGGCCGTTTAGTTTAGCACATGGGGAGCACATGCCCTTCGTAGACTTCAAAGGAGTGAAAGGGTCTGACAGTGGAGAGCAGTGCTGAGTTCAACTCCTGGGAGGGTAAACCCAGCTTCTGCTGTTGCTGGGGAAAACTTTCCATTGAGCCTTTGGCAGGCAGAGCCTTACACCTGGAGTGAAGTCAGTGCCCAAGCAATACCATTCTGGTAGCTGTAATCGCGTCTCTGTAATAGCTGAATCATGAACTTTTAAAGACCATATATTAAATGGGTTAAATTGTAATTTTATCATTTACTTCCTTTTTAAAAGTGCAGCCTGAGGCTACTAACTTGATGTTTCATAATTATTTCATACTACTTAATGCAAGGCCACTATGTACCTGCTGGGAATCTTAAGCATCCTTTTTGTGAATGTACTGTTCAGTGGTGCAAATCTTGACATTTGCAGGAAATAATTGGCAGGGCTAGAATCTGAAAAGTGTGATATTATAAGTGTCCCTCAGCAATGGTGCTTTACTCTGTCCTCTACTCGTGTATGTTAAAGATCCTAGAAAGAACTCACATGCTCAGAAATACATTTACTTATGTTTTTAACACCTTCAAAACAAACCAAACCACACTATGCTGTAAACTATGTAATTGTCTCAGAGTGTGTGCTGGTGGCAAGGCATGTTCCAGTTTTCATTCATGTATTGGGTCTTTTGCATTAACCATTGTTTGTAGGAGAATTCTGACTGAAAAGCTTTTCATACTGTATGGGATTTATGCTCCTTTATCCTGCTGGTACAGACTCTCCTTGCAAGTTCTCCAAGTAGCTGGAATTCACACTGTACCTAAAATATAGGAGCCCAAACAATCCGGAATTGCTATGCACTAAATTTTTTGATGCCTTTAAATACCTTGATGCCTGTAGACATAGAAATGCTTTCCTATTTAAAAATGAAATTTTAAAAAAATATAGCTTTGGATACTAAAGCAGTTTTGTATTTGCCTTGTAAAAGCTTCAATACAAGGGTCTTAATTTTATTTTAGCTTGTGTGATAACGTAGATAAAGACTGTTAATCTTGTATAATTTTAGTGGTATAAAAAGCACACAATCTCTATTGGACTATGCAAATTTAATTAAACAACAAAACCCGGCAACTGTTAATATTTTGTTGGCATCCACTTCCTTGTCCTTAAGTCCCGTCTTCTCCCTGAGTACTTTTCCAAAAAATTTTAATAACTTAGATTATCCTGCAGGAAAGCCTTAATGATGAAGTAGCTTTTCTATAAGGAGGGTCAAAGATCAATGCTTAGGAAAAAAAATAAAGGGGTAGCATATTAATCCAGGGGTACAGGGGTGAGTTCTGAAATTACCATAAACTAGCAATCTGAATCTCTGTAGTAAAACTTACCTGTTATCAGGGGAACTGCCACCCTTTTTAAACCAAAGAATGAAAAAACGGTTTTGTTCTGATACAAAGCTTTGAAACTCTATTTTTGATACTCATGATGGATGTCATTCCTTGAGGTTTGGAAATCGTTCAAATTGAAGTTTTATATTTAAAAATGTGGGACAATAAAGATTAAGTTCTAGATGTTTACAGAGCCTTGTATTGTAATTTCATGTACATTTTGTATTTTAAACATTTTTGTAAGTTATGATTGCAGTGCTACTTGCAGAAATAAAGGGAAAAACTTGCATTTAGGCTCTTAAATCATAGTGTTCCAATAAATAAAAATAATGCAAATGCATTGTCATTTATTTAAAATGCAGACCCAGACGCAGTGGGAAGAAACTCCATTTGTGATGCAGTGGTAACCAGCTGTGCCAGGCTGGGACAGAGGAAGTGAGGGACATGGGTTATTCTCCCTGGAAGAATGGTGATTTTGAACACCCGATAGAGACTTTGGGGCTCAGATTAGAGCCTGCAGCAGTGAACCTCCACCTATGTAAGAAGTGACCGCAGTGCTGGCAGAGTATCAGTCTGTACAATGCTGCTGCTTCCTTCTTTGCAAGTGTCATTGTTTCAATTAGACAATTTTTCCAGGAATTATTCAAGGGAGTTCATCATAAACAGTAATTTCCATTCCTGAAAGATACCATAGGCAAGATGCAGTTACAGTGTTTCTGAAATAAATGTGAATTTCCAACAAAGTTGAAGTTAGTTGCCAAATCCTGGCTGATCAAGCAGTGCCGAGGGAAGTCCCTGTGCACAGTTAGGCCTTCCCATGTGTATCTTGGTGGTCTTGGTGCTACTGAAAAGGTTTTTTTCGCCCTTGGAGTTTCTTCCCGGGCGCTTTCCCTACCCGTGGGATCCCAGTGACGTGCGGGACTGTTCCAAAGCAAACACGGAGCAGAAGCTCCGGCCTTGGGCTGCCCGTGCTCGCCGGCCCGGGAGAGCCGGAGCAGGAGCGCAGGCCGGCCGGGATTAGCCTCCCGCAGAGCCCATCACCTTCAGCCCTGCTTTGGGCTATAAATACACCAGAAAGGGGATGCTCGAGTGCCACCGACCGAATGCACGGTAAATATAACCGAGCTTTAGTAAAAATAGCCCCGGCGGATTGAAAGCTGTTCACATGTTCTGGTGAGTGATTACCCAGGGTATAATTAGCGCACACCGACAGCAGCAATAAGCCATTGACTGCGTCTCCTTTGCCGTCAATTGAAGCCGCCTTTCAGAGGCAAACGGGCTGGCGGCTGCTTCGCTCGGGCCGATGGGGAGCGACAGGAGAGGATCTGCAGTCACGCCAGGGCGGGTGGAGCTCCGCACTGACACGAACTGCGCTCCTTGCAGAGACGAGGCTTCATTCCAGGCAGGGTGAAAACGCTTCTTCTACCTTGAAATACACTGGTTTGGTATTTTCAGAGAGAAAAAATGTCCTGTTAAAGTCAGTTCCTTTAGAAGAGAAACCAGAAGTTTGTTGATTTAGGACCCAAACCCAAAGGAAATGCTGGCAAAAATCAAGGCCTTTTAACTCTCATATTGTAGCCAGTATTTCCTTACAATATTTCACAGCATTACTTGTGCTGTCTTCTTTCTGCTGCTTGTTTCTGGACTCTCTCTCCTTGCCTAACTCAAAATACCACTGTATGCTCTGAGTCCACCATGTGCTCCACTGGACTGAAGAAGGTGAGGATTGAGCTGTTTTCTCCCCACTTTTTTTCTTTCTTTGCCCCTTGGCTTCAGTTAATTTACAATAATAGTATTTAGGAACTAGCCACTGCTGTAGTGAGTGAAGTATAAAGTATGTAAAAGGCCATGGAAAAGAAAAAAGGATTGTCAATATATTTAAATTCATGCACAGTTTTGCATACAGACTTCTCTGGTAAAGGAAGTTAACACAATTTTATTCTGCCTGCTAAAGGAATATTTTTTATCAATCAGTCATTGTTAACATACAAAAAGCATTGTCATTTCAGAGATACTGTTAGAAATTATTTTGCAATAACCTACTGTTACCTTTGTTAACATCTGCTACATGCAAAAGAAAACAAAGAAAAAAACAGACTAAGATACAGAATCAATAGAAAAAAGAATATTTACTTTGCAAAGACGTGGATGCTCCATGGATCTTGTTTTCAAAGAGATGGATCCAGTAGAAAAGTCAGGCTATACAAGTTCTCAAGCAGTTTCTGCAAATATAAAATTTTAATTTCACTGGTGTTTTTTATTACTAGGAACTGAAAAAACCTAAAACTTATCTCTTCCTTCCTGTCATTGCTGTGACACCTGCTGGTAAGAGCTGGCAGAATATTTGTAGCGTGTGCTTGTTCTTTTCTGTAATGTTCGATCAAAGAAAAGTGATGCACCTAAAGAGGGCTTGATATGAACATATTGCTTGGGAATGCAGTATTGGATAATCAGTGGTATCATCTGAAGTTGGAGGAAAAAGGGAACAACTACTCTTCCAAATTCTTGTGACAGTGACTTGTGGTAAGTGACTGATTACTTAGAAAGGTCCTTCTTGTAATAAAAAGCAGCATGCTGAAAATCGTAATGGTTGGGAAGGCAAATATTTTCTAGAAAACAAGCAATTATAAAAAACAATAACCACCTACACATTAACAACTGCAGCATCTCTCAATAAACACCTCCACACATTAACAAATGTAGATTTTGGAATCAAAGACAAAAGTTCCTAAGCCCAACTTCTCCACATACCCGAGGTTCTGGCCGTAACACCAACACCAAAGATTTAGGCTGGCATAGAGCGTTTTTAGGACAAGGCATGAAAGGTCAGGGCTGCCTTCCTAAATTTACTACAGCTTGGTACAAAAGGTGTGATGGATTCTCCTCTGCCAAGGTGGCAACACCACTGCAACAAACGCAGAGCACAGAAGAACTGAGTGTTGTCCTACATGCATTATAATTTTTTTCTCACAGCAATAAAAATATCTGTTTGTAAATATCCCAAGAATTCCCTGGTGTATCCACCAGCCAAGGCATTCCTACAGTGTGTTGGAAAAGGACAAGACAAACTTTTAGCAGTCCATATGTCACTGTTTTCAAGTAGGAAATTCTCTGAGTATGATGCAAAACCAGATTTTTCCAGTCTTCCGTCATTTGAACAAGTGCCTCCAGAGCTGCTGCACAGCCTGTCCAAATTTTTCTATGATTTAACACATTGAGGTTTACTTTCAAGGTTTGCCATTTTAAGAATTGCATCATAGCAAAGGTGCAACAACCATTTACAGGTCAGAAACCGCTGCAGTTGACAGCAGATGTGCAGATTGCCAGTTTAACTGCCATTGGTTCAACTTTGCCCTGTGTGTTTTGTAGGCAGGGTCTCCACGTGGAAAGGTTGCTCACAGGACATTAATCCTCACACCTGCCTGTCACAGCAGCTCCTGCTCAGGTCTGGGCTGTGATCAGTTCCTGCTGCCATTGTTTCTGTCTCCAGCTGCACTCATCAGCACACAGTTTTGCCAGTGCATGCATTTCTGCATTTCCGTGTTCCCACCATTTCTTCCCTTACCAGGAATAAAAATTGGCTAATAAAATCTTCAACAGAAAGCAAATATGAGAGGTCAAGGACAACTTTATTCAAGTAACAACAAATACCACCCGGTGACATTTGCCTGGCTGTAGTCACAGTAGCTGAAGGAGGAGTATAAGCCATCAAGCCAATAGGACAAATAAGGCAATACTGAAACTAAATTAAGTGCTACTATGGGATTTTTTTTTCCAAGGATATGAAAAAAGAAGCTATGCCAAGAATGTCATCATTGCCATCTGACCTCACCACTGACAGAAGTTATAATGGAAAAGTTGCACAAACAATGGAGGATAACAAGCAATCCAACACTGGCCAAATCCAGGCTGAATGACATCGTGGCTTGGAGACACACAGCCATACATTTTGTGGCTGTCAGCAGAGTTTGCTGAGAGACTCGAATGCTGCTTGCCCAAGTCTAAACCCTTTGGAACTAACCCAGCTGCTAAAATGACACTGGAGACCAATAAGATTTCCTTAGCTAGAAAGAGGAATACAAAACATACAGAAGACAGAGAAAAGGGGGAAAAGAAGAAAGAGAAAATATTTTGGTTACCGGGCACGTCTGTCTCCAATTACAGGTTTGCACTCCCACAAAAGGCTGACCTCAACTACTTTGGAGCAGAAAGCAGGAAAATCTCGCAAAGTTCTTCTTAGATATGCTTTTTAGATAGCAGTAAAGCTGCAAAAATAATCTTTTAGATAGGCAACAGTTAAACATATCATCGGCTAAACAGGGCATGTTCTAATGTAAATTGTTTTGGTTTTCTGTGCCAATTGTGCCCTCCTGCCTGGACACCTTCCCCCCCCCCAGAGACTTTGCCTTCATGCTTTATATCGTTTTCACATATATTACACTAAGCTCAATATTTTTTCCAAGAGCACATGAACTCTTTGCAGGTCAAACACCATCTGGACTGGACGAGTAAAATGGAAATCTATCACTTACGAAAAAAAAAGAAATTCCTGTTTGATTGGAAGGACATGATCGAAAACCAGAACAATTCTGAGTGACATTAAATATTATATTTAAACAGCAACTCAGTCTTTCATAATCAAAGTAGAAAAAAATTTAGAAATCAATTAAGTGTTGTCTTTACACTCAGATTGTAAGATAGCTTTCAAGCTACCTGGTGTTTCTTTCATCCAAAATACATTCGGGTGGCTGTACTGAAGGCTGTTTTGCAGACAGTAGAGTTGTGCTGCAGATGGGCCCAGCAAGCAGAATCAGCACTGGTTCCATGCAAGATAAAATATCCTTAGGGGTGGAGTTAACAAAAAAGAAATCACAGTACTGAGATTCAAGGACCTCAGTTGTCCAGCTGTTCTGGAAACGTCCCCCAAACTCTCAAATTTGTTTAAACAAGTGTCAGTCTTTCATTTGGTGTTACTGGCACTCTCTCAGTCACATAGATAACATCAGGATCCTGCTCTCAACAGCAAAAGGACTTTTTTTAGACTAGTTTAGGGCTTTTTAAGAAGGCAAATTGCAGCTTGAGGTGGGGCCAGGAGCGTTATAAAATTTAATTCAAGTAGAGATCCTATGCAGTTCTAATTCCCCCCAAGAAAAGTCAGGGTAAGAAAAAAGCTGACAAAGGACAGTTCTATGTGGTCTCTTTTTCTTGCCGACGATGTGTGAGTGCTCACGAAACACACACCTGAATCCAGGTTAGACTTTGCGAGCTCCACAAAGGCACAGACATTCGGCTTAAAGCACGAAGTTAATGCCGAACCAGCTTTAGCTCTTCATTTGCAACTGAAAAGGAGGTATAAGATCACATGCAGTTCGAATTATTTCTCTCCATTTGTGTATTTTGAGTCACTTTACTCTCAGTAGGACTCCCACAAAACAAACATAAGTAAGCAGGAATAGGAGATGGAATCTCGCATGCAGAAAGGTCACTGAGGGAAACAGCTTTGGTCTGCCTGCACTGAAGCAGCCCGGGCTCCTCGGGAGGTTCACAGCCGCTGCAGTGTGCCCTGAACCCAACTCCAGAGAGGGCCCGGCTGCTTCTACCTCCAGTTAACGACAGGGCTTCCTCACAGCCAGAAGAGGCAGCTAACCGAGGTGCGATGAATCCAACTGAAAAGCAAAGCCTCAGTTTCTGGGAGCACTGCTAATTCTTCATCCCAGGGCTGACCACAGACGAGTTCAGGGGAGATTTGCTTCTATAAGTAGAAAATGCTGGGAAGCCTGTGAAGGAGAAAATGTTGGAAATCTGCTCCCCCGGAGTGGTGCTCGGTAGTGTCTGGTGTCTCTCCAGAGCCAGCAGTGATAGAACCACAGCGCTGCTTTCAGCGCACGGACTGACACAGGGCCTCGGCAGCATCTGTGGAAGGGAGAGAATGCCGCACCTCATCGAGGCAAACCTCCTAAGCAATTTAGTAAAAGAACTGATGCTTAATGGCTGGAAACATTTACATACATATGAAAGGGAAACAGCCTTCATTGTAACTAAAAGGATGGCCCAACTCTCCTACTCAAGTAAAGAGTAGGATCTGGAAGAAAGGGGGTATCAGGTAAGATTAAACCTGGATAAATCTTCCAGAGGACTTGAAAGGGAATAATGACTGTAAAATCTAAAGACGCCCCACCAAAACTGTGTAAAACACAACGGCTAAACCCTTTAGTAAGGTTATCAGAAGGAGAAAGAGCAAAGCTGATTACTGCACAAAAGAGAGAGCTTTCTCACACAGCATAAATGCAACTAGACTAAGCACTGTACAGCTTGTTTATCTATTTCTACTTCTATGTGTTTTTAAAAAAACAAAACAACAACTAAGCTGATTGCTCTGAACATTACGATTAAACGCTGATTCACCCTTAACGCTAGTTAATGCTAGTTAAAGCAATCTGTGTAACTGCAAGGCATTCCTTATCCTCACACGCGGTGAATACAAAAACTGAGACCTCAGGACATTTTAGCGAGTGACCCAGCCACCCAGGACTTTTTTCTCAATTGAAATACCAACAGAGCAGGTTCCCCATTCAAAAGGCACAGCTCCGGGAAGAGTTGCAGCACATGTGCCAGGGAAGCACAAATAATTCCTGGTAGCTGTTGACCATACTGGGGGCTCCCTGCTGGGCATTCAGGTTTTGAAAATATGCTAGAACTGCAAGGTTCACACGTGGCAGAACATCACAGCACTGAACAACCTTTGGTAAAATACACGGATATCTTAGAAGTACTAATAATTCAGTATCACTGTGTCATAGACGATTTATGCTGTAATTTTGTTTTAATCCACTTTCTATCATGAGGTACTTCAAACAAATGCAAAAAAAAAATCATGTTAGACACCAAGAAGACAGCCTCCACTCAGATAGAATGCAGCAAGTGTTTAATATTTACAATAAAAAGTCAAGATTTAAGAAATATCATGGCCAGCTGAAATAAAGGTAAGTTTCAAGTAGGTATTACGTAATTACCTGGGTTTGTGCAGGCTGCTAAGGTAAATGTTTTCTTAAGCAATTATCATTTGAATTCCGAGGTATTTTCCACTATGTCCCACAGAGATAACATAAAATCTCTGTAAAGTACTGTGATCTCTAGTTCCCAGAACTCAATATATGTTTTGGTTGACATTTCAGGTCACATAGAGAAAGCATTTTAGAGTCTTATTGGTTACAAAGTGCACCTTTTAGTACCAGTCTTTGCAAACATATTGATCATGAGCTGTTCCCTCACCGATCTTTCCCGTAACTCAAACTTTCAACAATTCACAGCTTTATCAACAATTCCCTCCCCACTTCCAGAAAAATTCACCATCAAAAGTCAGCCCCGAACCAAAGGAACTTCAAGCTGCATTGGTTCTTTCCCCTTCCATGCTACTTAATGAGTCCATATCAGATTCCACTTGGGAGGAGAAGAGAAGGATCAGTTCCCAGTTAAGATCGGGTGGGGTTTGGGGGTGTATTCACACCCAGCCCCCGGCCCTCCCTGCACTCCTAGAGGAAGAAAACATGGGGAGGGGGCAGCACAGAGCTGTTCACAGGATTTTCTTATCTGCAACTCACATCTGCAGTGGCCAGCTCTTGGTTAGAGAGTGTTATCTCACTCCATTCTGTTCCTATTATTTCATATTTAACGTCCTCCTACCCAGCTCCAAAATTCTGCTGTTGTCAAAAGGTAATTGGGTTCACCTAATGCCTTATTTATGCCCCCAACATCACATTCACTTAACTAACAGATGGTGGCTGATGAACCCTAGAAATTTTTAACACAGGCTTCTAGTTTTATTAATTTAAAAGTAATGAATAATTTATATATAAACAATTAATCTGTTGTCCCTCTCTTGTTCCAACAGCAGTAGAGATGCAGCCAAACCACATGAAACAATTGCTCCCAACATCAGCCATGCACAACTGTCCAGGAAGTCTTCCATCTGCCCCTGCCACTAAAGCTACTACCTGAAAGCCAGTATTGCACAACTGGCGGTTTCCACAAAACAGATGCAAAACTTAAGAAAAGGATGCATGAAGGTGTATTTAAGAAAGGCAGCATTAATTCTTACAGAACAGATTCCTGGTTTCCCACACTCAATGGCTCAAAAAAAATTAAGTGGGAAGAGTCAAAACACATCAACCCTCTGTAGACTGATTTTCTAAATAGTAGCACAGAATTTTGCATAGAAAAATTCTCCTTTGTAAGAAAGAAGAAACCTGGCAAAAGAGGCTTAATTCAGAGGCATGGCCAGGTAGGAGTGATGATCCAGTGAAGGCTTTCAGGAGAAGCAGCCATTTTGGAAGCAACAAAATACATCCTTCAGAGAAAAGGTGTTCCTGCTATAGTAGGGTTAAGAGGAAATCTTTGTTGTTTGCTCAGTGTTGGGAACATTTAAATTATTTTCTATTTTTTTGTCTGCATAATTAAGGCTGGCCTTAGTTGGCCTTCCAGCAACTACTGCAGTCACTGCAGTGGCTTCACACAGCTGGAGCAATGTTTACAAGGGTTGCAGAGCAGAGCTGTTCTCAGAACAGGCTGGGTGGGCTGGGAACAGGAGGCACAGAGTGTGCTCACCCCGCACAGCAGAGCCGTCTCTTCAGCAGCATCGACACCGAGCCCCTCTCCCAGCTCCCGCTAAAAGCCAACCCATCCACCTCACTTTGTCAGGCACCCCTTGATACTTCCTATAAATACCTTCCCATCGGCCTGTCCTCCCAGAAATGTCCATTAAATTACTTTTACAGCAGTGCAGAAAGGATTATTTATAAAGCTCCACATTAGCAATCTCTTAGGGAACGCTGCAGTAAGATAAATGCAAAGGCATTTTTGAAAGAGAGGAATGCTTTCCCATCATGAAGCATTATCAAAAGAACATTATCTTTAATACTTTAATAGAGTTGAGACAAAAGGCTGTGTGTGTGGTTTGATTATTGGTCTGAAGTGAACTGCATTTACTGCATTCACAAAAAATTATTTTATAAAACCAGTTTTCTTTGTGCCTCTGAGTGAAAGCCTGTAGAATTTATGTGGGGGGGAGGGGATGAGTAAAGAAAAAGAAATCACAAGTTGCTTATCTTATTCACTGTTGAGATACTATGTGGAAAACAAAGATAATTTTAGACTAAATATCATGCTTCGAATGTACTCAAATGTGGCCAAAACCAGATGAGCTCATTCCACAAACAAAATCTGTACTTGGGGCACGTCAGAGCAAACCTGGGCCATTGCTCTGGGCAGATTGCTGACCCAGCCTGTGTGTGCAAGCCATGCAGGAAGAGGTTCAAAAAACCCCAGAGCAGATACCCCCCTACCAGAGGTGGCAGTGCCCAGCCTCCTGAACAGGGCATGGATACACAAAAACCAGACCAGGGTGAGACCTTGAATGTGGAACACAGCCTAGGCCAAGCCACAAAGGTGTTCTGGAAACACAACCTGAGGCAGCTGCTCATGAGCACCACAAGGCAGGACAAAAGCTTTCCTTTCACACTTTATGATGTCATCCTTACTATAAATTGCCACTTTTATTTTCATATCTAAAAACCCCCAAACAAGCCTGCCACACTTTACTGCTTTTGGCACTACAGAGCCACCAACCACAGTGACAGGTACTAATTAATGTTTTCCATATTACTAATGGTTATCTATTTACAAACCTTACTAGAGGTGGAGAAGTGAGGTTGAGATCTTAGGTTTTGTTTGCCATTCCTAAAAAACATCTATCATGTTGAGGGTGACTAAAGGGGATTGTCACAGCAGTTACCATTCTGCACAGGTGCTGTCTCACACCATGTGAACAGGGACCTGCAAAGCACTACATGTTCAAAGGTACTCCGAAAGAAAGGTACTGAAGAACTCCTCTCTTGGGTTTCAGTGTTCCACTGCTGATTTGGGGAACACACAATGGAGTGTTTTTAATACAAAAATTAAAGAAACACCCTATGGTTTATGTGGGTAAAAAATAAAAATGAATTATAAACCACAGAATCTTATTTTTCCTGGGTACACTGAACAATAGAGAAAACCATTCAAGTGGGGGTGGGGATGGCAGTGGGTTTGAGCATTCAGGAAAAAATGCCACACTTAACAGTGTCCTCTTACACAAAGAGTTTGCCGAGTTCCATTTTCAACACCATAGTCTGCTAAAGAACAACCATTTTTTCCCTGTATACTTCACAAATTTTATATCTGAAGCAAATATGAAACTGAATATTTCTGAAATCAACAACAATACATAGGAATGAGAAGAATTTCTGAAGATAGATGACATGCTTGCTAAATAGAATTCAAAAGTTACTCTAATTCTGTAATAGCTCTTCTGAAAGATTTCTGACTCAAATGCCAGAGTTACAAATTCAAGGGCTCCCAGAGCCAGGTGTGTCTGCTTCATTACTAGCTCCATAATTGTTCCTCAAAGTTATGTATTTTCTACAGTGACATGCACACAAATATTGCACGTTCCCCCCTTATGAAGCTTTGTTTAAAGGGATGGAAACTGAGGTGTTGGCATAAGAAAAACTGTTCCTTGGCTCTTCCTTCTGATTTCAAATCCAATATCCTATTCTGTATCTAGAGGCTAAACCTCCATTTATGCCCAATGACAGACAGACAATGAACAAACTGCAATTGTATCAAGCAACCACTCCTTTCCCCCACTATGGTTTATCCTAATTGTCTCCAAAAATTCTAGAGTCTATAACTTATAATCTGTTGTGACTACAGTTCCTGAGAGCAGCAGCATGAGCAGAGCTGTGCTGGGAGCCACATTCCTGCTTGCCCGATGGAGCTGCACTCAGCTGAGCCCGTGCTGCCGGCGGTTCTGGACCTGCCCAGCTCAGAGCTGTTTCAGTTCAATCTACAACGCACTTTGACTGACTTTGTTTGTTCCCGGAGTCAGCCCAAGAGCAGTCTGCCAGCAGTGCTGTTCTTTGCTGCCGGCTCATCCCAGCCTGCCGGCAGTGTGGGCTGATGCTGCCTCCTCAGCACATTTGCAACCTGCTTTTCCTGTTCAAAACAGGTCAGAAAATCATCCCATCTCCTAAACCATTGCAAGAGTCATTACCCTGCTCATTGCAAACCCTCTGGAAGCTACAATATCCAATGCTGAACTTGCTGTGTAGCTGGGAGATCGCCAGGCTCTGCAGGGAGCTCCCACGGTGCTGTTTTGCCAGAGTAGCTGTATCTGAAAGGGAACCACTGCTGAAACCTGGCGCCAGTGAAGAGAATAGGGAAAAGAGCCCCTAGAAATCCAAAAATTGCCTTCATTCACAATCTCCCCTGTTGTTAGCATATTCTCTGGGATGAATCATCAGTGTCTAGGTCCATGGCCTTACAATTTTTCTTTCTTCCCCAAATCATCTCCAAAACAGTCTCTAACCTGAATATTTGGAATCCTTTCTTTTCGAGGGCTTACTTTTTACAAGGTAAGATCAGGTCAGGTCACTTTAGACAAAACCACTGACATGCTGTTGTCAGTCACCAATATCTTTTAGCTGAACAAAAAGATTGATTTTAGAGACAAGCAGCAGCCACATTTCATTGAAGATACGAAACCTGCCATCCTTATAATCCTTCCCCCAAGCAAGAGAAATGGTCAGTTACTGTCATGAGCACTACCAGGTATAACTCCACCTCTAGGATATATTTTCTTATGGCCTGCAGATCAACATCCAACCTATGTTCCACATCACATCAGGAATATGATGTATCTGACTTTTTTTTTATTCTAAAATAAAACATTTTAGAACAATTTAAAAGGTAAATACCACATACGCACAAAATACACAGCATTGTAAGCAACCTGACAGTTTATATTCCCAGGCATAGATTTCTTGTCAGTAAAAACTAAGCAAAATTGATTGGTTTTCTAAGTTTTTGCATTGTTTTTGAAAAAAAGAAAACCAAAACAAAATAACCAACCAACACCAACCCCCCCCCAAAAAAAAAAGAAAAAAAAAAAAAAGAAAAGAAAAAAAAAAAGTCCTGACCTTTTCAAGGACATTTTAATTTAATGTTATTACTACAATTAATATTCCACAAGTGTAGCTTGTTCGGATTTTCACAGTAAAGTTCACAATTGCACAAGGACTACATTCCATCAAACAAAAGAAAGGCACACCTAATCCAATGGGAATGACTCCCACATTTTCAGGGCTTGTTTAACAAAGAATTCCTTGGACTAAGTCGAAGTAACAAATGTTACCCTCCAGATAAGGCTCAGACTGTCCTTTCCTCACTTTAACCTCTCATGCCCTGACCAGAGAGGAGGAAGGACCTGTTCCTTGCCAGCCTTTGCACCATGCAGTTCCACCACACCTTTGCATTTCTGCCACAGCAGAACTTTGTGTGCCTTCCATCCCTACTGAAAGCACTTCCAGAGGATCCACAACTCTGAATTAGTTCCGAAAGCAGCAGGAAAAGATCTTACTCTTCCTGACAAACCAAAAAGCTTTTATTCAGTGCAGCAAAGACAGATAGATTCCAATGCTTTCCATTGCACAAACCAGAGATTTTTCCAACAAAGAACCATCAGTTTTTTTGAGCTTCTCACAGAAAATTTCAATAAGACTCTGCTCCCCAAAATACTTCATTTTTCCTCAGTTATTATGTTGTTTCCCTCCATCTCTCTCCTATTCTTGTGGATACTAGTAAGAAGAAATATAACAATTTTGATCTTGCATATTTTTAAGATTATTATTTTAAACATACCCAGAGTAAAGATTTTTAATATTTTTGCACATGAATACAAATTTTAAAAGTTACGTTTGCATTTGTTCGAAATTCAAACATCTCGAGTTATTTTAGAAGGGAATACACATGCAGAAGTGATCCATGGCATAACATTAACTTTTCCCCTACCTCCAGCAAGCAGAAGATAAATGCTGATAACAAGGAATGATTAAAACCAAATAGCAACAACAAAAACACCTTTCAAAAGTTACAATGTTGTAACAGCCAAGCTAGAAGGTAGGGACCAGTACAGGACATTGGTATAAACCAGAACAATTGCACCTTCATCAGGTCTATTGTAAAACTGCTTTCCCAAATGAAACACACGTTCTTATTTTCACTTATTGCTCAACAAGAGAAGAATGTCCTAGAAGATCTAGGAGCAGTAGAAGGCCCTGTTTAATATTCCCAGATTTCAAAGCAACGGAATTTTACAAAGACAACTCCCGCGTTTGAGGGTTAAGGGTTGTGGGCGAGAGAGTTTGTTCCTTTTTCAAAATAGTGGAACTATTGATATGCAACCCCCCACACTTCCCCCTTCTCAATTTCTCTTGAAAAAATTAGGCAGTCCCAAAATGAGGCAAGTGCTGGAGCAACTCAAGATCTAACACTGAACACTAAAACCCTCTTTCCATTTTCACACTTCCTTCTATAACATCTGCACACTACAGTGTGAGTATCTCACGGGATCATCTGCAAGGAGAATTCCCAGACTCTCAGTTTACCGTGCTAAACACAACCAAAGGAAATGCCCTGAGAGTCGAGGATTAAACCAACAAGAACAACACACTTGCTCTCTGCCAGCAGTAGTTTACAACCCCCAGCAGAGAGGAGCCGAACAAAGAGCCTGAGAAAGCCGCCGCCTGTTGGAGCGGAGCCCCGCGGGCAGCGGGGCCGCTTCCCGGGCGCGGGCAGCGCGGAGCCGGCGGGGCAGCGCTGCATGGCCCGCAAAGCCTCCGCGGACAGCGTGTGCTCATCGGCACTCTGTTTTCTTAAAGCCGGAAGAATAAAGAATCGTTTTTCTTTCATTTTTATGTTTACTTTGGGGGTAAGACTTAAAGCATTCCTTTTGTCCAATCACTGCCACTGGATTTCCAGCAAAAAGATGGATTTTTTTCTGTAGGGCAGTTTTTTAGAAGTTAATTTTTTTTCCCGAATAAACGCAGTCAGATACAACTGGGACTTTCACAATTGGAAATCAGTTTGTACATTTCAAAGCAACCGTATTGAATATCAACGAACTCGTAGAAAGGGTTTAGAATAGAAAAACAAGGAAATATTTTGGGGAAAAACCCCCCAACCAACCAAACAAAAAGAACCCCAAAACTAAAAAGCAACACAGCCAACTTCAGTCAACAACTTCACAAGCAGCAAAATGACCTCCGATTTTAAGGCTAGCAGACGCAGAGCAGTCCCGGGCACTGGCGCTCCTGCTGCAGTCGCTAACAGGGAGCTCCCGGCTCCGAGGGTCGTTTGCAGCCCCTTCCTTGCGATCCCCATGGAAAGGGGACATCTACTGGCAGCAAAGGATACTAGCTCAAAGACACAGCTAACATCAACTCGCTAGCTTTGTTTACAGAAGGGCAGGCATTTTATTTAAACTCGACTTTATATTATCAGGAAGCACACAGAAAGCAACAAAAAATAGTTATTAAAAATATGTATTTAAAGTAAAACTATTATAATAACACAGCAATAAAAGAAATGGGAATTGGCAAGTCTAAATTAACGTGCTGTCACCCTCATTTTAATATTTGCTGCATATCCAGCTAAATAATACTGTAGCACTCACCTGATTCTATAAAAAGAAAAAAGAGGAAAAATTATCAGGTCTCTAGTTTAGGTTGGATTTTCGTTTTTAAAAACTGTATAACAAGTAGATCTAAAAAGGTGAAATTTTAAATTGGCTGCAGGCAAACCTCGGCACATCTGGAATTTTCTGCTTTAGAATATTTCAAGTTTTCCTTAGATGCAATCTGCTTTTAGAAGACATTTCCAGTGATAGACTCAAAATCTATTAGAACAGATATTGTCAAATACAGTTCAACATAACGCAGGACCCAGCAGGTTAAATGGTCAGCCTTCATCAGCACTTCATTTTAACTGACTGAAATAGAACAAATACTGTTTCAAAAATGAAGGTGCTAAAAAGCTTTTATTCTTTAAAAAAAAAAAAAAAAAAAAAAAAAAAAAAAAAAAAAAAAGAGGAATTGAATTTAACTAATAAAACATTTGTTAAAAATACCTTAGTTCACATAAACAAACAAAACTTTTAAGCCTGCCTTGGGCAAGTCTGCCCTGCAAATGAAGAAATCCCAAGAAGAAACACCTGATCTGCACAGCTGCAACTGCTGAAACAGAGAGCAGCCATTTCAAACCCTTCAGTGTCGTCTCCAACAAAAACAACAAGAATAAGCTATCTTCTCTCTAAGAGGAGCAGGAGCATCCTATGGGATAGGCCTACACGGAAATCATCTCCAGGTAAAATTGTCAGTCTCAAGAGAGTGAGAGCAGAAATAACTAAACGAATCATCTCCAAACCAGCACTACCAGAAGTGTGAAACCAAGAGAAGAAATACAACCAATGGTAATTCTGTTCCTCAGTTATACAACGCGGCCACTCGAACGCAGGTGAGGGAGTTTGCAAGCACAGAAGCAGCTTCTCTTTGAGAACAGAGTTTTGTGGCTGGGTGTGAGGATCCTTTCTTTAACGACAGTAAAATTTAAATTGGAGTTCTTTACCAAATTTACTTTTTCTTTGGTGAAACAGTTAGCACTTAACACTTTTTAAATTTTCTATTAAGATACATGTATGTAAAGACAGCGATTCATTTGATAAGGCTTTGTCACACAGCATTGTGTAAAACTTCAATCACAAGGAGCAAATGCACTCATCAAAGAATAAAAAAACCCATTTAGGCCTTACCCCAAGCTCCCAGCCTTCTCCAGTGATGGAAGCCATCCTCCAAACACGTGTGATGCGAGTATTTATCTGCCATTTGTGAAGGAGAGCCCTCGGACTCGAGGCCATAAAGCACCTGCCGCGGCCGCCGCGGGCTCGGTGCGGGCCCACGGGCCGTGCCACGCGTGTGGCGGCCCCAGGGCCCCGAGCAGAGTGCGGGCCCGGCGCCCTGAGCCTGGAGCCGAGCCCCGGAGAGCCGGACCGCTCCGGCTCGGCTCGCTTTCACCGAGCCAAGGGCAGGACAAGAGGCGCTGGCGGGGTTTGATCCCGGCCGGCCCCGTCCCCTCACGGGCCCGGCTCCGGGCGGAGGCGGCAGAGCCGAGGCCGGGGGCTCGATCCCCGGCTGGGACATTCACCTTACCATGGTCCCTGTGGGTCCTCCCCGACTCGGAATACTCTGTGATCCTGGTAAGATTCCTGCCCCAGCCACCGCCCTATGCCAGCAGCACTTTGTTTTTTAATGTATCCCTTATTTTTCTCTTTTATTCTTTTTTTTTAGACAAGACCACAGAGTTTTCAATTCAAGCAAGAAAGTTAAAATTCAGAGGAAGCGCCTGCCCAGGTCTGGGCTCTTGGCAGACCCCCACCCGGAGGGCTCTGGTCTACCCACAGTCCTGCCACTGCCCTTGCAGTCATTGTACAGAGATAACTCCTAAAAAATATACACTGCTCCCATGTCCCACGAGTTAGGTTTCACATACAAAACCACACAGCCTGAAACATCTCCAAGTTCACTTTCTAGATCTGGTTTCCACCATCTCATGCTAAACAGGGAATAAAGCAACAGTGGGTGATAGGAGGTACAGATTCTGCACATGGCAGAGCCTGTTTGCAGTCTGGAACCGCACGCCAAAGCGGAACTGCGATCGTTGCCAGCTAAACCATAAGGGTGTGAAATGAGTGGGGAGAGTGTTTACATCTAAATCACGGCTGATGTGACTGAGATTCTCCATTTCAGGAGCCCTGCTCAGCCTGCCAAGGAAGCAGAAAATCACAAGTTCCATACGGGTTTTATGAGAGGAAAAATGAGAAGTTTCAACAGCCTGCAAAGCTATGACCAGCTGCACCATAGCAGACTGTAAGTGTATAATAAAGGGACTACACAGCTACCAAATTTTCCTCCAAGGCACAACGAGAATGTTAATTACCATTGTGCAATCCTTTATACTATTCGAATTACTTTAATAGCAAGATTTTTCGTAGACTTCACCAAGACGAATATTGTGCAACAGATTAGTGTTGCACCCACTTGAAAATAATGAAAAATCTTTCTCGCCACTCCCACCTGATTGTGCTGAAACTTAATTCGGGAGGTTTGATGATGAAATGGTATCTGGCATAAGATGTATCTGACTGGATAGAAACAGACCTTCTTATCTTGATATGATTTCCTCCCCTTTTTCCATTTTCACTACAGAAAGGCTGACTGGCTCTATCTTGACTTAAACGTAGCATTTTGGGTTGCACAGAAAAGCGAGTGACCCATCAGGTCAATTAAACGCCAACACGAACACAATTTCAAGTTCAATACTTTGTTTCCTCTGGCAACAGAAAGAGAACACTAAGCATGTGAACAGTTACATCATGCTGCCTAAAATGTGTAGCACTATGAGAGAAACACGCATCATACAGATATCTGGCTTACTAGAACATGCAAAAAGATTAAAAAAAACACAAACAAAAAAACCCCAACCAACCAATTAAACTAAAAAAACCCCAAAACAACAAAAAACCCACCACCACAACCCCCAAAAACCAGAGCTATCACACCACTGGCACAAAGTGCAAATGCTCATCTAAATCTAGGAGAGAAGTGTGTAAGGCTATTTATCAAAGACTGTTGCTCTGTGAAAATACATTAAACCAAAGTATAAGTTACTTTCAAAAGGCAATGCACATCGTAAGCATCTTTTTTATTTATTGTAATATAAAGAAGCATACATCATTCAGTTGTTTAAAGTACAACTCAAATTGTACACTAACAAAAAAGATCAATTCAGACATCCATGAACATGTCAACAACAGAATTCATTACATTTTGCTCTGCTGGTATTGCACTTGGAATGGTTTAGAAGTAAGGCACAGTAAAAACAAAGTCATTTAGTGCTTCTACAGCAGATGTCTTTTTTTTAAACAAATGCTACACGATGTAAAAGTACTTCTAGCTTATGTATATACACACACAGGGAAAAAGAAAAAAAGCATGCACAAGAGAATTCAGATTTCAACATATCTTGCTGTTTCATAATATACAAATAAAGTAGTTTAAAGATGTAAACAAATTGCATGCACATAAACTAGAGCAAAATCTTTAATACAGTATCCGAAAGCTATTATGCTTAAATAAAAAAATATAACTTATTAGTACTCAGGTTTATGTGCCATTTTTGTCCTGTAGTGATTAAAAATATGGAGTTGGGGCAAGGAGTAATGGGTGGGAAGAGAGGATTTTTCTGGTTTCGCTGTTGGTTGGTTTTTTTGTTGTTGTTGGTTTTTTTTTTTTTTTTTTTTTTTGCTTTACACATTGGCAGCAGTACACTGGTAAGAAGGTCAAATATGGCTTTTGCAAAACAATGTCTAATGAAAACATGAAAAAGCACAATTGCGTTTGGGATCCAGCATCCTGGTATTTTCCAGTCAAGAACAAAACAAAACAAAAATCAATATGATCTACACTTTGAACTGGGTAAGCCATGCATTCCAAAAGACCTTTCTAAAGACATTTAAACTCTACCTTGAAAACTAAACACAGAAGAATCTGAATGACTCAAGCATCGCTTTCCACTTCAAACGATACTGAGTAAGTTTCACCGTGGCTGCGGTAGCTGAAGTGCCATTGCACTGTCTTCAGAATTAACTACATGCCAGGAGCAGTTTCCTTCTTTTTACACAGGTATGTTAGAAATTAAGTAAATTAACTGCATTATTTTTGGTTTCACTTTATCTTTGACATAGGAGATGCCATTTTTCAAATTAAAAAGGACATGCACCATGCTGCATTCCAGCATGTTATGCTGAAAAGGCACATTTGTTGCTGCCTGGGTGGCAAGGGAAGACTTCTTATTTTGCAAAAGGCACGGTGTTGAGTGCTACATCCTTTCCTCCTCCTCCAGAGAGTGTCCAGTTAGACCAGGTACAATTGTACACAGCGGCTGCCCAGGAGCTGTCCGTTTCTCTCAGCCACTGCTCGCTTAGCTAGATCCAGGCTTGGAAAAGTCACCAACGCCTCGCCGCTGGGCTGGCCACTAAAGTTGTAAAGCATGAGGATGGAATCTGCTTGGAGCTGCAATAGTACAAGAAGACAAAAGAAGAAAATTATTAAGACCAGAGACAACAGCTGGTAATGCAGTTTTTAATGCTGGTGCATTTTTTAGTGCATCTGGCTCACTCCACTCCTGTATCCAGGTGAAAATATTCTGGATTGTGAAGGAGAAGGAATGAAAGATTAAAGGAAGTTCAGCTTTTAGCTTGGCAAACAGCAGCAGCTCTTATTCTGCTGATGTGCTGAATACAGTGATGTAGACATAATTCTGTGCAAAAATTTTGCTAGATAAGCAATTGAGATTAAAGGTTGATAAAAGGAGAGAGTTCTATGTTAATAGGAGGTGAATGGAGCAAGAAATCCAGGCTTAAGTAATTCTTGTACTATGTGGACTACTGGCCAAGTGACAAAGGCTATTAAGGCATGTCAATGCAAAATTAAAAAAAAAACACAACGCACATGCGAAAAATAAAAGAGCTGTATGAGTTCTGTGTTGGGAGAATGAGCTGAACGAAACACAGGTACACAGTGCAAGGAAGATTTTTCAGAAAAATTAAGTAAAATTTAGTGCAGTCCAACTGAATTAAATACATATTTACTGTAATTTTAACAAGGCTAAGAAAAAGCAGGTTAGCAGATGAGTTTTATTTAGTCATTGAAGTTGATTTTCTTTGAAGGGCACTTGCCCTCTAAGTTTTAAAAGGCAGTTCCAAATTGCTGAGTTCAAAGCAGATACCACACTCAGCCCTATTGTACCCCACCCATTTTCCATAAGATGCAGGAAATACTTCCAAGTTAAGTTTGGAGTTCCTGGTTGCTGGATAGAAATGAATCTCAGTAAAGTTTCAAAACCAGACTGAAGGATCAAAAGCTCAGCGTACAAGGTTAGTTTTTTTTTGAAAACGGTGTCAGACAAAGCTATGCTGGAAAACCAACCAGTTTTGTGAATATTAATTCAAGTTAAGTTCATGTGACATATGTCCTCTTGAGTTTATAAAAGGTTAAAATATTTAAGTTTCATTTTTGTAGAATTTATATTGTCTGGTATACTAGAAGAAATGGCAAACTTCTCAGTTATTACCAATAGCATTTCATTCATGTATCATATATCAGCTTTACATTCAAACATATGAAAATAAAGCAAGTGCATGCCAGAGCTTCACTCACCCAAACACTGAGCAGGCAGTAAAAATATTCTTAGAATATAAGCAACAGTACACTTTAGAAACCAAAAGCATGCATAAAACAGTTAGTACAAACTTTCTATCATTTCTTTTCAGACAACTAAAGTTAGTCAAGAAATAGCATGCAGAAAGAAATCCAAAAACATAAAAACCATCATGTCTAAAGCCTACTTCTAGTTTGGAAGCAATCTTGGTTTATTTCAGAGTAAACCACTCTCCAAGAGAAAGCTGTACACAGCTTGGGTTGACCTGCAAATCTGAGCTAAAAGATACTCTGCTCTAAACCAGCTCTTTGCTGTTTATCCGTATGGGATCAACTCATTTACCATCAGTCCAAAACAGAACTATAATATTTCAGCTCAGAGTCAGCTGAAAACACACATGGAACACTGTTAGACCTCTGAGCACAGAGGAGAGCTTTAAAAACATAGTTTAAATGACAGTATTGGTATAATACCAACTGCAGGGATCTGGAAATTCATATGAGCGTTACACAGAAAGTTAGCAGAGAACTCTTAATGTTCTGCAAGCAACATAATTTAAAGAGCTAAATGAACCCACTCAGCTTCATTTTAAGACATACTGGGTTTAAGTTCTTATTTACAGATATTTCTAGAGAAATAAATTTTCTGTATGTACATGTGTGTTTTAAAATTAGATTCCGATTCACATAAACCTTTTCCGTGGATTTTTTTCCTCTATAGGAGTGGTACCTGTATAATACTACTTTGTACCACTTAGATTTCAGACAGAACTACTCCATGAATTAGTCAAAGACTGTTTCCATGTCATACTTAGTAGAAACCAATTGCTGATCTGGTTTTTCAGTTAATCACCAGACCATGCACTCCATCGGCTCCCTACAGATCCAACAAGACAACTAATTTGAAAACAGCTGAGTTGATGGTTGTCAGTGAAAGTACATTTGTCTGTGAAAGTAGTTCTCTCAGGGCACAGTATGTGATTGCCACTTTTAAACTGAAAGACTGTTCTGTTTTGTTCTTAAGGAAAAATAAAACATATTAACTATTCAGTAGCATTTTGAATGGAATACAGTAGTACTGTGGCACCATGTACTCCACACAGGCCATAACAAAATCTCTCTAAGAATTATGTGTAAGTGCCAAAAATGCAGGCAAGTTTACTGTTAGCAAATCTAGTTAGTTGCATTAGAAATTTCTTCTGAAAAAAACTACTGTAATAGTTCACATTGCATTAGGGAGATCAAGAAAGAGAGATTAATCTCTAACCAGTTATATGGTACAGAGAAGAGACAGCCACAGGTCTGGGAGTTTTTGCACATGCATTTGTATGTGCTTCCTAGCAATATCCGGGGCGGGGGGTGGGAATCATCCTCTACCACTCTACTAAATGGAAAAAATTGAACCGAAAGGTTCATATGAAATACAAGCATTAACAAAGCCCTCTGGAGGTTGAATACACCATCTGAGCAGAACCAGGCAATCACACTACCTCCACCACTGCTGCCCCATCAGCTACAGATCACATTTCCTTGGGTTAGTTGATTTTCAAAGCAGAAAGACTAACACCAGGATCCCAATGCAAGCTACTAAGGGGGAAAAGCCACAAGCAAAGATCTCTGTAGCACCAAGCCCTTCTTTCCCTTCCCATTCACCTCTGGAGCCCCAGGCTCTGCCAGTCACATCTTACCTTCTTCAGAAGTTACAAAGAGTTACAAACAGACCCACTCTTTCGGTGCTTGTAACACACTCCTGGCTTGATCGCTCAGCTGAATTAGGCCATTGTAGTCATCAGGTGCATACTACAGTACAAGTGTGACATGGGACAATCAGCAACAGAAGGCACAGTCTGGCACAGCAAGCCACACCATCATTTGCAACCACAATTAAGAGCATCAGCTATAACAACTGGCAGGAGACACTGAATTGGACAGAAGCTACTTTTACATAAGATAAAAGAATACATTGACTGTATTACTGGTTCTACAAACAAAGTTAATGCTTGTGGGGAATATTCTAAACTGTGTATCTGAACTGCTCTTTATCAAGGAAGGGAATTAGCTCACACCATGAAGTGCTCCTTTTTTTTCTTCTACTCAATGAGATGGCAGCACCGGTAACCAAATTCTTACATTTTCATAAGCACAATCATGAACCCAGTAATGGCTCTCACTGGGACAGATGAGCATCTTCCAGCCTGCACACTGAAGTGGGGGATCAGAGTAATTGTATGGATCTCGTTCAGGTCTTTCATGTATTCATGGAAATAAAGTGTAGCTTCTCTAGGGTAGAGCGACTCGGTCCACAGATAATACTTGTACTCCAGAGACTACACCAATGTAATGAAAGGAAATCAATGCCCCAGCATGAAGGCATTCACAAGGTAAAACAGCATTTATGTTGGTGTAGTCTATTTCTACATTGGAAAATTAAACAAACTACACAGTGTAACTGCATCATGATAGATTTGTAGAATTTTTAAAATTAAAATAAAAATAAATTAATTAAAAATAATTAAAATAAAAATAGCGACTGGTACAGAACAGTCACACCAATAAATTAGAAAAAAACCCTGATATGTAAATCAGATCAGAGGACTTTTTGAGATCCTGAATCTGAACAGTTATCACTCATACTACTGGCCTGGTACAAATATGACATATATAGTCATACATCTTAGAGAATATGAAACATTGTTCCTAGCACATAATCTTTCCAAATTACATATCCTGGAAGGGGACTGAGCATTCTTACACATGGTGCAAAGACTACTTGAATGGCTCCTATAATCCAGAAGACAAGAGTGTTTTGTGTAACCTGAGTTGTAGAATATCTTTTCAGTGACAAGAAGAGTTTCCTGTCTCCCCCCACATGGACTAAGGCTAATGGTTTTGCACTAACACTTCAGATGATTACCAAATGCACACAATGTAGATGCACTGTGCTGCCTTTTCTTTGATATTTCTAGAATACAAAACGTCTCCTGCAGCTTAGGGAGAAAAGGGTATTATATTTGGGCATACAGGACACATATCCATCCAAAGGGAAGTTGAAAAGAAAAACACCAACCATCTCAGTTTACACCTTTCACAGAAAACAATAACCAAGAGCCCAGAGAACACAAAAGAAAAGAACCCCCTAGAATTTTACTACTGAATTCTAGCCACCTTCACATCTAAACCCATGCCATTAAGTAAAAGACAAATATAAGAAGTGTTTTCTAGATAGTCTCTGCCAGGGCAACCAGACCGTGCAAATATTAGATTTATCAGTTTCCAGACCTGCCCTTGAAACAAACCTACAAAATGTAAGTTTACTCTTTGGAAGGAATGTCTCAAGATAGTACATACTTTAGATTATCAGTAGATGTACAGTAGGCAAAGTTCTACAGTTTTACTCTTGTAAAGGACAGTATTTCATAAGTTGCACTTGAAATGGAATAAAAAATATGGAAAATATGAAAGTTGGAAAAATATCCTGTAAAGAAATGTCAATGCTGTCAGAGCTTAGGCAAAGATGTAATGAAAGCAAGCAAGAAAGAAGAAAAATAAATTAATCAAAAGACACAGAAATAGTAGCTTCTAATCACAAGGATAGGTAAGAGACTGCAGCCAATTAAACAGAAGCTGTAGAACAGAAACTTTTTCTAATAAAACTACATTAACTTGCCTGAGTAAGCACATGATTGTGAATCTTTCTGTTTCTGTCTGCATTTCAGACCCATAAGAGCAAAACAAGAACATCCAACCACACAGGACCAAAACAAGGCTAAACTGGTTAATAAAGATGTAATACACTACACTTTCTCCTTGAATTTTCTTTTTCTTCAACATGCTTCAATTCTTTTTCTTCAACATATTTCATTGCTCTGTTCTTCTCTTGCTGAGAGAAATATGGGACTGTTCCCCTCACAGACTGTGCACAGATTCAAGCAGGTCACTAACCAGTCAGTCATTGATTTCCATTTCATTTTCACAGTTCCTACAGTGAATATTCAAAGCTTAGTCTAAAAACAGCACATACAAAGCAATCTTGAGAAAATAACCCACTGCTAAAAAAAACCACCCAGCATTGAAACTGGAAAGTATATTTAGACACACTGGGAAAAAAACCAGGAGCAAATAACAGAAAAGGAAAACATCATAGGCAAAATGGCCTCTTCAGGAGAGCAGCTGCAGTTCTCACCCAAACTACCCATAAACTTTAACACAGAACAGTTCACAAACAGAACTCTCAGCCTCTGGAAAAAAAAGCCTAGCTAGACTAAGCCTGGAATACAGAATCAGATTTGATGGTTTTAACTGCAACCTTTAGCACAAGAGTCAGAGGAAATACACTAAACTGGTTTGGCCCCTAAAAGTATTTCAATTTTACCACTGACTGCCAATACAAACACCCACAAATACCTGAATGCTCTGTGGAAGAGATACCTCCTGAACGTTCTGTGTATCAGAGATTGAAACAGGTAATGCCTGTTCCAAAAATACAGAGGGTGCCACCTCAGTCTCTTGCTTCAAGCATGGGAGGCAACAGACAAACTGTAACCACTAATTTCCTCGTCCCAGTCTCACAAATACTTTTTCCACACAAGTGACAATTCCAGGTGGGAGATAAATTTAGGAATAGAGCAAAATGAACAGTGTGTTCTATTCTGAGAGTGTGGGGGTGAGCATGGAATAATGTCTGTATTGCCAGATGACTTCCAATCCCAGTAAGTGGGAATTCTTCATCTACCACTTCCTCTTTCCCTTCCCTAGTCAGAGGGTGCCATGCCTAGGACTGGCACACAGATGATGGGCTATGCCACTCTCAGACTACAGAGAATCAGATTTCAAAAGGAACCCAAAAGAAATAGAGAATACTTCTTTGTTTAAGCACGCATTTCAGAGAAAAAAACTCCTAATCCCTAAAAAGTCAGTAACAATGAATTCTGTTGGCCTGATGCAACAGAGAAATGTCGTTAGTGCCCTTGGAATTTAGCCATCCATCCACTTCCCTTCACTTCCTTATTACTGTTTTAACCACAAGTCACCCTCCTCCTCTCTACCAGCAAGCCTTAAATTCTGCATCTCTGAAGCCTTGGATGATTAATATACTGCAAAAGGTCTTTATAGCTACAAAAGACACTTAAGCCCAGTACAGGTTTAAAGAACACTATTTATTTTTAGCTTTTCTTATGTAGAAACATGTAGACAAAAAAAGTCCTTACATTTCTACCCCAGCCTTTTTCAGCAAATTCAGGGGCTTTAAAAAAGTTCAAATGGTGACCATGGCCCCTAAACCTTATTCATCTTCTAGTTTGTTTAGTTTTTTACTACTATACTTATACACACCCTGCCTAAATAGCAAGTCTGCTTTCTAAGAACTAATCCACAGGGTCTTTTTCAGGCAGATGTGGGTTCACTTCACATTCGTGCCAACCTCCAAGAAACTGGGCAAGTACAAATAAAAGGAGGTTGAATCCTAGCTAAGACAACAGCTGTGAAGTAGTTTTTGGTCAGCTAAGACCACGGGCACAGCTAAACTGCATCTGCTTTTAAATTAACCTAACAGTTCTTGTCATGATACCAACTCTATCGCTATTTGCATTCTCATAAAAATATTCTTTAAAAAACCACACACCAACACCCTCCCCTCACAAAAACCCAAACCAAACAACCAAACCAAGCCACAACAAAAAAAGAGAACTGAAAGAAAACCCTAACCCCAAAAGAGTCAGTATTTGGAGACTAAAATATTTTGCATTGATTCATTCAGCATCTAAATAGTAAAACCCATAAGGTGTTTAGCCACTAAATAAAGAAAAATAAAAATAGTGAAAAATTTTGTTGTGCTATGCACCAACTTCACATAAATCCATCACAACTACTACCCCTGTTCATTCATTATTGACTAGAGTTCCCTCACTGCTTCTACAGCTGTACAGAGCAATGGCCTAAAGCAACACAGAGGAATTTGCTGTATGTTACTATATTTGGACCACTGCTTCCTCAAACTTTACCCCACAATATGAAATAGGAGTTATTTTTCTGAATTCCTGAAGAGTCTCCTCACAATCCCATCCATGGAACCCAGAGACCACAATCTGCTGAGAAGCTGGTGAATGGCATGGTGAGTATTTTGTTGTTGTTTTGGTTATTTTGGGGTTTGGTTTTGGGTTTTTTAATATGGTTTTAGTTTGCTTGGGTTTTATGGTTGTTTTTTTAGCTATTCTTCAGCTATGTATCCAGCATATGATTGGACTCAAATCAATGGCCCAACTGCTTTACAGTACAACCAAAAAGCAGTTTAATGTGAATTAATGAATCAGAGAGTACTAATATTAGCTCTTTTGAGGATTACAGTACACTACGATATTACACAGAAAGGTGATGGGGAAAATTGCAATCTCCCTGATTTACTACTAAAATTCTTCCTGAGTTTTTCAATTGCTTAATCCAAGTTACAATAAATACATGCAAGCTACAAGGAATTTTCACCAATAAAAACAAGAAAACAGAATTACAAGAAGAAATTGAGCTGCTGAAACACTAAACAAGAGGCTAATGCTAATAAAATAAAATGAAAATTAAAATGCTGATCTGCAGACTTTTAAATTATTTGTTTTTAGAAGCATGTACTGATGTTGAGACCAGCTTGTTGGAGCCCATGATAGGCAAAGTCTATCTCTTAAGAGGCAGGTCTGGTATGAAAAGTGTTTTCACTTATGTAGCAACATGTGCACACATGCAGTATACAGAGCCCATGAAGCCTGAAGGAAAAATACAGAGGAGAATAAAGCAAGAACTAAAATTTAAACCCTGCTCCTTTCAGACAAAGACACACAAAGACAAAAATCACCCTCCAATCTCAGCATCTCCAATCTGGTTCCCAGATTACCAACACTGAAGTCTATTGAATACCAACATCAATTAGTTGTACAGAGATTAAAACCATGCCCAAACCACTGATGATTACTAAGGGCTCACTTTATGAACGAGCAGAAGCATCGTGCAATAAATCCTTGGGCAGCAGCAGAAAATGAGAAAACAATGTGAAGAAAGGGAGGAAAAAAGAAAAATATTATTAGTTATTGCTCCAGAGATGTAATATTGTCCCATTACAGTAAGTCCCCATCTCTTCTCCCCCTAAAGGAATGAATGAGTATAAAGCTAGCATTACCACATGCAGGACTCCAAGAACAATTCAGAAGAATTCCTGGTTCCTTTATAACATTTTGAACCTGATCTCATTTGGACAACATCTTCTAAAGAAATCAAAGAGGTGACCAATTTAATAACTGATGATCACAGGAGGTTGCAGCAGAATACAGGTTTCACCTTGTGGCAAAATTTCTGTTTGTCTAACCATTTAATTGTGTAATACAAACACCAGGAACTGCTCTCCAAATGCAGAAATGAGGAGAAGGGGAAACCGAGTATGAGACACAAAGTCCAGATTCACTAAACTAAAGATTTAGTGAAAGGTTGATGCTAGGGGTGGTCTCACTGACCTGTTCTATGTACAGACAGGTTCGGGCCACATTTTTCAAAGGTGCTGTTACACTTCTAGCTGAATTTCAATTTAGCATATAAGCTTCCACACTTAAGGGTTTGATACAACCACCATCTAACCAGCAAAACTCCCAGCTAGTAGAAAACAACTAAAAGGCAAAATATTGATGGCTAAACAATAGGATGAATGATTATTACTTGTCTGGGCATCATGACAGCCACAAATAACTGAACTTGGTTTGAACTCTGGAAATATCTGTAGAAGAAAAAGCCCTAAAATACAATATTCAGTTTCTTTTTACTACTTGTCAAAATTCACCACATTTTTTATGTGACAATCTTTTTCCACTGAAAAACTGAGTATGCAAAACTGCTTTCAAATCATAAATGTGACATTCAAAAAGAAGACACAACAGGTATAGAACTGCATCTTCCATATACTCAAAACTTGGAATATACACATTTAAGCATCTGTTCTTAGTCTACTTTCATTTGCATACCAGACATCTGGCTCAACAAATTAAAGCTCATTGTCTTCTAAGACTCTTAAGGTTAAAAAAAAAATTAAAATAAGAGAACATACCATGCCTGAATGTTTCCTATTAACTCTAGCAATATCACTGTCATCCCAGACAAACATGCAAAAATCGTTGCCTTTTGACACAAATCACTTGTTCACTTGCAGGGGTTTGAGACCCACAAAGAGGATTTTAGGTCAGGGCTTTTAAGTAATACCCAAAAGGGCAGAGTTGGTAACTGTGTAAGTGCTGTTACCCAAAGGAATTAAATACTCACCAGAACATACATTATTCAATTACCTTTCCTTTTAGCAAACCTGTTAGGACAAATCATGGGTATAGGTACAGCATCCTCTGAGACAAAAGGCAGAAGGCATGGAAAGAGTGGAAAGAGCCATTCCATGAATTCACATAAGGGCTGCTGGAAAACAGTATTTGTAGCTGGTGCTTTTTTTTTTTTTTTTTTTTAAAGTTATTAAGATAAGTTTCTGTTTGCTCACCTGAGAGCATTCTATCAATCCATACAGACTGATGTTGCCTATAGTATATTTGCTGTCAATATGGACAGCACGGATAACACAGATTTCCTTTAGTTTTCAATGTAATACAGCTTTAATGAGAGATGTTCCTGTCTGTAACCAAAATAATTAACACTTGAAACCATGTTTGACCAAGACATCTGTGTCTCCCCTTTTGCAAATCACCATACCCAGCTCGCAGCTTTCTGTATTAGAAATCTGCAAACTTGCAAAGTGTTGAAAGTCAAACAGTGACCCTACCAAAAGGCTCCCCCCACCAAGTGGCAAGGACTGAAAACTTCTGGCACACTCCCACTTTCCTGTGGAAGCTCCTTTGCAGTCCCACTCACTCTGGCTCTAAGGTCTTTAAACTCAAACCTCAAACCCGGACATTAAATCACTTCTTCCAAATCAGGATTTGTTTATTTAATAAGAAGCAAGGCAAATTGTGTCTTCAGTCTTCCAGTCAAATATACAACATGCAGCTTGCATGTTGTTTGGCAGTTTCCAAAAGCACTTGCTTGCTCAGATTGACCTCCACTGATCAATACTCAGAAGTCCAAATACGATCTCAGGGAGAGGGCTGCATACTAACCTGGTACCCCTGGAAGAAACTGAGTATCTCCTTCATTCCCGTGTTATATGGCAAGCCCTGCATCCGGACTAAGGCTCCAGGCTGGGGCAGGATTGGAGTGTGGGTGGCAGTGGCAGCAGCTGCCACAGCTCCTGGAGGAGCTGCAATGTACCCCACAGTGGTAGGAGATACTGGAGGACTGAAAGAGAGAGAAGGAGAAAAATTGTTACAAAACGCAATAACTGGTTCTACTATTCAGAACAGGCAAAGATGAAACTGAAAATTTAGCTTTGAAAATAATACAAATACCACAGGAAAACAAACAGTCCTCCTGTGTGGATTGTTTTGTGGACTTTCTTAACTTCTCTTCATCATCTAATAATCTATTTTTAGAGGAGGCAGGGAAGGGAAAATATCTAACATTTGTAGTTAAAAACATAAGGAGTGGCATTTGTTATTTCACAGGAGTAGAAAAAAGTAGCTGCAGATGACTTGTTTTAAGATCATTAATAACAACACAAAGAAATAAAGGAGAGGGGTGTGCCATAGTAGAAAAAGGAGGAAAACGTCCAAATCTGGCATTTCAGAGCCACAAAAGTAAGTAATTAGCATCTCCATCCCTGGTCAGGAACCATCTAGCAAATTGCCAGATACTCAAGCTATCAAGTGTCACAAGCCTAGGAGCTATCTGAACAAGCTATTTCCCCACAACCCTTCAGTGACTCATGCTGATACTATCTGTGGGAAAGGGAAAAGGTGGAGATCTGCTTTGCTTTCACATGTAAAAATGTTCTTTGGTCTCACTGATATACAAAATCATACCTAGTACACACCTATGATGAGTCTTTCAGCACAAAAACAGCATTGTAAGTAAAAGAACAAACTAAGAGGTGAGGGTAGAGATGAGTATTGACACAGCTTCTCTTTTGGCCAATAAATAGAATTGCCTTGATGACATTGCCCCAGTGCCTAAAAAACCCTGTTAAACAATAGGCCGACATTATCATGAGATTCAAGCAGAACATACAGAGGAGATGAACCCCCTTACAAGATCACAGAGAAACAGTTAAAATGGTTTCTGCCTCTGTTGCTGAACCCGGATTACCTAGACTAGAAGTACAAATTTAAGAGCTGTTCACAGGCGAACACAGAGTCACCAGCCGCACTGGGATGAAAGGTCAAGAGAAGCAGTGAAATCTCGGGATTACCTGGGATAGTAAGCTGTGTAGTTCATGTAAAGCTGAGCAGCCTGGGCTGGGTAGTAGGTAACAGCTGGAGGAGCAGCTGTGGAGGCCTGGGGCGTCCTGGTGGTTGGCAAGAGGGCTTGTGGCTGGTAAAGAGCTGCTGCCTCTGCAGGGATCACAGCTGCTGTTTGGAAAGCTGCATAAGCTGGTGGAGAAAGACCTAAAACCAAACCAGGACACAGGAATAAAAAGCAATCAGAATGAAGAACTCTCAGATGAGTAATTCCTCTCCTACAGCAATGTGATTAAAACCATCTGGGCATGATTGATGAACACTTGAGCAAAGTCTGCTCTATAGCCTCTCCCCTGGAGACCTTTGCTACATCACCATGAATAACAACTGGGGCACTTGGAATGAGTAATTTCTAAAAGCTCACAACCCCTAGAGCTGAGCAGCCTTGTCTATATGTAAATGGAAAGTAGGGAACTTCAGAGTTATTAAAAGAAAGCATAAAGTCATGTGCATAGAGAAAGCAGGCGTGCACACCAACACACCCTTGGGTTCTCTAACAGAAGTTGTACTCTGTGGGACAAAAGCACCATAATAGTAGCTACACATGGGCATCCAGAACTGCTGACCATGAGACTTCAGGTATAAGCTTCCTGGGGCTTAAAAAAGTATTTTTAGGAAATAGCAATAGGAGATTATCCCACTAGATCACTAGTCTGATGCATTTTGATGAACAAATACCTTAATTGTACAGGAACAATAAACTTGGCTTGGTGTGCAGTCAAATTGGTTTTATATACTATATTTGGCATCTTTTTACTATTTTGCAAATACAGATCAGTATCTGCTTTGTGATTTGGTAGTGAGACTAATTAGAACAGTACAGTAAAATTCCATTATAGTTTCTCAAAAAGGTTCACTGTAATCTTAAAATAAAAAAATTAAAATCCATCCAACTTCACCACTCTATAGTTGGTTAGTATATCACCCCAGTGGGTGTTTTCCTTCAAAAATAAGCCCAAAGAGTACCTTCTCAATGCTCTGAGGCAAGATAGCAAGAGCACTCATCGGCAGCTGGAATATATAGAACTTCTTCCCATTTTAAAAATCCCTCTCATTCCAAGTAGGTTTCACTACAGGCAAGTCTACTGCAGAGCTCAGAAGAACAGTACACCCATAAAAAGCAAAGTGTGCAACAATTTCACTGGCAAGGCTTTGCTGCCCTCTACTCCCCACCGAAAATACAATAAAAATGCCTCTGATCAGTCCCATTATTGCCCAAAGGGAACAACTCCAATCTTAGCATGTACACAGATGGATGATTATTGATCATGGCAAAACCCAAGTCAAAAGGTGAAAGGCCACAAAGCTTCAGCACCTACCACATATCAGCCTTTAGCAGCAGAGAGCAGAAGAATTGGAGACTTACATGGTAACTTACATGGCGGTGGGGATAAGCCACTACGATTTAAAGTGCCACCCATTAAAACAAAGTTCATCTCCTCTCCAGAACACTGGAATACTTCCACATAACGGTCCTTCATCATTTTTTTGTGACATTTTTGAGCCACCATAAAGGCTTTGTCAGCAGATTTCATTTGAATAAAAGCATCACCTGACGGTCGTCCCTAGGGGAGATGGGGAAATAATTGTAGGTCAGTCTGTTATTAAATCACCCAGACCACAAGAAATGCAGAAAGGACTAAGATCAAACATCTACTGAAAGCTTATATCGTTATTCCTTCTCTGGCACAAGTGACTCACAATTCAACAATTCTATTTAGGAGCAGAAAAATCAAGACTCATGCAACAAGTGCCCAGTTAACACAATGCTACTTCAGTCCTCTGCAGAAAGAAACAGAATCATGTAGCATGGAAAAAAATTTGGAGTTCTCTCATCCAAAAGCTGTTCAAAGCAGGACTAACTTTCAGTTTACATCAGGCCACTCATGGTCTCCTCCACTTGAAATCTGAGTATCTCCAGGGTGAAGATTCCATAACACCTCTGGGAACCAGTTCAGGTGCTTAGCAAATTTCTCGTTTTGATTTTAACTTTTCCCTTTTCACCCAACTGGAATTATTTTTTAAATGTAATTTATTCACACGGTCTCTTATTCTTTTGCTGTGAAGCTCTAGGAAGAGCCTGGCTTTGCCTTTCCCACAACTACTTTCGAGGTAACAGTACAACAGCATAAAGATCCAGATCCTTTAGCACAGTCCATAGCCAGACTGGAAGTTGATTTACAGGTCTGATTTTCTGCAGTCTGAGAGATAAACTTGTCTGTATAAAATACAAAATCTTCCTTAACCAAAAAAAAAAAAAAAAAACCCCAAGAAAACCCCAAAAACAAAACCAAAACCAAAAAAAAAAAACACCCACACACAAAAATCCACTAAAAATATGGTAGATCTCTCATTTGTTTTCTTTAGTATCTCAGTATTTCTGTCATTAAGAATTTATTTTTAACACAAGACAACAGGGAAAATATATCTCTATGATCACATCATTAAAATATACCCAAACCATAATTTTTAATTATCAACTTTCTTTAAAGCCTGAGCAACAGCTAAGCAAGTTAGAAAAGCCTCATTTTGACACAAAGACCACTCAAACAACACAGCAGGAACCCTGAAGCTGACAGACCAGCTATGCCATCTAAAGGAGACACTTCTGTCATGTATCTCCAGCCTCTGGCTGAAAACAGCCTCCAGGATAAGCTTACCACTCAAAGAATAAGCTTCATCTGCCCCAGGCTGATGCATATATACATACAGAGAGAGAAAAGCAAAGGTGTTTGTAAAAGGGGAAGAGAAATGAGGCAAAGACAGACAAAGAGAAGACTAAAGCCAAGATCAGGTAAGCGGCCCTGACTTCTAACATGTTCAATCACTGCTAAGTTACTCCTCCCATGCAAATTGCTGTTACCTGCTGATTAAGGACCATGTGAACTCCATGGGGCTTGATATCCCCTGTGGCATCTCCCATAAATTCCAAGATGTCATCGATGCCAGCAGTGTAAGGCAGACCTCTGAGCCGGACGCAGTCGCGGATGCTGCCCGTGGCGATGGTGTACGGTGGGGGGATGACCGGAATGATGGGAGTTGGAAGAGTTGGAATAAGAGGTGTTGACATGTATCGATTCAGTACCTGTTGGCAAAAAAACCACAGCAATGCAGATTTACAATCATCTGTCTGACCACGGAGCAGTTCTCACAATACTATTTCATTTCCAACATCAGAGAATAAAACCTTCTTACACCAAATTATTGCAGTTAGTTTCCTGTTGGGCATTTGAAAGTTTCAAACTCAGAAGAGGAGAGGGGAAGGCTAACAAATTTAATTTGTTAGACCCCAATAACAGACTTTTGTCATGTCAATATTAAAAAAAGTGAAAAGCCAATTACCGTTTAGAGTATCTCAAAAAGGAACATCTGAAATCACATCTGTGCTAATAAATCAGTATTGCCATACTGAGTTCTTACTTAAATCAGGGTAAATTAAAAACAATAATTTTAAAAGAACTGAGACCTGAAATAGCTAGAAAGTAAAAGCACTAATTCTAATTTATTCTAAAACCTGATTGGTTAAGTGAGGGTGCTTATTTGTTTAACCCCAGTGCTCATCTCCAGGTACAGAGATTCTGAGGAAAAAATGAAAATTAAAGATAAGAATATAGGAGACCTTGATCTCAACATTTTCTCTTGAACTCATTTCCAAATGACAAAGAGAACATACGACACATGTTGGGACTTACTGCTGAAAAACATTTTTAGTGATGATTATCACAAATAGACAAAGTTTACTGAAAGATGTACCAAAAACCAGATTAGAAATCTTTAGTTTTGTTAAAGTGCCTTAGGGAGTTTGTTTCAAGAATCTCCTTGTAATGCATTTCAGGGCAGAAATCTCTCAGTTTGTGAAGAATATTGCGATTACTTTGTACTGACACTAAGTAGATGAGAGCTGGCTTTATTTCTTGTAATTACTCAAACAAGTAGCCTGAAATTTCCTAAGAAATAATCTCTTGCCCAAGCAGCAAAAAGTTCAGGTGTCAGCCTAGACAACTGTCATAGAGGAAAAATTAATGACATATTGGTAGAATATAAGATATATCCCAGTCTCCCTAAAAAAAGTGGAAGCAGGGACTTGGTCACTATGACAGAGTGATTTTGCTCCTTAGAGGATTTTGCTTCATTCTCTCTCAGGAGGGAAGTTGTGGGGGAGGGGGAAATGCCATTTCCCAATCTTCACAGCACACATTCTTGGCTGTTGTAATATCCATATCAGAGTAGTAGCAATGGTCTACAAGTGTGAATATTCTTTCCCTTGCCCAATCCTTTCTACAGAAAGGCTTCACCTGTCACATAGGTTGCACAGTGACTGCACTACATTTTTATAGCCAGCAGTTATTCAAAGACCAGACCAAATCCAACAGTGGTGCCCTCTGGAGTCACCAGTCTAGAAATATTCTGTGTCAGGGAAAAAAATAAAATATGTGATGTTTTTCATAGGGACAAGCTGCTGGTGACAAAATAAAAACAGTTTTACCAGTTTCAGAAGGTAGTGATAGGAACTGGTGAAGGATTATGAAAAAGGAAATATATTGCCACAGGAAAAAAAAAAAAAATCAGTTCCTTTCACCAAAAAATCTGATACATCTTCTTAATTCTTAGCTTTCAAGAAAGCAGTTGCTCATTTCATGCATCCAGATTTGGATTTAATGTTAGAAATTCTGTACATGGAGACTAGCATTTAAAGATAATACTGCAGATTTTTGAGAAGCATCACTACAATACAATCAATCTACTATATTTTTAGAATTATTTTTGTGATTTCAGTCAACCTTTAAAGAGAAAAAAATTAAGCAACCATTTTTACTTTATGGTCTGAAGGATGGTAAAAAAAACCCACCCAAGCAGTGACAGCTTAAAAAAACCCCAAAACAAACACCCCCTCCCCAAACAAATAAACAAAGCAAAACCAGAGCTGCACAATTTTCCATGCTCATTAGGAAACATGTATTGGCCTTTCTTGACATTTTTCATGTAATAAACATTCGTGGCTGTCCACAACATATCTGTGTGCAAGTGTTAGAAATGTTTCAACTGTGCAGTTTTGAGTCTCACAACCAATAGTTACAACCTGTTGGACCTCTGCTGCTGTGCTCCTGAAGAGTTCAATGTAACGTTTTCCAAGGATTTCTTTGTGCTTTTTAAGTGCATTCTGTGCATATTCTTCACAGGAAAATAACACAAATGCATCTCCTGTGGGCCTGCCATCTGGGTACTTGACAAAGAGAAGTCCCTCTTTCCCTCCTGTGACTGGGCACTCTGGCCCCAGGAACCCCAAGACATCTTCCTGAGTAGCAGTGAATGGGAGGCCTCTCATCCGGATGATAACTTGGTTCTCCTTGGATAAGAACTGGGCCACTTCATTGGAGGTGCCTGGTAGAGAGATAACAGCACATGGTCAGCCAAGAACGTATGGTCAGTGCTGGGCACTCAATTCCAGAGGATGCAGCAGCAGTGAAGCTTTAGAGAAGAATACAGGAGGTGAGTAGCCAGCAACAAACCCAGACAAGACCCAAGACACTACTAATTCTCAGCAATCTATTTAGAGGGAAAACCTCTTAATCTGCAAGTGCTTCATATTTTAATGGAATTGGAACAAAGATGAGATTAGTGTGAAATGATGCAAGATACATGGATGCTTCCTCTGCAAGGCCTGGTCTTCCTTCCAAGCTGTTCCTGTGAACATCACAGCTCAAATGCTCACAGCTCAGTTTCAACCACGTGAAAACGGAACCTGACAGGGTCAAATATTCTTGGAAGGCAAAACAGGAAAAGCTACTTTATTATCCATTTGCATCCTCAGTCAAGCAAAAGAGAGAAAAAAAAAAAGAACTAGAACAACATTCCTATGAACTTAAGTAATCACTCTGAACTCGAGCATCACTTACCTCCTGCAATTTTTAAGAATTCTTCTCCAGTCGCTTTGTAAACCTTGAAAGAAAGAACAAAAAAAACCCCATGAAAATCACAATGTTCAGCTTTAAATCACATACACTCTTTCACAAGCAAGAGAATTGTGTTTTGGTACTTTGAGCAAAACAGAAGTGCAGTTTGGTTTTAAATGAGCATAGCCTAAAATATTTAGGTTTCTTTCCAAAGATTTTTTCCAAGTCACAACTTTTTACCTCAATGTATCTGCTACCCATGTGATGCTTGTGCCTTTCCAGGGCAAGGTCTCTCTGTTCAGAATTGACAAACCGAACCAAAGCCTCCCCATTTCTTCTTCCTTGAGAATTCAGACAAAGAGCCACACCACCTCTGGAAGAGAAAGCCAGCAAATAACAGCTTAGTTTGAATCTTTAATATATTTAATAAATACTTGTGTAAGAATACTAAAGGAATCAGACTTTAACATGAAGATTACAGATTGAAAACAAATTGCTACTATCCACAATTCAATTTTTGTTGTAACACAATTATACTTTAAAATCTGCTTCATCGAGATCATGGCTCTTATGTTGTCCACCACTTTCTCAACTCATATACAGATGAAAATTTGTCCTTCCTATTATCTCAGAGATGCACATTTGAACTCCCTCATCACTCTAAATAAAAAAAAAAATTATATTTTCTCAGTATTGGAGATCTGGAATATATATTAAGTGACAGGTATGCTAAATAAACTCACTCACTTCATACATATGTATACACATAAATCTATACACAGATATACAGGAGTCATATGAAAATTTATTCCAAACAGTACTTGGAAGTTTCTGAATGTGGCCTGTTTAGGAGGTATAAAGAATAATAAGTAGGCACAAAATTAAAGCTTTCTTCATGTCTTGGCCTCTGCTTTCATTAATGCAACTGGAATTTCTCCCTTTAGATATTAGCAATAAATGAACATATACTGGTTTTCAATTGATAAGTCTCTTTTCTTCTTCACACATTTCAAAACTTTTTCTTGCACACCTAAGGCTGGTAAACCTGTTCAGCTGTGACAGCCACGGCATGGGAAGGGGTCAAGTGGAGAAAGGCTGAAGGACTCCCGTGGGGAGAGTGGGGGATGTGTGTTAAACAAATATTAAAGGAACTTGCTATTAAAGGCAAAGTGATAAAGCAAGGCAAATTCTCCTAATCTTACTTGGCAATGTTGAGTCCTTTGAAAAATCGAGCGATGTCCTGGTCTGAAGACTGCCACGGCAAACCTCTGGCACGTATTACTGTCTCACTGTCCACAGTTTCTGATTTACTACTGCACAGAAACACAAAAGAAGACAAAGTAAGCTTTAATCTTTTAATCCAGGTTTTTCAATATTTTACCAAACTTCAGATTGCAACTAATTCAGTTGTAAATTGGGAACACATTTTCTGTTGAGACTCTCCTATCTCAATTACTTCTTTCAATAAGGAAAGGAAGATAACTTAGATAATTCCTTAATATCTACAATACTGAGGATGCACAGTATTGTCGCCACATTGCAGTTCCTTAAATAAAAAAATAGGAAAACTGCCTTGATGTAAAGTAATAAGGAATTAATTAATTTTATTAATGAATTAATTTTATTTGAAAGATCCAGCAATCCAAGCAACACAAATTACTTATGCCTAAGATATTTAAGTCTGGTCACTGAAATGCAATCGTAAAGAACGAGCCATCCTGTTCCTTCCTCCCTAAACCCAACATCCAATTCAACATGTAAAACCACTTTGGGAAGTACCACACAGCTCAGCTCATGCAGGGTGCACTGGCCATCAGCCCTGTTGACTTAGGGAAAGTTCACAAATATTTCTTCACCCTGGGTAAGATAAGCCAGCCTTGCTGCCATGCAAAACAGAAGCAAGAGAACAAAGAGCATTTAACTTGCAGTGACTTTAAAGAGATGGACTAAAGTACAGTATTGAGCATGCCAGCCACAGTCTGTCTGCACTGGAGTGACTGCTGAGTACACTGTGCTGTTCTCAGGAGCCAACCTGCTTTCTCAGGACCGTGGGGAAATATTCACAAGCTTTCCTTGCTGTACACAAGGCTCATCTTTGCTTGTAAACAACTGTGACAAGGGCACTTAC
This sequence comes from Sitta carolinensis, assembly GCA_032173965.1. Taxonomy (NCBI): domain Eukaryota; kingdom Metazoa; phylum Chordata; class Aves; order Passeriformes; family Sittidae; genus Sitta; species Sitta carolinensis. Next base: position 19,476,323 of record CM063292.1, read on the forward strand.
CAAGGACCTGTTTCATACTTGTATTTCACAGTTTCAGGCTCAGTAAATACGTGATCTGTGACAAAACAGGAAGTTTAAATATAACCAGGGTCAGAGATTACTTAAGAATGACAGCACCACTGCCAATTCTTTCAGAAAAGAAGGATTTCAGCATGCTGTATAAGTAGTTAACTACTACCTTCTGAGAGCATGCTGAAAATGATAGCCACCATGGTCTTCACTTGCCACACGCCAAAGTCCTCCTCTGCTTCATCTGTCCCTAAGCCTAGATCTAAACAGGTGATTATAGAAAATAACAGACTTGCACAATCCTTTGTAAACAAGTCATAAGGCTTTCCTGATATTAACACAGAACTCATAATCAAATGTACTGGTCCTAGCGGGGACACGTGGCTATTAGACATGTTGCTCTGCTCATAAACTGGTTCATATTCACTTTAACAGACAACAGTTTGAAAACTACTGAGAGCTTACGCAATTTCAGTGTTAACAGTCAAAAAAAGAAAAAGCTGAATAAGTTCCTACAAACAGTTAAACATACTTTAATCCCATTCAGATGGGCCACAACAATCCTTCTAATTTGAATTTAGGTATAGGGTATTGTTTGGATTTTGTTTTTCCTTTATTTTAAACTCTGTTCAGTCAGGATCATGCAAGATAATAGTTATCTTCAAACAGTGGAAACCTGCAGGCCAGCTGGTTCTGAAAAGGCCCATTGACAGCTCAGCTTTTCCTTTAAGACTAAGTACCAATGCAAGTGATGCTTTTGTCCAGCAGATTTACTAAATATTGTTTAGAAATCAATTCGATTCAATTTGGGAAAAAAAAATTACAAGCAGAGCCACTCCCCCAACACACACTTAAGTAGACATTCCTTTCACTTTACCTGTGAATTTTTAAAACCCATGTCTAGGTTTTATTCTTTTAAACTCCGTTACAATCACAGAGATAAAACTCAAGGAAGCTTAACTGATTGTGGTATATAAGCTGCAGCAAAAGGATACATTCTGCCATGGTCTTGATAGTCTGATCTTTCACGGCGGCTGAACTAGGGTAGCAAGTGTGGAACTCTTTGCGCAGATCATAAAAGGAATAGAAGCAGTCTGACAACAAGAAGTTCTACAGGGAAGGCAAAAATGTTTGGTTTGTACACACTATGCCTTTAAATTTCAATTAATACTTTTGAACTGAATGAGGCACTCAAAAATCACGTAGTACCACGTCATCAGCTTGTCGGTGATGGAGCAGTTTGGTTCCTTTTTTAACACACTTCAAATTCCATAACCCTATAGAACTGGATCACTACATGAACAAAGTCAAATAGCCTCTGAGAGTCAGACCCATGCAAAACAGCTAGAGAGGATGGCTGGGAAAAAATATTTAAAAATATCTAGGTTTTGCTGTTTAATTCCCATTTTGGGCACTATTTTATCTTTTGCGGCTACACTGAAAAGCAGATTAGTACCTAACTGTGATGACAAATTTTAAATAAATATTGTCACAGGATACAAAATCTCTTTCAGAAGCTTTCAGAAAAAAAGCCTGCAACATTTTCACAGCAGCTTTCAGAAAAAAACCTTACAACTGGCCAGCTTCTTCCACATCAGCAGCTCTCATTCTTGGGGGGCTCCTGCAGACCCTGTTAAACCGAACTCAAGAGCCACCACCTTGCACAAAGGCAAGGTTCTCCTCCCTGTGCATGATAGGGTGCTCTAAACCCTCCAGGAACCTGGAGTAGAAACTGTTGCTTCATGTGGGAGTAGCAAACAAGCTGCAGCTCTGCTTCCCATTGAATAAGTACAGATGGAGAACCACTGCCAGGCCACATCACCACCTGTGTGCTTATCCTCCACATGACACTGGTTTAACACAAGCTTAAGCAAAGCAGTAGGTCTCCATCACTTCTGCTGAGGTTTGAGCTGTACCTCTGTTTCCACTCCTCACACAGAATTCAAAGTACTTGTATTGCTTCTGTCTCTATCCTATTTTTCCTAATTTTCCTCTTCCTTATACTCATCTGGGAGTCCAAGTAGTGTGGCTGATTTTCAAGAGCAAGTGCCTAAAATAACCACTTGGCTACTCAGGGCTCAGGCAGGGAAGGATCAGCTTCAATAGACTTGGAACTCTCTAGTTCCCAGGGTGGAATTGAATCACTCCCCTCCCAATGCTTCCTCTCTGCACCAGTTCTGATCTTGTACCTTCTTGGATGTTTCCGGGTGGAGAACTTGTCTGATGAGTAACTGGCCATCACTGCAGAGAGTGTAAGAGCTCCTTCCAAGTACTTTCAAATCACTGGACACCAGCTGAGTAAACTGGAAAATAAAGTGAAAAACTTCATTGTACTGACTGATAAATGTATGCACTTGCCATTACTTCAGCACTTTTTTTTTTTAAGGAGATAAAGTAATTCAACATTTTGTAAAAGTTTTTTCAAAAACAGACATGGGCTTCTGATAAAAGCAAGCAAATAAACGGTATGCATTTGTGGAATAGAAAACGAGAACATCCAGAATATAGTAAAAAACTAATCACGAAGATATAGTAGAATTATGAGTTCATATGAAAAGTGATCATATTATATGGGTAATGTATAAAATCTGGACTAACTATAATTTAAGTTATTAAATATTTGAAAGGACTTTGAAGATAAATCACGATCCTGATTTTTCAATACCTTTTCTTCACGTATTTCACCTTTAACTTTAATTATGTCTTTAATTTTTTTTTTAACTTCAAACCCAAAAAAACTACCCGTCAGGATGCAATAATGTTTCAAAAGTAATATATTAAGAAAAGCCAAACAAATGGTGATCTAATACCTTCAAAAGCAGAATTATAATCAACTCACATCCAAGCTAATAAAGATCTTGGTAGAGACAAAGTGTTACAAATAATAGATTAAAAGAAATTATTCCCAGCTCTAGGATGGCTAACTCACAACAGATTAATTCTCAAGAGGAAAGGACTCCAGCTGTCTTGTTCAATGTTATTTTCAATCCTTAGATAACGGTTTCCAGCCTTTTATTACTCTATACCAGTGTTAAATTCCTTGCTCCTAATAAGTCAACTAGCATATTATAGTACCTACATGTATCATATCAGTAAGCAGTAGCTTGTTAACTAACTTTCAAGGGGACAAATATAATTATTCTGAGCTTTCCTCTTGAACCTACTCCCTCCCAGGAAAGCATCATCTCACAAACATAGCAGTAATTACAATCATGATGCAGTAGCCACCTACAGGTCTCAGCAGCAGCTTATAACTCCAAAACAACCACCCCCAAAAGTAAATTACAAGTTGTCTTGAGACTCAGACAGTATCTTTGTGCTCTCTTTTAACTTGTGCATGGGAAGAAAAGAGAGTTGGTTTGTTTTATTGTGACACTTTACATCATTAGTGTCTCTGCTCAGGAAAGGTGATGTCCTAATGACCTGATGCCACAGCTACACAGAACTCAGAGTGTGAATAAGGGATGCAGCACCTGCAGCCCAAAGGTGAGGCTCCACAAGGGAAAAATCGGGTATTGAACATGATTTAGAAGGAGCAGAGACACGACTACCCAGGCTTTATTTCAAAATAACTGCTCAAACCAATCCAGGCCCTTTTCTAGGCTTGGGTAGATAACCAGAGTTCCAACTACAATTTTGAGTTCAGAATTCTGTAGTAGTGGTTACTACACATCAAAACAGGGAAGTGAGGGGCAGAGTTGGGTAAGGAGGGGCACTCAGTTCAGCACCTTGTGTTAATTTGCTTTATTTGTAGATATATATACAGATATAGATAAGAGCATATCCCTAAAGTGAAGTTATTTAATAGCAAAAAACATACTTCAAACTATAAGAAGGGTGAATATTCCCCCAAAACAAAACCTTTATAATGCAATTCTCTGCACACTGCCAAAACACACAAAAAGAACACATCACACACAGACAAAATAACGAACTAAAAGTCAAACAATCCAAAATTGCAGATTCGCAAAGCCTGTTTCCTACCAATTGCTAGTGCAAGTTGTGTTCCTACCACAAGCTGAAGTCTTGAAGAACCTGAGGTTTTAAAGCCAGTTATTGTTCAAAGATCATTTAAAGTCAGAAAATTGAAATCTGAGCGTGCTCAAAATACCTCAGTTGATGTGCAAACATCAGAACAAGATGAAAATTCCAGTGGACTCCAGAGGAACCACTTCAGAAAAGTAGTTTTGTGTATGGCCACAGTCACAGACCAACAACAAATATTCTCACCACAATAACACAGAAGAGGAGAACTGCCTTCTTAATAAATGTAGCAACTTATTAGTTTCTTTTTTAATTAATGGGCACAGTAAAGACCAAATATTTACCAAAAGGGATTGGAAATGGTGATAGGAATCAGCCTCCAGAGGGTGCACAGGGATTCTTGCTGAAAGGAAGCAGTCTTACGGATGAACAGCAATAAAACACTCCTCAAACCTTCACCTTTGTACTCTGTGTTACTGAAGATGCTCAAGAGCTAATACAGAGAGTGCAGTTAGGGAACTATTTTGACCAGATACAAGAAGAAATCCAACCCACACAGTTTGAAGAAAGCAGCAAACGTAAGCAGCCTCCTGTTGTACACATAAAATATAAGAACTGTAGATCAAAAAGACTTCATCGAGTTTGAAAACGAAAGGAGAAGAATGTTTGTACAAGGAAGGAAATGCTCAGGTTAAATGGTGAAAGTCAAATTAGTAAAAATCAAGACTGTTGCACTGAGATATTCACTTTTTTCCCACAAAACCTCCAGCTGAAAAGACAACACAGATATTTTCAGAAGCTGGTACCGAGGAGATGTTAGAGTAGTAAAATATTGCATAAGGACACCGATAAGCCGAGAATTTCAAGTGTACTAAGGTTTAAAGAACTCCCAAGGATCGCATTTGTTTTTATTTTTACCAAGCTAAGTATTTGCACTGCATATTTATTAAACGTCAGTGATAACATTCAACATTGCAAACTCCTTTCCAATGGAACAATCAACATGTCAAAACAATTCTCTACTTTTCTTACCAGATGCCAGGAGCTTAAAGTGCCTTTGATAAACTGCCACAAGGTTGGCAGGCCTTGCTAGGAGCTTATTTAGAAACTTCTATTTAAAAACAGCCTGTTTCAAACTTTGGGGTGTACTGCTCTGGAAGAGGGCAAAAAGACTGTAGGAAGAATACTCAGGAGACACAAGCAATCCTTCCTTATCCAAACCAGCTTAACTATGGCATGGGTTGACTGAGGAGAGGAAAGGGTAGCAGAGTGAATGGGAAGATTCACCCAGGATCAGAGCACAAGGTAAAATAGCCTCAGAAGAATGACAGGTATTTGAGATTAGCCTGAAGTAGCTTCTTTCATTCACAGGAGATGTCTCCTAATTCTGCAAGGGTTGAGTATGAAAGGCATAGCTGTGGACCAGATCTTGCTGCTATAGATTACCCTGGTCTCTCAAGTCTTTCAGGCAGTAGATACACAACACGTGTCAAACGTGCTAAAGCAGCTAGGGCAGATGTGTTTGTAAAGCCACATTGTTCAACACACAACAGGCCACATCAGTTAAGCAACTCAGTATTGCCCGGGAAAAGTCATCTTCAGCCTCCTTCTTGCACCACAAATTTCAGGCAGCCTTTCAAAAGACAGCCTTGAACCAGCACCCACCCAAATGTAGCAAGCTAAGGACAAGTTAAGACCAGCAGCAAATTTACATTACGTTTTTCTGTCTCACATGTTGAACAACCTGTCCACAGCTCTGTCATTTCATAAATTCCAACCCCATCTCCTTCACTCCACTAATAAAAACCATCTCAGCTATTTACCTGCTGTCATTCACCTTCATGCTGCCCTCCATGCACGCCCCCACCTCAGCAGGCAAAGCTGCCCCACCTTAATGCTGCCCCCACCACGCTCACACACCCTGTCTGCCCTGCTCCTCTGCTCCTTTCACAGCAGTTACTCTTAATTACCTGTTTGCATCTTGCAACCAGCCCTCATTTCAACTGCAAGAACCAGTCTATTAGCATCACTCTCCACCTTTATTGCTTATTCCACCAGATCAGTCTCTCCAGCGGAGCTCTCATGAGTCATTCCACATTTAAAGGAGGATGTTCAATAATTCCACACCAAGATTAAAAATTGAACAGAGAGAAGAAGAAGAATCAAACAAGCTGCTCTGTATATTTGCCTCCATGAAACCTAAAACAGTTCTTAGAGAAAAGGTGGTGAAAGGGAAGGACAGACTTTGAACACCAGTTTGAAAAACTGGCTAAACAGGATTTTGGTCATGTAGCTGAGAGTACAAAGAGATTGAAGAGACATGTTTTGCCAGCAGCAAAACTGGATGAATGCCAGCACGAGCTGCTGTGTTTTTTGCAGATGAATCCCAAGGGACTAAAATAACAGCCCTCTTCATGTTGCCTTAAATAATAGCTGAACTAAGAGGTGGATCTCAGAGAAACAAGAATTTTCTTCATTAAGCTTCTTCTACAGTTATGATGCACAAAACGCTAAAATAAACGTCTGTCTATTTGGATATTCTCATTTCCCTTACTAAAAATAGCTCTCATCCTTGAGAAAGGCCACTGCATCTGTGCTGTATCTGTGCCTGGCATGGTAATAAAATACTGAGATAATTCAGTCACAGAATGCACCCATGCTGACAAATGGAACCATTTCTAAAACACCATGGTACTCTGGGGGATTCTCTCTTTTAAATCACCTCTGAGAAATAACAGAAAATTCAGCTGTCTCTTACTCATCAGAGTTCCAGCAGCTCCAAGCAGGTCTTTAAAACAGGATCCTTTCCTTTAGTCATGCACAGAATTTCTGTTTTGCTTCTTTTGGCCCTACTGACCCATCACAGCTAAGACAAAATAAAATCATTCACAGACCTCCAGAACTAAAGGCATCCTTGTAGTTTAAGCAGGTCTGGATTGCCATGCTAAAGTATAACATAAAAATCCAGAAAACAGCTTAGCTTGTAGTCCACACTTAAGATAGATTTGATTCTATTTTCAAGTAGAATGATGAGTTATATTTATCAATGTTCTTTGCACAAAGAATGGTCCTCATGGTGGAGTGAGCTGGTTTCAAATCTGTAGTATCAACAGCATGTTACTAAATCGCTCAGAGTTTAAAATTTGGCGATTGCAGATAAATACATGGTATACTTTCTGCCAGATCAGCATATCAAAAAGTGCTCATTTTTTCATCCATTCCATCTTTAGACTTGGGAGGGTGAACATCTGGTCCAGTCAGAATTGAAGACATGAGACAAAGGGATGATATTTGATTTTTCTTAAAACCTTTGAAAGACTTTGAACAGGTTTAACATTCTAGATTAATGTTTTTCAAAAAAACCACAAGCCAACAAAACAAAACAGAAACCATCAAAAAAACCCCAAAAGCCCCACCATGAAAACTTTTTCAGGAATTATAGCTTTTGGTCATTATTAAAAAGAAAACTTTCAGGAATAACTTAGAAGTTATTTTGGCTCACTTAGGCCCTACATTCTGGTATATTCCCTTGAGCTTAAACCCCCTCATATTACTAAAATGAAACTGTTCTAGAGAAAGTGAAAAGACTCCACAGATCTCTAAAGTACCCTGAGATGAAAAACGTTTTGTTTGAGGCACATAAATGTGCACTACTTACATCTTTGCGCAAAACTTTGACTAAAGCCTTAATGTTTATAACCATGGATGTTTTCCAGTCTAACTGGAAAAAATCATCATCATTAGTCTAACTCTAAAAAAATCATCATCACTTACTAGACATTACTGCAATTCACATTAGAGCTTTAGACTCTTTCTGGTCTTTGGTGTGAGTCATTCTTTGCTTGTAGCATTGAGCATATAACAATGATCAGTCTTCTTTCAGCTAACAGCAGCATGGAGAACAAAGGATAATTTTCAAAAAGGTTTCACTGAAGATTTTTTATTCCCAGTTCTGTTTCAACAGGCAAAAGGTACTGCAGTTGTTGCCTCGAAGCCTGATTTTATGCTAAGTCCTCTACAATCTATTGCAGAGAACACCCAAACCAAATTACACAGTTGCAGGTGCCATTCCTGAAAAAAGATCTCCAGCAGCTGAGCAACAAAAGAGGCTGCTGAGAGAAGTTGCAGATTCTTCATCGTTGAAGATACTAAAGACCCAAGTGCCGTGGTCTTTTGGCAGCCTGCTCAAGTGTCCTTGCTTTCAGGGCTTGGAGTGGACAACACCTATAGGTGCCTTCCAGTCTCAGCTGTTGTGTGACTCCCACCACTTTGGACTCTGTTTTGCCCACTCTGCAGCTCCACCAAAGATCAGGACACCAATGCCACCACAGTGTGTACCTGAGGGGCTGAAGGTGTTTGGGAAAGGACATGTTTTCCAGGATGGGGACAAGTTAAGGAGATCAAGAGTTGAGATGCAGCCAAATCTCATTAACAGCACCTGTCTGCCACTAAAACATAAACAAGATTTAAACACCACTGAAAAACAACATCCAGCAATCCTGAAGTCTGTCCAAAGACCTAAAGGGTCTAATACAGCATGAGAAAACTCAGGACTAACACCATGGCTTTGGTATACAAAGTTTGCACACAACCTACCATGACATGTCAACCTAGGGAAATATTTTCACATGGACTGTGTGCCTCGGTTCCTCACCCCATGAGGGTTTCACATGTATTTACAATACTCTCCATGGGCAGTTTTCTGCTCCTTCACTCTTCCAACCCTGGTGATAATGTCAGCCTTATCCATGCAATGGAGGAATTTAAAGCATGTCAATACTACTGGGAGGTGCACAGACTGCATTTCAGCACTATTTACAAGTATGATAACCCTTTATTGTGCTGGGTAACTTTTTAAACAGAGAATCCTACAGTAAGCCCTTGCCTTTGTTCATCTGTTAGCTGATATTCCACATGGCTGATAATGGATACATGGTGACCTTGTACTGAAATTGCTGTATGGAAAAAAAAAAGGAAGTGTAAAGCCCCAGTGCTGCCACAAGCTACAAATAACTTATTTTCCCCTTCTAGCTAAACAGAGGAAAAACACTGTACTTAGATACCATTCAGACATAAACATGAAAAAGAAACTGCCCCTTAGTTTTATTTCTTTGCAGGGCAAACATGCAGGAGACTACAGGGGCAGCCCAGGTCCTTCACTAGAAATGTTCAAAAATCATATTGCCAGTTGATTTCTCCTGTAAGGAGGAAGGCAATTATTTGCTCTACTGAACACTAATGCCTGAGATTATTTAGTGACTGCAGACTAGCTTGAACAAAAGCATAGGATTCATTTCCAGCTTGCCAAAGAATCTAATTTTGCTCAATATGACCAGTCAAGTCACATACCACCTTATGCTTCTTGATGGCCTAGAAACTGCATTAAATAACAGAATAAGTAATCAGTCACAAAGGCCACCATGAATGTTCTCAAGAGAGAGTGCAAATAGTAGCCAAAGCCAGTTAGACTCCAGATCCATCTTTGGAATTTGCAAGTGTAAGAGCAAGTTTGGCCTGCTAAATCTCAAGGAGAGGCAGGATGTGGCACTGAGCTTCAAGCCCTGGAGACTGCCTTCTCCTCAAGTACATTATGCTGCTTCTTACTACCTGGTAATCTGCTGTCACGTTGTCTTCTTTCTTGAATAGAGGTCCAGAGCAGGTGCTGCATATCCTGCTGCTTCTCTAGCTGTTCCAAAGCAGCTTCCACCAGCTGCTTATATAGACTCCTCTTGTTGCCTCTCTCACTGAAAGAAACTAATTCTTTTCCATTCATGCCATGAGCCAAAGGTGACAACAGGGTCTCAGCTATCCTAGGCTTGGGATTCTGCTATGAAATTCCAATCACAAATCTTCAAAAGAAGTAGCAGTTGAAAACCAAAGAATTATGTTTTTAAATGTATTTATGATATTCACTTTTATTTTTGACTTTGCTGGGAAGCTGAAATTACAGGAAATAATACCACCTTGTCCTGCTCCTTGTAGTCACCTCACAGGTCACCACAAGCCTTTCAAGAGAGAAAGGCCTACAGACACTTCTTATAATTACTGCAAGATTTCAAGGGGGAAAATGGAAGATATTCTTCAAGTTTATTGCATCCTTCCACTCAATAAAACAGAGCAAATTCCTTTAAAATTCATTATACTCCTTCAGAATTAATGGAGGGACTGGCAACTTTAAACTTAGCTGGTGAGAGTAGCCTACAGCTAATTTCCTGCATAAAAATAAATTTCTTTAGCGTTGTTCAGCAACAGGTAGAACATGAAATACAGAAACAGAGCAACAGTTGTCATGATTTGTCCAGTGACAGTCTGTGGAGCATAGAAAACAGACCATCGGGCCCAGGGCTTTGATAAACTGTCTTAAAGATGAAACTTCCACATTATTTGTTTCTGTGGTTCATTTTAATTGGGACTGACAAAGTAAACAATAGCTAACTAAATGCTTTAATTCTTACTAGGAAAGAATGCAAACATCTAACCTTCTGCCATGACAAAGATCTGTCCAAGCCGTGCCACTTGAGCATTTTATGACCATTTTTGATTAATTATTTCTTAGATGGAAGTTTGCAATACCAAATTATTTGCTTGCTTTCCAGCTATGGTATCTACAGCATCTAATTCAGGTAATGTATTAAGCATAAAAGGCAAGACCATGGCTCAGGCCCTCTGAATGTCACAGCAATCAGGTCACAGGCTTTTATCTTCAAAAGCACGACCTGTTTTAATAAGAGAGTGTTGAAATATGCAGAGTACTCCACAAATAAGCTACTTGAAGTTAGCATTGTGTAAGATAAAGCATCCCAGTCCAGCAACATAAGAATTTCAGAGTGTGTGGACTTTACTACTACATTATATGTCAGGAAACTTCTAAATAAAGAAACACTTACTGAGATAAACTATGTTTTCACTTTAAATTAATCTGTGTGAAAGAGGCGTAACTATCAAAACCAACAAAACAACACAAAAATATAGATATCTTGCAAAATATCGTATCATTTGTTAGCACAGATTATTCACAAGTCTGATTTTAAGCAAAAAGAAAATTCTGAATACTACTAATATAAAAAACCCCCCCTATTTTGTCAACCTTTTACCTACATTTCAACCAGGTTTACAATGGTGCCTCACTCCTCACAGGCTGCTTGCTATCAGCTCAACTCACAGAGCAAGTCATTATAGCCTGAAAGACAAGGTTGAACATACTTTCCAAACTCTAGGTTTTAATTAATGCCATGACTGCAACGTTTCCCAAAGTCTTGATATAAGCACAAGCTCTCTCTCAGAGTTCTATACCTCCCCCACTCCCACTCACCTCTGTTTCAAGGACAAACTTTCATTAGCAATGTGATCTTTAGCACTGGCTCTATTGACTGTAATGCTTGGTACTGCTCTATTTACTCAACACTACCTCATTGTTTGTAGTGCAAGCTTAACCAGTTGCAGGAGAATAGCCAATGCCTCAAAATTAAAGCATTTTTTTCTAGTAGGTTGTTTCTCAAGTTGTTTTTGTAGTAATATGCAGGGAAAGTGAAAAGATGAGGCAAAACCAAAAGACTTAAGAGAAACTTATCATCCACAACCCAGCTTCCTGCATGATTTTCTTATACTCCTGCCTCTCCATTAAACTTATACTGTAATATCATAAACATGGACTTTACTGTATAGTAGCCTTGAGATCTATGAAGTACCTTTGCTTATATATAAGAATCCAAGTGATTCTCAATCAAACCTTTACAAATATCAGCAAAAGAAAAGTCAAACTTTCTTAAATTGACTCTTTGCTTTGTAAACGGAGGCGTGGTCTCTTTCTTGTACAAAGATGTTTTCACAAATACATAAAGGACAAGTGGAATTAGATCCCTAAATAAGTTTGCCTTCAATCTCTAAAATTTTCAAATTACAGATTAGGACTAGCATCAAGTATTGGTTATGACTCATAAGGAAAAATGAGAGTAAAAAATTAATAGAGATATGATTTTAGTAGTTCACAACTGAGTACAATCAAAATTTACACTTTGTCTTCCAAGGGATTCAGACCTGCCCAATACAGGACAAGGACATTAATGGTTACACTATTTGGACATTGCTTCCTCTTACAGAACTATGTCCATCCTTTCAGGTAACTTACTGTTTCCAAAGCAAGTTCCTTGTGACTGAAAAGACTTGACATGAGTTTGTCTGAAAGACACAGCTTCTTGTGATCAAATCTTTGCTTCTGAGACTTATAGAGAAAGACTGTTGATTTATATTTTCTTTTGTTTCTTTAAGCATAACCATAAGAACAGAAGTTTTCTTCTGCACTTCATATTTACAAGGTGCTATTTCATATGCTTTACAATAAGCTGAAGTCCATGGTGTTGTAAGAAATAACACTGAGATACTCAAGTTATCAATCAAGCAAACTTCAATACTCTTGTCACATTCTTGTGTCAACGATGCATTTCCAACTATGCATCTCTCATGATCCCCCTCCAATCCAATGGTATTTGATTCAAGAGGACTGGTGTGTTATGCAATGTCTTGGGTAGTTCTTAAGTTGCAAAGTTAACTTAAATCAACTTTCAGCTACAATAAGGTCTAGATACACAGCAAAACTTCCACAGGTTTTTTTTTCACTTTTATTTTTCAAGTTACTTTACTAATGGTTCTACTTTCCTCTTAGTACAATTCACTGCAACAGACTTACCAGGAAAGCAAACATCTTTACAGAAGTTATAGCAGAAGTAATTTCACACACTGCCCATGTCCACACAGAACATTGTAATGTTAAAACACACGCTTACACTTCTCTAAAATAAGACCCAGAGAATTGAAACCCCACTAATTAAGTTTTATTTGAGTTCAATAAGAATGATAACACAATTCAGAGACTGTCCTAAAGCTCTAGCAACAGAACCTTTAATTTTAAGCTAAGAGGTATCCAAAATCATCACTGGAGACAAGTCTTTTTGTAAAGGAATACAACTGTTTCTTAAGTTTCTAACCAAATTTCAGTGTTAACGAAATATCCATCTCTCGATCTTTTTTGCCACACTTTGCCCATTACAGCTCTACAAAGAAAGGCAGCGGGGGAAAGAAAAACTTCCATTTAAAAATGGAAGTTTGAGGGAAGTGGGAGTGTTGGTTTTGTTTTGTTGCTCATCAAAATGGGTGATAATTTGAATTTCAATTCCCAATACCTTTTGCTTAATATTTATCCCATAACTCACATCTACTTTGACAGCATGTGGATTTAATGAATGAGGACAAATAAGCAAAGCCACTGTTTAGGAACAGAGCAAAAACAGAGGTTATTGTATAGAAGTACACTGCAGAAGTTGTGAACAGTTTAAACAACATCGCCACATATTTATCAGAGCAAAGTACTGAAACATGGTTTGTAGAACAAACATATGACTTCTGACTCAAGACTCTCTTAGAACACATGACAAGGTGTCTTTCAGAGCATCAATATTTCCCCCTTTTTATTTGAATAGGGTTGCAGCTAACATAAAACAACATGATATCTTTGCAGGAAAGAAAAGAGCTTTTCCAGAGCAGATAGGAGATGGCAAAGACGTGAACTTTGAGGGAGAATTACTGTTTATGTTTCTAATTAAGAGATATAAAATTTCTACTTTTAACAACAGAAATTATAAAATAAGCCAAGGCTGACACTATGTTGCTAAAAAATTAACCTTTAATCAGCATTTTCAGTTCTAGCCACTACACTGTGATTTGCTACCAGTATCAATTCTAGCATCTGTGCATCAGTCTGAAACTCGGCTGCTCAGCAAAGAAGTGCTGCAACAGATTGACAGAAACATTGGTCTCATTTGGCAGCACTCAGCTACCCAAGAACTTCATGTATAACTTAAGAATGTTGGTTTGTGAAAAAGGGTGAAAAAAAATCAAGTAAACCAACATGCAGGTTGAGGAATTGTGCAACCCTTTCAAAATTCGGTCAGGGAGACAGAAGCAGCACAGGTTTGCAGACAAAGCAGTGTCCACACAAAGTTTTCTAAGCTGCTTCCACAATAACAGATAGAAGCAGTGCACATATAATTACTGTCAAAATAGAAGAATACAAAATCATAGAATCATTTAGGTTGGAAATGATCCTCGAGACCATTGAGCCCTACCATTAACCTAGCAGTGCCAAGCTGACCACTAAACCATGTCGCTAAACGCCACAGCTACACATTAAAATCCCTTATGCTTCATTTATTCCTCAGCCACTTTTGAAAACCCTGACAATAATTCATTAACACATTTCCAGTGATTTTTTCAGTAGCTACTTAGAGCAAGTTAGGGGAAAGAAGTTCAAAGTCTCTGAGGATCATGCAACCCAACAATCTTTGTATTAAAATGCTTCTACCCTCTATTTTGCTGTCTTTCAATTAGTTTTACAAAAAAAAAAAAAAAAACATGCAAGAACAATTTCAAGAGAAATTCAAGTATTCAGACATAATATTATAGCTGTGGAAGCATCCATATTAGTGACACAGTTTTCAAACATGGCACAACATCACTCCCTGTGAAGACAGGCACCTCAAGCTATTCTGGAACGTCATAGTAAAGTTTATTTGTGTCCATATATGCTAATCCCAGACTTGGTAATTAATTGTTACTGTTCAACTTCACCAGAAAAAGTAGCAACATCTGCTATCATAAAAAAAAGTCTACTCATACTCATCCTTAAACCACTGGACCAAGTTATTCACTTCTCATGAATACAGACACTCCTGGTTTTAATTAAGAGAAAATAGCCCAGTTTCCAAGACTAACATACTTTTATGCCTATAAGGAAAAGAATATACAGCTTTAGACAAACTCCTTCGAGTCTCTGCTCATTCTGAAGTGAAATGTAGCTAAGTACAGGAACAAAGCAAGGGAAATATTTCCTAATTCCTACAGGCAATACTTGAGGAATTCAGATATCAGTATTGCAGCCTTTGGAGAAGGCAAGGTCACTGCTTTTCCACATGATCTAACAGAACATAAGTGCTGCCAATAACAAATGGATTTACATGATCTACGTATGCATATTTCTGTATACATATACATATATATATTTAATATTAATAAATATAAATATTTAATAAGACATAACAGAGGAACTGTTTATACTATCAAGTCTTTTCTGGGTTTTTTGAGGGAACATATTTGAGTGTTTCAACAATAATGTAATGGGCTACAGAGCTAGGCAGCACTGAGGATTTGTAAAGGGAAAAACAGTTTACCTAGGTCATCAACAACAGAATTGCAACAAAGGTTCTGAAAAAAGACAGCCATAGCTAAAAAAAAAATAAAAATATACACTGTAACATCCTACAGCTACAGGAAGCATAAGCACATCCTTAATTCCCTACTGTAAATACTGATGATATTCCAATAATGAGTATGCAACATAATTCAATCAATCCTCATCTACATTTATCAATGAAAACAGCGAGCTATTGGATGTTAATAAATGTGAAAACTCTGCCTGCATAAGGTTACCTGCACACAGGACACTCAGCCCTCCTGTAAGAGCAGGAATCTGTCACTTCCCTGCCCTGACAACCTGAAGGCCCTTGTGCCTGTCAGGAAGTCCTCATCACTCACTGCTGATGCCAAACCAAGGCCACAGTTTCACATAAATTGCTCAGTGCCCTACCAGTCTTAAAACAAAAGTCTGTTTCCTTTTTCAAATCCTTTCACCCACACCTTAGTGCTATGGCTGCCCTCAGGAAAACTTCCTAATCTGCCACATGTGCATCAGACAGAACCACTCCAAAGGAGAACTGCCTTCAGCTCAGAAGGGTGCCCTGCTCCAGGTCAGCTTGCAGTCCCAAAGACTTTTGTACTGGCAGAAGGCAGGTGAGGGAGGGCCATGCAGCAGCACCTGCCTAATTCAAACGTGCCACTGAAGTGCTCATACAACAGCAGCTTGAGCACACAAAGCAGGGGCAGAAACGGCTTAAGCTGGTATCGCCATCAAACGTGTTGGATCATGAAAACACAACCAAAGGGTGTAGTTTCACAGGACGTGAGCTTGGACAGCAAAGCAGTTTAAAGTTCCCACCCCATCTGCTCATTTCAGTTTAAAGCAGAGCTTTAACAAAGGGTTTTACTGACACAACAAAAAGATGGCAAAGTCTGGCACACGGGCAGGGAGAAGTTGGCTTCACTGCAGAAGCCAAATCTTGTGAAATAACACCCTAAGTATTTGTTGTGGAAAGAACAGCCTGTCTAGTAACACTTGCCAAAGGTTTGCCAAACACCTGCTCCAAACCATCAGAACTCACACTCAGTAAATACTCCAAACTCTTTGAGAAGTTGTATTGAGGTGATGCAGTCACCAAGTAATCTGAAGTTGGAAGACCAATCATAAGACTTAAAAAAAATTTGAAATTTCACCCTGCATTTTCAGATTTTTTCTGCAGTTTGAAAACTGAGAGATGAATTAAAAATAAATTAAAAAATTCATTTATCCAAAATGAAGGTGTGACAGCTGGCAAGGAAGCCAAGAAAACTTTCTGCTAGCACTCTGTGAAGAAGAAGCTGCAGAACAAGTTTCTCTTAAAAAAAAGGCTTGTAACCGGTTTATCAGGTTAGAGGAATTCATGAGTTCTTCCACCTCTCCACCCCACCATCCCATTTATTTCCAAATGCTCATTTAACCAGCTTGTTTCTTGCTGAATTTGCTGAAAATAAATTGCACCTGCAGCTCAGCTGGATGATCAATAGACATCCAAACATGCTTGGGGGAATTGGCAATTTGCTATCCCCTGATAAAGTGGCAACCACTCAGTATTTTCAATTTGACCATTATTTAGGGGAGTGTGTGAGGGAAAGGCCCAGTTTTGTCTTTCTCTGTTTAAGAATATGAATCAAAATATTCACTGATGTATTTGACTCAATATATTTAATCAGTAAGAGAGTCTTTTAAACAAATTTTTAATATTTAAATGTCAATCCATAGATTAAAATTGAATGCTTTCAATAGGTCCAAAAGCAAAGCCAGATCTCACATGTGAATGTCTCCCTTTTTATGTATACGGTTCAAAGAAAGATGTTAATTACAGCTAAATACTACAGGCAGTCCTCCAAAATTATTAGCTCTTCTTAGACTTATTCTTTGTCAGGAAGACATGCAAATATTGCCTTGCAAAAGGAAAGTAACATGTCTTAAGGCAAGTCATGCTGATTCAGCCAGGTTTTCTGTATGGGGGGATTAAGAAATCCACAAGACTTTCAACTTCATATGGGATCTTTAACTTAGAACCCCCGTGGCTACCATCAGAGAAGCACATGAGGATGTCAGCTTTTTGATGACGTAGTAATGGGGCTGAGAGAAAGGCAAAGTTCATTTTGGTTTTGCTCTTTAAAAGCAAGATTCCATTCCTGCAAGGTTTCAGAGAGCAACCTGAAAATAATTGCTCTCCCTTAATGGCTTGCAAAGTGCAAAACTATAAAGCTACAGCAGTTAACTAGAAAAATATAAATACCATGCTAAATAAGCCAGTCCTGTGATTTGAGGATCTGAACAATGAAACCTGGCAAGACTGTCTAAGTCCAATGCAGGAAGAAAACAATTCCCCTTGGTAAGTAGTGTAGCTGATGCATGTTTAGCGGCTTAGAGCAGAGACTCAAGACAATTGCAAATACACACTTGAACAAGAGATCTCCCACTTACTTTGTTAAATAAAAATCCTCAGTTTTCTACTCAGCAGCACTCTGCAACACCTCTGCACCATGAGTTCACCATTACTGGTCTCACATCAGAGGTAATTAACTAATGCCATTTTAAACTAAATTCATCAAGTAAGGTGCTCCCAAAGGGCATGCATTTTATTTCCCTGACATTTGTACATACTCCACCCCTCCAAAGGAAGGCTATCACAACATTGCACATCACCTATGAGAAAACATAGATGGGTCCCATAACTGCAGTAGTTATACCTATGGAATCAAATGCTTGTTACCCTTGACAAGTACAATATTTAAAACCTTTCATGAAAACATACAGAGCATACGCTGCAGCAAACAGCTTGGCTATTTGGGGACACTTGTGCTTCAGAACCTTACCTTGTAACAACCAAAACTTATTGATAAGGAACTCTATTTCAGAATATTTCTTAAGACCAACTCAAGTAGTAAGATGTGCAAGATGTAACATTTTAAGAATAAGAAGCGAAATTGAAGTGATGCATCATTTGATGAAGTGCCTGGTTAAAAGCAGAGTAAAGGCCTGACCACTGATTACAGGCCTTTGGTAGACCCCATCATTGCTGGAAAGTGAACTACACAGCAATAGAAGGAGACTTTCTGTGGTCAGGGGAGTAACTCCAGACCCACAGGAGCTGGTCTACTCTTCACCAGCTACAAATCACTGATTCAGAACCACAGAATGCTTGAAGTTGAAAGCAGCCTCTGAAGCATAGATAAAAGTTACAATGGATTTGTGCTCAGTGATTCTCACTTCCCTTTACGTGTAGAGCCTGGGAACCCAAGGCAAAAAAACAGAAGAAGGCCTTAAAACTGTCATTTAAATGATTGAGATATGTGCTAAGGCGAGCAATTTTCAGCTGCATCATCAATTTTCTACCACAATCCAGGCAGGGTGTGGAAAGCTAATTTCACATACTCTATAACATTATCTCAAATCAAGGTACAAGTCTACTTCCTTTTTCTCCTCCTTTTCAAATTACCACTTCAACTATCTATTGCTTTTGCTAAACAAAACACTTAACTGAGAAAGAAAAAAACTTGTATGTGTTGTCACCTGACTCACCCTTAAAATACACGATGCAATTAAAATATCCCATGGACTTGTCTTCAAAAATGCAGAAAAGGATCTACTATTAAAGAATATGGAGTTTTGCTTTTTGCCACTACTGTAGGTGGGAAGTTGAATTAATTCTCTCCTAATTCCCACAGGAGACAGAACGCAGGGGAAGGGAGAAGAGTTTAGGTAAGGTGTGTTCCAGAAGACTTATGATGGAACTGGCCACATCACAACTGGCATCCAACAATTAAGAGCAAAATCATTATTTAGTCTCATAGATATGCAAACAAAAAGGAAAAAAATTGTTGTTTTTCAAGAGTCTCTACCCACCTACACACAAAGGTAGTACTTCCTTTTATTTGCTAAAGCAGACCCACCTACAGTGCAATTTACAGCAATAAGATACAATCTCTCATAAAGTATTGAGTATAATTAAAGTGTGGCTGTTATAAAGGTAAACAGAGTGTACTAGGCTAAGCTGTTCCAGATGTCTTTAGTGCAAGATCTGGGACAAGATCAAACCTGCAGCTGCACATTTTCTCAGGGGTTATTATGGAGCTTTAAAAAAAAAAAAAAAAAAAAAAAAAAAATCACCTCTTGGTCCTGGACTCCAGCAAAACAAATCCAAGTAGAACAAATGCCACTGCAGCCAATGCTGACAGATTTTAAGCCACATAGAAGTTACGTGTTCAAAGACACTCCAAAGTGTAGTGTTAACCATGCTGTATCAAAGAGAGTTAGGACCAAGTCTGCCAAGTTATCTGTGTCACCAGAAGTTAAAGCAACATGAACCTGTTCTACTGCCTAAGCAAGTTTCTTGCTGAAACACACCTACGAATGATTCAGACAAGGTGTGGAAAGCCAGGGTTATATGTAACACAAAAATGCACTATTGTACTTTTCCATTTAAGCACATTTTGTGCATAGAAACAACAGTCAAAGCAAGCAAATTTTTGGGAACTGTACTACATATACACTATTTGCATTAATTTTTTTGAAATAACTTAAGTCCTCTTGAGCTGTAACATACAAATTTTAGATTTACTGTGTCAGTGTGATAGTAAATGAGCCAAAGAGCAAAACTACAGAAATGAGAAAAAAATCAAACCAAAACACTGTATAATCTACTCATTAGGCTCATCTGGAAAATAACACACAACAAGCCTATGTGATATTAAAAGAAAGGATTTGAAGGTTTCAGCTGATTTAACAAATAAAGAAAAGTTTTTTAATACATGTTAGAGGAGTGAACCTGTAGATTTGAACATACCATGTGAAGTCTGAAAGTTTGATTTGCACTGCTTTATTAAGCAGTACTCTTACATGCTTTCTCTTTTAAGGCTTAAGAGAAACTTGGAATAAAAGCAGACCTATCAAAACAACCAGAAGTCAGACCTTCCAAGGACTTGTAGCATCAGCTCAAACACTCTGGTATCGTACATTAGCTGTTTCAGAATTACGGAGTTCCCATTTAAAATGGTTAAGGTCTCTTTTGGGTTAACTTAAAAACAAGCATGAAAATTTGCTAGTGATTTCAAAATGAAAGACAAAACTAAAGTCTGTTTCCTTTTTCCAATCCATTAAATCTCGTTCACAGGCTTCACCCTGAAAAGCCCCTGCTGCCAAATGCAGCACCTCACCTGTTGAAGAACCCGGTCCAGTGGTTCAGCTTTGCCCAGTCCCTCTGGTGTTAAGCCACTGACTTCGCGACACTGGTCACTTAAGTCCAAGTTGTCTGCTTTCACCAGGGATTTGTGTAGTGTCCCTACCTAAAAACATTTAAGAAATTATGGACAAAAGTGAGGAACAATCGAATTAGCTCTTTATAGCAATGTGTTGAGACTGCGGAAAAATCAGAAAGGTGCAGTATCACCTCCCGCTAAAGGCCAGGAGAAAACGCATTTGTCTATTTCACAAATCGAAACCTTTGGCGGCGGTTTCTTTCCCTCCCACCCTGGAGAGCCACGCTCTCTGCTGCGGAGTATCCGAGCCCATTTTCATGGGAGGCCTTTTGCAGTTAGCACGGACTTTTGCGGGAGTTGTTAAGTGCAAAGAGATCACTTAATATTAAGGCGGTTTCATGAATCCACTAACGAAATTGATAGTCCTGTTCGTTTTATCAAAGCCCTTCATCTCTAGGGGGTTATTTATGATAGGGCTTTTGGGGAGAAAAAATATTAGAGATGACTTTTAGGTTGGCCTAAAAATTAAAAGAAGCCAATATTCTCTTAAAATTTATCCAAACATTGGTTAAACAAGCAAAGCAGGCCCAAAGGGTCCGACGTGACCGTGAGCCGGCTCCCAGGGAAGCGAGCACGCTCGGAGCCACCCGGGGCAGCTTTTTGTTTGAAAACTTCGAAAGTCCGTAGACTCCCTCGAAGTTACACATGATACAAAGCGGACGGGGCAGTGGGTTGTGGAAGCTGCCAAACTTGCTTTAAAAGTTACTTCTTCCCTCAAGACGAAACAAAAAGGAGCTTGCCGGGCCGAGCAGGAGCCGCGGGCCCGCGCCCTCCGCTCCCTCGGTGCATTTGTGAAATGAACAAACGGCTGCGCGCAGGCGGCGAGCGGCCGGGACAGCCCGCTCGCCCGGCCCCGGGGAACGCGCCCTCGCCCCCGATATCGAAGCCATACCTTCTTGCTGTGTAGATCCACAACTTGCCACACCAAGAGAATTAGTTCCCTCTCATCCGAACCCAGTTTAGCCCCATATGCACCAGCTGTTGCCCCAAACAACACCACCAAAGAGTCACTGTGCGAAGCCGTCATGACCACAGGGGGAAACAACTACAATCAAAAGCAGAGGTCAAAAAAAAAAAAAAAAAAAAAAAAAAAGGCAAAGAAAGACACACTAACAAACAAAAAAATAAACCCCAAAAAAAACCCACAAGGCTCACCCCTTATCTCTAGGATCTCTAGGTAATCAAAGGGAAAAGGAGCAAAAGAGGAGTCACAATATAAAGAGGAGAGAAAGAGCTATTTAGGAGGTTGGGTGTTTGAGAAAAAGAAACATGGAGAAAGAAAGCTCCCATCTCTACCTGTTCCCGGTGATCTCCTTCCCGGGGCTGATTGGGAGGTGAAATTAGCAAGCTGTGGGTTTCTTTCCCTCTGACATCATGGCAGAAGCTCAGTCTGGGCTTGGGGTTTTTTTTTTCTCTCTCTCTTTTTTTTTTTCCCTTCCCTCTTCCCCTTCCCCTCTCCTGAGTTACCTGCCCTTGGTGCAGCTCATGTGACTCTAGTCAATCTCCCAAAGGGACAAGGCCATTGGGCCTCTGGAAAAGGTGTAGGAGGGACGGAGGGGGAATCAACGCCTGGCTGATCTGGCCTGATTGGTTTCTGAAGGAGATCAGAGGCAAACTCCCTTTCTCTCTTTAATTCTGCCTGCAGGAAGTGCCTCTACCTGCTTTCAGTTCAGCGGGATCCCGCCCGACGTGCAGGGCTCTGCGCGCTCGGACCCGCGCCCGTTTCGGGGGAAATCTGAAAAATACACTTGCTAAAACACAATTTATGATTTAGCATTTAAGTCCACGAAAGAAAAGTCTTTACCTGCTTCTAAGTAATTGACTCTTGTGCACGTTGTTGTGTGCGTATCCAGCTACCGAGGCCGTTAATGTGTAATGAAAGTGTAGTATTCCACAGGGACTTTTAAGGGATATTACAAGCAGAGAGTACTTTGCAATTTAGGACCTATCCTTCATATATTTTGTAAAGATAGGTCTTGGTAAAACTTTCTTTTTTTTTTTTTTTTTTTTTTTTTTTTTTTTTTTTTTTTTTTTTTTTTTTTGAATGTATCTAGGTTTTGCAAAAACACAGTGTAAAGATCTGCATTTTCTACCCTACAACTGCTCAATGTGGAACTGTCTCCTGGGCATTAACAGTCCAAGATGGGCAGTTTTTCTCCACTCTCCTGTTTCACTAGTGAGACTACAATGGGAAAACACCACCTAGTTTAGCTGCTATGAAAACACTCCTGCTCAACAGCTGCAGCAATATTTGTAACATTGGGGACTGAGAAAATTTTCAGATATTGTCGAACTCAAATTGATTTTAAAGCAGAAGAAAAAGATTAAAAGGCTTCTAAATTCTTTTGAAAGTTACTTTTCCTGTTGCCACCACTGATGAGTTACTAATGATTTTTAAAAGCCAAATACTGCTAGTTAGACTAGTCATAATTTTTCTTTTGTTTAATTAAGTCTTCAGCTAATACTTCAATATTAGTGTTGTGTTGAAATAAGAGTTTTTAGTGAATGAAAATTGGTGCTGCTATTTAGCTAAATGAATTTAAAACACATTCTTGAATGTTTTTTTTAAACCCTTAAATAAATGCTTGCCTTCCTGCAATATCACACATTTCAAAGTATCAGTTTATGCAATTAGATTTTCATTCATCTTCTAGCCATAGCCCTCCCCTTCTCTGCCCTGAATTATACTAGCAATTTATTGATCTAAAAAAAATAAAGGACTGCCATCGTTTGTCTCAACAGAACAGCAACAGGATCCAGTTCCTGAAAAACATGGGACAAGCCCTTTTACACTGAGCATAGAAAAGTTAATTTGTAACCAAGATCTTGCTGAAATAAAGAGTTATTGCTCACCTTTAGCTTTAATCCTGGCAGGCATATTTATAGAGGTACTTGTTTCTATGCTCCATATGAGGATAATGTCTCATAAATGTAACTGGGTGGAGAAAAAACGTTTTAAAGATGGACATTTATTGTTATGAAAGCTCAGTACTATGATTATTTTGTTTCTTTTTAATCAAGCAATTAAAACTGTAAAATACATCAGTTTTACAGTTAGATCATATGAGAACACTGAAGAGACTCATTAAAAGCATTGTGCTTGCAATGGGTAAATCTGTAGTGGCATTTTCATTCTTACTATAAAGGGAAGGGAAGGGAAGGGAAGGGAAGGGAAGGGAAGGGAAGGGAAGGGAAGGGAAGGGAAGGGAAGGGAAGGGAAGGGAAGGGAAGGGAAGGGAAGGGAAGGGAAGGGAAGGGAAGAAACCATCTCTTTATTACATTATTAAAAATTCCTGTAAACTGAATGTCCTGATGACTGAAGTCCTTTTGTTAAAGCCTAATAAAAGGAGTATGAATCTTTGAGACATAAGATCTGGAGTAATATTCTGGTTGTATTTACATCTACAGAAATATCTCAATAACCTTTCATGGAAGTTGATCTTTTGTTCCAAACTAGTATGATATTGAGAAGTTATTTGTCCTCATGAATATTTTACTCATCAGTTAAAAGGAGGAAAATTATGGTGATATTTAACCCTGTAAAATGGTTTAAAATATCCTGAAAAAAAGTGAATTAACTTTGAAGTTGGATCTAACTTCAAAATTGGCCATTGTGGCAGGGCAAGGATGTGCACCAAAAGAAGTCCAGAGGTCTCTTCCAGCTAATCTTTTTTCTATGATTTTGAGAAACAGAGGTGTTAAACTGAATAAGGAGGGAGCCCTGGTGTTTTCTGCACAGTAGGGAGAGTAGTAAATTCTCTGCAAGCCTCAGCATCTCCAAACTGAACTAGGACTGGAAGTAAAAGATCTGTAAGTGATCTGTAAGCAAATGTGAGAAGACATTTAGATTTCATACCCATTCAATCCTTGGCTCCTGAATTGGATTATAAGATACTGCAGCAGTATTTGCTGAAGGAGGAGCTTACTGTAACTCCTGAAACATAAACCCATAGGTAAAGAATTTTCTGGCATTCTTTCTTTAACAGAAAATGAGTGGGAAAAGGCATGGGAACAAGCGCTTAGTAGTGCTCTTTGATTGCTGTCCAGATGTTTGGAGAGATCTGATTTTTTGGTCTGCCAGGTAGGTGTGCCGTGATTACAATGCACTGTAGAAGCCCTGAAAGAATTTCCATTGAGATATCCACAAAAGCTCAGCAATCTGCAGAAGAGCTTCAGAACTGTGGTTCTGATGGAGCAGATACCAGCACCATCAAGCCACACTGGAAGCATTCACTTAGAATCCCGTATCAGCTGGAATTTATTTCTATTGACTTAAAGGTAAGTTAAAACATAAAATTGGTGACTAGACAAGATAAATAAAAATCAAATTATTTCCTCTATTATTTTACATAGCTTCTCTTCTTTATGGGATGACAATCAATGCAGTAGTTTAATCCTACTGAGGTTATATACATGCTCAATTCCCATTGGAGTATTGGTGTGAGATGTTTAGCCAAGTTTCTCCAGAATACACTTACCAGGGTTTTGAAAATCTAAGCATTTACTTTTCCACCAAACTTGTGGACAGATCAAACATACATGCATAGTAGAGTCATAAATATTATTATAGATTTACATCATAGTTAACAGTTTATGACAAATAAAATGAATTCCCTTCTTAAAAAAATTGGAAATAATGCTCTCTGTGTAATAACCTACTGAACAGTTTTCTAGATTTAGAATCACTGAAATGATTCCTGAAAGGGATTTCTGCAAGCCTTCTTGTCCAATAGTGGTTTACTGCCAGCACTATATTGAACCAGCCAGTATTTTGTCCAGCTGTGACTTGGAAACCTCCATGGATGACCCATTCCATGCTGTACTGCATTGCTGATGAGAAACTAGCTCCTGCTGCCAATCTGATCTCACTGCTAAATTTTTAAATAATTCACTGCAACTAGTTGAGACAGGATCTTTAAGCTGCAGTAAGTTAGACAAACCATGTGATACAATTCCTGTTACCTAATGAGATGAATATGCAAGTACTTCCTGACTCTTTCAATCTACCTTATCCGTGATTCAAAATTGACTTTATGTGAAGCTTTATTGCCTTTACAACCTGCCTAAAGAAATTTTCATTGCAATTACTTTTTTTTTTTTTTTTTTTAACTAGTCTCAGGTATAGTATCATATGAGAAAGAAAATTCAAAGGAAAATATCCTTTTTGTGGCAAGTTTTTAAGAAAGACTGATGTTCAGTCTTAGATTAAAACACTTCTATATACTAACCCATTCTCTCCTTGCCCACTGAAAAGATATAGCAGTTTATGATATATCCAACAGTATAAAAAATTTGCTTTTTAATGAGAAAGTTAATCTAGTGAGTTATTTGTCACATAAGCTATAAAGAAAACAAATTCCATTACCAACATTCTTGCTATCATCACTATTACCCTAGTGAAAGTGGTAAAAACATAAATTGATAACACTATCCACTGCAATAGCTAAAAACCAAAATGCTCTGTTATTCTCTAGTAGTTGCATGCATTTAAATAGAATCATCTTCTGAATTTATAAACAATACAATTTAAAATTACACATTTATGGCTCATCAGGATAAACTTATATCCTCTTGGGAAAAGATCAAGAGTTTAACTCCTCATAATAGTAAATGAGAATGACCTAGAGTCTAAATAAAGCATTTAGTTTGGGACATTTTGTGCTTTATATTTAACAGATCAACTCAGAGACTTCCAGTCACAGGAGTAGCAAGACAGGAAATTCAGTAGTGCTTTACCCTTATAGATAACTTTTGTAACACTCCTTCAATGAATCAATGATATTCAGCCCATCATATTCCCACACATAAGTGCATTCATACTGTACGGCTAGAAAGTTCTCAGAAGTTCATTGAACCACAAAAATCACTGATGTTTCAGAGTGAGACAGCCATCTGGAACACTGGATTCCGGTCACCCATTTCCAGTCACCTTTGCATGTAAACACAAAAAACAAATAGACAACATAAGAAACCTAAAGGCCGTTATCTACATCAGACGATCTGCATGCTCCACACTGCTCTCACTTACTGAGAGTTGATAATCAGTGCTGCAATGAAGTAGTGATGAAAGAACTGATCAAATACAAAGGCCTGTATACTGGAACTCCAAGTTATTCAATGAAAAAGAACTAAAAAACCGTAAAGTTTACACAATTAATGATGAATTTATACACATTACATCTTCTCAAGCTCTACTGAAAACTGGCTGATACCAGTCTCTCTCATGAAATTATCTTGGTAGAAATTACTAATCCTTGTCTGTTTATTCAGATTGTACCACAAGCTCTCAACTGACATAAAAACCTTGATAAAAAAGGAAGGTGTGTTTCTATAATATTTCATTCTCACTACATTTACCTGCTCTAATATTTAACCTATTTCTTCATTAGAATTTAATTAAACTTATTCCACATACAGATATGCTAATACATTCATTTTTCTCACCACAGTATAAACAGAAGTAAAATGCAAAACATAAGCAAAACTTAACCACCTGTTGAAGTACTTGGGCTTTAAAACCACTTCATCGAAGCATTTTGTATAATAAATTGATGAATGCAATTATATGTATCCAAAATAGACATGATAGGACCTATCATTCAATGATTTCCTGATCTTTTATCTTGATTATGGTTATTTTGCTCCACTTCACTTTTACCAGCAATTGTTACCTAGGATCTGACAAGGGGCTTTCAAAAACACCATGTCCTATTCTATCCAACACAAGGATGGCATCATTTCTCCAAGGAAGCAGTAGACCTCTGATTTTTTTTTTTTTAAATTTCTGTTTTCACTGTCCTGTCTTGAAAATACAAGGTCTTTAAAAATTCATCTTGTCTGACTAATGACTAACAGCCTCTATCAGAACTAATGCAAATTTCTAGGAAGATAAGATGAGTTTATTTTCTACTCTACCATTTGTAGCTTGATAAGACAACTACAGGTTTTGCAAAATAATCTGTTGGGTTTTTTTCTGCAGCATCTCTAAATGCAATTGTTTGCATGGAAGACTCTAGTTCACATTGAACTGTGTTGTATAGTTACAGTCATGTCAGTAGAGTTATCAGATCCTCACTCAAATAAATTTCCTTGCTCTATTCAACAAATGCTCTTTTCACTTTAACCTCTGAGCATGATTAAACAGATACCTTTCTTCCTTTGGCCTAATTCTGGTTTTTACACACCGTGGAAGTAAGATAGAAGTAGTGTTCTTACAGATACATCTGGCTGAGACAGGAGAGTGATATGGTTTCCTGAGAAGAAATATTCTCAAAGAAACATACTGCACAGTCATTAAATGTATTCAGAGAGAAAGAGGACATGTATACCTAGATTATTCCTTTTGGCATACTGTAGAAATTTTAAATTTAAGACACTACATGATGCAATTCAGTGCATTTTATCACTTAACAGCTATAGAATTGCTTTATAAGCACAGATAATAACTAAGCACATGCAAGGAGGTGCAATTCCCTTCCCAGCAAGTTGGAGTTGTGATAATATACCCTGACAGAGCAGTTTCATAAGTGCCTCACCTCCTTTCCCAAACCCTCTGCTAATGCGGCACGCCCTTGTTTGACAGGAAATGTCACCGTGTGTTCAGTCATTCCTTGTTTTCCTCAAGTAATTATTTCAATCACGGTGTGACACAGTTAACATACATTAAGATTTTGTCTTTTCTACACTGAAATATGTGGTGATAGGAAAAGAAAAAGAGCCCTGCGGCACATGAGAGGAAGTTCCCTGGCACATTCTGGCAATGGCTCTGCAGTGACTTGGGTGAATGCACCGGTAATGCTCTGGCTCTGAGTGAAGTAGATTTCTAGGACATAACTAACTTTTAACTACTCCGTTCCAGGCTCTAATGCTCTGCTTTGTGTGGGCAGGGACTCTGAGGAGTCCGATCTGCTCCTCTGCTCTCTGGAGTCATTCCCTCATTTGGTTCAGTTATCCTGGAAAAACAAGACAGTGACTCATGGGAATGGGCAAACAAGGGGGGACTTCTGCCTGATAGCATCATGAATCCATGGCTTTAGGGCACATCAAGCTTTTCTGGGGCCAGGTACCGCTGAACACCTGCAGCCTCACTGAGGGCAGTCAGGCCAGCTGTCACTGCCACACATGAGTCATGATGGGCAGCATTTTACACCTACTTTATATAGATATAAGATGTAAGATTGTGAGATCAGGCCTTCCTGTCTCTTCAGAACTCTGGATTACATTATATCTATGCAGGAATCCCTATCAGGGGATGTATAAACTCAAGTTTTTGATAAAATAATGTGTAAATTTCTCATTTTCTCACAACCCATCTTGCAAAACTGACTTTAAAAAACATTTTATATTTTGGACTGTTATCAAAAGTACAAGATTTATCTATCCAAACCTTGTGAATTTGGTTTGGGGGACAAGGTGGAGCCCACCACCTTCAATCAAAGATTGACTGCTTTAATCAAAGAGATGTGAACAGCTTGCATTCTCAACTTTTGATTTCCACAAAGCCTGTTTGTTTTACTTAAGGCTAGCAGTCCCTGTTGCCAAGGAATTACTAGGGAGCTAAGCCACACCTTTATGAATATACTTAGCATTTCCTGCTCTTTGCAGCCTTAAAAGCAGTCTCCTCTGCTCCAGAGAGATAATTGGAGGTTAAAAAAACATAAACATCTACATCTTTAGATCTTGCCTGGCTGGCAAAGCCACCTGTCTTTGTGCTCTTGTTAAACAGTTCACACAAGGTCTTGGGAAGTGTTTAGCATGAGATGTATTTTTCAGAAGAATTTGATGTTTGGGATGGTGATAATATGTTTCTTACCCTTTCATCTGTTTGATTCCAGAGCTTCCATTGGTGGCTGCTTTGTGACTAGAAGGAAATTAATTGGTTCCTCTGAAGTCCCTCTGGGCTGGTACAGATGCTGCAGGCTGACTGGTAGCTCCAGCACACAGGGTAAGGGTTCATTATTCATAATATATGTAAACAACCCTCTCAGTGCTCTGGGGCAGCAGCATGGTGTAATTGCTAGACCACTTGCATCCTCCTTTTCCTGCTTCATCTGTAATTTAAATTATTATGCAGAAGGATTTGTCAGTCCTGTTGATGCTCAGTATTTACATTAAACTCAGGAAGTTGTGTTTGCTGTTTGTTTGGGGTTTTTAACATAGTTTACTTCAAGAAACAACTTTTAAACACACACACATTCAGTACTATAAAATAAATCTAAGCACAGAACTCATAACTGAAACTTAAGCTGTCTAAAAATGCCTAAAGCACGCAGAACATTCATACCAAAACCTTCTTACTGATCAGTCAGTCCCACAGTTTCATAGATTTCCCTTTATCCTTCCCTCTGATGCAGAGTATAAAACTATCTTTTGTTTTATTGTCACTACATAGTGCATATGGGACTTCAGGCTCCCACTAAACATTTCTCACAGTTTTCATGACGTTACAATGGGTGGATGGAAGGGATGATTAATAAGATACGGTGACTGGCACCACAGTGAGGTGGAGTAGGGGTGAGTAATTGTGTTCTGTGGGAACTTAATCAGAATCCTCTGGTTCATGGGCATGAAAGTATTTTGTATGATCAGCGTTTCTAAGAAAGGACTGAAAATCAACAGCATCTTAGTGCAAGTTTCCTTAAGGATTTCTATACTGAGAAAGATACAGGCAACAATAGAAAATTAAAAATTTGGAATCAGTTACTTTATTGCTGCTTTTTTTCTTCTGAGAATGAAATCTGCAGTGCACATTAGAATGATGTAGACTCAAATGCAATGGGAAAGGATTCTTACTTGAAGACTCAGATCTTGTTGCACAGGTCTAAAAGCACTATAGGGAACAGACAGTGCATTTGAGGATGCAGCTTCCTTGCTTGAAAAGAATAGCAGTCTTCATAATAGTCCCAATATATTATTTGGGGGCAGAGAAGGAGGTTGTGAGCATACACACAATGAAACAAAACCAGTGGGTGTAAAGTAACAGCCAGTTTCATTTATTTGCACAGTTTATCTATAGTAGAAACCAAAGCCCCAGTAGGCAAACAGCCTGGGCAGCTGGTGTGGAGGAATGGATTCCACAGCTCTGCAAGGATTTCATGTAAAGCAATACTCTCTTATTGGGATTAGTTGCCTTTCTCAAGACCAGGTTCAAAGGGTTTACAAAACCACTATATTCCCTTATTCAGAGCCATACAGTAACATCTTCATTGTTGTGTGGACAATATGCTGCATCAGAGAGACTTGTTTTTTTTCTCATATATAGAAAACACCCCTTTCATAGAAAAAGCATAAGGGACTACTAGTAATATTGGGATTAAGCAGGCAGGATTACACAGTCTCAGCTGAAAAAAATAGTGTATGAGAAGTGACAAAAATTGTTAAGTCCCTTTCAGGAAAAGGGATTATTAAGCCAACAGTTCTGCAAGTTGGGCCCACAGTTCCTGGTCCCTGGGCAACAAATATTCATTGTCAAATGCTGCTATTTAATATAAAATGTCCTCTCTTCAGTCCTATTGTGCCTTTCCACAACACAATCAAGGCTAGAAGACAGAAAGCATTTGTCACATTTCAACAGGGAACTTGGTTTGGCATTGGGCATGATGATTTGTACAATGGTTTACAAATACTGAGGGAAAGGATGGGCACTGGAATGCTCTTTAACTCATAAAACCACAGTTGCTACCTTTATTTTTAATATGAAACAAGAAAATGTGTGTATCAAGGTGTTGTAATCTAGGAAGAAAAATTAGTATGGGCATGAAACACTGAGAAGTTTATTTGATCTACTGTCCTTGACTGAGACAAAAGACAGTAATTTCAAGAGCATTGTTTATACATGAAGGAAAATCAGAGCTCAGGGATCTATTTGTTTCTTTAGCCCTTTAGAGAATAAAGACATAGACTGCTTGAACTGCTTCAATGGATTCAACATCAAGTTTTAAAGAATCAAGATATAAAAGTTCAGTTTCCTAATCTATTTCCTAGAAAAAAAATACATCTTTCAAACTAGGTAACATTAACATTTGGATAGCAAGCTCATCAAAACACATGATCCCACATTACAGATAAATATGGATGTATATCTTCATTCACATAAGCATAACTCCTTTGCTACATATTCATTTTCATTCCTCACCTTTCTGTTCCCCCAGAGTTTTCAAGTTTAGGCCAAAGGCCTATACTTGATCTGTTCTTGTTCAGCATTTCTGACTTCTTTAATCTTCTTTTATTTCATATTTTTCTATCCTTTCTCTGAAGTATCTGAAAATGCAGAACATTAACTGATTACATAGCAACCAGCAATGCAGAATAATCAAATGTCTGTAGAGATCACAGGTTTCCCACAATAGTATTACAAGTATAAATTCAATACATTATCACACATCATTCACAACATAGTTATTACTGTCTCCCCCTGCTCCCCAGTGAAAGAAAGTAACACTTCAAAGAAAAACTGCCTTAGTAGTGTGAAATTTACATCTGCTATAAGGCCATTTATACTCAATTTCACATTTGATTTGAGTGTGACTCTATCATTTTCCTACCAGCAGTAGATATGACCTTTTTAAGAATGACTGCATAGGAGAAACATGCTCCTTTCACATAAATGATTCTTTATGATGCCTTTCCTCCACCCCTCCCAACAGTGCCTTCATGTTTAAGCAGCTTCACTCTGAAGTTACTCTAACTATGCAACTCTTGCTCATTCTGTAGCCCTTAATAATTGCTTTCCATCTGGATAATGCTGTTGCCATATACTCTGCATAAGGCTACACCTTAAACACCTAATAAAATGAAGTTCATGTCAGAACAGCAAGGATTACTTCTGAACTGCTTGACTCAATGCAATTTTTCATATGTCGGTTAAAAATAACAAGTACTGCACAAGAGGAGTGTATAAGCTCTTCTCTTTTTCTCATTACTCTTTCCTCTGTGTACACACACCCCAACATATGCCCACAGTTGTAGTCCATGTGCCTCAGTTTGATATCCTTGATATAATAAAAGGCATGACTGGCAGAAGACTCTCTGAGGATTCAGGACTCAGGATATCTGCTCCCACTTAACAATAGCATGAAATTATATTTTAGCCATAATTCAAAAGATATCTTCTCAACAAGGCTTTTGGAAAGGGATAAGGATATACTACCATTGATAAAGAACACACAAACTAATTCTGTGTATATCAAGCCAACTCCAGCATTAGGCTTTAGTCCAAAGCTGAATCATGACTGAATTTTTCCTAGGGCATGCAAAAATTCCAAATGTGATGTAAACTGCATTCCTGCAAAAGATTTGGTATTTCTTAGCATTTGCACAGTTTCTCAAGAAGTTTCACTGGGACATGACAGGTATCAGATGTGAAGGCAGCATTTAGCACAGAGCTAACTTGTTGCATTCAAGTTCAACAATGCTTCCTGTTACCCAGACTCAATAGAAATCAGCAAATGAAAGACACCCCTGGGCTTTGTAAAAATTCCTTTACTAGTCATGAGTAGAAAATGGGTGAATTCCTGTTGAAAGTTAAAGCAAAAGCTTCATTTTCATTACTTTTTATACCAATTAGCCATATTATACCTCCTGGAATCTGGATCCATTCTGAATAAAGAATGCATTGCTACTGTCATATTCAATGTAACCTATTCCTTTGCAATATTTAGATGCATTTTATTCCACCACAGAAACTATGCAGTGATTGCAGGTTTTATAGACATCTGTTGTATTTGTGTTCATTTTCATTTGAACTTTCCAAAACTGTGTCCTTTGCCCACAGCTAAAGGGTAGAATTATATTAATGGAACATAACTGTCATTTAGTCTCTGGAAGGCCCCACACTGCTCAGGAATGCAGCCAGAGATGCTCTAGAGGGCTGCATTTCTGTTCAGTCATTTAACTATGAACCTCTTACATGAGATGCTCTAGAAGATGGCAGACAGACAGTGTCCCAGAGCAATGCTCTGCAGTTACTGCCTTACCTTCAAATCAAATGGTTCTATCAACTGAATCAACATCCCATACTGAATTTTCTCCTCTGTACTCATTCAAAAAATAATCCTAATTTCTATGTTGTTCAAGAAATAGTAGAAGTAACATTAAGCTGTACCTTGTCTACTTTTATGGTTGGATCACTGAGATGATCTAACATCATTCAGACTTGCAAAGTCAATCTTATGTGATGAACTTCATGTGAAGAGATTTGTTTGTTTTACAAAGTATTATAAAAGAAATCTCTGCTCAGAGTTGCACAACATCTTTTGCCTTCTATTTCTCTTTGCTTCCTTCAACTTAATTCTCATAATTCTCCTTAATGTCCTGGGAAGATGACAGTCAAATTTTACCCAATGATTTGACTTTTCCCTTTCCCTCCAGATTTCTGTGTTCTCTGGGCCAATTTGAATTTTTTACCCTGGAGAGGAATATCAAAACAAGTAGATGTAGCTGGAACTTACAGTAGGCATGTTCAAACAGTAGTAAGTCTCACACTTCTTTTGCACTACAAAGAAAACCACAGGATAATAAATTCGTCCAATTTTAAGTATAAAATATGTATGTTTATATACATATAATAATGACATGGGAATCTGATACAAGACTTTCATAATATAGAGGTGATAAACAAAAGCCTCAAAGAGCCATTGGATATTCTTACCCTTTCCCTTTTTAAGCAGGCATTTTTCTTTATAGCCCATGCAGAACTAGGTCATAATTGAAAGTGTTCTTGGCCAGTGACTACACAATCATCCCAAGGCAAATGGACAAACATAATCATGCACCACTGTAAAGTTTGTCTCAATGAGGCAGGTGGGACATAAGAATATTTTAATTTGTTAGAAAAGAAAAAAAATCTGAGTAGTTTATATGAACTACAACTAAAAAAACCCAACCAAACAAAAAAACCCCCCAAAAAACCCAAAAAGCAAACCAAATAAGTCCATAAGAACATTCAGCAGCAGCAGTATCTGTTAATAAAAAGCATACATCCTGTATGTTAAATGGTAAATGTTCATTTACTAGTTCAGTGTAACTTACATCATTACTTTTAACCCTCACAGCTGAGTAATCCAGCATCCTCTGCTTGAAGATTTTCTGTTATGTAGGTCATGTAGTCAAGCTATGATCCAGAAGGAGAACACAATTCAGCTCTCATGTGGCCCAAAGCTAACAAGTTTTCTTATTTTGTGTGACTTGTAACTAGCTAACACAGAAGTATATTTGAATAGCTGGCCTGGCAAAGACCTATTCAGCCTGAGGAAGGAAAATGTTTCCAGACCCAGTATAGATCAACAGGTCCTGTCTGACCACATATTCAATAGTCTCAGCAGCATTGCTGAGAGAATGCTGGACTAGCATTTTTGAAACTGCTAAATTCATAGTGAACTGATGCACTGCTCTGCCACTTTTAGTGGGCATGATGACTGCAAAACTGGCTGAAGCTGTTTAAGTTCTCTTTGTGTTTTGTTTCATTGCATCGTATAACCAAGGGAAATTTCTAAAACTTTAATATTGAGATAATAGCTAAGTCTAAAACTTTAATGGTTTGAATAGTTAACAAACAATAGGCTCACATGACCACCTGCAAATTTAAATTAAATTCTGAACTTAAACTCTGTTCAGAAAAATCTGAAATTTGACATGTGTTTTTTCAGGTAAAGCTTCTGAACTCAACTTTTGAAGTGAAATACTACAGCTAAGCTGGTTTAACAGCTTGGCATTGCCAGAAATGGGAAGCCCTTGTTTCCCCACACTTCTTTTTCCCAGCTTCATGTAGCCCATCTCTTTGTACCTGCTGTAGTTGTGGTCAGACTCTGGCTGAGCCAAAACCACTTCTTAATTCACCAGTAAAACCTCTTTTGGTCACCAACCAGGCCGACTTAATTCTTTTACTGCCAGAGCCTATATAAACAGAGGGCCACAGTCAGGAGAGATAAAGAAGAGTCTCCTTTTAGCAAACCATAGGACTGGCCAAAGCCATAATGCAGCCTTCCTTTCGTTACTTACACAATACAAAAATCTGTTTTTGTGTTTTTTAACTGGGGGTTTAGAACTTGTTTTGGCAAGTAAATTTTTCGGGAAATTTTTAGAAGCCTTGACTCCCTGTCTATTCTTTAGCTAAACTAAGTCACAGTTTCACAACTTTTTTCTTTTTGACAGTTGGTTGAAATGCCATTTCAACTACAAGCTGCTTTCACAAGTACTGCTGTGAAAAGGAATCACCATGATAGCATGCCCTTACAGGGTCCTTCAAATACTTTAGTGTGACAGTAATGTAAGCAAAGACTTCCTTAAGGAAATTCCTTGGCGGAAGTGCTGTGGCATACATTTTAGTCAGTTCAATACAGACCACACTGATCTAAAGACAGAACAGTAATGTACTTTAGATGCAGGTACAGAAAGAGACAAAACAATAAAGTGACAGGAAGTAGACAAATTCTTCATCAGTTAATGGGTCGTGCATTTATAGCTACTTAGCAGTATTTTGAAATACTCACAGCAGCTATTTCAGCCTCTTCATCGTTGGAATTTTACATTTTCAAATCTTTCAAGAGTGACAGCTAGAGCACAGAAGAAGGAAAAAGCTGAGGAAAAAAGAATAGTATAGCACTGTCCTTAAATTTTTATACTATCAATGCCTGACACAGAAATTGATCTTGAACAAGGATGTCAGTGATTGTTTCTCAGAATATCACAAAAACCTGATGGTGTGAAGGGCAGATCTTTTCAATGTATCAGATGCACAACCATATGTATTTTGAGTATTCCTTTCAGATAGTTCTGCACATGCATCTATAGCAGTATGCACAAACATACCCATTTAAGTTCTTTTTTTCAAGTACAACTTCAGTCAGCTAGGAAGTGGTTCGGGTTTTCAAGAAAAGACTCCAATTTGATGGCTGGAAGAGTCATTTTATAAACACCCTGTCCCATTTGTTAATCAGCTTTGGTCATGAATAAATACCATGCAGCATTTTTCCTCCCCATCCCCACCTTTTAAGAATAAAAGCAGCCTCAGGCCATCGAGTCTTCCCCATCAACTCTTAATCTCTGGGAAAAAGCTTCTTTCTCAATTGCTGTTGCTTAACTAATGCAACATTTAACACCCTGGATGAATCAGCACTGAGCTCCAAGTAACCTTCTGACTACTGATTCTTCAGCTCCACGATGCTAAATTTACTGATGAAAGTGCCTGGACTCGGTGAGCTCCATTTTGGGAGGTCATTCTAGAGCCCACATTTGCCTATGATACTTTCTCACCTCTTGTTCATTTGAACCTGTCTCTAGAATGCCAGCACATGTAATTAATTTCTGTGATGTGGTGCTTTCTGATTATCAGAACTCATGTCATCAGAGTAGTTTTTGTTTTTATCTGGGCATATCCTAGATGATGTTCAAAGTTTAGGGGTTCAGGGCTTAGTACAATACTTACAGAAATTCTCTGTATGACCTGACCGAAGATCACAAGGTAGCATTTTGTTGGTCGAGCTATTGAAAAGACAGCAGTTCCAGTCAGCAGAAAGTCTCTTTCTCATTGGAGCTAAACAAGAAACTCAAGTGGGTGATGGAAACAAGAGAACAGGTTTCATACAAAATCTTTCCTCAACGACATGAATATGTATTTATTGGTACATACATACTTAAAATGTAAATTATGGAAGTATATATATACACACACACACCATTCGTTTTTTCCCAGCAGTTATTCGTTAGGGTGGACAAGGATGAAATCCTTCGTTATTTTTGCTGTTTCTGTGTGCAAATTTTCTTTTTTTTCCACCCCTCAATTTCATCAAACAGAATGGCTTCTGTGTAATAGAAATAGCATCAGTTAGCAAGATCATGTCTTCAAGCGTTAACAATTTCAACCAGCAAATAAAATGACCCGAAAATCATAACAATTTTATTTATTTATTTATTTTAATTTCTATTCTTGTGTCTTCCCACTATTCCATCCAGGAAGAACATGCTGTCTTTTAGGCAAGTGCTCTGTGAATGTTTTCCTTCAGTCGTACACATGATCTCATCCCCCCTCAAGAGGCGAAGGTGGGGCTGTGTTTATTGAGCAGCCTCTAGTGGTTCCCCAAGGAGCCACCCAAGGCTGTAACTGTGCTGCTGAGGCAGCAGGTACCTGCTCACACCTTGCACTCAGAGAAACGTTCTGAAATTGTTGTCTTGTCTACAACACTGAGAAAACTGTTGGGCTTTCTTTAACCATCTCCATTTTAACAGATAAATTCTTCTAGTAATGAAAAATCTTTATTAGAAATCAATAATTAGAATAAAACTTCCTATTACTGGGAGACTCCTGGTTTGGCTGATAAAATTTTCTTCATTCCTAAAAGAGGTGGTCCTTGGGCAGCAGCAGTGTGAGCCAGCCTCCAGCTCCAGGGTTTGGTTCAGTAGGAGGTTGTGATGGATGGGGAGAGGACGACAGGGGCAGGAGGGATGGAGCTACCACTGTGCTGGCAGAGTTCATCCTGCTCATCTTAAACTGCGCCAGACCCAGCAGAGCCCAGGCTACCTGAGAGTCCTGGACTTGACCCGGGGAAATAATCATCTGGGAAGATGGGGATCTCAATTACTGTCTTACAAAAAATTTTATACGGCACCATTAATAGAATTTAAAAATGTCCAGCATATGAAAGATTGAATATATATTAATCATGAAAAAAATTATTACATTAATTACAAAGGATTTAAAATTGTTTCCATTGTTTATGATTATAAAATTAATTATAAAGGCTTTCTAATTGTTGCCACTGTTTATGTTTAAATACACAAACTTGGTGCTCTAATATTCCATTAGCTTAAAACATAATGTTAAGAACTTCAAGCTTTCACAGAAATTTTGGGCTCTGAAATTTCCTAACTCATATCTAACTATATTATGATGATAGACTGATATTAATGATTTTTTCCAACTTTTAGTACCAGTTTTTCCACTAAGTTTCACGAAAAGCAGATTCAGCAGCATATGTATTCGTTCACATGCAAAAAACTAGTGATCATCACAGCAAAGAACAAAAGCTGTATCTACTTAACAATTCCTCTGACAACCTAAAGCTAAATTCCAAAAAGTTCCAACCATTTTTTTCGTCCTGGTTAAGATTCTGAGAAAAGATTTTTCAGCTGATTCTCTGCATTTGCATCCTAAAACTACTGTTGAAGCTCTTCCCACCAGTAATTAATTACTCAGTACAACGGGCATGTTTTCACTACAACTGAGATCCGCCAACCCTGCCCCGAGGGGAGCACAGCTGCCCCACCTGTCAGCATGCAAATATGTTTGGTATGCCCAGTCACATTCACGGCAAAGCCTGCGAGCCCACTAACAGAAAGATTAAGGTTTCCTATTACTTTGTGTCTTGTTTCCAGCAGATCAAAACAATGGACTAAAGGGATACTCTGAAACTGGGAAGCCAAATTTGCGAGATTTCACACTTCAATTAAAGATACTTTGAACCCCTATAAGAAAAAGCTTTTTCTTTTTTTTTTTTTTTTTTTTTTTTTTTTTAGTTTCTGAAACCCAGTACTGCCTGGAGTTTGAATTTTTCTTTTTAATTGTTTTTTTTCCAAAATGCAAAATTGCTTTGGGGTGAAAAAAACTTCACGATTTTAGATCATTGAATAATGTTCTGAAATAATATCTCATAAATCCAGGATCATGAAATAATTTCAGAAGTCTTATTTATACTAAGTTAAATAGTATTTCTGTAGTCATTGTTTTGTTCTTATTTCTTGGTATCCCAGGCTGGTAGTCTAGGATATCCTCACAAGGTGGGAAGTGCTAGGAGAGTTTGTCATCCAAGACCTGAGAAACAAAATGATTAAATACCTGGACTCTCAAGAAATTGTGGGATGCCAATGCGATCATGGAACAAAATACTCTTCAATAGTCTTCTTTACAGAGTGGTGGTGTCCAGGTTTTGCATCCTTCTAATTGGGGCAACACAAGAATTCACTCTCTTGATCTTTGTGCTTTGGAACACAAAAAAAAAAAAAACAAACCAAAAACAAATGGGCTTGTGTCCTTTTATTTGGCAATGTTAAAATTCCCTTTTATATTTTCTTTCTCATTTGCAATTTATCCCCAGTCAAACTGCATGTCATCTCCATTCTTCTTCCTTTCTTCCCAATAGAGATGAGGCATGGGTAGGGTAACACATGCTGGGACTGCAAGCATTAGTGTTGTTCTTAGGATAATACAGGAGTCTGCCTCCCAGCCACCAAAGCTTGGTTAGGGCACACACAGAGCCTCCACTATCAAAATGTAATTTATAATACATATTTTTTTATTCTACCCTGAAGACCTACATCATAAAGTGATTTTAAATGGTGTAAAATTTTATTCTTAAAGGCTGTATCTGTCTACAGAGGAAATAAAGCATAATGTGCAATAGTCCAGGCTGGATTTTATTTCCACATCCTTTAAGCTTCATCTTTCTGCTGATGCCAAAATCAAAGGGCCAGTTCGGATAGTATTTTTTTCATCAAGAAAACTGAAGGGTGAGCAATATTTATAAAAAAATTTTAGTGACACACTGGATTGTAATCAACTTCATAGTTTAAAACAGGCTAATTCCACTTAGAGAAGCCTCCTCACTAGCTTTGTTTGATTTGTTTTTATACTTCCTGCTCTTCAAACTGGTGGACTGCTCTTTGTGATGATGATGAAGAATTTACTTAAACTTCTGAATGGAATAGTTATCATTTTGGAGGCCAGTGAAAAGAAATAACCAGTAGAACTGCACCTGAAAATGTGTACTGTCTACATGCAAATATAGAAGAAAAATACCAAGAAGATATCTGTAAGAAAATCAGGCAAGTAGTGCCCCACTTCTGCTTCTTTTTCTATAGTTACCTGATTGATCATCTTGATGTCAATTTATCAGTTATGTTTATGACTGAACACTCCTGAAATATATGCTGCTCTCTAGTGGCTTCCACAGAAACAATAAAGCACATTTCTACACTAAAAACTGTGAAAAGCAAAAATCTACATTTCAAACATTTTAAGGAAGGGATTGCCTTTCTATTTTGTGTTTTCTGTATTAAAGTCTACTAAAGAAGTTCCATCTCCCCATTTTGGGCTTTGATAGAATGGTTCGCAAAACTGCTTGTGGGGTTGCATAACGAAACACACCAAGTAACTGATGAGTGTTAAAAATCCCCCTTCTTCTTAAGATATTAAAGGTTAAGTTAACCCAAAGAAAAAGGGTTATTTTGAAAACAGATAATTTCCCTGATCTGCTGAACAGATGCACTGTCACCAAGGACCAAGCAAGAGGATAGAGGTATCAAGTGAGCAGAATTTGTAAACTGTCTTTGTCACTGAGAGAAGAAACTGCACCCACGGTCCAAATTCCTGATTTCTTAAAGATTTCTGTGGAGTAGCTGTGATCAATCAACTCTTGCTTTTGGCAGTGACCAGAACAGCACCAAAACTAATCAGAATGGTACAAAACAATTTAGGCACATACATTTTAAATGAAGTCTTTCATAATTACCGTTAAAATCAGTCAGATGTCCTTTTAACATCTTTCATTTTTGCCTCCATCTCATCCTTACATTTACAGGCCTCAATGAGGTTGGTCCTCCACAGTAATTTTCACCTGTCATCCAATACTCCCAGCCAGATGCCAGTTTTTGCTGCCTGTTTATTTATGCCCAAACCTGTCTTTTACACTATCCCTTAAATCTAGAAAATCCTGCTTAAATTAATTAGTATTCAACTTACCAACCTTAAGACATGTTTATACTCTGACGTTTATAGAAAACTGCCAGTTACGATGGAGAGGAAGGTTGCATGCAGGGAGTTTTGATACCATAAACGGTTTACTTCCAGCTTCAGGAAATCTGCT
Organism: Sitta carolinensis; assembly: GCA_032173965.1. Taxonomy (NCBI): domain Eukaryota; kingdom Metazoa; phylum Chordata; class Aves; order Passeriformes; family Sittidae; genus Sitta; species Sitta carolinensis. The sequence goes on from CM063292.1 coordinate 19,517,665, forward strand.
AAGTATGCAAATAACTGGACTTGTTCCTCTGTATTGTTTATTATTTCTTCCATTAAATTAACTGCTGCAGTATTGCAATATGGCTGAAATAAATCTCAATGCATTGTTTGAAGATAATGGGACAGAAAGCTGACTATTGCTGTGTCTCTTCTGTTTGATACTGTGGTTGTATTAAGTAATTTCCATGTGCCAGGAGCAAAACTGCCTAATCAACATTTATACTCAGGTAGCACTGCTCAATTCACCTTTTTAAATCTTTTAGACCCAAACTGATTTTAACTGTATTTGGAAGCAAAGATGTCTTTTCCTTAAAGCTGTTAGTAAGATATAGTAAAATTTACATTTATCAGACTTAATTTGGCAAATGACTTGAAGGACTAAAGCTTGCTCTTTTACTTCAATCCTCACTCCATATCCCAAGGGAAAAACTCAGTCATCTGTAAAACAGGAAAGGAAATGTAATAGACCGAACTCCATCAGATCAAATAAGCTTCACCACATTTAACCAATCTGATTGTATATTATATTATGCAAGAAAGAAAATAATGAATCCCTGAAGTTTATAGCAGAAACTCGGAAACTTATTCCTGATCTCTAGTGTATTTTCTGAGCACAGACACACACACACAGACACAGACACAGACACACACACACACACAGAGGAAAAGGGCTGTTCCTAGCAGCACTGAATCTTTGACATTTCTGGTCTACTCAGGAAGGGTTAAGAGATAGCTTACAAATAACAAACGGCATTATTGCAGTAGTAGCTCTCACAGTGTTAAAGGACAATTCACAGAGTCATAAGATAAATTCATTATGTGTTTAGAAAGACTGTAAGACTATTCCATTCATGCATGATGTCATGCATTCATGAAGACAAGTCAAGAAAATAGACACACAAGATACTGAACAGAACAATCAGATCTCTCATGGTGTAGCCTCTGTTGTCATATGTCACATAAAGCTGTTTTCATTTACAAGTTCAAGTTATAACAGAAGGAAAATTCATGGGATAGTTTTGCAAGACACAGGGTTAGCAGGACTTGTGTTAATGCCTCACTGCTACAGTGCCTCATACCCATCTTTCTTACAATATTGGATATTGGGAGTTTCAGTATCAAATTGGTTTCTTGCACCAATATGACAAAAGTGCTGTAAAACCTCTCAAAGAAGGGACTTGAATGACTGAAAGATGTGGCTAAGGAAACAAGGGAAAAGGGAAACAAGAGGATGATAGGAAAAAGTTTCAAACTCAATATGAATGTGAATGTAATATGAATGTTACAACTGTCAGGGGAGAAATACAAAGAGAAAAAAAACAAGTACACCAAAAACATTTGAGAAAGACAATCCAATGTGGAAAGAACTGCAGTGAAATCAGAAAGTCTTGACTCTTTCCAAATTACCTCCTGTGCCTCCAAAAAATTGTACAGAGGTTACTTAATCTACTGCATTTTCTGTCTGCAAAATAAGAGAATGCTTATCTGATAGGCAACTCGGGTATAGAAAAATCTGTAACTAATCTTCAGACCTATCAAGTTTCATGCACTAAAATGAGATTTCTACAACTGCTTCCAAACACACTTTCTCATACAGCCAGCCCTCCATACCTCTGCTGGGCAGTGCCACAGCTTCCCTTTTCTTCCCACCCCTCAGTCCCCATCCCAGGCTCCCTCCAGCCTCTGGTCCCAGCACTTTTCCCACCCATCTGTTCCAAGGCACCTGTGTGACCTGTGGGTGGGAGGACACTGCTTGTTTGAGGGGGTCTCCTGTTTGTGCAACTACAGGTCTGGGATGCTACAGAACTGGAGAGAGTCAAATCCCTTGGGTGATAGAAGCATCTTCTGAAACAATAATTAGCTAGATCCATAACACCAGGAAAAGTCAAAACTCTGACTCAACCTATTTGGCAGGGGTTAAACAAATGAGTGAACAAGTTTGATGTGATAAAAAGTGTTGTCTCTTTTCCTGAGGCTTTTTTCCTACTTGCTAGTGAAGTCTTGCTCCTTTGCAACCACCTGTGGTTGGTTTTGTTTTGTTTTGTTTTGTGGGAAAAAAAAGCGCCTGAAATACAAAAATATATGTAATTGGAAAAATACCCAAATAAAATGTTATACAGAAGGCAAACAATTATAAAGAGAACTATGTTGTCCAATAGCAAACAGCATTCACAGAAGAAAATTCAAGCAGATGTAGCCAAATCAACTACAGAAGAATGCAAACATGATTCTGTAGTTAGAAGAAGACTAATAATGAGAACAAAAGATATATTGTTAATACAAATGATGGAATGGGAAGAATTATAAGCAGTCATTCACTGAAAGAAAACATCAAATTAAGCATTCAGTGAATAAGTTAAAAAAAATTTTTTTAAAAGCCCCCACACCTGGAAATGTAAACAAAATGAGTATTGAGAGAGAGAGAGATATTTCAAACAGAAAAGATTAACAATGGAAAAAAAGTAATTGAAAGCCATAGAATATTTTTCAGCTTGCTGTGAAGGCTGGATTTAGAGTGTCCTCTAAACACCTCAGGGTGTCCAGAGAGTGGCAAGTGGCTGAGCCAAATCAACAGTTCTTGGAGGGAGGGCATCGAGTCTCGTCCCCACCTCCCCAGTCTTTCTTTCTTTTCTTCCACATCCTTCTTGAGTTGCCTCTGAAGTTTATCTGACTCATTTCAAGGTCAGGCAACAAAACTCACTAACTTGGCAAAAAATGTACACTTTGGAAAGTGGGCAAAGGTAACTTCTGCTGTTTTACCAGGCTGAACAACCTGCAGCCAGATGAACTCCAGAGGTGGCTGAAGGTCAGCAAGGGGATCACATAGCCAAGGGCAGAGTGGCTTACAGGAGAAGGGCAGAGGGAAAAGGTAAGTGTTTTCTGGTAACAATTAGCTTCCAGCTGAAGTCAGCCAGCACCTTAATTAAATACATTAGTTAGATGGAGGGAACTGTGCCACTGCCATCCCTTATGTACACAGAGGAGATGCTACTACTGTTCCTGAACTTGTGTCTTCACATCCTTGTTTCTTATTCATGTTAACCAAATCATCTCTCCAGAAGTTTATTAAAGCTGAATTAGGAATATCCTCCACTGACAACCTCTCCTGTGCTATTCTGCTGCACAGCACTGCTTTTTTATTAGAATACTGAAAGTAGGACACAAGAGGAAGCTAGGATTAGGTTTACACATTTCTAGGTTTTATTGCAAATATCATTATGCTTGTTGGGTTTTATTTTTAGCCTCAAAACCTTACATTATGCAAATAGATAACAATCGGCATTTTCAAATTTTCATTTCTCAGTGGTGTTCTCTGTTTTCTTGTTAATAGAAAAAACATAATATAAAATATATATTTGGTTATATATTTAAAAATCCCTGATTCTTTAATATACCTTATATATATTTTGATATACCTTAGTCAGGAAGGCTTTGTATGGTATTCAGATTTAATTTAGCCAATTTACAACTTTTTTTCTATTTCTAATAGCTAGGCTGCTTGCCCCCTATTAAACAAAGTTTAAGCAAAAGGTGAAACAAGGATTCTACTGCCTGTAGGAACAGATGTACAAACAAGCTGCTGCAGGGCATGCCAGGGTGTGAACACACAACACATCACATGCTCTGCAGAAACTCTGCAACCTGTTCCTTCTCTAGTTTGTGTCCTCTTACTGCAGAAAACTGCACTTTATGATACCTTGTTAGCCAATAGGAATTTGTGTACAATATATGCTTATTCAGGCTACATGACTGTGCTGGGCCCTTTGTTCTTAATACATAATTTTCTTCTGGGAGTTACAACTTTCCAATATTTTTAGATAGCAGATGGATCTCAAATTTCAAACACATATGCACATGGCAATAGTCTACATGTACAAAGAACTTGTAGACATCAGAAATCTTGTCATGAAGGGTGAATACACTTTAGGCAATCCTTACAAAAGGAAAAAAAATTGAAACTAGCTCTCTTTTGGGGCAATTTTTTATGCTTTGGTTCCTTTGAAAAGCTAAGCATTCAGCACATACTTAATTTTAAGCTTGGGAGTGGTCATATTAAAGTCAATGAGGGGAAATAATGCATGCAAGCCTTGCAGGAACAAACTCCCTGCACCATTAGGGATTTTCCTTGCTTTTATAAAAAAGAATTATTTGATTGACTTCAGTAAAACAATCTATTTATACTGTGAAAATATGACCCCCTCTGTACACCAATCTCTCCCTGTGTCTGTCCCTGCACACAGATGTGTGTACACAAAAACAAACTCCTCCTGTGTGCTGACTGGCTCCTCATGTTTCTTGAGCAAAAGGTAAAATGATGATTTGTTAGCTCATCGAACCTTTTCTGAATAGGTATCACTTTTCTCTGTGTTCTGGTGGATATGTAAATATTGTTCTAAAAGAAACAAATGCCAAAGGTACTGAGGTAGGTGTGTCACATAAAACCAAAGCTCAGGGAAAAGTTGTGTGGCATCTGCAGCACCCGCCCAGCCCAACGAGCTGAGTAACAGGGTGGGAGAGCTGGGAGGCACAATAACACATCAACACAACTGCATTGCCATGGGATTGTGTCTGCTAAATACAAAGACGCATAAAGGGCAGCCCGAGGTGCAGACACTGTTTAAATTCCTGAAGAAAGCTCTTCATAATACCTGAAATTAAGGCAGTACCTGAGATAAATATGTTGTAGACTGAGAAGGAAATCCATTTTGAATGAATGTATAGATGCAGCCTTCACCTTGTTTGGCTTCTTTGAAGTATAATTTGCCCAAAATGAAACTAATCTACAAAAATTCTGTCCTGTGCTACCATGCTCATTACATCTACAAGGAAATATACACAATCATTCTGAAATGTAATTTCAGGTCTGATGTTAAAATCATAAATCACGACACAGCATACCAGAAAATACAACAGGGGTCTTAAATATATTAATAATTCTAAAAATACATATTCATGCTTCAAAGACATCTTACAGTAGCTTCTGGGCTCATTTCTAAAAGGATTACTTGTGATGAACACAAACTGACTATTTGTGTATGATCTTCCCTGTAAGTGTAAGAAATAACCTGGGATTCCAGTCTGACCTCTGAGACAAGTTGAAATCAAATACCTAAAACATAGGTGCTCACCTGGAAACTGCTATTTTTTAGTTTCTGCAAAATGATTTTTCCGGATTAAAATTGCTGTTTCAGATATCTTTGTGACTTGCTTTTGCTTAAAACACCTTTAGAGACTTCTGCAACAAAAATATGAAACTTTTACTTTTAATTAAGTTGTGGGGAACTTTGTTTATAAAGGCTATTATTTATAGCTTTAATATGTACCTCAGTCCTTCCAACTATACCCTGAGGAAATGTTAATTTTTAAACTTTAATGTATTATTTTAATGTAACTTTCTCTGTTACTATTTCTGCCTTATTCTCAACTCAGGAAGCCACTTAGAAAACCCTACTAAGGTAAATTCCATACTAGTTTAAGAAGTCTACCTTCCTTAAGAGGTCTATGAGCCTACCTAAGTAGTGTAAACTCCTATAGAATTGATATCAATTTGATAAAAAAATCTAAGTGCTTGGATAATAAAATTTTTCAAGGGTTTTGCCCACGTCTGCTGTGTGATGACAATTTTGTTAGATTTATATACAACTGTGGTAATATATTATTACATTTATCTCACTCTTACAATGATATTTACTGTGTAGCCTTGGGTACCTCCCTTCACCTTCTGTTTTCCTGACTGTAAACCAGGAACAATAAGAGCACAGCCAGGAGTGACACACAGCCTCTCTGAGCTGTGCAGAGGGGCTTTGCTGGCAGTCAGGCCACCAAGGCATGCCCTCTAACGCACTCTTACCTTTGGCTTTCCTTCTGAGATATAATGAAATGTCTACAGGAATGTTTTATATTAAATACAAAACTGCACTCCTTGCCCAGTATCAACAGCCATCTGAAGTTGCTATGAATGTGAATTCTACTCAGAAAAAAACCATAAACAAACCTCTTCCTTTGAGATGCAGGTAATGTTGGGGCATTAAAAGGAGTGCCCTCCTGACCCCTGCTCATGTCCTGAGGCAGTAGATTGGGTTACTTGGAATCATTGCCTTGCCTTGGATAACTGCTCATAAAGTTACAGTTTTAAAATTCCTGCAATACCACTTATTTCCAGGAACACCTGCAGCTCTGGTTTCCATAGGCCAGTTTTAAATTCAGTGGAGAAATATTTCTTGACTTTTACTGCCTTTCGTACTAAGGTTCCCCCTAATTTCTTGTGGACTGAATGGAGTCCTACCAATTCTGTTAACCACTGCAAAGAAGCAATTTTTCATTTCCTGAACTTCTTTTTGTATAGATTAAAATCCTTCTCCCTTAAATAATAATATTTTAAAAATGCAGTATTGCTCATTCGCTATCATGTAATCATTCATTGAGCACACAGAGTTAGAGTTTAAAAAAACAGATTTTAGAGATAATTGTTTCAAATTAGTTCATGATGTTATAGAAAAGGAGATAAATTCTTAGGGTTTTTTTCTGGCATTGGATTTTTTAGTTATTACTGTTTATTTAATACTGCTCTTTGAAGAATTGAATACACTATAATATTAATCAAAATATAGGAAGCTGCTAGCTTAAGAGGCTTATCTTTATCTTCTGATTAGACAAATGAAATTTGGTTTCCTGTGGGTCTTTTTTGCTTGTTTGTTCACTTTACAGCAAAGTACTGATCTAAGGCACATTTCTGCATAACAGTTACAGCCTTTACCAGTGATCAGAGAAACATCATACTTCTTAAAGGGAATGATGGCGAGCTGCTTGGTGGACTGTGAGGGGAACGAGCAGAAAGAAAAGGAAGTAGTTTTACCTCAAGCAGCCAAGGTGAACTGTATGTTCACACTTACCCTGAAAGTAGGAAATTTCACTTCCCAAGCTTAGCAATGCCTCATTCATGTTTTTTTTTTTTTTTTTTTTTTTGCCTATACACATAGGAAATGAGAAGGGATTTCCTTGGCACACAAAAAGCAATGGCATTTGGGATTTGGAGGGTTTCCATTCGCTCCGGTCTCCCTGTGCTGCTCTGGGAAGAGCAGCAGGGCTGGCAGGCCCGGCCCAGGGCAAAGGCCCAGCGGGCAGCAGGCCCCGGCCCCTTCCGAAATGCTCTCTCCAAGCTGCCACACACAGCTAGGAACTATGCAACTCTTAAGAGCAGCCAAAGCACAAGAAGGGGTGTTCTGACCCCTGGTGCAAGGAGGAAAGTGTGTGTGAAGAAAGGAGGACAGACCTCGCTGCCATAGGTCAGCCTCGCATAGCGAGCGGCCTGCGCAGCCTCCCACAGCTCCCGCCCACAGCGGAACACCACGGCAGAATGCTCCCTGCGGCCAACACTCGCTCGTTTTGATACACTTCAGTACTTGTGGATAACCCCAATAATTTAAAAGATTAAATAACACCCTCTGGGAAATTATCAGTATGCCTGAAACTATTTACCTGAGAGGAATTAATAGCAACAAGGAAACCTGTGCTCCATAACCAATGCAATATGAATTTGGTGCTTGGGAAACGCTTAGCTAGTTTTTCAAACACATACTAAGCAGTTTTCTTTTTTTTTTGCTCTTGCGCTCAGGGTGCTAAATATTTAACTTTATTCAACCAATGGTATTATTGAAATGAAATGAAAGATCCTATCACATGGCCAATCCAACAGTTACACTGGACTATTTAATTGTTTGGTTAACCCAAGCCAAAGCTCAATGACCCACAGCAGGTGAAATTCTCAGTGCAGGGTGTGATAACATCTTTGTGATCAGAACAGCATATGCTTTCCTAGCTCTTGTGCTCATAGAATTTCTATGTATTTCCAGTGGTTAAAAGATATCATTTTCTGTATCTTGGAGAGAGAAAAGTATCTTTCTATGTATCAAACACAGGAAAACTGTGATAAGACTTGAAGAATCAAAGGAAAAAAAAGGCCAGATGTAGGAAAAATACTCTGAAGTTCTTATAATTCTTCTTCATTTGTAATATTAAAGAAATGTAAGTATGAGTGAAAAAAATAGCAACCTTAAAATGTCAAAGTGTAGAAACAACGTCATTTTTTCTAGAACGCTCCCCCACTTTTTATAATGTTGCCCAACTTAAGCCATTATGTAAAATGGCAGTTATGGCTTATGGGCATTATTCCTTGAATAATTAGCATTTTTCTGTTCTATTTCTTTGTGTTTCCATTGCTGCTGAAAATGTATCAGGTCTCAGGGTTCACTACCTACTCTTAATGACCCTCCACTCCACACACCCTGCCTCTAGGCCTGGGAGTCCATATACAGTCAGGCCTGGAACTTCTCCCTACTTGAGTTGAGTTCTGCCTCGTCCATGCCTGTGCCTGGCCATGTACCTTGGTGATATAGGTCCTGACCTATGGACTGACTGCCTGACATGACCCTGCCTCACCACTGTGGTCCTGCTTGTCATCACTGGCTGGTTCTACTGATGCATATTCTCAATGGACCTGATCCTGACCTTGACATACAGACTGATTCCTTGGCTTCATCCTTTGGCCAGCCCCATCTACCCAAAATGAAAAACAGGAGCCTGGAGTGAACCCAGAGGCAGGAAATCTTCAGTTTTTGTTTTACTTTAGTTGTCAAAGAAAAAAATAAGGTGTGTAACATAAAATAGTTGGGGTTTAGTGTAATATACAATGCAAATCTTGGGGTAGAATGGATACTTAGGGAAATGGTTCTTGAGTAGAAACCTTTTAATTCATGATGTCTTCTTCCTAGAGTGTTATGAGAAGTTCTTCAGCAAAATCAGTTTCTTCTGATGGTTTTAGAAGTAGGATTTATGAATTAGTGTAATACTATTCAACATGACAAATGTAAGAGGATTAAGCCAAGCCTCGTTCAAAGACACCAAAACCATTACTTATTAAACTAAACATTGCAATAGTGAAAAAGGGTATTTATGACCAAATCTATTGATTCTGTTTTCTGCGTTACTCCTAACATTTCTTTTATTTTCTTAAAGGCAAAGCTTTTGCAATTTTCTTATCATGGATATCTGCAAGCTTGCAAGAACCATTTCTAAATTTAACCACAAGGAAGTCAAGTCTTTCTGAAACTTTCTGAGACCATCTCAAAACTAGCAAAATCATAGAAATCAAAAATATCACCTGGCAGGAGATGTGAGCTACTCAAATTCAAGGCAAGGTCCAGGTCAACATCCTTATTGATGGTTTCGCTGTGGGGGCAGGGAGAAGCTTTTTCCAGCATAAATTTTTCACAAGCTAGCATGAGGCAACTACATTCTGTCAGACATTCTCAGCTTGCCTAATTTATGCAATATTTGAAACAATGTGGGCTTAAGCTCCTGAAGGGCAAGAAAGAGACAAACTAGATCACTCTGAAATGAATTTGAATGCTTAATATATCATTGTGAGTTTTTGTGAGCATTTCTGTCTCAATGACCTGAACCTTATATATGGTTCACCACTGAAACAATGAACAAAGTATTTCACTGCTTGTTTCAGTGACTCCCAGAATATTAAAATTAGGCCTAACTTTTCAAAGTGGAAAAGCCACATGGTGGCAGGAGAGAACAATGCATGTAAAAAACCTGTGCTGCTAAATGCTTCCCTCAGATTTAACTACATAATGTTCCCTTCTACAGAACAGCTGAAGGTCTTGGCTGTATTTTTAAATCTAATGGGCACTAATACAACTCATCAGTTGCAATGTTTAAAAAAGTGTCCATGACTTCTTAGTTTCTGATACTACTCACCAAGTTCACCAGGAATTATACAGTAAATGTTAATATTACAGTAACTTTTGAAATTATGTAGTGGAGTTAAGGTATTGAATCTGCAACCTGTTTTCAGATTGTCTACACTGTAATATATTCATTCCCATAGCATCAGAAATGCAATGACTAAAGGTGATCTTCACACAGCTAATTTCCTATTGTGGCTCTTATGATGACATTATCAATGACAGGCCATAATACTGCTTCGAATTATAATTCTATGAAAATGAAGTATTTGGCCTTTTTTTTTTTTTTTTTTTTTTTTTTTTTTTTTTTTTTTTTTTTTTGGTGTAATGTGATATACCATGAACGTTTTTGCTATGCAGAAATGAGAAGTCTGATTTTTTCAGTTTAAGATCTGGTAAAGGCAGGCTAAACTTCTAATCCTACAATTTACAACTGTCTAGACATACCCTTCACTTTAATCACAATACACAGTTTGTAGATGTCTTAGTGAAGTTCCCACTGTTTTCTAGTTAATAACCAGTGGAAATAGTGATATACTTACCTGCACACTGTTAGTACCTACACAAGTGCAGCCAAAACTGAAGACTGACCAGTTACTTTTGCAATCAAGATATAGTTTCTTCAATGTCTTGATAGCTGACATTTATTAGATAAATAATAAGTGGATTTTACTGTTTAGCAGATGTGTAATTTGGATTCCTAATATAAGAGCTGTGACTCTTTAACCTGCATTTGAAAAATTCATGGCATCTTTTTCATTAATTCCCTCATTTAAATCACTGGCTTGACACATTATTAAAAATAATTTTCTTCTAATCTAAACATTTCTTCAACTTCAATCTATTTTAAAATGTTGAATCTTGCTAAGAACCATCCAAACGACTTTTAGCATATTTGATTTAAAGGGAAAGAAGACACAAAGAAATTCAATAGTATACAGTTCTCTTAACTCTATACCTATCAGTGCAAGAACTTTCTTAGAACTCTAAACAGTGTTGTAGAGTTTCTGAACTCTTGGTGTCCCTCATCATAGCCCTGGTCACACCCATCTCTTAATGTTAACAGAGCAGCATAAGCTACTCACCCTCTCAGAGGACAGGATTATATCTCTCTAAACTCTGGCTTATTGGACTTTTTTTCTTTAACCTATTGACCACCAGTGTGGATCACACTGAGAAGTTTACTAATAAAGAACTACTTTAGTGATTAACTGATCTGACAAGAAAGATTCACAAAAATCTGAAACTGTCTTGCAACGGAATGGTTTTCACTTCCCTGTCTGTCCTCTTTCTATACTCGGCTTTCATGGCTGAACTTCTCAGTTTCATTTTAAGTCCATATTATTCTTAATAATCTTGACTAACTTATTTCTGATGTTTTTCCACTCAAAAAAGCCAATAACTTTTCCTTTGTCTTCCCTCTTCCCCATATATGCAGAAAAGGGAATAATACAAGAGCTGTACACTAACCTGTAGAGAAAAACTTCACCACTGTTAATATTTAATATTAACCACTGTTAATGCTACTGCATCTTCTAAAATATTTATTCTTTATCAGACTCTCCCTTGAATGTGAAAGAATTTGCTTTCCTGTGTCGTTTCTGTGCCATCTGTTAGCTTCCACATTCTTATGTTCCTTTCACTCAGACATTGCAGGAAAATCTTTCATTTAGTCCTGCTAATTGTAACTCTAAGAGTTCCATAACTGCAGACCTAACTGTCTTTCAAATATGTCTTTTGCTCTACTTCTTCCTAGAAAATGTTCTGGTGGTTTAAAAAGATATCGTTTTTCTTTAATATAATGCAGTTGTCCTGTCTCTGCTTGCAAATAAGGATCTCTGATTTCCTTGTGCTACTCCTTAAATTACCAATTGCCTGTAAATATTCACAAAGCTCGGTTGTTTTAATCCAGATATCTTTTAGAACTCTTTTACCGTGATGCTTACAGAAACATTTTGATGTCAGCAGGCAACAAATACCCTAAGGCTGATGCTTTTTCTTTATGTCCTTTTCTATCCTTCTTGTCTATTGGCTGTAGGAACTAAAAATTCATCAGGCTTTTCTTTAATCCATTTAATGCAACGTGAATTTGCTTTTACGCAGCATGAGCCTACTAGAGTAAACATGAAAACACCCTGATGTAAACCCATGGAATGTTCACAGCAAGTTTTAGGCTGGGAAATACTGAAATGTTAAGAGATAAAAGTTAGAAGATTCTTAAATTTTAAAAACGTGAGAAATTCAAACTGTCTGGTCACTTTTAGTACTCAGTGTTCTAAGCAGTGTTGCACTGACTCCACATCATGTTCCCTGTACTCCAGTGTAGTCTGAGGTGATTTGACTCAGGCGACACATTCACAAAATTAAAGACCTTGCAAATACTAATTTTATTGGTTTCTTATGACAAAGTCCACTATTCTATAAGAGAAGACAAATATAACACTTTTATTTGCAAGGTGAAGTTCTTAGGATATGAGATGCTTGGTACTACTACCATAATTTTCTTACACATAAAAAAAAATAACATGAAGGATCTCTCCTTCCTCCTCACCTGAGCCTGATACGATTCTTCTACAATTTCACAGATATCTTGGAAGCTTAACTTCTTTGAATTTAATTTTTTGAGGATACTCAAAGTATATATATTTAATACATCGAATTGCCACTGAAGTGTGAATGTGTTTGCCATCAAATACAGCATGCAGTCTGCAGTGCTCTTTGCCATACAACACAGTTCTCATACCTCCTGCTTCTTCTGGGAGGATGTTACACTCCACATTTGATTTGTTCAAACCTACTACTCCAAGATAATGCAGTAAATGAGCTTGACTGTGTAAACAACCTTTATTACTTTCAAACCAAAATAAAGTAATGAATAAAAATAGCTTTCGATTTTCCATTGACCCAGTAGACTTTTGTGTCATTAGTACACTTTAAAAGCATTCTTACCCATATAAAGAATGTCACTTCTTAACACTTTAGATGGTATAGGGATTTTTGAATATGAAAGAAATTTTTTCCTGAAGAAAAAGCTTAGTTTTAAGCTTTCAAAGTCTTTCTTTTCCACATGCAGTTGTTTTCTGTTTTCTGCACACAGACTTTCTAGAAATCAGAAATCATTTTAATGGAAAGTAAAAAAGCTGTATTCCTTACAATTGGAGCTTTTAGCCACCTTGCTGTGGTTCTCAGCAACAGTGCAATAGTGCTCATTTCATGATATGAATATTAACTTATGAACTGAACAAGGTTTTTAATGCCAGTTCTACAAAAATGCACAAGAAAAAAACCAAAAAGCTTTTATTTCTCTCCAGCTTTGCCTGGATTGCTCAGTAAATGGAACGGAGAGAATGAGGAGAAAGGACTGCTGAAGGAATGACACAGATTATTCACTGAGTGCCTTGTTAGAGATTTTCTGTGCCTACCAAAGGATCTTCATGTTTGGCTCCAACCAGACTTCTTTTCCTGTCTTCCTCTGTTACAGTCTGGCTGATCTGTTCAAAGAGCTTTGACATCTTGGCAAACCTCAGGTGGTTCTGAAACCTTTGTGCAGCAAAAGCATAAAGCAGGGGGTTAATACAGCTACTGATGAATACAAGTGCTCCAGAGATGTACACTCCTTTGTCTACAATTTCATCCAGTGCCAAAGACATGTCCTCATTAGAGAGTTCTATTTCAATTGAAATCACGTCCAGGATGTTGAAGAGGTGGTGAGGGAACCAGCACAGAATGAACGCCACCACGATGCGGGCAATGAGACGTTCCGATCGCTGCTTGGATTGGTAAGTCATTCTGCTTATTCTTCTTGCAACACACACATAACAAATGCAAATGATTAAGAAAGGGATTACAAAACCTGCAAGGGTCTCTAGCAGAAGATACGACACCTTCTGTCTATTAGAAGAGTAGTTGCGACACGTGCATAGAAGTCGCCCATTTGTTTCTTCTGTCTCTTGAAATGGAATGACAGAAATGCCAAAGGCAACAGACAGGAACCAAATGAGGAACACAATCAAAGACATTTTTTCTTTTCTTCTGTAGGTTTGAATTGTGAAAGGGTAAAACACAGCCAGTAGCCGCTCCAAACTGAGTGTTGTAATCAGAAATATACTGGCATACATGCTGCAGTAAATAATGAAAACCAGCGTTTTGCACAAGAGGACTCCAAAAACCCATGAGTCAGCAAAAGAGTAAATCCAAATTGGTAAAGTGATCAGTACAAGGGCATCAGCAATGGCCAGGTTCAAGATCAGCAGGACTGAAAGAGATACTTGCTTCATTTTTGTCCAAACAGTCCAGATGACGATACCGTTTCCAGGGATGCCAATTATAAATGACAAGCCCAGTATAATGCAGACTACTGACCTCACAATATTCCATGTGGAGTTGCTACTGCTTTCCTCATGTTGACTCATTCTGGAAATTCTTCTGATTTTGGTTGCTCTGTGCTTTGCTTTTATTCTGCAGTTGTCAATGAATTACTTGAAAGTTCTCCTCTAACTGATGCTCTGAAGGCTAACACAGACTGTGAGCTCACATCCTCATGCTCACTCCTACAGACATCTGACCACATATAGCAGTTCCTGTTCTTTAGGAGGAGGGGTATTTTTGCATACAAAGCACAAGTGAAAATACAGTGCAGGACCTGACTTTGTGGTTAGTTCTATATCCATTTTGCTTCAGCAAATTTTACAGCATGTTGGTGGTCTTTCTAAAGTGTCCCTGTTTAAAGAAACTTGCTTTGGTGTTACTGATCTAATCAAGAGCTGTGAGGAGAAAGAAACCCTTTTTATGCTGTTCTATTCTTGCTCCTATGAATAATTTGACACTTTACTTTATAAAAAAAAAAAAAAAAAAAACAAAAAAAAAGAGAGGTGGCAGGTAAACTACAAATGTGCATTATATGTTTGACATGAATTTCAAAGAACAAAAACTTGTGCTTACTACTTTCATGTAATCTTTTTTAATTCAGCAGAAGACAGTCAATCACATTTTAGAAATACCCTACATAAAGGAAATAAATTGTTTGTACTGTACTGGTACAAAAAAAAAAAAAAAGAGGGTAGGAGCTGTATTTCTGCTTCTCTGGGAAATTGCAGTTCTTTCCCATACAATAAACATCAGAGTATTCAGTCTGGATGTACAGTTATAGGAGGAAATGTCGATGATGGCCAAGAACGTATTGCATAACGACTGGAGCACGGTCCCGGCCCCCGGCCCCGCCCCGCCCCTGGCAACCGAGCGCCGTTCCACGGTTGCCCGGATACCGCGAGCCTGTGACGGTGCTGCGGCGTTCAGTCGCCCGGAGAGCTCGGCCCGAGCGCTTGCTCGCAGCCCGAGTGCGTGCAGGCGGCTACAAAGCGATACGCGAAGCGCATCCTTCTCGGAGCACCGGTCTCCGAGAGCTCATCGGAGGCCTCATCTCTCTGAGCACTGTACACCTAGACCAAGTCCTGTACTCAGGAGTTTGGGCTGTGAGAGTGAGGCCTGAACTCTCAGAGCACTGCTGTCTGAGAGCCAATCCTGAATTTCATTTGAAGGTAAAGAGTGACTGAAGTTGTACTTTCTGTGCTCTGAAAGAGGATGCCAAAGGGAAGGACAGGATGTGATAAGGCCAGTCCTCTGGTGCAGCAGTTCAGTGGCATTTACAGCTGAATGGATGAACGATACATGGTCTACTGATCATGATTAGTTTTCACTGAAGAAATGCAACATTTTCTAAATATACTAGTCCCTACCTATTTTTCCTATAGTGATTACTTAAGCTGCTTAAAGGTGAAGGAGTTCTGTTCAAGTTTCAGTGGGCTGTTACAATCTGGTTATTAAAATTATTAGGGAGATGCCTCTGAATTAAGGTGCAAATGAGACCATATGCCAAAACCAATAATCTGGGTTTTATGTAAGAGTAAATGTGAGGAAGAGATACAGAGAAAGAATAGGAAAAAAAAAGGGGGGTTGAGGAGGGGGAGAGAAAGAGAGTGACAGAGACAGATTAAGTAGAAAATATCACCATTCCATGGATCCCACCAGCAAACTATTAAATCCTCTTCTAGTCTTCTCTGTGGTGAGGTCTCACAGAATGTAAGAATCCAATGGATTAATACAGATTTGGGTGAGGTGTGACTGTCCAGAGGGTAGGAGCTGTATTTCTACTTCTCTGGGAAACTGCAGTTCTTTACCATACAATAAATATCAGAGTATTCAGTCTGGATGTAAAGTTACAGGAGGAAATGTTCCGTGTCAAAGAGTAAATATATGATTACATTATTGTCCTCCTGTGCCAGCGATGGGCTATGACTTTTATGATTTTTCCTAGGAAACCTGGTAATCAGTGTAGTACAGAAATCCTAAAGGAATC
Source organism: Sitta carolinensis (assembly GCA_032173965.1). Lineage (NCBI taxonomy): Eukaryota > Metazoa > Chordata > Aves > Passeriformes > Sittidae > Sitta > Sitta carolinensis. The sequence goes on from CM063292.1 coordinate 19,533,774, forward strand.
CTAAGTTCTTCAGAGTCTGGCCAAAGAGAATGAAACATTTTTTTAATCCTGATTTCAAAGCAACTTTTAAAGTTTATTTCTAAAATGTTAAAGGAGGAACTAGAACAGCAGAGCCAACAGAAATATTCAAGAAGTGGAACTGGAAGGGTATTTACCGTAAAGAAAGATTCACAGAAACAAAGGAGTTATTTATAGCTTTTTTAATTTAAGAACATGATACAGATTCTTTCCCTAATTTTACAAACCTGGCAAATGTTGTGCATATTGTTCAGTCAAAAAGTATTATTCACCACGGCAAAAGGATTGTGACGTCAGCACCCCCAAAGCAGCTTAGCTGGTTTTGCTCTCATAAGAGTATAATGAGATCAAAAGCAAATCCAGAATAACCCCACTGAAATTAAGTATTATACCTTCAAAATACAATTTGTGTAATCTAGATTTTAATTGGGATTTCATCTGCTACGGGATTCTAGTTCCTTTCCCTTCTAACTACATTTAATGAATATCGGGTAGGGGAAAATACGAAACCAGTTGTTTGTATTCTGAAGGGAATTTCTGAAAACCACTTGTGAAAATTAGCTAACGGGAGGAAGTGCTGGGCAGTATCTCTTCTTCTAATGAAATCACTTTACACACATTATTTCTCCAGAAGTCCCTTCGTAGACTGTTTTTAGTTTATTGCCAGAGGCATACCTAGATTGAACTAAGTTGCAGATTTTTATTGGAAAAAGAGAATCAAGCAGAGGTGCCCAGTACCTCTTGTCACCCAGTGCTGCAGGGACTGGCAGGTTCTTTAAGTAAAGTCAGTCTAGATTATGGTTGTTGTGTCACACACTGATTATCAAGACTTGGACCTGAATTGCAGAGGGCTCAGGTGACTAAAATCCTCCCAGAGGCAGAAATGGGACCGTTTCAAGCTGTCCGGCCAGGTCAATCCAAAATCAAGCCATGAGCAGCTCTGCACTCACTAAAGCTGCTCTCAGTGCTGTGGAGCAGTCTGACCCACAGCTGATCCCAGTGTCACTGTCAGCATCTCTCTGATCAGCAAGGCACGAACAAACCTGACCTAAAACCAATCCTGTACTTAAGATTTCACTTCATTGACTTCAGCCACCAAAAAACAACAAAAAAAGGTAACTAAACCAGGTAGAACAGCACTGCTGCCACCCACCCAGGGCTCAGCTGCGAGGTCATTCTGCTTGTTCTTGGACCATTAGGGCTGATCAATTTTGAGTACTTGCAGAATATGCTTAGTCCAGCCAGGATGAGCTTCTATATCCATTGCCTTGTGCTACTATAATCTGTTCTCTGAAATTTCCTTTAACACCTGTCTCTAGTTTCATCTTGAAATGCAGGAAGCTGTTTGTGGCCAGTTCAAAAAAAATTGGCAGTAATTGGTTATTTCATTTTTGGCTGCCCTGAGTTGTGCAAGTAATAACTTACTACTGTTTCCTACAGTCCATTTTTCTTTTCTTCCTAAGCACTCATCTCTCCTATGCCAAAGAAAAGGAGATTTAAAAACAATTCATCTGTCTAAACAGTTTGCAATGGTTAACTTGTTGTTAGCAATTCTTTATGCTATTACTGCTGAATCCACAGCTCTGTGCTTTTAGAAAGATGCTTTACTGAGTTCTGTGGAATGAAACTGGTATGCAGATAACCTATTTTTTCACTATTGAAGCTTTGAGCCAGCTCTGAATTTTTCTTTCAGTTAGTTCTATATTTTTAACAACAGCAGGGCAGTATCAGGTGTGACAAAATCTCATGACTTTGAGGGGGTTTTCTTAATTTATTTCTAAAACATATATTAATCTATTCACAATTCTTTCTACTCCCTTGTATTTTTCCTTGCCTGGTTTTGTACCATGGCTTTATAAATGAACAAAGCATCCATCAAGGTCTTGAGGGGAGGTAGAATCCAAAGACACCGATCTGCTTGGGGCCAGAAGAGAAACCCAAGTGGAGATTATAGAGCATCTAGGCATGCAGATACCTCTGGGTGCAACAGCCTGAAATCAGCAAGTTGAACAAAGAATTGTAATCCTAAATCCTGGAGGCCAAAGGGTTAAGGTGCAGATCTGTGGGATGCAGCCATGGCCGGTCCCCAGCCAAGATGAGGGGCACTCTGCTCCACGGGCAAACAGCAAATTCCTTCCCACCTGTGGGCACCCTCTGCAGCTTCCCCTCTTCCCACTGCCGTCCCAAAGCTTCTCCTTTGCGGTGAGCCATTCCCCAGCATCCTCTGAGACACCTAATGGCTGGAATGTCAAAAGTTCAGCTGTGAATTCAAGCTTAGGAGGCAGAGTTTTCTTTTACACAGTGGAAAACGATGGTCAAGGTAGACCAGCACCCCAAAGTCACACGCTGACCTGTAACCCCATTGCCTTACATTTTAATATTCGCTTGTCTACCACACAAGCAAGCTACTGAGCTCTGCAGAAGGGCAAATGGAACAAGAGGGGAGGTTGTTATTGGTTTGGATACCTTTTTTAATGAGTTGATGATGGCCAAGAACGTATTGCATAACGACGGGAGCACGGTCCCGGCCCCCGGCCCCGCCCCGCCCCTGGCAACCGAGCGCCGTTCCACGGTTGCCCGGATACCGCGAGCCTGTGACGGTGCTGCGGCGTTCAGTCGCCCGGAGAGCTCGGCCCGAGCGCTTGCTCGCAGCCCGAGTGCGTGCAGGCGGCTACAAAGCGATACGCGAAGCGCATCCTTCTCGGAGCACCGGTCTCCGAGAGCTCATCGGAGGCCTCATCTCTCTGAGCACTGTACACCTAGACCAAGTCCTGTACTCAGGAGTTTGGTCTGTGAGAGTGAGGCCTGAACTCTCAGAGCACTGCTGTCTGAGAGCCAATCCTGAATTTCATTTGAAGGTAAAGATTGACTGAAGTTGTACTTTCTGTGCTCTGAAAGAGGATGCCAAAGGGAAGGACAGGATGTGATAAGGCCAGTCCTCTGGTGCAGCAGTTCAGTGGCATTTACAGCTGAATGGATGAACGATATATGGTCTACTGATCATGATTAGTTTTCACTGAAGAAATGCAACATTTTCTAAATATACTAGTCCCTACCTATTTTTCCTATAGTGATTACTTAAGCTGCTTAAAGGTGAAGGAGTTCTGTTCAAGTTTCAGTGGGCTGTTACAATCTGGTTATTAAAATTATTAGGGAGATGCCTCTGAATTAAGGTGCAAATGAGACCATATGCCAAAACCAATAATCTGGGTTTTATGTAAGAGTAAATGTGAGGAAGAGATACAGAGAAAGAATAGGAAAAAAAAAAAGTGGAGTTGGGGAGGGGGAGAGAAAGAGAGTGACAGAGACAGATTAAGTAGAAAATATCACCATTCCATGGATCCCACCAGCAAACTATTAAATCCTCTTCTAGTCTTCTCTGTGGTGAGGTCTCACAGAATGTAAGAATCCAATGGATTAATACAGATTTGGGTGAGGTGTGACTGTCCAGAGGGCAGGAGCTGTATTTCTACTTCTCTGGGAAACTGCAGTTCTTTACCATACAATAAATATCAGAGTATTCAGTCTGGATGTAAAGTTACAGGAGGAAATGTTCCGTGTCAAAGAGTAAATATATGATTACATTATTGTCCTCCTGTGCCAGCGATGGGCTATGACTTTTATGATTTTTCCTAGGAAACCTGGTAATCAGTGTAGTACAGAAATCCTAAAGGAATCCTAAGTTCTTCAGAGTCTGGCCAAAGAGAATGAAACATTTTTTTAATCCTGATTTCAAAGCAACTTTTAAAGTTTATTTCTAAAATGTTAAAGGAGGAACTAGAACAGCAGAGCCAACAGAAATATTCAAGAAGTGGAACTGGAAGGGTATTTACCGTAAAGAAAGATTCACAGAAACAAAGGAGTTATTTATAGCTTTTTTAATTTAAGAACATGATACAGATTCTTTCCCTAATTTTACAAACCTGGCAAATGTTGTGCATATTGTTCAGTCAAAAAGTATTATTCACCACGGCAAAAGGATTGTGACGTCAGCACCCCCAAAGCAGCTTAGCTGGTTTTGCTCTCATAAGAGTATAATGAGATCAAAAGCAAATCCAGAATAACCCCACTGAAATTAAGTATTATACCTTCAAAATACAATTTGTGTAATCTAGATTTTAATTGGGATTTCATCTGCTACGGGATTCTAGTTCCTTTCCCTTCTAACTACATTTAATGAATATCGGGTAGGGGAAAATACGAAACCAGTTGTTTGTATTCTGAAGGGAATTTCTGAAAACCACTTGTGAAAATTAGCTAACGGGAGGAAGTGCTGGGCAGTATCTCTTCTTCTAATGAAATCACTTTACACACATTATTTCTCCAGAAGTCCCTTCGTAGACTGTTTTTAGTTTATTGCCAGAGGCATACCTAGATTGAACTAAGTTGCAGATTTTTATTGGAAAAAGAGAATCAAGCAGAGGTGCCCAGTACCTCTTGTCACCCAGTGCTGCAGGGACTGGCAGGTTCTTTAAGTAAAGTCAGTCTAGATTATGGTTGTTGTGTCACACACTGATTATCAAGACTTGGACCTGAATTGCAGAGGGCTCAGGTGACTAAAATCCTCCCAGAGGCAGAAATGGGACCGTTTCAAGCTGTCCGGCCAGGTCAATCCAAAATCAAGCCATGAGCAGCTCTGCACTCACTAAAGCTGCTCTCAGTGCTGTGGAGCAGTCTGACCCACAGCTGATCCCAGTGTCACTGTCAGCATCTCTCTGATCAGCAAGGCACGAACAAACCTGACCTAAAACCAATCCTGTACTTAAGATTTCACTTCATTGACTTCAGCCACCAAAAAACAACAAAAAAAGGTAACTAAACCAGGTAGAACAGCACTGCTGCCACCCACCCAGGGCTCAGCTGCGAGGTCATTCTGCTTGTTCTTGGACCATTAGGGCTGATCAATTTTGAGTACTTGCAGAATATGCTTAGTCCAGCCAGGATGAGCTTCTATATCCATTGCCTTGTGCTACTATAATCTGTTCTCTGAAATTTCCTTTAACACCTGTCTCTAGTTTCATCTTGAAATGCAGGAAGCTGTTTGTGGCCAGTTCAAAAAAAAAAAATGGCAGTAATTGGTTATTTCATTTTTGGCTGCCCTGAGTTGTGCAAGTAATAACTTACTACTGTTTCCTACAGTCCATTTTTCTTTTCTTCCTAAGCACTCATCTCTCCTATGCCAAAGAAAAGGAGAATTAAAAACAATTCATCTGTCTAAACAGTTTGCAATGGTTAACTTGTTGTTAGCAATTCTTTATGCTATTACTGCTGAATCCACAGCTCTGTGCTTTTAGAAAGATGCTTTACTGAGTTCTGTGGAATGAAACTGGTATGCAGATAACCTATTTTTTCACTATTGAAGCTTTGAGCCAGCTCTGAATTTTTCTTTCAGTTAGTTCTATATTTTTAACAACAGCAGGGCAGTATCAGGTGTGACAAAATCTCATGACTTTGAGGGGGTTTTCTTAATTTATTTCTAAAACATATATTAATCTATTCACAATTCTTTCTACTCCCTTGTATTTTTCCTTGCCTGGTTTTGTACCATGGCTTTATAAATGAACAAAGCATCCATCAAGGTCTTGAGGGGAGGTAGAATCCAAAGACACCGATCTGCTTGGGGCCAGAAGAGAAACCCAAGTGGAGATTATAGAGCATCTAGGCATGCAGACACCTCTGGGTGCAGCAGCCTGAAATCAGCAAGTTGAACAAAGAATTGTAATCCTAAATCCTGGAGGCCAAAGGGTTAAGGTGCAGATCTGTGGGATGCAGCCATGGCCGGTCCCCAGCCAAGATGAGGGGCACTCTGCTCCACGGGCAAACAGCAAATTCCTTCCCACCTGTGGGCACCCTCTGCAGCTTCCCCTCTTCCCACTGCCGTCCCAAAGCTTCTCCTTTGCGGTGAGCCATTCCCCAGCATCCTCTGAGACACCTAATGGCTGGAATGTCAAAAGTTCAGCTGTGAATTCAAGCTTAGGAGGCAGAGTTTTCTTTTACACAGTGGAAAACGATGGTCAAGGTAGACCAGCACCCCAAAGTCACACGCTGACCTGTAACCCCATTGCCTTACATTTTAATATTCGCTTGTCTACCACACAAGCAAGCTACTGAGCTCTGCAGAAGGGCAAATGGAACAAGAGGGGAGGTTGTTATTGGTTTGGATACCTTTTTTAATGAGTTGATGATGGCCAAGAACGTATTGCATAACGACTGGAGCACGGTCCCGGCCCCCGGCCCCGCCCCGCCCCTGGCAACCGAGCGCCGTTCCACGGTTGCCCGGATACCGCGAGCCTGTGACGGTGCTGCGGCGTTCAGTCGCCCGGAGAGCTCGGCCCGAGCGCTTGCTCGCAGCCCGAGTGCGTGCAGGCGGCTACAAAGCGATACGCGAAGCGCATCCTTCTCGGAGCACCGGTCTCCGAGAGCTCATCGGAGGCCTCATCTCTCTGAGCACTGTACACCTAGACCAAGTCCTGTACTCAGGAGTTTGGGCTGTGAGAGTGAGGCCTGAACTCTCAGAGCACTGCTGTCTGAGAGCCAATCCTGAATTTCATTTGAAGGTAAAGATTGACTGAAGTTGTACTTTCTGTGCTCTGAAAGAGGATGCCAAAGGGAAGGACAGGATGTGATAAGGCCAGTCCTCTGGTGCAGCAGTTCAGTGGCATTTACAGCTGAATGGATGAACGATACATGGTCTACTGATCATGATTAGTTTTCACTGAAGAAATGCAACATTTTCTAAATATACTAGTCCCTACCTATTTTTCCTATAATGATTACTTAAGCTGCTTAAAGGTGAAGGAGTTCTGTTCAAGTTTCAGTGGGCTGTTACAATCTGGTTATTAAAATTATTAGGGAGATGCCTCTGAATTAAGGTGCAAATGAGACCATATGCCAAAACCAATAATCTGGGTTTTATGTAAGAGTAAATGTGAGGAAGAGATACAGAGAAAGAATAGGAAAAAAAAAAGGGGGGTTGAGGAGGGGGAGAGAAAGAGAGTGACAGAGACAGATTAAGTAGAAAATATCACCATTCCATGGATCCCACCAGCAAACTATTAAATCCTCTTCTGGTCTTCTCTGTGGTGAGGTCTCACAGAATGTAAGAATCCAATGGATTAATACAGATTTGGGTGAGGTGTGACTGTCCAGGTACCTCCCTGAGGCAGGTCAAGTTTGACTCTGTCTCTTCCTACTGTGAAATAATGTTAAGTCTTTAGCACCAGTATATCCTTCAAGCCTGCCATGAATTGGGTTCTGGATTTTCAGATCTGTTGTGTTACTTTGCATCGCGTGCAGTCATCTGGTGCAGGGCCTCAGGGATGGGTCTGGGGGCACTTTGGAGGTCTTGGATGGGTTGTGACAACCCCTCAGCTGCTGCACCTGGGAATGTCACCTGGATGTGGCCTTCTGGGGGCAGGGGGTTTTAGAGCTGAGCCAGTTTGTGGGAGGGAGGATGGGTGTCCACTGCCTCTTGCCACACACCCCAAAATTTCCTCCCTCCCCCTCTGTTGATTGGAGGTTTGTGTGCAAACCTGGCCTCAGCAGACAAGTCTGTGGCTATGACTTCCCCCTTCTGAACCCAGCCAGAGCAGATTTTCAGGATGGCTGCTGGGTTTGGCTTTGTTGTGGATCCATTTTTCTCCCTCAGACTTGTCTACTTCTCCCCAGACCTGAGATAATAGGACAATAGTTTCACCTTTATCTTGAGTGTCAAGTTCCTTAGGCACTCACTGTCCAAAGTTCCAGTCAGGAGGCATTTTCAGGGAGGGGTGGGTTTGGTGGTCGCAGCTTCTTTGTACAGTTTTGTCCCAATGGGCAAAAAGTCCTTTATAACAATATTTAAGCCATTAGCCATAACTTTCCAGTCTCTCCCAAGTCCTGTGAGGAGTGGCTAAGAGAGCTGGGATTGTTTAGTCTGAAGAAGAGGAGGTTCACTCTATCTATTTTAAAGTAATATTTAAGCTACATCTTTGTCTGTTCTATTATTAATGTTCAGATTTTTAGCTCCGGGTTTCAGTATGATCAATCTTTGAATTGCACAACGTAGCCATATAGTTCAAATAAAGTCCAACTAGAGGCCTAACAATACTAGATACTTATGCCAAACAAGCACTTAGCTACTTTCAAATAATATAAAATTTTTAGCAGCAGTATATCCTTTGAGTCTGCCATGAATTTGGTTCGGATTTTCAGAGTTCCATTGTTGCTCCTTCCAGTTTTTTGGAGGCCTCGTTGCTCATCTGTGAAAAATGGCTTCTGGATTCCAGAGAACACCACGGCCACCTCGTTTTCTCTCCAAGGAAGAACTGAAGTCTCTTACTGTGAGTAGCCACTGGGGCTGTGTTAAGGCTGGAAACTTTCCTCATGTCCCTCCTCTCCCTGCCCCGCCTGTTGTCCAGCAGCACAGTGAAGCTGCAGCCCCCTCCCCACCTCTTTGTGCCGTGCTCCTGTTGGTGGGGCTGTCCTGGGGCAGTGAGGAGCACCGTGTGCTGCTGCAGGCACAGTGCAGTGTCTTGCCCGGCTGTGCCACTGCAGCCAGGTTAAACCAATGGACAGCTGAAGCCCTGAGCATGCCCTTCTTTCCCTGCCCTTTGCCACAAGAATTCCTTCTGTCAGGCTGGACACTCGTCTGTGCTGCTCTGACCCTGCCCTTGGGCACCTGGGCATGTGGGGGGGAGGAAGCTCAAACTCTGCCCAAAGCCTTGAGAGACACGGCTGGGCCCAGCTGGAAGAGGTTCCAAAGCAGCTGTTCTCTCTTATCCCTGTGTGGGACCCAGATCCAGCCCTGCAGACAGCAGTGGAGTCAGGGCCACAAAGGTCCCTTGGCTGTGTGGAGCTCCCTTGACAGAAGATGCCCCACTGCTGAGGCTCTGTCAAGGAGATCCCTCTGTTTTCTTCTGTGGAGGGGTCTGTGAGCCCAGACAGAGAAAACAAATGCTAATTAACAGAGAGAACTAAAACTTGGACACATTCCTGTGCACCTCACTCTTGTACAACACTGTTTTCCTGTGTCTCTTGGACTCACCCAGCAATGATATCTCCTCACTGTGAGTTTTGTGTGTTGTGCTGGATGGAGTTAGGGGAGTTCTGAGAGCTCCTCCCCACTCCCTGAAAAGGTCCCTGCCTCAATCCAGTGAAACTATAGAGGAAACAAATGCCGAAACAGCAGAAATCCCCAAACATCTCACATCAAATCAGAGAAGCTAATGGGACAGAGCCATGGGATTGGAGTATGTGTATTGACTCTATATTATTAATTTACTGATGCTAAGTGTTTCAGCAAGAAACTTCCAGGGCTTCCAGAACTGTCCTAGTGGCTGTGATTGCAAATTATTCATCGGTAACAAGTGAACAAGAAAAGCCTCTATGAACAAGGGCATTTCTGAGGCTCTTGCTGGATGTTTTTTTTTTTTTTTCTTTTCAGTTGCGTCCCACTAAGTTCCTGAGGGAGAAGTTTTTCAACCTGAGGGAGTCCAGAGAGAAACCTGGGGGAAAAGCTCTGCCCAGAGTTGAGCCATTATTGGATGATAGTGGTCAAAAGGTAGCCCTTTTCCTGCTCTTTTCCTTTCTGTTTGATGTGAAGTTTGGAGAGGGTGTGTGCTTGTGACAGGCTTGCCTCCAGCAAAATACCTCAGCGTCCAGGTCCTGTTGTCATTGCAAACTGCTGGTCGTGGTGGACTTGGAGTGCTGATCTGCACTCCAGATAACCAACACAAATAACCTGTGCTGAAGCTGCTGGGGTTTGCTGGAGTGTAGCTGCTATTGCTAAAACAATGGGGACACAAGGACATGAAGTTGTCATTTGCCATTCTCCTGCTGCTCTTGCTTTGGTGTGGTCGCCATCAAATGCTTGGGGTCATAGCACTCCCTCCAGAGTAGCAGTGCTGGCCTTTGAAGGCCAAGGACCTGCAGTAATTATTTCAGATTTAACAAAACTAATTGCATTAATGCTTTGGGTTGGAACGATATGTTTAGACCCTGACAGGGTGTTAGATTTTGCAGGCTGCCAGATGTACAGGGGACTCGCCCTGGGCAGTGGGGAATAGATGTGCTTTATCTGAATCCGTGCCTCATCTCTCACACCTCCTCTGCTACTGTTCTCTTCTTACTCATGTCCAAGTTCTAGATCAAAAAAGATATTTGCGGTTGTGTGGGCCTTGGTTTCCCTGTCTCAGAGTAAAGGACATCCCAAAATTGTTTCCCATGGAGTCTGATGTAAATTCCTGGGTTTTATTTACTCTGTGAGTGCTCAGTCGGTGCCCCAGAGCTCTGTGACCACCTGGGCACAGGGCTGTGCTTAAGGTAAGTGATGGCTGGCATTCTGGAGAAGGAAGCCTGGAGAAATACATGCCAAAAGAGCAGCTTGGCTTGAGCCTGCTCTGCGTGGCCCAGCAGCTCTTGAGCAGCTCAGAGCAGAGGTGGGTGAGCTACTGTTTTCCCAGTGTGGCCTGGGCAGACGTGCTTACCCAGAGTCTGTTCTTCACTAGGTATCAGTGTAAGATTCTCCATTATGAACCTTCCTCCCAGCAGCTGAATCTCTCCCTGCTCTCTCTTGCCTTTCCAGCTGTTGCCGGATCCTCCAAAAGAGAACTTGCTTCAGCTATCCCCAAAAAAACTGGTATTTCAGAATGCCGTCGCTCACGAGGTCTCCGAAATAGTACTGCTTCTCATAAATAAGGACAAAGTAAGTGCTGGGATGTGGAGCTTTAACACTGTGCTGGAAGTGTACATAGTGTACATAGTGTACAGCAAAGCAAGTTATCTGCTGCAGCACATCCAGAAGAAAATGTCTCAGCACCTTTGTTCTGCAAGATGGTAGAAATCTTCCTGTGCTGGGAATTGTCCCCGATTTTGGCCATGCATCGATGGTATCTATCCCAAAGGAGTTTCCTTCTCTTGAAAGCTCTGGATTGAGATTGGAATGTTCAGGGCTGTATGGTTCTTACCTGCCCTCATACTTTGCCCTCATTCTGTACCACCTCCTGTGTGTCCTTGGTTAATCCTGGTTCCTGGTAGGAATCTCTGCCTCTCTCAGCCTGTTGGCTCCCTTTGTGCAACCCACAGTCAAAACCCAGGGGTTGGGTCTTCTCTGCTTTCAGCTGGAATCACTTCTCATTAATGGCATTGGACATGCAGGAAATGTGTTCTGAAACAGCCCTGGAATCAGACTGATGTGGCAGAAGCAGCCGGATGCCTTTAGGCCTTTAGCCACTTCAGGCTCCTGCTAAGCTTCATTCAGCTTTGCTCCGGTTTTCTAAAAGCAACATGGTGCTCTGCTTTCCCTTTGGAGAACCACAGCACATCCAAAGCCATGTGCTCCTGGAGGTTTTCACCTTCACTTGAAGAAAATGTGATTGTTTTGCAGTTCCCAAGAAAGCTGAGAGGGAATAAGTTGAAAAATGAGAGCAGTTGTGTTGCACTGTAAAGAGGAAAGCTGAGACCACTTGAATTTCAGTCAGGGAAACATTTTCTCAACTGAAGCTTGTGCCAAGAGTGGGCTGGTGGGAAGAGACAGGATGGAGTCAAAATCATCTGGTTTAGACTTTTTGAGAGCATTTTGGTGCTCAGGGGTTGATATCTATGTGTTGAAAATGCATGTTTGCTGTGTCTGTGTATCCCAGAGAGCAGAACCTGGCCCGCTGGCTGCAGGCAGGAATGCCCAGCAGCCCAGCTTGATGCACAGGCAGCAAAAACCCTTGGAGAGCCAAGACTGGCTTTTAATAATGGAACCACATCGTGAGTCAGTGCTGGTCATGTTTCTCCAGGCAGAAAATGCCTTTGAAGCCCACAGTGAACAGGCACAGCCTGTGTTTCTGTCACTTCTGGCAAGCTGATTGCTCTCATCATTGTATGATTTTTCCTTGCTGCTTTGCTGCCATTTAAATTCTCTTTGCCATCTTCTTGTTTTAGGGATTGTCTTGCTGTGTTCCTTCTTTTGTTTTCAGGTTTGCTTTTATTCCCAGTAAGGCCACAGTGTTTGGCCTCCTCTCTTGCTGGTCTGCCTGCATGACTGTATCCCCAGAACTACCCTACCCAAACCTGATCTACTAGAAGTGAATTTTTCCCTTCCCCCAGGATAATGCCCCTCCTTCCCACCAGCTATTGCCCTACTGCCTCTGGCGAAAATGCTGGACCCAGACAGAAGGGATTCAAGTTCACCCTTGTGAATTCATGTGTCTGTACCTCCATAGATGAAAGTGCTTTGGAAAAGGGGTCAAGGAAGGATGTCACCAAGACATGGGCAGGCCTCCTCCTGTCCTGTTTCCACAAGTGGCAAAATCATCATTTCATGTCTTTCCTGCAGTTCTATCGGCCGGTGCAGATCTCCATGGAGAGCTCCCCTTATTTCGAGCTGCTGTGTCCCAACAATGTGATCCATACAGTTCCACCAGGCATGTCTACCCGTGTGTGCATTCGCTTCACCCCCGACGAGAACAAGGTGAGACTGGAGGAGACAAAACACAGAATGATCTCCAAAGCCATTGTTTTCCCTGCACTCTGGGTACAGCCCATTCCATGCTGTCAGCTCGGCTCCAGGCAGTGGGCAGGCAGCCTATAGCCAGTCACACCTTGGCATGTGCTGTCAGGAACTGCACCCAGGCCTGACAGGCTCTGCTTCCCCTCCCTGCACATTCCTGAGCATTCCCAAGGGAAGATACACAGGGAACAGGATGAAAATGACAGAGGGGTGTTGATAAGATGTTCGCCCATCTCTAAGTACAGTGGAAGGGGTTTAATTGTTATGGAAAATACTAGAGGAACAAAGAGGTCAGAGAGCTTTCCTCCTTCCTAACTGGCAACAGCTTCCCTGCTTCACCCTGGGCTGGAGCAAAGACGGTGCTTTTTCACACCCTCTGTTCTCCAGCCTTGCAGCTGTGCTGTCCCAGAGCACAACTGACCATGATACAGCTGCAAGGCCAGGGCAGAGGATGTGCTGTGCCTGTGAGCCCAGCCTGGCACAGGCACACTGAGCTCTAGGTGCCCTTAGTCAGCAGGAGGTTGCTGAGCTGCAGGGGACTTGGACACCTGCCTGAAAGAACTCGTGTAGCGCAGGCACAACCTGTGGGCAGACCTGTGTCCCCAGAGCCTGTGGCAGTGACACTGCTGTGGCTCTACCTTCATGCCTGTTACTGTGGTTGCTCTGTCACCTGGCACCCATTCCATACTTTTGTGTGGCGGTTTGAACACCAGGGCTGAGGTGCTGGCAAGTCTGATCTTGGTGCTGTGATCTGGAGGGTCAATGCTGTGATCTAGAGGCTTGCTCATACATGAGGGTTTAGGACATGGCACAGAAGGGAGGAAGCCTTGCAGGGAAACAGAGAGAGGCTCTTTCCAACAGTGTCCTGCTACCTCTTAGCACTGTTCTTCTCCTGACTTGGTTGGAGAAGCAAAGTTAGAGGGGACTTCTGGGCCAATTGATGTTTCTACACCAGGCCAGAAGTGCAGGATCTGTTTGGGTGCTGCTGTTTTCTCATCTTCCTTTTGCTGCTAAGACTCAGTTTAACACTTTGTCCTGTTCTCAAACAGTGGGAATACAGAAACCTAAAGAAGAATGTCCTGTGTTCTCTAGCTCCATATTCCTTAGGAGGGACTTAGGAATTATTTAACGTCATTACAATTTAGAGTAAAAATTATGGTGGCCTAGGGCAGTTCTCTGTATGAGCCAAGTGACACAAGAACTTGATGCCACTGAGAGGTTTTGTGAAGTGCACTGGTGTCTTTAAAATGTGACCTATTAGTAGAACTCAAGTGTTCATTTTGGGGTGGAATAGGTAAATCGATGCCCTTGAAGGGTTACAGGAAATGTTTTTTCTTCTGCCATGGGGATGGCACTAAATGCCCTGTGCTGAGCTGGTTTCTTTTCCTGCAGGATTATTCCCATGAGCTCATCTGCATCACTGGAAAGGAAAGGATAGTTGTGCCAATTCGGGGCATTGGTCCCCGAGCCATCCTGGACCTCCCTGACCAGCTGGACTTCTCGGAGTGCCCAGTCAAGTGCAGCTCCCAGAAGACTCTGCTGGTTCGAAATGTCGGGAACCTGGAAGCTCATTACCAGCTGAGCACCCAGAGGTGAGGCAGCTCATCTTATCCTTGTGCAAAACACATCTGGGTGATAACAGAGTTGGGATAGAGCAACAAAAGGAAGCAGAGCACTGGAGCTGCTGCCCTGCAGCCCTGGCTGGAAATGGGCAGGATGGATGGCATCTGCTCCTGCTTTCAGTGTTCTTAGCAGAATGCAGCCTTTGAGCTTTCTCTGTCCCGCATTTCCTGGAGGGTGCTGGAACATGTCAGTAGCTGGCTTGCACCCTCCTGAGCACAAGCAGCTTCTGAAATGGTTACTCACCGCTGCCAGCCAAGTAGACCCATTCTCTGGGAGGTCACAGGCATGTGGCTTTCCAGTGATCCCCACATCAGATGCCCAACAGGAGCTGTGTTGTGGGCAGACGGTGCAGTTCCTATTACTTAAAGCTGATCTGATTCCCCTTGTCAGCTGAGGGCATCGGTCACCTCTTCTGTTCTGAAAGCCAGTTTAAAATTTCAAACAGATGATTTAAATCTCTGAATAACGTTGTGTCCCCTTTCATTGAGATTTCTTTTTAAGTACTCTGAAGTTCCTGTATTTCTGCTGTTTTTTCATTATGGTTTGTGTTAAATGTTTGCCAAAAGATCATGAATTCTTCGTTGGGTACTTCCAAAAAGTCAAGCTCCTCTAATGCCCGTCAAGATACCACATGCTCCTAGGTATATGCACAGTTGTATAGAAAATATGAGACATTTAGTGAATATGTGAAAAGCAATTGGGCTGATTTAGAAGACAAAAGTATAGAATAACTTTTGCTGGAGGGGACCTCTGGAAATCATCTGAGCAAACTGCTCAAGGCAAGACCAGTGTCTGGGGATTGCAAGGTGCCATTGGGAAATCCGAACCTGTCTTTAGATGCCATACAAGCAAACAAACATACACATGGACCTAGTTAAAAAGCAGAGGAAAACAACCTATTAAAACCCCCTCCATACTACATCTTTTCTGCCTGTCGGGTGCAGTAGTGATTCCTTGAAAGGACAGATCTAACAGGATGAGAACCATCTTAAGGAACAGCTCACAATTAACAGATAAAGGGCCAAAATTTAGGCTGCCAGCCCCATCTCTTGGCAGTGGTTTTCATTTGGTTATTAAACAATGTCAGGAATGTCACCGTCATAGCTCTCCTATCTGTGGGCTCAGGGAACAGCTTAGTGGTGTCAGCTGCAATTCAGAGGAGTTAAGTTTAACTGTAGAGCTTGTGTCCTTGGCTCTTGGGGAGCCAAGTCTATGTGAGAGATGACTGCTACAGCAGTAACAGAGGAGTCTGGTGGGTACAGCCTGGGGTGGGATGTAGGAGATGCAGGGACTGATTTACACTCAACTCAATTTTTCAGTCCTGACAACTGAGTCCTGATATTCTGAAAATAAGAAGATATCTTCTTTCTCAGGCAACCCCTGAAGTCACCACCAGTAGTGTTATTCCCATCCCGCCTTCTGAGGGCAGGAGTATTTAACATGGGTCAGGAGTGGGAAGGGAATGGAATGGAACGTAGTGCTAAAGTGTGGCCAGGGATTCCCTTAACTGGCAGCTTCTCTGTTCTGGTGAAATTTCTGGCAAAAGAATAAGAAAAAAATCCTGCGCCTTGCCCACACCAGGCACTGATCCTCCCAAGCCCCAGGACCTGCTGCAGTCCTGGCATCACCCCCGGGCAGATGTGGGAGCATGCACAGTAATCCAGCTCTGGGGCTGCTCGTCTTTCCTCCCCTCTGTGCAAAGTCTCAGGTCCTGTGCATAAACATCGCTGGCTCAAGGCTTCTCCATCAGCCACTAGTGATGTTCTCAGCAGTGGTAATGAGAACAGGTCAGGCCCATAATTGCAGCAATAGGTCCTTAATGAGCAGAATATGAAGCAAGTTCATCAGCTGTCACTACTGACATGAGTAAAGTTCGGCTTGACAGATGTTCTCTTTTTGTGTGTGCGTGATGCATTCATCTCCAAATTCCCCAGAACACGCTTTTATGTGACAGATTGACCACCAGCAAAGCACCAAGGCCAGGAGCTTTTGTTTTCTCAGTGGGGCTGTAGAAGAACCCAAAACACAGCAGCTGCTGGGCAGAAGCACATCTCACCTGAGCTCTCCCTGAGCATCAAAGCACAGAGTCTTGTGCTTGTCAGACAAGAGCTGTTTACCTGGTGACCAATGCTAATTGCTCCTGTTAAATCCAAAGTGCACCAACACATTTGCATAATTATTTCCAACACATTGCATGGAGCTTGTCTGGTGGGCCAAGCAAACAGTTACCAGCCTGGATGACATCCCAGAGTCCCAGACTACATTGCTGGTAGTAAATGCATGGAAACTTCCTGTGCTACTTCCTTGATGAGCTCCTGCTAATGGTGCTTCATTTAACTGGGATTGTATCCTTTAGACTGTAAATGGCATCCTCCTTTTGTGTCTTGTTTCCACGTCACTGTATTGCTCTAATCTGCATTTGCACTCTTTCAGAGTTTTGATTGCTCCTTTTCTTAGAGCAGCTTTCATTGAAATGATGATAAAATGCGCCCTTTTTAGGCTAAGATAAATCAAAGAACCACACTGCAAATTCGACAGTAGCTATTCCTTGGTCTTCAAGGAAAAGTTCCTTCTCCCTGTCTGATTCCTAGGCTGTAATCTCACAGGACAGGTAGTGCCCTAACATTTGCATCTATTGAGAGAGGTTTACAGGCAGTAGGAAAAGAGAAATTCCTGAGGTAGTCAGTGTCAAGTTGGGCATGCAGATAGCTCTTAACCCTCTCTGTGCTTTTCACAAAGCATTCTCTGACAGCATTGCTGGCAGTCAGACCCTTGAGTCTCATTGCAGAGAGCTGGATGCAGAGTATGGGAGAAGGTCATTTTATCCCACAGAATCTTCTAAGGGTGGATCTCCTCAGAAGTGGGTCAGTAGCTGTTTCTGATCCTGTCTGTCTTCTGTCGACTGTGGTTTGTTTGCTGCCTCCTTTGCCCAAGTGAGCTGAAGTGACTTGCACTGCAGAAGGAGTATCATCCCCAGATGTCCCCTGAGTCCTGATCCCTCTTCTCTTTGTGTTGCAGCCCTTTCTCCGTGGTTCCAGCCACGGGAACTCTGGGTGCTGGTGACACCATGCAGGTGACAGTGGGATTTCACCCGCTGACGACTGGTGACCATTACGGTTCCCTGGAAGTGTGCTGCAACACAGGTGAGTGCTGGGCACTGCACGGGGCACGGGACAGTTCTCCACTGTCACTCCCTGTTGTCCCATCCCCCTCATTTCCCTCTAGATGTACGTCCCCTGTTCCAGCTTTACCCTAAAGAAAACTGAGAACTCGTTGGTGTTTAAGGGGTTGATAAAGTGGAATCCCCTCTAACGGGCTAAGATTTTTGGACTCCTGTTTTGCTGGGAGTTGCTGAGTGGAGGAAGGAACCTGATTCTCCACTACCATGTGCCTATGCCTGGTGAAGTTTTATTTTATTCCTGGGCAGTGCTGTATGTGAGGTGTGAGGTCTCCATCAGATTCTCTCCAATGCAATGTATTTCTTGCACACCTGTCTCGTGTGCTGCTTCTCCACTGGCTTGTCACAGACCTTTTTCTATGTTGCCCTCTACACATATATGTAGTTTCTGTCTAATAACATTTTTGTTATTAGTTTGTTATTATTTTTGGTGGAATTCAAAGTCCTGGGAAATCCAGAATATTAGGTCTGTAAGCCAAAATTTAGAATTACAGACAGGGTTTGATTTGAAATCTTGGAGAGACTCCTAAGTTTAGGTGCTAGAAGAATGCAGATTTATAACTTAGAGCAGAGCGTGTTGAGTAGAGGAGAGTTTAGTTTTATAGCCTAAAAGTCACAGACAAGGCAAAAGTAGTTACAAAGGTTAACAAGAGGTAATACTGTAAGGTTTAGGTGTTTCAAGGTAATTGGTTAAGAAAGTTCACACTGTAATATCACACATTAGTTCAGTATTGGTTAAATAACATAAATATCTAGTTGGCAGAATTTTATTGGCCCATAAAGCCTTAAATAGTCTGATAAGCAGAAATCTTGTGACTTACTCCCATACTGCTAACATCTGTAAGAGAGATTCATCCTCTCTCTGCCTCTGTAGAAGATAAGAAAATAACCTGCACTTTCCCATGAAATTCAGAAGTCCCATTTCTCTGTTTCAAGAAGAAATCCCTGCACCTGAAATGCAAGGTGCAAAATCGTTATGTGAGAAATCATAAACTCACACATTTTCAGGCCCTCGAGTTCCTGTTTGGTGACAAATCCAAACACATTTTTCCTTGTCCCCATTTCCCAGGCGTTCATGCTGTTGCAAACTGCTCACATCTATCTCCCATTTGATTTCTAGTCTAAGGAATCCCATTCAAGCTTCATATAGAAGCTGCTCTCTACTTACTAATCTTTTTTATTTAATTTGAAATGCTCCAGCTTGGTTTTTGAGATAAGAACAATATAAAATATATTCAAGACTGATGTGACTGTGGGTTTTCACAGGAATGATGATGATGATGATTTTCATAGTATTCCTTTTGTGGTGGTTTGTCGTATTGCAAGAGCCAGGCTGGTTGTGTCCTCGCCATGTCCCCCTCCTGAAGCTGTCACTTCACTTATTCCTCTGGACCTCCTTTGTCTGCCCACATGTCCCAGGCATATTTGCTTGTCAGGGACCATGAGAGACAGGAATCTCGTGGGATGCCCAGGGGAGAACCTGGGCAAGCCAGGACTAACAGGGCTCCTCAGTGTCACCTGAAGGACTTTGGTGCAGAAATCCCGGTGATCTGAGTGGGTCACCGGAGCACATCTGACAAATCTCACTGTACATACTGTCACTCTGGGGCCAAGTCTCAACAAACACACTCAGAAAATAAGGTGCCCAGGACATTCTCATGCTGTACACACAGAGCTGTCAGGCTGTGATAAATGTACTCATCCACAGAACTGCAAATATAGCTAAAAGCTGTGACATTTTCTTCTGTGACCTGCGGTTTGCTCTGTTCCTTGTGCTTCCATCAGCAACTGAGCCAAGCAAAGACTCCTCTTTGCTTTGTTCCAGGTGAAGAAAGTATCCACATAAACCTTCATGGAGAAAGTGAAGATGTCAACATTGGGTTGAGCACAAATTCCGTGAAGGTTGAGAAGACTTTCATCACTGTCAAACCACACGACCATGCTCATTGAAAACAGGAGTAACATCACAGCCCACTTCCAGTGGAAGACTTTTCCTACTGAGGAAGATGAGAATGAAGAGAAGAGGAGGTTGGTCTGAAAGATGCATTTCACTGACATACATGGCCTAAGACTAAAACTGATGTATGGCCTTAGGGGAGTGTTGGTGCTTTTGAATGGTTTAGGCCAAGTAAACCATCCCTGGTATTAGGGTGTGTGTCCCTGGGCTTCAGGAGCTCAGCACTTAGCACTCCAGTTCCATTCATACTCCAACCAAGGATGGCATTTTGGGAAGGAAAGGTTGATTGCAACGACTTCATTTCCTCAAGTTCTAATTGGGCTTTTGCCTCTGTAATCTTCTTCCTACATGACCTGGCAACATCTTTAAGCATTTCCTGAGTTTCTTGCTCCTTTTTCCAAAGGTGATACACTCTCTTTTTTCCCTTTGTTCCTTCAAAAGCTCCTTGGCCATCCAAGCTGTTGTCTTCCCTGTCAGCTTGTCTTTCAGCATACGGGGACAGTCTCTTCATGTGCCTTCAAGACTTCTTTCTTGAAATATGTCCATGCTTCCTGGACCCCTTTGTTTTCAAGGGCTGTTTCCCAAAGTATTCTCCAAATCAGTCTCTTGAACAGGCTGAAGGCTGCCCTCCAGAAGTTCAGAGTGGAAGTTTTGTTGATGCCCCTCCTTGTTTCACTGAATATTGAGAGTTCTATTATTTCACGGTCACTGTACCCCAGAGAGTGGTGAACAGATGAAGTTCATTCAGTTATTAGGGAATCTTCTGGTGATATCCAGTACCTGGATCCCAGGGAGGCAGCAGACATCCCTGTGGATCCGGCCGAGATACGGGGCCCTCAGTTCCCCTTAGAAGGGAGTCAGCCACCTACTACCACTACCCTTCTTTTCTTCTTAGTACTTCAGGTTGTGATCTGTCTGACAGACAAAGGGCAACTGGGAGACTCTCCAGACAGAATTTTTTCTTTAGTGTCATTGCCTGACTCTCTGGGTCCAGGGTCTCATACCTGTTCTGTCAGGGCACCTGGATGGGTGATGAGGGTCAGGACAGAATTTTATTACCTCCCCAGTAGAGACCCATTTCCATTCCCCACTGTCTCCTAGGTGTCCTCCTTCTGCCTGATCCCAAGAAGGGCAGGGCTCCTTTGACTCCTGCTGAGCTTCTCTCTGGGTTGGAAGGGTGTAACTCCACGGTTTATTTCTGTTTTGCTCTCACTAATGCTCCTCGGCCTTTCCACCTTTTTCCTTAGGCTCTGCAGACAGAGCAGATCGTTCACCTGCCCACATCACACACAGGTGTCTTTCACACTATGCTTCACCTAAATAATATATTAACACCAGGCTCAGACCCTTCCTGCAGCCAGGGGCCTGGACAGCTGTGTCCTTCCTAGGGGTTCTGTTTGAGTTAGTACACACTTGCTGGCAGCAGCAGCAGCAGCAATGGCTTTGATCATTTATAAACCATTGCTGGGGGGATAAAAAAAGGAAGAAAGAAGAAAGGAAAAAAAAGGCAAGTACCTCACAATCAGCCAAAAGACACAGTCCACTACACAAGGAGAGTGGGTGGCTGCACCCTTTCTGCTCAGCCTCCTTGAGCAAACTGCTGCTCAAATACTGAAAAAATCTGCAAACTCTGTGCCAAAACCACTGTGTCCCAAAAACACTGTGCCAAGCCTGTGCCAAAACCACTGTGCCAAAACCTCTGTGCCCAAATTGTTGTGGCAAGCCCATGTTTCTTCAGGCCACGTCACTCACACTCCCCAGAGCCACTTTAGATTGCCTACCAAGGACCAGGAGATTGACCCTCTCCCACTTGAATGGCTGGCAAGAGGGTCCTCTGGTGCCCTGGACTTCTTGGTTTTCCACTGTTCTCTATCTACTTACACAGTGTCTGACTTCCATACAAGCTCTGTGTGTTAGAAGAAAATCCCACTACGTTCTCTGGCTACTTCCCTGGTTGCTTATTTCCATTTTTTCACACTTTCCTGTGTCAGCCTGGACCCCAGGTGATCCAGTTTCCCCTCAGAAGCAACTAGGTTTCCCCAAAGTAAACTTCAACCTGGTTTTGTGAGGGTTTTTTTTTCCCAATCACATCTGTTTTCATGCCAGTTTGTGTCCTAGACTGTCACCAGGGCATTTTGTTCTTCCTTACTTCCAGTCTTAGAGATGGTTTTAGCTCCAAGGCCACTGTCCTGCTGTCACAGAAGCTATTGAGATCTCAGAGCAGAGAGGGCTTTTTTAATGAGAGGAGAAGAGTGCAAGATCCTTTCCCTCTCAGGACATTCTACTGCCATGCACCACTGGGATCGGACCCAAAAAATTCTGGATCATGAAAAGGTCTCTCCAGGAGTTTGCTGTCTCCCTCCTGCATAACAAAGTCCCTTCCCCTCTCAGAGCCTGTTTTCATGCATATAAAACCTTAAATGTTACTGAAGGGATGTGATGCCTGAATTCATCAATTTCTTTTGGAAGTGCTCTGGGATGATCTTGTGAAAGGCAGAGTAGGGAACAGAGCAGGTCCAAAATGAAGAAATGGAGTCATGCTGGCAACATGCAGTGGCAACCCAGCTTCTCTCCCCTTTCCAGGGAAGTCCTGCATTGGGTGCTCTGTGATCTTCATCTGCCTCCCCTGAGCAGCTCAGTGGTAGGAAAAGCCAGCTGAGGGGCTGGTGGATTCTCTCTCAGTTTGCCAGGAGGTTCTCTTGAGGGATGCTGGTTTTCCAAACCTCTCCTGAGCTTGCAAGTGTGGAGTAAAACTACCTGCTGTGCCAGTGAACAAACAAGTTGTCCTCTGATCCATGTGGGACCCCTATGGCTTGGGCTCAGCCCTTGCTGGGGAGCTCCTGCTGCTCTCCCCAAGTGCTTTGCTCTCCTGCACTTACACTTCTCTCTGTAAATTTGTGGCTTATTAAGCGACCTGGCTTTGTCTCTTCCTGTGGCTGCAGGCAGTGTAATTTGCTGCAGCCATCGAAAAAGACGTGGGTGAAAAACTTCATGAAGGAGAGAGAAATAGAGAAGAAGAAGGGCTTTTGTGAAGATCGCACTGCCCTCCTGAGCAACAGGTCCAGGAGAAGATAGCAAGGGTGCAAGAAGACCCCATGCTGTTCTCCGACACATTTTTTTTATTGAGCCAATGGTAAGTGATAGCTGAGAACCTCATTTTCCTCCTCTTCCTCCTCCTTCTCCTCCTCCTCTTCCTCCTCCCACCCACTGTACCCTTGCCCCCTGGATGCAGTCACTCGGCAGATCCTCAGCTGGCTCCATGTGCTGAGAGGGAAGACATGGAGTTTGTGGTGTGGCTGCAGAGCTCACTGCTAAAGCATTCCTGCCCTGCGGGCTCAAGGCAGGGCTGGGAGCCTGACAAAGCGAGCTCTGCTGCCAGGGCTCAGCTCAAGGGCACTTCGAGTGTGTCCTTGCAGTGTCCGCGGGGACCGGTTATTGTAGGTAGGGGCTCCCCTGACACGTGGTGCGTGGGGTTTAGCAAAGGGTGTTGGAGCACTGCCGTTCACATACTGACCTGAAGCAAGCAATAGTTTGTTGGGAAAAGGAGGCCAAATTCAGCCCAAGGTTAATCACAGAAATGCCAATCCCTGCTGTAACCATGACTTGCACTATTTCTGAGTCTCCCTTCCAGTGTCATCTGTGAGCCTGGACACAAGGGTGGAAGGTTTAAATGGGCCTTTTGAGTTCTCTGGCACACAGGGACAGAAAACCTTTTCCTTTTCTGTTTATGCAAGCAAACCCTCATGTCCTCCCACCAACCAGAGCTCTGATTCTGAGTATTTGCATTGTGAGAGATGATGAATGCCTGGTGTTGCACTGTGCAAAATCTCTTCTCCTCTTGGAGTAAACCCTAGAATAATCCCAACCTCTGCTTTCTTTCAAAGGAGGTTAAACTAATATTTTTATTTCCAAGGAAGGATCATATTCTCTTCTTGGTTACTTCTATGGCCCATCTAAGGCCAAGAGCCACAGTACACAATGGCAGTTATATACCACTATAGCTGAGAGCAGCAACATGTGACCAAGAGCTTGTGTCAGAGCTGCAGGAATTTTGTGGAGAGTGGGAACGGATCAGCTGAGCATTAAGAGCTTCCAGTGGTGTGTTGAGCTGGGTTTGGAGTGTTTCCTTGGGCTCCTCGTGTTGTTCACTCATCATTGATGCTCCAAATAAAGGCTTACAGGACTGTGGTTGAGAACAAGAAATGTGAAGTTCAAAGATAAGTGTTTTGCTGTCTCTTTCTGTTTTAGGAGGGAGAGATCAGGCCGAATTGTTCGGCCAAAATCAAGGTGACCTTTAAACCCCTAGAAGCACTGGAGTATCACAGCGTGGCTTACTGCAACATCTCAGGTACAGCTCCTTTCCCCTGCTTCTCTCACTCACAGTGAAGCCATGGTGCAAGCCTGAGCCCACTGGGTCCCCATGTACCTGCTGTGAAGAGTCCCTGGTCAGCTGGTCAGTGCTGGCACATCCCCACTGTCCCTGCAGCTTCCAGGGAGTCTCCTGGGCAAGGCCAGGGCTCAGAATCCTGTCTGGGTTACTGATCCAGAACAAGCCAGGCAGTGCAGGGAGAAGTTCTTATGCCATGGCTTTGCCAGCATCTCCTCAAAGGCCAAAGAGCTACAGAGCAGAACAGTTTTAGTGAACCAGCACTAAGCCCCTCTAGACCACTGACTTCCAGGATGGGTCCATTTGACACGGATCCATCGTCAGGTGGTAGGAGCTGAGCTAGAAATGTGCTCCCTGACCCTGGATCACCTACCACTGCCCAGACACCACCAGACCAGGGGTGGCTGAGCCCCACTGGACCCAGGGTGTTTGCAGAAGGTGCACCTTTGGCCAGCACTGCTTCTCTCCCTGTGTGGGAATTGTCACCTTGCAGCTCTGTCTGTGGAAATAGAACACAATGCTGAGCATCAGAAGTTGAGGACTTTGGCAGCAAAGTTGCTGCTACTGGGCCAGGTAGTTTGGCAATTGCTGCCTGGCAATTGGCCAGGTAGTAATTGCCAAGCTCTTTATGAGCTTTGTGCCTTCACCGAATGGATTTCAAAGCTCCGCTAAGTGCATGGAAAAGAAACCACAGAATCATAGGACATTAAGGATGGGATGGACCTTAAAGATGGCCTAGTCCTAAGGCCCCTGCCATGGCCAGGACACCTCCCACTAGACCAGGTAGCTCCAAGCCCCATCCAGCTGGCTTTGAACACTTTTGGGACTGGAACCTCCACAACTCCCCTGGGGAACCTGCTCCAGTGTCTCACCACCCTCACAGTAAAAAATTTCTTCCTAATATCTAACCTAAATTTCCTTTCTTTCAATTTATATCCATTACTCCTTGGCCTGTCACTACAGGACATCGGAGATGTTTTAAACTCACCAAACTGGTGGCTGAAATTGGAAAGCAGCCCAAGGAATGGTTTAGTCAGTCCCAAGGGCTATCTCCTGAGGGAAGAGAAAGGTCTATATCTTCTCCTGCAGCGTCAAGAGCTGGTTGCAGCAGCTCAGAGTCAGGGATTAGCATTGAGGCAGCCTGGAAGGTACAATATACCAGAGGGAATTACTCTACTGAAATGGACATCTCTCCCCAGGCCGTGAGAGCAGGCTGCCCCTGCGCATCAGAGGAGAAGGCCAGGGACCTTTGGTTGAACTCAGCGATGATACACTGAACTTTGGGAGCGTTTTTGTCAACACCTCCCGCATCTATGAGGTGAGCAGCAGGGGTTGGGATGGATCCTGATGGCTCCTGAAGAGCAGCAAGCCTGGTGGACAGTTGTGAGCAGGGAATATTTGACGTACTGGTCAAATCTGGGGGGGTCTGAAAGGTGTGTCTGTTGTTCATGAAGCCCCAGTCCCTGCTTTTGGGCAGCCTCCCTTGGGGATCAGCTGAGAGGCTTCCTGCAAAACAACCCCTTGCATATGAAACTAACACTGGGTCAAAAAGCTGCATGTTCAGAGGCTTTTGTTGAAGCACCAGACACAAGGCACCTTTGTACTGGGCTGTTCAGAAGTGTCTGGAACAAACTGGCTACATTTGAGCTTCAGTCTACTGCAAGCAATTTTCAGTCAAGTATTTTCTGCTTATTCCTGGAAGTAACAAGGAAAGCCATCCAATATCCCGGCTCAGTGCTGGCCCTTGCAAAGGGCTTGGGAATTCTTTCCATTGCTGACCACTCCCTCACCACGCTCCAGCCTTGGTGCATCTCTGTCTCTAGAAAGAGAAAAGTATTCCCGGGAATAAAGCAAAGGATGTTTCTACCTATTTGCCTTCCCCCCAGTAGTGTCAAGTTTGCAAAAAAAAGAAATAAAAAGAGAGCAACTGAAACAGGTAGAAAATGAGATGTTACATCATGCCATACACTTTCAAAAGCTTGGCAGTGGAAGGGAAAGACACGCTGAGTTTTCTTACCAAAAGATGGTGCTGTCTATACATTTTGATGCTGATGCCTCATTATCAACGTATTCTTTTCATGATAGGAGAAAAGGTGAATGAGTAGATGGGGCTGTTGGAGCAGTGCCAACTGGGGCAGCAGCAGCTCTGTGGTGATTCACTATGCAGCTGCAATCACCCCACGTGACTGACAGGCCCAGGTCTCAATGAGCTTGGTGACACTGACCAGAGGTGGACTGCTCTGTGTCCATGGGATAACCCCAGGGTGACTCCAGTTATGTGAAGTTACGACTGCTTTGCATGAAAACCCAAAGGCAGAACTTATCCTGTTATATTTTTCTGACTTCTGCCATTCAGCAGCACAAAGCATCTTCTGCCTTTTCTGTGTGCTAATTGTGTAATTAGAAAATAGCTCACAAGAAAGGAAGATTCCACATGTATTTCCATTTCACTTTCTTGTTGCTGCAGGTGAAACTGATTAACCAAGGAGCTATTGATGCTCCCTTCACCCTTACTGCTTCAACCTCAAACATGGCCGTGGGCTGCTACTTCAAGATTGTACCTAAGGAAGGCATCATTGCACCAGGTGGGATCCAGACTCTTCAGATCTTGTTCAAGGCCACTGTACTGGGAAAGTCTGAGAAAAAATTCCAGTTCAGTGTGGCTGGATCTCCTACACCTGTGATCCTGACGATCAAGTAAGGACCTCGGGAGCTTGCTGGGTGCATCTGTAGCTGTCTCTAGGACATCCCCATTTACCTCATTTTGGGGTCGAGCAGAGAAAAAAAGAGTTGCCTGAGGTCCTAACCTCTGCTCTGATTCTGGCATTGCCTTAGTGTGCAGATGCCTGCTGCCCTGTGTGGTACCTGGGATCTGGAATGACTCCTCCGAGCAAGGCTCTCCCTCTGCCTTGGGCCATGGCAAGCAGTGGGATAGATCAGCTTTGGGCAGTAGCTGCTCTGGGATGTCCCACCTGCACACCCAGTAAGGCCTACAGGGCTTTGGAGATGGGCCAGCCTGCACCAACAGCAGCAGCAGCAGTGTTTTTTAAAAACTTGAATTAATAATCCACCCCAAATGGGCATCAGCAGCCTCACCTCACCTCTCATGGACATGCTGTGGGGGAAAAGCTGTGCTCCCAACTCCTGTGCAGAGAGTGCTCTGGTACCTCCTTTCCACAGGCAGGAAAGGGCTGGTATAGGAGACAGAGAACTGTGCAGCAGGAACTGTCCCAAGGACATGGGCATCATCATCCCCTGGGCTGGTGCCATTGCAAGAGATAATCCTCGCCCAGCAAAAGGGAGAAGGGCTGGTAACAGGGGAGGCAGAGCTCAGTCCTCAGGACCACAGCAGCATGAGGGCTTGTCTGAGCTAGTGTGCTGGTAGCATAATGTAGTGTGACGACACGGTGCCAGAGCTGGCTAGCTCACTCAAGGCACCACGCCAAGAGGGGATCATGCCCCGGGAGCAAGATGACCTGAGGTGCCATTTAGAGCTGAATGCTCTGTGGCACTAGACAGCAAAGGCGCACGGTGAAGGCAAAGCCGAGGAGGAGGTCTCTTGTATGGGTTCCAAAGGGTTTATTCCAGGGAAGGCTCCAGGGACAAAAGATGAGAGACAAGCATGTGCAGGGGCTTTTGCACAGGGAGGTTTTAGGGGCGGATGCTAATCTTCAACCAATGGGGTACAAGGAGGGGAGGAGCACAAGGCAGGGTTTACAATACATCAGCCAGTGAGGGGATGAAGGAGGGAATGGGTCACAGAGCCAATGGGGCATCGAAGTTTAGGGAATCTCCAAAGGGGAGGTACAACTGAGGATTGGCCCAAGGTGGGATGACAGGGAGATTCAGGAACAAGGGGCAGGGTAACAATGACAAGCAGGGAAGGGGCTGGGACAAGGGGCTGGTACTTGGATGGATTGAAAGTTGGGGTAGGAGGAACAAAGAGCATTCTACAAGGGTAGGAGGGTGCCACATAGACTAAACATGAAACATGTGGGATAACAGAACAAACCATTATCAATGAAACACACACACCCCACACAGTGTAAGCAAGAAAGTCAATCCTAGCTGCTCTGGAGCTTGGAGCTAGACTGCTACTGTTGGGAGGCACTGGATCAAGGCAGTAAAGAAATTAAAGTAATCTGCAGTTGATTATACCCATAAGATAAGGGAGATGGATGAAAAAGAAAAAGAAAGCTATTACTTAGCAAGAGAAAAGTGGTGAGTAGGTCTGCCCATAGTGAAGAAACAATTCTGCTGGCTTTGGTTTTGGAGGAAAAGTGCTGCTTTTTTGATTTTTGGAAATCAAGAGGGAACCTTTAACCATTGAATAATTGATTCTCCTCTGTTCCTCCCCAAACTGGTCATGGGCTGTTATTGCATAAGCAGCTTTCCCCTTGAGCAAGGGCAGGCGTCTCTTGTTGAGATGTGTAGCGCAGAGCCAGTGGCAGGCCTGTGAATACAACAGAAGGCAAAGTTCACTGGTCATTGATTTTAACCAAAAGGCAGAGTGGGCATTGATTGGCATCAACCATGAAATAAACTCATATCAGTGTTACGCAGCTTCAAGTGCTGATTCAGTGGATGTCGGAGACTTTTGGAGCCTGTCTGCTGTGTTCAAGGACAGGTGAAGTGGTGTGGTAGATTCAGGACACTCATGTTTGGTTGTTTAAGCTGTTGCTCTTGGCTTGCCAGCTGATGTACTGGTCACAAGCTGGTCCTTTCCTCTAGGATTCATCTGTCCACTGTATAGAACTGCTGCTAATCTTTTCAGAGGATGTTTGGGGCTCCCCTGGTTTCATGTCTCAAAACTCTGTTCTAATGGTTGTGTGGGTCAAAATCTCCTGAGAAATCTCCTCCATGGGAACACCAGTTACAGCTGAGAAGTAGCAAAGCAGGGAACCTGTGGCTGGAAAGGCTGGTTACAGAAGTTTGTGGGGACCCTTTTATGTCTATCAGATTATGTATGGGGAAACTGAAGCACAGAGCCATGTCTGGGTGTGTGTTCAGGGTCCTTGTGAGACCACCAGCAACTCAGGGGCTTTTCCTGCCTGCCCTGTGCCTAAAGCTCCATCAGTGGCTGTTAGCTGCTGGTCCACTTGGCTGTTAGTTGCCTCCTGTCCACATGGACACTGTGCTGAGCACAGGGTGATGTGTTGATTTGAAGCCCACAGTGCCCCTGACCAGGTTTTATGCCCCCAAGCCATGACAGCCTGATGCTCTGCAATTCCCTTTAACTGAGCCATTTCCTCCTCTGTCCTGTCATCGCAGGGGGCATGTCATCGGACCAACGTTAAACTTCAACATCAGTGAGCTCAACTTCGGTGACATATCCTTTGGTGAGTGTGCCCTGGGCTGGGACACGGCGTGAGAGGTCTGTGCATTCCAGAATGGACCACTTGAACAAAAGCATCCATCACTCATGTTCTGCCTCATCAGCGTCTTGAGGGTGTGAACTCCAGGGCTGCTGGTGCCTTAGGCAGCCTTTTGCATTGTGAGATCAAACAGAACCAAGGAATAGAAAGTCAGTATTTTCTGTCCCCGTTTAAAAGACAGATGTCTGCCAAGGAAGGCGGAAATCCTCCTGCAATAGAAAGATGACCCCCTCCCTCCAAATTATTATACCTTTGAAATTACAGGGCTTCCAGGCAAGAATATGGAAAAAGGAAAAACAGTTTTTTACTCGACTATATCGGAGAGCACAAACAATAACGCAATAACAGGAGTTTCCAACCCGCCAAGTACTGTTTTTCCCCTATGGTGTAGTTAGGATCACAGGCAGGAGGAGCTGTGGCTCTGGCAGGGCAGTGACCCCCTCCCGGCCGGCAGCGGCGGGGAAAGAAAGAAGGAAATCGCTCCTTTTGCAAACTCACGGGCAGCAGGGGATGTCGGCACTGCCGAACAGCAGCAGGCATTAGCGGGGAAGGCAGGCGGGTTCCATCAAGGCGCTGATCGCAGCCTAGTGAAGTGCCGGGGCCAAGCACACAACCTCCCGCAGCACCACCTGGCCGGCATTCTCCATCCCCGGCAGAAGGAAGGAAAGGTCTGCTCCTTGCAAAAACTCAGGCCCGACTGCACAGCCGCCACGGCAGCATGCCACAACTCCCTGAAAAACCCTGAACAGAAAAGCTCACCCCCAGGCCAAACCCCCTCAAATCCCTATCTCCCTTCCCAGACCAAGGGGAACATTCACTATGAAGCCTAAACCCATAACAATGAAGTTCATGAATTTTTAAAAGAAAACTAATTCCCTTTCCAGAGCTGCTTCTTCCCCACCCTGCATCACCACTGAGGCACGTGTTGCCTTTTGAATAAATGAAACAAGAAAGGCAACAGGTAGAAATATAGTTCCGTAGCAGGAGATCATCCTGCTTAATCCAATTTCATTCCTAAAGTCTCTTCAGCTGAAGGCAGCTGTTGTATCTTTGCTTCTTTTTAACTGTCGACTGTTGTCTGCATGTGGTGACCTCATTCTCATTGGAGGCTTTGACATCTGTGTTTGTCCTTTTTGTGCCTCTCTTGCCTCCGGGCTGGAGTCACTGCTGGAGCTGGCAGTGATCACTGTTGATGGGCACAGAGAAGCTCTGGGCTGTACCTGCAGTTGTTCACCCCCGTCTGTGTTCAAATGACTTTGGTGAGCATGCTTGGGGAGAAGTCTGCTCCCCACAGAGCTGGCCAGCCAAGCCAGATATCCGCTGCAGAGCAGGTTGTGGCTGGTGTCCATGCTCTGCAGGACATCCCCACCATGCGTGGCCATATCTCTGGCTTTCCAGTATGGAAAACCAATCTCCGAGCTAAAGTGGGGTAAACCCTTGCAGGCAGCAATCACAGTGAGCAGCATGGGTGTGATGTCCTCATTTACTGGGTGAGGTGGGACATGGTTCCTAATTGCTAATCTCAAAGAAAGGCTCGGGTTTCTCTCCACTTCAGGGGACTCTGAGCTGTCACGTGCTCAGTCTGTTTGGCCCAAACCAAGAGATGCCTTAAGTGAAATGAACAGGACAGGACATCGGATCCCTTTTATGCCTTTATTAGAATCTCAGCTCCGAGGTGGGGGCTCAGGGCTGCACACGCCGCCGCTGCTCCCACGAGGTCGCCAGGAAGGAGGTGCTTCAGTCCTGTCAGTTGTCCCTTGGCAGGCCTGGGGCTTCCTTCCCCACGGGAAGACTGTGGAAGACACTTTGGCTCCTTTGGTGTAGGGGGTCACCTCAGCCAGGCACTCTCCGTTGATAGTGAGGACCTCGGGTATTCTGTCAGAAGCATGCTGGTCTCTGTGCCGATCAGGTCATGGGGCTCTTATGTTTCCCTTCTCTCTGGTCCATTGGATTTTTGAAGGCTCCCTGTGTCCTCAGACCCCTTTTCACCTCATTTGCATAAGGGGGTTGGCTGTCCTCCATGTTGGGGAGCAGCAGCAGTGGCCCTACCGGAAGGGTAAAGGGATACAATACCCGGGTAAGGGATAAATACAATTCACACCGGGGTACAGACACTGGGATTCTTAGAGCTTTAACATTATTAACTTCAGTTCATAACAAGCATTGTAACAACTATTACTCTTAACTCATAGAACATTATTAACTTCAGTCCGCAGCAAACATTGTAACAACCGTTACTCTCTAACTCACATAACACATCGTAACTTTGAAGTTCATAGTCTACTTAAAGGTGATTTCTCTTTATAACATTGAGGATCCTGCAGAGAGAAACTGCATTAGGGTGCTTTGCATTACGTTGTAGTTCCTGATTCCATCCTCGCTTTCTTTTGCTGTAGCTTGTTCTCAATGATGCCTCACTGTTTCTATATCCTGAAAACAGTGGGAGTGTTGGCAGATTTAACAGGGAATTTTACAGCTTGAATTTTCAGAGTAAATGCTCAGTCTGGGTGCACACTCATCAGTGAGAAATAACTGGTGCTGGTTTGGGGCAGGTGAGGGAGCTCCTCCCCATCAGAAAGAGAGAAGCTTGCAGTGTTCAGCAGGGCTAAGAGTGAGCGTTTTCAAGTCTGCAGTCTGGTATCAGTGTCAAAGGGAACTAAGTGACAATTAATTCCTCATGCAGCTTCTCAGTGAGCTGTAGTTCAGATAATAAAGAGCAAAACTCCAATCCTACTTTCATCCTACCAGGATATTCCCACCAGGAGTCATGATAAAATTGGTGCCTAAATGGATATTTGTGTCCTTTTTCCTAGGCTTTCCTTACACCAAGACCTGTCGCCTCACTAACACCTCCCCGATATCCGTGAAGTTCAAGCTCCGCATGTCAGATGATGGCACTCAGCGTGCTGTTACAATCTATGACCAGATATGCAAGGAGGGTGACCCATCCTGGAGGAAGGGAATTCATTTCTGTGTGGAGCCAAGGGAGTTTACAATAAATCCCAGCCAAGGGACCATCCCTCCCCAAGGACACCAGGATATTGAGGTATGGGAAGAGTCCAGCCATACATGCTTCAGCACCAGGACTGAAGCTTCACTGGAGTGTGGGAGGGCTTTAGCTCTGATGCCAACTTTGAGCATCATAT